>OU744803.1:27300558-28779308 GCA_916614155.1 Mesoligia furuncula
TCCGTTGAGCTCCCTAAAATAGGGTTGAGCTACACGGTGACTGGTGCATGCTGATGAATGGCGTCTGTTGGGACAAGTCAACTCAAAGCTTCAATGGCTCTTTCTTCAAAAGGCCCAGGTTCCAGGCATGGCCCTGCATTGTTAGTTTGTTACACTCACATCAAATCCTAATAATATAATATTTTAACTTTAAAAAAGTAATATAAAAAAATTAAACCGACTTCAAAAAAATGAACTCAAAATTATGAAATAACTTTCATTTCGGAAGTCGGTGTCTTTGGATGTGTATTTTAGTTTTAGTTTTTTGCCACCGACTTCCAAAATTAAACTTATTTCATAATTTTGAGTTCATTTCTTTATGAAGTCGGTTTATTGTTATTTTTATCACTATTGCTCGGTGCATTAGTGAATGAAATGGTTTGATTGGAAGAATAGATTACACTACACAAATTGTCTTTGCCATGGAACGGAGCACAGTGCCCCGTAGATAAATGCTTCACGTTCAGGTTTGATGCATTATTTAAACTAACGTACGACGAAGTAGGTACGCGTGTTACCAACTTATGAATGTAGGGTGGCGAAGCCTCTGTTAACAACCGCCACCCTTACTTAGTTACTACATTTATTGGCACCATTAGACCAACGTTAAAGAAGGATCATGTATTCGTCCTTTAGGTCTAATCCTGAATCAGTTTGCACTAGAATATAATAAAATACTCTTTGTTACGTACCTACACCAAAAATATTACAGATATAAATGTAGAAATGATCCTATAAGGTGTGACACAATAGGCGGTCTTATTGAAAGCGATCTTATAGAGACAACCTTTGTATGAATTAAGGGAGATAGGAAAGACAATACTACCTACAGGTAAGTAGCCTGTGATGTACTATTTACGCATATACAATAATAATCATAAAACAAGTGCAAAGTACATAAAAATGACGTTTACGGAGAGAGATAGTGTTTTTGTCAAGATGTCATTGTTTCCACGTTTGGATAACACCCTAATCGCAGATCTACACTGAAAACTTAATCGCAGATCTACAAAACACAGCCTGTAAATTCCTCCGTCTTTTCCTCGTATTCTTCGTCCTCCAACGCATTGGTGAACAGTTTTGGGGATATCACACCCCCTGTCTCACCTCCAGATAATACTTAATATAAGTTGGGTTAATTGTAAACAGTAGGTACAGACCGAGTTGGTCAAAAAATCTAGATACTTACGAGTCACCTTTTTATCGAACAGGACGTTTCTTTATTCGCGAAAAGCAAGAGATAAAGACGACTGATTAAAAATGACTTTCAACAAAGGACAAATAAATAAAAATCCCCTAGAATAATCTTCCTTATTATTAATTTACTATGCAAATTATGAAGCTGGATACAGGATGGTCTTTTACGGAGAAAAAAGAAGTCGGCGCTAAAGAGACTTTAATATTAGGTTTAAAACTTTGTTAGTGACGACCGTCTTTCAAGCTAATTGTTAAGACGTTTCTCTGTTTTTTGTAACCAAAACTTAAAAATTTACTAAGTACCTACTTTGTATAGTTTATTTCATCACCACTGCTCTCAAAACGGTGAAGGAATACACCGTAAGATATCCGGCATAATTTTTTCTCATAAGCACAGATTCTCATAAGCACAGAGCATGTAACACTTTACTCATAAGGACAGATTCTCAAAAAGACAGATTCTCAAAAGGACAGATTCTCAAAAAACCGAAAATGGTACAGGTGCACACACACAAAATATCTCGGAAACTGTTTCCACAGTATGTCCTGGAACCAAGAATACAAAGACATAAGTACATATGTGACACACCTAACAATCTGCACTGGGCCCTTGTGATTGATTACAGCCCACTCCGTCTCAAAAGGCCTGTATCCCAGCAATAGGATTATGGGCTGACTATGCTTATGCTAATAACTAGAATCTTGGATTGATACGAAAAAAACAATGAACAATGGTTATATCACAATAATATTATAAAGGCGGAAGTTTGTGAGTGTGTGTGTTAAATATGTTTGTTAGGCTACTTTTTAACACGCTTTTATTAGGTCGACCTGTATGTAACTAACTATGTAATGGAATCTAATAGAACTAATTTAACCATCTTCCAAGGGTCGTAGCGTAATGAAAATTGGCAGCTGTATGTAGTTCTGATGACAATACAATAATATGGTAGGTACTGTCTAACTGATCTGATGATGGAGCCGGAAGATATGAACTGGAACTTCATGATGGAAAATCGTATCATAGCTGTTTTGGATTTGTTAAAAAAGTCTTGTAATGAATTTTGAGCATGATTCGTTTTTTGTTTACGCGCATTTATAAAAGCGTGTTTTTCAGGTGTTTTTAAACTATGAATTTATTGTCTCGATATTCCCACGGGATCGACATTTACGCGGGTGTAACCGCGGGGCGCAGCTAGTATCTACTTTATATTTACGCACGTGAAGAGAGTAACACATAGTATACTCGTCGAGTTTTAAGTAGCAATTAGAAGGATCTCCAAATGGATCGCAATATTGCACTGAAATATCTGCTACAATCCGGGATGATATTAGGTATGATAAAGTTGAATATTGTTTACCTATCATCGTCATTCAGTCATTTGAGCATCGTTCGTTAATTAACCTAACTGACGATCACTGTAGGAGAACATGAAACGTCGGTTTACCACAAACGTGTAGGTTCACGGTCATAATGACGTGACTCTGACGTTTTTTTATACCGATCCCACGGGATCGACATTTACGCGGGTGAAACCGCGGGGCGCAGCCAGTTATAGATAAATCTGGTTTCCATTTGCGAACAGCATTTTTGAAAAATATAAAAATTATATACTTAGTTAGTTTTCGCAGAGGATAACAGACTTTCAGAATTCAGACTACAAAATATAAAATTATTGGTACAGTTTCAATCGTTAATCCAAATAAGGATGTTTGGCAGAACGTTAAACATACGAATATTTGTTATCTGGTACTTACTCAGCCCTAATTTATTTGGCCCTGGCCCCCTGGATATTTATTAAACACTTTTTAACAAAAAAAATCGACTTCCAAAAAGAAATAACTTTAATTTCGGAACTCGGTGTCTTTGGATCTGTATTTTAGTTTTTGCCACCGACTTCCGAAGTTAAAGTTATTTTTCACTTTTTAGTGTTTTTTTTGGAAGTCGTTTTTTTTTTGTTTAAAAGTTTTTATTTCTCGCTTTTTATTGGGTTTGTTTATCATGTATCTAAGTTACAATAGCCTAATGTCAACTTGGCCATCGCCTTTTACAAAATATTGCTTTTCCCGATGCAGGGACGTTAATTGTTGAGGAGTTCTCCTGGTATTCCACCATCAGCTCTATTTCACCATTCGCGTTGTGACTAGCATAAAGTGCTTAGCAACCATATTAAAGTATTCGAATCGCAACCCGTGAAATAATTATTATTGAGTAGTTCCGGTGGCCATCTGTTGTCTTCTTCATCAGTTCGACTTCACCAAATGGTGGTTTCCGAGAGAAAATGCACGAGTTACTATAAAAAATACCCAAATCGCTGTAGGTGTGCCTATAATATTTGAGGAGTTCCCTCAATTCCTCATGGATCCCATCATCAGAACTGGATTTTGAAAAAAATGGGACCAATCTGGAAGTACATATATCCTATTAAATAAAAAAAGAATTTTCCAAATCGGCTTATAAATGACGGCGTACTGAGGTTTTGAATATAAGAGAATTAAGAAAAAAAGAGCATATTTCGGCATTTCTTTTCATGGATCAGTCAGCTAGAAAATGTCAGACCCATCTAGTTTTAAAATATTGACGTGTAAAAATGTCTTAAAGTATCTACTTACAGAAATAAACATTTCATTTCATTTTTCAATTTACAATCCCGCTACGCACGCCTCAATAAATTAAAAACTAATTTTACCTTTGTCTGTTTTATTTAATTGCCGAATCTCTCTTATTGACAAACGGCTGATATCCATTCGTGATTAACCCGGAGACAATAAATTACTTAATCCAAAGCAATTAATGTTGTCCTTTCAAAATAGTATAATTTGGTTCATCTATCTGCCGAATTTAGGGACTGCTGTAAATCAGAGTTTCTATACATATAACACGGTTATAGGTTGTTGCTTAATTAAACAGAGGTTGATTACATCGGGTTGTTGCTGACTTGATTTGCCTCTAGTTTTATTGAGTTTGATATTGAATATTATTATATAGGTGTATATAGGTTAGGTACAGTCAACAAATGAGATAAGTATGCAGGATAGTCGGATATAGTTGTAGTTTATTAAGAAGCCGATGGTTGTTGTCGACTGAAATTTAATTTGATAAATGAGCTGTTTGTTTTCTATTATATAAATAAAATTTTATTCGAGAACGTCCATCGGTTTCTTACTAAACTTCAACTATATCCGACGATCCTGCATGCTTATATCGTTTGTTGACTGTACCTATACCTAATAGCGTTATTTAGATTACTTAATTATTATGAAAGTTATTAACAAAATGTATTTAAAAGGCAGATTTGAGTGGGAACGTCAAGACAACACCCTAGGCCCTAGAGAAACATAATTACCTTAATTGAAATCAAAATCAAGACATTTATTTAAATTAGTCTGAGAATTAGGACTTTTTGAACGTCAAAATTACATATGACAGTTCCTCAAAACCCCTTCCCTTCACCTTAGTGTCCTTAAGGTAGGTACTATTTATGTTTGATAAATAAAAAAAATAAAAAAAAGTTTATACTTCAATTAAATACTGGTATTCAGCTGCATCCGGTTAGACTGGAAGCCAACCCCAACATGGTTGGGAAAAAGCTAGGCAGGGGCTAGGTAAGGGTTAAGTTTGATTTATAATAAATAAATAATAATAAACCATTTATTTTCAGGTAACAAAGACCCATAGATCTTAACCTAAGTAATCCTTATTTATCAATGATTTTGCCAATTTGGTTTTGTCCAGGCTACAATGTAGCTTCAAGTTTCAACTAGCCGGTTGAAATTCTAACTCTTGGGTGAATAAATTAATAAAGATTTTTTTTTTAATAGGTGCTACTTAAATATAATAATAAGTATTTAAAGATAAATCAACCACAAATGGTGTTATTTGCTGATGACACTTCCTTAATTTGTAAGGTAAATAGACGTGCTACAAATTTTGACGACGTAAATAATGCCCTACCTACTGCAGGTCCAAAATTGGTTCACTGCTAATAATTTAGTAATAAATGAAAAAAAACTAATTGCATAAGATTTTATTTACAAATGTTCTGTTTTCCTAGGGATCACGCTCGACCCAAGGCTACAATGGGGTCCTCATTTAACATATCTTGCAGCCTTGCAGGACGGCTAAGTAAGTTCAGCAGCATAATAATGCTGCCAGAAAAATCCGTCAATTTACTGATGTAGGTAGATAGGTACCGCGAGGGGTCCATATTGGCTAACCTAAAGTTCTTTACCCGAAATTGTTCTTCCTAATGATTTGTAATCCGAATGATCAGTCTTCCTAAAATTTTTCATCCTAAAGTTTTCATTCATACTATTTGTAAAGCTACCGGCGATGTTCATAACACTCATGTTTCCGAAAATTGTAATTAATATTAACATTAATGTAAATATATTTAAACTCCTACTGTTTTTTTATCATAACGCTTTTATCCCTAAACATAATTACCATAATATTAGAAGATGATATTTATAGTTTTAATTTGAGGGTATGATTATTATTTGGGGGTATGCTTTACATAACGTACTGAGTTGTGTCTATGGAACCACTGTACTTGCACACCCAGCGCTTTTTGATAGTAGCTATTTTTTTTTGGATAGAATAGACTCTTTTTTATATAGATTTTATATAGATTCTTTTTTAGTGTAAATTTGAAAACCGCAAAGTTCGCAAAATCACAGTGGCCGAGAAAAGAAATCCCAGTTTTTTTTTATCTACAATAATATGTGGTTAGGCGTAGTCGACGGAGCCCCGCTTCGCGGGGCCCCTATTTCTGTCTACAGGGTTTAAAGCAACCTAACACGAAGGGGATGACGGGGGCTCGTTCGCTCGCTTTGCTCGCTCACTCGAGCCCCCCCCAACTAGCAAAATAATCCTGGAATGCGATTTTATAATGCTACGTGGACTTATAAAACTCCGATGATGGTTTTGGTGGTTGCTACTACGCTTTTAACAGCATAAATACATGCTGTTTTTACTCAAGTACGTTGTATCCTATAATTTGTACTTATATCCGTATATAGGATCATATTTCCTGACAAATATAGGATCAAGACTCCTATAAAAGCATGAAATAAGAGTAATTACACTCAAGAGTAATTACTCCGGTAAGTCAGACTTAAATGCGCCTATAAGATAACATCTGCGGGCCATTTAAATCTTAATACTCCTGTAGGAGCATGTACCAGGCAGACATGCACTGAGGAGCAATTACTCTTGTTATTTTTACTTATAGCCTCATATAAGCTAATATTTTGTGGCCGATATAAGTAAATTAAAGTTAAATTACTATAAGTCTTTTATGTATCTGGTTTGGTTTAACAAAAGCTTAGAAGTAACTGTTAAATGAATTTCATATCCACGTTTTAAAAATAATAAATCACCAAGATTATAACAGCACTCGGTAGGATAAAATGTTCTCTTTATTTTTTTTTTTTAGATTATCGTATGCCGTTTTAAACCTATTTATATAGGCATTCCACAGAAGTGTTATTGTCTAAGTAATCTCAAACAATCCTGGTTAAAACTCTTAAGAAGCCACTTTTGCTTGTAACGACCGGTACAGTAATCGGTAACAATGGCGAATCTTCTTCGGTTTTGAGATAACCCAATATAGAACCAGTATACTTATATTGGTACTATGTCACACTTGGAAATG
Source organism: Mesoligia furuncula (assembly GCA_916614155.1). Lineage (NCBI taxonomy): Eukaryota > Metazoa > Arthropoda > Insecta > Lepidoptera > Noctuidae > Mesoligia > Mesoligia furuncula. The sequence continues at coordinate 27,307,452 of OU744803.1, forward strand.
CTAAAAATACTTATTTTAGCACTATGTCACACTCGGAAATGCTTACTAAGAAAATGTCAGCTGCCTTCATAATATTAATTTAATATTAATTAATACTAAAAAGTAAATAAGCAAAGTTCAAGAGGCGCTTTAAAATTGTAATCAAAACCATGATAGATTTCACAGAAAATTCATGTTCCCCTACGAATAAGCTATAAGACTAACAATTTGACAACAATAACGTTTTGTTTTTCTACTATGGTTGACATTAATAAATTCTGATTCATATAAATAGTTCCTCAAGATGTTAAAAATTTTTTTTTACAGAGTACAACAATGTCTGATACACTCACTTCGACTGTTCACAATATATGAGCTTAAGGAAGCATTTCTAGGCGCATATTAATCTAATTTTTTACTATAACTTACTTATATTGAGAATAACAGGAGTATTTGCATTGACGTAATTCAATTACAGGAGCAATATAGGCGTATTTATGGCATTTCAGCGTTCTAATATAAATACGTTATAAGCAAAAGTAGACTTATAAAGTGGGCCCTTTTCGCGACTTATATGTGGATATAAGTCTCATATAATCTTCGATAAATGATGGTTCTAGGATAGTATAAAGACCACTTTTTGCTAGTTGGGCCGTCATCCCCTTCGAACCTAACCTGTCCGAGTCGGGATGCCCCAAGTCCCGAGCTCGCTTCGCTCGCTCTTGCATCCTAAGTTGTCATTACAAATGTTTTACTTTTGTATATTATGTTGGTTACCGCCATAAATAAAATCTAAACAAAAAAAAATCTATAAAAATAAATTTAAACAAAAAAGATATGACTTTGAATAATAGTGTAAAAGATGGTTATGTTGAGAAAATATAGGAAAACAAATAAAAGTGTAATAGATGTTTATTGCTACTGACATTATGAAGTTGAATGCTTCGGAGTTATGAACATTACAGACAGAGTAGTTAGGAATTGTGATTGTTAGGATGAAAAATTTTAGGAAGAACATTTTCGGATTTCCAATTATCGGAGTTGAAAATTTAGGTGAACTTTGGCGCACCCACCGTGAGACTAGTCTATTATAGTTACTTTCATAGTATCATGTCTTACGGTATTTTACTATGGGGACGGGCTGCAAATATAGATTCTATTTTTATTCTGCAGAAAAGAGCCATCAGGGTTATTGGTAAAACATTAACAACCTCTTAAGAGGTCATTGTACTCATCATTATGAACAACTTTTACTATGGGACCAAACCTGAAATCGCGAAAAAAAATCAGCTGTTCCCTACATTTATGTTCGTAGGTATAACTCGTCAAAATGTAGGGAACAGCTGATTTTTTTGAGGCAGGCATATTATTAGTTAGGGGATTATATCGCTAATAAAAATGCCTGGCTCAATGCTGGTCCTGCTCCACAACCACAACTAATTGATTAACACTTGAAAATACTGTTGGAGCTGCTGAAGATTGTAAGACTATCTTTGCATTGTATAAACTCAATTTCCTTTGTATTAATAATAATAATAATAATAATAATGCTTTATTGAAAACAAAGTAAGTAGGTACACAGTTACATAAGCGCTCTGCCTCCTGAACTAGGTTGTTAACCTGTATCTCAGGAGACAGTACCCTTCCAGTTTACATAATTACTAGGTTCTTACAGCGTTCTCAAGTAGTTGAAGCTAAACACAAAAAGGTAAATTTAAATAAAAGTAAAAGTAAATTAAAAGTAAATTATACAGTGCAAGGTTAATTCTGTGGTGTCAAGGTAAAGGGGGATGAGTCTAAAAACACTACTTTTCACCAGGGGCTAATAAAGAAAACACTTGTTTGTTTTGTAAGATAAATGCAGTTTAATCAAAAGTATATAAAAATACTTAATACAAAATTGTTTTAATTTTCATTTAACAATTTAGTCGTCTTTTATATGTAACCAAAAAATATTTTTAATTATTAATTATTAAAATAATTGACAAAACTCCTTTTTCCATAACAAGAAAAAAATATAAAAAATCCTTTTATTGACTCGTCTCTTTATGTGTTATTTATTTACGTATTTAATATTGACAGTTTTTAATTATATAAACATAAATCATCACACCTGACTCCCACTGAGGTAGGCAGAGACTATAGCACGTCAATTGCTTCATTCCAAGCAAAGCTTTTTTGCTTCATCATTCATCAACCTCTTGATGCATGAACGCTTTTAATAAAAATAAAAAATAAATGAAATTAAAGTACCATAAATGCTAAATACCAAACATACGGTAACCTTAAGCTTCGCTGAACTCCTCGATATCGGGATCTATATCTCGTGTGTTTGTACTAGTTTCTAATTTGTTATAGAAGTCATGGCAACTACTATCAATTAAATGAAGAATACTAAGAAGATCTCGTTTTTTTTCCTGGCTTATAGGCACTAGACATTCATAACATTTCTCTGGATTCAAAGATTCATTTGATTTACCCCTTCGACAGAAAGAAATCTCCTTAAACTCGTTCAAATTATCTAATTTTGTTTTAAACTGAATTACACCTGGTTCATGTTCACCACTAAATCTAAACCATTTTACATCATGCCATATGAATTTTTCGCCAGATGTATCTACTTTTCGTAGCTGAAATGGGCCTTTAAACAATTTAGCGAAGTACAAAAACATATTATTATCCATTACCACGACAGAAATGTTCGGACTCGTCATTCTGACTAGGTTGTACCAATCTCTCGGCAAATGTATAGCCATATCAGTTCTTTTTTTCTTTCTTTCGAAACCAGGTTTGTTAATAAATCACAAGTTTTTAGTTCCCGGGCATACGCACATGGAGTGCGATTCTGTACATGTACAAATCGAAAGAATGAAAAAAAGAACTGATATGGCTATACATTTGCCGAGAGATTGGTACAACCTAGTCAGAATGACGAGTCCGAATATTTCTGTCGTGGTAATGGATAACAATATGTTTTTGAACTTCGCTAAATTGTATAAAGGCCCATTGCAGCTACGAAAAGTAGATACATCTGGCGAAAAATTCATATGGCATGATGTAAAATGGTTTAGATTTAGTGGTGAACATGAACCAGGTGTAATTCAGTTTAAAACAAAATTAGATAATTTGAACGAGTTTAAGGAGATTTCTTTCTGTCGAAGGAGCAAATCAAATGAATCTTTGAATCCAGAGAAATGTTATTTTATATATTTTTGATTAAACTGCATTTATCTTACAAAACAAACAAGCGTTTTCTTTATTAGCCCCTGGTGAAAAGTTGTGTTTTTAGACTCATCCCCCTTTTCTTTCATTTAGAGCCAGTGACTTTCATTTAGAGCCAGTGACATTATCTTGTTAATCCTATTCGTTTCTATGGGTTTCAAAACTCAAATACACACGTAAACCAAAATTTTGGGCTTTTTACACAGGTCAAATCACGTCAACTTCGCGCGCGAAATGCAACTAACGCGCAACCACGAATACGAATTTAGGAACGAGTCGACTTATCTCACTATGCTTAATTTTATAAGTAAAGAATTACGAATGTAATAAGAAGATGACTATCACATAACTCATTTTTACTTTTTAGGTTTTGCTGTTTATGACTAGACTCTATTTGTTATTTGAGATTCACGAAATAAAAATACATTTTATTGACTCATCGCCTTTTTACCGTAATACTTAGTAATATATTTTATCCAACTGTGTTAACAACTCATTTTTCAAAATTTTTGACTCATCCCCTTTTACCTTGACACCACAGAATTTAGCTGAGTGCGCACGTAGTGTGGTATTAAATGATGTACATGTGTGTGAGGGAGTGTGAAAGGGTGCTTGTGTATTGGCACGGTTAATAGGTAGGTATGTATGTGTGTTCGGATTAGTGATGTTGTAGTGTATGTATGTATGTATGTAGTTGTGTGTGTGTATATATTTATGTATGTGTTTGGTATGTATTTTAAAATATGCGTAGGTTTGCGAATATAGAAAGTAAGTAAAAAATAATAATAATAAATTACAGTCAGTTTAGATATTGGTTAAGAGTAGGCGTTCCACTTGCTCATAATCTAGCTTGGTTAGCCAATCGTGAATACTTTTCCCGAAATCGTGATTATTTAAGTTATGACTATCCTTTGCTGTGAGTTTGTTATAAATACGCGGTGCGATGGAGTTATAGTGACGTTTTGCAAAAAAAGATTTTACACGGGGTGTTGGACAAATAAAGCGTCTCTTGCTGGTCGGCAGTAGCTGTGGAATTGTAATGCGGTGATATCTACGGAGTACCTGACTTACGTAAAGTTTACGAACTGATAGAACACCAGTGCGATTATATACGTCCGTTGTGGGGTGGCGGTATGGTAGAAACATAAAAACTTTAATAATTGCGCGCTGTGCACGTTCCAGTTCAATCATAGTTGTTTTCGCTGCAGCACCCCAACAACAGATGCCATAACTAAGTATACACTCGCATAATGCCTTGTAGGTTGATATCAGGAGTTTGGGGGGAGCAATGGTTCTTAGTTGCTTAAAAATGTAGATCAACTTACGAAGTCGGGAACTAAGACCAGAGATATGCCGTTTAAGTTCTCATCAACTATAATGCCCAAGTATTTTATATAGTTAGACCTAGTGAGAACATCACATGTACATTGCAGACATGCTTCTGGTTGTTGGTTACATGGGAAAGTATGTATTTTAATAATAAGCTCATCGTCTTTAGGACGAGAAGTGCTAGTTTTTGTGAAGCATATGTACTTTGTCTTGGACGTGTTCAGTGTTAACAAGTTATCCTCAAGCCACCGCGTAACTATTGCAAGACCGTTTTCAGTTATCGTCCGTACTTGCTCCCAAGTACGGCCATGAAATAAAATGACAGTGTCGTCTGCGAACATGATCGTCTCGGCATTGTAGATAGCAAGCTCTGCAAGGCTATTTATATATGTCAAGAAAAGAGCCGGGCCAGTCGTACTTCCTTGCGGAATACCGAACGAGCACGTCGCAGCGTCACTTAGGTACTTTTCTACCCTCACTCGCTGCTCCCTGCCGGACAGATAGTCCTGGAACCATTGTAGAACATGTCCTCTGACACCGAGGTTATACAGCTTTGATAAAAGTATAGGAATCGATACGGTATCAAAAGCTTTTTTTAGATCGAGAAAGACACCGATCACTTTCTCTCCTGCGTCAACATGCTCGGTAATAGTCGATGTCAGCTTTAATAGGGCATCCTGAGTTGATATTCCTTTTCGGAATCCAAATTGGCAGTCAGTTAATAACTTGTTCTTCTCCAGATAGTTTGTGAGTTTCTTTGTCACCAGTTTCTCAAGGATTTTCGACAAACAAGAGATCAGCGAGATGGGTCTGTAGTTTGAGGGCGTCTGCTTGTCATCTGCCTTGTGTATTGGCGAGACTATCGCCGCTTTAAAAATGGCTGAATTTGTATTGTACAATTGCATAGCACATAATATGTGAGTTCTATGTACGTACTCTATAGCTACCATTTACCGTGTAATGATATGTCTTTCATTGACTTGAATGAGCCCTGGCGGCTGATAGTATGTCATGCTCACACAAATGTCTCGCTGACGGTGGCGTGTGTTGAATCATTTAGCTCCCTTCAAAATGGATGAGCTGAATGGTGCTGATCTATGCGTCATGTTCGGGAACGGGCGCCGTCAGTTGGGAATGGTCATCACTTAGCTGCCTCGGCTTATTTTTAATTATTTTATTTTTGGATTGTTTTTTTGTTACTACCTATTTGCTGTAGTCTGGACGCTTTAAACGCGTACGTCTTTTTTTAGGGTTCCGTACCCTATGGGTAAAAACGGAACCCTATTACTAAGACTTCGCTGTCTGTCCGTCTGTCCGTCTGTCTGTCACCAGGCTGTATCTCAAGAACCGCGATAGCTAGACTGTTGAAATTTTCACAAAGTATGTATTTCTGTTGCCGCTATAACAACAAATACTAAAAACAGAATAAAATAAATATTTAAGGGGGGCTCCCATACAACAAACGCGATTTATTTGCCCTTTTTTGCTCGATATCAAAAATGGCAACAGGTAGGCACTTGAAATATTCACAAAATACTCAGTTGTATTTTAACTTTAATAATAAATAATAAAATTAAAATAAAATAAATATTTAAGGGGGGCTCCCATACAACAAACGTGTTTTTTTCGGCGTTTTTGCCTTGTGGTACGGAACCCTTCGTGTGCGAGTCCGACTCGCACTTGGCCAGTTTTTTACATCGTTCTCACATTATATCATTATAAATTCAAAAGTAATGATGTAACTAATATTTTTGAAAAATATAATTTGGACGTATTTATGCAAAAGGGAACCAACCCACAAGTAGGTCAAAATTGAGTTAAGTATACAGAAACCTTTTAAAATGCACCTTCTATCGGCCCTGTAAAGATCATAGTTATCTGATTACTCTTTCATATCAAAAGATTATGTCGACAAGGATACCAACTCATATATTAGCAGTTTCCGAATAAAATAAAAAGACCCATGCTGTATGGTAATGTTAAAATTTGCAAATCTTTGTGGTTATATTTTTTGACAAAGAACCAAGTCACATGGTTCCGCATAAAACATATTTATATGATTTAACAAAAGAGATCATGCGGTTTGGTTCCAGTTTGCATAATAAAATTGCCGTTAGCCTATGCTTTGACAAAGAACCATGTTACATGGTTCCACATAAAGCATATTTATTTTAATTTACAAAAGAGATCATGCGGTTTGGTTCCAATTTGCATAATAAAATTGCAGTTAATCTATGAGATTCATATCACATGGTTCCTTGTTAATATTATTTGCACATACTTATGCAAAAGGGAACCCATCCACACAATGATAGTTTCGAGATAAAACGATTTTTAACAGAATGTTGTGAAGAAAGTAAACTGTTTATAATATTATAATAGGATTACTTTGCAATATAGTGTAAGATACTGCATTTTATGAATCTATAGATACCTCAATACTTATATAATCGGCTCAACTGGCTCCAAATGGAGCGAGTTGACAATCAATCAGTCAATCATGTTTATTGTGGATCAGTTAAAATGTATAAACATTTGAATATCATTGGTAAAAATAACAAAAACTCAGGTTTTTTAAGGGAATTTTATTGAAAAATTACTTAGATACCTCAATACTTATATACTTAATCGGCTCAACTGGCTCCAAATGGAGCGAGTTGTGAATCAATCAGTCAATCATGTTTATTGTGGATCATAGGTACAGAAATAGATACAGGTGTTAAGAATTACAGTGATGTTGATCAGCTATGTCCCGCCTTTTGGGCATACATGAGAAACCAGATGGGTCAAAATTTTTAGCTTGAGAAAGCTAAGTACTAATTTTATTATTATTTTCACTCATCTGGTTCATCTACCCCGAAATCAGGTTGCCCTGAAAAACCTTCCAGATCATCATCAAGTTTCCCACAAGATTTCAAATAAACCATTTACAGGCACTTTTGAATTGTCAAGAAATTGGTCAGTCAGAAAATATGAAGCTAGTTGCCTATTCCAAAGTGTAGTAGGTACCTATGGAGAAGAACGGGCAAGAAACTCCATGGACACTCTTTTTAAATGGACGTACTTATGCAAAAGGGAACCAACCTACACATTGACAGTTTCGAGATAAAACGATTTTTAACATAATGTTGTAAAGAAAGTAAACTGTTCATAATTATAATAGGTTTTTTTTGCAGTATTGTGTAAGATACTGCATTTTATGAATGTATGTAAAAAAAAAAGCGTTTATTATGTAAAAAGTGTTTTTTTTTAAATAAATTATCTCCGGTTCTTTGTTGCAAAAACCCTAAAATGTGGGTTGGTTCCTTGTTACAATATATAAACATATGAATATTATTGGTGAAAATAACAAAAACTCAGGTTTTTTAAGGAAATTTTATTGAAAAATTACTTGGATACCTACATACTTACATAATCGGCTGAACTCGCTCCACATGGAGCGAGAATGTGGATGGGAATCTTTAGGAATGAGGTGCAGAAGGCTGTTCAGGTCCTTTAACATAGCCTTAGGAACAGGCTTCCCGTTTGGCCAAAGAGGTTCCATTACCTCTCTCGTAAGAACAAAAGTTTGCCTACCACGTAATTTTTTTTTAATGTTAACCATTTTATAATCCTCGGTCAAATTAGACCTCATAAAAATTGTGAAAATTTCCTCCTTTTTGATCTTTTTTCCCTTGTGTCAAGCCAAGACACTTTATGACCAGCCTCTCTAAAACATGCTTGATTATACAAGAGCCTACCTCTTGAGCACCGCGGCCTACTTCACCTTCTACCCACACATTACAATGAGCTTCATCATTGCTCCCGGTGTGTACACCTAAATTGTATACCCAAAGTTGTGTTTGGGTAGAAGGTGAAGCAGGCCACGGTGCTCAAGAGGAAGGCTGTTGTCTAATCAAGTATATTTTAGAGAGCATTGGGAGCAACGTGAAACGCCCAATCCTATGGAGTGATTCGTGCGGTGAACAAAACCGAAATATAAAATTGGTTTTGATGCTAAAAGCTGTGCCTTATACAATTTGTAGAATCGGGACACAGCTTTCTTCCCAACGACAACAATTTCGGAAAATATGAATCTTCCTTAAAAAAAACAACACGTTATATACACACCTGATGATTACAATCATGTAACGTAACGTAATCAGCTTATAACGTTCCCACTGCTGGGACACAGGTCTCCTCTCAGTGAGAGGGAGTAGACTGTAATCCACCACGCGGGCCCAGTGCGGGTTGGTAGAAGTCACATGTCTTCGAATTTTTGGTTCTGGAATATGCCGGTTTCCTCAAGATGTTTTCCTTCACCGTTTTGAAAGCAGTGGTGATGGAATAATTTACACAAAGTAAAGCTCCTGTCTGGGACTTGTACTATTTATTCTGTGGTCTAGATTCGAACCTACGACCTACAACTCGTAAGTCGCGGCTGTTACCACTGGGCCACTACTGCTCCCTATCCTTGTCTTCATTGAAGCTGGAAAAAAACATAACAAATATGAAGAAAACTGTATTTGGTCTTAAAGTGTCTTGGCTTAACACAAAGGAAATAGTGCTCAAAAAGGGGGAAATGTTCACAATTTTTATGAGGTCTAATTTGACCGAGGATTATAAAAAGGTTAACATTAAAAAAATTACGCGGTAGGCCAACTTTTGTTCTTACAAGGGAGGTAATGGAACCTCTTTGGCCAAACGGGAAGCCTGTTCCTGAGGCTAAGTTAAAAGGCCTGAAGAGGCTTCTGCACCTCATTCCTAAAGATTCCCATGGCTTTTATATTAATCTTGTAGGAGACGATAGAATTAAGGATGATCTGGAAGGTTTTTCAGGGCAACCTGATTTCGAGGTAGATGAACCAGATGAGCGAAAATAATAAAATTAGTAGCTTTCACAAGCTACAAATTTTGACCAATCTGGTTCCTCAACTCGCTCCATGTGGAGCGAGTTCAGCCGATTATGTAAGTATGTAGGTATCCAAGTAATTTTTCAATAAAATTTCCTTAAAAAACCTGAGTTTTTGTTATTTTCACCAATAATATTCATATGTTTATATATTGTAACAAGGAACCAACCCACATTTTAGGGTTTTTGCAACAAGGAACCAGAGATAATTTATTAAAAAAAAAAAAAACACTTTTTACATAATAAACGCTTTTTTTTACATAGATTCATAAAATGCAGTATCTTACACAATACTGCAAAAAAACCTATTATAATTATGAACAGTTTACTTTCTTTACAACATTATGTTAAAAATCGTTTTATCTCGAAACTGTCAATGTGTGGGTTGGTTCCCTTTTGCATAAGTACGTCCATTTAAAAAGAGTGTCCATGGAGTTTCTTGCCCGTTCTTCTCCATAGGTACCTACTACACTTTGGAATGGGCAACTAGCTTCATATTTTCTGACTGACCAATTTCTTGACAATTCAAAAGTGCCTGTAAATGGTTTATTTGAAATAAATGCTTTGAGTTTGGAAGTATTGAAATAGTACATTTCAATAAAAAATAAAACTTCGTTATAGTATCTAAAATCAAATCAACATTTTACATTTAAATACGGTACACGTACACGTAGGTAGGTATTTACAAAATAAGAAGAAGAAATATTTATTTTCAACATAATCTTAAACACAACCCTCTCAGGGGCAACTCTTTCGAACTTCTAACAGCTCACGAAGGCTTTGATATTTTTTGATTAATGCATAAGGACCAACACATTCTGGAAGCAAGAAAAATCTTTCAACACAGCCTTACCACAGCACCCGAACTTAGAACCTTACAGCTTGGGAAATAAGGTTTAGTTTTCCTTGTTTATTTTTGTTCCCAGGGCCGCACTCAAAAGTTGTAGGTAATGAAAAATGTTAGTTGGTAAAGTTAGAGTGTAGTCGGTACTTACGGTGGGTATCGCGTGTCGAATGACAAATTGCCCGCTATGACCCCCTCTGATCCTTCCTTACCCAACTTTCGCTAAGTACCCGCAAACTTTGCGAAGAATAAATATTATTTTGTTCACAAGCTATAATCTGAGGTAGGTATTCGTAAATATAAGTGCTTTGGATATTATGGCAAGTTCACATAGAATGTTAATCTTTTTGGAGATTGTTCGCGTAATTACACGGAACTCCTTGGTAGGGTTAGCACGGATCATAAATGTTATATGAACACGGTATATGGAGGATTAAGTTTTTATGGTAGGCACGTGGTTAATTATGCAGGATCTCTGTTGATTAATTACTTTATTTACATATGCTCACCCAACCTATCCCAATTCCCAAGAAACGGATATAGGTTTCATACACTTAGGAATAGGTAGGTATTCAGTTATAAAGGGTCAAACTAAATTAGCTAGCGGTACTTCATAGACGACAAAATTTATCTTCTATGAAGTACCGCCAACTAATTTACTTACAGAACTAAAATCAGTTTTATAAAATTAGTTTGATACATCAGTCATATTTTAAAAACTAGATGAGGTCGGCGTTTGCTATCTGAATATTCTGAGAAGAAAGATCGCCTGCAGCACCCTCGAAAACTATGAAAACGACACCCATGACGAAAAATTTCAAATTTTCGCAGCCGCCGTCTGGGATTTTCATTTTTACCTCACTATCAGCGACCTCATTATTCATCCCTTTCTTCGCACGGCCAAACCACGAAGTATAATTTTAACACTCATACTCGGTTGGTTATTTGAGTTGGCATGCCTACTTAAGGGTGATAAATTGCGAAGGTCAAACGTCATGGTATTACGCGTGAGCGCGTAACGTATTTTCAATTTCGTCGTATTAACTTGAACGAGTAAAGACCAATGACAATGTGCGAATAGTAGGAGAGCCGAGTAGGCCGTCTGACGACTGCCTACCGCCGCGCGTGTTTGTTATGAAGTTTTAATTTTTTATTAGGTAGGTATAGTTACCGGCACGTAACTTGGCAAGAGATTTTCGTAGTGGGGGAAGTTCGCGCATATAAAAATGTATGAAATTGTGCGTGCGCAAACTTCCCCCACTACAAAAACTCTTGCCAACTTACGTGCCGCTACTTGTACCTATGATAATTTAGTGAGTTTCTTAATTGTGGGGCATACACACTAAAATGTACCTAATTGACAGGCATAATATGGTGATTTATCGAGGTACGCACTGCTTATTATTATGCCTTTATGCAATGCACGCCACTGCAACCCACGGTGGGTTGTGGAGGTCAGATAGGTAGACGCTCGATGTAAAATACTGGTTTTCAACTGCATCCGGTTAGACTGGCAGCCGATTTCAACGTAGTTGGAAAAAGGCTAGACAGATGATGATGACTTTGAAACCCAAGTTTGTAAAGTTGTGCTAGCTTATTCAATTTGACCTTGTATTTATACCGGACCATTAGGGAGTTTTTTTAAACTAAGCCTTTACTGTGCCACTGCTGGGCAAGTCCTTCCAGGAAACCTTTTCCGCGCCACCTCAAACCGAGTCCTGGATTGGAGACCGCGTATCGATAAGCGTAGTGTGGGAGGCTCCCTATCTAGATGGACCGACGACCTCGACCCGAAAAAGTTGGCTGGGACCGACTGGACGCGGAAGGCGTAGGCCAGGGTGTTGTCGCGCAGCATGGGAGAGGCCTATGTCCAGCAGTGGACGGCGATAGGCTGACTTCAAAGCAGCCTTCTCTGGTCCTCTCCCCTCACTCTTTCAAGGCCGTCCATCTTAAGACAAATTCCATTAAGGAGTTATGCAAAAAAAATGGAAACTTCTCAATTTTGTAAGCTTTATCGATCAGGAGATAACCCTACATATTTTTCATCTCTCATACTCGGAAAGTAGTGTTTGTTTGATCCGAATAGCGGGTGGAAAACGCTGCTTCCCACCCTTGGGCGGGAAAGTCTCATAGTAATTGCTTCCCTCCCTAGGGCGGGAATGAAATTTAAAAATAGAACTAAATTTAGTTAGGTAGTCAGCTTAGTCAGACATATGACACCCTTAATTGATTATGTAAATATTTATTATGCTACCCATCAAATCTTATGAATGTGCGTTAATTAGGAGAGTTGGATAAAAAGCTCATATGTTAACGCCATTAAATCTTTCAGATTTAGCGCACAAGTTAATAATTTACCTTGAATAAATTCAACATACATAGGTACGATAATCACCATTTTGATGTCAGTTGAGGTCGAGGCTAAAAAACATAAAAATTGGGGATTTCGAACATCCTGACTTTAGCATAATGGGGCTGTGAATATACATCATTTAATTATTTGACGAATTTATCCATAGTTTAAGGTAAATAAGTAGTGGTAATGAACTTTTTTTGATATCTAATGTCGAAGTTTCGCGCCAATCGTATGTGTTTACATTTTTACTTTTAACAAATTTCACACACATAGATGTAGATAAGATTTAAAATGTGACAAATGTTATTGATAATATTATAAACAACACGAAAATGCCCAGGTTTTAACGTAATATTCAAACACAGGTTCAATCCATCAGGTTCAAGGTATTAATAATCATTACCACTACTCATTTGTGTTCAAAATCGCCGACCATTATTGTTTTTTTTTATTGCAGTGATGTGTGAAAGCGATTATTCCAAACAATTTTTTTTTTAAATTTCGATTGACTCGAGTAATTAATATGACGAATGTAAACGATACTTGAAAATAAAATAAAATTATTTTAAGCAATAAATACAATAAGCATTGTTTATAATAATGATTTATGCTTTTCTAATATCATTTCAATCTCTTCTAATATCATGTCAATAACAGACAGGCCAATAGGTACCTCATTTACTGAATTTCGCGCCGAAATGCTTCTATAATTGAATTTATATTCGGAATGCGATCGCTGTTTAAAAATATTTTAATTTATTGGACAATTATTTATTGTGGATTTTATTTTTGATACTTTCCAATAGTTTACTACAGAATTCCCAGTAAACATTTTTTAGGTAGGCTTACCAGAAGTTTTTTTGAGAATCGTCGTTTCAGTCGATAGACGTCCACTGCTGGACATAGGCCTCCCCCAATTTTGGGGGGGTTTGCCATAATCGCCACGTTTGGCAGGCGGGTTGGCGATCGCAGTATGGTATGATGGTGGAATAAATAGAGAACGCTGCTGCCCATTCTCCGGTAAGACCCTTAGTCGCCTTTTACGACACCCACGGGGAGTAAGGGGTGGTGCAATTCTTTAAGTCCGGCACCACACAGACAACTTTTTTGAGAATGATGATAATTAATTAATTCTGTAGATTGGTTATTCTGCAAACACTTTACATTTCAATACATTTTGTTAGTTTAAAGAGTTTTTATTCAGTTTCTACAATTTTTTTTTTATTTTTTTGTTGCGAGTATCGATTAGGCTGTATGCAAGTTTTGAATCGAAATAAGAAAGTTGGGTCAGCACTAAAAAGTGTCACGTCGCAACACAATTTTTAGTCATTTTTATCAAGATTAACGTGTTTTCAAGTATTTTATGAAAAATGGTAAAAGTAAGAATGCAGACAGAATGATAATAATACGGGGCCTAGTAAGAGGTACGGCCTGCGGTGGTGACAAGAATTTACTCATGTGGCGGTGACGTGGTGTGTTCCATACTTCAAATTTAAAAAAGACTAATGAATAGATTCATGTAATTATTATCAATAAATATTTTAGAAAAACTACTATTTTTTACTTTCCTTAAATTCGAAATGAAAAGTAGAGTGTTTAACGCGGGTGAAGTCATCAATTCCCACTCGGACTATAGCCGCCCTCGCTGCGCTCGGGCGTCTAAATGCCTCGTATGGGAATTGATTCCTTCCGACCCTTGTATAACAATCTACTATTCCTGTTTATTTCGCACAGGAGTAATGTCAAAAATCTTGTCTGTTAAGATGACTGCGCGATCGTCAAGTAACGCAAGTCCTTGTCTATTAAGTAAGGTGACTTGCTGTTATTTGGCAACTCACGGAGCTCAATGCGTCCATTAGGCGGAACAAGGGCTGCCCTAATTAACGGCGCATCTTATTGGGAAAACATCTTACGAGGGGGAAAGGGGTGAACATTGATTGATAGGGTTATGTCATGTGAGCGATTTAACTCCTAAGTTTTCCAAGGAGTGTTGAGGTCGATTCTTGTGATGAATACATAACATAGCATGACGCCTATTTTCACTGAAGGGTTGGGCAGAGTTGAACCTTAATACACCTACATTTCGACAGTTATGATTAAGTCCCATGTTATAGCGGGACACGCGGCTAAATAATAACAGCCGCGCAGGTCGATCGATCAGGTTAAGCTACGCTTGTTGGTCTGTGGATGGGTGACCATCTTTACTTAAATACCGTGAGCCCTCCGTGCCTCGGAAAGCAGGCTAAAGGTACTATTTGGAACCGAGCTACCAACTGCAACTGCCGACAGCACGTACAGCGACTGCACGCCACACGACCCACTGCACGAGCCAGACACGAGCGAGGCATGAACCGCTGCACGTGCCGTCGGCAGTTGCAGTTGGCAGCTCGGTTCCAAATAGTACCTTAAGCCGATGGTCCCGGCTGTCATTCGTGGATCTTTGACAGTAGTTACGGGTAGTCAGAAGCCCGAAAGTCTAACAACCAGTCTTACCAAGGGGTATCGTATTACCCAGTAACTGGGTTGTGGAGGTCAGATAGGCAGTCGCTCCATGTAAAATACTGGTATTCAGCTGCATCCGGGTAGACTGGAAGCCGAGAGTTTAGTTGGGAAAAGGCTAGGCAGATGATCACCATCATCCACAGCCGAACTTCACACACTGCTGGACGAAGGCCTCTCCTTTCTTGTGCCAATCCCCACGCTCCTGTACCAGCCTCATCCATCTTCTACCTGCGATTGCAACAATGTCGTCAATTCCTCTCGCCGCCGGACGACCGACACTTCAGTCTTCCAGTCCTTGAATGCCACTCGGTTACTGCCTTACTCAACCTGTCTACACTGCGCCTCGCCATGTGTGCTGCTCAAGTCCATTTGAGTTCCTTATCTCGTTCTCCGATTACAAAAACCCTCGTATTGCTATGAACCGGGTACAAATCCAGATTCCGGGCTGTTACTGAAAAATTCCAGATGGAAAAACCACTTTGCCTGACCTGGGACTCGAACCCAGGATCTCATGCTCAACAGTACCGCTTGCAACCACTAAATCAATGAGGCATTCTAAAGATGACAAAACTTTAATTTAATGTCAAAATAATACTTTGTCGTGCTTTTGTGATCTTCCTGTTCGAGTCGTAAATACTTTTTGTTCGAATCATAAATACTTTTTCTTTCTTTCTTTCTTTATTTGGTTCATGATAATATATGTGGAATTTTAAGTAAATCAAACACATTTATAGAAAAATAATAAACTTTATTCAAATTACACAACTGATATGTTAATTTTATATCATAGTAACTAGCAATACTGTAAACAGTTAATTATACAATATACCTACATTCTATTCTAGTTACATTTATTAAACAAAAATATTAGCCAGTAGGTACAACGCGGTCACATTAACTTGACGCATCTCTGGAATGCGAGGCCCGCATTCCTTAGCTCGCCCAGCAAGTGTTAGTCTTTGTTACCGATACGCGCGTCGATAATTTGGCTAGTTTTCTGTTGTTGTTTTAATTATATTTTTTATTAGGTATATTACTAAAAAACCAAATGACGTCATCAACGCCAAGCGTCAAGTTAATGTGACCGCGTTGTAGGTATATCTATAACTTTTCAGAACACAAAAAAAGGTTAATTTTGTATTGTAAAACCCATTATAACTGATTGACTACTATTATGGTATACTACTATGGCATCTTAGGAAATAAGAAATCACGCACAATACTCTTAAATGCTTATTTTTGGTAATACTCAGCACTGTTAATTCAACTAGCAGCTTTTTCCGCGTGGATAGGCAATAACAACATTGCGTTGACGATTCCTAAATTATAGTCATTTGCATAGAAAAAACAAATAACGATACTCAGATCGCTCGATGAAACAGATAGACAGCAAAATAGTATTCTTGAATTTCCTTTTATAGGTCATAGCACACGTATCAAATAGGAAAGGAATCGGCACCGTATCGCCTTTCGCCTCGCCGTCAAACAGGCGTCAACCTAACGTAAGCACGTAACCAAAGCGGATCAGAAGCTCCGATACGTCGACTCGGCTACGGCTAGCACCGCACCGCGGTTCATGAGCTTGTCCCGAGGCGAGGCGATTACGTTACGATTCCGATTAGTGTGCGTTGCAATAGGGAGTTTCATACAAAGAATACTAAACGGCTCGAGTTGATACGGAGCCGATCTCTTTCCGGTTTGATATGTGTATATGACCTTTAACGTCATTAGGGTTTTGCTTCTAGAGTAGACG
Source organism: Mesoligia furuncula (assembly GCA_916614155.1). NCBI lineage: Eukaryota > Metazoa > Arthropoda > Insecta > Lepidoptera > Noctuidae > Mesoligia > Mesoligia furuncula. The sequence goes on from OU744803.1 coordinate 27,324,328, forward strand.
TTCGTTGAACGTATACCTAAGCCGCTTCAATTCTTCACTGAAAAACATCGACTCGCGTCCCATTGCACAATAGTGGATTCAAGTGCATACAATTCTTGTTTGGACACCGTTTTTCAGTAAAACGCGCAAGAAGACTTCAATTATTATACTATTCGCATAAACGGTGAAGGAAAACATCGTGAGGAAACCGGAATGTCCTAGAACCAAAAATTTGAAGACAAGCGACATCTACCAACCCGCACTGGGCCCGCGTGGTGGATTACGGCCCACTCCCTCTCACAGAGAGGAGGCCTGTGTCCCAGCAGTGGGAACATTATAGGCATCAGCCTATTCATAATCGAGTTTCTAATTGGAAGTAAATTCTTCCAATAGGAAACCACCCCTAATTCAACCGTAATGAGTTGAATTTCCAACGACATTTTGGATTAGCTCTGCGACAGAAGTAACAATGGAAAATAGTTTCACCAAATTAGACCAAGTTTACGCAAAATTACAGATCTGTCTCCAAAATGCATGGAGATTTTTGTATTCGAATAAGACATTATACAGGGTTATTGGTAAAACATTAACAACCTCTTAAGAGGTCATTGTACTCATCACTATGAACAACTTTTACTATGGAATCAAACCTGAAATCGCGAAAAAAAAAATCAGCTGTTCCCTACATTTTGACGAGTTATACGAACATATATAAGGAACAGCTGATTTTTTTTCGTGATTACAGGTTTGGTCCCATAGTAAAAGTTGTCCATAATGATGAGTACAATGACCTCTTAAGAGGTTGTTAATGTTTTACCAATAACCCTGTATATTAACAATTACATCAATTAAAATTACAATAACGAGAGAGCAAAAAACTATTTTGAATAATAAACAAGTAAGTATTAATAATACAAATATTTTTAATAATAAACAACTATTCAATTAACAATAATAAATGCCACAAGTTAACAATCCGAGGTATGTGAACAAAGCGTTTAAAACTGTGATAAAATTACTCAAAACTTAATATTAATTGATAAACTAAAACTAATCATAGATTTGTGATGTTATATTGGTGGAGTTTTGTCATCTATACATGACTGTGGTGGTCAAAAAGTTAATTATCGACGGCGAAGTGCCAATACCTCTTAGCTGACATTTTTTTTGAGAAATTCACTTTTTTATCGTTTTGAATTTAAAGGCGTTATTAGGATGTTTTAGTGAAATCGCTTAAGTGTATTTTTAGTTGCAACAGCATTAAATTAAAATGTGTAAATACGTACCTCCCAACTAAACAAACGTGTCTATTTTTGAACGTTTTTTTTTTCAGTTTGTGTAAATTTTTGACTTTGTCAGTTAGGAGTTATTGGCACTTCGCCGTCGTTACGTGACTTTTACCTACTTTATATCGTAAGTTTACATTTCCTTGACCGAGCTTATGATTACTGAAAAATGCGTGCACTGACTGGAGAGCACCCTTATTGCGTAACACACTATCAATCGCGATCTGAATTTTTTTGAAGGATAATGCTAATCCATTGCTTCATACGTTCGAGAAAAAAATCTGCTCAACAACGTAACGAATGTTGCTCAACTGTCAAAATTAAAGCTATTCTTACTGTTAGTGTGTTACTGTGTGTTACGGAATAACAGCCGCACGGTTCAATCGGTCAGGCTACGCTTACCGCGGTTGGTCCGTGGATGGGTGACCATCTTAGATACCAAGACCTCTCCGTGCCTCGGAAAACACAAATGGGCTTAAGGTGCTTTCATAACAACTGGGACTCCGTGCCTCGAAAAGCACGTTAGGCCGTTGGTCCGGGCCGTCATTCGTGGATCTTTGACTGTCGTTCTGGGTGGTCAGAAACCTAAAGGTCTGACAACAAGGTGTACCGTGCCGTACCGTATCTAGTAAATAGAGTAATGGATGGTTGTGGAGGTCAGATAGGCAGTCGCTCCATGGAAAATACTGGTACTCAGCTGCATCCGGTGAAACTGAAAGCTGACCTTAACATAGTTGGGAAAAGGCTAGGCAGATGATGATGAGTGTGTTACGGAATTTCCCCGCAGGTCCACTCAAAGCTGTATGGTTCTTTCCCCAAAAAGACCATCTCAGTCATGATAATTATTGTAGCGGTATCTACAACGCCACATGCGAACAACGCGTCATAGGTACTGACGTCACGCAATCCTGCATCGCGCAAGCAGAGTTTATCGCGCAACTAACATAGATACAACGGCCCGACATGAATCATCGGGCAATTGCCCGCCAGACACAACACCCGTCTGGTCGGAGGATCCTTCCTTTTCTATAGAGTATGAGTGAATTTTACACCCTGTTTCTCATACCTCTATAATGTAAACAAGACTTTGTAATCATATTATTTTGATTTACGAGAGTGTTCATGGAGTTTCTTGTCCGTTCTTCTCCATAGGTACAGACTGCAGCACATCAATGTAAACTTTATACATATCTATAACTACGACGCGCTGTATAGTGTTAGAAAGAAAGTATCCTTGGTATGATTGGTGAAGTTTTCAACGTTTCTAAAATCACCCAATCGCAACCATACTAATAATTGGCAGCCAATTATCATGTTCACGACTACTAAAAAAAAACCAAGGCGAGGGTGGATGAATAAAAAGAAATATCGCGCATCAGTAACATTTTAAAGTTGTCTACTGTTAATATCTAAATTCCATGATTCCATGATCTAAATAGCTGGTTGTGATTGTGCGATAATGAACTTTATGAAAATGTGCCATATGGTTTAAATTCTTCAGAATATTGCGCGTATCATCCCAACTAAGGTCGAATTTCAAAACATATTACAAGAGTTGGGTTGGTCTCGTGGTCACTAAGGCAGCTCGATAATCATCGTTATCTGGGTTCGAAACCAGGAGAAACATAGATACAGCTTTTTGTTAGCAATGTTTTGTTTTTAATTAAATATTATGTTTTTTTTCTTTTTTTTTTTAACGAACGAAGTCGGGAAATATCTTTTTAAATGGGTAGTTTGTATAGAAATGAAACAAAATCATTGCAAGTAATAAAAATGTTTATTATTTCATTAAAGTAAGATAAAGTAACTAAATGCTCATAGTTCAAAATTATTACATTTTATAATATCATATTCAAACCTAACCATTTATAAACATTTAAAAAAAGTCATTGCTAATGCTTGGAAGTTTGTTATCGATTGTTGTTATTGTTATGTTTTACAGATTTATAGCTAAGTATAATTATGTGTAGTGAATCAACATGTTATTTAAATAGAAAAATGCATTTCCATTTATAACAATAACATCACCACAATATAATCTGCAACATTAGCCATTAATGGTTTGGCATTCATTCAATTGAGCATTTACTTACATAGTGTGTTTTAAAATACTTATAAGTAGATTAGTTAGTAGCGGAGTGGCGCACCGTCTTCTTCTTTAGCTTTTGTAAGCGGCTACGCATACCGCACACCATGTTCCAACAGAAATCTTTTCTTCTCATGTGCTCCCATGTCGATGACACGCCGCATTATATTGTAGTCTTTGATCTCAGCCAAATTGTTTTTATTTCGCACTTCGGATTTGTCCCAATTTAAAAAGATTTGACCCCATAGGTTTTCTATAAGTATGGTTCAAATCGGGAGTTTTAGATGGCCAGTAAATAATAGTTAAACCTTCTTGAGCAGCTAACCAATTCTTCATAATGCCTGCACGGTGGATCGGGCACACAGAGTACTTTTTGATAGACTGAAAATCGGGCAGTTATCTTGCACGAAGTAAATATCAGTGTTAGGATAGATAAGCAATTCGCACAGTCGGCTGCATGACGTCACGCAGAATCTCCAAATACTGACTAATATTATAGACAACATCCAGCCAGCAATGTTTTGTATAGTCATTAAGTTGCGACATGACGCTTTGATTTCACCAAATTCATTAAAAATGCTTTTCACGATTTACTTCAAACGTTTTAGAAATGTTTGTGCGCCGCAGTTGCTGTTTAGGCGTAGGTAGACTGACTTTTGTCACTTAGATCAATTTAATATCCATCTACCCCACGAAGTAAACTTTTACTTCGACCTACTCATTTGAGGACTTATAGTTTTTTTTTAATTTACCCACTTGTTTTTGCCGTGTTACTTAAAAGCTTTTCAACTTTAACGACAAGAAGATAATGATTAAAATGGCTTAACAAGATATGCCGACTTGACTAAGACAATGTTGGTCACCGACTGTACGCACTGCAGCACGAAACATTACAAGTAAGGACAGACAAAAAGCTATATATCTCTTTCGCACGATTCTCGCTGTTGTTGCTCATAACGCGTTCAAGGTCAAAGTGGGGTAAGTTGATGTGCTGGCAACTGTACCTTTGGAATGGGCAACCAGCTTCATCTTTCTGACTGACCAACCCCTTGACAATTCAAAAGTGTCTGTTATTGGTTTAATTGAAATAAATGGTTTGAGTTACCTGAATGATCCTCATGTAGCCTGACCAAGATTATGTTTGGACTTTAAAATATACTGTGACCTCTGAGTTTCTTTCGGTATTTCTCCTCAGAGTAGTCGATTAGGAAATACCGAACTCATCTCTCTAATTTTTATAATTTTGACGTGAAAAAGTGTTTTTTGCGAGACATTTCATTTCGTGTCCAATATAATATCATTTTATCGGTACTGTCTTTGAGATTCTTTTTATAAAAGAATGCAATGTGGAAATCGAAATAGATGAAGTGAAATAGATTCATCTATTTCGATTTCCACATTGAAGTGAAATAGATTCAGAAGGTTAACATCACAAAGTATTTAATTAATAATTTAATTATGAGGACGAACTCTGAAGAACTAACATAAAAGCGTCTTTTAGGCTGAACTTGTCTTTAACATGGGTTAAAATAGTAACAATAATTTATGAACAAAGAAACAATATTAATTAATGTACTTACATAAGTAGTGGTAGCTCAGTATGGCACATTACTTGATAGCATTTATCTTTAACTACAGTAAATTATTTGTAAAAAAAAATCTAAAACAGCGGTTACTAAAAGTGACTTCCTTTTAAAAACACTTTTGTGAACTTGCAAGATTAAGTTTGAAAAAAAAATTATTTATTTAGCGCAGAAAACAGCGTTTATTTATTATTTATTTAATATTTTAAGCAAACAAATATACAGAGGCGGGCTTAATGCCATATACATTTTCTACCAGTCAACCTTTGGGTAATGCAGAGACAAACAGTGGTAGGTGCTATTGTGAAAAGTTGAGGAGTAAATATTTTTAAATATAAAGGGGGGCCCGTGGCTAAATAATAACAGCCGCACAGGTCGATTGATCAGGTTAAGCTACGCTTGCCGCGGTTGGTCTGTGGATGGGTGACCATCTTTACATACCGTGACCCCTCCGTGCCTCGGAAAGCACGTTAAGCCGTTGGTCCCGGCTGTCATTTGTGGATCTTTGACAGTCGTTACGGGTAGTCAGAAGCCCGAAATTCTGACAACCAGTCTTACCAAGGGATATCGTATTACCCAGTAACCGGGTTGTGGAGGTTAGATAGGCAGTCGCTCCATGTAAAATACTGGTATTCAGCTGAATCCGGTTAGACTGGAAGCCGACCCCAACATAGTTGGGAAAAGGCTAGGCAGATGATGATAAAGGAACGCAAAAACCTATTAAAACTAAAAATATCATATTATACCTAATTACTTAAATATGTATAAATATAAGCACAAATAAATATATATAAATATACGAATATACTAAAAACAAACAATGAGAAAACATTACTGTTGTGATGATACTGCTAGCTTCTTGTGAATGTGGTCGCGAACTCGTTTACGCTTCGATACGCCCTTAAGAGGTTTTGCGTTTATTCAATAACACGGTGTATACATTAGTCAAATAACAATAGAATTTTCCGGTAACCGATAAAACGAAAACTAAAAAGTTATTGTTGACATTAAAACAAAACTACACTGAACACAAAAAGGAAAATGAACCGAATTGAATTAAATTGAAATTAAATTGTTAAATACAGCTGTGCTGCTGGGAAGTTTGCTGCGCCACTTCTTCTCCCCAGCGAAAGCAGTAGAAAGTGGTGAAGGGCGGGCGTTTTGTGGGACTGTCTTATGTAATTTTGACGTTCGAAAAGTGCTGATTCTCAGTCTAGTTTGAAATGACTTTTGATTTTGAATGAGGACAGACATAAAACGTAGCTCAAAACAAAATGTCTGATATCTTACCTAACCTAAAAAACAAATGAATGCTTTTAGTTTTCAAGCCTTCAATGTGACAAACCGTACTCAAACAAGTGCGAGTCGGATTCGCACACGAAGGGTTCCGTACCACAAGGCAAAAACGCCAAAAAAAACATGTTTGTTGTATGGGAGCCCCCTTAAATATTTATTTTATTTTAATTTTATTATTTATTATTAAAGTTAAAATACAACTGAATATTTTGTGAATATTTCAAGTGCCTACCTGTTGCCATTTTTGATATCGAGCAAAAAAGGGCAAAAAAATCGCGTTTGTTGTATGGGAGCCCCCCTTAAATATTTAATTTATTTTGTTTTTAGTATTTGTTGTTATAGCGGCAACAGAAATACATAATTTGTGAAAATTTCAACTGTCTAGCTATCGCGGTTCTTGAGATACAGCCTGGTGACAGACAGACAGACAGACGGACAGACGGACAGACAGCGAAGTCTTAGTAATAGGGTTCCGTTTTTACCCTTTGGGTACGAAACCCTAAAAAGTATTACAAATCAAATCATGATCGATGTAGTTTTCTTTAAAGCTCATTTAGGTAGAAGAAATTTAAAGCTCATCTCTTCTCCTCGTCTTCTTGATGGCCAGGTCATCATGCTGGAACCAGGTGGCGTACACCCTGAGGGGTTCTGGTGAGGAGTGACGGTGGAAGGATACTGGACGGTCCCGGGCTAACACTTCACGGGCATAGTCTTGAGGACGAGCCTAGGAAAAAAAGTGTTTAGGTATTTTTAGATTGATGTTTAAGCCTAAGTTATTGAACAGTAATGTTATACCGGCTGCCTTTCAAGTAATTTTTTTCAAAGACAGCCGGTATAATATCGTTTCTTTTTGAGGATGAAAGTATTTTTAAATAATCATTGCATTTTTATCTCACGAAGCGCGCGCTTTGCTTGTGGTTACCAAGTGTGTACTTACTTACTGTGAAGGTGTGTGTAAGCGCAGGAGCTCTCGGTACCGTCCGAGACAATGGCGAATCTGTGTGTGTGTTATGTGCTGACGCTACTCGTCTTCACGGGCACATTCACAGCGTGTTGTGTTGTACATTTGGTTACCACACACATGTAAAGGCGGACACAGACATTGCGAAGCATGCGCAGCGAACGGCGCTCATCGCATGCTTCGCAGTGTGTGGACGTTCATATTCGTGGTGAGGTTACTTGTCACTTGAGGAAAATTAATATCGAGGCGTGTGTTGCGAGGCATGCGCAGCGGTGCGCGGCGCATGCCTCGCAATGTCTGTATCCGCCTTAAAGTACACGTTCGCTTCGTGAGATAAAAATACTGTTTGACAGCATATTTTTTTTTTCGGAGTTGGTTGCTTAGATAAAAGTTGTTTACATTCATGAGTTTTCCTTTCAGTCTATGAAAGAATGTTAAGGAATTGAAACTCAGTCAGCCTGTACATTGTTCTCTGTTCAAATCTATTTTCTGATAGGCGATAATGCCGTGTACTGCTCTATACCTGAACAACGTCAACACAGATTTGATCTTTTTCAAACACATAAAATGAAACCTATGAACTACTTTCTTAAAAGTACAATAAAGTAGTGACCTGGTGGAACAGCGGCGAGTGCGTCAGAGACACGTTGAGGCGGTGGTGTGCGCAGGCGCCGAGCGTCATGTCGTCGGGCGCGGCGCGCGCGCTGGCGGGCGCGCCGCACGAGCACGCCGACAGCGCGCGCGCCGCTCCTGTGCTGAATACTGTACCGCCGCCGCCTGTTATGTAGTCGTAGCCTGATGGATACATAGCATATCATGCTTAAAATCTAAGGTCTGCATTAATAAATGATGCTCATTTGAGAGCTCACAAATAAAGAAGTCAACATGAATAACGAAAACCTCGGAAAAATAATGTGTGAAAATAATCCTCAAGAAAATAACTCATTACATCGCTTAAAGCTCAAGACATTATTAGAGTTGCGAGTAATTGTTCCGAATTAGAGTAGGTATAGTCGACCTTATAATTGCTTTATCACTTTTAACAACAATACCTAGTAAATTGTAACTATCTAACTGTCACAAAGACAAGTACACCTTGTCGCTTTATGACGTGCACGTGACATTCAACTTTAGGGTGGTAAATCCATTATGAGGTCGACTACTTATACAAAAAAAAAAACACATAAAAAAGGGAACTTCCTAACACTGAACACTAACCTTTAGCAGCAGTTTCTCTCTTCCCGTAGCCATAACCATACTTTTCTCCAAGTACAGTGATGTCCGTGCCACCACGGTAGCAACTTAGCACTTCACATAACCTCTGCACACTGTAACATAAATTGTTTTCAGATAATGGGTACAGACGCCAGCACACCAATCTACCCGAAACTGTCAATTTTTCCCAATCAACTTTGAACCTTATGCTTTAGCGATAAAGTTGAAAATTTACTAAAGAAATTTGACAGATAGCTTAATATGCTGGTGTCTGTACCTACTACAGGAGTTTTGGGTTGGTTAGCCACAGCCCAAGCTCATCTATATCAATTGATTTGCAACACTAACAAGAGGTACAAGAAAAAGGAAAGAACATTCTGTTGATTCTATTAAAAACTAAGCTATAAAAAAATTGATCAAAATCGGACTACTCTGTAAAGAGTTATGCGTGGTCAAATATATAAAAAAGAATATATATGTATATATACGCGTCGACTTGAGAACCTCTTCCGTTTTTTCGTCGGTTAAAAAACAACAGACAACCCAACTCAGGTTTCTCATAAACCTAGATCAGCCAGGTCTACATTACAGTTAGAATTTAACTTTCCTCGATTGTAATTAATGTAAATCATAATTTTACTTTACTTTATAGGTACTTGAATAAAAAATATATTTATCTTCTGCTTTCATCATCATCTGCCTAGCCTTTTCCCAACTATGTTGGGGTCGGCTTCCAGTCTAACCGGATGCAGCTGAATACCAGTATTTTACATGGAGCGACTGCCTATCTGACCTCCACAACCCAGTTACTGGGTAATACGATACCCCTTGGTAAGACTGGTTGTCAGACTTTCGGGCTTCTGACTACCCGTAACGACTGTCAAAGATCCACGAATGACAGCCGGGACCAACGGCTTAACGTGCTTTCCGAGGCACGGAGGGGTCTCGGTATGTAAAGATGGTCACCCATCCACAGACCAACCGCGGCAAGCGTAGCTTAACCTGATCGATCGACCTGTGCGGCTTTTATTATTATTATTATTATCTTCTGCTTTCATAAAAGGTTTTATTCAATAATTGGGGAAACTTCACCAATTTATGGGGTAGTTGTGAAAGACAAACTAACAGTAGACTAACAGTAGCAATGGCTTTCATTTTGACACTACAACCACATTCATTGCGTGTTTACTTAGTTGAGCTGACAAATTTTTCGAACATATGAAGCAATGGATTAATAACATCCTTCAAAATTATTCAGATTGTGTATTGAAAGTGTATATATACTATTACAGAGTACTGGGGACCTAAAAAAGACCACTTTGGCAGAATCATAAAAGGAAGGAAATAATAATATGGCGAAGACAGTCTGTGGTTTTTCTTTTTTCGCTGCACTACGTAGGTATAATCTAAGAGATTGGAATTGGATTGGATTGATTGGTATTTTACCTCAGACAAAAAAAAATAACTGAAAATCCAATGGGATTTGATACGATTAACTTAACAGTTAACTGTTCATTATGATTCATAATGTTATCCTTTTATGATTCTGCCAAAGTGGCCTTTTTAGGCCCTCTGATGGGTATATTGAGGGGATTTTAAAAACACAATAATCTACAACTTACCCGAGTATTGTATCATCATCAGCCAAAAATATCCATTTAATGTGAGGCATATTGTTCAATCTCTTCAACACCATTTTCAAGATGGCGATGGTTTTCGCGCAGTGGCCTGTCTTGCTGTTTGGTATCCCTGTGTTCACTGCTGGGACGGTCGGGTCTAAAAGAAATTCATGGCGAATGTTAAATGGCGATAAAGCCTCGTATTAATGGTAAAGAAAAGAAAGAAAAATATTTTATTTAGGACACGCACAGGAAATACAAACAAGAAGAAAACCGGTCAAGTGCGAGTCGGGCTCGCGCACCGAGGGATTTTTGTTTTTATATGACTACAAATTTACGGTTTTCGGATTTTTCCTTTACTTGTGCTATACGCTTTTTGCGGCATAAACGACCGTGTCTTTATTGTATGCCTTTTCACCGCCAACGTACACAGAACGCTATGCCTCGCCAGGCGCCAAGCTATAAATGTATAACGAAATATACAGTAAACAGTAGTGATGAGGTTATCGTCATATCGATGATTGAGATTTCTACGCGTTATGTTAAGTTTTATTTAAAAGGACATGGCCAGTTTCAGCCTAGTTACTCAATGGCATGTACATTAATAGACGCCTAATTATAAATAAATAAAAATAGAAATAAAAATTATGAAAGTCTTATCATTTTCGTACAACTTCTGGAAAAATATTTAAACTTAAATAGTTGTTTTGCGTTTCCGGCGTATCGAGATAACGCGCATTTTGGATAAACGTTCCATTCCCTGTAAAGCTATAATATTAATGTTCCATCAGAGTAATATTATAAATTATTCTGACTGGAAAATGATTATTCATTATCGAATTCCTAATAAAAAAACATATTTTGTTAATCACTCGAATGCTATGAAATATTTATTTGAAATAACTTTTTTCTTGTAACAACGAAACGAAACGACATGACAGGTTGGACTTCGACAATCGCTCGACATCCGCCATATCGCATATCGGTCGTTTTCGTTTGACATCTCGTAACTTGCGCGTACGTTTGTTTTTTGTTTGTTTGTAAACTGTGCGACTGCGATTATCTTTTCTCCATACCGACCATTGCTATTCTACACGGACTGATTCCATTGTCCAACGATTATCTAGTGCTTTTAAATACGGACTTGATTGTGCTTACGTTTTGGACATTGTTCACAATGAGGTGTATTAACTGCGGTATAGCTACGGGACGGCTAAGAAGACATGTTGTGTCTTCGTTAGACATGAAGAATGCTTGTTCAATGGCTAACAATTCAGGTATGTATTTTTAAAATAAATTATGAAAACCTATAGATATATAAAACATATTCTCTTGAGTTTTCTAAGCAGCACAGCGAATGATTTGTACAAGCAATTATTATTTCTACATGAACAACTGATTTTCACCTTTAAGTATTTAAAAAAGTATTTATTTAGAACCTTCTTCATATTACAATAGATAAAATGTTGATATACCTAAACTAATAATCTACTTTGCCTTTCAGCTTCCAGAAGATGGACATATTTGTCACCCATGCTTTTTGCTGCTAACTTCAGAAGGTGCCAATCATATAATACTGGGCCACACTATGGTGTGCCTTGGTTGTGGCCGATCAGTAAGAGACATTGATCATGACAACTTACCCACGCAGAATAATCTGGCTACTACTTAGTTATAGAGTCCGAGTAGGTTCACGACCAAAATATGTTTTTGTTAATTTCTAAGAAATCTGAAGTTACTGGATTATGTAACTTTTACAGTTAATTTTAGAGCTTATTAAGTTCAAAATAAAGTAAAATTCGTTAATGTACATGAATTTTTGCATGCTAGGCAGAGTGCCCTAAGTAAATTGGCCATCTCCTTTCCATATTTGTTTTATGTCACAGTATCCCTAGGAAGAAAAACCAGTATAAATTATAAGTATCAAAGAAACAAACACATAACTTAATTAGAGCTACAAGAAATGGGGTACATCTCTATTTATTTCATGACGTCATTCTTTGACTTCATTCCAAGTCCTTGGCGCTCAGAGCACGTTAAATTGAACTTTGATTAGGGATGTGGTCTATGGTCTTTATTACTATTTTCATTTTGCATTCAGAATCTAATCTTACAAATAGGTATAATGTTTTATTTTATTTGAACTCATCTCTTGTTTATGATAATCTCGTCAAATTGTAAGGCCATTACAACTTTGTTAAATTCGCACTCCAGAGCCACAAGATACCTACAAGCGACGCTTACGGCTTAGTTTGTGGCTCACCAAACATTTCACTTATTGAATTCTTACTTATTGATGAATAAACGTTATTATTATTACCTATCTAGTTGGACATATCTCAGAACTTCTGGACCAGAATATTTTCCGAAAACACTCCCGAGTCCGATTCCACACCTTGTAAAATGTTTAAAAGCTCATCAGTTCTTCATTCATTTCACTATTTGTTTACTTATTAGTAAAATAGAATTATAGTATTGTTACAAGCAAAGTGAAAGAAGGATGCGTGCGAGTTCACTCGATTAGTGCCGCACTATGCCAAAGAGACCTTGACACTAAGTAAATGGCTATTGAAACAGGACTATGTGGCAACAGAGAATCTGCTAACTTACATCTCCTAATATACATATGTACATACTCATAGATCACATCTCACACTTTATATCGAATTATTATACATTTATTACATTCACGGAATCACTCCCCCCCCCCACACACACATACACATACACCCACACACATCCCATACACACACACCCACACACTACACATACATACAGGGTGTCCCAGAACTCAACGTCAAGCCGAAACGGGGTGACAGGATTGATCGTAAACATCATGAGAAAAATCAGAAAAAAAATCTATCCCGTCCAGTTTGAAAATTATGGGCATTTAAGAAAAACCTAAAAATTTGGCCAAACTGTAACCATTTTTCGGTTATAGTGGTTAATTTTTATTATTTTTGTTTATTTAAACCTTGGAAACGTAACCCTAAATAACATTTCTAAGAATCACAGTCAAAAATAATGACACAATTGCCCCAAGTTTCCTAGAATTAAGACTTTGTTAAACTATAAATTTAAAATTTTCAAAATTTGTCGACTTTGATAGGCCCTCCTTTAAAAAAAATGTACTAGAGTGCCTTGGCAAGTGCCATTAAAAGTTGGCGCATTTAATGAGGATTGTAAAATGGTGCAATACTTGTTAGTTTCATACTTAAAAAACGAGTAAAAAAATAAAAACCTCAAGTAACCCGATTTTTGCTAACCCATTTTACTCAGTTAAAATGTTTTTTATTCGCACACGCTCTTGGTAGGTTCTTAATTTTACGGCAAAATGATGAGAGAGATGGATAGTGGACATGTTTGCCATGAGCGAGCGAGACTGATAGCGACGCCACGCAGTGAGACGAAGATGCATCGTTTAAACGAGTGCGAATGAAACAGATACAGACGCCATACCAAGCAAATGGCTACGCTACCAGTCTGACACCAGTTAGTACGTTTCGCTCATTCGTCTACTGCGCACCTTTCCGTATTCGCTTGTGTTGATTTAGTACTGACAACTTTGGCTTCTCTTTTTGGACTTGGATTTTTGTGAATTGAACTTGTTGATTACATACCGGCAACTTTGGCTTCTCTCTTTTGGAATTGGACTGTTGTGTTGGCATCCTTGTTATCTACCATGCCTACGCGCACTAACAGATCTTCGCCACATGTGGAATCAACAAGATGGCTGCCCAGCGCATTACGCAGTGCAAGTAAGAGATTTCCTTAACCAGGAATATCCGGGAAGGTGGATTGGACGTTCAGGCACTATCTCGTGGCCAGCCCGATCCCCAGATTTAAATCCCCTGAATTTTTTTTTATTGGGGCGTTCTCAAAGAAAAAGTTTATTCAAAGCCTATTGAGAGCGTAACCGAGCTGCGTGAACGAATTTCTCAAGCTGCTGAGGACATCAACTCTCGAGGATATGCCCGCCTAATAAGTAGAACTTTTTTAAGAAGATGTAGGGCGTGTATTGAGGCTGATGGTAAACAATTTGAACATTTGTTCTAATAAAAAATGTTATTTCCCTATCTGACTTTTATTTCAATAAACCTCAACTAATCTAGGTCAAATTTTTTCATTATTTTATTAATTTTACTTACTTTTGTTGACTTTGGTAAAAGTGGCGTCACTATCTGTCTCGCTCACTCATGGCAAACATGTCCACTATCCATCTCTCTCATCATTTTGCCGTAAAATCAAGAACCTACCAAGAGCTTGTGCGAATAAAAAACATTTTCTGAGTAAAATGGGTTAGCAAAAATCGGGTTACTTGAGGTTTTTATTTTTTTACTCGTTTTTTTAGTATGAAACTAACAAGTATTGCACCATTTTACAATCCTCATTAAATCCGCCAACTTTTAATGGCACTTGCCAAGGCACTCTAGTACATTTTTTAAAAAGGAGGGCCTTTCAAAGTCGACAAATTTTGAAAATTTTAAATTCATAGTTTAACAAAGTCTTAATTCTAGGAAACTTGGGGCAATTGTGTCATTATTTTTGACTGTGATTCTTAGAAATGTTATTTAGGGTTACGTTTCCAAGATTTAAATAAACAAAAATAATAAAAGTTAACCACAATAACCGAAAAATGGTTACAGTTTGACCAAATTTTTAGGTTTTTCTTAAATGCCCATAATTTTCAAACTGGATGGGATAGATTTATTTTCTGATTTTTCTCATGATGTTTACGATCAATCCTGTCGCCCCGTTTCGGCTTGACGTTGAGTTCTGGGACACCCTGTATATACACATGCATGTCTGGTGTCATTCACTCTCCTCGTGTTACACAGGATTAGTTTTTGTTATTATTATTGTTTTTATTTTTATCTCTGTACAGCTGTTAGTAGAAATCATTGACACTGTCTTCACTTGTTCTGGTTGTGAATATTAACAGAATCCACTTGGCTGAACCCTATCTTTTAAGATACAGGCTAGTCCTAGTTTAAAAAATAGTCTACTATTGCATCATAATGTAAATATTATCTCAAACAATGTATATAGTGCAAAGTGCTATGTTTTTGTGAAATAAATACTTATTATTATTATTACAGCCGTACGCTTATGACGTCACAGAACGAATTCTATACTAGTCCTTGGCGCCAGGGGCACTGACGACCAATTGCTTTGTAGAGATGGGAATATAACTATCGACAAGGATTTCTGAAGGTCGAAATTCATCTATTTTCCCTTTGTTATAAAGTAGTTAACTAAGTTCATATTTTCCTGACCTCAAATTGTTTTCGATAGTAGTATTTATAAATATTTCAACGGGCGAAATCAAACAGTTGTAACTTTCGCGTCACATCACTGGCCGACTCTAAATAAAGTCCTTGGCGTTCTGTTCTGGGGACATTAAAAATAATCTGAGTTTTTGTTTTTGCCGATTTCAAGACAAATAAGGCTTTTTTTGCGTGGAAAAATATAAAACAAGATATTAGACAGTACTATATTATATAATAAAACGAAACAAAGCTTTTAAATACATTAAACTTATTTTTATAAGATAGTTAAAATGAAGAGCTTCTAATGAATGATTGCCCAGGGTGTACCAGACATGCATTCATGTTACATACTTACTCGTAGAGGCCATTTTAACCTTTTAAGCGCTTGGCTTAATACTTATCAATTGCCGTGCCCCTAGTTCGCGGCTACAAATCGATAAAATAAACATCATCATCTGCCTACCCGTTTCCCAACCATGTTGGGGTCGGCTTACAGTCTAACCCGATGCAGCTAACGAAATTAAATTAAAAATTTAAAAAACCCCCGACACAAAAAAATAATAAAATTAAATGTAAGTAATTGGAAAAGGATCAAATAATTTTAAAACCCCCAACTTAAAGAATCTAGGTAACGAGACTAAATCAGATAAATTCATATGGCAGTCGGGGGACCTCTTAGCATTGAAGGTGTTCCACAGAACGGTCCCCCGACTTCCATATGAATTTATCTGTTTTAGTCTCGTTACCTAGATTCTTTAAGTTGGGGGTTTTTAAATTATTTGATCCTTTTCCAATTACTTACATTTAATTTTATTATTTTTTTGTGTCGGGGGTTTTTTAAATTTTTAATTTAATTTTTTATTTCATGCTTTTTGTAGGGAGTCCTTAATATTTGTATTTAATTTCTTTTATTTTCTTGCGTTTTAAGATTCAGGTAATTTGGTGTTTAATCAGGTTTTTTACGCGTCAAAAAATAATTATTTATTTATAGTTGAAGATAATTTATTAGACTAAACAGATTGTTTTGTTTTATTATATCCTTTTCCTAGTTCTTCCTTTAGTTATTCAACTTTCGTACAAGTATTTCATAGCGTTAGATATCTTAGGTATTTCAGATCTAGTTTATAAAATGGGACTGCGACACTATCTGATGTAGAAATACCTACGCTTTTTAAGTGGGATTGTTCCATTCGTAATAAAAATAGTCAAACTCAGTGGTCGTAGCTACCAGTCATCACTCCACTTTCCTCATCATTCTAGAGCATTGATCAGACAAAAAAATATTTTGAAGTTTTTAGTTTTCATTTCGTTAGTTAATATTCCTCATTCCCTTTCAATATAGTTTACATTATTCTACTTGTCAAGCCCTTGCATTTGATACCTATATTGAAGGAGTCGCCATTTTGTGGTGGCGGCCATCTTGGATTTGAAATTTGTAATAGCGCATAGTATTGTACCTACTAGTCAAGCCCTTTCATTTGATACCCATATTGAGGGGGTTGTGAAAAAAAAATGTAAATCGCCACTTTGTGGTGGCGGCCATCTTGGATTTGAAATTTATTATAGTGTATAGTATTCTACTATTCAAGCCCTTTCATTTGATACCCATATTAAAGGATTTGTGAAAAAATATGTATTCAGCCATTTTGTGGCGGCGGCCATCTTGGACCGATTTTCATCAAACATAGCTAAGAACACTCCCGACTAATTCACCTTTCAAACAAAAAAAACAAAACCAAAATCGGTTCATCCGTTCGGGAGCTACGATGCCACAGACAGACACACACACACACACACACACACACACACACACACACACACACACACACACACACACACACACAGACACGTCAAACTTATAACACCCCGTCGTTTTTGCGTCGGGGGTTAAAAATGAATATAACGAAAAAATCATGCATGTTCTCTGTCGCAGAAATACGACACGAGCGGTAGGGGCACGGAAATATGTGTCGCATTATGCGACACAAGCGGTTAAAAGGTTAATGCTAGTTGTTAATTTAAGCGATTTTGTTTCCACTATGAAAGGGAGCGGGCGGTATAATAATTAGTTTGCATAAAATATTCACAGCTTGTACGGTTAGCCAGCAACGAAAGTTATACTAACATACATAACCAGCCTATAATGTTCCCACTGCTGGGACACCGGCCTCTCTCGGTGAGAGGGAGTGGGCCGTAATCCACCACGCGGGCCCAGTGCGGGTTGGCAGATGTCACATGTCTTCTAATTTTTGGTTCTAGAACATTCTGGTTTCCTCACGATGTTTTCCTTCACCGTTTTGAGAGGAGTGGTAATGAAATAATTTACACAAAGTAAAGCGCCTGTCTGGGTTCGAATCTACGACCTACAACTCGTAAGTCGCGGCCGTTACCACTTGGTCACCACTGCTCTCAAAATGGACACACGCTTCTTTTCATAATATTTTCATGTATTAGTCAAATGTTAACCACTTTTAATTTGGCAGTCGCTTCATGTAATAATCTGGCATTCAGCTGCAACTGGTTAAACAGGAAGTCGACCCCAACACAGTCTGCTGGGACACAGGCCTCCTCTCTGTGAGAGAGAGTGAGCAATAATCCACCACACCGGCCCAGTGCAGGATGGTGGATGTAATATGTTTCTATATATCTTAAAACTATGGGTGGGTGGTGATATTTAACTTACCATCTTTATCGCTAAAGAACTGGAGATTGGAGACATGTCTGCCCCAGGTCTTCTTAACCACCCTGGCTCTTGTGCTGTGGAAGCCGCTCCAGGTCTTCACGGCGAAGAATATCGAGTCCTCAGCTATGGCACTGCCCTGCCGATAACGTGGTATTTGAGAATAACTGCTGTTGCCCGTAAATGTTGGCTCGAATCATGGCATTTCATCAATTCGTAAACCACTGGATTATGTCCTTCTTTTATGTATTAATTAATAGCTGTCGTCTTTGTCACAATCACCGAATGTGGTTTGGCAAACAGTTGGGTGATCGATTAGTTAAACTATGGGTATCATAGTGGTTGGTGTATTTGTAACCAAGACATCACACTAATATTATAAAGGCGAAAGTTTGTGTGTGTGTGTTTGTTTATATGTTTGTTACTTCTTCACGCTCAAACGGCTGGACCAATTTTGATAAAATTTTGTATGGAGGTAGCTGACACCCTGGATTAAATATAGGCTTTTCATCCCGATATTACCAAGGGATCGACACTTACGCGGCTGAAACCGCAGGGCGCGGCTAGTATTTCATAAATTATTCATATTTTTGTTTAGTTTGTAGTGCTATTTATAAAGTTTTCCATCCGTGTCATATCATAAGGCACTCTAACGGGAGCTCGATCTTGCATTAAGGCATTTTTGTAAAACAACCAAATCACGGATATGTAAAAGCAAAGACCAGGGGCCAGGGGGACGGATATGTAAAAGAAAAACACGGACTGTCTTCGCCATATTACGATTCATAATGTTATCCTTTTATGATTCTGCCAAAGTGGCCTTTTTAGACCCCCCGTAATAAAAAGCCATAAAAAATCTCCAACTAGAAAAAAAAACAAATTCTAAATATATTCAATCGATTTAAAACAGCAGGCTAAGTCAGGGAAATACATTGCTTATCAAATTGATTACCAACTAAAATTTTCCGTTTATTTAAATCACAACTGTCTTTGACAAGAAATGGCTATAACACAACAAATTGTCGTAATGTGTAAATTTCACTGCATTTACCTTATAATAATACTCACACATATATCAAACTGTCGCGGATAAGTGGCGCAGTTATCACCGGACACTATGCAGAAGCTGAGATCAGGTGTGAGCAGCGGTCCAGGGTCAGTTCCGCCGCCGTAGACCAGCTGCGCCAGTTCAAACGCAGGGTCTATTGAGAAGTCTGCCTCTAAGCGGCGTTGACCGCTCTCGATTTGTCTTAGGAGTCTAAAAAGAGTATGGGGGTGAATAAGGGACTAACCACACTTATCAATGGACAAAAGCTGAACAGAGCTGAATAAGTGTGGTTAGTCCCTTATGCAAACATAACATACATACAATAATCAGCCTATACCGATCCCACTGCTGAGACACAGCTGCCCTGTAAATTCGAAACACTGTATCTCATAAGATACCTATTTCGTGAAAAGGGCTTCTAAAACTTTTCTGGTCTTTGGTTCGTTTTGGGAAATATATTTATAACAAATACTAGGACCTCCTACATACAATAAAATTAAAAAGTAATAATACAGGGCTATGTAACTGCCTCGAAAAATCAAATGAGCACTATTAAGGCAAAACACTGTAACTCAAGTTGCAGTGTATTGGGATATACACGACGGACAGGCCTCCTCTCAATGAGAGGTTGTGGGCCGTAATCCACCACGCGGGCCCAGTGCGGGTTGGTGGATGCAATGCAAAATGCTCTTCTTATTCATGTCCTTTAAACACCCGACAAAAACAAAGCATAAGTAGACATGCCGATTTTAGCATCGACGATCGGCGATATTGAACACCGTAAATGCTGGATCGCGTTTTGGCAATTTTCTGCGTTTGAATGCTGTTCAAAATTGCGTATATTCTATCTATCGCTATTCAGACAGTCGCTGGATAAAGCTTCTGTAAAAGTGAATAAATCGCTGATTAGCAATGCTCAGTCACTGTATCAAGCTTCACATTTCAACTGCAGATTGCCGATGCTAAAACGCAGCAGCTGCTGCTACTGCTTTATTCGAATTTGTCACTATGATAGCAGTAACTATTTAACTTTTTGACCGCCACAGTCATTTATAGATGACAAACCAAAATGTGTCCAGCACGCCACGGTTCGACTACATGACCGACTTTGACGCCGAGGGCACCTTTTTGATTTTTTGACGTGTGGCGGTCAAAAGTCCGTTAAGTATCGCTTATTGCAGTTAGAACAGACGAGAAGTTGTCAAAAACTAGCTAGAAAGAATCCATCTTAAAAATCTCACAAGTGAAACTAAATAAAACTTTTTAATAATTTGTTGGAACTTACATTTCTATGAGTTCTATTCTCATGGCGAACCCGCTCGCAAAGTTGGGGTACATGAAGCCACCTTCCTCCTCCAGGTCCTCGTAGAAAGTGAAGTGGTGGATGATGGTGGGCTCCTCGTCGCTGAGTGGGTAGCCTATCCACATTACGTCCTGTTAGGAGAAGTGTTTCTAAAGAATTCATCTTCGGATGGCTCGTTCATGAAACTATTATAACAAAATCCATACTCAGTGTCTGTCTGTTACCTCTTCACGCTTAAACCGCTGTAACGAGTCTTTTAAGCCTGTTACATGATAGCGCGTTCTTTGCTTTAATTTGTAGGCAGCATGGTGGTGTTGCCATGTAAAAATTTATTTTTTTTAATCGGAATCGTGTAGTGGTCACACTGATTTTTTCTTTTGATGCTGTCAGTTGATTTTGACAGGTCACTTTCCGACCCAAGCTTTGCATAGAATGGAGTAATTTGAGAGCTCCGAATTAAATCTTCAAGTGCTGGCTTCCTATGGACGACATCCAGTCCTAATTATGTGGTAGCTGATTTGCCCTTGTCGGCATCATAATGGGATTGCCCATATTTTTTTAAAGGTTGGTAAAATTCTTCGTGGTTTCGTATTCGCGTTGTCGCGTGGCTATTTTGATGGCGGACGTTAATAGTTTCCGATATTTGTTTCAGGATCTTTTGAACCTTATATATTTTGGATTAATTCATCTACTGATGTAAAAACTTTCTTTGGAAAAGAAACGGTGAGTTGATTTGTATTTGGTCGTAAACATTTCGATCGCCATTTTTGTCGACGCTGGACATCAGCTAACAGTTATTCATGTTTCATTTCAGCCACGAGGCGTTTCTTTTTATTTTAAGACTTAAATTTTTAACGCTAGCCCCTACCGACATATTTCATCCGCCTCTGACGTCCCCGCGAAGATCAAAATCACCAAAATGAGCGTGGTTTGTTCGTTCGGTGGTTAGTTTATTCGACGGAATGTGGTATGGTTTATAATACTTAACTTAAATTGACAAAAGTGCAATAATGACAGGACAAAAATTAATTTCTATCCACCTTAGTTTTACACCAACTGTTAATATTAGAAAGGAATTTTCTTTTATATTGAGACCAGCAGCCTTCGGGTAATAAAATCGTTCAATAACTTTTGTGTCGATTTTTATTGATACTCCCCGCTTGAAGATTAAAAGTTTCCAGTTCCCGCAGGTTAGTCTATCCTTGGCATAGTTTGGTATGTACTCCTGGCGCCCGAATTTTCACTTCTACTTATTGTTTATTTATTTGGAGTACTACACACACATTTAATAATCCCATTTCATAATATACATTTTTAATACCATCCATTCATTTAAATTATTTTTTTTATTATTACACCGCTGAACCGATTTAGCTGAAATTTGGTATAGAGATAGTTTATCCCGACATTCCCACTGGAGCGACACTTATGCGGGTGAAACCGCGGGGCGCTGCTACTATTACAATAAAAACTGCTAAGATATTTTGTTAAACACACATGAAACGAAAAAAAAATCCTAAATTTTCGGTCGGTGCATATCTTACTGACCTACAATTACATACAATTGGTTGTTAGGCCAAATTTAGGTATCCGTATGACGAAGACACTCGAATTAGTTAATAGTCCAAATTCAGATACAACAAATGGCAAAAAAAAAAACTAAAAAAAAATGGCGAAATCTGGCTTCACAACATTGGTATTGTAATTACATCATAATACACAGTTCCCTAAACCCCTATTTAGAGCTCCACCTCTTCCTTACCTTCTGTCTATCAGCAGCCGCGAGCGCTTCAATCAGCTTGTCACACTTGACAGCGGTATGCGTCTCCACGAACAGCACCCATCTGACGTCAGACCGTCTATACCGTGACGTCAGAGGTGACAGCAGAGGCAGGATCGTCCATGCACCAGCCACGGGAAAGTCCTCGTGTGTTATGTGAGTTTTTGGGTGGCGCTATATGGAAGGTAGGTTGATTAAAGTTAGTGGTGGATGTTAAAAATAGTCTGTTTGTGGATAGAGTAAAGGTGATTTCGCAGAACGCAGACCTTTATTACATCGAATCTATTAAGGCGAAAGCGCCAGGATTATAACCATTAAAGTCATAAACACGACTCTCTAAGACCAAGTAATCCCCAAGAATGACTATTTCATGAAATCTTGACATTTGAGGATTATACTAACTTAACAAGTTGTATTACTGATTGTAATGATTATAATTCTGTAAATACATATTTGTTACGATCGCGAATCATATTTTAATCAACGCACAACTTAATACTGACCAGCAAATTGCAAAAAACGTAAGAAAATTTGAATTTCGTGGGCTACCTTAGCGCTTCCCCCTTAAGTGAATATTAGTAAAGCCAATTCTTCCAGAATGTTTGATAAATTACTGAGGTTACGCATGTTTTTGAAGCCGATGCAGTATCCTATATTTTGGCGTCTCTTGTCTCGTCAGATAGTTTTGGTGTTCCTTCGATATGGGTGCTGACCCTTATATGCCCTTGTATGCATATAAGTGTATATAAGGGTATACCTATACATATACCTACATATAGAAAAATTTAATATAATTTCTTTTTCTCAACAAGTGCATGAGTGGTGACAACTAACGTAACTACATGTGTAAATTACTAATCTCGAGGAGGCGGCGCGAGTATAATCACATAATATGTGCCGACAGATATTAATGGATGAATCATGAGATCAGATATTATTGCCGAGCTGTCCATAGTAATATATTTATGGTCGAGAATATACGCTGCGTGAACGCTGCGTTTAGACGTCAAAACAAAAATCGACGCCAACACTGCACCGGATTAATTGAAAAACATTAAAGCCTTGTCCCAGCTGTGTTTGTAGCGGTACAATATCGGTCTAGGTCTCTCTAGGTAATCGACAAATATCAGAAAAGGAACAAAAATATTTGAGATAGTTGCTCACTGAGAGGTTTTTCTTTTCAGTATTTAAAAAAAAAAATAGTTCCCAAGAACCCTGAAGATGGCGTTGAACTGACTATGTTACTAGATGCCAAAGTCAAAACGCTTGGAAAAAAAACATTGCGTCACGTCATATACGCTCGTTGAGTGACAGTTTCGTTTTACGATCTTAAAATTACATCCAAGTGAATTAATAAAAAAATTATGTAACTTCCGTTCCTTGCAGTAACTTACCAAGTTCAGCGCCATCTATCCAGCGACTAGGGAAGCGTTAAAAAAAAAAAAAGAAAAAGAAAATCCCTCCTTACACGAGGCTTTTAAATATTTTATTTACTGAGCTTACTAGCAAAGTAGAGTGTAGTTTTGTCGCAGACAATGTACGACTGAAGATAGTTCCCACATTACAAAAGGTAAATACTTATACATACTTTTTCCAGCTGCAGAACTTGGTTCTTGATGTCCTGTTTCAGTCGCTTGGCCACGCTGGCGTGATACGGCTCAGGTTGACTCACTATTGTAAATACTATATTTCTCGAATCTGCAACAAAAAATATGCATTTTCATTTATTGCATTCAACATTTTCTAAAAACAAAAATATGGACCCCGTTAGGACACAGCAAAAGGATAAAAATTTAAATTATTCTTCAGCATAATAGGTAGATGTATAATAATATATTTATTTATTAAATGGAAAAACTTCTAATACTAAATAAACTAACAAATTATTAAAATATAATATCCTACAATTACTAAAACTATTAACTAAAATATTGCGTCGAAATATTCCTCCCCATCGAAGTCGATTGGTAATGTACCCAAGAGACTCCAGTCTCCAGCCAGCCCTTGGGTCATGGGAAGTGTCAAACAGCCGTTCAGATATTTCATTAACAAAATAATAATATGTACAGTACATTATGCCTTTTCATCAATTTGCCAAAAGTTGCCGTATGTTATGTATTCGAAATTATAGTTGTTAACAACCTCGAACTTCACAAAGCAAATGTTAATAAAAAAAGTAATTTAAAAAATAAAAAAACCCGACTGCGAAACTGAAAAGCTACAAACAAGCCCATTTTAAATTAAATAAAAGTTGGAAGCAGGCGGGACCCATTTGAATTTGAAAATATGATAAAAATGGTATGGGTCCCGCCTGCTTCCAACTTTTATTTAATTCAGTTTCGCAGTCGGGTTTTTTTATTTTTTAAATTACTTTTTTTATTTCCAGCTTTTTAGTTTACAAAATAATGTGAAAGATTTCGCAAACGATTTACTTTCTGGTACTTGTTTTTACGATTTGTCACTTCGAATTACTTTTAACCATATAAGTTATATATATATTTGTAATCACCTTTTAAAACCCTTTATTTTGATACCCCACTCGATAGGTTTCGAGAAAAAAAAATATTTTTTTGAAGACATATTGTGCCAAAAATCGGCCATTTTAATTTTTTTTTCAATTTTTATATACCCAGTGTCACTCTCACAATTAAGACGAATCTAACGGCACCTCTCAAGCTGAAATCGATCAAGCCGTTTAGGCTACAGAGCGTGCCAAAGAAATATACATACATACATACATACATACATACATACACTCGAAAAACATAACCCTCCTTCTGACGCAGTCGGGTAAATAGTACCTAATTAGTTTAGGCTGATTTCAATTGTAGTTCAATAAAATAAACACTATTATCTTACACACATCATAATCATTAAAACAACAGCCTGTACACATCCCCTCGACCTCATCAAATTACATCCCGCATCGAAACACCGCATCACGGCTGACGGCATTACCGCCGAATGGCGTCAATGCCATCAAATTATGACAAATGGCGTCGAAGCATTGACTAACAAGCCGTCGGCGCTCATCAATCATGTACAAGGCATTGGGTTTCATTTACAGGTAACTGGTAGAGATATATGCTTGTGTGTACATGGATTAATATGTGTAAGGTGATATGGACAATGTCGCTATATATATACGCCTACAGGCGTCAAACGTAAAGCCTCTTTCGTCTATATGCGCCCGATAAGATTACTCAGTCTTAATTTAGGTGCGTAATCAATAATAATGTTCCCACTTCTGGGACACAGGCCTCCCTTCTTCGAGAGGGAGTGGGCTATAGTCTTCCACGCGGGCCCAGAGGTCGTGGTTTCGAATCGAGACAGGCCCTTTACTTTGTGTAAATGATTTCATCACCACTGTTTTCAAAACGGTAACGGAAAACATCGTGAGGAAACCGACATGTCCTAAAACCAAAAAATTTAAGGCATGTAACTTACATGCCTTAAATTTTTTGGATGATGTTGATGAAATCATTTACACAAAGGAAAGGGCCTGTCTCGATTCGTAACCACGACCTCTGGGCCACCACTGGTCTACATCTTATAGGAGTCTACTTAGTATCTAGGTGAATAGTGTAAATTATAAGGGTCATAGCGTGATGATAAATAGCCTATAGCCATCCTCAAGAATTGGGCTATCAAATGTATTTTTTTTTTAGAATATTTCAAATCCGACCGTTACGTTAGCGCGTTCAAACAAACTCTTCAGCTTTATTATTAGTATAATTATAGATTTAATTGTACGAATACGGCCTCCGTTTTAAATCTAGACTTGGCAATTCAGAGAATAGGCATGACGAATGATTTTCAAATCCTCTTCCGTAATGTACGTACACATTTACTATTTACGAAAACACCTATATTTCGGTAATAAACTAAAGTTTAACGAAGTTTGAAGCCATTTTTCTAATATTTTTTTAATAGGGCGCGAAAACAGCTCACAGTGTCATGGCGTCGGATCTGATGTCACGCCTAGGTAAACATCAAATGTTGTCAGTATACTATCTATAGTGTACTCTGTGAACCACAGTGATGTTTACATAGGCGTGACGTCATGCGCTGTGATTTGTGTTTCAGTCAAAATGGCCGACTGCAGTATTTTAATCTTTTATTTTAGTGAAAATCCGATTAATCTCAAGTTTTTAAATTAAACTAAATCACTGTTTTAAATCCTTTTAATATGTATTTTCCCCTAACATCATAAAATTTTTGATTATTTGATACTGTCGTCACGCCTATTCTCCATGAAACAATGTTAAAGTATCACCAACCAGTAACATAACTCACAAAAGTAAACGAGAATGCACTTTTCAAAACTGGGCTATGAATAATTCAAGCCAGTGATAAGACTGGTAAGTCACTGCTATTGGAAACTTCCGACGTCACAGATTAACGTCTGCAGCCGCTCTTATATCATCTGCTAAACTTCTGGTAAACTAGTAATGGACACGAGAAGTGGCTAGCTGTAAACTTGAGTTTCATTATGCCTTTTAACCTAGTAAAGTTATTAGATCAAATCAAATGTTTATGTATGCTTTATGTCTCTGCAATTTCTTAGATGTGATTTTAAGGGAGTTTAAACAAGAAATAAAAAAAAATCACATGAAGCGACGCTAAGCGAAGTTCTCCTTTCTCTACGTTTTTTTGGTGTACCAAATAGTACCCAATAAATTACCACAACTTACTGTTTGTAACGGTGATATCTTTTCCAAATTCCCACATTTCCTGTGCCTCATTCATATACTTACCCATTACCAACTTAACACCAAAAATCCATCGCAAAAACGCGGCCAAAGCAGACAAACGCAAAGTGCGATCTTCAATATTTAATTTCGTCTTAAAATTCGCATCAACCCCCACAGAAAGTCGGGTTCTTACTCAAATCGGAGTCAAAATCGATCAATTTGGATGGAAGCATCATGAATAATGCAAATTCCGCGATCACCTGAGGTGCGACACATTAAAATCGCATTCTGGCTTTATGATGTCCCCAGGCGAGCACAAGACGTATTACCGCTGATACGATAACGTAGGGTTAGGTAAAAATACGCTTAAAATGTGGGGGTTAACGATTTAGAAACGGGTAATGCGGAAAATGTAAATCGTTCAATATTTTTCTTGGAGTGGATATTATGAGGCATTTTAAATACTACAATTTCTCCAAATAATGTCCCGAAAGGTTATTTATTATTTTGGAAAGCTGAGGGTTCGTGGATGTTTTTCAAACTACTTTGGGGTCATTGCCGGTTCTTTGTTTCTCTTTTGTAAAGACTGTAAACCTAGAGCCGAATATTGTCGAGCAAAAATTGTCCTTGTGAGCTAAATTTTTGTCACTTTAGTTTAGATAGATGCCTACTATATTTTACCGATCGTAGAGCATAATTTTTATGATTTAAGTATAATAAAAAAAAAAATTACACAAAATGCGAGACAGAAAGAAAAAAATTCAAAAAGTCGGATGTCACGTGAGAAATTCCCTAAAAATATTAAAAATCGTCTTGCTCCTAACCTATCTAATCGCTGAACATATATACTTATATGGGGATGTTTCGGAAAGCCCTGGAAAGAGGCTTCTAAAAAGTTCCTTTGGACCTCCACTGCCCATCCTGTATAAATGAACACCCTCTACATAGTTTCTCTAAACGCCTTTGTCTGTCTATCCGTTAGTGTGCTTATAATCCATAAGAAATTATCCGATTTAAGGGTTTTTGAAGCCTAAGATAACATGTTCTCCAGTAGGTTTCTCGAAAGCTGAACTGGCCACAGCTAATAAAAAATAAAAGTAATTTCAAGTTGCCCCAGTTTAGATCCGGAAGGATTATAATAAGCCCAGTGGGGTATTTGCGTAACACACTAGCAATGGTTTTCATTTTAACAATTCAACAACATTCATTGCGTTATTATTTACGTTGTTGAGCAGAAATTCGAACGCAATGAATCAATGGATTAGCAATAGATAGATTGATAGTGTATTACACAATTAGGGTGCCGGTCTATATTGAATGCACGAGTCAAATATTACGTCATCATGCATCCTCCTACATTTACTTATGTAGCAGTATCTACAACGCCACATGCGGACAACGCGCCATACAGACGTCACGCAAAATCCTGCATCGCGCAAGCAGAATTTACCGCGTAACTAGCATAGATACAATGGCCCGACATGAATCTTCGGGCTGTTGCCCGCCAGACACAACATCCGTCTGATCGGAGGATCCTCCGTTTTAGAATATGAGTGAACTTTACACCCTGTTCCGCACACCTCTTTACTTATATCGATTTATTTGAAGTCAGCCATCATCTTTTGCTCGATTCCTATAATTTACGGAAAGATATTGGTTAAAATTAGAAAAGTTATTTAACAATAATGAAGCAAAGACCTTTGCATAGTACACCCTCCCATAATGGAAGTAGTGAGCACAGGTACAATTAGCTTACGAATCTATTTACATGTCCAGTTTGGCAATAAAAATGCTGCCATTTGGGCAACCAAATGGGCAACCAACATGTTTTGGTAGCAATACCAAAACATGTTTACATACCAATTTAAGACCGTTCGTCCCACCCGCTGAAGACCTCCCACCTGGACATGAGTTGCCTTGGGTAACCTGGAAGTCTTTAAACAGACTCCGGACCCAGGTTGGCCGAAGCAAAGAAAACCTGTTCATGTGGAGATTCATAGATGACTCCGCCTTGGAGTGTAAATGTGGTGCTGTTCCACAAACGATGGAAAACTTAATATCGTGTCCTGCGTGTCCTGTCAGCTGCACGTTACAAGAACTGATGGACGCTGGTGAAGGCGCCAAACAAGTAGCCGAATTCTGGGCCGAGTCCATTTATATTGCTATCGACACGCTAAGAAGAAGAATTTAAGACTCCTTCGTGCCTCAGAAAGCACATTAAGATCTTCGACAGTTGTTACGGGTGGACAGAAGCCCGAAAGTCTGACAACCAGTCTTACCAAGGGGTTTCGTATTACCCAGTAAGTGGGTTGTGGAGGTCAGATAGGCAGTCGCTCCATGTAAAAACTGCTACTCAGCTGCATCCGGTTAGACTGGAAGCCGACCCCAATATAGTTGGGAAAAGGCTAGGCAGATGATGATTGGTTACTACCAATGTTTGGTAGCATTTTTGAATGATTCGTTTTTGTTTATAATAGGAGTCGAGCATTCGTCGTTTCAGCCGATAGACGTCCACTGTTGGACATAGGCCTCCCTCAATTTTGGGGGGGGGGGGTTTGCCATAATCGCCACGCTTGGCAGGCGGGTTGGCGATCGCAGTATGGTATGATGGTGGAATAAATAGAGAACGCTGCTGCCCATTCTCCGAGCCGGAGTCGAGCATTAGGACCTTTTTATTGTCATGCGTGTTTGCGCCCGCGTGAAGGCCAGGCACGCATGCTTGTTGCGGGCCACACGCAGAGCAGATTATGTGTCGCCAGGAATCGATCATACAACGTGCGTGCGACCCGCTTGACAGTAAAAACAACACTGACTGTCAAGGTTCGCCACACGCACACGGGCGGCACGCATCCGTGCGAGTCAACCGCGATCCGCCCGTGTGCCGCGTGCGTGTGGCGCGCATGAAAATAAAAACATGTACCTATGCTACGATAGGTTGCGGGCAGCAAGCGGGCGCAAACACGCATAACAGTAAAAAGGCCCTTAGTGTTCACTATATTTCATATGCCATTTTGAGTTGCCTAAGTACTATTTAGGTAACCGTGTTCCGAGCTACATATAAGTTCAAACCATTTGAAAAGATTTTCCTCCACAAATTCTCTTTTTCAGGGACTATATTTAAGACTTTTAAAGGGAGCAGTTGCTTGTTTAAAGAAACCACTCCAGTCCGTATTTCGTGGCGATAGCGGAGCGTTGATGGCGTATGAATAATTTGTGCAACTGGAGTGGAGCGGCGACAAATAAGCCTGCTGCAGTACCTTTTTATTTACTACTTATAATTCTAGCAACGGAGAAATTAGAGAACATTAATTGGTGCTCAAGTTAATGGACGTTTAAATATTTTCAAGAAGTCATCAGGAAGAAACTGCCACAGAGGTGCTTAAAATATGAGGAGCGAAGGGGGGTTTATTTCGCTTTAAAATATTACTATTTTTATGTAGGCACCCTGTATTTTGTTTATAGGTATCCGTGTGATTTTTCCAGTTTGTGTGCTTTTGTGTGTTACTATTTATTTTGTGTGCACTAAATAAATGATATATCTGTCATCTATTTATGTTCTATTGAAAAATCGATGTACATTTTTAGTCTATTATCATTTTCTTCCCACCACTTAAATACTGGACTTAAGTGGTCAGCTCATTGAAACTTGAATAGTCTGTCTTTAACCAGGCGGAAGACTTGTTTAGCGTTTAGTACATACAAAGATCATATCACATGCAACGACCGACTTACGAGACTCAATCAACCAATTAACTCCCATGCTCCTTCCGTCCATCCATCCCATCCCATGCTGCCCCACAACACCCTGTCATCCGTCTTCTGCATCCAGTCTGTCACAGCCACCTTTGAGTTAGTCGGTCCATCTACCTGGAGGGTGTCCCACGTGTGTCGGCGGCTTGTCGAAATCGCTTACGACGGTAATCATTTTCGGTAATGTACACATGATATTTTAATTACCTAACCCTAACAGCACCTTTAATCAAATCAACCCTATGTTTTGTTGATACCAATATGGCACACACACACATAAAAACCCTCCTTTACTCGCCCTATATTATACTGCTGTCGAGAAGCTCATCAATAATTCGACATATCATCATCAAACATCATTTGCAACTAGAACATCTTACGACAGTCTTCGAGTTAGCCATAGCCAGGAATCTGCAAGTACCTAGATTTAATTATATTCCACGTAAACCCGTGCTCATGTCAAGTCCTCTAAATCGGTGTGGCTCGGAATGGCTTCATTTCAGAGCTTTCCAGCAAGCCCCATTGAGCCCCCTGATCCCTTCAGTCACCCGTCGAATTTGCCACAAAAGTACATAACTAATTCTCAATTAGTCTGTTTCGAAATTGGACTCTCAACTGGTGCTATTAATGTACTGTTTGTTTACCGTATTTCACATTTTCTACAGGTAAGAGACAACGACATGCAAACTGGCACCATAAATTCAACACATGATTCATAGACCCCCGCGCAGAAATTTATCATCAGTTAAGTATCAAAAAGATAATGTTCATATTGGATAATACAGATATTAAAACAGAAGACGAACAAGCAGGGGGTCAAGAAGGGGGAAGGGGTGGAGGGGGTTCAGGGGATCAGATCGGAATAACTTAAAAAGCTGTTTCATACAAAAGTGCAATACCTACACGGTCAAAATGTAGGGAACAGATAAGCAGCAATGTTTGTATAATGTCCATGGAAACACAAGGGAGAACGCAAACCTATAAAAATATGCTGATAATATAATTATACCTATGGTTTGTATAAAAAGTGTTCAATGTCGCCTCTAGAAGCGGCCGCCGAAGCGTTTCTTTGCTCTGCTCCGTGGAACATATCTACGTCAAAGTACGTAGTTCATCTACGCCAAAGTACGTAGTTCATCTACGCCAAAGTACGTAGTTTATCTAGACCAAAGTACTTAGTTCATCTACGCCAAAGTACGTAGTTTATCTACACCAAAGTACGTAGTTTATCTACACCAAAGTACGTAGTTTATCTTCAATAAAGTACGTAGTTTATCTACACCAAAGTACGTAGTTTATCTACACCAAAGTACGTAGTTTATCTACACCAAAGTACTTAGTTCATCTACGCCAAAGTACGTAGTTTACCTACGCCAAAGTACGTAGTTTATCAATAACACATCACATAACCTCACGCCTGTACTCCACGAAGAGTTGAGCAGAGGTTCACCTATAGTACACTCACAACTCACAAGTCACATTTGGCCAGTTGATTAAGTCCCATGTCATAGGGGGTGAGCCTATTGCCATCAACCGGGCACAGATACAGACTCTGGGCTGCTCCTGAGAAATCCCAGATGGAAAAACCCATTACGGGGACTACAGGATATAAACGCAAAATACGTAAGTTTTATAATGCCTAAAAGTATATGATCGACTACAGTAAACAAAATCAGAAAAATATATGATATTCTTCAGGATATATGCTGTGTTGAAAACATAATACAACTAATTTGATACGATAGAAAAAAATCATAAGATACCTCAAAACTTTCTTTTCACAATAAAAACTCATTGTGATTTTTTGACAGATTATTCTACAAGCAACATACTAAAGCACTAGTATTTTAATTTTTTAGTCCAAACGATAGATTTTTTGTAAATAGATAATAATTGCTTCATATTTTGCAATAAATTTCCAGGGTTGTGTCATCGCGCTTCTCTTTCTTTTTTTCTATGCAGTTCGACAGCGACCGCGCTTCAGGTCATGACCTGGGATAAAACCGGGCAAGAGCGAGTCGGACTCACGCACCGAGGGTTCCGTATGTTTTTAAATTTTCATCGGCGAGGCCTATATTCGTTAGAGAATTTTAACACGCGCAGTGCGGTGTCGAATATTGCAGTTTTAGGTTAACGCCGTCTCTTAACCGATAGTGGAACTAGTGTAACTTTTGTTGATGATTTCTGAAAAAGTGTGCTATTTAGTGACATCGTTTTATTTTTTCTGTTATCTTTACATAAACTTCTATCACATAGAATAATTTCAAAATTTTCTCTTTGCAAACTTCGGAGACAATGGGAGGACGGTATTTTTTTTACATTTTTCATCAAAAGTCGAAAATTATGCGGCTTAAAAAAAATAAAGAAAAAATGTTTGAGAATGTACAAACTGCGCTCTTTCTTATGATATCCCACATGCCCTGGTAGCCCCACTTTGAATTTTTCAGACCCCTTTCAGCCCTTGTTGCAAAAAAAAAATATAATATTTTTATTTCTTTCTTATTTGTAAAATAGTTGGGCAAACGTCATCTAAAACTATTCCAAATTTCAAGTTGATAGCATTAGTAGTTCTTGAGATATCCAGCTGTGACAGACAGACTGAGTCTCACCATAAGGGTTCCGTTTTACCATTTTGGTACGGAACCCTAAAAACTTAAAGTCCTCGCCACACTATCTGCCTTACTATTAGTCTAGTCATTACTTTTTTGCGTTGGAGCCTAGGTGCAAATAGACTGGGTCTATCAATAATTCGCGAACCGTCACGGCAAATGGACGGGTTTCCATCGAAACCTACTGGGATTGCGATGCCGACTCTTGTTTAGCGAGTTCTCTACAGTTCAATATAAATGTACATTTTCTATTATGGCCAGTGCTATATATACAGTGCATATTATTTCTCAATTTGTTTACTTAGTTCCCAAAAAGTTCAACCAGAGTGAGACATTTTTGTGTTTATATGATACGTGCATTTGTCATATCCAAAACTTCTCATTATAATATCGCTCATCTAGCAGTATAATGGCACATTTACAAAAAAAAGAGCGAAATTGCGTTTTTACGGCCTAAGTGTTTAATAGTGGATAATCTGTCTCACTCACACTTCATGGAATGATTCTTCCTCTCGCTAAAACTAGAATCTTAGTTACGCTCAAGGCAAGCTTTGCTTACACAAGCTTCACTATCTGTCTCACTCACACTTCATGGAATGATTCTTCCTCTCGCTAAAACTAGAATCTTAGTTACGCTCAAGGCAAGCTTTGCTTACACAAGCTTCACTATCTGTCTCACTCACACTTCATGGAATGATTCTTCCTCTCGCTAAAACTAGAATCTTAGTTACGCTCAAGGCAAGCTTTGCTTACACAAGCTTCACTATCTGTCTCACTCACACTTCATGGAATGATTCTTCCTCTCGCTAAAACTAGAATCTTAGTTACGCTCAAGGCAAGCTTTGGTTACACTAAAATCACTTTTAGTAGATAATTTTTTTTTTTCAAAACTGGGATTCTTGAAGAATTTTTTTTTTCCTGTAATCTAAGAAATAATGTAGCAAGTGCTATACCATTTTAGAATCCTTATTAAATGCGTCAACTTTTAAGGTTACTTGCCAAACTGGCGTAGTACATTTTTTTTTCAGTACAGTCAGTTAAAGCTGGGCAAAGTATCAATTTTTAAATTCTTGGTTCGGATAAATGTGACATTTTCTTCTAAGTTGGAGCAGTTAGCTAAGAATTTAAAACAACAGGTTACACAAGCACTATTCAGGATTACACAAAAAAAAAATCGGAAAAAACTAAAGATTTGTAGCTATAGGAGCTAAAAAACCATCACAGGGTGTACATTTTTCGCAAAAAAAAGAAATTACTGTAATTTAAAAAATACATGACTAAGATTTTTTTTTTTTCTGGTAACTATTATGATTTATCCTATCACCCGATTCCGGCTTGACGTTGAGTTTCGGGACATCCTGTATAGGTACCTACAACTGAGAAGAAATTTTCTTAAATAGAATTTTAGCATAGAAGCATATGGGCAGAAATATAGGAATTCAACACGAAGTAAATATTCTGCAGATTTAACTGTTTTCCGATACCATTGAGAATAATTATTTTGTAAATAAAATCTTTTCAAAGTTAATTGGAACAAAGTTGAAATCTTTAAATTTATCTTCGGTTACTCGTTGTCAAATCATTCCTAGTTATGACTATTCCGAGATTTTCGCTTTAACAATCCTTTTTGTTTCCTTGCTAATTTTTATGACCATTTTGATCTGCAGAAAACTAAAGTTTTTCTACGGAGTGATTCTGGCAACTTATAAGGTTGTGCACAATGCTTAAATAAAAGGTAAGTAAATGTTGGCGTCTAAACGATAATTAGATTGTATTAATTGATCGAGTACTATTTTTCTTTCTAATATATTTTAGAGGTGTTTTGTACCGACCTTTGTTTTTCGTTTAGTGTGTATCAGCAAGGCTTCAATTTCATATTTTTTAAGAACACTGTAATAAGTTGTCTGTAAGTAACAATATTATAAATTCGAAGTAACTCTGTCTGTCTGTCTGTATGTTACCTTTTCACGCCTAAGCCACTGCACGGATTTCGATAAAATTTGGCAGAGAGATAGATTGCATCCCGGGGAAGGACATATGACAGTTATTATCGACATACCTCGCGAGCGAAGCCGCGGGCGGAAGCTAGAAATAAAATAAAATACATATTTTGTTATCATTCATAGGTAAAAATAAAATACCCACAACAGACAAGTCATAATATTACTTAGTTTCATCTCTAGCATTCACGTTAATCGACACATGATATCTTTTAATTAACCCTTTAATCACCTCAACCCTTTGTAATCAGATACGGATAATATGAACTACACACAAAAACTCTCCACTACTCGCCGTATACCATACAGGCTGGTGTCGAGAGGCGCATCAATAATTCGGCATCACATCGCTCGGATTCCACCATCGAGGGGATTGAGGCCGAACTCGAATTTCTAAGGCCTCAGGCCCCAGGCCCGAGGCCCGGTTTCAATTTTACCGCTCAATTTATTATAGACTACGTCACTACGTATGGGCATGGTTAATCTCCTAGCGAGGTACCGACGTCATTTATCTTTCTTATTTGTCGCAAGAGTCGTGTTGTTTACGTCTTTACACAGTGCTGTCTATAGAGGATAATCCTTTACAATACTTATGTGCTTTTATAATGTCAAATATGACGATATTATCGTGGACGTCTACGTCCATAAAATGTATGGATATATGTACACGTTATAATGTTATCGTGGACGGAAAGAGGATAGAAGATTTTTATATGGAGTCTCGCACACCTACTGTCCGCCATTTTAATTTTTTCAATTAACATTAACAGAATAATGACTATAAAAAGCAAAATTAAACATAAAAAAAAACCCACGACGGTTAAATGACTGAACGAAACTAAAACAGATAAATTCATATGGCAGTCGAGGGACCTCTTAGAATAGAAGGTGTTCCACAGAACGGTCCCCCGACTTCCATATGAATTTATCTGTTTTAGTCTCGTTACATAAATTCTTTATGTCGGGGGTTTTTAAATTATTTTATCCTTTTGCAATTACATTTAACCGTCGTGGGTTTTTCAAAATTTTTAATTTTCCTTTTTATTTCAAACTGTTTAAAGAGCATAGGTTCATTATACACATAAATTGAAGGAAATTTATAAAAACCGCTTCAAAATTGGACTAGTAGTTTTGGAGATAAATGCCAACATTGGTTTGTACAGATGCCAGCTGCATCAAGCTACCCGAAACTGTCAAAATTTCCCAATTAACTTTGAACCTTATACTTTAGCGATAAAGTTGAAAATCTATTAAAGAAATCAGACAGATTGTAGTAGCTTGATGTGCTAGCGTCTGTACAACCAAATGTTTACTGCAGCGCCCCCTGGTGAGTTGTCACCGTAATACCTATCTAAGAACATGCACCAATCAAATCCAAACCCATCACTGAAAACCGCATCATAATTCGACTAGAGAGTTTTGGAGATAAATGACAACATTGCTTTGCACACACATCCTTTCACCCCAAACGCATATACCGTCTCAGTACCGTCGCGTCGTGGGTTTATTTCAAAGTTTTTAAAGAGCATAGGTTCACTATACACAAGAGAAGAGAAGATATGAAAACCGCATCAAAATCGGACTAGTAGTTTTGGAGATCAATGGCAACATTGCTTTGCACACACATCCTCTCACCCCAAACGCATATACCATCTCCGTACCGTCGTAGGTAAAAATCTATGCAACAAGATTCACGCAAGTTCAAAAAATATATTATGGATGGGTTTTAATATCTCGGAAAAGTGACGCTTCACGAGGTTTGGTCTTCTTATGTTTTCTGTTTGTATTAAGTAAATGTATTTTTTTTCAAAATGTCGACCACGCATGAAACCTTTATACCTAAATCGATAGCTAACATCAATGCAAACAAATACATAAT
Organism: Mesoligia furuncula; assembly: GCA_916614155.1. NCBI lineage: Eukaryota > Metazoa > Arthropoda > Insecta > Lepidoptera > Noctuidae > Mesoligia > Mesoligia furuncula. The sequence continues at coordinate 27,361,366 of OU744803.1, forward strand.
AAGACAAAACCCCGTAAAGCTTCACGTTTCCGAGATATTTACGTTCAAAGTTGATCATGTGACATCCATATTGTTACAAGCTTCGGGTTCGTGACAATAAAAACTGCCGATTTAATAACCAAAAAAATGACACTTTAATCAACAACACTAATTACAACTCAAACACACTAATTATGAAACACTTGCACACTTGAAGATCGCTTCGGATGTTCGCTTGTATCGCTGTATCCAAACTGTCCCGCTCGCGGCCCACACCGGCCTTATGTAGTGCCGCAGATAGTTCTAGAACCTTCCATTGTAGAAACATCTAGAATGTTCGAGCACATACAGGCCCCGACCGACCAGATGTCGATAGTTCGAGAAAGTTCTAGAAAGTTCTCGCATAGAATTTTCTAGAAGCATCTTGACTACTAGTTCCGCTACTCGATACTAGAGGCGCTAGTGGTAACTAATGTCACCATGTACCAGGAATTAATTGTGGCGCGCAACAATATTTTATGACCTTGCTTATCTTTTCGCATAGGTACTTAGATGTTTAAAATAATGACTCTGAAAGTTTAAAGTTCCACACATCTATGAGGGGCCCCAGGCTTAATAATAACCGCCGCACAGATCGATTGATCAGGTTAAGCTACGCTTGCCGCGGTTGGTCTGTGGATGGGTGATCATCTCTACATACCGAGACCCCTCCGTGCCTCGGAAAGCACGTTAAGCCGTTGGTCCCGGCTGTCATTCGTGGATCTTTGACAGTCGTTACGGGAAGTCTGACCACCAGTATAGATACCTATTACCAAGCGGTATCGTATTACCAAGTAACTAGGTGGTGGAGGTCAGATAGGCAGTCGCTCCATGTAAAATACTGGTATTCAGCTGCATCCGGTTAGACTGGAAGCCGACCCCAACATAGTTGGGAAAAGGTTAGGAAGATGATGACATCTATGCAACAAGACGTAGGTACCTACGTAAGATTATTTCTCAAATCCAAATTCGGGAAAACATCTATTAAATTGGATGTTCAAGAATCGTTCAGTATGAACGCATGGCATATGTATACAGGGTGTTCTAGTGCACTTGATTTCGTTTTATTCGTTTTAAAAGACAGAGGTTTACGATTTTTCTCGTGTCGCATTGCGTTTATACGAGTATGAACAGTAAAATTTTCCTGGCATTTTATTAAAAAATATAAGAGGAGAAATACACACGCCACTAAATGTATTCGTTATATTATAATACATAAAATTATATTCAGTTCACAAACGTAATCCTGTCGTAACATAAAATATGTCGCATGTCACATAAAACACAGATATTTATATTTATAAACACAAGTTTTTATGATGTGGCAGTAAATAATATGAGATGGTACAACTAGAGTACGTGTAATATCTATTCAAACCCTTGTTTCCACTTTGACGAAATTCGAATATCAACTGTACGCTAGTGTAAATTAAGCCGATTTTAAAATGATGATATTCTACTCTTGAACAAATAATAAAAACCGGGCAAGAGCGAGTCGGACTCGCGCACCGAGGGTTCCGTAACATCCGGGTTTATGCATAAGGTTTATGTTTATGAAATTAAATGTTTTTTTTTTTATTTTTGAGTTAATTGAATGAATGGTAAATTGCGGTTTACGATTTATGACGTATTAAAAAAAAACTACTTACTAGATCTCGTTCAAACCAATTTTCGGTGGTAGTTTACATGGTAATGTACATCATATATTTTTTTTAGTTTTATCATTCTCTTATTTTAGAAGTTACAGGGGGGGGACACATTTTACCAATTTGGAAGTGTCTCTCGCGCAAACTATTCAGTTTAGAAAAAAATGATATTAGAAACCTCAATATCATTTTTGAAGACCTACCCATAGATACCCCACACGTATGGGTTTGATGAAAAAAAAATTTTTGAGTTTCGGTTCTAAGTATGGGGAACCCTAAAATTTATTGTTTTTTTTTCTATTTTTGTGTGAAAATCTTAATGCGGTTCACAGAATACATCTACTGACCAAGTTTCAACAGTATAGTTCTTATAGTTTCGGAGAAAAGTGGCTGTGACATACGGACGGACAGACAGACAGACAGACAGACGGACAGACAGACAGACAGACAGACAGACAGACAGACATGACGAAGCTATAAGGGTTCCGTTTTTGCCATTTGGCTACGGAACCCTAAAAATGATTGAAGCTTTAACGCAAACTGAACTTTATGTATGAGCATTAACCGTATAGTTCGGTAGCGCCCCCGAATGGACCCGAACACACGAACCTCCGCCGGCTCGGTACTGGGTCCCATTGGACCCAGGAATTACGACATACGACACCCTTCAATGATTATGTAAATATTTGTTATGCTACCCATCCAATCTAATGAATGTGCGTTAACTAAGAGAGTTGGATAAAAAACTCTTAAGTTAACGCCATTAAATATTTCATATTTATCGCGCAAGCATATTAATTTACCTTTTTTAAATTCAAGTCTGTAAATGCGATAATCGCCATTTTGTTGACAGTGGTGGTCGAGGCTAAAAAACATAAAAATTGGGGATTTCGAACATCCAAACTCCACCACAGGGGCAGTGAATAATACATCATTTAATTATTTGACGAATTCATCCATTGTACAAGTTAAATAAGTAGCGGTAATGAAGTTTTTTGATATCTAATGTCGAAGTTTCGCGCCAATCGTGCGTGTTTACATTTAACTTTTCACAAATGTCACGCATACACATGTAGGTAAGATTTAAAATGTGACAAATATTATTGAAAATACTATAAACAACACAAAAATGCCCAAATGTTAACGTAATATTGAAGCACAGGTCAAATAACACGTATTATTCATTACCGCTACTCAATTTGTGTTCAAAATCGCCGTCTATTGTTGTTTTTTTTATAGTAATGATGTGCGAAAGCGATTATGCTAAACGATTTTTTTTTTAAATTTCGATTGACATGGATAATTAATATGTCGAATTTCTGAAATCGATACTCGGAAACTGAAATAAAATTATTTTAAGCATTAAATAAAATAAGCATTGTTTATAATAATGATTTATGCTTTTCTAATGTTATTCTAATAGTTTTTTGGACCCTATATTGAAACTGAGTCAATAACTGAGGACCTTTGACCATAGTCATTTATTGAATTTCGCGGCGAATTGTTTCTATATTTGAATTTATCTTCGGACTGCGCTCGCCGTTCAAAATTATTTTTATTTATTGTACTTACTATTTATTTTTGATACTTTCTAATAGTTTGGTACAGAATGCCCGGTATACATTTTTTTGGTAGGTTTAGCAAAAGTTTGGGAATAATAAATTGGGTATTCCACAATCACTTTACATTTCAATACGTTTTGTTAGTTGTATGAGCTTGGTAGTTTTTGTTCCTATTAGTTTATTTGAGTAATAGATTTTTTTTGTGGTAGTTTACAACGAAATTTTAAAAAACTGACCATGTTTATGTCGGACCACGCACAGTGAAAGGTTCCGTAGTTAGGTTGAATATTTACGCATGCACAATGCAACCATTAATTTGATCGACTGCAAAAATAAGTTTGTATTTCTATTTCTCATCATTCATAAGTTCATAACGTACCCAATAATTAAAGTGCCTGGCAGAAAAGAAAAGTACTTACTGTTTTCTTATGGGGAATAACATCTTGACCATTTCTTACTATTACAGCCAAAGTCTGCAATTAACCCCTTGACCGCTATTTGAGATTGAAAATGCCAAAAATATTATTTTTATATCAAGCGTTTTAAGCATAACATTAAAAAAAAACCGGTCAAGAGCGAGTCGGACTCGCGCACCAAGGGTTCCGTACCTTCATGTTTTTAATTTTTCATCGGCGTGGGCCTATATTCGTCAGAGAATTTTAGCACTGTGCACTGCGGTGTAGAATATTGCAGTTTTTTGTCGGCGTGATCTCTTGACCGATTAACTTTTGTTGATGATTTCTGAAAAAGTGTGCTATATAAAGACTTTGTTTTCATAAACTTCTATCACATAGAATCATTTCAGATTTTTCTTTTTGCAAACTTCGGAGATAAGGTGGGGACCATATTTTTTTTACACTTTTCATCAAAAGTCGAAAACTATGCCGGCCTAAAATAAAAAGAATTTTTTTTGAGAATGTGCAAACTGCGCTCTTTCATGATACCGCACATGCCCTACTATTTTATACTTAGAATTTTTGAGACCCCTTTCAGTCCCTGTTGCAAAAAATATACATATATTTTTATTTATTTCTTATTTGCAAAATAGTTGGGTAAACGTCATCTAAAACTGTTCCAAATTTCAAGTTGATAGCATTAGGAGTTCTTGAGATATCCAGCTGTGCCAGACAGACAGACAGACAGACTGAGTCTCACCATAAGGGTTCCGTTTTACCATTTTTTACGGAACCCTAATACCGACTAAGTCTATTTTATATAAAAATCAGAGTCCTGACTGACTGATATATCAACGCCTAAGCCGCTGGTCCTAGAGACATGCAATTTGGAGAGTGTATTCTTTGTGAAGAATAGGCATCCACTAAGAAAGGGTTTTTCCAAGTTTTACCCCTAAAAGGGTGAGTGGGGGGAGGGTGAAATTTCACGCGGATGAAGTCGCCGGCAGAAGCTAGTTGAATATAACATCCCGAACTTATGTGACCCTCACGACAAGCACTTTTATTTGATATATTACACGGTACCTACGTAAGCAAGGCTTTTTTTAATTTTCTAATGTCACTACAAAAAGTGACCCCTTTCAAAATTAATTATTTATGTTACACGTCCGTGTTTAAGTCTCAGAAATTTCTAAGTGTACCAAATTTCAACTTAATCGGTTCAGTAGATTCGAAACAAATCGGTTGTGACAAACCTACAGACAGACACACGAGTGATCCTTCATAAGGATTCCGTTTTTTCATTCGGACGTAGGGAACCATAAAAAGTTACACCCCTATCCACACTGTACGTGTATGTACTTATTAAAATAATTATATTTAAAAAAATAATTACTTCATGAAAAATATACCAAAGAGTTTTTATTCAGTTTCTGCAAACATTTTTTTTTTCTTAAACATCGATTATTATCGATTAGGCTTTATGACATTTTTGAATCGAAATAAGAAAATTGGGTGGATGGTCAGCACTAAGAAGTGACATGTCGCATCACATTTTTTAGTAATTTTTATAAGATTTGATCATGTTTTATATGTAGTTTATGTATGAAAAATGGTAAAAGTAAGAATGCAGAGAGCATGACAATATCTTTATTTTTCCCTTTTGCATATTTTCATCAAGAGATTAGGTGGTTTATGTACATATTTTCAGCGAGTTTAAGGTGCCTACCTTTTGGATAGGTGTAGTAATATCTATTTTATAAAACTTTCGCAGTAAAATGACGCGGTTTGACCGACCTCAGCATATAGTTAAAGATATTTGCCACAAACTTATTGTACAAAATAGGCGCGGTAACACACTTTTCTTAATAAATTCGGATGCTGAAAGTTGAAGTAAATTCCTGAATACCATGACGTAATTCGCAACATCCCGTCGAGTCAGCTGGTACGTCATATGTCAAAATCTAGTCGAGCAGAGAGGTTAAAGTAGTTTTTCAAAAAACACCTATTTATTTACAAATTTGGAAACTAAATCGCGAAAGCATTGTAGATTATAGGCAGCAATACAACAATTTTGAAAGATGAGTATCTTGTCGGTCATTGATGAATTGATTGGATTTATAGATCATCTCAAGCGAAGGTCTTCAGTGTGCTCGACCTTAAAAATGGATTTTATCATTATAAAATCAGCGAGGAGTCCACCTAGTAGAGTCATTTTAAACAAGTGTTTTGGCAAGAGTAGTTTGATGCGTTTTTCCTTTCTTTTACTTTCTTCTAAAGTTTTAAAAAAAAAGTAATTTAAAAAATAAAAAAACCCGACTGCGAAACTGAAAAGCTACAAACAAGCCCATTTTTAATTAAATAAAAGTTGGAAGCAGGCGGGACCCATTTGAATTTGAAAATATAATAAAAATGGTATGGGTCCCGCCTGCTTCCAACTTTTATTTAATTAAAAATGGGCTTTTTTGTAGCTTTTCAGTTTCGCAGTCGGGTTTTTTTATTTTTTAAATTACTTTTTTTATTTCCAGCTTTTTAGTTAACAAATGTAAAAGATTTTGCAAACGATTTAGTTCTTGGTACGTGTTTTCTACGATTTGTCACTTCGAATTACTTTTAACCATATAAGTTATATATATTTTTGTAATCACCTTTCAAAACCCTTTATTTTGATACCCCACTCGATAGGTTTCGAGATTTTTTTTTTTTTTTTAATACATATTTCGCCAAAAATCGGCCATTTTAATGTTTTTTCAATTTTGATATACCCAGTGTCACTCTCACAATTAAGACGAATCTAACGGCACCTCTCAAGCTGAAATCGATCAAGCCGTTTAGGCTACAGAGCGTGCCAAAGAAATATACATACATACATACATACATACACTCGAAAAACATAACCCTCCTTCTGACGCAGTCGGGTAAATACATACATACACTCGAAAAACATAACCCTCCTTCTGACGCAGTCGGGTAAAAATAAATTATGGCAATAACCATAGGAAAATGACAAGCAATAAAAGTGTTGCACTAAGGGCACATGATGCACGAACTCCCACTGAGTCCCACTACGCCAAAAGCTTGCCAATACACCTCGTTTGTCACCCATCGCGGCCAATTTAAGTTATTTCTATTCTTATATGGGGAAGTCACAGAAAAACCTGTTTTAATGTCTAAAATAAACATTAGTTTTATCTTTTATTACAAGCACTGCAGGGCAAAGGCATCCCTTCCCTCTTTTCCCGCTCTACTGCGATTGTGGGCCAATCCTTTAACGAGTTACAGAAGATTTAACACAAACAAATGACCAAATACAAAGAAGCCAAACATTCTTCAAGATTGAGAGAAGGGTTAAAATGATCGATGTTGTCGGGGCCACAAAGTATACAGCCTCCATCAGAATCACTAAAGCTGAGATATCGCGAGAAATAATTATTCTTTTCACACAACTTTGTGAGAGTCCATAGGAGTTGAATCTTTGGTTGCAGCCGGTCGATTCACCTAAGCTTTCACGGTAAAATTTTTACAGAATAGCACCGCTCCTTATAAACAGATATACATATACCTTTTTTTTGTGGGAAACTATCAAATAACTTCTCCCGTTCTGGGCGGAGCGGGAGAGCGTGTCAGACTTTTACTGACTAAAACCCACCCGTGTTCCTTCAGTTGCCTGTGCCAGGGGCCACGGTATCTCTTTCGAACAACCCGAGACCCTGGCAGGCATCGGCCCTAGCGGACCCCGTCAGTTAGTGCTGACATCTCTTTGAGGCGCGCGTGGAACACAAGACATGCATATAACCTTTTTTTGTTGTCGAGGAGAAACCGTGAAAAGGCACCCGGATTTTTACCTCACTAAAACCACCCCGGTGATCACCATCAGCACATAGGGGTGGTACATATACCTACATCCACATCACAATATCGACCACTAGTTTCAATCACTGATCAATAAGTTTCAACTATCTGGCTTATTGAAAGACTGTCAAAATAGCAAAGCATATAGCATAATCAGCATATATAATGTCCCACTGCTGGGACATAGGTCTCAGGATTACTGCTCACTCCCTCTCACAGAGAGGTCTGTGAGAGGGAGTGAGCAGTAATCCACGACGCGGGCCCAGTGCAGGTTGGCAGATGTCACATGTCGTGGAATTTTTGGTTCTAGGCCGTGCCGGTTTGCTCACAAATAAATTCACAGAGACAAAGTTTATTCTAGATTCAGAGAATTATGGATCGATCTTCACGGGAGCACAACAGCCTCCATCAGTATCACTAAAGCTAAGATATCACGAGAAGAAAACATCCTTTGATAAACAAGGTACTTCGTTTATCAGAATTTAATTTCGTTTCGGTTCGCGTGAGATTCGATCTATTTACTTTGCTATTAACAAAATTTGCCTGTAAAGTAAATAGCATAGCATAATCAGCCTATAACCTGTGCTATAACGTGCGATAACCTGTGCTATAACGTTCGATAACCCGTTCTATAACGTTCGACAACCTGTGCTATAACGTTCGATAACCTGTGCTATAACATTCGCTAACCTGTGCTATAACGTTCGATAACCTGTGCTATAACGTTCGATAACTCAAACTCAAACTCAAACTCAAACCATTTATTTCAATTAAACCATTTACAGGCACTTTTGAATTGTCAAGAAGTCGGTCAGTCAGAAAATATGAAGCTAGTTGCCCATTCCAAAGCGTAGGTACCTATGGAGAAGAACGGGCAAGAAACTCCATGGACACTCTTTTAAATTGTATTTTTACAAAAATATTAGTTACATCATTAATGTTGAATTTACAAGTAAATGTGAGAACGATGTAAAAAAAATACGTACGCGTTAAGAGCATCCAGAGTACAGCAAATAGTAAGAAGACAACAATCATAAAATAATTAAAAATAAGCCGAGGCAGCTGAGTGATGACCAGCCCCAACTGACGGCGCCCGTTCACGAACATGACGCATAGATCAGCACCATTCAGCTCAACCATTTTGAAGGGAGCTAAATGATCCAATACACGCGCCACCGTCAGCGAGACATTTGTGTGAGCATGACATACTATCAGCCGCCATGGCACATTCAAGTCAATGAAAGACATATTACCCGGTAAATGGTAAAGAAGGTATACTTACATAGAACTCACATCTGTGCTATGCAGTTATACAATGCAAAGGAAATTGAGTTTATACAATGCAAAGATAATCTTACAATCTTCAGCAGCTCCAACAGTATTTTCCAGTGTTAATCAATTAGTTGTGGTTGTGGAGCAGGACCAGCATTGAGCCAGGCATTTTTATCAGCGATGTAATCCCCTAACTTATAGTATGCCTGACTGCATAGTGTGCGTTTTATACAAGACTTGAATTTTGTCTCATTCAGTTGAAGAATGTGGGGAGGTATTTTATTATAACATTTTAAACAGTACCCCATAAAAGATGAGTCTACTTTAGCCAGTCTGAAACCTGGTTGAACTAATAGGTCCCTATTCCTAGTACTATAATTATGTCTTTCACCTCTTTTACCAAAAAGATGTAAGTTTTTTCTTACATACATGATGTTTTCGTAGATATATTGACATGGCACCGTCATGATGTTAATTTCCTTAAACAGTTCCCTTAGAGAATCACGCCTGCAGAGGTTATATATGGCTCTGATGGCTCTTTTCTGCAGAATAAAAATAGAATCGATGTCTGCAGCCCGTCCCCAAAGCAAAATACCGTAAGACATGATACTATGAAAGTAACTAAAATAGACCAGTCTCGCGGTATCTACATCAGTAAATTGGCGGATTTTTCTGACAGCATAAGCTGCTGAACTTAGCCGTCCTGCAAGAGATGTTAAATGAGGACCCCATTGTAGCCTTGAGTCGAGCGTGATCCCCAGGAAAACCGTTTTATCGACGAATTCTAGTTTCTCTTGATTCAATACTATCTCACAATCACTACTCTTTACATTTGGTAAAGAAAATCTTATGCACTTAGTTTTTTTCCCATTTAATACTAAATTATTAGCAGTGAACCAACTTTGGACCTGCACTAGGGCGTTATTTACGTCGTCATAATTTGTAGCACGTCTATTTACCTTAAAAATTAAGGAAGTGTCATCAGCAAATAACACCATTTGTGGTTGATTTTTTAATAAATGGAGTAGATCATTAACATACACTAAAAAGAGGAAAGGACCCAATATCGAGCCTTGTGGCACACCCATTTTTACTGTTAAACCATGTGAATTGACACCATTTATTTGAACTTGCTGTTGTCTGTCATTTAAATAAGAACTAACTAAACTGAGCGCAAGTTTTCCAAGCCCGTAATGCTCAAGTTTCAAAAGCAAGGTTTCGTGATAACCTGTGCTATAACGTTCGATAACCTGTGCTGGGACACACAGGTCACCTCTTTGTGAAAGGGAATGGGCTATAATCCACCACGAGGGCCCAGTATCGGTTGGTATTACAAGACAACGCAAGGAACATGTAGATATCCTCACAAATAAGATTATCAAAGACAAAGATTTTAAAGATTTGAGAGAAAGGGTTACAAGGATCGGTGTTGACGAGGCCACTAAGTATACAGCTTCCATCAGTATCACTAAAGCTGAGATATTTCGAGAAGAAAACATCCTTTGATAAACAAAGTATTTCAAATGCGAGATCTTTGTAAAACTCGCTCAAAGTTCAAAAGGACCTTTTATCAGATTTACGTTTAGGTTCGCGTGAGAGTCGATCTAAGGAAGCAGATGTTCTTTGAGATTTGCTAAATAAAATACGGCTGGACAATGCTCTGTGTGACAGGCCTTTGAAGATATGGTGGCTGCTTATAAACAGACAGGCAGGTACATTGGCGTAGACCGGAAGGTCAGATTATCGACCAAGTGTTACTACAGTGTGCGTGTATCGTGTATGATCAGATGTATAAAAGTAAACGAAGCAATGTAAGGATCGTAGCTGGTGGCGTACTGTAGTGTCTGCCTATACACTTGGGAAAAAGTCATGAGTTTATGTGTGTAAGGTCTATCCTGTTTCTAATTGATGTTGTTTCAAGCTTTAAATAAATATAAACTTTATTCTAATGGTAATTAAGTTGATTTCTGAATGAATAGCGCTATTGAAAAAAATATAAAAATGGTTGAAGTTGTATCTTTAATAATTTAAATAATGAAGCAGAAACCTACCCGGTAGTTTTATTCAGCGTCAGATACAAAAAGAGCCAACATTTTATTTTAAGTAAACTCAAAAACTCAAACTCAAACCATTTAATTCAATTAAACTATGTACGGGCACTTTTGAATTGTCAAAATTAAATAGTCGGTCAGTTAGTCAGAAAGTTTGAAGCTAGTTGCCCATTCCAAAACGTAGATTTTTAAGGAGAAGAATGGACAACGGACATTCTTTTAAATCAAGATATTACAAAATCCTGGGTGCATTGTTGCTTCTATTAAATAGAGTTATTCTAAATAAGAACAATGTAAAATAAAACACAAATGAAGAAACAATTCAAAATATAAGATTAAAAATAACAAACAAGTACCGAAACCCCTTCCATAGGTACCAATTTAATTGATACCAGGATTACAACAATAATCCATTAGAGTAATCAAATTGAACACAATTAATATCCAGCTCATTGGTTGTTATCCAATTAAGGACGCATGTGATTGGGCAAAATCAAATGGTTTTGAATGGCGGCCCGTCCGGCAAATGTGGATAATTGATTGAATTGTCAGCAACGCCAGATTGTCTATTCATCGTGTATAGAAATTATGAACGTTAGCCCAGAGGGGCCGAATTGAATGTGAATGTATTGTGGTCACTAATTTACGTACTATTGTTCAATGTGTAATTTGAAATGATTCCAGTATATATTATGGTTAGATAGTCTAGGTTTAATCACTACATAGTACAGGGTTATTGGTAAAACATTAACAACCTCTTAAGAGGTCATTGTACTCATCATTATGAACAACTTTTACTATGGGACCAAACTTGAAATCGCGAAAAAAAAATCAGCTATTCCCTACATTTTGACGAGTTATACGAACATAAAATGTAGGGAACAGCTGATTTTTTTTTCGCGATTTCAAGTTTGGTCCCATAGTAAAAGTTGTTCATAATAATGAGTACAATGACCTCTTAAGAGGTTGTTAATGTTTTACCAATAACCCTATATAGGCTTAGAGAGTTTGGTTTAATTACAAAACCTTTTAAATCTATAAAAATAAATAATCTTTATCTATACATACAAATAAATAAGAGTATTCTTTTTTACTTTCCCCAACATAGTTGGGAAAAGGCTAGGCAGATGATGATGACATACAAATAAATAAAATTGAAGTGTCTATTTGTAATGTCAAATTACCAGCTTTTTACTAAATGCATATGACAGTATATATGTATATACGGTACTTAATAAAGTAAAAAACAATTTTAATTTTTTTGTCTGTCTGTTCAGACTAATCTCCGAAACGGCTTTTGACGGGCAGATAGTTGATGATATAATGCGTAACTTAGGCGTACTTTTATTAGGGTTCCGCGTAAAAAAAAACCATGAAATCTAATTTGTTTTCCGACATGCACTAGCAGCTATGTAGTAAAATATAAGATATCAACCTAGCGGCACAGCATATCATCTCCTTCTATTAATTTCTATCAGCCGCTAACTCAGTATTCATCCCTTTTTAGCCATATCATCTTTGCAACAATACATCCATCGTTTCTTTGGTCTTCTCTGACTCAAATCATCATCATCATCATCTGCCTAGCCTCTTCCCAACTATGTTGGGGTCGGCTTCCAGTCTAACCAGATGCAGCTGAATACCAGTATTTTACATGGAACGACTGCCTATCTGACCTCCACAACCCAGTTACTGGGTAATACGATACCCCTTGGTAAGACTGGTTGTCAGACTTTCGGGCTTCTGACGACGAATGATAGCCGGGACCAGCGGTTTAACGTGCTTTCCGAGGCACGGAGGGTTCTCGGTATGTCATGTAGAGATGGTCACCCATCCACCGGCCAACCGCGGCAAGCGTAGCTTAACCTGATCGATCGACCTGTGCGGCTGTTATTATTTAGCCACGGGCCCCTCCTTCTCTGACTCAAATCCACCCTCATAATCAAAACTTTCCTTACGACATGTTCTTCTTTCTTTATGGCGCTGCCTCGAACATAAATCGTAGCGACTGCTCCACTAAACGAGCGAAAGTGATTCAATTACTTTAGAACCGCAAAAGAGAGATGGCATTAATGTGCGTGCGCTCGGAATAAAACGACGTATGTGCCAAAACGAATAAATTACTCCTTTTTTAACAAAATAAAAGAATTAAATTTAAAACTACTTTGAGTACTTAAACTTTGATATGATAATTTTCTGTTTGAAAGTACCATTGAATAACTCAGCGTTACGCCATGATGTCGAAAAAAGTAAAAAAATAGATATAATTTTGCAATTTTTGTATCGAGTAAAAATAATTGAATCGTGTATTCCTTTTACATGATACTAGACCAAAAAGTCAAAAACGTATACCAAAATGTTAAATCCCTATTCCACTTAACAACAACACAACTTAACAAGTTACACGAAATAGAAAATCGATATCCATGGAAAAACCACATTTTTTTCAATATAATATCACCTTAACATATCTACCACATTATTTACAAAAAATGTATATGCAATAAAGGTTTATTTAAATGGAAGCACTTGGATTCCAAACAATATTCATTGCTAAGTTCCAAATACAAAAACACTTAGCTAAGTATAGTATGGCTACTATGGCTAACTAGTAACTACCTAATGGGGTTAAAATTATTAGTTTCTAGTCAGCACTGAACAATTTGAGGTCGTTATGAAAAACACCCTATAATTTCCAACCCTTGCTTCGAAATTTCCATTTAACAATGATAAGTTAACCAAACGTTTGAACTAGAAACTTCTAGCCGTCCGCGCCGCGTAGCAACAACGTTAATATTGAGTTTTTGAATGTTTTTTATGTAACTATGTATTTTATTTATTAAGGTGACTGAAGGTAAGATAAAAAAAACGGGGAAAGATAAAACAAATACAATAGGTACTTAAACATTAGAAATTGTCCAACTCGTATCACTATGGTATTAACTCCGAAATGCAACTTTTTTTTATTTATTTTTATTGCTGAATGGGCCCCGCTCTTGACCTCGATCACGCCTGATGGAAAGCGATGGATGAGGTTTATGATGGAACGAGCGTGCCCAGAAGATGACTAAGGCACAGGAACTCCACGCATCGACGAAACACAGCAGGCTGCTTGACGCCGGACTCCGGTGGGTGGGTGGTCGCAAACCAGGCGGGCGTTAGCTCTACCACCGCAAGCGAAGAATTGGCCAGTTAAATAAGGTGTTGGGTGTGACTGTCCAGGATGCGCCGGGCGCTCGGTTCAATTGAGTAACTGGCGGAACAAACTGCGCTACACGAGGAGGCTTCTTCATGCATCCCAAAAAATATTATAGCTGTAGTTCTTTCACAGTTATTTTACCTCTGACAACAGCAACCTTATAATAACGAGCATAAAGGTCATCGTGATTTTCACAGACTAGTCAATAGCCGCAATCCAACAGCAACCTTGTTACAAAGAGTATAAAGACTACTGCGATATTGACAGTGATGCAAAATCATTGTAACTGTGAATGTTCTGCACACAGTACAAGGATCTTTAGGCGCGTGGCCGAAATCGAAACTGACGCCGCCATCTTGTATTTTCAATCATAATCATCATTTCAGCCGAAATACGTCCACTGCTGGACATAGGCCTCCCCACAGCACCTCCACTTCGACCTGTTTTGTGCTTCTCGCATCCAACGGATTCCTGCGGCTTTGACAAGGTCGTCGGTCCAGCTTGTGGGAGGCTTTCCAGCGCTACATCTTCCGGTACGCGGTAGCCACTCCAGAAACTTTCGGCCCCATCGGCCATCTGTTCTGCGAGCAATGTAAATCCTTGGAGTCGGCTTCCAGTCTAAACGGATGCTGCTGAATACCAGTATTTTAGTTGCAGCGACTGCCTATCTGACCTCCACAACCTAGTACCTACCCCTTGGTAAGACTGGTTGTCAGACTTTCGGGCTTCTGACGACCTATAACGACTGCAATGTCAAAGATCCACGGAGAGGTCTTGGTATGTAAAGATGGTCACCCATCCACGGACCAAACGCGGTAAGCGTAGCTTAACCTGATCGATCGACCCGTGCGACTGTTACCACAAACAAGCCTTTAATTAAGTAATCTATATTATTATCTTATATAAGTAAATAAAACAAAGTCGGGTTAATTGCACCATTTATAACTCAAGAACGGCTGGACCAATTTTTATGATCTCTGGATTGTTTGATTTGTCTCTGCCCCGCAGAAAAACTATTAAAACATAGGAAAATTTTACGAAAAAAAAAAAAACAGATTATTCATTTTCTTAGCCATTTAGGCGTTACCAAAAATTAATTGTGGTAAACGGAAAATCCTTCTCTTTTCATGTTATTAAATAAAATCAAATTTATTTCTGAACCAAAACAGTTTTACATTAGTTGGCAATTGAAGCCTCCTGCTAAGCAAGTAATGCCTGTGTTAGGAGACTCCGCTCTTCCACAGCAGTATAAAATAAGCATCGACAACACTCACTACAAGATACCAAAGCTCCCACGATTAAACCTCCTTGCAGATTTAATAACATGGACTATAACGTCCCAAGCCCAACGGAGCTGTACAAACTCTTTACTTGAAAACTTTACTTCAATCTCGGTACGAAAGCCGGTATTTTAAGTGGTCCGACTTTAAACACAGGAAATAAGTAGTCGGTGTAGATAAAATTCATGAAGTTTCAGTTGTCGCAAGTTTATAAGCGATACTAGCAGCGCCCAGTGTTTTCATCCGGATAAGATATATAGATAAGATAGATAAACCATTGCCAAATAAATGGTTTATCTATCTTATCTATTATACAAAAAGACAGCACAACACACAAAAGTACAATAAACGATTATAATATAAAAACAAGGTGCCGATAAAAAAACAAAATAAAAACACATATCGAAATAAAAGTTACACTATGACGAATAAAATTAATAACGAAACATACATAAGTCTCGATCCCGTGGAAATATCGGGATAAAAACTATCCTATGCCCTTTCCCGGGACTCAAACTATCTCTATACCGAATTTCATTTAAATCGGTTCAGCGGTTTAAGCGTGAAGATGTAACAGACAGACAGACAGACACACTTTCGCATTTTATAATATTAGTATGGATTAGAGATCCACTTTCTAGAGACTGGATAGACATGCACAATTTACCAGATTTAAAAGCGGTGTATCAGTGTATGTAAGAATCGTAGCAGGTGGCGGGTTCTATAGTTTCTACCTACCCTTATGGGAAGAAAGTGTGAGTTTATGAATGTTTATGTAAGGTCTATTCAAATTTATGTTGGCAAACTTGATGAGGAAAGTGGTGTGATGACTGGTACCTAGGACCTACCAAATTATTTGTTAGCTTTTAGTACATTATCTACATAATATATCATCATTATTTTCATTAAAACCGTTTAACTTAAAAAAAAAAATACTTTTTGCTTTCCTGCATTTTCATTCCAAAAGCCAACATTAAAAATGAATTAAAAAAAACAATAGACATCTATTTTCTGCTTATATCAAGCATATTATCCGCGAAATCATTCAAAGTCAACGCCATCATGACGAACAAGCCTCGACGATAAAGAGTTACCGCTGTCGTCGTACTAACATAAGTTACCAAAACTCACAACTTACTTGTCTAAGTACACAGCCACTAAATTATTCAAGATACCCCTCACTTCGGCTTAAAACTTTGTCACTGTCCTCGCGTCGTCGTGGGAACGGAGACTTGTGAGCAGTCGCAAGTCTTGGACATCAACATTTATGATAAAGAACTCGTTTACATAGTGTGCTGGTGATTTTTCCAGAACCTTTTTCTTGCGTACAAGTTTTGAGGAGAGGAGCTTGTTTATCAGTTTTCTAACAGAAAATTCTTACATAACGAAGCGTACTCACATACTGAAAGTAAATGAAGCAAAAAGAATATGTAAGGATCGTAGCAGTGTGTGAGGTTATTTATGTATGTATGTATCACATAATTGCTTAAGTCTAAGCACCGGTTTCGAAAAAACACGTTGGTATTTTAGTGAACCAATCATCCAGGCACCCAGAGATTACTGATAAGAGATTTAGGGGTGTAGGAGTGCTCCAAATAAACTGAAACAATTTCTATTATCTGAATGCTATTATTTAGATACGCGTATTTAGTTGAACGGCCGCCGTTTAGTTAAAAGGCCAGGCGGTTAACTAAACGGCTAATTAAACCAGTTGGCTGCGATATAGACAAATCAACCAACAATAGTAAGATACCGGTTTGCTACATTAATAGTCAGGTAGAGAAAATGGAGAAACAAATGGAGTAAAATAACAGCGAAAACATAGTCCCAGCATGCTTATAACCTTTCAAAGAATTCCACAGCTGTATCTACAGCTAAAAAGACGACTCAAGCAGCACTCTAATTACAATTAGGGTGCTAAAAAGACGACTCAGGCAGCACCCTAATTGTAATTGCGTAACACACAATTACAATTAGGGTGCTAAAAAGACGACTCAGGCAGAACTCTAATTGTAATTGTGTAACACACAATTACAATTAGGGTGCTAAAAAGACGACTCAAGCGGCACCCTAATTGTAATTGCGTAACACTCAATTACAATTAGGGCGCTAAAAAGACGACTCAAGCAGCACCCTAATTGTAATTGTGTAACACACAACTGAATCAATTTGAAGGATA
This sequence comes from Mesoligia furuncula, assembly GCA_916614155.1. Classification (NCBI taxonomy): domain Eukaryota; kingdom Metazoa; phylum Arthropoda; class Insecta; order Lepidoptera; family Noctuidae; genus Mesoligia; species Mesoligia furuncula. Next base: position 27,378,817 of record OU744803.1, read on the forward strand.
TTGCTAATCCATTGCTTCATATATTCGAGAAATTTGTCTACTCAATTACGTAAATAACGCAATGAATGTTGTTGAACTATCAAAATAAAAGCCATTGCTACTGTTAATGTGTTACACAAATTCCCCACAGGAGTAGGTACAGAACCTATTTAACGAGTAGATAAGGGTATCTACTCGTTGTTGTGGCTGTGTACATAATTGTACATTGGTTAGTTCCTTAGTGGGAACTAAGGAATTAGTTCCTTAGTCCCCACTAAGGAACTAAGGAACTTGGTTAGCCAATAACAAGTATGTGCACAGCCTTGAATCTATCTAACAAACATACAACTTTAGTAAACAACTACAAACTAATGACATAGTCATACAGACCAAAACTAGTTAAAATTCAACTCGAGCGTATCGACATGTCGCTGCTGACAAGGGATTCTAACTCGATTCAATAATTGAAGGATTTGATTATGTATTCAGTGTTGGATTGTTTTGATTTGACATGTACATACGCCAGCACATCAAGGTACTACAATAACGAAAAACGAACGAACGCCGAAGACTTCTGGCCGCAGGACATGGTGTTCCGTCCCTTCCGCGGACAAGTACCACAGAACAGCACAAGAACAAGCTAGTGAAGTACTAGAAATATGTATATTTAGGTTAAGGTATTGTGGCCAAGTGGTAACAGCCGCAACTTACGAGGTGTAGGTCGTAGGTTCGAACCCAGACAGGCGCTTTACTTTGTGTAAATTATTTCAACACCACTGCTCTCAAAACGGTGAAGGAAAACATCGTGAGGAAACCGGCATGTCCTAGAACCAAAAATTCGAAGACATGGTCACATGTCGACATGTCGACCGAGAGGAGGCCTGTGTCCCAACAGTGGGAATATTATAGGCTGATTATGTATGTACGTATGTATTTATCTATGGGCCTGCGTCGCCTGAAATAAATAAATCTGTCTTTCTTTAATAGATTTTCAACTTTATCGCTAAAGCTTATGCTTGAACCTTATGGTTCAAAGTTCATTGTGAAAATTTGACAGTTTCGGATAGCTTGATGTGCTGGCGTGTCTGTACACAATTCTTTTCTAGGGGGCAACTATACGACGGTGGCGCCATCACTTCGTTTTCGCTTAGCGTTATTTCTGACTTTTTTTCTTTTTGTACGGCTCCTGAGGGTCCTAGCGTGATATTAAATAGCCTATAGCCTTCCTCAAGAATTGGGCTATCAAATGAAAAAGGTTTTTTTCAAATCGAACCGGTAGTTCCAGAGATTTGCGCGTTCAAACAAACAAATAAACTCTTCAGCTTTATTGTCCCCAAATAAATTGGGAATGGGGGAGAATGATGATGACGATGATGTACACAAATTCTAAAGGCTTCGATCTCTCTCTCTCTCTCTCTCTGTAGTCGGTCCTCATGTCTGAGGATCGTGGTCAGCTTCGGCGTAGCATCTGGAGCGGATGATCCGGCTCCACCGGTTACGCTCCAGCGCATCCTTTACCACCGTGCAGAATACCATGTAAAGGTTTCGATAGGTAGTTTTTTTGAAGTGAAAAGCTCTTTAGGCGCTTCAAGCATTTTTTGAGATGGGAAAAAACCATTGAACTCGCACCACTGTTACCGTAAGCGACACCCCGCTTCGGATGTGTTCGGCTGTCCTCGGGATGTACTCGGTTTTAATGTATATCCGATATGTCAGTGAGGGATGGCAAAGTATTCTGTTTGTGTTTTGTTTTCACTTCTGTCGGATGATTTTTTTTTATTTCATATTGTTTACATCAATTGTGGACCGATTTTGAAAATTATTTTTTATCAGGCGGGCTACATAGTTTTGTATTGGAAACTCGGAGTAAAGTATTGTCAAACTTAAACCACGAAAAATGTATGGTTAAACCGAAGTTAATACTGGTGTATCTCTATGTATAATACCAGCCGATTACTGTCCCACTGTAGGGCAAAGGCGTCTTCTCATACAGAGAAGGCAGACGGGTTGGTGATTTCAGACTATATTGAGTTCACTCTGGGTTTATTATAATATGGATTTTTTCTCTTACCTCATCGTTTTCTTCGACATACTACCCACTCCTTAAAAACTGGCCAAGTGCGAGTCAAACTCGCACACGAAGGGTTCCGTAACAGAAGGCAAAAACGCCGAAAAAACACGTTTGTTGTATGGGAGCCCCCCTTAAATATCTACAGACGCCAGCACATCAAGCGACCCGAAACTATCAAATTTTCCCAATCTTGAACCTTTATGCTTTAGCGATAAAGTTGAAAATCTATTAAAGAAATTTGACAGATTGTAGTAGCTTGATGTGCTGGCGTCTGTACTTTATTCTGTTTTTAGTATTTGTTGTTATAGCGGCAACAGAAATAGATCATCTGTGAAAATTTCAACTGACTGACAGACAGTCGAACAGTGGAGTCTTAGTAATCTAGGGTCCCGTTTTTGCCCTTTGGGCACGGAACCCAAAAAAAGACATTCAAAATTAACCAAGCAGTTTCAAAGAAAAAGTAATTAAAGCAAGTAAGAAAATACTCAATTACAAGTCCAATTACAAATCGAAACAACACCAATTACTTCCACTTAAATTCAAAATCGTTTTTAATAAATAAATATTTGATAGAGAACTTACATCAAGAACCTAGTCCATCAAAGGTGGAAAATGTTCAATGAAACGTGAAAATCACGAATCTCGTGATAAATTCGATATCAAAGTGAGATTTATCCGCGTGCTGCTTCAGAATTAATCGGAGTGCGACTAATCGTTTGGAAATAAAGTCAGAACGGTTGGTTGGCTTCGCCTTCGGATGTAAAGCGGCTGCCATGTCTTTCGACCTGACTCAAAGTCTGAGACGTGTAGCAATGTGGTTTAAGTAATGCACTATAATTTAACTCAAATGGACTTATTACAAAACAACGTTTATCTCTAAACCCAGGTTTAAACCATCAAGCCATTTTTGAATTTCGAAGTTTATTCCAATAAAGTTCAAGTTCTAATTACAAAAAGTGACGTTAAACTCAGTCTAAATGGTCACTTTGTATTAGATTTTGTAAAGAACTTTTTGTGAGAATAAAGTTTAAAATTCAATCATTTTCTCGAAGTTTTAGGCATGGACTAAAGAAATCAGAACCATAGAGAAATTAGATAATTTGGAATCAGCCGGAAAGCATTTTCAATGAAACCATTTACAGGCCAACCATTTTTGAATTGTCAAGGATTCGGTCAGTCAGAAAGATGAAGCTAGTTGCCTATTCTAAAGCGTAATAGGTTCCTATGGAAAAGAACAGATATGAGACTCCATGGACATTATTTTAAGAGTAAACCAGTCGCGAGCTCGAACTCACTGGTGGTCATGGCCAAAAAGCACGCTGTCACACCTGGCTACCTGTCAGACAGAGCTAGTACCAGTGAGCAGTTAGACGCTAGTCTACACGCACAATGTCTAGTTCTCACGCACAGAAACACCGTTGTGAACTGATAGGCGGGTAAAAAAAAATCGAAAAGTGCTTTGGAAAATCGAGTTTTAAGAAAAAACCACTGCATAAATCAATTACAAATAAAGTTTATTGAACTCTTCGATAACCGTACGGACTTGGTTTTGAAGATTTTACAGTTCTTTTGTTACTTATTTACACCCAAAGTTACGTTAAAAATACCAAGAAAAAACGAATCTTTGTTGGCTCAGTACTTTTTAATGGCTTTTTATTTTACTATTCTGTTTCCGTACAGACAAAATTAATAATAATTCAAAACGATATCATGTTTAACGTTGGATGCACAATGTTAATAATACTCTCCCAAAATTTGTATCGAAAAAATATCGACTAGGCTGATTTTTAGGGTTCCGTAGTTCTGATAAGGAACCCTTATAGTTTCGTCATGTCCGTCCGTCTGTCTGTCTGTCCAAGGTTTTGCTAAGAGACCGTTAGTACTAGAAAGCTGAAATTTTGTAGGAGTGTGTAGATATGTCAATTACGCGACAAAGTGGTAAAATAAAATTTTGTAAAATATTTTTTTTTTAGGGTAGCTCCCAAAATATTCATCTCCACATGTGAAGTGGAGGTGAATATTTTTTTCGTTGTCTACCACATCGTGTGGGATATCGTTGAATAGGTCTTCTAAAATGACTTGGGGGTTGCTAAAATTATTTTTCGATTTAATGCTCCATTTACGAAATATTAAACTTTAAAGTGCAAATTTTTGTTCCAGTAGGGCGTCCCCCCCCCCCCCTCTAAAAGCTAAACTGCTGGCTTGAAAAATCTGGAAAAATACACGATGATAGGGCATTTCATGAATTTTAAAGGAAAATTATAGCGGTTAAGATAACTTTATTAGTTTAGCAGTAATAGTCGTTGAACTTGGGTGTTGATTAATTTTGTACCAAATACGTAATCCTTAGCATTAATCCTTTAAAGTGACTAAGATGAAGTAGTTGCTTGTTTTTAACGGGTAGAGACTTGCATTGAAAAACCAAATATAACATAACGGGCTACTACGGAACCCTACACTGTGCGTGGCCCGACACGCACTTGGCCGGTTTTCTATAGTTAGATAACTTTTATCTGAGGAATAGATATTGCGGTTTGACCGCTTTTATACTTATAGAAAATATGTCAAACTGTCATAATTATTCTTCAGATAAAAGATATCAGTCTACTGAAAAATCAGCCCTAAATCAAAATAACATACAGTACGTGGCCGTAAATATAGAGCGAGCTATAGAAGATAATATGGCTTTTTAGAGGGTATTTTTTTTACGTCACTTAAAACTGTCAAGCCGCCTAAACCCGCCGCCGCCGGTTATGTCCGTCTCTGTCAGGTACACTATACATGTTTGTGCTTGAAGTACTGAATAAATCTATACTTCTATACTAATAATATCATAAAGAGGTATTTGGGAGTTTGTATGTAAGGGGTAATCTTCGAAACTACTGATCCGATTCCGAAAATTCTTTTGGTGTGACAGTCTTTTTTCTAAAGGCACTCTATTGGCACTTTAAGTCGGTACATGTTCAAATATAATTATTCCAGTTAAACCATTGCTGGTTGAAACCATGAAATGAAACTGCTACTCGCGACGACGCGTACAAACTTTCAACTTTCAACCTCCGGGTCAAACGGGGATTAGGTACCTACAATATACTTACAATGGTCAAAATAAGTGCCTTTTTACCGAGGAGAGGCGGCCGTAAGAAAAACCATCAAAATATTCGATTGCGTATGAAATCAGTCCGAGTACCTACGAGTAATTTTATTTTATACACTCTGTATGTTTTGAACTAAAATCTTTTTAATCGACTTCTAAAAAGGAGGAGGTTCTCGGATGTTTCAATTTTTTTTTATGTAGATATGTTCGGGCATAACTCCATCGTTAATTGACGGATTTGCAAATTTTTTTTTGTTTGAAATTGCTTTATTATGCTAAAATGGGTGGGACCATTTCGGAATAAAGTGAAAAATAACTTTCATTTCGATAGTCGGTGTCAAGAAACGATAATTAGAGAACCAACGATAAACTAGAGAACTAGAGACTTCTAAAAATAAAGTAATTTTTCACTTTGTAGTGTTTTTTTTGGAAGTCGGTTGTTTTTTTTGTAAAAAAGTTTTTTTGAGCAGCAGGATACCTACTATGAATCTGTCACTTTAAACGAAGTGATTTATTTTTTAAATCTGATTGTAACATCCCGGTTTTAGTTCACAGCAAACTTTTTAGGCGGATATAATAAATGATATTGTTATCAAATGGGACGATAAAATGTCTAATAACTATTTTTGCACATAGTAATTGCCTCTTATGAGTTTAAATCATATTTGATTCCACAGTTGTGCTGTATTAAAAGTTATAAGAAAAATAATAAAAATAAAACTTACCAAAACTTTGAATACATTCTATGCTATAAGCGAGAATTAGCACCAACGTTACAACTGAAACAATAAAATAAAAATATTATTGAAAAAAAATCAATTTTCCTATATTCTCCTCCATGATACCATTATTTTACGCGAATTTAATTGATTTGCAAATTAATGTCAAACTGTTACTTCTCAACATAAAACATTTTTCCTAAACAACGCGAACGTACCTCTCGCGTACATATTGGCGGGAAACTTTGGAGCGAAGGGCGTGCACCACCCCCGCTACTCAAATCGGTACTGACGACAGAAAGCCCAAAACGGAGGAACTTATTTTTTTTATGAGAATAATAAACAGCACAGTCAACACTTCGTCAAGCCAACAAGGAAACTCTTTTATGTGAATGGAATATTAAACATGTATTATTGGCAATTTGATAAAAGCTTTGTGTAGATAACACTTTAGTTTTGTAAATTATATTATTAAAATTGAATCCAATATTATATTAAAATAATACAATCTACGCATGAAATTCTAAACGGTAGATTGTCGAATAATTTTTCGTCAATTTAGATTTGATAATATGTTAAAGTATGGTAATATGATAATACAGTACCTACTTTCATTGCTAACCTTTGTAAGAATTTTTAGATACCTACTTATTGTGTAACTTTTTTCAATTTCGGGTACATTGCCGTCCTAAGGATTTATGTCCAATATCGAAATAGAAGATGCTATTAAGACCTAATTAAATCTTAACCGCCTCATTGTTCTTGCTGTCACGGTTTAGACGCAAACTTGAGGTTTCGGATGCAATTTGCTACTCGGAAAATCTCATTTAGTTTTTGCCTCTAGGAAATAGCAGCCTCGTGTTATGTCAATTTTATTTTAGTTTGGTTTTATTTTTTTATTCGAGTTATCTTATACAGGGTGAGTCTTATACGGCTGTGTTGTGTCTTAAAAAGACACATCACATAACTGTCAAATACGCATTCTGTACATCAAATTAAGTAACATTGCATAAAAATAATTGCAGGGAAACGACTTTTATTTTTGGTGTAAATATTTGCTGTTTGCGGTAGTGCGCAATGTAACACACGCAAAATATTTGTGGGAGCATGCAACGGTACAGGGGCCGTGGGGGTATTTAAAGTTGTGTTATAACATTAAAAACTTGTTTTCGTAACATAAATCTAAGATCTCCATAGCCAAAAGGTTCCCAGGTATGGTCCAGTACAAAAACTATAAATATGTATATTATATTATAATATATTATAATATAATATATTATAATATAATATATTTATAATATAATATATTACAATGACGGGAGTACAACTTTTTAAATGCGTTATTTTTATACACCTTTCTGTGACAACTATATAAACCTATTTTACTTTCATATCATTTTTCTTTTCTATTTTGGCAGCGAATTTAATTCTCTAAAGTATCTTTTTTTGAGCATAAAGTGTGACTTAATACGAAAAATCTTCGAATACCTACTTAGGTACGTACCTTTGACGGCCCTGAGTTACTTTTGAGTTACATGTGTAACTAGTAGGTCCGATTTCAAAATACAAAATCGACGTTAAAGCCAGGAGCAATGTAAAACAACAAAAAAAAACAATATGTCTGCATCAAAACACTTCAATTTATTCAACGCGAAATACAAAATCAATCACCCTGATTGCCCTATACACAATTTCTCTCTTGTTCCCATTCAAACTGCGGTTTTTCATTCCGAACTCCATTGAACGAGACAGACAATTGCAGAGGGCGCAGAGGTAGCCACTCTACTCTATGGCTGTATAGTAATTAGTACGATGGTAGTCAACGAGGATATTACATTCGTTTTATTGGATATATTCAGTCGCAGCATAGGTATTTCTATGTAATGCATTTGTAACTTGCAACAATGATTGGCATAACAACGGTTTTATGTTGAAAGAAAGCCATTCAAAATGAGTATACAGGCCTTTTTTAGGGTTCCGTAGCCAAGTGGCAAAAAACGGAACCCCTATAGATTCGTCATGTCTGTCTGTCTGTCTGCCTGTCCGTCCGTCTGTCTGTCCGTCCGTATGTCACAGTCACTTTTCTCCGAAACTACTTAGAACCGAAACTCAAATTTTTTTTCTAAACTGACTAGTTAGCGCGAGAGACACTTCCAAAGTGGTAAAATGTGTGTGTGTGTGTGTCCCTGTAACTTCTAAAATAAGAGAATGATAAAACTAAAAAAAAATGTAAACTTTCACCGAAAATTGGTTTGAACGAGATCTAGTAAGTAGTTTTTTTTTAATACGTCATAAATCGTAAACCGCAATTTACCATTCATTCAATCAACTCAAATATAAAAATAAAATAAAAACATTTAATTTCATAAACATAATAAACCTTATGCATAAACCCGGATGTTACGGAACCCTTTGTGCGCGAGTCCGACTCGCTCTTGCCCGGTTTTTTTTTATTACCTGGCGATACATTACAGACCTACGGGAGTGCTTGGTAATTGGGTAACACTAGCAACGATTGCAATGCCTTTAATTTCGACAATTCGACCACATTCATCGCGTTATTTACGCTGTCGAGCAGACTTATTTTTCAAGCTTATAAAGCAATGGGTTAGGTATTTATTTCAAGAAAATTCTTCGGATTATATAATAAAGTGAATTACGCATGAGATGAGTAAGTATCGGTATCTATTATGTAATAGCAATAAAACAAATGATTTTAAGTAAACAGCAGCACGCGTAGCACGAACAACTTGGAAACGGGTTTTGTCGATGGCAATGTAGACAAAACGACAGATTGTAGACAGATTTCTATAGAAATCTGTGAATTTGTCTATTTTATGTCACTTTGCCTATTTTATTTGTCATTTTGTCTGTTTTATTTGTCATTTTGTCTGTTTTATCTGTCATTTTGTCTATTTCATTTGTCATTTTGTCTAGTCTTCCGGCCACAAAAAATCAACGGACCGAATAGGAGTCTAAGTGCGGAAAAGGGAGTCCCATGATCATCATCATCAACCGTCGACAAAACCGTTTCTATGGATGGTGGTCATGCTACGCGTGCTGATCACGGGGTCAATGCCGTAGGACACTACGGCATTAATCCCATGATCCACTCGTAGTTTCTCGAAATTATTTTTTTCACGATTGTGAAGTAAAAGGCCCAGTAGATATTATTGCCATAATAGATTTAATACCTATTGTAGTATACTGAGATACAGTAAAATAGTTATGATTGAAACGAATCTGGTATAGCTACTTTTAGAGCGTTCTAAAATACAGCAAACATTATTACAATAAAGCAACAAAATTATATGACGTCTGGAAAAGCACTGAACGGCGCTATATTTGTATCTTTACAGTTTTCTTTATCTTTGCTGAATACGTAAGCATTCTCGGTAGAATCGACTGAAGAGATTCACGACCTTATAAAGTACCTACGTTAAGAACATGAATTGTTGGTGTTTTGTAGAGTTACATAAGGGCAATACTTACAGGACCTAAACACAAAAAACTAAAGTTTTAGAAACAATAAAAGTATATGATCGACTACAGTAAACAAAATCAGAAAAATATATGATATTCTTCAGGATTATATGCTACGTAGATAGTGTATTGAAAACATAATTCATTCTATCTACTAGTTCATCAATCATTTTCTGAAGGGATATTCCCAGACGCGTTAAAAACACACTTATACACAAGAAAAACTCAAGGTCAGATCCAAATAATTACCGTCCAATTGCACTATTCAACATCATCATACAAAATCGTCATCATCTAAAATCTTCGAAAAAGCAATGTGCAATCGCGTTTATAATTTTTGTGAAAAGTTTAATGTTTTCGATGAATGTCAAAATGGTTTTCGCAAAAATAGATCCACGATTTTAGCAACGTATAAATTAATTCAAAAAATACTTAACGTTCTAAATAATAAAAAATACGTTCTAAATAATAATAAAAAATAGACCACAGATTTAAAAACGGCCCTATTCACTTACTATGCATACGCATACGCATGGCGGCATGGCTTACATACATACATACATAATCAGCCTATAATGTTCCCACTGCTGGGACACAGGCCTCCTCTCGGTGAGAGGGAGTGGGCCGTAATCCACCACGCGGGCCCAGTGCAGATTGGCAGATGTCAAATGTCTTCGAATTTTTGGTTCTAGGACATGCCGGTTTCCTCACGATGTTTTCCTTCACCGTTTTGAGAGCAGTGGTGATGAAATAATTTACACAAAGTAAAACGCATGTCTGGGATCGAATCTACGAACGCATGGCTTAATTACGGTATAATTCTTTGGGGAAATACGAGTAGTGTAGATCTATAGCAACGACTTATTTATCGTCCAGAAAAAATGTATTAGGATAATGGTTTATATTGACATTGACGTTAGTTGTTGACCGTTTTTTAGGAAACTAGACATTCTAACTTTGACATCAATTTATATCCTAGAAATCTGTAAATTTGTTAGACAATATCCAAACTTCTACATTAAAATTACTGACCAACCTCGCAGATATGCACCGCGTTCACGGTTTGAAAACACGCTCGCAATACCACAATCTAGGCTAAAATTACACAGTACATGTGGTACAAGTCCTCATGTAACATCAATTAAAATATATAATAAAATACCTAACGACATAAAAATGAAAAAAAAAACGATAAAATATTTATTACACGTCTCAGAAAACTACTTGTCGATAAATGTTATTTCACACTAAATGATTTTTTTTACGACGACCTAATGGGATGATTTTATGAATTTATAAATTTTTGCGACTTTTAATGTTACCACTTTTTTATTGTGACTTGTTTTATTTGACTTTTATTATTTATTTTTTTATTTAATTTCTGGTAAATAATAATTTCTGGTTAATCTGTGACAATATTATTATTATTTTATTTTTATGAATTGAATTTTAAATGACCTTTGATTGATATTTATTTCAATTTTTTATTTATTTCACTTTTCATATTATGAAATGTAACATTTCAAACCTGAAATCGCGAAAAAAAATTTGCTGTTCACTACATTTATATTCGTATAACTCGTCAAAATGTAGGGAACAGCTGATTTTTTTTTCGCGATTTCAGGTTGGTCCCATAGTAAAAGTTGTTCATAATGATGAGTACAATGACCTTTTAAGAGTTTGTTAATGTTTTACCAATAACCCTGTAAAATGACCAATAGAATCAGCATAAAACATATTATTAAAATCTCGGTTATTATTGTAAATGTAGATAATGCTTGGTCAATCTCTAGCAAACTCACTTCACGCTCACTTCACCTAAGTTTTCATGGTAAGAGGGTTACAGAAAAACAAAGCCATCAGCATTGCTATTTAGATTCTCAGAATCCTTAGGGATTGACACTATTAAAAGCTCACTTCACACAAGTTTTCATAGTGAGATTTTTACTGAAGAGATCGGCAGCTCAGCCACTTTTACACTACTCGCCCAAATACCGAATAACCACGTTTGGACAAGGTCATTCGATAACCACACAGAACAGCTAGCTTATGAAGAAAATACAGAAGCAAATAAAATACGAGCAGTAAAAAATATGTATAGTACAGCACGAAAACAGGTTGCAATAAAATAATATGAACGAAACCAAAATGGTTTGCGGTACCGAAGGAAATCTCAGTTGAAATGTTTCAAGATACACGTCTGCACAGTAAAATAAAATAAACTTAGTTTAGAAAACGTTATATTTTATTTTATGGGATGGCTCATATCGTCCGAGGTTTTAAGTTTTGAGTCCGCTCTTGCCTGTTCTTGGATGTTATAAATCTGGATAAGGAACAAATGGTTATTTATTTTATGGCCCCGCTTGGCCTTTTAGAGGTTTTGGTTTTGAAGAAGTTGTTGATCTTTGGTATATTTTGCTTTTCGGAGTTCTTTTAAACGACAAATGTCGCATGAACCAGCGATTGTTCATAAGAAAAACACACTCGAAACGACACTAAATACATATAATCGTGAAAACCGTTACGCGCATGCAAACGGCTTCTAGTAGGAGATCCTTTGACGGGTTAAAGATATTAATAGGTACCAAATTGATTGCTTTTATACATAAACAAGAATGGCAGTTTTCCTTAGGAACCTTCAACCTGTTAGATCAGTCATGTCAAAGATACGGCCCGCGGGCCGAATCCGGCCCTCGGGCCATTTCGATACGGCCCGCGATCACAATATATCACAGATAAAAATGAATCTTTTTTTTAGAGATTTTAGACTGCACTCAATGCCTCTACGCAGATTTAAAAATACGCGCGCTTTACTTAAAAGTAATTTCAAGAGTAGCGCCTGACAAGACGAGTGAGAGAGTGTTAGTTATGCTTTTCTCTCTCTCTCGTGCGCGCGCGAAGTCGTCTTCTATTTCGTCCGTGCAGCTAACGCATACCTCACCCTCTTTCTTACTTTTGGTATGATTTGTAACAACCATATATAACGAAATAAATAAAGATCTTAAAATAATTTAGTATGTTTTAGTATTTAAATTTGAACCTGGGCGCCTACACATTCTAAATCTTATATATGGCCCTCTGCAAAATTGAGTTTGACACCCCTGTGTTAGATAGACATGACATTTCCCCATTGTAATAAATTTCAATCGCTTTTCTCAACAATGAGCCGAGGTCATGCAGTCATGCCAGAACTACCTACTTACTTTTAAAGGCCTAATTGAAATAATTGATTTGACTTTACTAGGAACATAAAAAGCACTGGACATGCAGAACTAACTCTTTTCAAGAGAAAGTTTCTACCCTATCCAGTCTTTACAACATCCAGGAGGCCTACGTCCAGGGGACATAACCGTTGACGGGTCCATCAGCACGATTGCACGGACCTCAAGAGGGACCAAAGTTCCTTCCCACGTCCAGTCGACCACGTCCCACGTGAAAATGATATAATTTAACGCCCCTCCTTGAAAAGTCGGAGTGAAAGTGGCAAAGAACTTTTTGGTCGTTGTTTTTAGTGTGTTAGTATTTTACAAAGTCTCCGCGAACAATACGTTTATTTTTAATGATGGCAACTGGCTTAAGGGGGAAGCGCTAAGGTAGCCCGCGAAATTCAAATTTTCTTACGTTTTTTGCAATTTGCTGGCCAGTTTTAACTTGAACGTTGATTAAAATATGATTCGCGGTCGTAACAAATACATGTTTATAGAATTATAATCATTACAATCAGTAATACAACTTGTTTAGTTAGTATAATCCCCAAATGTCAAGATTTCATGACATATTCATTCTTGGGGATTACTTGGCCTCAGAGAGTTGTGTTGATGACTTTAATGATTCTAATACTAAATACATATTTGTTACGGCCGCGAATACTATTTTAATCAACGTACAACTTAATACTGCCAATATACAACTTATAACTGCCAATGCTTATTTTTAATCTTATATTTTGAATTGTTTCATCATTTGTGTTTTTTTTTTCATTGTTCTCACATGTAAAAGCAACAAGAATAATGTACCCAGGATTTTGTAATATCTTGATTTAAAAGAGTGACCATGGAGTTTCTTGCCCGTTCTTCTCCATAGAGATCTACGTTTTGGAATGGGCAACTAGCTTCAACTTTCGGACTAACTGATTTAATTTTGACAATTCAAAAGTGCCTGTACAGGGTTTAATTGAAATAAATGCTTTGAGTTTGAGTTTGAAATACTGACTAGCAAATTTCAAAAAACGTATAAAAAATTGAATTTCGCGGACTACTCTGGCGCTTTCGCCTTAAAGCGCTCGCTACTGTATCCGCACAACTGGCCTGTCATTAAATTATTGGCATAACTGTGATTGGCCGGATGCGTTATGGAAACAACAGCGACGCGCGTTCCGATGAATTCAAGGCAATGAGTAATTTTCCCGAATCGATTTTTAACAGTAGTCAGTCGCAGCCTCGCAGGAGCAATCATGGCTACGCGTATTCCGCAAAGATTAAAACAAAATGATTCAGAACCATAGATATATGAAAGAAGGAGATATGCCCGTTAGTTGAAAATACATCAAAATCCGATGAAGCTAGGTTGGCCCCACCACCGCGCTACACCACTACTGCACCACTACTACACATGTAGTTTAGTAAAAGCAATAGATACAAAGTCGCGCACACACTTGCATTTCATAAATCAGAACGTACTAAACAATCAATCATAAACCTTAACTCATCAAACACAGCGTGCATTTACCATGCACCGTACAACTTACACAAAAACATGTATCGCTATCGTTGTGCTGTGCAAAAGCCATTTATTTTACATATACGCTAGTGAATGACTAAATCGAAAAGTTATCGATTCTTCCATTAATTATTGTATTTTAAAAAAAATTGGGTCATGAAAATAGAATAAATAAAAAACGATATGTCCAGAACATAATTATTATGTTATAAATCAATAAAATGTAGCTAAAAAAAATAATGGAAGTAAATAAAAAAAATAACATTATGTTACATCTTCTCAAGGGTCTACCAACCGGATTTAAACGTTATCTTTTCAGATCAGCTATAAACCGGGTTAAAACCTCAAAATGACCTCAGTCACCTGCGATTTTTATGAAGCTGTGTAAATGGGGTGGCGATTCAGCTTGTGTAAATCCCCCATCACGGACGATTCCTACTCCGTATCACCTACGGACATAAAAATAGTTTGATGCCCGACCAAAAATTACTTCTTGCCCGTCCGAAAAAGTTAATTAATCGGGTGTAGGGTTGAAGTTTCAAAGTACTTTCGGGCGGACCCGTATCTTCGTAGATGAACATAAAGACAGTAAAAGAGTAGACAGTAGACCCCCTTTTCATTACAATCGTATTTCGGGTGTGAAGGCTCCTACAAAGAGGCGCGACACGCGATATAATCGCGCGCGACACAAAGGCACAGCTCGTTGCACGACTTGCGGTGCCTTTGTGTCGCGCGCGATTTTATTGCGTGTCGCGCCTGTTTGAAGGAACCTTGAATGTAGAAGGGCGCGAGCCTATTGCCATCAACCCGGCTCAAACCCGGCTGTGATTCAGAAGTTTTTGCATAATTATTGGCAGGGTTTAAAAGTGAAGGAATTTATTGCAAACAGGACCGAGGTTCGCGCAGACCGGCAGCGGCAGACTCGTATCAATGTGCCCGAGTTAATAGCTTACGTGCATATTGCATCGGTTCCATTTCGTGATTGGCTTTTTAAGTGTCCCAGCCCTGTCCTCTGAACTGTATGTTGTACCTAGTTACGTACTTTTTAGAGTTCCGTACCCAAAGGGTAAAAACGGGACCCTATTACTAAGATTTCGCTGTCTGTCCGTCTGTCCGTCCGTCTGTCTGTCACCAGGCTGTATTTCAAGAACCGACCGTAGTAGACAGTTGAAATTTTCACAAATAATGTATTTCTGTAAGAATTTCAGGTGTCGGATAATACTTTGCGAATGTTTTCTACTACGGGGCCCCTGTAACTTGGGGCCCCGTATCATTGATACGCCTACGCCCCTGTTGAAGTACCTACCTACAATTACGATTGTTCAAAAAAGAAAGCAATAAGTATCTATTTTATTAGCTATAGCATTACCTCTGTACCTTCATAAGCATTTAATTTACCTAAATAGGTTTGAAGAGTTGAATAAGACAATGGGCAATTTTATTTGTGGCCAATATCGTACACATAATGGGATTATTGTTAAGTATCACAATGGCTATTCAGGCATGACATCTAACTAACAAGCTTGTTTGTACAGTCATCATCAATTGCACCTCAGCAGTAACTCCTGAATAATTTAATTTAATTTTATAGGGTTCCGTAACTCTAAAGGGAAAAACCGGGCAAGAGCGAGTCGGACTCGGGCACCGAGGCGAGGGTTCCGTACCATCATATGTTTTTTAAGTTGTATTACTGATTGTAATGATTATAATTCTGTAAATACATATCTGTTACGGCCGCGAATCATATTTTAATCAACGTACAACTTAATACTAACCAGTAAATTGCAAAAAACGTGAAAAAATTGAATTTCGCGGGCTACCCTGGCGCTTTCGCTTTAACGTAAAAAAAGATACGGCCGTTTATGCCGCAAAAAATGTATATTTCGACACTCTCAAGGGAATCAAAATTTATAGGGTACTTCCCGATGACCTAGAATCATGAAATTTGGCAAGAAGCAAGATCATGTAGCACAAGTAAAGGAAAAAATCCGAAAACCGTAAATTTGTAGGTACATTTAAAAAAAGCCCATGATAAACTATTTACGTACCTACAAAGTACGGACCCCCCGGTGCGCGACCGACTCGCACTTGACCCGTTTTTGTGTTTCGTAATGTTCATTACTTACTATTGTATAGAATTAAATTCTTCTACCTGAGCCTTCGATCATATTTTTAATGATCAAAGGCCTGAGCAGACAGCTGTGCTGCTCCCAGCAGCACAGCAGAGAGGAGTACCTAAGGTTAGTAACAGTTTAATTTAACATCTAGTGTAAGTAGGTTACACACACACACATATAGGTAGGTACAATTAAAATTCAGCATTCATTCAAATTAATTTAATAAGTAAAGACTTATTGACGGTACTTTAAAAAAAAAAACCGGGCAAGAGCGAGTCGGACTCGCGCACCGAGGGTTCCGTAACATCCGGGTCTATTCATAAGGTTTATGTTTATGAAATTAAATGTTTTTTTTATTTTTGAGTTGATTGAATGAATGGTAAATTGTGGTTTACGATTTATGACGTATTAAAAAAAAACTACTTACTAGATCTCGTTCAAACCAATTTTCGGTGGTAGTTTACATGGTAATGTACATCATATATTTTTTTTAGTTTTATCATTCTCTTATTTTAGAAGTTACAGGGGGGGGGACACATTTTACCACTTTGGAAGTGTCTCTCGCGCAAACTATTCAGTTTAGAAAAAAATGATATTAGAAACCTCAATATCATTTTTGAAGACCTACCCATAGATACCCCACACGTATGGGTTTGATGAAAAAAAAAATTTTGAGTTTCGGTTCTATGTATGGGGAACCCTAAAATTTATTGTTTTTTTTCTATTTTTGTGTGAAAATCTTAATGCGGTTCACAGAATACATCTACTTACCAAGTTTCATCAGGGTAGTTCTTATAGTTTCGGAGAAAAGTGGCTGTGACATATGGACGGACAGACAGACAGACAGACAGACAGACGGACAGACAGACAGACAGACAGACATGACGAATCTATAAGGGTTCCGTTTTTGCCATTTGGCTACGGAACCCTAAAAACCGGGCAAGAGCGAGTCGAACTCGCGCACCGAGGGTTCCGTAACATCCGGGTTTATACATAAGGTTTATGTTTATGAAATTAAATGTTTTATTTTTATTTTTGAGTTGATTGAATGAATGGTAAATTGCGGTTTACGATTTATGACGTATTAAAAAAAAACTACTTACTAGATCCCATTCAAACCAATTTTCGGTGGTAATTTACATGGTAATGTACATCATATCATTCACTCGCGATCACCCACTAAGAAAGCACGTAATTCGCTCGTCTGTTTCGCACTTCGCGCGATCGCTACGCAAGTACCCACATACCTTGCTTGACCGGGCCGTTAGATCAGTGGTTCTCAACATTTACGTAGTTTCAAATTTCAACTAAACCATGATGAAGTGTGCCAGCTGCAACTCGGACTTTAATGATGGCGTTCAGTGTACCGCATGCAAGCGGCACCTCGATTTTGGCTGCGCAAGCATCACGGAGGGTGGGTGGAGGAAACTAGGAGCTGACCGAAGGGCGGCTTGGAAATGTCCTAAGTGCCGAATTTCCTCACCGTCACCGACCCCATCCCTGTCTCCACTACCAACACCTGAACCTGCGTCTTTGGAAACGATCCTGAATGAGATTCGTGAGCTCAAGGTTCAACTGGCTGGCCTGCCGACGCTGTCTGATGATGTCAAATACATAAAAGAAGAACTTAAAGAACTCAAGGTCAGTTGTGAGTTCGAGGGTAAAAGGCTGGATGATTTCTCTGCTAGACTTACAGGCATTGAGACTAGAGTTGCTGGTTTTGAGCATCTACAGGAGTCTGTTTGCTCTCTTCAGTCTGACATTGACTTGATTAAATCGGAATTGTCCGCCAGCGACCAAAGATCAAGACTCAACAATGTTGAAATTAAGGGCATTCCCCTAAAAAAGGATGAAAATCTGTTCGCTGTCTTGGATAATATCAGCCAAAAGGTCAATTTTACTTTTCCGAAAACCCAGATCAACTACATTTCCAGGATTCCATTGTTCAACACAAAGGAAAAGTCAATTGTGGTCAGCTTTCTGAACAGATATGTCAAGGAGGACTTTGTTGCGGCTGCTCGCTCTTTCAAGACGTTATCCGCCCATGACCTTGGATTCCTGGGCCAAACGAATCGGGTTTATGTGAATGATCACCTCAACTCTGATTCCAAAAAGTTGCTAAACAAAACCCGAACAATGGCAAAGGAGAAAGAGTACAAGCACGTTTGGGTCAAACACGGAAAGATCCATGTCCGCAGGCAGGAAGGATCGGCTGTTTTCGTAATAACTAAAGAGAAAGATTTAAACAAGCTAAATTAGAGTGGCGCATCCTTCGGTTATCATCATTTTATAATAATAATTTTAAACATTTGTCTAGAAGTAGATTAATTATTAATTATGTACTAATTTTTCGCTTGAATTTTTGTAAAAGGTTTAGCATCGCTGACGTGCTCAAAGCTTCGTCACCTCACTTTTGTATTCGTAAATGGGCCTTATGTTTTTCTTATCGCGTTGTTCTAATAATTGGAACATCTCAATCTATGCTTACCTCGCTCGCACTCATTACTGAATCTAATTGCTGCCTGCTTCTTCACACCTGTGATATTGCTGCGTTTTTTGTGCCGTCTAACAATAGTGTATGCCTAATTACCCTACATACTGGATTATGGTTCGCTTTTATTTTGTTATATTACAATAACTATGAGTATCTATTATCCGTAAACATTGTCACTGACATTGCAATCGTTAGTCTTTTAGTGTATTGTTACTTAAGTGGTTGTTATCGTGCTAATAATTTTGTTGCTACAACTTGTGTAAATTATCGATGGCTATGAACGCTAATAAGAAACTGCATATCTATTACCAGAATGTTCGTGGGCTCCGTACCAAGACTGAATCCTTCTTTCGCCAACTATGCCTATGTTCATACGATGTTATTGTTTTAACGGAAACTTGGTTAGTCGACGGCATATCAAATTCGGAGTTATTTGGTGATCAGTTTATTGTGTGGCGTCGTGATCGGGATAACTGTCTCACAGGGCAGTCTCGTGGAGGTGGTGTCTTGGTGGCTGTCCGTAAGTATATTTCTGCGGTTCCCCAACCATTATTTCACTCCTCGGCAGAAGACTTGTGGGTAACTTTAAGTGTACGTCAGCCTAACACAAGAAATTACCTAAAATTGAATGTTTGCGTCATCTATTTATGTAAGCAAAACCGTGGTTACTCTTTTTCCGACCAATTATCCAATTTTCTCCATAGCTTAAGTAGTATAGTACTAAACAATCCAACCGATAATTATCTAGTTATTGGGGATTTTAATCTGAGCGGAATTTTGTGGCAATTAAATGACAACATTTTATTACCTGCGAATATCTCTAATGGCGATGAATACATGCTAACAGATGAATTGCGTGTTTTGGGGTTCAGTCAATATAATGGAATATTAAATGCATATGGTAAGATTCTGGATTTAGTTTTATGTAATGAAATTGTTTCAGTAAGTGAGTGTTTGCTGCCTTTATCACCTGCTGACAAATATCATCCGGCCCTCTGTATTGATGTGAACTTTGCTGAGTACACCTATTTAACTCCCGCTCCCTTTATTCGTTACCTTTACGGTAAAGCTGACTTTGCGGCCATTAACAGGGAAATAGCAGCCATAGACTGGACAAACGTATTTTTTGACATGTCGCTTAACGAAGCCGTACACTACTTTTATGCTACCATAGCGGATATTCAGAATAAGTTTGTCCCCACTAAGTCAGTTTATCACAGCTCGTACCCTATTTGGTACTCCCCAGCACTTAAACGCTTGATTAAAGAGAAGTTTAAATATCTCCGTAAATTTAAGACCTATGGCAGACTTTCAGACGAGGCGACCTTTAAACATTTGCGTGAGCGAGTTAATAAACTAGAAGCGGATTGTTACACCAAGTACTTAACTGATACAGAAGCCTCCATCGAAAAGAATCCTAAACGCTTTTGGAGCTTTGTGAAGCAGCGATCTAAGTCCAATGCAATACCCAGTTTCCTCAGGTATGGTGATGTGACGATTTCTTCTCCCGAGTCTATTTGTAATGCATTTTCTTCCCACTTTTATTCTACTTTTCTTGATCCTGCCAATGATGTGCCTACCAATTATTGTCCTCCTCAAACTGCTACAAACTCTAACATATCCTCTGATATTCACTCAATTGAGATTGACCTAAATGTTATAGTTGAGCTAATTAGTAAAATCGATCCATTTAAATCTGCTGGTCCGGACCACTTATCGCCTAAATTCCTGATTGGGTGTGCTAAAACCATTGCCTTGCCAGTATCTCTATTGTTTAAAAAATCGCTCTCTTCACGTTCTGTTCCCCAAATCTGGAAGTCTGCTTTTATAACTCCGGTGCATAAAAAAGGGCACAAAAACGAAATAGTTAATTACAGACCTATTTCCAAACTGTGCATATTAGCAAAAGTTTTGGAGAGGGTTGTCTACAACCAAGTTTACGCAGCGCTGCGCCAGTCTTTTAGCCCTTCTCAGCACGGATTTCTTAAGGGCCGTTCAACTGTCTCTAATCTGACTCTGCTCAATGACTTTCTAACGGAGAGAATGGACAATGGGGCACAGGTCGATGTCGTTTACACGGATTACAGTAAGGCTTTTGATAGAATTGACCACAATATCCTTATAACAAAGCTTTTCAACAACGGTATCAGAGGAGATCTACTTCGTTGGTTTACCTCATACCTTGAAAACAGATCGCAAGCTGTCGTTATCAGTAATTACATGTCGAGCTGGGTTTCAGCTCCTAGTGGTGTTCCTCAAGGCTCCTTATTGGGTCCATTACTCTTTATCATTTATGTGGGCGACATCGACTCGTGTTTCCACAAGTCAAACTTACTTTGTTTTGCTGATGATATGAAGATATTTTCTGCAATATCATCGGATGATGACATGGATGCTCTCCAATCTGACCTCTCGCGATTAGATGACTATTGCTTAAAAAACAAACTGGACTTGAACCCTGCCAAATGTTCTGTAATCTCCTTTAGCAGGAAACGCGTCCCTCTCCCTACTACATATAAACTTAAGGGGCAGCTATTACAGAGATGCGACGGTGTACGTGACCTAGGCGTTTTTCATGACTCCAAACTCTTATTTGACGTGCACATAGAACAAATAGTGGCCAAAGCTTCAAAGTCATTGGGTTTTGTTATGAGACTCGCAGGGTGTTTCAAAAAAGCCAAAACCCTTAAGATTCTTTATTGCTCTTTTGTGAGAAGCCATCTTGAATATGCGTCACAAATTTGGAACCCGTGCTATGGCAAATACATTGATCGTATTGAGAATATACAAAAACGATTTATTCGGTTTCTATGTTTTCGGCTACGTATACCATACCATTCTGATGATTACATAAATCTTTGCAAGAAATTTCACCTGCAGCCACTTATAAATCGTCGTCGACTAGCAGATTGCACTTTTCTTTTAAAAATTTTAACTAACGAAATTGACTGTCCTGATCTCCTGCATAGACTGCGTTTCAATGTACCCCAGAGATCAGTTAGATTTAATCCACCGATTTCCATTCCTTTTTCCTCTTCTAACTACAGGCAAAACTCATACATGTTGCGAGCGAGTAAAGACTTTAATATTCTTTGCAAAAAGTTCTCATTTGACCCATTTACCATCAAAACCTATTCTGCACGCACTCGGCTGAACGCTGCCTTTTTTAAAAGTGCATAGTGCTTATATACCTTATATTTGTATTCCTTTTTATAGTGCTTGTTAGTGATCCTAAGATTTCTACTACATTTTCTGTTTTTACCCGTGAGAACCTGTAATTGGCTTTATGTATAATTTACTATTGTTATGCTTTTGTTATAGCTGTTGGTTCTCCTATAAATAAATAAATAAATAAATAAATAAATAAATATATTTTTTTTAGTTTTATCAGTCTCTTATTTTAGAAGTTACAGGGGGGGGACACACATTTTACCACTTTGGAAGTGTCTCTCGCGCAAACTATTCATTTTAGAAAAAAATGATATTAGAAACCTCAATATCATTTTTGAAGACCTATTCATAGATACCCCACACGTATGGGTTTGATGAAAAAAAAAAATTGAGTTTCGGTTCTAAGTATGGGGAACCCTAAAATTTATTGTTTTTTTTCTATTTTTGTGTGAAAATCTTAATGCGGTTCACAGAATACATCTACTTGCCAAGTTTCAACAGTATAGTTCTTATAGTTTCGGAGAAAAGTGGCTGTGACATACGGATGGACAGACAGACATGACGAATCTATAACGCTCAAATCACACCGAGATGGCAGCGAAGCGGCGAGCAGTTTCGGTGTCATATAATTTTAAACTTTATCGTCATTACTATAACACATAGTATCGCTTGAGAAACTTGAAAGGTCGCGCGGCCGCCCGCGGCGCCGCGAGCCCTCCGACGACTCAAGTTTCTCAAGTGATACTATGTATTATAGTAATGAAGATAAAGTTTAAAATTATGTGACACTGAATCTGCTCGCCGCTTCGCTGCCATCTCGGTGTGATTTGACCCTAAGGGTTCCGTTTTTGCCATTTGGCTACGGAACCCTAAAAAAAGAATGAAAATACTTAAATGTTTCAAGTAACATGTTTTTTTTCATACTTGGGTTAAATGTATGGGAACTGACCCTAATTATATTATCTAAACTAATATTATAAAGAGGAGGAGGTTTGTGAGGTTGTAGGGGGTAGGTAATCTTCGGAACTACTGATTCTATCCCGAAAATTCTTTCACTAATGAGAATCTACTTTATCCCGAAGTGTGAGCTATGTTTTATGTTAAAACAAGAAACTTCAAGCGAACGAAATCGCAGGTAGAAGTTAGTATTAAATAAATAAATATTTTTCATGATTTAACTACCTACTCCATTGTTTAGCAGTTCATAAAATACATCTTCGTTGATGCAGCATTTCTTCTTCCTCACAGCTCAATTAGCCATAATTTTCAAAGTCAGTCCCTTTCTAGATATATCATCTTTCACACAATCCAATCCATCCAATATTCTTTGGTCTTCTCCTACTCATAAGTTCTAAGTAGGTACTATGCGCTGTTCACAAGTGGGAAAACATAAAAACCCCAAACACAGTACCTACCAGTATTTTATAGGTAGTTTAAATGTCATCCTGTGAAAATATTATTCTGTCTGGTTGTATGAAAATTGACTGTCCAAAAGAAGGATAATGTTTATTTATTAAATACTTACTGTTTAAATTACTTAGCTATATTTTTACAGGTAAGAGGTATCTACCCACATACTTACTTCAAAAGAAAATTAATAAAAAAAATAAACAGTTGTATTGTATAAATGAAAATTCAGCATAACATCTATAATAAAATTAAATCTGAAACTCTGACTTTCATAGAACCTGTACAAATCCAGTGTTGAGGTTATAAAAAGTTGAAGATAACTTTTAATATTACATTTTTCCTCATTAAGCTTACACAACAAGTCGTCAAACACTATTTCATATAAATTATGGATTAATTTCACTGATGATTATCTACATATACAGCGCTCAAAACATTGTAAAGTTTATTCTGAATCATAATTTCATAATTTCCACTTTACAATGCTATGCAAGGACAAAGATAATTAATTTACTGGTATTGAATACATACCCAAGTCCATTGCAGTAGATTATTTATAGATTCGAAGATTCAATAGCCTTTTACTGAATTTACACTTTGTTTTGAAATGATTGTTGTTGTTTCAACTTTCCGGTCATGCCATTCCAATTTAATTTCGTTCCAGTACCAAATCGAAATTCGAGACAGACTAGATGAAATAGGAAGAAGCAATTTCTAGGGGGTCAAAAAGAGAAAGCAGATACAAAATGCACAGTTGTAACACTATTATGAATGGAAAGCAAAAAGCGAGGCGAGCGACAAACTTGACACTGACATTAGTTAGGTACACCAGTCGGTGTACCTAACTAATGTCAGTGTCAAGTTTGACAAGAAAGTCTGCCACCAACTAGTGGTTTAATGGTGGGTTGAATGGTGAAGAATATCCAATCGCCTATGTACTCTGCCAATTATTTGATTATCAGTATTTATATTTTCAACATATATGAGTTTTAGGACACTAAATTATGCACGTGGAACATGCATAGTTTTGTTTATCGACAAGCACTAAAATGTAAATGTTTCTGGTTACCGTTTCATTTATAATTTTTACGATTCACACACGAAATTACGAACTTTTATTGGAGTAGGTAGGTAATGGATTTGCATTATTTTTCTTAACAAGCAAATAATTTCTTTTAGTATAAGAAGCTGTGAAGTTTGTAGTTTCGTCAAAATTAATTTATTTATTTTATTGATTTATTTATCAAAATATTACAGGACTACAGGTGGTGTTTACCTAATGCGATAGCGTGGTACTTATTGAAAGAAATTGAACCCAGCATCTTGACTCTCAAAATACGACACGAAAAATAATACAAAAGATATATTCCATCACAGCAGATGAGAAGTAACTGAATATTTTTTTGTTACCAGTAACTTCTATTTAAAAAAAAAAACGACGGGTTGCACTCCAGGAGTGCCGGCAGAAGTGAAAACTTGAATAATATTAACGTTGTGCATTTTTGATATTTTGGAATCTTACGAATTTTCTATCAGGTTACGTGTCCTGACGCGAGCTTAACATTTTTTACCCATTACAAAAAAAGTATACAACGCCGCTAAAGAAGTTTGAAATTTTGGAATCTTACGAATTTTCGATCAGGTCACGTGTCCTGACGCGAGTTTAATATTTTTTACCCATTACAAAAAAAAGTGTACAACGCCGCTAAAGAAGTTTTCACTTCAAAAATTAAATCCCCGACGCGTAATGTCGTAAAAAAATATGAAAATAATTAGGTACTACAATATTTTGATCTTGATGCATGAGACTTTTTGGTATGACTTTGGGTCAATCTCCTTCAATTTTTTTTTTTTTTTTAATGTGTTCAAATATCAATACCCATAACGTCTGCAGAGTTTCGCTAGCTAATTTAATTTGATCCTGTGTACTTGTGGCTAAGTTTCGCTAGCTAATTTAATTTGATCCCGTATACTTGTGGCTAAGTTTCGCTAGCTAATTTAATTTGATGCTGTATACTTGTGGTTAAGTTTTGCTAGCTAATTTAATTTGATTATGTATACTTGTGGCTAAGTTTCGCTAGCTAATTTAATTTGATCCTGTATACTTGTTTTCAATTTTTTATATTTTGGAATCTTACGAATTTTCGATCAGGGTCACGTGTCCTGACGCGAGTTTAACATTTTTTACCCATTACAAAAAAAGTGTTCAACGCCGCTAAAGAAGTTTTCACTTCAAAAATTGCATTAGCAGTTCAAGTAGCGGGGTTATTTTAACTTTTAGTAAACCTAGCTATAATTCGATATATCTAAGTGATTATTATATTCCCGGGTAACATTGAATTCCATTAAGAAAAAAAGTCGACTAAAATTAAAACTGATTACTATTTTGACCTTTCGCAACACTACGCAACAAACAAACGTCATTGTACTTCTTCGTGATTGTTGAACAGTTCATTGACGTTTCTCGTCATTGTATATATTCTACTCTGTGGTAGATTGTGGTAGATCCTTCGTTGGTTGTTTGTTTGCTAGGGTCTTGAACTTTCGAAGTTATTGATAACAAGCAGCTGGTGATCATTTGATTTGTGAATTCGGCTATCAGAAACTGCTAAAGTGAATATCTATTAAATCCTTTAAAATAATAGATAAAATAACACCGCTTGTAAACAGTTGACTTTTGTACTCAAATTAAATTGGCGCAGTTCAAAGGTTCGCGATAATAAAAAGTGAAGTGCTAGTGTTTGTTAAATAAAAATACGTAAAAAAAAGTAAAATGGAGAAGCAACAAATCATTGACCAACAATTAAAGCAGTATTTACCGGATTTGCCAAAAGGACCATTAGATAATTACAGGAAGAAAGCATCGTTCGATTGGCGGCGAATGAAACTGGTTTACGATACATTGAACACGATAAAATTGAAAGTAAGTATGATAAAGCAGATTGCATAATTTAACATAAATTATTGTTAGAATCAGATTTTTTGTAAGAAAACTGGATCAATGGGTCATCTAAAGGCAGTTTTTTTAAATATTAAATAGCTCTTTTAGTGACATTGGTGATTGCAGTAAGTTTATTAAGAAATAATAAAATAATGTTTAATTATCCACTTAAAAAGCTGCAAAAATCTATATAAACAAAAATATAAATCCTGTCTCTCGTGCTAGGGGGCCTGTATCTTGAGAGAATATTCTAAGCAAGTAAGGAAAAATGACAAACATTAAAAGAGATGCCTTTGCCCTACAGTGGGACTCTAGGGGACACAGCCAGGGTTCGAAATTATCAAGATAATTAAGCCTTTTGATAATTATCCGATAATTATCTGATAATTATCCGATAATTATCGGATAATTATCACCTGTGTTAGAAATTCATTTGTTGTATTGTTTCATAACAAATACATTATAATTTGGGAAATTCTCTCAGAAAAAAATTATAATATTCATTTAATATCCAACACAAAGTACCATTAATTATAGGCAGATTGAGTAAAAATCAGTGTCCGTCAGATTCGACATTATAATTAAATTAAATTGAATGAAGTAAAGCCAAAGGAATATCTTCGTCCGATGATGATTCTACACACATCAAAAGTGTCTAGGGATCAAGCATTTTTATGCGGATTTCTTGAGATTGAGATGTGGCTTTGTAATAAATTTATGATTTTATAAATTTATATGGATCCTTTTTGGTGCATTTCATAATTTGAATCAGGAACTGTGAATCAAATTCGAGTAAAAGATGAAAATCAGCTGTCAATATTTTCCCTATAAAAACATACAACGCATTGAAGACATTATTAGTGCTACTGTTTCCCTACTACTGATTAAAACCAACGTTATTATGGAGCGGCGACGTCATTTAAGCAGGGAAGAAATGCTCAGAGCCGTGGGAATGATAGAAGCTGGTTCCCGGCAACGTACTGTGGCTTTAGCTCTGAATACAAGTCAGAGTGTTATCAGTCGACTTTGGACACGTTACCGAAGCACTGGTACCGTGGCTGAGCGCCATGGAGGACGGTATCGCTGCACCACACGGAGACAAGACTGATACATTCAAATCTTAACTCGAAGAGCTCCAACAATAACCGCCATGATGTTAGCCGTGAGGCTTCATCACTCTTCAGGGAACTTAATTAGCGACCAAACAGTCAGAAACCGCTTGCATGAAGTGAACCTTCATTCCCGAAGACCGCTACGGGTACCACCTATAGTAATGCACAATCATAGGATTCGATATCAATGGGCTCTTGAACACAGAAATTGGGCAGAAGAACAATGGCGTTTCGTGTGCTTTTCTGATGAGTCTCGTTTTGGTATGAGACCGGATACAAGACGTA
This sequence comes from Mesoligia furuncula, assembly GCA_916614155.1. Lineage (NCBI taxonomy): Eukaryota > Metazoa > Arthropoda > Insecta > Lepidoptera > Noctuidae > Mesoligia > Mesoligia furuncula. Next base: position 27,406,415 of record OU744803.1, read on the forward strand.
TACGACCCTGGAGAACCCCTTGACGCCAACAGCGATTAAAATCCTGCCAGGAAGTCCATCCTTATAGTGGTGGAACCATCATGGTATGGGCGGGTATTTGGATCGGCGGAAGAACTGAGTTGATTTGGATCAGAGGCAACCTCAACGCTCAAATTTATGCTGAGACGATTGTATCAGACGTTATCGTTCCTCTACAAGTGCAAATCGGTCCCTTATTTCAGTTAATGCATGATAATGCACGACCGCACACCGCAAGAGTTGTAAGACAGACTCTCGCCGCAGCTAACATCAATGTCCTGCCCTGGCCTGCTCAGTCGCCAGACTTGAACCCGATTGAGCATGCATGGGATATGCTACAGAGAAGAGCTCTGCCGAATATGGAGGGTATCCAGTCGCAAGAAGACCTTTTTTTGTTGTTGCAACGAACATGGGCGGCCATTCCACAGCGTGATTTGGATGAACTCATTTTGAGTATGCCAAACCGATGTTCTTGTGTTGTTAGTGTTCGCGGTAGAAACACGGATTATTAATTGTTTAAGTTACTCAATAAAATTTTAAAGAAAACTGTTATTTCAGTCTTTTTTTCGAACTTTTGTGTTAGTGGTTCAAATGTCAAAAATCCCTTTATTAGGAAAATGGCAAATTTCTTTATTAATGCAAAGGTGACTTGGTTTATCGTTACTGTGACAAACGAAAACACTTTATTTGATGAATCCTTAAAGAAAATTTTAATTAATATCAATCAGGAGAAAAGTTATTGCAAAAATATATGTTGATCCCTAGACACTTTTGATGTGTGTATTTCCATTGGCGTTCCGATACACGCAAGTGCAGAAATGTTCATTCGAATACAGGTCACTTTCAAGAGTGCATTTTTTATTATTATCAATCGATAATTATCCATATGTTATTATCACGATAATTATCATGATAATTATCATTGATAATTATCCTTTCGAACCCTGGACACAGCAGACTCATAATTACTAGAAATTAATAATAAGGAAGATGCAAACCCTAAGACGACCCACTGACCAACCTCTGGATAAAAACTTTAAGCTAGCAAGAAATATTCTTCTTCTTAAGGCTAGTAAATTATTTGTTTCAGTATGACATATGGAGCTTCATGGAGAGTCATCCTCTGTTCAAACACACTGAAGCCACTCGAGTCCTGGATGATGAGAGACAGATCACCACAAAGAGGATGTACACTATCTATAATGAACAGTTCTTACGCTTCGAAAAGGTAAACGGCAGCACTACATCATCCTCTTTCCTTTATCAAAATCTAAAAAAAAAACAGTGGCACTCGGGGAGTGCCAATAGAAGTCAACAAAACACAAACAGAATACTTTGCCATCACTCACTGACATATCGGATATACATTAAAACTAAGTACTACCCGAGGACAGCTGAACACATCCGAAGCGGGTATTTTTTTAATCGTCTTATAAACAAAACACGCGCGGTGTCGCTTACGCTAACACTGACGGGAGTTCAATGGTTTTTTCCCATCTCAAAAAATGCCCAACGCGCCCGATGTTTTCACTTCAAAAAGAGTAATTCTTTTCTCTTCTTCCATGTATGGTTATTTTCGTCATCTCAGAATTCACCCTCTTTATTTTTAATTCATTCTTTCTAGCCATTATTATTTTTTCCACAGACCATAATGTCCTACTGCCCACAAAAGCCTCTTCTGTTTCTTTCCAGGAACTCTTTTCCTGCTAAAAACGAGAATCTCTCAACAAACTCCAAAAAAAATATTGGTCAATATTTTAAGTGAATCAAAAAGTCATTTATTCAAAATAGGCTGAGAATCAGCACTTTTCGAACGTCAACATTATATAAGACAACAAACAAACTCCCCAGCAGCGCAGAAGCAGCAGCATTGAAATGTTGATAGATGGAAAGGGAGAGTAAAGTCAAAGAAAAGATGCATGGATTGTGTGAGGAATGATATGAAAGAAAAGGGAGTGAATGACAGCATGACAGTTGACAGAGGAGAATGGAAAGAGAAAATGTGTTGCGCCAAACCCAAGTAACACGGTATAGTTCGCGTCAAACTTTATGGCGGCTCTGAAGTGTGCTACTCGCTGCGCAGTACCTCGCCCCTCGCCGTGCAGTACCTCGCCCCTCGCCCCCGCTGACATAGAAATTTGTTACTGCGCAGTGACCCGCCTCATGTTCCGAGCCGCTGTAAAGTTTGAATCGAGCTGTACAAGGGCAAGAATGTTATGATTTTTATTTAATAAAAGTGGGCCATTCATACCATGGCCTAAGTTGTATAATTAATTGTCTGAATAAATTATAGAACTGTAAAAGTTACAGGAAAAATTGTGTAATTACTCTTCTTCTTTATCTTAATTAACATTTCTAATAGTAAAACCCAAGGCACTTTTCCCTTAGTAAATATAAATTAGAGATTTTGGATTTTGGGCGTTTTAACGGCACGGTTGGCGCAGTGGTTAAGCGATCGACTACTGCGCTGCGTGTCGCGGGTTCGATTCCAGCACGGAACAAATATTTGTATGACCTACAAGTAGTTGTTCCGGGTCTGGCTGTTTGTGTATTATGTGAGTGAGAAATTCCTAGTGTGGGGCAACGTTTTTAAAAAAAGAAAGAAAGAGATATTAAGTATTTTGAATTTGTCTGTCTTGTAAAAGAATGTCACATGACATAATGAATTAAAATCCTGATTAAAGTTCACTATAAAAATTTACATACTACTTATACCGTATGCTTCACAATCGCAACGAGTCCATTGAAAGTTAGAATTAAATAAGTGAGTGTTATTTACATATTAATAATGGTCTTGACCTGGGCCTTATGAAGTGTGAGTAACCTAAGCATAATGCAATTCGCTGTATCATTAAATGTGGTAAAAACGGGCATTATTAAAGGCACTGAATGAATGAAATCAAATAGACACGTTGTGTATCTCTCACATAACCTATTTTTTTTTACTGATACACCAGAAGTTAACATGCACACGGCAGGCAAATACTTATTTTTGTATTTTCATCGACTTTGCAACTCCATTACGGCTTATCATTACGCCCCAGCGCCATTTGAATTGAGACCACTGGCGCGATTGGGCTATACAATACTTATGACAACAATATATCCTATCTTAAACAACCGACACCTGTTTTAACTGCTAATCCTCCCACATCTCCGATACATTCGTCTTTTATGTAAAAAGACTTCACTCCGCTAAGCCCTCGAAGTCTCGCGTGGCCCTAGTGAAAAGCTAGCTTTTACGACTGTTACTGGTTTTAAATAACTGCCAGAATGCCGTCTTTGATATGTGCTTTCAATAGCTGAAAGCAGTTTCGATATGCAAACGATAATCTTCTCACACTTCTTAGTTTTCAATCAATCGACTCAGCCTATCGCAGTTTATTGCTCTCCCGGCCTGCGCCACAACACTCTGTCCTCCGCCATCTGCATCTAGTCTGTCCCAGCCATCTTCTTAAGTTCGTCGGTAAATTTAGCTGGGAGCGTCCCATGCTATGCTTGCCGATACCCAATGAAATACTCAAAAGAACAAAACTTTCAGATAGCCGAAGACCCGAAGTCATTCCAAGCTGAGAGCGAAGCCATGTTTATGTTCGACAGCTCTTTAGCCATCAAAGTTTCCCTAACCTTCCGGATGTTCAGCAACGCAATCCAAGGGAACGGGAAGGGTCACCACTTCCACCTCATCGAAGATGTGGAGAAGGCTAAGATCGGGGGGTGTTTTGCATTGACAGAAGTGGCCCATGGGTCCAATGCTAAGGGCATGAGGACTACGGCTACATATGTGCCGGAGAAGAGACAGTTTGTTATGCACAGTGCTGATTTTGAGGCGGCAAAGTGCTGGGTCGGATCGTTGGGTAAGTTTCAAGGAGCTTATTTTTCATTTGAAGTAATAATAAAATATATCTTGTGTAACTGATACGACCAGTCAGAATCGATTATATAAAAATAATATAATCAGCCTCTAATGTTCCCACTGCTGAGACTCAGGCCTTCTCTCTGTGAGAACAAGTGGGGTGTCCACCAGACGGCCACTTTTTATTCCGTTTGGGAATGTTTTGCGTTTAACGAAGTGTCGTATGGATTGAAAACTTGTTCCTAGAATGTGTTTCGTGTCCAATTTCAGGCAAATGCGCGACACACGCAATAGTGTACGCGATGCTGATATCGAAAGGCAAAAACCATGGTCTCCACACGTTCGTGGTACCGATCCGAGACCCCAAGACCTTGAAACCGTACCCCGGAGTCATTGTAGGCGACCTTGGCGAGAAGATTGGCCTCAATGGTGTTGATAATGGGTATGTTAGTAAGTTCTAATGTGAGTTTTTACTTCTTTAGGCGTGTTGGGCATTTTTTGGGATGGGAAAAAAAAACTTTGAACTCGCGACACTGTTACCGTAACCGACACCTCTGCTTTAAGTTTTGGCCATTAAAAGACATCAACGCACGGTACATTTTCTTTGGGAAGAATGCCCTTTAAATCACACTAATATTATAAAGGCGAAGGTTTGTGAGTGTGTGTGTTTTTATATGTTTGTTACTTCTTCACACTCAAACGGCTGGACCGATTTTGATAAAAAATTGTGAAGTAGCTGACACCCTGGATTAACATATAGGTGATATAGGCTACTTTTTATCCCGATATTCCCACGGGATCGACACTTATGCGAGTGAAACCCGCGGGGCGCAGCTAGTATATTTATAAAATTACTATGCTTTTTCAAGTTTTCACTTCTGTCGGCAGTGTCGGCACTCCTGGAATGCTACAATTTTTTTTTTTATTGAACTGCCTTGTTGGTCACAAGTGGTGATGCTGAGCAAGAGTTCCTGGGTTTGCTTCCCAGCTTGGGCATAGTGTTATTACCCAGAGTTTGGATTTTTCCCCGGTTGATGGCAATAGGCTCGCCCCGTATCACATGAGGTTTATACGTAATTGGCGAATTGTGGGTGTACTCGAAACTGTCAAATTTTCCCAATCAACTTTGATCCTTATGCTTTAGCGATAAAGTATAAAATCTATTAAAAAAAATTGACAGATTGTAGTAGCTTGATGTGCTGGCTGTTTGGTAAAATTTGCCCTAAAAGCTGATTTTTCAATCGTCAGTTAATTTTCATCTGAGGAATAAATATGACAGTGTGACAGTTTTTGTATAGAAAATATGTCAAACCGCCATTTTTTTATTCGGATATAGATTATTCTACTAATGAGATTAAGGGCTGATTTTTCAATCGCCAGATAACAGACAAAAGTTACCAGACACTGACTTTGAGACAATTACTTTTTCTATTGTTATAAATCAAATTTTGATTTTCCCACAGTTGAGAGGTATACGGATGAATGAAAAAACATAATTTACATATTAGGTCATTTTAATAATAAGTTTATTCATGTTTCTTTTCTGCCTTGTCTCCTAACTAATATTATAATTATTAGAGGCCCCCAAAAGGTGGACCGACGACCTTCTGAAAGTCGCAAGAACCCGTTGGATGCGAGAAGCACAGAACCGGTCAAAGTGGAGGTGGTTGGGGGAGTTAGGCCTCTCTCCAGCAGTGGACGTCTTTCGGCTGAAATGATGAATGATGATGATGATAATTATTATATTACAGATTCGTAATGTTCAACAACTACCACCTGCCGAAAGAGGCGGCACTCGACAAGTTGGGAGGAGTTGATGATAACGGAGACTATAAAACACCCTTCAAAGATCCGAGCAAGAGGTTCGGAGCTGCCCTGGGGATCTTATCAGGTATAAACATGTGATATTCAGATTGAAGAAAAAAATTAAGAGGCTGATTATGGTTATGGGCCATAATCAGCCTCTTTATTTTTCCACTGCTGGGTCGCAGGTTTCCTACTCTGTGACGGAGTGGGCCATAATCCACCACGCTGGCCTAGTGCGGTTTGGAAGATGTCACGTCTTGAATTCCTATTACATACAGGGTATTAAAAATAAAAGAATTTATTCCAGAATGTTTAGAAAATTCCATGTTTCTCAAATCGCAAAAAACATGCGATGCAGGCGGGCGGGTCGCTAGACGACTGACCGGTCGAGTCTGACTGACCAACTTCTTGACAATTCAATAGTGCCTGTAAATGGTTTAATTGAAATAAATTTATTTATTTATTAATTAAAACTTTATGCACAAGTAAAAAACTGTACAAAGGCGGACTTATTGCCTTGGGTATTTTCTACCAGTCTACCTTAGGGTGATGCAGAAACAATACACAGTAGGTGCAATAGCAGAAAACAAATAAGAAAATATTTATAACGATAATATAAGAATAAATACATACATACAAAAAAAAAACAAAACAAAAGAAAAAGTTATGAAAGATAAACAAGAAAACCTACAACAACCTAATTCAGAGACGAATCTGCCAACTTCTTGTGTATGTGTTCTAGAGCTTTCACGTTAAATGTGAACCGATTGGTTACCGTCCTGATATTCTGAGGGAGCGCATTCCAAAGGAAAACCGCCTGGACAAAGGACTTTATAAAACCAGAGCGATGAGAAGGACAACGTTATAAATGCTTGAGTTTGAGAATAGAATAGAAAATACTCTTTGTGTTAAAGAGAGTACTTACACCATAAATTGCAGATAATATAAGTGTACAAATTTTATATAGGGTGACACAATGAGCTGTAATAATAAAAAAAATATAATTTAAAGAGTGGATGTTATTAAAAATGTATATTATGAATAATAGGTAATAGGTACTACGGGCTGGTGTCCGCAACTCCACGTCAATGCGCGTATTTTGCGTATGGGTGGGAAAATCGACTATTCGATCCACCCCAGCTCCTCAAAGAAGGCCAGCAACGCCTTGATGTTACTGACCGTCTCACGTAGGGTACCTGGGTTACCGAAGTACTTTGCCCTGTACGTGGCGATCACCGGGCAGTATAGAAGCACATGTGCCGCTGTCTCGTCGTCCTCCATGCAGGCCCTGCACAACGGACTGTCCGTTACTCCTATGACAAAGAGGTGTTTATTGAATGACCCGTGGCCAGTTAAAGCTGCGGTAACTATACGCAGCTTTTGTTTTGTTAGTCGGAGAACCTGTTTCGTGAGGCGGCCATCCAATGTGGGAAGTGCTTCCCTCGCCTGCCTGCATTCACCTTGGTCCGTCCATAGTTCATTGTGTTGCTCTCTTGTGCGTTTCCTTACCAGAGTGCGTATGTACCCGAAGGGGAGTGGCACGATGGGCTCGGGTCCCACGGGTGCCATACTCGACCCTCTTCTGGCAAGTTCGTCGGCTGCATCGTTGCCTAGCGAACCGCTGTGTCCTTTGATCCATTGAATGGTTATATTATTGAGGTTACCCACCTGGTTGAGGCGCTGGTGACACTCGTATATTAGCCCAGAGTCAGCTGTGTAACTGTTCAGCGCTTGCAGAACAGCCATGCTGTCTGAGAGTATGCGGATTGAGTGTTCCTTAACTTCCCTGGCCATAATGGCTGAAGCGGCTAGAGAGATGCCCAAGCATTCGGCCTGGAACACTGTGTTGTGGACCCCCAATGGTGTGGCTATATGTATGTTGAATTCCTCCGAGAAGATTCCAGCTCCTGTGCCACTACCTGTTTTGGATCCGTCCGTGAAGATACGCAGCTCTGTGGGGCACAACCCCTCGCATCGGCGATCCTCGTGAAGCTGGATCTTGTATTTTTTATCAAACATAAATTGTTTAGGAACCCGATCGTTTATGGCTTTCGTAATGGGGAAATCCTTATGGAGTCCCTCAAGCAGCGTGGTGTGTGGTGTATTACTCTTACCCCAGAGATTTAGTGTGTTAAGACGTACTGCCGCCATCGTCGCTTCCTGCTGTATGAACAGGTGGAGCGGCGGGATTCCCAGGATGGCTTCTACCGCTGCAGTCGGAGTAGTCCTCATACAGCCCGTAGTCGCCATGCAGGCTAGTCTTTGCATGCGTTGCAGTTTGTTGGAGGCTGTCACTAGCTTGGTGCGAGGCCACCAAACCACAGCTCCGTAGCTTATCATGGGGCGGATCACTGCAGTGTACAGCCAGAGTGTAATTTTAGGGGATAGGCCCCACTTCTTACCTATCATTCTCCGGCACTGCCAAAAGGTTATGCAAGCCCTGTTCAGTTTGTTGTCCAGATGACTGCTCCAGTTTAACTTACTGTCTAGTGTTACACCAAGGTACTTGACTTCGTTGGCTAGCTGGAGTTCAGTATCGAACAGTTTAGGTAGGCGAAAAGGCCCTAACGCTCGTTTATGGGTAAACATAACCAGTTCAGTTTTAGCGGGGTTCACTGAAAGTTCAAAGTCCCTGCACCATCTCTCCACGATACGTAGCGCTTGCTGAGTGAGGTTGCATATCGTGCCCGTTACCTTCCCCGAAACCAAAATTGCAAGGTCGTCGGCATAACCTACTGTGTAGAAGCGGTTGGCGTTGAGTTTGGTGATGAGGTCATTAATTACCAGATTCCATAGAAGGGGGGACACGACCCCACCCTGGGGGCAACCTCTAGCTATCATGGCCAGCTGCTGCTCACCTTCAAGGCGAACCACTCGTTTACTTAACATGTTTGTGATCCAGTCCGTTAGTACCTGTTCTACTCCATGTCTGGAGAGGGCGCTGTTGATACTGGAGAAGTTGGTCTTGTCGAAGGCTCCTTCGATGTCTATGAAAGTGCCCAGACAAGTGCCTTTCTGATGAATCGCTTCCTCTATCTGGTTGACTACCAGATGTAGGGCGGATTCAGTCGACTTACCTGAGCTGTATGCGTGTTGGTTACCGTGTAACGGTATGGTCTTCAGAGCACCATCCCTCAGTTCCCTATCGCACAGCCTTTCCAGGGTCTTCAGTAGAAAGGAGGTCAGGCTGATTGGTCGGTGGGATTTGGCGTTTGTGTAGTCACCCTTACCTGGCTTAGGGATGAATATTACCTTCACTTCCCTCCATCCTTTGGGAACGTATCTAAAGGCCAGGCACGCTCTCAGTAAAGGCAGCAGTTTTAAGGCGACAGAGGTGCCACCCCACTGCAGTAAGGCGGGGAACACTCCGTCAGGTCCAGCTGCCTTAAAAGGATGGAAGCTCCGGATGGCCCACTGGAGTTTCTCCAGCGTGATCATCCTGCTAGCGTAGGCCCATTCGCTGTCTGATGGTGTCTGTATTGTATCCTGCCAGTCAATTACCTGTGCGAAAGTGCATCCCGGGAAGTGAGTTTCAATAAGGACGCGTCTCGTTTCTTCTGGCGAGGATGTTAGTGTGTTGTCAGGTTTGCGGAGGGTGGCAGGCCCAGGTGTGTGCTGTTGCGCTAGAACTTTCCTTACCCTGTTAGCCTGCTGACAAGATTCAATGTTACCACAGAACTTGCGCCAACCCGTGGTGCTCCTGAACCTGATGCATTTTTTGTAGCTGGATTTGGCCGCATAATAGTTGTCCCAGTCCTCATCCGCACAAGTATTCATGGCTCTATTCAGAGCTTTCCTTACCTTACCGCGCTTGCGTTCCAGCTCAGCGCCCCACCAGGGTTGTTTGCCCGGTGTGCTGCGCGGGGTGGTCTCTGGGCAGGCAGTTTGGTAGCTGTCTATCATTGATTTAGTAAGGTACCTTACTTGTTCTTCAATCTGTGTTATATCCTCAAATGTTATCGGATCGTTTGATGTCGCTAGCTTTGATTCAAGGCTGCGTGTGTAGGTGGCCCGATCCGTATTGCGCGGATTACGGCGAGGTTGTGTGGGTTGAACACAGACCTGGATATCGAAGCGGATCCACCTATGATCAGAGCAGGAGGCCTCCTTGGAGACATGCCACCCAGTGATAGCTTCCGCCGCTCCCTCTGTTGCCAAAGTGAGATCTATGATAGTGCGGCTTCGCCTGGTTACGAACGTTGGTTCGGAACCCGTGTTTAGTAGGGATAGGTTAGTCGAGAATAAGTAATCAACCAAGGCCTTACCCCTATCGTTTTGCGTGTCCATACCCCACAGTTGATGGTGAGCGTTGGCATCAGCCCCGACGATGACCTCAAGCCCGCACCTCTCGCAGTGGCTGACCAGGCGGGCGAGGTCGTGCGGGGGCGGCGCCTCCACCTCGGGCATGTAGACTGAGGCGAGGACGATCACCATCTCCATGGCGTCGTCACGCTGTATAGTCAGCTTAGCTGCAGAGACATCTCTGCAACAGAAGTCAGTTAAAAGCTGTGTTTTGAGGTTACCTGTGATATAGATGCACGATCTGGGATGGTCGTGATCTGTGGTGACCAGGAGCTTACCGCCAAGATTGGAGAGTCCTTGTATGCGGCCCGCCCTTATCCACGGCTCCTGGATCAAGGCTATGGCCGTGTGTTGTACCTCCAGCCACTTGCGAAGTTGAGCCGTATATTATGAAATGTGATTATTAAATGTGTGTGTTGTACTCCAAATAAATAAACAATAAGTAGAAGTGAAAATTCGGGCGCCAGGAGTTCACACCAAACTATGCCAAGGATAGACTAACCTGCGGGAACTGGAAACTTTTAATCTTCAAGCGGGGAGTATCAATAAAAATCGACACAAAAGTTATTGAACGATTTTATTACCCGAAGGCTGCTGGTCTCAATATACAAGAAAATTCCTTTCTAATATTAAGTTCTAAGGTGTAAAACTAAGATGGAATAGAAATTAATTTTTGTCCTGTCATTATTGCACTTTTGTCAATTTAAGTTAAGTATTATAAACCATACCACATTCCGGCGAATAAACTAACAAACCACGCTCATTTTGGCGATTTTGATCTTCGCGGGGACGTCAAGGCGGTCCATGATATATGTCGGTAGGGGCTAGCGTTAAAAATTTAAGTCTTGAAATAAAAATAAATAAGAAATTGAAGAAACTGAAGAAACGCCTCGCGGCTGAAATCAAACATGAATAATTGTTAGCTGATGTCCAGCGTGGATAAAAATGGCGATCGAAATGGCTACGACCAAACACAAATTGACTCACCGTTTCTTTTCCAAAAAAAAGCTTTTACATCAGTAGATGAATTAATCCAAAATATATAAGGTTTAAAAGATCCTGAAACAAATATCGGAAACTATTAACGTCTGCCATCTAAATAGCCACGCGACAACGCGAATACGAAACCACGAAGAATTTTACCAACCTTTTAAAAAATATGGGCAATCCCATTATGATGCCGACAAGGGCAAATCAGCTACCACATAATTAGGACTTGATGTCGTCCATAGGAAGTATTAACTTCCAGATTTAAATCGGAGCTCTCAAATTACTCCATTCTATGCAAAGCTTGGGTCGGAAAGTGACCTGTCAAAATCAACTGACAGCATCAAAAGAAAAAATCAGTGTGACCACTACACGATTCCGATTAAAAAAAAAATGAATTTTTACATGGCAACACCACCCTGTTGCCTACAAATTAAAGCAAAGAACGCGCTATCATGTAACAGGCTTAAAAGACTCGTTACAGAGCGGTCTTGTTTTTCTAGTAATGATATAAATTGATGTCCCATCCAGGTGGCCGGGTCCACATTACGGCTATTTCCACGTACTACCTGCAGAAGGCTATCGTCATAGCCATCAGATACTCCGCGGTGAGGAAGCAGTTTGGGCCTGAGAATGCTGAGGAGGAGACACCGGTCTTGGAGTATCAGCAGCAGGTTAGACTCTTTACTAATTAAGGCTCAATTAATAGGCAAGTTAATAGGCAAGCGTCAATTTAGTTTATCTGACCAAGACAATATCTGGACTTCAAAATAGACTGTGACCGCTGAGTTTGTTTGCCACGTTGTATGGCAATGCTGATTTTTTGGCCAAAAAATAGGCCAGCCCTCTGGTCACGTGAAGAGTCGACCAACCGCTTGGCGATGTCTCGAAATACTATGTGGGCACTCTGGCCCCATAGCCTTAGTGTATATTATACTAGCAGCTCACCCCGGTTCCACCCGCATAAGTGTCGATCCCGTGGGAATATCGGGATAAAATCTCTCCTATGTCCTTCCCCGGGATGCAATCTATCTCTCTGCCAAATTTTATCGAAATCCGTTCAGTGGTTTAGGCGTGAAAAGGTAACATACAGACAGAGTTACTTTCGAATTTATAATATTAGTATGCATGATGTCTCATTCGCAGCAAATCCGCCTGCTCCCTTACTTGGCAGCGACGTACGCCATGAAGATATTCTCTGCCTGGCTCAGCTTCATACATATCAACATGGCCATCAACAGCTTCATGGGTGAGTCTATTTACTTAATAATAATAAAGCTTAATCAATTCCCCACATTTCAAAAACAATAAAAAAATGTTAAATAAAAATAAGTTCAACAAATCTAGTCTATTTACTTACTGTAGTATTATTCTATGACGAGATGAGGGGTTTGTGGCTAAGTAATAACAGCCCGGTTGCCGCGGTAGATCCGTGGATGGGTGACCATCTTTACATACCAAGACACGTCCGCGCCTCGGAAAGCGCGTTGAGCCGTTGGTCCCGGCTGTCATTCGTTGATCTTTGACAGTCGTTACGGGTCGTCAGGAGCCCGAAAGTCTGACCACCAGTCTTACCAAGGGGTATCGTACCCAGTAACTGGGTTGTGGAGGTCAGGTAGGGAGTCGCTCCATATAAAATACTGGTATTCAGCTGCATCCGGTTATGATGGAAGACGACCCCAACATACTTGGGAAAAGGCTAGGCAGATGATGAGTATTATTCTATAAGAATTCGCGTAATAGTCGATACCACTTTTGGACTTTATTTTTGATGTTTATTATTATTAATAGTAATTTTACAATGCTGCAATTTTCTTTTGTTCGCGATATTAGGAGAAGATAACAACGCGGCGGCCCGAGGTATTGAGTTGCACGCGCTGTCATCGGCCGTAAAGCCACTGTTCGGCTGGACGTCGCGGGACGGCATACAGAACTGCAGGGAGTCCTGCGGAGGACACGGCTATCTCAAAGGTAATCTTATTTATATAAAAAAATGCCGCGTAAATGTCGATCCCGTGGGAATATCGGGATAAAAAGTAGCCTATATGTTAATCCAGGGTGTTAGCTACCTCCATACCAAATTTTATCAAAATTGGTCCAGCCGTTTGAGCGTGAAAAAGTAACAAACATATAAACACACACACACACTCACAAACTTTCGCCTTTATAATATTAGTGTGATTTGATTGGCTTTTTGTACGCTATCGACGAAAGGATATTACCAATGTGACTTTTTCATTTCATATGTACCTACTTTCTGAGTTTATCTTGGACATTACGCCCCAGGAGGGCGTAATGTCCCACCAATCCTGAATGTGATCTGTTTGCCGATGAATGGAGTAGAATTATACATGTATGTCTGATGTTTTGTAAGAAGAAATATGCAGTGTCCTCATCATTATGTTAGTATTTGAAATATTTTTGTATACGATACCTGTTTAAATCTCTATGTGATTTAATGTAATTGGTGCCACCGTTTTAATTACCAAAAAAAACAGAATACTTTTCCATCACTCACAAGTCGGCTTATGACATATCGGCTTATATATCAAAACCGAGTACATCCCGAGGACAGCCGAACACTTTCGAAGCGGGTATTTTTAGGGTTCCGTACCCAAAGGGTATAAACGGGACCCTATTACTAAGACTTCGCTGTCTGTTCGTCCGTCTGTCTGTCACCAGGCTGTATCTCAAGAGCCGCGATAGCTAGACAATTGAAATTTTCACAAACTATGTATTTCTGTTGCCGCTATAACAACAAATACTAAAAACAAAATAAAATGAATATTTAAGAGGGGCTCCCATACAACAAACGTGTTTTTTTCGGCGTTTTCGCTTTGTGGTACGGAACCCTTCGTGTGCGAGTCCGACTCGCACTTGGCCAGTTTTTTTTAATCGTCTTATAAACAAAACACGCGCGGTGTCGCTTACGGTAACAGTGGCGCGAGTTCAATGTTGTTTTCTCATCTCAAAAAATGCCCAATTCGCCTAAAAAGTTTTCACTTCAATAAACAATAATAATTAATTATTACTGAAGGGAAATATCGCGAGGGAACCTGGACTTTATAGTTCACCAACCCGTCTCGAGCAAGCGTGGTGATTAATTATCTGAATGAAAAGAGGCTTTTGCCCAGCAGTGGGACAACACAGTAATAGGCGTGTATGATCTGGAGAGATTAAGAAAATGTAATAGGTCACATTTTGGGAACCTCCCTGGTCTAGGGACCAGGGGTTCCCAAAATGTGCGCCGCGGCGCCCTGGTGCGCCGTAGAAAGGAAAGAGTCGATCCTCTATCATTATCCGGAACCACAAATTAATATTCGCGGGTACCTTTAATATAATAAAGCAACTATATCTATTTTGAGCGGTCGCATCGGTAAAGAACATAGGTACACGGTCAACAACAAAAGTCGATGAACACTTCAGTTTTTTTAAGCTGCGCAGTTATTGAGAAAAATATTTGTTCAAAATTGCAGCAGAAGTACCTACAATACAATTTTGAACAAATATTTTGCTCAATAACTGAGATTAAAAAAACTGAAGTGTTAATATTTTGCTCAATAACTGAGATTAAAAAAACTGAAGTGTTTCTACTTTTGTTGCTGACTGTACCTACTTACGTCGCTTCGCCGTCGCTCACTCGCCGAAAAGTACCTACCTACGCGCTTGAAAACCGTTGATAACCCTAGTTACCCCACCACTCTCACGTTTTTACCCACTTGCACCCGCCCGCTTGCTGATGTTAACATCTAGGTCCTAGACCTTAATGTCGCCAATAGGCGAAAAAATACGGTTAAAAGTCGGATTCGTCCACATTTTCATCCCCAAAAACCGTTAAAAAAAATTCCATAAGTTCACTTTGTTATAATCGCCGCCATCTTGAATTTAGACATGGGCTGAATTTTTGGTTATTAAAAGATATGTTTATTTTATTTCAGACCTATAACGTCCATTTGGTTAGTATACAAACGACTTACAAACTAGTTTTAGTACTTAAAGTCTATTCAAACTTATGTTTCAAATTAATATTATTTCAAGTTAAACAAATATCAACTTATTCTAATGGAAATTAAGTTGTATTCAGAGTGACTAGCTCTATTGAAGAAGTTATAAAAATGCTTGTAGTTGTAGCGTAAACTGAACTTTATTGTGTAGGATTTAAAGTTATTTTTCCATAAACTCATATTTGTTTATTTTTTTGAAAATAAATTGCGAATGCAGATTACATCTACCAGAGAATCATCATAAACTATAGCACCCCCAAAAACAAGGAAATTGAATTTTTTGCTGGCCGCCATCTTGGATTTTGATTTGAAGTATTTATGAGTTACCTTCAAAACGGGGAAGATGTAATTCCAATGATCTAATTATCATACACTATTAACTATTTACAGCGGCAGCAATCGGCGATCTTCGCAACGACAACGACGCAAACTGTACCTACGAAGGAGAGAACAGTCTTCTGCTGCAGCAGACCAGCAATTGGCTCCTCAACGTATGGGCGAGGCGATCTACCATCACGGCCAACGACTCACCCCTGGGGTCACTGCAGTTCCTGGACAATGTGGACCAGCTTCTGAAGCAGAAGTGCCCGTGGAACAGTGTTGCTGAATTTGTGGACCCTACTAGTAAGTTATTTATAGTTATCTCTCTAACGGGCCATCCATAAGTTATGTCAAATGAATTTCGTGATTTTTTGGAGCCCCCCGTACTTGTCAAACGTGGTCATATTTGTGTGGGGTCCTCTGGTGTGACGTCACATATTTTGCTATTTAAATTAAACCTTACTATTGACTGGCTTTTGCCTGGCCAGAGGCAAAGCATTGCCACATATCGCATCAATGCCGCCAGTCTCTTGGGTACATTACCAGTCGATAGCGATGCGGACAAATTTTTCGACGCCATATTTTAGTTTGTTAATAGGTTTATTTAGCTATCATCATTTCAGCGGCCTCGCCCCCAAGCACCTCCACTTCGACCGGTTCTGTGCTTCTCGTATCCAACGGGTCCCTGCGGCCTTCACAAGGTCGTCTTCTGGGAGGCCTTCCAACGCTACGTCTTCCGGTACGCGGTCGCAACTCCAGAACCTTTCGGCCACATCGGTCATCTGTCCTGCGAGCAATGTGCCCTGCCCACTGCCACTTAAATTTGGCAATTCTTCGGGCTATGTCGGTTACCTTGGTTTTCCTGATCTCCTCATTTCTGATTCGATCACGCAGGGAAACTCCAAGCATAGTCTTCTCCATTGCCCTTTGGGTGACTTTTAGCCTTCTTATAAGGCCCATTGTGCGCGACCACGTTTCAGTGCCATATGTCATCACTGGCAACACGCACTGGTCAAAGTCTTTCGTCTTGATACACTGCGGTATGTGGGACTAGTGTCGACCTAGTTTAGTTTGGCTAGGATATTTTAATTTTGATAGTTTGTCAGTAATTAAATAAAAGAAGACTTACAAATTGATATAACACATCATAACGCCACGCTGTATTTCCCGGATGGTAAGCAGAGATGTACCTATAGTACACACATTTCGCCAGTTTTTTTTCTCAGACTTGCAAGTTTTGAGTTTTACTTTAGATTTATACATTTGATTGACGTCACGAAGTTTATGACTCGTCCCGCCCCTACTCACACTTTGACCCCTCCCCCTCGTTTACGTATGATATGTGAATTTATGGATGGCCCTTAGTGCATAAGTAAAAACTGTACAGAGGTGGAATTAATGCCTTTGGTATTTTTATGTAGAAACAAAACATAGTAAGTCCTACAAAAGGTAAGTTAGAGTTGTTCTTAATGAAAATAATTGACCAACGAGTTGTTTCTCTGATTTTCCCAAGTGCGACTGTTGAGTTTAGGGTCCTAGAATTTATCAGGTCAGGGTGTGATTGGGGTATTCAGTAGCAGCCCGGCTGTGTGACTAGATATACCATAAGTCCTCAACCTTATTTTGCCCACCGCCTGCTTTAAGATTATATTTTTTTCTAGAACCTCCCAATTTTTTTTACTTACCATCTGTCGCGAATCTGAAACAGATATTGCCACGATTATATTTAGATGTGTAATATTATGTAGTCGCAAGATAGGATATATCATTTTCTCTGTGTCTTCTGCTGCCCCCGTGAAAGTCTCAAACGCCCACAAGGGGGCGTTACTGCCCACGTTGAGATCCTATGAGATAGACCAACAAGATAGTCTAAATCTCAACTCATCATTGAATGTCAACTAAATTTTGGGTCAAACATCACCACCAAGAACCACTGACAGGAATTTATTGCGATCGATACGCTAAGAATTATTATTATATAGAGGGGCCCGTGACTAAATAATTACAGCCGTACAGGTCGATCGATCAGGTTAAGCTACGCTTGTTGCGGTTGGTCTGTGGATGGCCGACCATCTTTACATACCGAGACCCTTCCGTGTCTCGGAAAGCACGATAAGCCGTTGGTCCCGGCTGTCATTCGTGGATCTTTGACAGTCGTTACGGGTCGTCAGAAGCCCGAAAGTTTGACAACCAGTCTTACCAAGGGGTATCGTATTACCCAGTAACTGGGTTGTGAAGGTCAGATAGGTAGTCGCTCCATGTAAAATACTGGTATTCAGCTGCATCCGGTTGGACTGGAAGTCGACCCCAACATAGTTGGGAAAAGGCTAGGGAGCTGATGATGACGCTAAGAAAACAAGGTCAACTTTATGGTCCTAATGGTCACAGCTAACATAAATTACTTGTCTTGTCTTTCAGATCTCATCCTCACATACAAATGGCTGACGGCATTCATGCTGAAGATGACAGCTGAAAAGGTGGCCAAACTTAAGGGCGAGGGCAAAGACAACTTCTCCGCGAAGAACGACTCGCAGTCCTTCAATGCGGTCACACTGTCAGTTGTCTATGGAGAGGTATGTTTCATAATAGTGGAAGGTAAAGAGAACTGTCGCATATGGGGCGAAAATTGAAAAAGAGTCCAGCTGTAGGCAGTCATCACCATCATCATCATTTCAGCCGAAAGACGTCCACTGCTGGACATAGGCCTCTCCCAAAAGGGGGCCATAATCGCCACGCTTGGCAGGCGGGTTGGCGATCGCAGCGTGGTATGGTGGTGGAATGCATAGAGAACGCTACTGCCCATTCTCCGGTTAGACCCTTAGTCGCCTTTTACGACACCCTCGGGAAGTATGGGGTGGTGCTATTCTTTAACCACACAGACAGGCTGTAGGCAGTAAAAAAGTTCAAAAACCCTCCACAATGACGCTAACGTAGGTAAAGGGTATGGTATGAATGTAGCAGTTGTTCACGGATTGAAGTATGCCGAGTTAGAAAATTTAATATTTTTAGTGACTAAGAGTAGTTAGTGACAGCCCAGTATACCGAACCTCCAACTATTTACTTAGTCCAAAATAATTTTGTAAACATAACCTAAAATTACTGCTGTGAGTTTACCCTGCTGCTACCGTGGCGCCACCCTAGTTTAACGCAGTTTGACGGATACTTTTTCACAACAGAGACAGTTCTCCTTTCATTCTCTACCCTTTATGTTCATAATGTATAGTTGGCAACTGTACGTCTATGGCAACAATGACGTTATTTCCACTCAAACAAATATCAACTTTAAGCAAGTGTAAATTGAATTGCTTCCAGAACGAAATTTTTTTAATGTAATAAAAAGATTAAGGGCGCCGACCAAACGCCGACCGCGCAGTGGTAATCACTAAAACGGAAAAAAGTGGCCACTATTATCCGTTTTAATAATTATAATAAAACTAAACAATGTAAAACTACCGTTTATAATAATATTAACGTATAATCTTGTGGAGCACAACTTAAAACAAAGGAAATAACAAAACAAACGATGAGGGCGCCACTAGGCGGTCGGCGTAGCCTTAAGAAGGCGGAAACGTAAACTTTATTTTGTCTACACATAAAATATTATTTTGTTATAATCTCATAAACTACGCAAGCTATTGACTTTTTTGTTACATCTTTTATACATTACTAGCTACGCCACACGGTTTCACCCGCATAAGTGTCGATCCCGTGGGAATATCGGGATAAAAAGTATCCTATGTTTTAATCCTGGTTATAAACTACATGTGTGCCAAATTTCGTCCAAATCTGTTCAGCCGTTTGTGCATGAAGAAGTAACAAACATAAAAACACACTCACAAACTTTCGCCTTTATAATATTAGTGTGGTGGCACGCGTTTTGCATTTCATTTGTCAACTTATTGTAGGCTTGTAGGTACTTACCCAGATTATAAATGAAAGATCACCTATAATTATTGGAAGCGCACACTAATATTTGTTCCGATTCTCTAATACTTGCATGTAATTCTGTACCCTCTGTTGGAGATACATACCGTTCTTTTACGCTTTACTGAAAACTGTTACAGAACTACGTACTGAATCACTTCTACAAGTCGGCATTAGAATACGAAGACGTCTCGTGTCGACTGGTGCTGCTCAAACTCGTGTCGCTGTACGGCGCCTTCCTGTTGGAGAAACATATGGCCACACTTTATATTGTAAGTATTAAATATACCTATTTAAAAATTAGTTTTTTAGTTCAAAAATTGCCTGTGTCGTGATAAGCTAAACAATGAAACAATAACATAAGAAAAATACATAAAAGATACCGGTAAACGCGGGTTACTTTAGCTCTGGGGGGGAACTTTGTTTCAATACAAAAAAGGGTTTTCTATTTTCAATTGTTATATAGGGCTAGATTGGCTCAACGCTGTCATAAATATTGTTTTTGGGTCGACAAAATATGCAGGTCAAACTAACCCTCTTCAAAGAACAACATTGGCCCAAAAGTAAATAAAATAAAATTTTATATTTACACATACATTTTGGGGAAAATAACATTATTACTAATTAGCTCCTATCCTCACCTGTAAAACAAATCCATTAAAATGTAAAGAAATCCACCAAAATCCCTACTATCAAAGGGTTTTTAAAAAAAAGATGAAAAAATTAGCTAAAGTAACGCGCGTTTACGGTAACAGAAACTGTCGTGTTGCGTGTTGGTTGTGGTGTGAATAAGGAAAATAACTCACTTAATTGTTTGTATTATATGGTGCATATGTCGCAGCCAACTGGTTAAATTAGCTGTCTAGTTAACCGCCTGGCTTTTGGAAGTAGTGCTCGGCTCGCTTCGCTCTCTCGGGTCGCACGCGGTTGATTAGAGTTCTATCCTAACCTAACCCATTTGGTCGGGGTGCCCTGGCTTAGTTACTGCGACCAATTCGGCTCGCGCGTGAGTTACAGTTCCAACCTAAACTATAATTGAATATCATTCAGGCCGTTAAGTGTTAGTTGAACGGTCGCCGTTTAGGCGATTGTCGCACTGCAGCTCATCACGCAGCGGGACGCAGATAACGTGCGCCCGGACATGATTTTTTACATACAAATTCAATAAAACCACGCTTTCGTGCGTCGAATTTGGCTCCGTTTCACGCAACCCGCTGCGTTATGCGGTGCAGTGTGCCAATCGCCTTAGTTAAAAGGCCAGGTGGTTAACTAAACGGCTATTCTGAAACATCTATTGTGCCATTGAGAGAAATTTTCATTTTCTTAGGATTTTTTTTTTCAATATCTATTCAGATAATTTTTATCTGAGGAAAAATGTTGCGGTGTGACAGCTTTTTTAATAGAAAATATGTCAAACTGTCATTTGTCATTAATAATTCCCATTCTTTCATAATTTTTCTATTGAAAAAATTGCTCTTAGTTGATCTGATAATTTTGAAGTCTGTTAATCGCTATTATTTGGACGCTGATTGCTCTGCATCAAACAAAAAAAAATATTTTAACATCAACTATTCTCGAAAATGTCAAATTATATGTCATGCAAACCTAATTTAAAGTAATCTATTATAGCCTAAGCCAATACTGAATTTCATTATAACCCGCTGGTCAATAATGTGATTTCAATAGCTGCACTCAGGAGTAGAGCGCTTGTGACATAAGACACTGCATTATCCACTCGCTGTCTTCTATTCTTTCTTTCTAACACCACTTTATACACCCCCAGGGCGGCTACCTAACCGGTTCCCAAGGCTCGCACCTGCGTGACGGCATCCTGCACATGTGCGCGCAGGTGAGGCCCGAGGCCGTGGCGCTAGTGGACTCGCTGGCGCCGCCTGACTTCTGTCTCAAGTCTGTGCTGGGCATGGCCGATGGCGAAGTAAGTTGTCTATCCAAATACTTATTTTCATCATAATCATCGGCCTAGCCTTATCCCCACTATGTTGGGGTCAGTTTCCAGTCGAAAGGTCATGGCACACGTATCAAACCGGAAAGGGATCGGCACCGTGTCAACTCGAGCTGTTCAGTATTCTTTGTATGAAACTCCCTACCGCAACGCACACTAATCGGAATCGTAACGTAATCGCCTCGCCTCGGGACAAGCTCACGAACCGCGGTGCGGTGCGTTACGGCGCGTCCCCCCCCCGAGCTTGCGTCTCTTCGTCCCCCCTTGCCCCTCTCCCCCCTCCGGCCTGCCTGCTGCACCATCAACCAGCTGTCGGTGAGCCGTAAGCGCGGCGTCGCCTAGCCGTAGCCGAGTCGACGTATCGAAGCTTCTGATCCACTTTGGTTACGTGCTTACGTTAGGTTGACGCCTGTTTGACGGCGAGGCGAAAGGCGATACGGTGACGATCCCTTTCCGATTTGATACGCATGCTATGACCTTTAAGAACTCGGAACTAACGCCGTCGTCTTGGTTTTCATCACATTTTCACAAAACCTCTTCTCATATCGAGAAGGCATGAGCATCGATCAACACGCACCTTATATTTACTATAAGTTCAGGTTTCCTTATGATGTTTTTCCTTCAGCGATGTCAGTAATATCCAACGTAAACTCAGAAAGTACAGCCAGTTTATTGATAGTAAAAAAGTAAGTTGTAGTCTCATTTCCTACGAATTGTATGGGAAAAGTTTTTTTGCGATTTCTGAATTTTCTAGTACTCAAAACTCAGTTAGTCCACTACAGGTTTTTGATCCTTATAAGAAACAGAATCGATTGGATATTTTTTTTTTTTTTTTTGGAAAATTGTGCATTTTTTCAAAATCTGCAAATAAAAAATTCTCAAAATATAAGAAAGTCTCCTAAGACCGTTTTCCTGTGGTTACAACTTACTGCCCCATCTCAAAAATTCATCATAAAGGATGAATCATAAGTTGTAGAAAAAAAAAAAA
Organism: Mesoligia furuncula; assembly: GCA_916614155.1. NCBI lineage: Eukaryota > Metazoa > Arthropoda > Insecta > Lepidoptera > Noctuidae > Mesoligia > Mesoligia furuncula. The sequence continues at coordinate 27,428,584 of OU744803.1, forward strand.
AAAGTATCTAATCCATGTTATTATTACAGGCTTACAAACACATCCAATCAAGCGTGATGACATATCCGGGGTCAATGACCCGGCCCGAGTGGTGGCGCGATGTGGTGTACTGGCAATCGTACGCACCCTCCAAGCTGTAAACTACCTTAACGAACAAGCTATATGGCCGAGAATCAAATGTGCACAATTTGTTATTATTAAGAATACTCTGGTATTTGCAGTCTTTATAATAGAGTAAATTGTTCACTTTTTGAACCGACGCGGTACCCTAAAATATTTTTGAAGTGAAAACTTTTTGAGCGCGTTGGGCATTTTTTTAGATGGGAAAAAACCATTGAACTCGCGCCACTGTTACCGTAAGCGACACCGCGCGTGTTTTGTTTATAAGACGATTAAAAAATACCCGCTCTGGATGTGTTCGGCTGTCCTCGGGATGTACTCGGTTTTAAGTACGCTATCACATTTTGAACTTGCTCAAGTTTAGGTATCTGAATCGCAACACAACAACATTACGCGCACGCACACATTGAACCCATTGTCCGCTCGATCTTATACGTAACTATAACTAATCTTGGTACTTGAAGACATTATTTTTTAATTTTACTGGTATTTATTGAGTAAAGTTAGTTGTTAGTTCGCAATCGAATTTGGTAACTGTTATTAGTACTTACTATATGTGATACTGATAATCACGTTTTTAGTATTGCTGAAGTTCATCAGTCATTACGTACAATAAGTAGGTGCTGAAAAACGACCTTAACATTTTAGTATTACAAGGAACATCTACGTTTATCCTTCAGTCTGCTGTTAGTTTGAAAAGATGTATACTTACATCTTTTAAATATTATTTTTGATGACAATTGTTGGAGCATTACCTACATAATCAAATACTAGCCTGGGAGTTGTCGTAGAGTTTCGTTGTGATATTTAAATATAATCATTCACTTATGAAAACAGTAAGTATTTATTTACTGAGACGAGAGTTCATTATTTTTTATAAAAAAAAAAAAAAAAAAAAAAAAAACTTTGTAACAAAAAAAAAGACTTCCAAAAAGAGAAAAATAAGTTTAATTTCGGAAGTCGGTGTCTTTGGATCTGTATTTTAGTATTTTGCCACCGACTTCGAAATTAAAGTTATTTTTCACTTTGTAGTGTTTTTTTGGAAGTCGGTTTTGTTAAAAATTTTTATTTCTCGCTTTTTAGTCGGGTCCGTTTATAATGTATCTAACTTACAATAACCTAATGTCAACTTACTCATCGCCTTTTACAAAATATTGGTTTTCTCAAACGTTAATTCAACAATTAACGTCCCTGCATTGAGAAAACCAATATTTTATACCAACCCAATATTATTATATGGTTGCTAAGCTATTTATGCTCGTCACAATACAAATAGTAAAATGGAGCTGATAGGTGAATACCAGGAGAACTCAGTTGCTTAGCAACCATATTAAAGTAATCTAATCGAATCGCAACCCGTGAAATACTTATTATTGAGTAGTTCCGGTAGCCATCTGTGCAAATCCACGAGTTACTATAAAAATTCCCAAATCGCTATAGGTGTGTGTGCCTATAAAATTTGAAGAGTTCCTTCGAATTCTCCAGGATCCCATCATTAGATCCTGCCTTGATGACAGTGGACCTGACCACCTGGAAAGTATATACTTTCAAACAAAAAAAGAACAAGAAACAAAAATTTATTTTTCAGTTTGTAGTTTTTTTTATAAATCGGTTGTTTTTTTTGTAAAATAGTTTTTATTTTTCACTTTTTAGTTGTACCCACCTACTCCACAAAAATTTATATAACACTACTTGCTATGTGAATATCAGTGACAGGAAGCTATCGAACACATCCGCGTACCCCTTTAGAGGGTACAGGCGTGATGTTATGATGTGTAGTTGAATAAACAATGCATAGATATGCGATAGCAGCAATCGCGGTTGATTTGCTGGCATTTATTGAAGAGTTCCGTTGTCTGTCTCCGAAACTCATCATCAGATCTTTACGAAATTTAAATGGGACCATTTTGGAATAAACCTCTTTCGAAAAAAGAAAGAATTTTGCTAATCTGTCCGTCCGTAATTATGACGGAGTTATGCCCGAATATACAACCTCCTCCTTTTTAGAAGTCGCTTAAAAATACACTCGCTATCTTGAATAAAAATATGGATGTTATATTCGTAATCACCACCCCAAAATCGACTATAGTATCGAATATCTAAAAAAAAATTGTTTCCGTCATTTTTATTTGATTATAATTTATTAACATAAATATTTATACAGTCTTTATCCGTCATCTACATCCATTAAACAAAAAATTACAACTAAGTATTTATTTCTAAAACAAAATCCAAAAATCGTACTTAATTTTATTTCGGTTCGAAAAAGTATCAACATCGTATTGTGGAGTACTCAAAACGGAACTCACTTTTTAACGTAATTATTTTTTGCGAAATAGCGACATAGCCGTGCTTTCACGGGCGCGTCTGAGCGCGGAATGACCGACCGGCAAGTGTCCGCGGGTAGAAAATGTATGGAGAAATTTGAGAGCGTTTCTTATTTTTCTCATAAATGAAATGTTATTTATTTATCTACAAAATATTTAGCTTATCTTTATAGAATTATATATAGGCGACAATATCTTCTTATTTTTAAGTTAGAATATGCATTGGATTTAGCTATATTGGGTCCTATTCAGACCCTGAACTTTTTCAAGAATATTCCATTGCCTCATATGTTCGAAAAACTTGTCTGCTTAACAACGTAAATACAGTCATAAATGGCGTTGAAATGTCAAAATGAAAGTGATTGCAACTTATAGTGTGTTAGTGCGCTGTATGTGATAGTGTGCCCGCTGTTTGTGTTTCCGCAAATAATTAATAGTAGGTCTAATAAAGACACAAATACTGTTGAAATCGCTTTTAGTTACGTGGGTTCTCTTCGTTGTTTTTCTACTACACACATCAAAAGTGTCTAGGGATCAACATATATTTTTGCAATAACTTTTCTCCTGATTGATATTAATTAAAATTTTCTTTAAGGATTCATCAAATAAAGTGTTTTCGTTTGTCACAGTAACGATAAACCAAGTCACCTTTGTATTAATAAAGAAATTTGCCATTTTCCTAATAAAGGGATTTTTGACATTTGAACCACTAACACAAAAGTTCGAAAAAAAGACTGAAATAACAGTTTTCTTTAAAATTTTATTGGGTAACTTAAACAATTAATAATCCGTGTTTCTACCGCGAACACTAACAACACAAGAACATCGGTTTGGCATACTCAAAATGAGTTCATCCAAATCACGCTGTGGAATGGCCGCCCATGTTCGTTGCAACAACAAAAAAAGGTCTTCTTGCGACTGGATACCCGCCATATTCGGCAGAGCTCTTCTCTGTAGCATATCCCATGCATGCTCAATCGGGTTCAAGTCTGGCGACTGAGCAGGCCAGGGCAGGACATTGATGTTAGCTGCGGCGAGAGTCTGTCTTACAACTCTTGCGGTGTGCGGTCGTGCATTATCATGCATTAACTGAAATAAGGGACCGATTTGCACTTGTAGAGGAACGATGACGTCTGATACAATCGTCTCAGCATAAATTTGAGCGTTGAGGTTGCCTCTGATCCAAATCAACTCAGTTCTTCCGCCGATCCAAATACCCGCCCATACCATGATGGTTCCACCACTATAAGGATGGACTTCCTGGCAGGATTTTAATCGCTGTTGGCGTCCAGGGGTTCTCCAGTGTCGTATACGTCTTTTATCCGGTCTCATACCAAAACGAGACTCATCAGAAAAGCACACGAAACGCCATTGTTCTTCTGCCCAATTTCTGTGTTCAAGAGCCCATTGATATCGAATCCTACGATTGTGCATTGCTATAGGTGGTACCCGTAGCGGTCTTCGGGAATGAAGGTTCACTTCATGCAAGCGGTTTCTGACTGTTTGGTCGCTAATTAAGTTCCCTGAAGAGTGATGAAGCCTCACGGCTAACATCATGGCGGTTATTGTTGGAGCTCTTCGAGTTAAGATTTGAATGTATCGGTCTTGTCTCCGTGTGGTGCAGCGATACCGTCCTCCATGGCGCTCAGCCACGGTACCAGTGCTTCGGTAACGTGTCCAAAGTCGACTGATAACACTCTGACTTGTATTCAGAGCTAAAGCCACAGTACGTTGCCGGGAACCAGCTTCTATCATTCCCACGGCTCTGAGCATTTCTTCCCTGCTTAAATGACGTCGCCGCTCCATAATAACGTTGGTTTTAATCAGTAGTAGGGAAACAGTAGCACTAATAATGTCTTCAATGCGTTGTATGTTTTTATAGGGAAAATATTGACAGCTGATTTTCATCTTTTACTCGAATTTGATTCACAGTTCCTGATTCAAATTATGAAATGCACCAAAAAGGATCCATATAAATTTATAAAATCATAAATTTATTACAAAGCCACATCTCAATCTCAAGAAATCCGCATAAAAATGCTTGATCCCTAGACACTTTTGATGTGTGTATTTATTTTTTTGCGATTATTGAGATGGTGAAAACGTATTTGTGTGAAAATTTTGTATGGGGCTATTTAATTGCTTTGGGCCCAGTCTGGAGATGAATACATTATCTTCAATATGAAATCAAGATATCCTCGCAGTTGTGACTCCAGTTTGTTAAAATGGTACCTGAAAAACACTGTTATTCGTGGAAAAATGTGATAGCGTCCTTAATGTATGTCCGTTATGTCAGTGAGTGATGGCAGAGTATTCTGTTTGTGTTTTGTTTTCACCTCTGTCGGCACTCCCGGAGTGCCACTGTTTTTTTTATTTAAGATATCAAAAGAAGAGTTGATTTCTGTATTTTCGTTAACCTAAAGGCGGATATAGACATTGCGAGGCATGCGCAGCACACGGCGATCATCGCATATATGCTTCTCAATGTGTTACTCGCGTGTGGTGCGAGGCGTGTGGTGCGAGGCGTGTGGTGCAAGGCGTGCGGTGCGAGGCGAGCGCGGCGCATGCCTCCCAATATCTGTATCCGCCTTTACGTTTACGTCGTTTTTATGTCTATTGACGTCTTTGGCGTTCAGCATCCTAATTGCGTAACACACTATCAATCACAATCTGAATCATTTTGAAGGATAATGCTAATCCATTGCTTCATAAGTTCGAAAAATGTGTCTGCTCAATAACGTAAATAATGCAATGAAAGTTGTGAAACTGTTTTACCTCTTGACAGCAGCAACCCTACAGCACCTTATAGATAGATCACTGTGATTTTCAGAAACCCACCAGATACCTTATTGCAACGGCAATAAAGATCACTGTAATTTTGACAGTGATACAAAATCAGAGGTAAAAACAAAGAAAGGACTGGATAGCTGTCAGTGACTCTCAAAAGGTTGTTACAAATATGTGGCCTCTGATGAACGTTTAGACATTTTCTGTCGCTGACATTCCTATTAGAAGACAGGCTAATGTGAGCCATGTTACTCTAATAAATACAAAATAATTATAATATTTGTAAGTACGCATAATACAGAGTTGATATGACAGAGGGGCGTTAAATTACACTACGTATACTATACGTCTATAGTATTAATTCGATATGGTACAAAAATAAAAAGCGGCTAACGGCAGTTGGTCAGTATCATGTCACTGTATTCTGACGCCGTGTAAGTTACACGAGGCATTGTTGAACACTTTAATTACACACACACAACCAACGTTTAATTACGTGTCCTATCACAATAAAAAACAGTCAATCACAAAAAAAACACTAAAACACTACTTCCTTTTTAGTGAAATATTAACAAAAAACACTATTTCCTTTTTAGTGAAATATTTGGTTGTACTTGTGACTTGCGTCAGAGCGGCAACAACGTATCTTAGATTTTACTCAGATTATCGTTTTAAAGTGCATGACCTATGCGTATAGGCATAATCAGCTGTTAGGAAAGCTTACAAGTATACAGCGTGCTCAAACGGCGCAAAAACTTAAAAAATCATTTGCCACTAAACTACTGCTCCTATTTAATTGATTTTTGTTACAGAGCTTGAAAATGGTACCTAGCATAGGCAGTTTAAAAGAAAGCCCCTCTGTCGTATCAACATTGTATATAATTTTTTTTATAATTTAGTGATAAAAAAAACGTTTAAAACGTTTTGTTAATGGTGGATATATTTTTATACAGGGTTTTGTTAAATAAATATTTTATACATAAATGTTGGTTAGTTTTATTAATTTTTAATCTCTGCCGAAAATACTTAACCAAGGCCCAGCGCACACCGCTGGAGGCGCGGCGGAGCGCATTGCCTTGAAACGCGCGGGCGGATTGTGCGCGCCCCGAGCGGCGCCAAGAGCCCTTGAGAGCCCTCGAGCGGAGAGACGCGCGGTGGCGCGCAGTTACTCCGAGCGCGCCCATGTCATAGCTATCTGCTCGCCAGCCAGCCGGGCGCGGCAAGGGGCAGCACGGCGGCGACTGGAGCAGTCGCGCGCTTGCTCTTGTAGTAGCTTGATGAGGGCGCTCCGAGCACCGCGTGCGAATTTATTCTTAAATTGACCGTATGTCAAGGTAGTTAAGGTTTATATTAAATTGTTGTCTTCAATTGCTCTCCGCCGCGCCTTCAGCAGTGTGTGCTGGGCCTAACATATCACGGTCGTGCCGGGGACTTGGACGGGCCGGCGACGGAGCTCACAGCTCCTGCTTTGTGTGTTTTGCTAGCGAAACTACAGGCATGTTGGGTATCATATAAACAAACAATAGGCTAGCCCATTTTAAATTAAATAAAAGTTGGAAGCACGCGGGACCCATTTGAATTTGAAAATATAATAAAAATGGTATGGGTCCCGCCTGCTTCCAACTTTTATTTAATTTAAAATGGGCTTCTTTTTAGCTTTTCAGTTTTTTTTTTAACTTAAGTTTTTTACCGCAGTCGGGTTTTTTTAATTTTTTAAATAACTTTTTTTATTTCCAGCTTTTTAGTTTACAAATGTGAAAGATTTCGCAGACGATTTAGTTCTTGGTAGGTGTTTTTTACAATTTGTCACTTTGAATTGCTTTTAAGTATATATGTTGTATATATTTTTGTAATCACCTTTTAAAACCCTTTATTTTACCCCACTCGATAGGTTTTGAAATAATAATAATAATAATAATATGGCGTCCAGTAGTCGCCATATTGAATTTTCACTAACGTCATGTCTGTCTCAGACTAAGAGGAATCGATTAACGTGTGAATCATAAAAATCGGCCCAGGCGTTTGGTCTGTATAGTGCTTCAAAGGAACATACATACATACATAGGCTGATGAACACATTACCACTTCTTTACGTCGCGCAGTCGGGTAAAAAGATTTGATTTTTTGGGATTCAGCGATCGCAGGACGGTTTGTTACTTCAAATATGAGTTGAGAACATCTGTTTTCTTTAGTTCTGTCGTGTTGAGATATCGATATCCATCACAACTGTCAAGTTTCACAATAAAAAAGCAGATTTTTAAACTGATCTTTCAAGTGACTACACTAATCGGTGACCCACAAAAAAAATCGAAAATTTAATTTCTTTTTGTTTAATCGTGTTAAGATATCGTTTAGTTTGACCCTGTATACCAGGGGTGGCATTAGTCCAGTCGATCGTGGCAATGCAAAAAATATTTCCAACTACAAACCTGATTTTGCTTATCTAGCGAAAGATGCTCAAACGCAATGCTCACAGTAATATAAATACGTACCTAGTTACTAAGAATAATTTTCAGTTTTATATTTACCCTCATAATACAATAAAAAATACAACATAATTGTGTACTGAATTAAGCTATTTCATATAAGATTTCAAGAAGTATGTACCTAATTGGTAGATCGCACAGGGTGTCGTCAGTGAACAGTAGATCTTGGGTCTAACCAAGTTGGCCACTGCTGTATGCTATATGTATATATGGTAGTTACACTTGAGCTACGAAAGCCACCCTTACCGCTACGAAAGAAAGGCGATATCAATGTCTAAATGTTACCATAAACACAAGCGGTAGACTGTATGCACAGACGCCAGCACATCAAACTACCCGAAACTGTCAAATTTTCCCAATCAACTTTGAACCTTATACATTCGCGATAAAGTTGAAAATCTATTAAAGAAATTTGACAGATTGCAGTAGCTTGATGTGCTTGGCGTCTGTACAATCCACCCAACGTCTGAGAACAGTTAAATAAATTGAATTTGTTATTGGGAAACAAATTAGGGTTCTGTGATTGGGTTTTGCATACATAATGAGTATGTCAATCAGACTGCACGAAGTGAGTGAATCTAATTAGGTTTTCGGCACAAGAAGCTTTTTCATTCCTTAGTCGATTGTTAGACTAACTAAGCATAAGTTGTTTCATTCAAATTCATTTAATTGCATTCCATTTTAAAATGTTGAAAATACTGATGATAATGACTCTAATTGGCGGGTAAGTATTTTTTGTTGTGATGATAATAATCCCGAGGGGCCCGTGGCTAAATAATAACAGCCGCACAGGTCGATCGATCAGGTTAAGCTACGCTTGCCGGGGTTGGTCTGTGGATGGGTAACTTTACATACCGTGACCCCTCCGGGCCTCGGAAAGCACTGTCCCGGCTGTCATTCGTGGATCTTTGACAGTCGTTACGGGTTGTCAGAAGCCCGAAAGTGTGAGAATCAGTCTTACCAAGGGGTATTGTATTACCCAGTAACTGGGTTGTGGAGGTGAGATAGGATGTCGCTCCATGTAAAAACTGGTATTCAGCTGCATCCGGTTAGACTGGAAGCCGACCCCAACATAGTTGGGAAAAGGAATTCTCACAAAATTTTTCGATCAATAATTCGTGTTACGTTCCGTTACGATATAAAAAATCCGGCCAAATGCGAGTCGGACTCGCACACGAAGGGTTCCGTACCACAGGGCAGAAAGCGCCAAAAAAACGTTTCTTTTATACCCCTTTCAAGTTTAACTTTGTTTTATTTTTATTTTTTATTATTTGTTGCTATAGCAGCAACAGAAATATATCGTCTGTGAAAATTTCAACTGTCTAGCTATCACGGTGCATGATATACAGCGGTGACAGACGGACAGTGAAGTCTTAAAAATAGGGTCCCGTTTTTACCCTTTGGGTACGGAACCCTAAAAACTGATGTAGGTACCCACCAACACTACCCCCAATAAAAACAGCACCATCACCAAATAACAACTTTGATTTCAGAGTGAAACCCGAATCGTTTCCCATCCTAAAAGACCTCCACGACCGCAATGACCTGGATTATCTCCTAATCGACCTTCTAAATGTCCTGACAAAAGATTACAAGGTCACCTGCATTGCGATCATTTGCGATGAAGTTTACCTGAACGTGTTTGCTGGGCCCTTGTTTAAAAGAACCGCCTTTGTGCCGTTCGTTATGGTAGGTATATGAGAAGAGTATTTTTCAAGAGTAGCCCGCTAAAAAGTTGGCGGTATGACACCTCATTGATATGGTATTGTCTGTGTGGTGCTGGACTTAACGAATAGCACCACCCCATACTTCCCGTGGGTGTCGTAAAAGGCGACTAGGGGTCGTACCGGAGAATGAGCAGCAGCGTTTTCTATGCATTCCACCACCTACTATAATGCGATCGCCAACCCGCCTGCCAAGCGTGGCGATTATGGCAACCCCCCCCCCGCCCCCCCCCCCAGAATCTTGGGGGAGGCCTCTGACCAGCAGTGGACGTCTTTCGGCTGAAATGATGATGATGATGATGACACCTCAATGCCTCGGAAGGCAGGTAAACATGTCAGTACTGCACCAAGAAAGAAAAAATGTTTATAGCACCGTGGGACCTAAACCCGCACTTAAGTCACGCATTTCTGTGACATTTTTAAAAAGAAAAGCGTTACTTAAGTGCGGGTTTAGTCAGGCCTCCTTCACTCGGCCGTACCTACAGCGATAAATGCCTACACTTACGCGTGGCGTCGCGGCCACTCCGCCAGTCGGTTGTCTCCTAGAGCTCGCGCGTGCCTAATATTTTAAATTAGTTTCGAATAATGAACAACAAGAATGGCTGGTTTTTGATGTTTTAATTTGTTCTACGAACATGTGAAAATATTATTATTGTAAGATAACGAGGAATGTTAAACAAAGAGGTATCTAAGTAGCCTAAAGATTAAAGGTTTGTTTTCATTTGTTAATTACAAATGACGGACTTTAATATTCATTGTCTATCTAGGTACCTAATTGACCGTGTAATAATAATAATAATAATAATTTATTTATTTGTTAACATAGGTAAAGAAATACAGATCTTATGTTTGATAAAACAGAGCGCTATGTTATGCCAGGAGGCGTACAAATATGTAATCATACGCATCAAACATAAGATAGATTACGCGGTCAAGTAGGTAGATAGACGATGAATATATATAATAGCAGCGGCAGGCCGGCAACCCTAGCGCCACAGCTAGCGCGTCACTCCGCGCCAGACAGCGACACGCGACAGAGTTACGCGTTAGAAGAGAGCGGCAACGTTTAGGTGAATATCGCGTTAGGCACAGCGCTTACGCGAGCTGAATTACACTTTGTTGCTTAGTAGCAAGAGTCGCTATTTCTATTAATTGTTGCGCGAAGTGCCTCTTCTGTACTTGTACTATTTATTCTGTGGTTTAGGTCACACGAGCTATAAAGCTTCCTCTACACGTCGACAGATTCATCAGCAGATGGCCATCTGCGAATGCCTCTGCCGACGTGTAGACGGGGTAATTTGCTAGTCTGCGGTAGGTATTTAGCATCTGCCGACGTCAAATACCTACCACAGACTAGCAAATTACCCCGTCTACACGTCGGCGGAGGCATTCGCAGATGGCCATCTGCTGAGGAATCCGCCTACGTCTAGAGGAGGCTTAAAATAGTATCTATACACGGCGTGCGTATTATAGTCGGCGTGGAATTAGTTGGCCGCTGAGGTGGGGACAGGGGTGAGGCGGCGGGTTGCAACGAACGTAGTGAGTAACCCCCCCCCCCCCCTCTCCGTCCCACCACTCACATACCTAAGGCGCGGCCAACTAGTTCCGCGCGGACTATAATGCACGGCGTTAAGTCACACCTATCGTAATGTATACAGACGCCAAGCACATCAAGCTACTGCAATCTATTAAATTTCTTTAATAGATTTTCAACTTTATCGCTAAAACATAAGGTTGATTGGGAAAATTTGACAGTTTCGGGTAGCTTGATGTGCTGGCGTCTGACCTATTTATTGTCACAGAAAAACGTGCCTATAAAAAAAGACAAGTTAGCTCTTACAGTAGTAAAACAAAACATTAAAAGCATGGGAAAAGAGTTGTCGGCAGCTTGACAACTTGCACCTCTGTGACAAGAAGGCGTCCATTCTGCATATCGAATGCCGTTCCATGGGACTTTAGTCCTTCTTTGTTCTTATAGACTGTAGTTGAAGATTATGAAGACTTGTTGTCTCCAAATTTTGACACACTGGAGTCACTGAAGGCGGCACGGATAGAAGGATGCAACGTCTACGTCATACTACTTGCTAACGGCCTGCAAGCTGCACGACTGCTGAGGTTTGGGGACAGGTGAGCAATAGCCATTTGTATAGTTGATCTTGACTTTGGCTGCTGACCGTACGAACCGATACTACCGACCTCGATGTGCTCACTTCATAAAGAAGAATTATATAGGTCGCTGTCGGATATTTATAAATAACATTTTTATTCCATCTTGCAGACATCGCGTTCTTGACACAAGAGCCAAATACATAATGTTGCACGATTTCCGTCTATTTCATAGTGAATTGTACTACATTTGGCGAAGAATAGTCAACATTATCTTTATAAAACACCACAAAAACGTGATAGGGGTCGCCAAAAGCAAGGCTTGGTTCGAACTATCTACCGTACCGTTCCCCAACCCTATCAAGGGCTTTTTCGTACCAAGAAGGGTGGATATTTGGAAAAACGAGAATTTTCACTACAAAAGGCCTCTGTTTGCGGACAAGACCAGTAACTTGAACGGAGAAGTACTGAATGTCGTTTATTTGGACCACGTTCCGTCAGTCGTGGTAATGAAGAACAATGTTAGTAATAAAATAGGCGGCGTTGAAGTTGAAGTGAGTATTTTTTTACCGGCAGATGTGGACATAGATCCCGTGTACAGACGCCAGTACATAAAGCTATCCGAAACTGTCAAATTTTCCCAATTAACTTTGAACCTCAGGACTTTAAAAATATTGCGAAACTGTCCTGCCTGTCCTAGTTTTTTCCAAAAAAACATATAATTTTATTTTAGGTATTATATTTTAGATCCTGCATACACTAGCCGAGAAAATGAACTTCAAACCGAGACCTTACCAAGCTGCTAACGCCGATACGCAAAAATGGGGCCACAAACAGGCAAACGGCACTTTTTCCGGACTTTTAGGCGAGATGGTGAATGGAAAGGCCGATGTTGCTTTGGGCAACCTGCAGTATACGCCGTACCACCTTGAACTGACGGACTTGAGTATACCTTACACGTCTCAATGTTGGACCTTCTTGACTCCTGAAGCTCTTACTGATAACTCTTGGAAGACTTTAATTTTACCGTTCAAGTAAGAGAATATCTTAAGGCTGGAAATATTGTTATGCGGCACGTCGGTCGCTGACATCGGTTGCGTATCGATTTAGACGGACTCGCGCTCGCTGACCGTCGGCGTCGTCGGTGCGACGCTATACACGTCCATTTATCTTCAGCGTCTTGGTACGCGTGACCGACGCGACGGTACGCGACCGACGTCAGCGTAAGTGTCTAAACACACTATGCCGAAGTTACGCGACCGAAGTTCGGCATGATTATTATTATTATTTATCATTTATTCTCTCTTCACAAAGCTGACTTAAAGTTAATGGTACAAAAAAAAATATCTCAGCTGTATTCCACCTTTGTGAGAGACTGGTGCCTGATATAGGTTTTTGGGAAAAACCTGTGTTACAGGTCACCAGGCCCCTTCCACGGCTAGAATTAGCTTTTACAGAGATACCGTGTAAGAGTTGAATTTAAACAATATGTATAAAGCAAATAAAAGATGAAGGAATAACAATTAAAAATACCTACCTATAATTCTGCAGAAGTTTTTGAGTCGTGTTGTGAGATGATGTGTGAGTGAGTGTTCATCTTGTGTGAAGTGTTAGACAAGTAGGAGACGAATGTGAGTAATTCAGACGAGTGAAGGTGACTTTTGTGGAGTTAGTGCAGCGAGAGTTGTTTTTCAAGGAGGCGAGGAACAGCTATGATTGTGTGGGGTTGGTCAAATTTACTTTTATTTTAGAACGGTCAAAAGATTCTCAGTTTTATGATAGTCTAGGGTTTTTAAATATTTTTTAATTTCTTTAATACAGCTTGATCGGGTTTTTGGATATAGGTTTAGGAATTTATTCAGTTTATTGTAGAGATAATGCCCAAGGAAGCAATAAAATCTTTTAGGGAGTGTTGTTTTGAATTGAGCCGTGGGACATACCCTACCCTTTCGTCGGTTGTCTTCGGGTAGCTTAACGTCAAACTGCAATTGAGAATGTTTTTTACGTAATATAAGTAGTATGAATGTTTGTCTGACAGTAAGAGTGTCCCATTCTTTGTATAGGTCAGTAGTCGGAAAACGAAAGGGGAGACCAGCTCCAACCTTGAGTATAGCACGCTGTGCCCTTTCAACTTCGATGAGGTGTGTTTTTGCAGCACCTCCCCAAGATGTGATGCAGTAATCAATAAGTGATTGGCATAATGCGCCATAGACCATCTTAATAGTCTTTCGGTCGGCCGAGTGTCTTAGAGTTTTGAAAATGTAGATCACTTTTCGTAACCTGGTCACGAGGGTTTCTATGTGTGGTTTAAAGGAGAGACATTGGTCTATAGTGACTCCGAGGTATTTAATATCCTCGGTCATATCAAGGGAAGAACAAGAGCACTGGGCATTTTCAATACCACAGGTGTGAGCAGTAATCGTTAGGGTTGAGGGAGGGAGCAAGTTAGATTTTTGAGCAAATGCTATGTACTTTGTTTTAGAGACATTAAGAGTCAAAAGATTCTCTTGCAGCCAGTTACTCACACGATTTAGACCCAGTTGTGCAACATCAAATACCTCTTCCCATCCGTCACCACTAAAGAACAGTGCAGTGTCATCAGCAAAGGTAATGATCTTTCCTTTTAGAAGAGAAAGTTGGCAGAGGTCATTAATGTACACCAGGAATAGTGTTGGGCCAATTATACTACCCTGTGGCACACCGAAATTTATTGATAGCTCGTCACTGAGCAAGTCATTTATTCTTACTCGTTGTTTCCTACCAGTAAGATAGTCCTCTATCAGTTTCAGGGGGATTCCTCTGACACCGAGCCGCTCAAGCCTTTCCAGAAGGTGCGGAATAGAGACTGTGTCAAACGCTTTTGCGAGGTCAAGGAACACCGTAAGGCATCTCTTTCTGTCATCCAAGCTAAGCACAATAGAGTTTACCAACTCGTGAACTGCATCATTGGTACTTTTGCCAGTTCTAAAACCAAATTGTGAAGACGAAAGGAGATTATTTGCTTCCAAGAACTTAACTAGACGTTGATTTATAAGGCGTTCCAATATCTTAGACAGAGCAGGTAGAATGGAGATGGGCCGGTAGTTATTGACACAGTCTCTCTTTCCAGCCTTATGGATGGGCTTAATAACAGCTATTTTAAAAGCTTGGGGAAAAACCCCCGTTGAGATTGAGAGATTGCAGATATGATTTATGGGAGAAGATAGGTAGTTTGCGTATCTCTTAATGATTTTGCTGCTAATCTGATCGATTCCCACTGCACAATTTTCCTTCAGGCCTCTAATGAGGTTACAAATTTCTTGTTCATCGGTAGGAAGAAGGACAAGCGAGTTTAAAGGAGTTACAGATCTGTAATCCCCAGCGTGGCAGGGTGTTGTTGAATTCGAAGTGGCGATTTTATTTGCCAACTTTGCTCCAACGTTCACAAAATTTTTTTTACGCCTGCAATGCTATTTGAATTACTGACGACACATTGTGCCGAAATTACGTTGCGTTAAATAGCATTGCGGGCGTAATCTTGCCGAACTTCGGTCGCGTAACTTCGGCATAGTGTGTTTAGACACTAAGAGAAATTCAGGCCTAGGGCTGGTTTTAGAGTCGCGCTGACCGCACGTTGACCGTCGGCGCTGACAGCTGAAACGTATGAACTTTTAGGAAGCGTTTTAGAATAACACGTACACGTAGCTATCAGCGCGTGCATTTCATACGTTTCGGCTTTCAGCGCCGACGGTCAGCGTGCGGTCAGCGCGACTCTAAAACCAGCCGAAATCTAAGCACGAAAGTAATAGCTATACCTACTGTCAACTGTCTTATAAGTTCCTATTAGTAACCCCTACTCTGTTGAGCAGTGTTGGCTCAGTGGTAAGGCCTCGCCCTACGAGTCGTAGGCTCGTAGGTCCCAGGTTTGAAATTAGGCAGACAAAACCTCATAACTACCCTCAAAACCGCGATGGAAATCGTGAGGACATGTTCACGGCATGTAGGTACCTGCCAAAAAATCGAAGGCATGTGACATTCACAAACCCGTACTGGGTGCGCGTGTAGGTTTCCCCACTCCGTACAGAATATACTTGAGGATTCGCGTATTACAACTTCTTTCAAGACAGACATACATGTCTTTTGAGATACCTATGATACAACCATTTAGAGAGGTACAGACGCCAGCACATCAAGCTACCTGAAACTGTCAAATTTTCCCAATCTTTGAACCTTATACTTTAGAGATAAAGTTGAAAATATATTTAAAAAAAATTGACAGATTGTAGTAGCTTGATGTGCTGGCGTCTGTACATTAGTCAAGTTGTCTGTTGACAAAATCAAATGAATAACATACCTAACATCACGCTTGTATTCCCCGAAGGGTAAGGCAGAGGTGAGGTTAGAGGTGTTGTGCCCACATTTCGCCAGTTATGTTTTAGTCCCATGAAATAGGGGGCTAACCTATTGCCATCAACCGGGCACAAATCCAGACTCCGGGCTGCTACCTTGTACCTACTATTTATTCTGTACTGCTACTGAGAAATTCCAGATGGAAAAACCCAGTAAAACTAAGGGCTGATTTTTCAATCGACAGATAATTTTTATTCGTACCTACCTAGAATAAAATTCATGTCTGACAGATTTTGTATGGAAGAACTGTCAAAATATAAAACTACTAGGAGCACCCCGCGCTTTCACCCGTATAAGTGTCGATCCCATGGGAATATCGGGAGACAAAGTATCCTATGTCCTTACCCGGGATGCAATCTATCTCTCTGCCTTTTATCGAAATCCGTTCAGTGGTTTAGGCGTGAAAATGTAACACAAACAGACAGACAGACAGACTTTCGAATCTATAATATTAGTATGGATTCCTCGGATAAAATCTGGCGTTGGAAAAACCAGCCGTTAGCCCGACAAAAATACCTAATAGGTATCTAAGTACTTTTCATTTAAATATTCACTAGGTTACACTGATTTCAGATTGTACATGTGGATTGCGGTGCTCCTAGTGTTACTGATAACTGGAACCATTTTCTATGGACTGGCGAAAAATCACATGAACCTTCAGGAATACAAGAAAGATCTAAGATCTAGCAAATTGAACAATGACGATATCGGTTAGTTTTTAATGTATTTTTTAGGGTTCCGTACCCAAAGGGTAAAAACGGGACCCTATTACTAAGACTTCGCTGTCTTCGTCTGTCTGTCACCAGGCTGTATCTCAAGAACCGCGATACCTAGACAGTTGAAATTTTCACAGATTATGTAGGTATTTCTGTTGCCGCTATAACAACAAATACTAAAAACAAAATAAAATGAATATTTAAGGGGGGCTCCCATACAACAAACGCGTTTTTTTCGGCGTTTTCGCCTTGTGGTACGGAACCCTTCGTGTGCAAGTCCGACTGGCACTTGGCCAGTTTTTTGCTGAACTATCTGACTGTACAAAAGGAGGTTTGGGGATAAAAAAAGCCACTGCCTACTTTCCCAGTGTAATAAAGAGGGTGCTGACTACCTGTTCCGTCTATTGTGACCAACCTAAACCAATATTATTATTATTTGCTTGCAGATGAGAAGCCCGGCCTGTACCTGTTTGGAGAAATAATTAATAGCATCCTGTACACTTACGGAATGCTGCTCGTCGTGTCTTTACCCAGGTTGCCCGTGGGTTGGTCGATTCGACTCCTGACGGGCTGGTACTGGCTTTACTGCATCCTTCTTGTAGTCTCTTACAGAGCCAGCATGACCGCAATACTCGCGAACCCAGCACCAAGAGTGACCATCGACACGCTCCGAGAGCTTGTCGACAGCAAAGTGACTTGTGGCGGATGGGGAACACAAACTAAAATGTTTTTCGAAGAATCTCTAGATGAGTACAGCCAGAAAATAGGCGAAAAATTCGAAACCATCGACGATCCTCTGCAAGCTGCTGATAAAGTAGCCCAAGGCGTGTATGCATACTATGACAATTCTGATTTCTTAAAATATATCAGTGTCACCAGGAAAAATAGTTTCAGAGATTCAAAGCAGAATAACACAACTAACGCGACTGAAGTGACGCCTAGAAAAGATACACTAAGAAACTTGCACATCATGACAGACTGTGTGGTAAACATACCAATATCAATTGGATTTCATAAGAACTCTCCTCTGAAGCCATTAGCTGATATTTACATAGGGAGGGTGGTTGAAGTTGGACTTGTTGAAAAATGGCTCAATGATGCAATGTACTCTATACGGACTTTAGAAACATACGAGGATGAAGTCAAAGCACTTATGAATTTGAAAAAACTCTATGGTGCTTTTATTGCATTAGCTATAGGATACTTACTTAGTGCCATTTGCCTGATAGGAGAACTAATCCACTGGCACATCATTGTTAAAAGGGACCCCAACTTTGACAAATATGCTATGAATTTGTATTACAAAAATATAAATAAAAAACACTAATATTTGCGGACGTAGTTGCCGCTGAGGGTGGCCTAGAAAACGCTGGTGGCGTAATGGCATAGTCAGAGAAGGCAACACACAGGGAAGACTGGAAAGCTGTGGGGGAGACATGTACAGATGCAGCAAATTTCTTAAAACAGATTTTAAACTTTATAGCTAAAGCATATTATGGTTCAAGTTGATTGGGAACATTAATTTGATAGTTTCAGGTAGCTTGGTGTGCTGCCAATCGTACAGTTAAAATAAAAATAGTAAAAATATGTGCATATATGTATTTAAAAGTTATTTACATTTAAAAACATGATTGTCACACTTAGTAGAATAAATATGTGTTCAGTCATGTTTAGTCTTTTACATTTACTGGTATCTTAAAAATATCATATCAACCATGATTATTGAGCTAGAATTTAAGTAAAATCAGAAAAAATATATTCTTAAATTGCTTCTAACACAAGAATAAGCTATGTATTATAGGATTAATTTCATAATCTAAATTCCTATTAAAATGTTATATTATGTTCTATGGAAAGAAAAATTTGTTATTTTTGTTCAGGATTAAATGCAGGTGGTTGTGCACCTTCAGGGGCATTCTCTGTGATCCAAGGATGTTGCAATACATGTGTCAATGGCAGTCTTTGCTCTGGGTTGATGACTAGCAATTTACCCATCAAATCCTTTGCTTTATCTGATATAAAATCGGGGTACTTGATTATAACATATCTTATCTTCCTGTATGTTTGGTGGGACTCTTTAGCATCAAACGGTGGTAAGCCCACAAGTAACTCATAGCATAGCACCCCGAGGCTCCATATATCAACAGCATAGCTGTGTGGCTTGCCTTCAATCATTTCAGGAGACAAGTAATCAAGTGTACCACATAATGTCATTCTCCTTGATGATGGTGAGTGAACAGACCAACCAAAATCAGCTATCTTCAGCTCCCAGTTGTGACCAATGAGCAAGTTTTCTGGTTTAATATCACGGTGAATGACCTTCTTCGTATGGCAGTATACTAAGGCTTTAGTTAAGTCTCTGATATATATTGCAACAGTTTTCTCATCAAAACGTTCACGTTCTTTCAACAATTTATACAAGGAACCTTGCTTTGCATATTCCAAAATTAAATAAATTCGTTTCTCGTCGTGGAAGTATCCGTACATACGCAATATATTCGGGTGACGCAGTCTGCATTGGATTTCGACCTCACGTCGCACCTGATGTTCAATTTCAGAATCTAAAATTTGGCTTTTAAAAAGGACTTTTAACGCGACAACGTAGTGTGACTCCTTTTCACGAGCTAAGTACACATTCCCAAATTTACCTTTTCCCAGAGGACGCCCTAAGTCAAAATCTGATAGCGACCATGACTTTTTCTTTTCTTCGTTTTTTGCTGGTCCTACTATGTTTTGGCTCACAGAATGTTCTTTAGTTTCGTTAACTTTACCACAAAGCGGTCGGCTGACAGGAGCAGCTGGCACTTTGAAACTGTCCATTGGCATTTTTTGACCGTTGTTACAACCGCAACCGGACCGACCAGCAGTTGGCGGACGGTTTTCCTTACAATAACACTTATCACTCATCTTTGGTTTCTCCGATAAATAAAATAAAGTTATATTTCCAACTATTCAGTCACTTCAATTCAAAGTTTTGAATAACGTATTTTTTGATCATCTACCAACTGTCAATGTGTCAATCAATCACAAAGACTGGAGAGGAACCATAGAGTAAAGTAATATATAGACGTAGACAGAGAAACTAATAGACGAAGGGACTCTGTAACCGCGGTCGAGAACTCGAGACAGAGATAGTTTTTCAATGTGTGCGTATAATGTTGCCATAAAAACTACATTCCCCTGTTTTTGGAATGCTAGATGGAATGAGAGGTTTTTCTTTTCAGTATTTAAAAAAAAAAATAGTTCCCAAGAACCCTGAAGATGGCGTTGAACTGACTATGTTACTAGATGCCAAAGTCAAAACGCTTGGAAAAAAAACATTGCGTCACGTCATATACGCTCGTTGAGTGACAGTTTCGTTTGCTTTCGTTTTACGATCTTAAAATTACATCCAAGTGAATTAATAAAAAAATGATGTAACTTCCGTTCCTTGCAGTAACGTGTGTGTGTGAATTGAGTGAGCACCCTAAATAAAATTAATAATATATACTAGTCATTTAGTAAAAGGTGTGAAACAATTGTAAAAACAATCTTACAATTTGTAAAAAGATAAAACATGAGATATATCAGTTAATGAATGCTCACTCAGTTCGCACATACGACCACCCTGAATCTCAGAACGTATGAAGATTTCATGTAAGATTTATGTACTACTCTTTAGTAAAACCTTTATAAAGTTGTCGTTTTAGATATCAATCGCCAAGGGCCGTATAAAAAAAAAATTACAAATACTTTCATATGCTCACTCAATTCACTCACTTTGAAAGGACCCGATTTCTTATGAACAAACCATAATTTCATTTTGTTATAAATCTTGTTTTATTAAAAGGTATACACGTGATTTTGTAAAATACAAAGCGAACCATAAATGTAGCCCGTTTTGTAATAGTTAATTAATATAAGTGCTCACTCAATCCACACAATTATTCTGAAAAGTTATAAACGTTAATATCTTTGAATTTATAAGGATTAGAAAGCTATAAATTGCGCTAGTTTTAGTAAAGAAAAGTTACTAAAGATTTGCCATTTTACATTTAGTACTCTCAGTTTACTCTAAAAGATATTCAACTGTTTGTGTTTCAATGAAAATCTGCCATACTGTAGGGTTGTCACGCAGGACATTTTTGCTGAACTAAAATTTTATTTATTTTATAATGACCTTTATCTACGAGGTCAGCAGTAGGACCTAACATGGGATGTTACAGTAAGGTCAATGATATACGAATTTGATTGAAACCATTTATTTACATAATGTAGTTTAATTAAAAAAATTACAAATTTAGATTTTTGGGTTAACAATCGTTGTCGATCAGGATGTAGCTTAAAGAGTGCAACAGAATATTTTGATCAGTACTTTCGTGGATATTAGTACAGTTGTCGTCGTAGCAAAAATATTTCTCGTTTGATAAATAATGACTCTTATAATGACCAATGCCTGTTAAATCTAAAGGTGCTACGAATTCGACCGCACCAATACTTCTATACAATTTATTTTTAAGTACAATTGTACGGGGCACTTTACTTAGCGCTACTGCGTTGGTGCCATTCAAATCAAAAGAAATCACATTTGAAATGATATAATAACTAGTTGCTACTCCCTCACATGACGCACATTTTGATTCACCTTCCGACAAAGAAATAGCTGTTTCTAATAGGCTGATATCAAAAATATTAATCATATCTATATTTAAAGGTAAGAACACGTTATTTCTCTTAATTACGTTTGCTGAACACAATACATTGGTACACGTTTTTGTAAAAATTGAGCTAGTGAAATAATCCAGAAGAAAATGTTCATAGATACGAGCAACATTACAGGCGACATCGTAAGTGCTAGAATTAGTGGTTATTGGCTTTTGAACATATTTTATAATTATTTTTGCTCTTAGGCTATTTAAATCATCATCTTTGAAATTGGTGTCACTTAGACATTTTACATAATGCGGAATAGATTCATTTTCATCAAAAGTATCTATAATATTTCTAAATTTTTCGTTTTCGTTATACTCGATACCAAACAAATACATAACAGAATCAAAGGCACAGGTGTTTAATAGATTTACATATTCACCGTTGATATAAACAGATGAACATAAATTGCCATTTCTTATGTATTTTACCGTCGTGTTTGGTTTTGATCTACTAATTTTACCTTCTCCTTTCCAGTTCTCGACATAAGAGGGTTGATCCGAAAAAATGGAATCTTCAGTAATAGAGCGCCTGTAAACCGTCTTATAAATTTTCTGCTTTTTAGGATTTAATAGTTTTACTCTTTTCATCGATTTCCGTTTAGGATTAATTTTAGTTATAATATCTTGATCTAGGGCGCATAATGCAGATTTCATTTCCCCTTCCAAATATTCCGCATATAGCTTATAGAACTCATCAATTCTATATCTTTTAAATTTTGTTTTAAATACAAGATGTTTTAAAGTTTTAAAATAACTTTCTATTCCTGAAGAGGACGGTGCTTTATTTTCAGATTCAAAAAGAAATCTCAATAAATTAGACCACAAAGGTAGTTTCATTAATATTCTTTTAAAAGTAGGAATAAATGGCGGATAGTAATAAGCATTTTTGTTAATATCTAGAGCTGGATTTAGTTTTTTAGTTTCTTCGACAATACTGTTAAACCAATCCATGAATTCTAAGCCTTCGTTATTATTTGGGTCATCAAATTCATTATTTTTATCAATGTTTTTGCTATCTGAATTTAATCCATCAAGTGTAACGTCGTGTAATAATTGATCTAACTTAGATTTTAGTGTTGGATAATCACCTATCTCACCATCATATTGACCAAGGCAAAGTTTTACAACATCGTGAATAAACTCTTTCGCCAGATTATAATTTTCGCATCGTTTTAAAAATATTATACAACGTATATAAAAATATTTGACATCTAAAGAAACATTTGTTTTAAAGCAATTTAAATTATGTAATGTCTTAATAAAATGACTTGTATCAAGTCTGATAAACGCCTGTGGTTTTTCTGAAGTACTACCCTCTAAAACTGAAAATAAATGTCTTATATAGGTTTTTGTAGTACAATATAACGCAAAAGCTTGAATACATGCAGATACCAAAGCCGATGAGTCATCAGTAATAATTTCATCGGGTGGAGTATCAACATAAGATAACCACTTTTTTAACCAAAGTGATATCGAGTTTTCTGAATGAGAATCAGTGACCATTTGGAAAATTGGTACAGATTTAAGTTTATCATCGGCTGTTAAAAGTCCTACATATAAAAATAATCTTTTCGTGGCAGTAGTACGATCTGGCAAATATATATTTTCAAAAAATGAGCCAGTCGCGTCAATGGTAATTGTCACTTTTTTGAATTTCTTTTGGTAATTATTGTAATAATGAATTTGACTATCACTCCAAAAACATAAACGAAAATCTGGGAATATATTGAAATCACGAATATTATTTATATTATTACGATATGAATTTTTAGCTATAATAAACAACGATAAAATAGGATTTGCATGTGGTAAATGTTCATGTCTTGCTTCAGACTTAATCTTTCTTAAAGCCGAAAGGGAAGGCAGAACAGGTGGAGATATACGGTCAGTATCAGTCACAAGAGCTGAAGTCAGTTCATTGTGTACTTTAATAGCAGACTTATGGCTTAGGTCTTTAGCTATTTGTTTTCTTCGGTACGGGGTAAGCTTCGATTTTTTTTTAGGATTGTGTTCAAACGTCTTATCAAAATTATATACCTTACAGATGAATTCCATGATTTTTTCAGTTCTTTTAGAACTTGATATACGAATTTCAGCTTTGCACTGGGAACATTTACCGATAAAAGAAATTAAATCACTAATTTTGTGTTTTTTAATAGTCCAAGTGCACGGTAGTTTTGTGTGAATCCATATTTTTTCCTTGATTAAACTGCTCCACTTAAACTTTGGCAGCGTTTTATAATTAAAGAAACTCAAAGTACTGCTTCTTCTCCTAGAGGCACTTATAGGCATAATTTTTTTCCAATCGTAAATATCGAGATAGAAAGAAAATGTTTGGCATTCATCATCACTCACAACAACACTGCTGTTCTCTTTTTCCGACGATGACGACTGTAATAGTGGAGTCGCACAGCCTGAATCGGATATTGGCACCTCATTTGAAATTGTTGCGTTCGAAGTTTCGTCGTTCAAAGTAAATATACGGCTTCTATGACGATTCAGTGATATGTATAATGCCATCGGGGACATTTTATTCTCAAGTTCTTCAGACATCTTAGAAAATATTGGGTCGTTATATTTAATGTTGGGAGCTTGTAAGTATTCAGCATGTTTAAGAAATATTTTTTTCTGATTTTCGAAACTTATCAGAGGTTTGCGACCTCTTCCAATTATTACTCTGTAATGCAATAGTTAATTTTTATAGTAGTAAGTATTACGAAACCGTAAAAACTGCATTGAACAAATAAAAAAAGAACAAAATATTGTTATTTATTAGCTAAATATACTTACGTTATAGTCACCAGGAAAAACAATAACATTGATAATAGGTACATTATTGCACTGTACTACGTATGCCACACAATAATAATACGATTAATGTTAAATGACAAACTTAACAAACAAACAGGATTGAATAATCCGAAACTAGGTGCATATTATTATGAGGGTAGTTTAGTAAAATTAACAAAATATGGATAAGGCTGCGTTCGCAAATACCGAGAGATTATGTTAGACTCTTGAAGCTACATTTTGATTATCGGTTGTTAAGCTTTATTTATTTATTTTTGTAGCATTACCTATCTATGCATATTTAATTATGTTAGACTCTTGAAGCTACATTTTGATTATCGGTTGTTAAGTTTTATTTATTTATTTTTGTAGCATTACCTATCTATGCATATTTATAATTGACCTAATAAAAATGATACCATATTAAAATTAGTAATATATTCAGTCCCAGCTTAGTGGGTCTGTGCACAAACAAATCGAAGCATGCCCAGATAGACACTTAGTATGAAGGAAGGACACGGTCCTGCGTGACAACCCTACAGTAGGCAGATTTTCATTGAAACACAAACAGTTGAA
Organism: Mesoligia furuncula; assembly: GCA_916614155.1. Taxonomy (NCBI): domain Eukaryota; kingdom Metazoa; phylum Arthropoda; class Insecta; order Lepidoptera; family Noctuidae; genus Mesoligia; species Mesoligia furuncula. The sequence goes on from OU744803.1 coordinate 27,453,296, forward strand.
TATCTTTTAGAGTAAACTGAGAGTACTAAATGTAAAATGGCAAATCTTTAGTAACTTTTCTTTACTAAAACTAGCGCAATTTATAGCTTTCTAATCCTTATAAATTCAAAGATATTAACGTTTATAACTTTTCAGAATTGTGTGGATTGAGTGAGCACTTATATTAATTAACTATTACAAAACGGGCTACATTTATGGTTCGCTTTGTATTTTACAAAATCACGTGTATACCTTTTAATAAAACAAGATTTATAACAAAATGAAATTATGGTTTGTTCATAAGAAATCGGGTCCTTTCAAAGTGTGTGAATTGAGTGAGCATATGAAAGTATTTGTAATTTTTTTTTATACGGCCCTTGGCGATTGATATCTAAAACGACAACTTTATAAAGGTTTTACTAAAGAGTAGTACATAAATCTTACATGAAATCTTCATACGTTCTGAGATTCAGGGTGGTCGTATGTGCGAACTGAGTGAGCATTCATTAACTGATATATCTCATGTTTTATCTTTTTACAAATTGTAAGATTGTTTTTACAATTGTTTCACACCTTTTACTAAATGACTAGTATATATTATTAATTTTATTTAGGGTGCTCACTCAATTCACACACACACTGCAGTAACTTACCAAGTTCAGCGCCATCTATCCAGCGACTAGGGAAGCGTTAAAAAAAAAGAAAAAGAAAATCCCTCATAGGGTAAATTATTTTAAGGATTTAATTAAAACACGAGATTTATTAATTTTGACTTTTTATACAACTTAGATACTAAACACTCCAAACAAAAAAAAAACACATTATTGATTGCGAAACAATTTTAATTTTGTGAACATATTTCTTACTTTTTCTTAGGGATCTGATAGCTGTTTTGTTAACTTGTACTGGAACAGCACTCGCCTCAGCTGTTGAAATCTAAAACATTCAATCAAATTATTAATAATTATGTTTAACCTGTGGACTCGCTGTTGAACGCATATTTAACGCACATTTAAGAAGAATGTCAAATAATGTTGTCAATAGGATACCTTGAGGGACTTTTCTGGCTCTTGTATTATTGACACTGACGCTGACTTTGATATTGTTGAGTTATCGCTTTCAACAACTTGTATCTGCAACGTAAATCATAAAGTTATGAAATATCTTCTGAAAAAAGTAAAATTATAATAAATTCTTACCGCATTTGATACTTACTGCGTCAGAATGCAGAACTGTTTTCTTTTTTTTTTTAGTAAATTTTCTGGGAAATGATTGCTACATATTTTGCAATATTTTGTCGGAGTCCAATCTTTTCTTCCAGTTGCTTGGATCCATTTTATACGAAGGTCTGGATCGTCTGGAAAACTAACGATAAACTTAGCTATATTATTAATACTCACAGGTAGTTCAGTTATTCTGTAACGACATATGTGTCATTCTTATTAGATCACAAATAGGAGAAAGAATAAATTAAAATAATATATTTATAGATTAAGAAGCTTCCCCTAAAAGATACTATGCTATTATTGGATTTCATATTTTTTTGTTTACATTAAATTGTCGAGTCAATACTTTTTATCGAGACTCGGGGCATTTTTTAGCAGACGCTGGCAACACTTACATGATATTAATTATAGGTTATGAATGATAAAAACTCGACAAAATCCTATTAAGTTTAGAGTTTTAATGAAACATATCGTTCCGTCATGCTATGTGATAAATAATGATCACTAAGAAACTACATTTAGGGACAAAACAGTCGTACTTACGCGTGAAAAGACACACCGGCAATTTTCTTCTCACTATCGCTTTTACATGAAATAAAACACGACAACGCACCATTGTAGAATCGTCGATGTGATATACGGATAATTTCTTTGTCTTCTCACTGGATTAGAATCGTAATATAACATAAAAATAAGCAAAACTTGAACATCAAACACAATGAGGGCATGAAGTGTCAAACTTGTCAAAGTCAGTTTCGCAATTCGAGTTGCTGACCTTGAATAAACCGGTTACACGGTAAGGGACAAAAAAAATGGATAATTGCACATTTTCAAAGAGTTTTAACAAAGTGGCCCTCACACCACACGCACATTAATTTTCGCTCTCTTTCTTGTGTAAGCGAGAAAGGAATTGTCACTGCGTCTATTAGTTTCTCTGTCTACGTATATAGAGGAACTCTACCCTCCATGACTTTTTTTTTTTTTAATTCGGCCAACGGGCAGGCTAAAGTCTTTTGACCATACCGCCTTGTCTTACGTGTAGGTTTATTTCTATCGTGAAGTTTTTTTTAAATTATATGTCTTTCGTATATACCTACCCTCCATGAGAGGAAGACAGAGACACAACTTGAACATTTTTAGATTTTGGATACCAAGCTCGTAGGCCATGGCTTTTAGCCATAATATTTTTTAGTTGTCACCACAATCTGCCACTACTCCGCGTTCCGAATTGCGTCAAAAGTGATTATATCGCGAATCCGACCAAATTTAATAGTCACAAAATATAAGGACTAATGAGTACGTTGCGCGTTGGTCGGATTCGCAATATAATCGCTTTTGACGCAATTCGGAACGCGGGGTTTGTAATCTACCAAATTCCATAAAGCATTCAACCAAACTTGGTATTTGCCATTTTTGAAAAGTACGTAAGTACTCTAGGTGAAGAAAAAATAGGTGGTAATACAAATCTCTCCGAAAGATGGTGCGAGCTATGCTATTGTAGGCTATACATACATATTACACACAACAGATAGATACATATACACACAACACATACATACTTATAGACACAACACATTAATTAAATACCCACATCGTGTGTACACGGCCTAACAATTTTACATGTCTGTACACAGTCTTATTACTGCCTACCTACCTACCGCACGACCGCGCGCCACGGCTAGCGGAGCCCTGCGCCAGCGCTGTGCCGCACAGCGTTGATACCTACGACTCAGCAAATTCCTGAAACACGACACGATCGGATAACCGACGCCCGCGCCGCTGCGTCTCCCGCGCACGGCCGCGCCCCTCGGACGCCCTCGAGAGTCCGCTACAAACCTCTACGGCGAATGCATGCCTTTTCATAGCTCGCGCCGCACATCAATTGTTTTAGTTAAATAAGTGTTGTTTATGTTAATAAACATTTATATTTTATAAAGTAGTGTTTAATTAATAGGTTTTACCTTAACCTATCCTAACACACTACAGTGGTGACCCCGAACAGTAACACGCGCTAGTGCTACCAGAAACTTTAGTGCGGTGCGGAGTGTGTGGACTCAAAAGTGAACAATATCTGAACGTTTTACAACAATATGAGTGATTCCGAACAGGTCATGGAGGATACGAAACGGTCTGGATCACCGGCATCACATGATGTGTTTCGGGTCGGCGTGCGAGTCCCTCCATTTTGGCCCGAGAAGCCCGCGATTTGGTTCGCCCAAATAGAAGGCCAGTTCGCGATATCGAATATTACGGCGGACACAACAAAGTTTTACTACGTCGTCAGTCATCTCGACCCGCGATATTCAACGGAGGTCGAAGATATCATCGTGAATCCACCAGCGGCCGATAAATACGGCAAATTGAAGACGGAACTTATAAAGCGACTCTCAGAATCCCGCGAGAAGAAAGTTCACCAACTGCTGACACACGAAGAGCTGGGTGATAGGAAACCGTCGCAGTTTCTCAGACACCTGCTGCACCTCGCCGGTCCTAAAGTGCCTGAAGAATTTTTAAGAACAATATGGTCGAGCCGGCTGCCTAGTAACATACAGTCCATAATCGCGCCTCAGGTATCAGCGCGCCTCGATGAATTAGCCGAGCTTGCAGACAGAATCCACGACGTCGTGCCGACAGGTCATCAAGTGGCGTCTACATCAGCAAATGTGGTGAGTGATATGGAAACTTTGTCTAAACATATGATCGAACTTACGAAACAAGTGCAATTATTAACGCAAAAAGTGGACAATATTTCCCGCGCAGGCCGATCAACAAGGCGTGACGACCGATCAAAATCCCGCCAGAGCCGATCTCACTCACGAAATAAGGAATATCCATCATGTTGGTACCACTATAAATTTGGTGCGAAGGCCACCAAATGTGTTCAGCCCTGCGATTTTAAGCCGGAAAACTGCAAAAGCAGTCAGTAATGGCGGCTGACGACTGCTCTACCTGTAAAGGCCGCCTATTTATCTCAGATAAACGTACCGGCATACAGTTTCTTGTAGACACAGGTTCAGACGTGTGCGCCTACCCTAAATCGTTATTACGTAATCAGCTGCGATATAATAATAAATGCAACTATGAACTTGTCGCTGCAAATGGTACTCCGATACCTACTTACGGTACATACCAACTTAATCTTAACCTTGGATTACGTCGTGAGTTTTCTTGGAAGTTCATAATAGCCGATGTCTCAAAACCTATAATAGGCGTCGATTTTTTAAGTTTCTACAATTTATTAGTCGACTGCAGACAACAACAGTTAATCGACTCAATTACGAACCTGACCGTCGGCGCACCTTCGTCTCATGAAATAACACACGAACTGCTGTCCTTGAAAACATTTACTGGTAATACAACTTATCTCAATCTACTACGAAGTTATCCAGAGATAACCAGACCAGCTGGTTCAAATTGTGTACCAATACATAACACAAAGCATCATATTAGGACAACATCCGGTCCTCCAGTAACATCACGACCGCGTCGTTTGGCACCAGATCGTCTACAGATCGCGAAGAAAGAATTTGACGAAATGTTACAAAATGGCACAGCTCGTCGTTCAGAAAGTCCATGGTCATCTCCACTACATCTGGTACCTAAAAAAGACGACGGCTGGAGGCCATGCGGTGATTATAGATCTTTAAATGCACGAACAATACCTGACCGGTACCCAGTGAGGCACATCCACGACTTCGCATACCAGCTGTCAGGATCCACTATCTTTTCAAAAATTGATCTCGTAAAAGCATTTAATCAAATACCAGTATTCGAAGACGATATTAAAAAGACAGCGATCACAACGCCATTCGGACTTTTTGAATTCACCGCAATGACATTCGGTTTAAGAAATGCTGCGCAGACCTTCCAAAGGTTTCTCGATGAAATTCTGCAAGGATTCGAATTTACGTTCGGGTTCTTAGATGATATCCTTGTGTTCTCAAAAGGGGAGACAGAGCACATTGGACACCTACAAAAACTTTTTGAACAATTAAAAAAGTATGGCGTGGTAATCAACACAAATAAGTGCGTATTAGGTGTTAACGAAATAACATTCTTGGGTTACCATGTATCTGCAGCTGGGATAAGACCCCTGCCTGAAAAAGTAAAGGCGATCCAAAAATACCCCCTCCCCAAAAATGCTAAGGAGTTACGACGATTTTTAGGGATGATAAATTTTTACAGAAAACTTCTTCCTGGCGCCGCTCAAATACAAGGCCCGCTCAATCAAGCTTTAAGTGGCCCAAAAATTAAAGGAAACACGCCCATCACTATAACACCTGAGATTCAAGAAGCATTCGACGCATGCAAAAATAACTTGTTAGAAGCCACTCTCATCTCGCATCCTGATACACAAGCTGAGTTAGCACTTTTTACCGACGCTTCAGACGTGGCCATCGGAGCTGTCTTACAACAAAGAAGAAATAATGACAGCTGGCAACCACTAGGATTCTTTTCCCGCAAGTTATCTCCTGCTCAGGCAAAATATAGCACCTATGACCGTGAATTGCTCGCTATTTACGAAGGAATAAAATACTTCAGGTATATGGTCGAAGCGAGAACAATTCAAGTGTTCACCGATCATAAACCCATCACCTTCGCCTTCACTACAAAAAGAGACAATTGTTCACCTCGTCAACACCGCTATCTCGACTACATCTCTCAGTTTACAACCAACCTCAATCACATCTCAGGAAATCACAACATAGTCGCCGACGCATTTTCACGACTGGAAAGCATCGACACTACCATCGACTACAAAGCACTTCAAAACGAACAGGAAACTGACCGTGAGTTACAGAGTTTGCTAAATAGCAACACAGCATTAAAATTAGAAAGAATAAAAGCTATGGACGGATACATATACTGTGACCAGTCTACTTCTCGTCCTAGGCCATTCATAACACCAACTTTTCGTAAAGCAATCTTCAAGAACCTACACAATCTCAGTCATCCAGGCCCCAACACTACAGCTAAACTTATATCAGAACGATTTGTGTGGCCTAAGATTCGTCGAGAATGCAGAAAATGGGCTCAACAATGCACTGATTGCCAACGCAACAAAGTAACCCGTCATACCCACTCTCCTCTGTCATCATTCCCTGTTCCTTCCAACCGTTTTTCCCACGTCCACCTTGACTTAATAGGCCCTATGCCACTTTCTTCTGGTTTCAGGTACTGCCTTACAGCTATAGATAGGTATACTCGATGGCCAGAAGCCTACCCTCTAGCAGACATCACAGCGGAGACCTGCGCTAGCACCTTCATTTCTGGCTGGGTCGCGCGCTTCGGGTGTCCAGAGAAGATAACAACTGACCGCGGAAAACAATTTGACTCTCAACTGTTCCAGTGCATCTCTTCAATTATAGGCGCCTACCATTGTCCTACGACAGCTTACCACCCACAGTGCAACGGTCTGGTAGAGAGAATGCACAGACAGCTCAAGGCCGCCATAATGTGCCATAACAACGCGCAATGGTCGGAGGTACTTCCTCTTGTACTCCTGGGAATGAGGAGTGCCTGGAAGGATGATCTCCAAACTTCTACAGCTGAGTTGGTGTACGGCGAGCCACTTCGATTACCTGGTGAGTTCTTAAAACCATCGACCAACCATGACATTGTGGATGAAGCAGACTTCGCAGCACGACTTAGAAGACATATTTCAAAACTATCACCTGCATCAACATCCACCCACGGTGAGAAAATGTTTTATGTACCGAAAGACCTTTGTACAGCCAGCTACGTCTTCCTGCGAAAAGGACCGTTAAAAAAGTCACTGGAATCACCCTACTCCGGTCCGCACAAAGTCGTAGAAAGAGGAGCAAAGACATTTATAATAGACGTCCATGGAAAACACATAACCGTAACCATTGATAGGCTAAAACCAGCGTACATGGCTAACAACAACGATGGCTCGTCTAAGAAAACTCCACCACCTTTACCACAACCACCACCACCACCACCACCATCGTCGCAGGCACCATCACCACCTGAAATAAAAACGAGAAGCGGAAGAACTGTAAGATTTCCGCGCCACTATCGCCCGTGAACCGGTCTCAGCGGGGGAGTGATGTAGGCTATACATACATATTACACACAACAGATAGATACATATACACACAACACATACATACTCATAGACACAACACATTAATTAAATACCCACATCGTGTGTACACGGCCTAACAATTTTACATGTCTGTACACAGTCTTATTACTGCCTACCTACCTACCGCACGACCGCGCGCCACGGCTAGCGGAGCCCTGCACCAGCGCTGTGCCGCACAGCGTTGATACCTACGACTCAGCGAATTCCTGAAACACGACACGATCGGATAACCGACGCCCGCGCCGCTGCGTCTCCCGCGCACGGCCGCGCCCCTCGGACGCCCTCGAGAGTCCGCTACAAACCTCTACGGCGAATGCATGCCTTTTCATAGCTCGCGCCGCACATCAATTGTTTTAGTTAAATAAGTGTTGTTTATGTTAATAAACATTTATATTTTATAAAGTAGTGTTTAATTAATAGGTTTTACCTTAACCTATCCTAACACACTACACTATTACTCAATAATGCTACACTATAACACCGAATTATATTGTAGTCTTTGACCTTAGCTTCGGGGGCAATGGAATTGATTTGAGTCATACTTATGTACTATTTTCTCTTCTCTACGATTCCATTCTGATTCTATTTTATTAAAGCAAAGTAGATGCGGACCATTCTGCCAATGTCTAAAACACCGCATTATATTGTAGTCTTTGGTCTAAAGTGAGTTGTGAGGGAGACAGAGTGAGAAAGGTAGTCGCATGGACGGGGCATCATAATCGCGCTTTTCCTTACGTGACGATTTCTACCAATGGTTCCAAAACAAATAAAACCCTTTACCACAAAGACAGAATGTTTGGAGAAACAGCTCATTATTTTATATCATTGTGACGGATGAAAGTCATCAGCGCCACAAGCAGTTCTGGAGAAGAATATTTTATGTTATATAGTAGCTTAGAGTAAGAAAGCTATAGAGCATCGGGTAGCGTGGCCGCACATGAGACAAAAAACTAACTTAACTAACATAGGCTACATGAGTAGCTGCCTTGAAAAAACTGGCACGCACTGAGAGACGGAAATAGTATAGCTTTATCCTTTTCTGTTACTTATAATAACTCAATACTTTATCCCTTTCTTGTGGAAATGAAATGGAGATACCCGCCGTCTATACTTTTCTTTGTCTAAGTATAGTAGTGAGGGAAAAATATGCTTTTATTTCCACGCTTGACTCCATTGAGATAGGAAAAACATGGAGAGGCCGCGTTATTCTATACATACATTTGCTTATACAAATATGAGTGAAATATGATTCAGAATACGAAATATCGTTTTGTCTCGTTCTTTCTAATAAGATAATCGTATTTGATAAAAGAGACAACAATATTTTAAGTTGTTGCTCATTTTGGCAACATTTTGACGTGACGTAGTACAGTTGTAGGTAAGGTGCCGTATCAGCCATCTTTTGCGACAAGTTTCGTGGTAGTTTTGCTGTCAAATGGTTGTTTACTTTTTGTATTATTGAGATTTGCGAGAAAATTACAAGGATTTTACCTTTTAAAACTGCATGCAAATGTTGGAAAACAACAATTCAACATGTCTGTGTGTTGTATTGTGAAGTGTGGTGCAAGAAAGAATGAAAATCAACCTCTAATGTCTTTGCAGAGGTTAATAGCCGGTTTTCATGCAAAAATACATTTAATAATACACATTCGATGATACAGTTGTGACGCGATCATGAATTTATGGCTAAAGTATTGATATTTGGGTTCATTTCCGTATAATAGACCTTTTTAGTATATTTTGTTAATTCATTTGTTTGTTTACAATAATATGTCAAATAGAATAGGGTTGTACCGTTGCCGTAATAGTTTTCTCCGCTGAAACGTCATCGACATATTCTGCGATGTGAACATAAATAATTCTGTGTCTTATTCGGTCCGAGTGACCTTGCCAGGTCCGTCCTCTGGTTCACAGCACCGAAATTAGAATATTTTATTTCACATAAACCTACATGGCCACTTAGGAAACGTCAGTAGCTAGGTCATCATCATCATTTCAGCCGAAAGACGTCCACTGCTGGACATAGGCCTCTCCCAAGGGGGGGGGGGGGGGGGGTTGCCATAATCGCCACGCTTGGCAGGCGGTGTGGTGATTGCAGTATAGTTTGGTGGTGAAATGCATAGAGAACGCTGCTGCCCATTCTCCGGTACGACCCTTAGTCGCCTTTTACGACACCCACGGGAAGTATGGGGTAGTGCTATTCTTTAAGTCCGGCACCACACAGACTGTGGAGTTTCTTGCCAGTGCAGTAGCTAGGTGCACGGTTCCAATTGGTTGCTTCCTATGGGGAAGAACTGGCAAGAAACTCCACAATTTTTACAATGTTTTCTAATTTGTTAAGTACCTGGTACTGATTTTAATAAATAAATAACTCGTTTTTTATTAAATTTATGGACTATCTGTTTCTCTCTTCTCGCCACTACAGATTTATTACCGAAAAAACTCAGTGAAAGCTGAAGTGACGGTAACAGAGAGTTTTTACATTTGGTACTTACGCTGTCAGATGCATTTATAAGTAGGTATCTTATTATATTACCATTTGTCTTCACAACTGGTTTGTACATAATACACATTGTTTGTACATAATACAGGTTTGTACATAACTATAATATTTTCTCTGAAAATTCTAACTGTAATAAAAGATTTTCTTTTTTGACATGTATACCTACCGATAAATAGTTCAGTAATTAACCATGAGTCTTTCGTTTCACGCATCACAAAAGATTATAAATAAAGTATTTTTGCACACTTTATTTTTATGAAAAACTATAAAGTTACCGAAAATAAAGTAACAAACGTTATTATAAAGTATGGTTGGCAACCGTAATTACAACTGACTTTAATTTAGTAAGTTATTATGATCCAAACGTAATAACTAGTAAGACTCATATTTAGTATCGATACTCGATAATAGTAACACCTATGTTCCTTGATTGACACAACCCTAGCAGTGGCAGTCATTTTATGCGACAAAACGAGTTGTAGGTATGCACCGTAGAGGGAGTAGAGGGAGTATAGTAAATTCTCTGTCTACGGTATGCACCCTTTTTTTGTAGGTATTTCCAGTCCATACTTTTTTATGTCAATGCTTGACTCTGACAGTTCTCTATCCTCTGAATTGTCAATGTCATGCATGTCATGATATCAGTGTCACTGTCAGTCTTGACTTCCTCCATGTCTTCCTTCGGTCTACTGTCATCGTCGTCAGCACTCAGCACTGCTGTCGATTAATTTTCGCCTTTTTGAGAAAAACTGCACAATGCTGCAAAGAGGAAATATCGAAAACTGAAAAATCCGTTCGATATTTCAACTTTTTGTCACAGTAATTTAATTGATTCAAAAGCAAGTATTTGTTTTAGTTTTTTTTTTTTGTTGAGGTCATTAGCTGCAACAAGCAAGTGTGTACACTACTCGAATTAATAGATAAATATAAATGTGAATTAATTTATTATTAACGCTATATCAGAGTACGTAGATCCAGGTAATCTATGCGTACGTGTAATGACCAGATAGCTCATCCAAATTGTTTATAGGTTATGTTTAGTTTTGAGAATTATTACTTGAACTAAAACTGTGTATCAAATTTTTCATAGCCTCGCTTGCTCGAGTCAAATTGTGTTTATAGGTAGTACTAATAACAGTATGCTACTGGTCATTCTGATTAGGTATTTTGCAACTTATGTAATTTTTTCTTTAACTTTCTCCAATAGATCAATTTACTTGGAAACCATTTTATTAACTGCATTCCTGTGAATTCGTCGCCTCATATTTGTATAGAATAGGTCCCAGCAACTTTTATTAATTAGACATTCAATAAAATTTGATTCAATTTCTACATCTGTATCTGTAATTTTTGTGGTGTACATAATAAAGACTATCCTAAAGAAATCAATCAGGTGGTGTTAGGATACTTATAGATAAAATACTTGTTTTCCAGACAATGTCTGATGATGCTGAGTTGCAGACGGAGGAGACGGAGGTGCTGAAATCAATTTATGAAGGAGATGATAATTTCAAACAAGTAGATGCTAAAACTTATCAATACAAGGTAAGTTCCCTAAGACGACCCACTGACCAAGTTTTCTTACATTATCATCTAAAAATTCTTTCTAAATCATAGATTGCTTAAATTGCCAGCCTTACCAAAGAGTTTTGTGTTACACAGTAACTGGATTGTGGAGGTCAGATAGGCAGTTGCTCCATGTAAAATACTGGTATTCAGCTGCATCTGGTTGAAAATGCAGATGATGCTTACATTCCATTGCCCCTTACTCAATACTAATTTAGTATTGTGTAGTGCCCCATACTTCCCGTGGGTGTCGCAAAAGGCGACTAAGGGGCGTACCGGAAAATGGGCAGCAGCATTCTCTATGCATTCCACCACCATACCATACTGCGATCGCCAACCCGCCTGCCAAGCGTGGCGATTATGGCAAACCCCCCCCTTTTGGGGGAAGCTTATGTCCAGCAGTGAACGTATTTCAGCTGAAATGATGAATGATGATTGTTGTGTAGTGTGGCAACTGCGTACCGGAAGACTTGGTGTTGGAAGGCTTCCCACAAGGTGGATCGGTAACCTTATGAAGACCGCAGGAACCCGTATGATGTGAGAAGCACAGAATCGGTCGAAGTGGAGGTGCTTGGAGGATGCCTATGTCCAGCAGCGGACATCTGTCAGCGGAAATGATGATTATGTAGTCATATTAATTTCTGATTGACCATAAAGTTCAAATGTTCAATGAAATGGTTGCCATAGCCGGTAGAACCTGAATGAGGCTGGCAAAGGGGCATCAAGATTGGCACAAGATAAGAAAGGATTATTTTATCAGCTGCCGACAAGCTAGTAAAGCACTTGTTTTAGATTTAAGTTATCAGACCATGTTCTATGTTATAGTGTTTGGTTTCCGCACTGTCCTTCAAGTGGACCATTGGGCCATGGTGGCCTTCACTGGTTACTCCAACCAGCCCACCTCCGTTGTTATCAGACCATTGCAATACATGAAACAGTGGGCAGTTTAAAGCATTATTTTTAACTTTTCAGTACATAGAAGGTGAGAAGTCTTTTATTCTTGAGATATCATGGGGCCCTACATACCCAACAGACAAACCAAGCTTTAATTTGGATATATTCTACAATCAGTCTTTGTAAGTACTAAAGCAATAAGATATTATACCTAAACGTGAAAGTGTGTGTGTGTGTTGGTTTGTCATTCACAGCAGCAAAAGGTTGGGTCTACTGGGTTGAAAAGCAAAGAAATCTTTTTATAAGTAACCAATAACCAACACCAGTGCGTGTTGCCAGGGATGACCGATAGGTCATCCCTGGCAACACATCAACACATCGCACTCACAATGGGCCTTATAAGATATTAACATTAGATTAGGCTGCAAGTTACACAAACAGCAACGGAGATGGCTATGCTTAGTATCTTAGTGACCAAATCAGAAATGAAGAGATCCGTGGGAGTACCAAGGAAACCAACATTGGGCAACGGGCAGTGGCCAGGGCACATTGCTCACAGAGCAGATGGCCAATAGGGCCAAAGATTCTGGAGTAACAACCGCGTAATGGAAGGTGTAGTCATTGGTAGGCCATAATGTGAACATCAGTTCACATTGTGGCCTACCAATGACTGAGTTACGCGGTTGTTGTTTGTGGGCATCAGCCCTTATGAAGGCTCAGGATTCTGCTGGATGCCAGAAGCACAGAACTGGTCAATGTGGCTAAGCTTGTGAGTAGCCAATGTCCAGTAGTGGATTTCTTACAGCTGAAATGATAAATATTTTTAAAAAGTATTTATCTAGTGACAAAAATATAATTTTTTGCATTTGTGTCTGTTTGTTTGAATGTATGTTCTGCAAATAATACTTATATTTCTCTTTGGCTGAAATTATAATGATGAAGATTAACTTTTTTTTACAGATTACTGCCTGTAAAAGAAAAAATTTTGAGTATAGTGGATGCTGAAGCGGAGCAATGGGCTGGGTGTGCAATGACATACACACTGTTCGAGTGTTTGAAGGAGAAAGTACCAGAACTACTGGCCGAACAAACTGAAGAGGCAGTGGTGACTAGAATAGAGAAGATAGTTATAGATGATCAGGTGAGCTAATGAGGGCACAGAACTACTGTGTAAAGAGTTCCCGAAACGATCACTTGCAATAAATCAATTGCTATTATAGTAATATTGTCAATCGTTTCAATTGCATTTGGTAGACAATCAATTAGCGCATCAATATGTATCAATCAATGTAAATCGATTTGGGGACCCTATATGTTGTTTTTCCACTAGAAATGTGCTAAACTGCATAGCATCCAGTGAATGATATCAAACACTCATTTGGTTTTCATAGTGTAGCTTGGCTTTAACCTTGACATCCGAATTCTCAGCCTAGTTTGAATAAATGACTTTTGATTTGATTTGACTTAGCTTTGATGGTAAATTATAGATTTTTATATGTTCGTAAAGTAGATTTGTCGCAGCCAACTGGTTAAATTAGCCGTTTAGTTAACCACCTGGCCTTTGGAAGTAGTGCTCGGCTCGCTTCGCCCTCGGCTCTCACGCGGTTGATTACAGTTCATAACCCATTTGGCGGGGTGCCCTGGCTTAGTTACTGCGACCAATTCGGCTCCCGAGTGATTGGTTCAAACCTAAACTATAATTCTCAAACTCAAACTCAAAGCATTTATTTCAATTAAACCTTTGACAGGCACTTTTGAATTGTCAAGAAGTCGGTCAGTCAGAAAATATGAAGCTAGTTGCCCATTCCAAAGCGTAGGTACCTATGGAGAAGAACGGGCAAGAAACTCCATGGACACTCTTTTTAAATTACATTTTACAAAAATATTTGTTACATCATTACTTTTGAATTTATGATTATACATATAATGTGAGAACGATGTATAAAACAAAAAAAGACGTCCGCGTTAAAAGCGTCCAGAATACAACAAACAGTAACAAAACAACAATCCAAAATTAAAACAATTAAAATAAGCCCAGGCGGCTAAGTGATAATTGAATATCATTCAGGCTGTTAGTTGAACGGCCGTTTAGTTAAAAGGCTAGGCGGTTAACTAAACGGTTAATTAAACCAGTTGGCTGCGACAGAATCATAGCACAATTAGCACATCTTTCGCTCTGTTACACCACTTAGCTCTGGTAAAAGTTAGCTTCGCTACCTCGCGGTGGACAGGTTGTTTGTCAAGAGGCGAGAATGTCTATTCGAGTCTCTTCATCATGCAATATACAGGGTTATTGGTAAAACATTAACAACCTCTTAAGAAGTTATTGTAATCATCATTATGAACAACTTTTACTATGGGACCAAACCTGAAATCGCGAAAAAAAAATCAGCTGTTCCCTACATTTTGACGAGTTACGCGAACATAAATGTAGGAAACAGCTGATTTTTTTTTTTGGGACTATTAAGTCACATGTATCGTATAATATTTTATACCTCATGTGACCTAAACCCGCACTTAAGTCACGCCATTATGTGTAAAAATTGACTACTTAAGTCACAGAAATGTTTTTAAAATGATTTAAACTTTCTTTTGTACGAGTAATTAACAGCTAATTAATAGTGTAGGCAGTACTTTCTTATAATTTGGATACATGCGATGCGAGATCTATAATTACGACAAAGATTGTGTTGGTAAGCTTTTATATAAATAAACAAATAAATGATAAATTATTTAACAAATTCCAGACTGAAACGAAGAAACCCGTTGAGAAGAAGGAGCAGTTAACGAAAGCGCAGAAGAGAAGAGCGTGGGACAAGGCGGAGATAGGGCGAGCGGGCGAAAAACCGCGCGGGTTTGACTGGGTGGACATCGTCAAACACTTATCGCAAGCACCACATCACCAGCCAGCCTCATGACCCTCGCAAAACTAATATATAAAGATCTGACGAAGGCATCATGTAGACGGTCAATAAATATCGCGATATCGACTTCTACGAGGTTTATTTGGAATAACCCTGAAAACGCCAAAAAAACTGATGTTATGTAGGGAACAGTGGGATAATTGCGTAACAGACTTACAATGACAATACCTTTCGTTTTGACAGTTCAACAACATTCACTCAATGATATTATATTAACCTTGCGACACACATTTCCGTGCCCCTACCGCTCGTGTCGCATTTATGCGACACACATTTCCGTGCCCCTACCGCTCGTGTCGTATTACTGCGACAGAGAACATGCATGATTTTTTCGTTCTATTCAACGATTGCTCTTCCTTATTTATTATAGGTATTATTTTATCGATTTAGGTATTCAGCTGCATCCGGTTTGACTGGTTGGGAAAAGGCTAGGCAGATGATGATGATTATTTTATCGATTTGTAGCCGCGCGCTAGGGGCACGGTAATTGATATTTAGCCAAGCGCTCAAAAGGTTAAAGTGGTAGATTTGTTGCAGACAAATTCAGACAATTGTTGTAGTTTCATTTAGTCCGCTAATAGAAGCAAGCAACACACTACAGATAACTATCTCTTTCTTTGTCATACGTTCCGTATCTATCGCAGTAAGTATTTTGTAATAACAACGCAAACGCAACAATACAGAACGTCGCTCAGTATGAACGTAGCGTATCTTTCCTTTATAATATCATTGCATTCACTACGTGTTTACGTTATCGAGCAGACGAATTTTTTGAATCTATGAAGCAATTGATTAGGAATTTCCTACGGATTGTGATTGAAAGTTTGTCACGCAATTTGGGTGTAGTTGATTTATTTTCTCGTTTTCATGTTTGGTCTCAATTATGAGTTCAAAGACTCCTTTTCGTGTTTTGAGTTATTTCAATTAAGTGCACCTTGTATAGATATTCATGAAAGTGCGCTTACACGGACAACTATTTGCAATACGCTTATTGCGGTGAATTATGACGTCACGGTAAAATCGGGCTACCAAGCAAAGAGAGATACCACCACACCATATTGAGCGATATTTTATTTTGTTCCGGGAACTTACAGCTAACTTAACAACATATATTTAACCTTTTAACCGCTTGTGTCGCATTTATGCGACACATATTTCCGTGCCCCTACCGCTCGTGTCGTATTTCTGCGACAGAGAACATGCATGATTTTTTCGTTCTATTCAACGATTGTTCTATACTTATTTATTGTAGGTATGATTTTATCGATTTAGGTATTCAGCTGCATCCGGTTTGACTGGAAGCCGACCCCAACATGTTTGGAAAAAGGCTAGGCAGATGATGATGATTATTTTATCGATTTGTAGCCGCGCGCTAGGAGCACGGCAATTGATATTTAGCCAAGCGCTTAAAAGGTTAAAAGCTACTAGTTTGTTAAGTTGCTCCATATCGCTTCACTTTTCTCCACTATCTCGGCAACTGTTGCCCGCAATAATTACTGGAAAAGTTGCCCGTGTAACAAGCTACACTTTGATATCGGTCAGACGGTTAATAACTATCACGATATTTTGTGGACCCGTCAGTAATTCATCATCATCATCATTTCAGCTGAAAGACGTCCACTGCTGGACATGGCCTCCCCCAAGCACCTCCACTTCGACCGGTTCTGTGCGTCTCGCACATAAGCGCTGGCGCACATTTGTCGAGGCTCAGTACGGTTCTCACTGCCAAACAAATATCAATGTTGCGTCTCTTAAAATAACATGAGACGCGCACCTCCTACCGCTTTCATGCGCTATAGGCCTCGCGGAAGTTTATTTATTTTTAACCTTATTTCAAGAAGCGCAAGTTTGAAATTTATTTGGCTGTGAAACCCGCGCTTCGCCAGGTCCGCGGCTGCCCCGGTTGGATGCACTCATTGTTCTCAGCCTTTTCCTGCGGTATTTGTCTTTGAGCGGTGCTCGATCTGGGGGCCTAAAAAGGCCACTTTGGCAGAATCATAAAAGGATAACATAATGGACAGTTAACTTTTAAGTTAATCGTATCAAATCCCATTGGTGTGAAGCATTTTTCAGTATTTTTTTTTGTCTGTGCTAAAACACCAATCAATCCAATCCAAATCCAATCCCAAGCTCTTTGATTGTACCTACGTAGTGCAGCGAAAAAAAGAAAAACACGGACTGTCTTCGCCATATTATAATTCATAATGTTATCCTTTTATCGTGGGTCTGTGTGGTGCCGGACTTAAAGAATACCACCACCCCTTACTTCCCGTGGGTGTCGTAAAAGGCGACTAAGGATCGTACCGGAGAATGGGCAGCAGCGTTCTCTATGTATTTCACCACCATACCATACTGCGATCGCCAACCCGCCTGCCAAGCGTGGCGATTATGGCAAACCCTCCCAAAATTGGGGGAGGCCTATGTCCAGCAGTGGACGTCTATCGGCTGAAACGACGATCCTTTTATGATTTTCCAAAGTGGCCTTTTTAGGCCCCCTGATCAAGGGGTTGTAACTTTAAACTTACATTTTCCAAAATGAATTTAAAATGATGTATTTTGGCTAAATGGATAATGATGTATCCATAAACTGTTATTTGTTATAAAACAGCTAGTTTCTTTAAAGGTTTTTTGTTGCATTTTATCGAGTTAGCCAAAATATTTTTTTAATGCTCGTTTGATGTGATTAAGAAACTAGAGGAATTTGTTACAACAATAGGGATGATGACATTTTATTTTATTTTTAACTCTAAAAAAGTATTGTTTGTAAATAGTACAAAGAATATTATAAAAAGTGTAAAAGCTTAACAAATTGCCAAAGTTATAAACATTTTTAAACAACTGCTAGACGAGGACGGCACCGCAGGAGTTACGTCACGTTTATGTAACTTCATATTAGCGCCACCACAGATAACGCAAGAGCAACTACTTCGCGTGCCAAAAATTGCACCAGCATACGTACAAAAATCGTAAGCCGCCACTTTCACGCTCAGTACTGCTGGCTGGGTGAGCGTGAGCGCTGGCGCTAGTCCCCGGGGGTGGGGCGAGGGGGGTGACGCACGCGGCTTCGTCTTTGAATCGATTTGATTTTCCCATCACTAGATAGTGCTTGTGACGTCATAGTAGGTAGTAAAAAAATGGCGCGCTTGGTTTTCATACAAACTGTAATACTTTTTTTTTTTTTTTTTTTTTTTTTTTTTTTTTTTTAATATAATTCACAAAACTGATGTACAATCACAAAAGCACTAAAACAGCTACAACACAATATTTCTGATTGACATCTACTAGATGTGAATCCAGCATGCATAATTTAAGTAAAACAATTAGTATTTAAAACACAACAATTAAACAAAACTTACGATATGTGAACTTTTCCATAGATAGGAAAAAGTTTTGGGAAAGAACAATTATAATAAAGACATAACTAAAAAAAAATAAAAATTATACAATTAAGACTCTAAGTTTAGTCCTAACTGAGGCTACAGAACCAGTAAAGACATCTATTTCACCACGAATGGAGTTGGCAAGAGAAAGCATGCGGCAAATGGGTGAAAAGTGACCGATATTAGTCCGACTATGAGGCAGGGCGAAAGTCCTTCGATTTAGTAAGCGGCTACTACTACGTGGGATACTAAATCTCACTTGTTCTAGCAGTTCAGGCGAATCTATTATACCATTTATTAGTTTGAATAAAAACATGAAATCTAAAGATTTCCTACGTGCGCTTAAAGATTTCATTTTATAATGATTCAGCCTAGAGTTATAAGAGTTCAGACTACGACATTTGTTATCCGAGTAACACAAGTGATATAAAAACCTTTTTTGAACACGCTCTATCCGATCTGAGTGCACTTGATAAAACGGGTTCCATACCGTACTACAATATTCCAAAGTACTACGAATAACGCTGTTGTAAATGGAAATAGTTAAAATTGGTTCTTTAAAAATTTTCATTTCCCTGACGATGAAACCTGACAATTTAGATGCCCGACTAATCATTTGGTCGTAATGACTCCTAAAACTTAAACTACTGTCTACTAAAACACCAAGGTCCCTTATGGTATCAACTTCTTGGAGCGGGCTGTTATTAATTGAGTAATAATATTGACATGCATTCCTTTTTCTGCTAAACTTAATGAAGTAACATTTGTTTTGATTTAATGACATTTTATTTTGTATGCACCAATTGTGTACGTTATTTAAATCTAACTGAAGCTGAACAATATCGGATTCATCGTATATAGTTCTATATATTTTTAAATCATCAGCAAAAAGTTTATATTCCGAATCAATTTTGTAACCCAAATCATTTATAAAAACTAAGAAAAATAGAGGCCCCAAGTGTGACCCCTGTGGCACCCCTGATGGTAAGTAACATTGTTTGGATTTAAAACCCTTAAGGTACACTAGTTGCGAGCGATTTTTTAAGTACGATTCGCACCAACGAAGCAACGACCCATGAACACCCATACTTTCTAATTTTGCAATTAGTAAGTCGTGATCCACCAAATCGAAGGCCTTCTTAAAGTCGGTGTATATTGAATGAACTTCTCTACCGTCATCTAATGCAGATGATATATATGAAACATACTCAACTAGATTAGACAGTGTTGATTTTTTGGGGCGAAAGCCGTGCTGGTTATCATTCAGCACATTTTTAAATTGAGAAAACATTTTTTTCTGTACAAGCGATTCAACAATTTTACCACAAGCGGATAGAATAGACACTGGTCTGTAGTTTGCAACATCATCAACACTACCAGATTTAAAGATTGGCGTGATGTGCGCTTTTTTCCACTGATCAGGAAATGAGCCCTGCGCCAAAGAATTGTTGAATATTTTAGTCAGTGGATCAGCCAGGTTCGCTGCACATTTTCTTAGGAAAAGCGGAGGGATTGAATCAGGCCCCGGTCCTTTATCACAATCCAGGGAAGACAAGTAATCAAAAACTTCTTTAACTTCAAGTTTGCACTGACTGAAAGTGTTATTGTTACAGGGAGTGGGTTCAACTGGCGTTGTGGTGTGCGTGTTACTGTTTAATCTATATACGGACTGAAAATTATCGGAAAACAAGTCACAAATTTCCTGGCCACCCCTGGCAACCCCAGTGGTATTATTACAAGTCATTTTGTTGGGAATATAACTGCTAACTGTCCGCTTATTCTTTAAGTATCTCCAGACATGCTTAGGATTGGTACGCAGATGCTCAGCTATATTCTTTTTAAAATTAGCATAACAGTCTTTTATCAACTCACTGCAACGCGTTCTTAGGCATTCATACGCAATTTTATCTCTAGGATTTCCGTATTTTTTAAATAGATTGTGATATTTTGCTTTTTCTTTAATGACTTTAAGTAAAGGTCGACTATACCAGACAGGATAGCGTTCATCTCGTGGTTTTGTAATCGGAGTATGCAGTTTAATAATCGGCATAAGAATATCATAGAATTTCTGCAACATTTCGTTAACATCAGTTATAGAATTCCATTCATCAGACCAAGCAATTTTCGCAAGTTTAGCGTTGACCGCTGCATAATTGCAGAGATAAAAGTTCAAGTTCGGGATTTTATTTTGCACAAGAGGATTGCTATGATTAGATGTAAACGAGATCTCCAGCGCTGGATGATGAGGATCAATTTGTATAAGTGAAATCGAGGCCTGAGAAACCAGCACTTTGTTGTTACTACTACTAAGAACTAGATCTAAAATACGATTTGAAGCGTTGGGTATCGAGTTGCATTGATGAAGATCATTAAAAGCTAGCATATCTAAAAAAATGTGTTCTAAATTACTACTAGATCCTTTGGGAACCATTAGACCAGAATCCGCATTATATTCCCAAGAGATACGGCCCATATTAAAATCACCGATCAGTAAGTTGACAGAATTGATTTTACACTTTTTGTTAATTACTTCTGTAAAGTTTCGAAATAGAGAATCGATATAGTCTTGTTTGATTGGAGGTGGAATATAAACCGCACAAATATTAATACTTAAGCCACTGTCGCACTTGATTGTGATCCACAATTCTTCACAGTGGGACTCCCAATTAAATCTCCGCGAGACTTCATATTTGTCCAGAGTTGCAACAAACACCTCCCCACCATCCCTTTTTGTAATCGCGGATACCGTAGATGACCTATCGCGCCTGAACACTCTGTATCGGTTATCTAAAAATTCATGATCTAACACCGTACCATTAAGCCAAGTTTCAGTGCCGATAATTATGTCGTAATCAAAATTTAAAGCAGCAGTATAAAAATCATCTGTCTTGGTTCGTAAGCCTCTTACATTTTGATAATATATTTTAAACTTGAATTTAAAATTCTTATAACACTTATAAACGTGCAAAGTACGCGACTAATAAAAAAAGATAAGCTACAAAGATTCTACAAATTCCAAATTTTTAACTAGCAGAGATTTAGTTGTTACATCTTTCCTCACAAATATGCGACCATTCCGAACCCACACAAAGTTATATTTCTTTTCCTTAGCAGCGATTCTTGTTGCCGCATGTAGTTTTTTATTGGCAAGAGTCAGATTTTCCGTCACAAAAATCGGCTGCTTTTCTCCACCAATACCAATATGGCTGCTGTTTAATTTTTCCGACTCATTCTTCTTATTAAAGTTTCTAACTGCAGCAAGTACATTATCGCGAATGCGAGGACTGGCCAACTTGACGACTATGCTACGTGGACGATTTGTTTCTTCATTTAATTTGGCAACTCTATGAAACGACTGGATATCATTGTCTTGAAGTTCATTTCCCACAATTCTACCCAACTGTTTTACGACCGTCAACAGGTTTTCGGTTTTGTGTTCAGGAACGCACTGTATCTCGATATTGCTTTCACGAGCTAATTGATCAATTTGCTGCAATCTAGTCTCCAATTCTCTCACTTGAGCGCTCATCGCGGCGTTATCTTTGAGGAGTTCGGCAATACAGTTATTATTGCTGGCATTTAATTTGACTTGATCATCATAAGCGTCAGAAAGAAAAGTAACAGTCTTCTTAAACTCGTCCAAGTCCTCGTACATTGAGGAAAATCTTATGGTTAGGTCATTAATTTCCTTTTGGACCGTAGCTAGAGTGGTTTCAAATTTCACCAAAGAGGCCTGTTGACTATCAAACTTTTCATTCATATCCTGCCGTAATTTACGAATTTCTGAGAGTATTGTGTCTTGCAAGTTAACTTCTGTGCCAACGCATGCCACTCGAGGCTTACCTGGCGGTGACTTCTCAGCTGGCGTGAGTCTCTGACAAACTATTGGTTTATTTTGGCTATCAGACGGTCCCGATATAGAGGAATTCATTGTAGCCGGTTCAGCAACAGGAGCCGCTTGGTCAGTCTGTACAGTGTGACCTTTAGCATGAACTGGTGTATTAGTGTTGTCCAATTTAGGACGGCCAGAGACGCAGATTGGACAGGTCCATTTAGTCCTAGGTGTTGACGCTTCATCGTACTTAACGCATTCCAAATGGTACTGAAGGGCACATTTGCTTAAACAGCATTTAATTCTCTTTTGTGTAACGAGAATAGTAGCATTACAGCCAGCGCAAATCATTATAGCAAAAGAAAAAAACAATATATAAAAATAAAAAATAAAAACAAAAAGTACGTCTTGCACTGGGATTCGAACTCGGGAACTCGCAAGTCTCAGCCCTCACTCTACGAACGCCGCCACGGACACTTTGGAATTGTCTTTTGAAATATAAGTATTGGTGCGTAACCGTAGAATTAGCGATCAGAGTGAAGTAAGTTGGGCACGTTTTTTTTTCAAAACACCCACTTTCGTATCAATTGGAACTTGCAAAGTCACTTTTCTTTAAATGTTCATTCTATGTTTCTGCCTTAATACAGTCACTGATCACTCTGCAAACGATATCACGTATGTCGCATACACTTAGCTTTCACTTCCTCAAATGTTTATAACGTAAGTAAAGTTATTACATTTATTAATACTTAGTTGTTTACGGAACGGCAAAATGTAAGTGTTTACTAATTGGCTACCTACCTACTACTCTACTTGCGTTATCTAGGTCTATTTATATGAGTGAACATTCAGTACCGCGCGACAAGGACGGGAATAATAAAAAAAACTTCTAAAGCTTCTAAAGCGTGTAGCTTCTCCATATTTCCATCGATTTTATATTTTTCCGATTACCTATCTCATTTTACTATGCCTTCTTTGAAATTACATTAACTGTTCGAACATCAATAAAAAAAAAACATTATTTTAATTTTTTTTCTGTCTGTTTGTTCCGGCTAATCTCCGAAACGGCTGAACCGATTTTGTTGGGACTTTCACTGGCTGCTGATGTTATGGAGTAACATGTATACTTTTTGTCCCGGTAGCTCGTTCCCATATGGGATAATTTTCGACATCCACTCGGGCTACTAAGAAGCTACTTTCTAATATTAGTCATCATCCCTATTAGTATAACCTGTAAGTGCTAGGCCAGACTGGCAGCGCAGGCGCGGGGCGGGCGCGGCGCGGCGTACTCAAACATAAGAACTTCATTTGAGTGTCCATAGCATAGTGGGCACGCGGGCGCGGTGAGCGGCGCGGGCTGGTCGGCGCGGGGAGCGCGCGGGCAACTCACGCCATAGCTCGTTCATACAAGTGGCCGCAATGGGTGCGCGGGCGGCCCGCGCGTGGACCGGGGTTCTTAAACTAGTTCGAGCTTTTTTTCTTATAAAAGTAATAAGTTTTCTTCATCCCTATTATATTTTGACAAACACGATAGGACAACACCCAGAACGCAGCCGCGCTTCACTGCGGACAGGCAGATCGCGCGCGTTGCCGCACCCGCCTCGCCTGCGCTGCCAGTCTGGCCAAACACTTGCGCTTTAAACTTGGTCGAATAAAATTAATGCAAGCACACCTCATAGCTAAAACTCGAGAGTGTGTGATTATTATTATTTCTTATAAATTGTAATATATTTACATGATTATACAAATATAGTGTCTTACATTGAAATGTTTTATTATTTAGATGACAAATCGCTCTCTCTATGCTTTGACTTTTGAGTGGGTAGATTTTATTTTATGGGGTTTCCTCAGGTATTCAAAAATTTAAATAAAACACACAAGGATAGTTTCTTTGATTTAAATAAAATATATTTGTGAAATCTTGATAAAGACGATGAATATATTTAAGAGTTTTTTTTAGATTTAAAACAATCGAAAAGGATCATTTTAAAGACTTAAAGCACCCCTCTGGTCTCTTCATTGCACAAACAGCATCTTGGCAGAAACAGTCATGTCTAGAGGGTCTAGAAATCTACGGGTCTGGAAATAAAAAAAACCGGTCAAGGGCGAGTCGGACTCGTGAACTCGTGAAAGAGCGCAGTTTGCACATTCTGAAATATTTTTTCTTTTTTTTAGGCCGCATAGTTTTTCGACTTTTGATGAAAAATGTAAAAAAAAATACCGTTCCCCTCCTCTTATCTCCGAAGTTTGCAAAGAGAAAAATCTGAAATTATTCTATGTACAGACGCCAGCACATCAAGCTACTACAATCTGTCAAATTTCTTTGATAGATTTTCAACTTTATCGCAAAAGCATAAAGTTCAAAATTGATTGGGACAATTTGACAGTTTCGGGTAGCTTGATGTGCTGGCGTCTTTACCTAATAGAAGTTTATGTGAAGATTACAGGAAAAATAAAATGAAGTCTCTAAATAGCTCACTTTTTCATAAATCATCAACAAAAGTTACATTAGTTCCACTATCAGTCAAGAGATGGCGCTGACATAAAACTGCAATATTCTACACCGCAGTGCAGTGTTAAAATTCTGAATTCGCGGGTAGGTGTAAAAAGAAGACAGACGTAACTGTAGTATTGTTTATATATTAAAAATAGTAATTCGCAGTATTTTCACTAGTTTTTTACATATTATCAGCGTATAGCCTATACACAACGGGTACTCACGTTTATGTGACTTAAGCAATAATTTTACACCACCTGCCAGCTCATCACTTCACAACACTTTTTTTAAATTCACCGAACAGAAGTGGACAATTACGGCTACAATGTCTCAATTTGATGAGATAATATCTGCACAGAAGACATTAGAGGATAGCTTTATCCGGAAGATGAGTGAGTTGGAGGCGCAGATTCAGTGTGCAGGACCTGCCAAGGACACCGTGGCGAGGGTAGCTGAGGAGTTTCGCACCTTCAGGGAGCTGATCTTCAGCATGCTGAGCCTGCTACGAAGACAGATCAGCGAATGTGCCAGACAGGTCGACGGGCTGGAGACCAGGCATCGGCGGAAGGCACTCATTTTCCAAGGCATAGCAGAGGTTGAAGGGGAAGTCAGCAGCACAGTGATCCTGGAGGTGATAAGCAAGAAGCTGTCCCTCAATACTCTCACTGCATCCTCCATAAAGGTCTGCCACAGACTTGGCCTAGCCAAAAAGGATCACCATAGGCCTATCCTGGTCAAGTTCGCGAGCTATGATGACAGGTCTGCGGTCTGGAGAGCGAAGACAGGTCTGAAGGGCTCATCCATCTCTGTCAAGGAGTTTTTGACTAGGACCCGACAATCCATCTTTGGGAAGGCGCGGCTTCACTTTTCTATGCGGTCGTGTTGGACTCAGGACGGTGTCATCGTTATTAAAGCCCCCGATGGAAGCAAACATAAGGTGACAACATTTGAAGAACTGAGTCCGCTGCTGGTGAAATATCCCCGGGTTCAAACGTCTGGAGATGGCCTGAAAAACAAGACGCGTTAGTTATGGTATCAATCCTCAATTACTTATTATTATAGAGTCGGTAAGAGAGGCGGTGGTGTAGCTATTTACCTCCGTGCTGATCTTCCTTTTAAAGTTCTCTCTACTTCTTCCTGTAATACTTCGGCTGAGTTTCTTTTTCTAGAAGTCAGTGTCAAAGGAGCTAAAACCGTTCTTGGCGTTGTGTATTGTCCCCCCTCACTTGATTACTTCACCGAATTCGAATCGGTCCTAGAATCTTTAGGTTCCGAGTATGCACATCACATAGTCATGGGGGATTTCAACACCAATCTCCTTGCCCACAACTCCCATCGATCCCGTAAACTTCTACATCTGGTCGAGTCAGCTAGTCTGCATGTGTTGCCTCTCCAACCAACTCATCATAACACTGCCGGTGATGATACTTGGCTCGACTTGATCCTCACCTCAAATCCTTCCCTAGTCTCCTCACATGGTCAACTTGACGCTCCTGGTTTTTCCCATCACGACCTTATTTTCCTGTCATATGTCCTTAAATCTCCTAAACCCAAACCTACATTCCAGTACAGGCGAGCTATGATGACAGGTCTGCGGTCTGGAGAGCGAAGACAGGTCTGAAGGGCTCATCCATCTCTGTCAAGGAGTTTTTGACTAGGACCCGACAATCCATCTTTGGGAAGGCGCGGCTTCACTTTTCTATGCGGTCGTGTTGGACTCAGGACGGTGTCATCGTTATTAAAGCCCCCGATGGAAGCAAACATAAGGTGACAACATTTGAAGAACTGAGTCCGCTGCTGGTGAAATATCCCCGGGTTCAAACGTCTGGAGATGGCCTGAAAAACAAGACGCGTTAGTTATGGTATCAATCCTCAATTACTTATTATTACACAGTATAATAATTACGCATTAGACACCCATTTAGCAATTAGGATTTCCTTACCTTAAAGTTTGATAACCTCCATTGTTCGTTAACCTTTTTATATACATATTTGTCTCGTATTTTTGCATAGTAGTATTTGTTTCTGTTCCATTTCTCCTCGCAAGTCTCCGAGTTGACAATAATTACACAAGTAACGCATACTTTAGGATTTTTACCCTCAACCGGATTTATATTCTCACTTTTTGTTTTCATTCGTCTTTCTTTACCATGTTTCTAATATAAGTTGCCGGCACGTAACTTGGCAAGAGTTTTTGTAGTGGGGGAAGTTTGCGCACGCACAATTTCATACATTTTTATATGCGCGAACTTCCCCCACTACGAAAATCTCTTGCCAAGTTACGTGCCGGTAATTTGTAGTAGGTAGTAACGTCAACAGATAATGTAATTTTAATGTTGGCTGTCAATTAAAGTAAACGTCATACTCATGTGACGTTTTGGTCACGTTCATGGAAGATGTATTTGTATTTTGAATGCTTGAAGGGTGCGTTCGGAATAATTAAAATTAGCGGAAGAATTCCTTTATCGCTAAGTTACAATTTGTATGGATGTAACGTTTCTTGATTTTATTTTATTTCTGTGTTCACTATCTGTAATGATGATGTTAGCTGGCGGGTGGTGCAGAGATGCAAACGTCCTACCAGTATTTCGTGTAGGTCTCTTTTAAAACTCGTATATTTATATTTATTTAGTATATAAAATCTGCTTTTATTGTATTTATATATATTAATATCCATGACAACATTTGATAATGAATCTTTTTTCTCTGCCAACGAATCTACTGCCTCTTCTGGTGATGATAGCTTTTGTTCTCTTACAGAAAACCTTGATGAACTTTTACGCCTAAGATTCAGCCAAAATCTTGGCCGGTTGTTTAATGTCTGTCATATAAATGCTCAAAGCATTCCAAGCCACTACAATGAGTTGTATGAAACTTTCTCGAACAACAACGTCCATGCCGTCCTGATTTCTGAAACTTGGTTAAAACCTGAACTTTTATCCACCACTTACTCTCTCCCAGGATTCGTTCTTTTGCGGAATGACAGAGTCGGTAAGAGAGGCGGTGGTGTAGCTATTTACCTCCGTGCTGATCTTCCTTTTAAAGTTCTCTCTACTTCTTCCTGTAATACTTCGGCTGAGTTTCTTTTTCTAGAAGTCAGTGTCAAAGGAGCTAAAACCGTTCTTGGCGTTGTGTATTGTCCCCCCTCACTTGATTACTTCACCGAATTCGAATCGGTCCTAGAATCTTTAGGTTCCGAGTATGCACATCACATAGTCATGGGGGATTTCAACACCAATCTCCTTGCCCACAACTCCCATCGATCCCGTAAACTTCTACATCTGGTCGAGTCAGCTAGTCTGCATGTGTTGCCTCTCCAACCAACTCATCATAACACTGCCGGTGATGATACTTGGCTCGACTTGATCCTCACCTCAAATCCTTCCCTAGTCTCCTCACATGGTCAACTTGACGCTCCTGGTTTTTCCCATCACGACCTTATTTTCCTGTCATATGTCCTTAAATCTCCTAAACCCAAACCTACATTCCAGTACAGGCGTGCCTTTGCGCGGATGAATAGTGAAAAGCTTGCACATGATGCTTCTAATATTGACTGGACACCCCTGGAGGAAGCCACTACAGTTGACGATAAAGTTACGATTTTTAACAATGCTGTAGTAAAGCTGTACGACACCCACGCTCCCATTAGGAGAGTCAAGCTAAAGCGCCCACCTGCGCCATGGATGAATGTGGGAGTTCAGATGGCGATGCGACGAAGGGACCGCGCGTTTCGGAAGTTTAAAAAGGATCGGTCTGATGACAATTGGACTCTCTTCAAAACTGCTCGCAATCGTTGTAATCAGATGATACGCAACGCTAAACGTCGCCATATTCTTGATAACATCACTTCAGCTTCTCCTGCTGATATCTGGAAATTCCTTGGAACTCTAGGTATTGGCAAATCGCGGCATTCAGACCTTCCTAACGCATTTGGCTTGGATGATCTAAATCGTCATTTCTCCACTGTTCCCACCCTTGATGATCCAACCAAATGCCAAACCCTTGACTACCTTGCTGGTCTGACGCGACCCAATATTACCCCCTTTGCCTTCACCCCAGTCGACCCGGGAGAGATCAAAAAGATTATCCTATCCATTAAGTCCAAAGCCGTTGGTTGTGATAACATCAGTCGACACATGATCGTGACAGCGGTTGATCAGCTCCTTCCTGCAATTTCCCATATAGTTAACTTCTCCCTTTACTCCGGTGTTTTCCCTTCCCTGTGGCGGAAAGCCCATGTTCGACCACTACCCAAAATCTCTAATCCCACTCTTCTCAGTCACTTTCGTCCAATTTCCATCCTTCCCTTTTTATCCAAAGTACTCGAGGCCTGTGTACATAAACAATTCTCCAACTTCATTCACAAAAACTCCCTCATCAGTCCATTCCAATCCGGGTTCAGGCCCGGGCACAGTACTGTTTCTGCTCTCCTTAAAGTGACTGACGATATAAGGCGAGGAATGGAAGACACTAAAGCTACGGTTTTAGTGTTGATCGATTTCTCCAATGCTTTCAATACCGTCAGTCACGAAGTCCTTTTATCCATCCTCTCCTATCGCATGGTCTCTCACGAGGTTCTGGTATGGTTTTCTTCCTATCTTCGGGGACGTCAGCAATCAGTTCTTGCTGGTGACTCTAACTCCAGCTGGTGTGATCTTGAAACTGGCGTCCCTCAAGGCGGCATTCTATCTCCACTTTTGTTCTCTATCTTTATAGATCTCATAACCTCCGAGCTTCAGTGTGCGTATCATCTTTACGCTGACGACTTACAGCTCTACTGTCAGGCAGGTGTTGACAGCTTACCCGGTGCGATCGAGGAGCTAAATCGGGATTTACGAATTGTCAAAAACTGGTCTGATCGTTTTGGGGTGGCGGTTAACCCAACCAAGTGTCAGGCTATCATTGTAGGGAGCCCCCATAGCTTGAGGAGGCTGAGTGGTTTAACGGTGCCACCGGTAATCTTTGATGGCACAGTGATTCCGTTTAGCTCTGACGTTAAGGATCTGGGTTTGCATGTTGACACTTGCCTTGACTGGCGTAAGCAGGTCGCGATTGTGAGCAAGAAGGTCACTGGAACGTTGCGGTCGCTCTATCGCTTGAAAAATATTCTCCCATCACACATTAAGGCAATGCTTGTACAGTCCCTTATCTTCCCTATAATTGACTATGGTGATGTGTGCTACTATGACCTGAATGCAGATCTCCTCAATAAACTTGACCGACTTCTTAATAGCTGCATTCGATTCGTTTTCAATCTCCGCAAGTATGATCATGTATCTGCACATCGATCGCTTTTAAAGTGGTTACCTATCCGGCAGCGCAGAGCGTTGAGGGCATTGACAACCCTGTTTTCTATTCTTCACAAACCCACTTCTCCTTCATATCTGACTTCTCTTTGTCAATATTTATGCTCTGCACACACCAAGAATCTTCGGTCCGAGAATAATCGTCTTCTTCGTTGTCCTTCTCATCGCTCTGGTTTTATTAAGTCTTCTTTCTTTGTCCAGGCGGTTTTCCTTTGGAATGCGCTCCCTCAGAATATCAGGACGGTTACCAATCAGTTCACATTTAAAGTGAAAGCTCGAGAACACATACACAAGAAGTTAGCAGATTCGTTGTTGTAGGTTTTCTTGTTTCTCTCTCATCTTTTGTTTTGGTTTATATATTTTTTTTGTATGTATGTATATATGTATTTATTCTTATATTTTTCTTATATTTTACTTATAAATATTTTCTATTTGTTTTCTGCTATTGTACCTACTATGTATTGTTTCTGCATCACCCTAAGGTAGACTGGTAGAAAATGCCCATGGCATTAAGTCCGCCTTTGTACAGTTTTTACTTGTGCATAAAGTTTTAATAAATAAATAAAATTCTCTGACGAATATAGGCCTCGCCGATGAAAATTAAAAACATGATGTAACGGAACCCTCGGTGCGCGAGTCCGACCCGCTCTTGCCCGGTTTTTATAGCTTGAACTAAGTTAGCGTTGGTATTGGTTAGTTTTACACACATCCCTCACTACGCATACTCGCTCATCTCTGGTGGAAACGCAGCCTTAATGTCATTCAAGTGCCAAAAGAGCCTCTTAGTACTGTCATCATCATCATCATTTCAGCCGAAAGACGTCCACTGCTGGACATAGGCCTCCCCCAAAAGGGGGGGGGGGGGGGGTTAATAATGCATCATCAAAAAGGAAAACATAGGGACATAGAAGTCACTTCAGCCGAAAGACGTCCACTGCTAGACATAGGCCTCCCCCAAAAAGGGGGGGGGGGGGTTTGCCATAATCGCCACGCTTGGCAGGCGAGTTGGCGATCGCAGTATAGTATGGTGGTGGAATGCATAGAGAACGCTACTGCCCATTCTCCGGTACGACCCTTAGTCGCCTTTTACGACACCCACGGGAAGTATGGGGTGGTGCTATTCTTTAAGTCCGGCACCACACAGACATTAGCACTGTAGGTATGTAGAAAGTAATTCAAAATCATAGTTACCTTCAGTCAAGTCATCGTTGTAGTAAATCAAAATGGCGGGTATGTGAATATTTTCAGCCAGCGCTACGTCGCTAAATCTATCCCGTTCGTCGGGTATACCGTTTTCTTCCAGAGTCTTTTTGAGGCAAAGTCCCTTGCCCATGTAACGCCATGTGTAGGACATTAGATGACTGTTGTGCGGTAGATATCTCATCATAATCTCGTAAATGGTTTCTTCAGAACATACCTCTAAAGTCACTGTGGAGCCTAATAGAAATTCTATAGGTCAAGTTCATGTATTAGATAGAAGAAGAGTATTAAGTTGATAATGGCGCCGATTCTGTTGTTCACAAACTAAACTAAATTTAGGTTCAGGCATCTTATTCTTTCTATTTCAATAAGAAAAGGACAGAAGATAAATATTAGTTTAGTCCTGTCAAATTAGTCAGCGCCTGACGTAAATTGACGTATTTTTAATAGCCAATTTTTTAATCTCGTCTAAATTGTCTATGGAGCATCTTAATTTGACAGAATTAAACTAATATTTATCATCTGTCCTTTTCTTAATGAAATAGAAAGAAAAAGATGCATGCACTTAAATTTAGTTTAGTTTTTGAACAACAGAATCGGCGCCAATACCTTGATTCAAATAGGTACTTATAGTGTAGCGGGGTTGTGTAACACACTATTAGTAGCAATGGCTTTCATTTTGTCAGCTCAATAACATTCATTGCCTTATTTACATTGTTGAGCAGATACATTTTTCGAACATATTAAGCAATGGATTAGCAATATCCTTCAGAATTATTCAGATTGAGATTAGTGTGCTATGTAATCACGGTGTAGGTCCTACTGTGAAACCGACGGAGACATATGCTAAACTGTATTCTTCTACATTGTTCAACATTATATGACGTCATCACTCATTATGACTGCACCACCAGGCCAAAAAAGGCCACTTTGGCAGAATAATAAGGATAGCTCTTTGGACAGTTAACCGTTAAGTTAATCGTATCAAATCCCATTGGTGAAGCATTTTTCAGTTTTTTTTTGTCTGTGCAAAGTACCAATCAATCCAATCCAAATCCAATCCCAACTTCTTTGATTATACCTACGTAGTGCAGCGAAAAAAAGTAAAAACACGGACTGTCTTCGCCATATTACGATTCATAATGTTATCCTTTTATCATTCTTCAAGGTGGCCTTTTTAGGCCCCCAGCTCAGTAACCGCCCGTCACCGCCTCGAAGAATTCCACCCGCTTGTAGCCAAAGCGCCGCAGCAAGACGACCGCTCGCTGCTGGCACACCGTCGCTGAGGTGACAGCTTGTTATTCACGCGCTGCTGACTAGTTGGTAACTCACCGTCCACGCGACAAAGGCTAGTTTTCAGCTTACAGACTGGTTTGCGAAAATTAGTGAGTGTGAGAATTAGCGGGCGACGATGAGACAGACGTGCAAGCGGCGCGAGGACCGCGCGCGTGTGGCGAGGTGCCGCATACACGGCATAACTGCATACCACTTGCAGGGGTTTCTTCGGCGCGACGAGTGTACTTACTTTAGGCCCCTCGCCCACGGCGACTTTTTGTATCGATGCAGTAGCGATGCTGTCGCGCGTTCGCATCGATACAGTCGCGATGCGGTCGCTAGCTGTTTGCCCTCGCCCACATCACGATTCTCAGTCGCGACGCAAACGCGATACAAACGCGATTCAGTAACGGCACAAAAACGGTTGCAAGATGGACTCCGTTGAGGCAACATTAGTCACATTGTCTTTGGTGCCGCTTTTACGTAAGCAGCCGAAGCGTCTCCACTTATGCGCCAGCCTCCCTCCGTTCTCTCCCCGATGTCGTACGACACGGTCGCGCGTTTGCATCGATACAGTCGCGATGCTGTAGCGCGTTGCAAAAGCGACTAACACGCGTTAGTAGGTGATGCTGTCGCGCGTTACGCAAACGCGCGACAGCATCGCTACAAAAAGTCGCCGTGGGCGAGGGGCCTTAGTGCAGTTGCGATGCTGGTATAATATAATGAGCTGGTATAATATAAAAACGCGCCTTCTTGCCTTGTGGCACGGCACTAAATATTCCTGAAATCAGTGTAGTGTAATAAGCGCTTGACTTAAACCGTCTTATGTAGGTACTTGCCAGTCAAAGTATTAGTTATCCTGATAGGCCTAGTTTTAGCTGTTGCTTTGCCCACCACATATTTATCGCCACTCCACCATGGTTCATCTAGTTTGCGCCACTTAGTGGAGGGGACTATGGGGCGCCGGAATGCATGGCCATGAGTGCGGTACGTGACCTGTGTACCGGTCACAGCATGGATCTGCCGCACCCATTCCCCATCTTTGAACCAATAGCTCAAGTCTTTGCCGGCGTTCGCTACCATCGTCATAGCTAGCTGTAAAAGAAAATTGTAATATAAACTTATTTCAATTCAGAACTTTTGATAGGTAGGTCACCTTTTGGAACAAAAACTTTAACAAGCTTTATGGACCTTCACCCAATCAGCTGTGCTATATTATATGTGAAACAAGGGTTTAGGACTGAATAACAGTTGCGTAATTTCTCATACAATAATCCCGCTAAAACACATGTGTATATCTGAATTCTGAACTGTAATTGGTAGAGTAGGTAAGCGTACTCCGGTCCGGTATACGCCGTGTGTACCTACCTAAATCTTTATTAGTAAGGCAGTTAGCCAACATTAATATTACCTACTAACCCTTTTGCCGTCGCAATAGAAATAGCCTTGTTTAAAACAATGGCAATACTCCACGCAGTCGTTACAGTACCAGTACCTGTTGGCACATGAACAGGTCTTGACGCACCTACAGTTTCGGAACTGCTCCTGAAGCCAGCTCGTCACGTCGTAGACCAACCCGTTGACCGACACCCAGCAGTCTGAAGAATGGTTGTGAATGGCCACCTCTGCTGGAGTGTACCATTGCTGTTTCGTATATGTCATGGGTCTTTATTAAATAGTATCAAAAAAAATTATGATTAAGTATTTTGTTTTCAAATGGATTATTGATTACTCACATGTCATTTTTTTTTCGTTTACGAGACGTTTAATGTCATTTTCTTTGTTGAGTTTTGTTTAATTTTTAATGAATTGAAACCTTTTTGGTAGCCCAGAAAAGAAAAGTGGGTCCAACTGGGTCTTTAAGAACACCTCAACACAATCTAGGGATATTTTAGTTAATCATGTAAGTAAGTAATGAAAAGAAACTACTTAAAAATCGTATAACTTACCTACTTACCTACCTACATCAAGTTGTGGTAGATAATTTATAAGTACGGTCGAACAAGCTATTTGGTATACAGGCAGCTAACATGCAACTACTTCTAAACAATGATCTGGGTGTGCTGAGTAGTTCATTCTTTTACACCATTATTAAGGATGCCATAAGCTGAAAAAGTTATATTATAACGCACAAAAGAAAACCAAGTGGCAAATATTGGCAGTGTAGTGGCAAGATGAATATTTTTGCCTGTATACCAAATATCTTGTTCGACCGTACCTACTCTAATTTAAAACTTATTTACATTTTGTTGCATAAATAATCACTCTGAATGTATAAAATCAATGATATTATAAGTGTAAAAAGGTGGTTAAAATAATCAAACATCTATGCAACAAGATGTAGGTAAGCATAACGCAAGTTAAAAAAAGCAACCTCTCGCGTCCGGCCTTGGTGCAAGCCATGGTCCGGGACGAGAGGGAGTAGGAGGCAGTCACCTCCTTCTGCCAAGCAGTCTTGCTAGCGAAGGAGGTGGCGGGACGGTTCAGGGAAAGAGCCCCGTCCCAGCCGCCGCGGGAGGCACTCCAGGCGTCGGCAGCCGCGTGACGACTTCCGGCCACCGCAGGCCCGGGCCTGCGGGCGTAGAGTAATGGGTAGCTCAGCGTTCGATCAGGACCAGGCCCGTGCCGGACGGCGCGTACGTGTTCCAGGCGCGCCTCAAAGAGATGTCAGCATCGAGGAGCCCCTTAGGGCCGAAGCCTGCCGGGTCAGCGGGATTGTCCGAAAGGGTTACCGCTGGCCCGGAACATAAAGGGCTAAGGAAGGAACACGGGTGGGTTTTAGTCAGTAAGAGTCTGACACTCCTTTCCGCTCCACCCAGAGCGGGAGGAGTCATTTGATGATTTCCCATGCGCAAAAAAAAAAGTTAAAAAAGAGGCACTCCAGGAGTGCCGATAGAAGTGAATACAAAACACAAACAGAATACTTTGCCATCACTCACTGACATATCGGATATACATTAAAACCGAGTATATCCCGAGGACCGCCGAACACATGCGAAGCGGTGTCGGTTACGGTAACAGTGGCGCGAGATCAATAGTTTTTTCCCATCTCAAAATATGCCCAACGCGCCTGGAGAAGTTTTCACTTCAAAAAATATGGATGTCATGTGATCAACTTTGAACGTTATATCTCCGAAACGTGACGCGTGTTTGGTCCTATTATGTTTTCTATTTTTATAGGACTCATGCGTGGCCGCCATTTTGAAAAAAAAAACAAAATGGCGGACAGGTAGGTAAGTATTCAATTCAAGGCTCCATATAAAAATCATAAATTTTCGTTTACTTTAGGTAAAGGGTGTTTTTTTTAGGTAAGTAAGTATACAAATTCAAAATGAAATAAAACACCTAAAAATAAATTTAATTATCATGGTATTGATTTTACATAAAAGATATTCTTATGCCATTAGTGCTTAAAAATATATGGGCGCCACGGCTGGCTCGAATGAAGCGTAATCGGGAAGTCCAATTTTCTATCACTTTTTCGAGCAACTGGGGCCGTAGGTATATCGGCAATAACGCGACAAATGTTGGCTTCCAAGTGGTCCAACGTCTGAGGTTTATCTGCGAAGACGTGTGACTTCACATTCCCCAAAGAAATTAATCCATAGGTGTGAGATCACACGATCGTGGAGGCAATATTCAGCTTGACCAAATGCACTGAAAAAGTGGGTCAAGCTGAATATTGTTTTTGGCCCATTCACCGAACGTACGGCGCGCATAATGGTCACGCGGTTTCAGGGTTCAGGTCTTGCACAAGTTGGATCTTGTAAGTCTAATTTTTCCTCAAAATCTTCCATAAAGTGGATGGGCACAGCTAGCTAATTGCTGTGCACGATGGCGAATCGACTCATTCGGGTCCTCTTCAACTCTACGCTCCACAGCAGCAATATATTTTCTTCTGTGTGTTCTGTACCGGTCTTTGTGGATGCGTAGGTATTATCAACGATATTAGAGTGTGCGTGGTACGAAAACGATCCATTGTTTTCCGAATAACTTGCTCGGATGGACGATTATGTCGACCGTAAAATGGACGTAGGGCACGGTAAGTTTGGCGAACATGGTTTTCAAAATAAATTTGCACAAATTTGCAAGTGTTGTTCCGAAGTAAGTCTATCCATTGTGAAATAGCAAAACGTACTGTGATCACAAATATACCGCCAACCTATATAAAAAAGTACTCTGTGCCGCCAACTGTCAAATTGACAATCACTAGAAACAGTATTGCCAATTTAAAAACCAAACCTCTAAAAAAAACACCCGTTACATTCCACTATAGTCACAAATATTTTGCAACGCACACTCTGCGAAATGTAACCGATGAAACACAGGTAGGCGCATCTGTGCGTTGACATGACAGTGTAAACATCGCCGTATTCATACCTACATCCCTACATTGTATCACCTAAGAACTTGACTTTGTTTCGAAGATGTATTTCCAAATACTAACGTACAACATCCACTTAGTATTTGTGTTTACGCATAGTTTAAATCAACCTTAGTATAAAGGCAGTCGTTAGTCGCCACTGCAGCACTGTCACAGCTTGATACTGTGCTTGTCACATCAATCAGTGATCGTGGTCAACATCGAAAGCAATCGCAGTGTGTTTATTAAACGCGAACTAATCATCGGAATTTATTAAGTAACGAGGAAACACGAACAAAGGTCTCGGCGATCAATAGAATGATGTGGTAAGTCTTGTTTCAATCTTAATCAAAATAACGGAGAATAAGATGACGTATTCTTGGGGTCTCCAAACTGTTTTAGTTCGTGGCCTGCTTTAGACCAATAATTTGAGTTGTATTTATGAATTATTGTTCTGTAAAGTCTTTATTACGAGCACATCTTTCTTTATTACCATACAACTTTGTACCATCATTTGATTAATAACTTAATAAGAAAGCAATTGTTTCAGGCTAACAACTGCCCTTGGAATCATAAGGTTGTCTCAAGTTGCCCACACAGCGTCTTGGATAAACCCTCCAGTAAGATATGTCCAAGATAACTTTATAGATCAAGACTTCTTCTTCGACAGAATCGTTCCACTGAGTTTAAATGAAGACCGTAAGGCTAGGAACTACGCCATAGGAGTACATATATCTTCTGATCGAATACTGACTTCATTCAATCCCTTTAGAAGAATTATAAGGAATGAAACTATGCTCAACGACTTATATGCAACAAGTCTCATGGGACGCGTAAGACTCGAAAATGGAAATTGGAAATATGCGTGGATTGTAAGCCACCTCGCCTGCGGCCGTCAAATTCAGGATTTACCTGATGAAGTAATTACTAAAGGTGACTTGTGGCACGGGCCGGGCAAGAGACACTGCCCATTACACGATTTACTAGTGTTCAGAATATATAATAATCTGACAGTAAGCACTGTGGAAACGAAAGATTACACCATGGAACTATTTCCTGATAACGCACAGACTGACAATAGGCCTGATCTATTTTTGACAAAGCTCGCGTTTCCAGACGAACGTATGGGTGTCAACTTTAAATTTTGCGCGGTTGTTCTTCGGCGAAGATTAAAAGTTACTTATTACACGGAAGATGACCACGCACTGTTGGATTGTAACGAGTGGCTGCCACGACACTGGGGATATTTTATTTGCATACGAAATAAAAATAAACACAAGGAGGTGTCATCAGGCGCAATGTTAGTGTCCAAAGAAAAGTTATTCGGTGTGGCTAGTTTTGTATTATCTAGAGGAGGAGAAAGCATAATCGTATTCACAGACATCAGACCTTATTACGATCTCATTTATAATACCTGCACCTATTCTGATTCAGAGGAAGAGCCCCCAGACAGCTTTCCGGGCAATAAAGACTGGGTCATCAAAAATGATACAAAACTAGAAGAACCATAAAAAAGCAAACCGTTCTGTGGAACAACTTCTATTCTAAGAGGTCCCCCGACTGCCATATGTATTTATCTGTTTTAGTCTCGTTACATAAATTCTTTAAGTCGGGGGTTTTTAAGTGATTTTATCCTTTTCCAATTACATTTAAACGTAGTGGGTTTTTCAAAATTTTTAATTTTGCTTTTTATTTCAAAATGTTTAAAGAGCATAGGTTCATTAGACATAATATGTACCTAGTAGCTAAAATAAAATATAATACTGCAGGCCTCCTAGTGATTTTCCACCATAACAACTATTTAAAAATCCTTACTAATCAACCACAAACCCATTATTGATGATGAAAACCGCATCCAAACACAAATTTTACAATTTTCCATAAATTTAAATACGTAATGAATAGATAATATTTGCAAGATAAATTTTGAACGAATGTAGCAATGAATATAAGATTGAAAGTTAAATTGAATGAAGACTGAGAATGTGTCGTAGACATCCTCGGGGGCCTTGAAAGTTATAGATGAAGCTTTCAAGAACATTTGTCCGTGTAGTTAACTGGTAAAGGCAGCAGACACTATCTGTTGATGCTGTTCCTCTGAATCAGATTCAGAGGAAATGCGCCTAGGTGTATTTACGGGCAGTGTAGACTGGACCTTCACAACCACACCACCACCCCAAGAGGGTGATACTGGAACTGGCTAACATATGTCGACTTTAGCAGGAAAGACCAAGACACTCAGGGACTTAAAAACACCTTCATAAAGGTTACAGAATTTATAAGTGTTACATATTGAATTGAACTAGTGAACTACTAAACTATCATCATTATAGATCCTACAATGACAGAATCAAATATGTAACCCTTATAAATGTGTTTTTCAATGTGTTAATTAACCCAAAACACTTTTAAAAGTGTAACAGTAATAATATCTGTAGCCGTTAAGTGTAACCGGTAAACGCGGCGTTGCCAAACTAGCCGTAATCCCGATTGGATTGAGGCTATAAATAAGTAAATTTTTGATTATTACTTTTTCAAGTAAGTACCTCTATTTTATTAGTATTATGATAAAGAAAAACATATTTTAAGTTTCTTTTAATTTTTTATTTATTTATCTGACGTTTTATCAATAAGCTCAAATCTCCATAGCAAACACATGCAGTACAATAATAATTTGATATGCCATGTGAGTGTTTCCCGTTAGATTACTTGAAAAAACTAGAACTGCTTCAAGAAAAGGATGGTACGGCCGTGTCCCTTTTTGCTCGACTTGGTGGGGGCACTCCCGTGCCCCCAGATAAGTATGTTAGATTCAGAATTTACCACACCATTAAAAGAAACAATAATTATTAAAAAAATATATATAAAGAAAATTATTAGAGTAAGTAATTTGTAAAGTATTCTATCATACTGAATAATAAAACTATATAACAAATGTTATGTTTAATTTGTCTTAACCTATTGTGACAACTCTACCAAAATAGGTAACAATTTTGCAATTTTTAAGGAGCTTTGCCTCTGTTCCGTTTGTCTACTCATGTGTTTCTGTTACACCTATTAACACATATAAAAGGCTACACTTTGATTCTGTAACATTATTGAATCTGTTACATTTAGAGTGTTTTTTAGGGTTCCGTAGTCAACTAGGAACCCTTATAGTTTCGCCATGTCTGTCTGTCCGTCCTCGCTTAATCTCTGTGACCGTTAGCACTAGAAAGCTGAAATTTGGTACCAATATGTATATCAATCACGCCGACAAAGTGGTAAAATTAAATTTTTGAAAATATTTTTTTTTAGGGTACCCCTACATGTCAAGTGGGGATGAATATTTTTTTGGCACTGATTTAAAGAGGCAGTTGTAAATAGCGGTTTTGGTAAGTTAAAAATTATAAATGGCACGTTTAATAACTTGTTCAGCAGTTAAAATTAAGCAGTAAAGTAAACAAAAATGAGTAATAAAAAATAATGAAATGGATCAGTGAATATATAATTGAGTGGGAAAATAATTAAATGGGCGGTAAAAATGAATGAATGGGCAGTTACGTGTGGGCAGTAATAAATCGGAATTTGTCGGTAATAAATCTCATTCTAAGCAATTCTATAAACAATGAGGTGGTAAAGTAGTTTTGGGTGTGTAGTCGACGGAGCCCCGCTTCGCGGGGCCCCTATTTCTGTCTACAGGGTTTAAAGGAACCTAACACGAAGGGGATGACGGGGGCTCGTTCGCTCGCTTTGCTCGCTCACTCGAGCCCCTGTCATCCCCTTCGAACCTAACCTGTCCGAGTCGGGGTGCCCCAAGTCCCGAGCTCGCTTCGCTCGCTCTTGCATCCGCTATGATCTGCCGAACTATTTAGCGAACCGCCCATTCCATCATTTTTACCGCTCATTTAGTTATTGGACTGCTCAATTATTTTTAGAATTGACATTGTATGATAAAATAACAGTCTAATTGATCTTTTATTACTGTCCATGTTTTACTGTCGCAATAATTAATCAACCGCCATTAAATTAAATAACTGCTCAATATGTTTTTCAACTGATCATAATAACATCTCGAATATTTAAATAACAGCTCAAAAAATTAGTTCCCTATTTTTTTCGTCGTGTACCCCATCGTGTGCGGTATCGTTGAATAGGTCTTCTAAAATGACTTGGGGGTTGCTAAAATTATTTTTAAATTTAATGCTCCATTTACGAAATATTAAACTTTAAAGTGCAAAGTTTTGTTCCAGTAGGGCGTCCCCCCCCTCTAAAACCTAAACTGCTGGCTTGAAAAATCTGGAAAAATTCACGATGATAGTGCATTTCATGAACTTTAAAGGAAAAGTATAGCGGTTAAGATAACTTTATTAGTTTAGCGGTAATAGTCGTTGAACTTGGGTGTTGGATAATTTTGTACCAAATACAAAATCCTTAGCATTAATCCTTTAAAGAGACTAAGATGAAGTAGTTGCTTGTTTATAACGGGTAAAGACTTGCATTGAAAAACAAAATATGAAAATTTTTATTTTTTTTATATTCAGACGATTTAATTTTTTACGTACTACATTGTGATAACGGGCTACTACGGAACCCTACACTGTGCGTGGCTCGACACGCACTTGGCCGGTTTTTTTTACTGGTTTAAAAAACAGTGTTAAATACACTTATTACAGTTACCTACCAGTTTGAGGCCCAGCTTCTATGA
The DNA here is from genome assembly GCA_916614155.1 of Mesoligia furuncula. Lineage (NCBI taxonomy): Eukaryota > Metazoa > Arthropoda > Insecta > Lepidoptera > Noctuidae > Mesoligia > Mesoligia furuncula. Next base: position 27,495,037 of record OU744803.1, read on the forward strand.
GTTCTCCTTCGACAGAATCATCCAACTGAGTTTAACCTTCAAACGTGCGCGCGGCGTCGAATCGACCTCTGGCACTCGATACATTTTCGTTCTTAATATCGTTATTTCTTGTCGCATGTATTTCCCATCCCTAGTAGCCTGTCATTGTTTCACTGTGACGAAATAAACAGTTTTCCTCCCCTCCCCGCATCCTCCGGAGTGCATAAGTTGTATTTGTTTATTAGTCACGGTGCAGGCGTCGAAAGCACGCAAGCACGCGAAGTTAGAGGTATAAGAAAATTTATGATGCTAAATTGGTTACTAATCCAAAGAAAATTAGAATGTTATTTTGATTTTATAATTTTGTTTTATGTCCTAACGTAATAATAATAATAAACTTTTATTTGCAGACCTTGCAGTCCATAATGTTAGCATTTACATAAAATTACTTAATTAACTATTGTTAATAACACATACAATCACAAAGGAAATAAAATATAAATAAGAAAGAAAACATTATACATATAAATAAACTACCTATCGCCGACCTGTGTGTGCAGTCTCACCCACCGGCCAAGCATCGGGCAGTCCCACCGGTCACTCAATGCCCTCAACATACTATGGGAGCTGACGCGTGTAATGATAATGTGATAAATAAAAAAAAAAAGTAAATGATTATTAAATAATTAGTGATTTAAATCCCTGAAATATCCCATAGGTCTTTTAGGTACTTAACCGGTTTTTATTTTAAAAGGATTGCTCAAATATTTTAAAAGTTAGGTACCTACGTATCGCATTTTTTATAATTATAACCGACCCGTATTCTTTGCGGCCTAGTGTATTTTATAGCACATGTGACCTAAACCCGCTTTTCTGTGTAACAGTATTAAAATGAAGATCCGAAGATACCTAAAAGTTTTAAAAACAGTATTAATTAAGTATGCATTTGTTTTACTTACACAATTTTTTCAAAAACAAATTTTGTCAAAAGATATTTTACTGAATGACTTGCATCCTGTACTAACTTTTATTGTTTTTAATTGGTTTTACCAATAAAGTAGCGAAAATCTAATTAAAAACAATTATAATCAGTCTATATTGTTCCCACTGCTGGGACACAGGCCTCCTCTCTGTGAGAGGGAGTGGGCTGTAATCCACCACGCGGGCCCAGTGCGGGTTGGTAGATGTCACTTAACTTCGAATTTTTGGTTCTAGGACATGCCGGTTTTATCACGATGATTTCCTTCACCGTTTTGAGAGCGGTGGTGATGAAATAATTTACACAAAATATCGCGCCTGTCTAGGTTCGAACCTACGACCTACAACTCGTAAGTCGCGGCCGATACCACCGGGCCACCACTGCTACTTAGTTTTTACATGGTTAACCCGCTAATTAAAATAGTTATTAGCATTAGGTACGGTTAGTTTCAAAGACAACGAAAATGTGACATGGATTTTTTTTTTTAAATCATAGACTAGTCCACTGACCTCATATCATATCATACAAATGCGCTGGACTAACGATACTCTACGAAATGACAGTTGTTTTTTGTGCCGATTCAAAGCGCCCCGCTCGAAGCCCCCAAGGAACTAAAATTAACACGTTCTTTCAAATGGACGTTGAGTTGTTTGGTTCGTCTCTGATGATTTAGATCTAAATCATGAAAAACTACTTCTTTTGTATATTTTGTGTTTACAACGTGATATTTAGAACATTTTTATTATGAAAGCATGCGCATTTTGTAAAACTCGCTATCAAAAAGGTAGCGGAATAACCTTTCACAAGTAGGTAAGTGAATTTCATGACTATAAATGTTTCGATTGCTTGTGTGAGCATTTTTAATAACATTTTATATTTAGAATAAATGTTTTCATTAATACCTCATCATATTTAAGCGTAATTAGGGCTCATTTTCACATTTGAATACAATCATTTGAATAGGGTTCTAAATGTCGATAATGTGTCGATAATTTTCTTCAAACAGTTAATACTTTTAAATTTACGTCTTTCAAATAGAAATTTACTGTCGCCAGAAATTTCTGCAATTTGATTAGCTAAAACAAATTAGCAAATACTAGTTTCTAAGTTCAAAAGATAAATCCATACTAATATTATAAATTCGAAAGTAACTCTGTCTGTCTGCCTGTATGTTACCTTTTCACGCCTAAACCACTGAACGGATTTCGATAAAATTTGGCAGAGAGATAGATTGCTTCCCAGGGAAGGACATAGGATAGTTTTTATCCACATATCTCGAGGGCAATGCCGCGGGCGGTACCTAGTATTATATGTAATGTGTACTTGTTTCCGAAGTAAAGACCTAACATCGAAATAAAACTTGCCATCTACAATGTACTGTATACTTTAGTCAGTTTTACTTTAATTAAATACTTAATTTCAGATTTCCCACTAACTCAACTAAGCAGAGCTGAAAACATGAAAATGGAAAATTGGAGTCCTAAAGGACTCCAATTTTCCAGTTAGTGGGAAATCCTTTAGGACTCCTTTGGAGTCCTTTAGGACTCCAATTTTCCATTTTCTTTTCATCTTTGTAGTAAACATTTCACTGCGGACTGTGTCGTTAAACACTCTACACGTACGCTCTACACACGAACACTACCTTTTGGAAGACGAGAATCAATTCTATTTTATTGTATTTTTGACGTTCAAAAGTGCCTTTAATGTACAGTCGCCAGCACATCAACCTATTACAATCTGTCAAATTTCTTTAATAGATAGCTACAGTACAGTTTCGGGTAGCTTGACGTGCTGCTGAATAAATTATTTGACTTTGTTATTTTTTGTATTTTTTTCCCATTAGTATGCACGCTATCCAATTACCCAATAATGAAAATGGAATCACTCTCCTTTCCGCTAGTAATTACTACATGGTAAGGTAGGTAATGTTACACGGTTCACTTTTGGCATTCAATTTGAGTGAATTTGATTGAATTATATATATATATGGACGCTGTTTTTAGAGTTCCGTACCCAAAGGGTAAATACGGGACCCTATTACTAAGACTTCGCTGTCTGTCCGTCCGTCCGTCTGTCTCTCACCAGGCTATATCTCAAGAACCGCGATAGTTAGACAGTTGAAATTTTCACAAATTATGTATTTCTGTTGCCGCTGTAACAATAAAATACTAAAAACAAAATAAAATAAATATTTAAGGAGGGCTCCCATACAACAACTTGGCCAGTTTTTTGTTTACATGGTTCAATTCTTCCAATTGAACACCAAAAGTGACTATCACGAAGAATACAACTGCCATTTGATTTACTAGGTTAGAGTGAAATGGCAACATAATAATAGCTAAATAGTTTTTAGTTCACATTGCGAACTAATGTGACCCCAGCTTAGGGTTACCAGATGAAAAATTTAAAAGTCCGGAGAAAAAGCCTGATTACAAACGTAATGTCAAATTAAAAGTCTTATTATTAATAATTTTGTGCACTGAGGATCTCGATTCTCGGGGGTCATGTCCACACGTTGGGCGCGAAGGCACTCCATCCCTCCCGTAAGGTATCAATCATCGCAAAAAAAAAAAAGTATTTGTAAGTTTCATATAAATAAGTGTTGATTTTATTTGTGCAATTAACATGACCAAAGTTGATTTTTTAATTAGTCACTATTAATGTATAAAGAAAATTATTTTAATAAAAATATCTAAAAATTCTATTCTATTTTATTGGAAATTTTGAGATTTCCTGAGATTTACAAAATCCGGCCGTAATATTGAAAAGAGTTTTAAAATCCTGAGATCTCAAGACAAATCCTGAGATATGGTAACCCTGGGCACGCCACAATTGCGGCGATAAGTCCCCTCTTTGAGGAGTGGCTAGGGAGGCGCCACGGCGTCCTCACCTTCCGCCTAACGCAGGTCCTCACCGGGCACGGCTGCTTCGGGAGGTTCCTGTTCAGAATAGGGCGGGAGGAAACGCCCGGGTGTCACCATTGTGTGGATCGCCCGGAAGACACGGTGGAGCATACGGTGGAGATCTGCCCAGCTTGGGCAGAGCACCGCCGTGTCCTCACGGAGGCGATCGGCGGCGGCGATCTCTCGCGTCCGGCCCTAGTCCGGGCCATGGTACGGAGCGAGAGTGCATGGGAGGCTGTTGCCTCCTTCTGCGAAGCAGTGATGCTCGCGAAGGAGGAGGCGGAGCGCGTGACGGAGAGGCAATCCTTGCGCCCTAACGCCCCTAGCCGCCGCAGGAGACGCCCTGGGCGTCGGGAATCGATAGCCGATTCCCGGCCACCGTAGGCGCGGGCTTGCGGACGGCGAGCAATGGGCAGTTCACCGTCCGGTAAGGACAAGGCCCGGGTCGACGGCGCGTTGTGTTCCACGCGCGCCTCAAGGAGATGTCAGCACCAACTGACGGGGTCCGCTAGGGCCGATGCCCGCCAGGGTCGCGGGTTGTTCGAAAGAGATACCGTGGGCCCTGGCACAGGCAACTGAAGGAACACGGGTGGGTTTTAGTCAGTAAGAGTCTGACACTCCCTTCCGCTCCGCCCAGAGCGGGAGGGGTCATTTGATGATTTCCCACCCAAAAAAAAAAAAAAAGATATGGTAACCCTACCCCAGCTCAGCTTGTAAAACTAGTGTAGGTGAGCCAGGAGATATTAGCTCAACCATAGTAGTTTTTAGGCTAAGTTATAACCGTATCCTCATATTTAAAGCTCACTGATCAGACCGTCATGCGCTATAACTTTACTAAGACACTATCCACTAGTTTATTGCTTGTGATCTGACCGCGCCCTAATCAATTTTCAGTTAACCTTTGCAGAACAATTATTCTATTACTTAAAAATGAAGCATAAAAATAACTGGGAGTGATTCGATATTTTACTCTTATGTAATACTCTCAGTGGTTATAACGATCGATAAAGTTCATAAGTATTTCTTTATCGAAGGATAAATCCCATCTCTAAGGCTGGTTTTAGAGTCGCGCTGACCGCACGCTGACCGTCGGCGCTGATAGCCGAAACGTATGAAACGCACGCGCTGATAGCTACGCGTTATTCTAAAACGCTCCCTAGAAGTTCATACGTTTCAAGCTGTCAGCGCCGACGGTCAGCGTGCGGTCAGCGCGACTCTAAAACCAGCCTAATATTAGTTTCACGGTCCCTTCACGTTGCTATCAGCGCCAAAATGGCGAAAATCAAATGTCTTCATTCTGACATCGACAGTATGCAGTCAATGTATGCAGTCCAGCGTACTTGTATAATACAGGTCAGTGGACTAGTCGCTTAGTAGCAAAAACGACTTTTGAATCACTATGACAGGTTGTCACCTGGGGACTAGAGATTCCGAGAAGCCAACAGCCAAACAAGTCTGGGTTCTAGAGGTCCCGGAGGGCACTACAGCAGAGTCAATTGTTAGTAATAAAGCATGACTTAAAAAGTGCGGGTTTAGGTCACATAGTGCTTTATGAACTTTAAGATATGAGCGTAGATAAAATATATTTATAAAATGCATAACTACCTTCGTCTACGGCGAGCATAAATTTAGCACCATGCTTGCCCAAGCATACTTCCTGCCAAACCGAAGTTACAAACGTCACAAGTAGGTACCTACATAGTAGTAGGTATGTACCTCATATAAAGCTAGCAAGTCGCTAAGCAGTTCTGAGTGATAAAGAATGCAATGTTAGATAATTTAATTATTGATTTAAGAAAGTTGATTGGTCCGCAAACGGCCCGAGACCGCTCGGCCGGTAGGTAATTATAGCGCGCAAGTACATGGAGTGATGGAGGCCTGGTACGGGCATTAGATTTTTTTTTCTGGTTTTCGGCAGTAATAGAAGGTCTAAATCAAAATCATGTCCAATGTTTTCTTCATGGGTGTCATCTTCGTAGTTTTAGAGGGCGGCCGGTGTCGAATATAACCAGAGTAAATGGGTTGCTTTTCACACGGGCAACTTTATGTAGGAGCTTTTTCGAGGGGCAAGAAACTTCTCTAACATCGCTTACAGGGAACCATTTCCTTAGTTACTTACATAAGGTTTTAAGATCATGATACTTTCGTAATTGTTTGCCTTCTTTCTCGAAATTTTGAACCTTCTTCACCATCACCTTCATCACCATAACGCTTCAGCGCACTCCGTCAGACGGGCAGTTGATCTATGAAGTAAGTACGGCAGATGCACACCCAAGTAGCACTGCCATGTCATAAAAAGGTATTGTAGACTATGTCTTTGAAACAATAACTAAATTCTTGATCATTGTCTTGGTTAAAACCATATCAACCCTCATTATATCTTAAGGCTATCCACCAAGAGAGAGTTAAGCAATTGGGGGCACAGGTTTACAGAATAAGTTAAGAAAGACTTTAAACTACTTTTCAGATAAACTTCAGTAGGTTCTCTTGAGAACATAGAAATGTGTTTCTTATATGTATAGATACGAGTATGCCTGAGAACGACCAAATTCGTAACTTTTTGTTTTCAAATGTTTTTAAATGAATTTACTCCTTTTTTAACAAAATAAATGAATTAAATTTAAAACTACTTTTATTTCAAATAGGATAATATTTACATAATCTATGCTAATATTTAAAATAATAAATGTAGGTATATGAAAAAATAAGCAAAATAATCATAGGGCATCAAAATATTCGTCCGCATCGCTGTCAACAGGAACAGTGCCTAAAAGGCTGGCAGCATTGCCACGTTGTATGGCGATGCTAATTCTTTGGCCAAGAAATAGGCCAGCCCTATGGTCACGTCAAGAGTCGACTAATCGCTTAGCGATATCTTAAAAAACCAAGTGGGCACTTGGACCCCATGGCCCTAGTGTTTCAACCCCAAACGGCTCGAACATATAACTCCCAATCAGGTTCGAATGTTTTCGCCGTTTGAGGTTTTCTGCACCTGCAGTAGCCGCCCCAGTATAGCCCATCGCGCTAGGAAGATGGGATGGCGCAAGGGTGTCGACACATGTTGCATCCCACACCAAAGGTCTGCCTAACTTCCAAGGCATTGGTGCCCGGGGCAGTCGACAGCTTCACCGCACTGACAGCGATGCGGAGCCTCGCAAGGAGCGCCCAAACGCAGACAGGTAGCGAGACGGAAGTTGGTGTCACCCAGCATAGTGCTTTGTTAAGTGACGGGAGTGCTTGAAGCCAGAGCCCCGACTCCCACTCACCCACAGTCAGCAGGCGGGCACGTTCAGCAGAATTGGTGGACGTATTGATAAGATTATTCCGTACCAACCTGCAGAGCGGCTCATCCCACTGTGTCTGGAAAGATGGGTTTACGGGCCGATCTGTATCCGGACAGATCTATATCCGGGCAAGTCGCTTTCCAGGTGTTCACCGCGTCGGTTAAGCACAGCAATTCAGTCAACTAGGCAAGGGGCTAACACTTTCCCGGTCAACTTTTCTGTGCTGTGTACAGCTGAAGTACTGAAGACAGGAAGTAAGCTAATACTGGTAATTTTGCGGACGCCGAGGTAGTGTGACTTGAAGCGATGCTCGGTCGTTCAAGGCCACATTTAGAATGAATGTTAGTGTGCTGCAAATAATTTGGTTAATTTTGTCCGAGAGGTGCTTCCATAAAGGGGAAGAGCGTAGAAAATACATAAAATTTGGGCCAAAACAACAGTATCTAATCAGGGTGAATGCCGAATGTAAATTAATTTTGGAGAGTCTGTCCGAAATCTCGTTGAAATTTTTAATTTTTTCGTCGATGAAAGGAGTAAAACCATCTTCTAAAATTGGGGAACCTAGGTTTCCCAACTTTTGTCTATAATTTTGATTTGTCTTTTGCGTTAAATTTATCTAGAGTCAATTCCTGTTTGAGGAGTTGTAGATCTTTAAAACATGTCTACGTCACCTCCTAGCGTACACTTTTTTTTTTTTTTTTTTTTGCGGATGGGAAATCATCAAATGACTCCTCCCGCTCTGGGTGGAGCGGAAGGGAGTGTCAGACTCTTACTGACTAAAACCCACCCGTGTTCCTTCCTTAGCCCTTTATGTTCCGGGCCAGCGGTAACCCTTTTGGACAATCCCGCTGACCCGGCAGGCTTCGGCCCTAAGGGGCCCCTCCCCGATGCTGACATCTCTTTGAGATGCACGTGGAACACGTACGCGCCGTCCGGCACGGGCCTGGTCCTGATCGGGCGGTGAGCTACCCATTACTCTCCGCCCGCAGGCCCGCGCCTACGGTGGCCGGGAGTCGTCACGCGGCTCCCGACGCCCGGAGCGTCTCCCGCGGCGGCTGGGACGGGAGGCTCTCTCCCTGAGCCGTCCCGCCACCTCCTTCGCTAGCATGACTGCTTCGCAGAAGGAGGTGACTGCCTCCCACTCCCTCTCGCCCCGGACCATGGCTTGCACCAGGGCCGGACGCGAGAGGTCGCCGTCGCTGCCAATCGCCTCTACGAGGACACGGCGGGCGGTGCTCCGCCCAAGCGGGGCAGACCTCCACCGTGTGCTCCACCGTGTCCTCTGGGCGATCCTGACAATGGTGACACCCGGGCGTCCCGGGCGGCCTGTCCTAGCGTACCCTAACGTCTAAATACCCGTTAAATTTTGAATTTAGTTTCTGTATAATTGGAATGAATAGCCAAACTGAAAATGACTGGCCCGAGAGGGTCACCTTGTGGGCATCTAACTCCAGATTCCAAAACATTGTCCTTGTATAATAATTTGGAAGGGTAAAATATTATATATAATAATAGATTATATTTTATTAATTAGGTGTTTATGGTAAAAAAAAAATCGGAATAAAATTAAACGTCCGTTTTTCTATGGGATTTACGTATTTATTGGGACAGGGAAACTAAAAAGAAAAAAGTAAAAAAGATGTCTTTAATTTTTTTTCAATTTTGACATAAATAGCGTACTTACCTAGTTATCTACCTATACCTACATATCGGCATTCATTTAGAACTACTCTACAAAGGAAACTGTGCAATTATGCGGTGGCATTGCCATACAATTTGTGTCCCCCACGCGATATCGCTATTTCTAGTTCACAATACACCCGCTTATTTGCGTACTTATGCGCCGAGACCACCACGCATGCGCGGATCCGATAATTCTATCCACTTGTTGCCCTAAATTATAGCGACAGCAACCCCATGCAAAGAACTTTAATAAAAATAAACTGCCGCGCTTTTTGAACATGGAGCAGTGATGAGCGAGACCTCTATGACGCGCGCCCGTGTGACGTATTGTTTTTTTTTTTAATTTATGCAGCTTTTAGCAAAGGACATTAAACTAAAGTTTAGAATGAAATTCATATAATGGTGTTCATGTGAGAGCAATCACGCAAAATATGTTGTCTTTATTTTCGGTGAAGTGTGACTGTATAACAGTGAAACTTGTGGTTTTTAGGAACGAACGTTAAAAAGTAAGTACCTAAGTCTTGTTACGTGTTAGAAACATTTATTTTAAAGTCACTTTTAATTAAATCGTATGTAGTTTTTACCGACTTCAAAAAAAAAAGAGAGGTTATCATTTCGACACGTATGTATGTAATATTATTGGAATTGCATTATATTCACATATGACAATCCAGTAGGGCTTCCAAACCAATATACATAATTTTATACACGTATGTATGTATGTATGTTTGTCCACGCATTTCTCCGCAACTATTAATCGGATCGTGACCACTTTTTTTGTATTGGCTTACATTTACTTCAACTTAGGGAACCGTGCAAGTTTCATCAAAATTGATTCAGTAATTTTCAAGATATGGACTAATACGTGTAAGTGTGACGGCCTGGCTTATTGATACGAGCTACGGGTGTAGTGTCAAAGGGAAAACATCTCAAAACCTTGGTCAAATTCTAGTGCAATATTTACAACAAAACTATTACCTAAGTAGGTAATAGTTTTTTTTTAGTTAGTGTAATAAGTATTACAAAAAAATATTCTTGTTTTTACTTAAAACTAAAAATTACGAAATAAAAAAATGTGATTTAAAAAAATTAAACCGACTTCAAAAAGAAATTAACACAAAATTATGAAATAACTTTAATTTCGGAAGTCGGTGGCAAAAGACTAAAACTAAAATACAGATCCCAAGACACCGACTTCCGAAATAAAAGTTATTTCATACTTTTGTGTTAATTTCTTTTTGAAGTCGGTTTAATTTTTTTTAATATTTTTTTTTTCTTTTCTTTCTGTCTGGGTGATGTATTTGTATATCATCACTTAGTTCAAAATTTCGTTTGCGTGGAAAGGGTCGGATATTTATGGTCCACTAGAGCCAAACAGTTTAAACTTCATTTGTAATTTTATGGTCCTGAAGTAAGCAAATAAAATACTCTAAGCGGAATATATTGAAAGACAAATTACTAAATGACCCACAAAGTTACATTTCTTACAAATCATTTTTGATTAGCAACAAGCACATACTTATGTAAATAACAGGTGCTTAAGAATTATAGAACACGACCCTAATCAGCACTTTAACGTGCCTAGAATACGCCCATTGCATCCGAAAACCAAGCAGCCAGCATACCAGCCAACCAGCGCCCGTTGACAGCGCACCATGCCTTTTTCTTATAAAACTGTCACTCGGACCGTGTAGGTTGGAAGAAGTATCTAAGAATACTATAATTTTGAGGTCATAAGTAAAGATCACATAATTAGCCTATAATGTTCCCACTGCTGGGACACAGGCCTCCTCTCGGTGAGAGGGAGTGGGCCGTAATCCACCACGCGGGCCCAGTGCGGGTTGGCAGATGTCACATGTCTTCGAATTTTGTGGTTCTAGGACATGCCGGTTTCCTCACGATGTTTTCCTTCACCGTTTTGAGAGTAGTGGTGATGAAATAATTTATACAAAGTAAAGCGCCGGTCTGGATTCGAACCTACGACCTACAACTCGTAAGTCGCGGCCGTTACCACTTGGCCACCGCTGCTCTCATCTCATGTAAAGATCAATTCTAAAAAAATGAAGTTGGATTGGATTGGATGTTAATTGGTAGAAATCTAACTTAGTAAGATGTATTAATGATTCTAATGCTTATAATTCTCTAAATATGTACCTGTTATTGTCGCGAATCATATTTTGATCAAAGAACAACCTGACACTGACCTGCAAATTGCAGAAAACGTAAGAAAATATGAATTTCGCTGTCTCAACTACCCATTCACCTTAAAGGGTAGCAAACAGTTCTGTATCCCCACCGAACGAGGGACAAAGACATCAAAAACAAGCCATTGTGTTATCTGAATCGGAACATAGATAAGATGCTCATCGAATTGCTCTCTATTGTCTATGCTTGCCATAGATACCTACCGCATCCGGTAATCTAAATTGTAAATGGGAGGACAAAAAACCAGAACCTCATGTTCGAAAGGTTTTTAGGGTTCCGCAGGAAAATGGCAAAAACGGACCCCTTATTATGATCTATTCCGCGTCGTGTCTGACTGTCCGTTTATGGGTTTATATGAAATAAGTACAACTTATGTTTGCGGCTGGTAAAATCAATACAATACAAACGTAAATATGTATCCCGACCACACAGCCACAGAACCCTTCACTGTGCTTGGTCCGACACGCACTTGGTTTTTTTTGTCTTTTGTTTTTGTTAGTGATCGTTGGGCTAGCGCAACTGCCGAGAATGTAAATGTGACTCTTCTGGGTTCGACTCTCGGGACAGGTAAAATGTTATTGGGTTTTTCCAATAGATTTTACTCAGTTATCAGCCCAGAGTCTGGCTTTGTGCCGTATACGGACAGTAGGAGGTAATGGCGAAACTGTAAGGCCACGTCCTAACCAAAAGCGATTGTCGCGCGCGTTAAACGAATAAGTATGACATAAGTCACTCTCTCTGTCTGTGTGGTGTCGGACTTAAAGAATAGCACCACCCCATACTTCCCGTGGGTGTCGTAAAAGGCGACTATAAGGGGCGTACCGGAGAATGGGCAGCAGCGTACTCTATGCATTCCACCACCATACCATACTGCGATCGCCAACCCGCCTGCCAAGCGTGGCCTATGTCCAGCAGTGGACGTCTTTCGGCTGAAATGATGATGATGATGATGAGTCACTCTAAAAACAAGTCGCGTTGTGCGTCAAAATTCATTACAAACGATCACGTCCATCACGTAATTCGCGTATTCGCGCGACAACGATAGCTTTTGGTTAGTACGCGGGGTGTCCTACCTATGCGTTTTATGTTTTATTGCGGAACTCTAAAATGTGACTAAAATTATAACAATGTCTTATTTATTTATTATAATATGTCCTACCACCATCTCATATTTTTTTATATTATTATTATCTAATTGCAGGTAATTTTACAAAATGGCGACGCTGCCGATTTTCGTATCTCTTAGCAGGTAAGTTATGTTGTAGGTACTTATTTCTAATTTTCTATAATTGTGTAACTTTGACGATAAAAAAGTGCTGATCCTCAATTATTTTGCATTTAAATATTATCGTACTCAAATCAAATCAAAGTCGAGGATCAGCACTTTTTAACGTCAAAATTACACAAGTCCCCCAAAGCTACATAAGACAGTCCTCCAAAATTACATAAGACAGTCCACCAAAACGCCCGCTGTTCAGTCAGTCCTCCTTCTCTTTGATGATGTCTTCCGGTTCCTCAGGATGTTTTTCTTCACTGTTCTGAGAGCAGTGGTGATGAAATAATTCACTTACACAAAGTAAAGCGCCTGTCTGGGTTCGAACCTACGACCTACTCGGTAAGCCGCGGCCGTTACCACTGGGCCACCACTGCTCTAACTAAACTAAATTGATTGCAATACATCACATAGATTGAATTAAATTATATTTTATATTAAATTAAGTTATTACTGAAGTTGAGACACATTACATGGTCAGCGCGGCTTAAATCACAATAATGTCAGTGTTTGACGAATTTTGCCGATTGAATTTGAACTTTTATGTTGTGTCGTAATGTACTTGAAAATGAAATGCCTGCTGTGTGCGTAAAGTTTCGGCTGCCGGCCGTGGCATCCGGCTGCCAAAGCGCGCTTCCGGTGTCCGTATTAGGAAGTAAATTCCAAGACGTGCCAACACCTAGGGCTACCAAAGTACCAACTAAGAATAAAATAAAATCCTCCGGTATAACAAAGAATAATGCTTACCTATATATTTTTTTATTTCCTTTGATGTGATTTTTAGATAGATACCAACATAGCTAACCGACATAGCTTGCAGAGTAAGCAAACTGAAGTGGCAGTGGGCTGACCATGTTTGTCGAAGGACCGATGGCCGGTGGAGCAGACGAGTCCTGGAGTGGAGACCGCGTATTGGCAAGCGTAGTGTGGGACACCCTCGGCTAGATGGATCGTTGCTGGGACGGGCTGGATGCGGAAGACGAAGGACAGGGTGTTGTGGCTCAGCCTGGGGAGGCCTATGTCCAGCAGTGGACTGCGATAGGCTTAGCTGATTGATTTTCACCAAAAATTCTACATCAAACCGAGTTTTTCTTTTTCTATGTTTATGTTTTAATATTTCGTCTGTCTTCTTATTGGGCGAGTTCCGAGCTCACGTGGACTGTTGCTACACGATGATGCGTAAGCGATGCGCATCGTTGGTCCGTAGGGTGCGGGGCAGCGCCAACAGCATCCTGTCCATGATAAAAAGCAGGCTTGATTGTGCGTTTGTGAACCACTGCTGCAAGGTTTCGGCTGGGCCTGTCACCTTGCGGCAGTGATGTCACAATCTGTTTTCTGTTTTGTTTTTGTAAGCGTATTACTAACATAGTTACTATGAGTCTTGTTGCTCGAAATATGTAAATGATTATTAAGTATTATTTATTTTTATGTTTTTACATAAGTATTTCGGGACCATGGGGTCCCGGTCCTTTGGAAGGCGTACGAGGGGCCGAAGCCAATCCGCAGAGGCCCCTTAGGAAATTTTAATGAAATGCGGCTCCGATCGACGATTATCCCTGTATGCATTATGCAAGTGCACCCAAGGATAATCCTCGGTTGGTGTAGGACTATTGCAGGATATGGAAAAATAAAAAGTTGTACTATGGGTTTGGGTGGCTAAAGTTGACTGGTTACCTAAACTATGGAAGAACTATGGACCCTGAATGATCAATATTTTATATATACACGGATAAATTGGCAGGAGGTGACTTGCACACTCAATAATGGGCCCTCGGAAGCGGTCAAGGGGGCAACATGTCCTGAGGTGCTTGAGAAGTGGAGAGGTATTCCACGGCTATCAGGATAATCCCGGAAGTACGGTCAAGATCCCTACCAGCATCTTACTGGAATATTTCCTTCCTCCGAGCACGTTTGCTCTTGCGAATCTCCACTTTAGCCGGCCAATAAAAGCAAGAATGAGGTGGGAGCTCTGTTCCTCGTCATTGTACAGTCCAGCCTGCCAATAAAGGCAAGCCAGAGGTGAGGAATAAGACTTCTCCCGGGATATAGGGTCTGTGGGGTCGCATGTGTATATCAGGCTTATTGGCAACAATACTCCTGTCAGTGATGATGGATCGATCCCAATATAATGTGATATTACCATTTTCGAGAACTGGGTCGGGCACATACCTGTAGTACGGCACCTCCGACTCCACAAGGCTGTATTTCAGAGCAAGTTGCTGACAGACAGACACAACCTTGTAGCCAGGATAATCCATCAGCAACTTGCTCTGAACTTGCTTACCCGGAGATAATATGCCTGATTGATACTCCCGGCCGGTGGCATGCCCGATAGATGTCAACCGTGCCGTCTTTCACAATAAATCTCCGGTAATTGTTTGTCATCATAACTTCGTCCATAATTGAACAGATAAAACCTTAGGTTTCTCCAAAGAGATCACCGAAACGCAGCCAGGCTACAGACGCTAGTAGATCGACATCGGGTCCATGTAGGGCCCAGAAAAAGCGTCCGTGAAGCTCCTTACTCTGCCATACCTCCATGCGATCATTAGTGTCAAGCACTACTGGCTTGCGCCAGTTCTCTTTAGCCAAGGAGAGCGGGGTGAGGCCCTTGTCCACGGCGACTACATCTCGATGCTTCCCCACGTCGGTTTCTAGGAAATATTCCCTGAGACTGCATATCTCGCGATTGTGGAGGGTTTAGCGTTTAAAATCCCTCGGCCTCCACACTTTCGCGGGATATACAGCCTCATTACCGATGACCGTGGGTGATGCATTCGATTTGCAGTCAGCAGCGTACGGACCCTCCTATCCAGGGCGTCGAGTTCGGTCTGAGTCCATTTGAGTATGCCGAAAGAGTACATCAAAACCGGAATGACCCAACTGTTGAAGGCGCGCACCTTGTTTCCGCCTGAAAGAAGGGCGCTTCCGACATACCCAAATACTTACAGGTTTCGGATGCGGAGAGGGCTCTAAGGTTTGTGGAATCCGAGAGTTGGGTTCCCACGGATTCCACAATCTCTCCTCGCTTTACATGCATGACCGCACATTTGTCCACACCAAATTCCATCCTGATGGCGCTACTGAAAGTTTGAGTTACTTTCAGTAGCTCCACCAGTTGCAAATTGTTGGGGTTGCCCCCAACAATTTGCAACTGGTGGAGCTTTTAGGTCATCCATGTAGAGGAGGTGCGATATAACCTGACCATCTCTCCTCAGCCGATAGCCTAGACCTGAATCCTCCAGCAATGTGCTTAGAGGATTCAAGGCTAAGCAGAACCAAAGCGGACTCAAACTATAACCCTGAAATATGCCTCGCTCAATCCTTATCGGTTCGCTATTCCTCTGAATATTTCGACATCCTGGATAGCGAAGGACCGTCCTCCATTGCCCCATACACGACATCAGGAAGGTGCGCAGAGTTGCATCTACTTTGTACAACTCCAACACCCTCATGAGCCATGTATGTTGCACCGAGTCATAGACCTTCTTATAATCTATCCAACATGTCGACACTAGTCGACAGATCCTTTTGGGAACGACGAACCTGTTGGCTAATGGCCATATCAATGAGGGGTAGCTCCTTAGTACCGCGGGACCCGTTCCTGCATCCATTTTGATGGAGTTGGTGTTTATATGTTTGTCAATTTTAGCTCTCAAAATGGTTGTAAGAACTTTATAGACCGTCGGTAAACACGTGATCGGTCTAGAATTTTTGGGTTCCGCGGTGCTACCTGATTTATGGTGATTATTATTATTATTAAATACTTTTTATTTCTTCTAAGCCGGCGCGAGTTCGCACAGACGTAAAAATATCGCGGCGGGTTTTATCGCGCACTCAATTTTCAGCTCTCGGTGTTAAGCCGAGCATTGAGAATCCAACAGAGTGCATCCCAGCGCGTCAAAAAACCACACTGTTGGATTTTTAACTCTAGGCACCAAGCATTGCGTTGAAAATCCAGTGCCAAGCCCTCTTTCTTGCTTAAAAAGTGTTTGCCGGCCCTGTTGCAATTGACATTAATTCAAAACAGTACAGCGGCCTTATTACCATTATTATTTCGTGGAGGCTATCAGTTCTCACATACAAATTCCATGCCTACATAGGCAGGTACACCCTTTGATACCTGTCGTCGTCTTCCTTGGGTGGAAGTACTTACGTGACTGCTTCTTTCCATTCAGTATTTTTATTTTAGGGTTCCGTACCCAAAGGGTAAAAACGGAAAAAAACCCTATTACTAAGACTCCACTGTCCGTCTGTCTGTCACCAGGCTGTATCTAACCGTGATACCCAGACAGTTGAAATTTTCACAGATGATGTATTTCTGTTGCCGCTGTAACAACAAATACTAAAAACAGAATAAAATAAATATTCAAGGGGGGCTGGCTCCTATACAACAAACATGTTTTTTTCGGCGTTTTTGCCTTGTGGTACGAAACCCTTCGTGTGCTAGTCCGACTCGCACTTGGCCAGTTTTGTAATTAACTGTTTCATTAATCGATATTCTATCTTAGTCAATTTTTTAAAATTATGGTAAAGAATCACTATCTCCCTAAACGTCATTTATATTAGATATGAGCGCCGCGCCGGCGCGCCGCCGTCGCCGTGAGTCGATGTCGACGCGCCGTCGCCGAGTGCAGCACGCGGCGCGCCGTCACGATTCACGACGAGTTGAAACTTGCTTTCTCGCTCGCACGCGCGGCTCGACCGCATTAGTTCGCCTAGTCGCTTCGCAACACTCGTCGCTCACGCAGTCGAGTCGAATATTTTACCGAGTAAACGTGTATTGTTCAGCATTATATAGAGATGATTAAAAAACTCTAGTCTCTCTTCAACTCAAAATACTGAAATGATTATTTTTCAGTAAACGTGATCTCCAATTATTATTTAGAAGACTGTAAAATTGTAATTAACAAATACGTTCCTTTTTAACGTGTTTTTTGGTAAGACCATATTGGTTTTCTTCATTTATTTTTATGAAATTCCTCCCTGAAAAAAAAAACTAAGGCCCACGGCCGACCATGCCGCGCCGCCGCGACGCCGCCGCCGCCGTGGAAATTTTCAGTCCACGCCGCCGCCGTGGAATTGGCCATCGGCGCTCATATCTAATTTATATGTTCTTTGCACTTGTTTTATGATTATATTGTATACTAGCTGTGCCCGCGACTTCGTCCGCGTGGAATAGTGACTTTTCGGGCAGCATATTTTAAATTACATATACCGTCTACAGACCGGGCATTTGCTGTCCGAACCCTCTGAGAACTCAGGCGAATTTCAGTGAAAGTCTCAGACTCTAGTGCTTGAGCTTCACGATCGGCAGTGAGACGTATTTCTCGTTCTTCCTGTGTTTCCTGAGACCGAACATTTGCTGTCCGAACCCTCTGAGAACTCAGACGAATTTCCCTATCAGTGAAAGTCTCAGACTCACGCGATAGTGTATGAGCTTCACGATCGGCAGTGAGACGTATTTCCCGTTCGTCCTGTGTCTCCTGGGATCGAGCATTTGTTGTCCGTACTCTCTGGGAGCTCAGGCGGGTTTCCCTGACAGCATAAGTCTCAGACTCACGCGATAGCGCGTGAGCTTCGCGATCGACAGATAAACGTGCCTTTCGTTGTTCCCCGTTTTCCCTATTTCGAGTTGTCATCATTCGAGAACGATTTGAACTCAGTCGAGATTCTCGCTGAGTCGAAGTTTCTGCAGCACGAAACCTAGCCTGGTGCAGAGAGCCTTTTGCCTCACGACCTTCCTCAGATTCCTGTGATCGAACTAATCTCATCCTTTTAGCATTTCTGCTACATTGGGAGAGGTTGGATCTTCTTCGAGGCATTCTTACAATAAAATAGTACTTACTACTTAACACACAGTTATTTAGTAAACACGTACTATCGTAAACAATTAAATTATAAATACTTACAGATTATTATACAGTCTAAAATTATCACAGTTTAAGTAATAAGTGTTAAGACGTGTAAACCAAACGTCATTATCATCATCATTTCAGCCGATAGACGTCCACTGCTGGACATAGGCCTCCCCCAATTTTGTGGGGGTTTGCCATAATCGCCACGCTTGGCAGGCGGGTTGGCGATCGCAGTATGGTATGGTGGTGGAATGCATAGAGAACGCTGCTGCCCATTCTCCGGTGAGACCCTTAGTCGCCTTTTACGACACCCACGGGAAGTAAGGGGTGGTGCTATTCTTCTACACAGACAAACGTACTAACTTTATAAAACAAAAGAATTGCTAGAAAAAATAATTACTAACCTAAGCTAATGAACTTATACTTAATAAAGAAAATCAAGAAAAGAAATGCCTAACCTATACCAAATACTTATGATATTTATATACAAACCCTAAATACAAATTAAGATAAGTATACCGAAAATCAGGGAAAGAAATGCCTAACCAATAATAAATGCTTACAATATTTATTTACAAAACCCTAAATAAAAATTAAGATAAGTAAATACCCAAAAATCAAGGAAAGAATCGCCTAACCTATACCAAATACTTACAAAATTTTAAAGAAAATTAAGAAAAAGAACCTAACCTACAAACCCTAAAATATAAATAAATGAAATATGCAAACAGTCAGTATTCAAGTGAATTGCAATAATCGAATCCAACTATTCGCCTATACTCTCCAGGATACGTGCGTTCGCTACGAATAACTGAATCCTTATGGCAGCGGCGCGTTTTCTTTTGAAATGGTCATCTCGCAGTTCAACCTGAGGGGTTGTCGACTGCTTAACCTGGCTTTCCTGTGGATGCCTCAATAAATTAAGGCCTCCAGCCAGGGCATAATACACAACTTAACTACACAATATAAACTTAAAAACTAAGCGACTACACGCTAAGGGCACCCCCTGTGGGGTACGGACCTCGGCTTAGGGCGTCGCTGGGAGAGGGCAGCAAGGGACAGGCTGGATCGGAATTATGGCAGCGGCGCGGCTCTAAGCGCGCTTTATACAAGGTGTAACGGAAAGGGGGTATCAACCCTGAAGGAGGTGAATGTGCTCATGAAACTGAACAAATTTCCCCAAAGAACATAGGTCGAAATATGAAAAAAATTTTGGACCTCCCATAGTAATAGTAAATCATTGATGTGCTATTACTATGGGAGGTCCAAATTTTTTTTTATATAGCCACGGACGCGCAGGCCCGAGGCGTTTACGTACTCTGATAGAATACCTTAACAAATGTTCGCCGTGATTCTTTAAATTGACATAACTAACTTTTTTATTTATGAACCGATTGACATGAAATAAACACTAAATGTTAAGTGAAGCTTACTACAATATATTAGTGAAATTCGCATCTAAATCGAATAAGCCGTTTCTGATATTAGCGTGCACAAACACAGCAGACAAACAGACAAACAGACAAACAGACGAACAGACAAACAGACAAAAATAAAATTAATTACAATTTCGGGTTCGGCATCGATATAATAACAACCCCTGCTACTTTTTTTTAATATATTTCCATTGTACAGACACCACTTTTCTACAATTTTATTATATGTATAGAAGATATGTAAATGACAGAAGACAGACTACCTGCAGTATTGTCTCTCCTTTCTCTCTAAATCCATCCAAAGGTCTTTAAAAGATCGCTCTTATTGTTAAGACCGCCCATTGTGTCATCATCACTGTCAAAGCAGATCTTGCGTGACAGTTCAATTTCAATTCAATTCAATTTATTCACAAACAATTTACATTGTGTTTGAAATCGTTCCAGAGGATAAAAAAAAATTAACCTCCATATTACAAGTACCGAACACATTTAAAAATTAACCACAACTCACAAACTCACAAAATCATCATCAAAATTAACATCATGATTATGAAACAAAAACTAAAAAACAAAACATTACCTACAATAAAATTAGCCGCGCACTGTAGCCGCGCATGCACATGGTTTCTAGCTGACTAATAGATAACAGACTATCCTTATAGGTGCATAAGCTTCATACCTATTAGTCCACGATACTGAAAACGTGAGAGGTATTTATAACACGTGAGAATTTCTTCCGCGTTTGAACTGAGTTTGGCTATCACTAAATATTTTTATGAGTAGACGCGACTATACCTTACTGTGTCATCAGTTCGCTAAGACAGCACAGCACAGCACTAATGCGCAAAAGTGTTTACTGTATGGCTCCGGTCATAATGATAAAATACCTGAAAGTTGGAACGATTTGCCGCTAAAGACTTCGATGCTTTTTGACAGTCAAAACATGACACTATAGAGCGTTACAGAATTCTTGACTGTAAAAAAATACTATAATGTTTAAAATAAGAATTATGTTTGGTTTTGTGTTGTTTCTTTTTAAGTTTAGATTATGCAGTTATAGTTTACTAACTGCGCCCCGCGATTTCACCCGCATAAGTTTCGATCCCGTGGGGATATCGGGATAATAAAAAGTAGCCTATATTTTAATCCAGGGTGTCAGCTACCTCCATACCAAACTTTATCAAAATTGGTCCAGCCGTTTGAGCGTGAAGAAGTAAAAAACTTATAAACACACACACACTCACAAGCTTTCGCCTTTATATAATATTAGTGTGATGAGCGTGAAGAAGTAACGAACATATAAACACACGCACACACCCCCCACACACACACACACACACACTCACAAACTTTCGCCTTTATAATATTAGTGTGATGTGATTGGATTAGTTTTTATTTTTGTAACTTTTGCATGCCGACTGGTGAAATATGTATATTTATCTTATTTAAGGAAGAGAAGTACTTGTGGTATTATTTGACCAGAGATCCGCCATTTGTTTTTACCCGCAGCCGGCTTAGGTTGTTTTCTGTGGGGTAATTTGACGGCACTGTCAGCTGCCGTCGGCTTCATCAAAAGGGGGGACAGTCTTACTTAATTTTAACGTTCGAAAAGTGCTGATTCTCAGCCTAATTTAATAAATGACTTTTGATTTTGATTATGTTCTATGGTTAGGGTGTTTGTGCATATATGTTTTTGTAAGTAAAGCAGTTGCCTTGCAACCCATCGTACTTATGACACAACGTTATTTATTGCAGGAAAAATCCTAGGCGTTAAAGTGCAGCTAAATATTGTCACATATTTCGAGACTTATGATTATATATGTATATACTAGCTGCGCCCCGCGGTTTCACCCGCATAAGTTTCGATCCCGTGGGAATATCGGGATAAAAAGTAGCCTATATATTAATCCAGGGTGTCAGCTACCTCCATACCAAATTTTATCAAAATTGGTCCGTTTGAGCGTGAAGAAGTAACAAACATATAAACACACACCCCCCCACACACACACACACTCACAAACTTTTGGCTATATAATATTAGTGTGATATGTTACCGGTAATCTGAATAATTCAGGTATTCTATACAATACCTAGGCAATGTATAGAATACCTGAGGCGTCCAGGCAATGTATGAAATATTATGAATATTATTGTCCGTTAGATAGGTACTTTGCCTAGGTAATGTAGGTATACCTACATTTTCCAGGGATTGTATAGAATACCTTCTGGTTCACCGGCAATGTGTAAAGTAAATAGATTTGGTCTATATTCATCAATGTTATGCAAGAAACAAACATGTATATATCGCAGGCAATTAGTATGATTCCGCGTTTTACAAACGGCGTCGTCCGTTTACAAACGCTCGCTGTTTTAAATATGCCGAACCCCGAGGTTAGGTTTGGTTAGGTTACTTTAAACTCTTTACACAGGACGTCGACATAGGATGCAAGACCGAGCGAAGGGCACCCCGAGCTTTCGTCTTTTTCACACATTGCCGGCTGCGCATTCGGTACTGTATAAGAATGCCTAGGCAAAGTATAAAATAAATAATATTTCATACATTACCTAAACGTTTTAGGTATTCTATACATTGCCTGGGTATTGTATAGAATACCGGATTATACAGATTGCCAGTATACACATTTTGAGACGATCAATATCGTCTGGACGATGTCGATTGACCGCTCGCGCTATCCAGTTCCTTCTTCATATTATATTCGTAGACCTATTTAGCTTTGCCAGCGGCAACGCCCCCGTGGAAGTCGGAAATTATCCCACGGGGACGTCGTTGCGTCGTTGCTAAAAAGTGTCTTATGTCCGAATCTATGTCATCTTTGTGCCAAATTCCATCCATATGCGTTCAGCCGTTGAGGCGTGAAAAGGTATCAAAAAGATAGAGTTTTAATTTCGCGTTTATATTATAAGTATAGTATGGGTACAGAAATAGCCCTAAGATCGCGTTTCTCAAGGTCAAGGCGGTAAAACGCACCTACACAAATTAACCATGATCCAGAACGGTAAATGTTAACTTATGGCAGCTAGAGTTGCGCCGGTGCACATCCGGCTAGGGCTGTCATTATCAAGTTCCGGCTGCAACTGGTTTGGCAGCCCCGAGAATTATACAGTTAAGTCTTCGATGTCGTTTAGCTGGCAAATCTCCGAAGAAAAATTGTATAAGTATTACAAATAGAAGGTACATCTTTTCACAGAACAATGCATAATAAGATTCTGAGGAATTAAACACGCTAATACAAACTAAGTCAATGCACTTGATGCTGTCCTTACACCCACGAGCTCATAACATATTTATATTCTAATGGCACCCAATCCTTCCGTAATTTCGTCGAATTCTGGCCCTTGATATAAAAATCGGCTGCAGAAAATTGGATATGGTAGCAATCATCATCTGCTTAGCCTTCTCCCAACTATGTTAGGGTCGGCTTCCAGTCTAAGCGGATGCAGCTGAATACCCAGTATTTTACATGGAGCAACTGCCTATCTGACCTCCACAACCAGTTACTGGGTAATACAATACCCCTTGGTAAGACTGGTTGTCAGACTTTCGGGCTTCTGACGACCCGTAACGACTGTCAAAGATCTACGCGAATGGATATGGTACCAAATGTATGCCTAATATTACAGTACATATAGGTATATTTTATAGGCAGATCGCTTTACTTACCCTCGGGGCATTTGCTACCAAAAAATGCTGCAAGGACAATTTGGTAAAATAGGGGATTAACAATTCGTCTGACACTCTTTGTAAATGTGGTGCTCCTGTAATGCTATTTTGTAAAAATCTCACCGTGAAAACTTGAGCTGTCAATACTGTCAATCCCTAGCATCAGGTGGAACGACAGCTCACTTTGAGCTCACTTCACCTAAGTTATCACGATGATTTTTTTACAGAATAGCACCGCTGCGCTGGTCATACCGAGTACCCATAAATAGCTGTATGTGTGTCATAAACTTAGATAATTTAGATTCCACCGCCACTTAATCGGTGATCTACTTTAGTAAAATGCATTCTAAGTTGATTTTTGAGTGACCAAAAACTTATTAGGCTATTTTCGTTACAAATAATACGAAAATATTCTAATAAGTTTTTGGTTGCAATGGAATTTGAACTTCGTTAAGTATGACATTCAGTTTGTTGTTCCATAACTTGAAAATTATCTCAATTTCCTGACTCTAATATAAGTCTTTGTTACTAGTGTCCCATGTGTCTGAACACCTGCTCTGTTGACAAACTAATGTTGCATGCATTTGGCGATTAAAAATCCGCCTATTAAACGCGTGCGTTTCAATATAAATGTATAGCTCCATACTAATTCCCTGTACCATCAAATTATCGGTCAACAAAAAGTCGCTAGTGCGCGCTTGCTCTAATTGAGTTAAAACCAACACACGCTCGCACTAATTATGGCAAAAAAACAACATTGGTTGAAGGCGCACGGCTGTTCAATAGTTTAACGAAGGATATTAAAAATTAAAATATGCCAATATCGGATATATCTATGATGGCAATACATCACAACATTTGAAATAACATAAAACCGAATATGCTAATATATTATATTCAATGTTTCCAGCACCCTAACTAGAGGTAACTAATGACTATCATACTAACATTATAAAGGCGAAAGTTTGTGAGTGTGTGTGTTTATATATGTTTGTTACTTCTTCACGCTCAAACGGTTGGACCAATTTTGATAAAATTTTGTATGGAGGTAGCTGACACCCTGGATTAATATATAGGCTACTTTTTATCCCGATATTCCCACGGGGTCTACACTTATACGGGCGAAACTGCGGGGCGCAGCTAGAAATACTATAATGATGTGGTATCTCATTATAAGCGAACTGTTATTTTTAAGTTCTTATGAGAAATAAAGTTCTTTAAACCCAGGTGACTCTGTATAAGTTTGGATACCTACCCGAAATTCAAAATATAAAACACCATAAAGATGTTTTTCATTCGACAATTGAGGTTCTTTTATAACCTCAATTATAGTCGATGATTTTTCAATTTTCAAAAATGTTGTATTATAACAACAATTTTATTCAAACAATAATTGTTGAAACCTTGAAACCTTCTAAATACAGATGAATGCCCTTTAGTGAGTGATTTAGTGAGAATTTAACCTGAACAGGGTTCGTTTACACTTTCATCCGATACTTTTGGAGTAGGCTATACTTCTACTGGGGCCGAACAATTAAGAAAACACACCTCCTGTCAATACGAAAAGACGAAGAAGCGTATTTTCGCCAAGATGTCGTGACGCAAGTAGCGTGTTGTCTTAAATACTCAGTTGCAGCATCTAGGTTACAATCAGCATTCCGCTAACGTCCAATAATAATTGACGTATTTCTAACGCTAATTACAAATTACAGCGGTATTGTTTCTTTGGCATTAAATGCGGATACAGAGATTAACTAACGCGTCTGTAGAAAGTGATTTACTTGAAAAAGAAAGATCGGAATCAAATGGAGTAAGTATCTATGTATAATCGTAGCAGGTGGCGATGGCGTTCTGTAGTTTCTGCCTACCCCAATGGGACGAAAGCGTGAGTTAATGCATTTATGTACAGCCATCAAGCTACCTGAAACTGTCAAATTTTCCCAATCAACCTTGAACCTAATGCTTTAGCGATAAAGTTGAAAATCTATTAAAGAAATTTGACAGATTGTAGTAGCTTCATGTGCTGGCCTCTATTTAAAGTTCAGAATTGATTAATTTTGACGTTGTTGATGGATTTTTCTGGATTTCTCGAACTGCCAAAATAAGTAGGTAGGTAAAGAATGAAAAGAACAGGTTTTGGTTAAGAAAGCAAACTCGCGAATAGGGTGTCATGCCCTATTATTGTTTGCTAAGCTAAAGTTCCATGGCAAAATAAAGGACCGTCTGAGTTTTTAATCAAAATCAAAAGTCATCTATTCAAACTAGGCTCAGAATCAGCATTTTTTTTAACGTCAAAATGAAACAAGACAGTCCCCCAAAACGCCCGCGCGTCACCACTCCCTAGTGGCCTTTAGCTGGAAAGACGAAGTGTCACAACAAACTTCCAGCAGCATTATCTCTCAACTTTCCTAATATAGTCCTAGGTATATTAGTGTTCTGACAGATAGACAAAATTTTTGCTTATAGCACTTTTGCGTATGACTCAAAAATGCTTAGCAAAAAAACCCTATCCGATAACAAATTAATATTTTCGAAGTTCGATGAAATAAAATCG
This sequence comes from Mesoligia furuncula, assembly GCA_916614155.1. Lineage (NCBI taxonomy): Eukaryota > Metazoa > Arthropoda > Insecta > Lepidoptera > Noctuidae > Mesoligia > Mesoligia furuncula. The sequence continues at coordinate 27,520,873 of OU744803.1, forward strand.
TTCCCACCGTCCAAAACTGACGCCTCCGCAATTACTCGAAATGCATTAGGACCTGCCCTTATATGGCGTGCTGGATTACTGCATTCATTAATCGTTTATTGCTCATTTTTACGCAGTATGTATACCCACCTAATCCCTTTGTCTCTAAAGTTGACTGAAGGAGGATTATGATAACCACAAAATTCGCGGACGTTTCAATATGTATAAAGGGTTCATCCAGTTTAAGAAAGATGTCGGCTATGTACAGTCGGCGTCGTCTCTGTCATTGAAAAGCTTATAGTAAGCTTTTCCCTCCGTCACTCAGGTAGTGACGGGGCAGAAAAATGCGTTTATTAATATTACAGCAAAAAATACAAACAGAAAACAATGATTATAATGCGCGAAGGGCCTTAACTCAGCATAATATCAGGTGACAATACAAGGTGTACTACTGACCAGACCCGGATCCGGGACCTTATTACTACTGAGGCTCCGCTGTCCATCCATCCGTCTATCCGTGTGAAAGGGGGTGGAGGAGGGGTTCACCGGATCAGTCCGGAATTACTCAAAATTTTATACCTTAAGAGGAAATGCGGTCGGAGAGACTTTTGAAAAAGTCTAAGAAAAAAGTCATAATTCGAGGTTTAGCTCTCGCCTATTTCCTCCTCCAACAATATTGAATCAATTTAAAAGATATTTCATAAATTGAATAAAAAGGATGTAAACTGTGTCCCTATGTTATTCTTTTTAGGGTTCCGTACCCAAAGGGTAAAAACGGGACCCTATTACTAAGACTTCGCTGTCTGTCCGTCCGTCTGTCTGTCACCAGGCTGTATCTTAAGAACTGCAATAGCTAGACAGTTGAAATTTTCACAAATTATGTATTTTTTTTTTCTATCTCTTAAGATACAGGTATACCCTAGTTTAAGAGACAGGGTAACGAAAATTGCCAACAGATGTACCATCAACATGTTCTACCATATGTTATAATAACATACTTTGTATACCTTGCTTGTCACTAGTATAAGTTTTGTTTTTCTCACCATCTGTACTTTTTGATCAATAAACAATTATTATTATTATTACTTCTGTTGCCGCTTTAACAACAAATACTATAAATAAAATAAAATAAATATTTATGGGGGCTCCCATCAGTAGGATTGTCCGAAAGGGTACCGCTGGCCCGGAACATAAAGGGCTAAGGAAGGAACACGGGTGGGTTTTAGTCAGTAAGAGTCTGACACTCCCTTCCGTTCCACCCAGAGCGGGAGTGGTCATGGGGGCTCCCATACTACAAACGCGATTTTTTTGCCCTTTTTTGTTCGATATCAATAATGGCAACAGGTAGGCACTTGAAATATTCACAAAATAGGTACTTAGTTGTATTTCTACTTTAATAATGAAATAAATATTTAAAGGGGGCTCCCATGATACAACAAACGTGTTTTTTTCGGCGTTTTTGCCTTGTGGTACGAAACCCTTCGTGTGTGAGTCCGACTCGCACTTAGCCAGTTTTTTTATTAATAGTTGTCAAATTTGGACACTAGGCCTCTGTTGACAGCGGTTTAAATCGGAACTTTTTGAGGGTTCTAGTGCTTATAAAAATAATGCATCATCAAAAAGGAAAACATAGGGTCATTAGTAGTTAATATTTATTACTAGCTTCCGCCCGCGACTCCGTCCGCGCGGATGTCGGTCTTCGCGTGGATGGTTTATTTCTCCATTTTGAGTAACTCTGACAATGACATCTTATGAATATCTATTGGACCCAAATACGGCTAAGCCTATAATAATTAAGGAGATCCCTCTATTGAGCTACTGCTGTTGAGCTCGCGTTCTGTAGTAAGTATTTTTTTCATAGTAATTCCGACCTTGATAAGTAGCATGTAGCAGTAAATTACTGACAATGACGAAAAGTTTGCAATAATAAAAAAGTAATCGTGGCAATGCGACAGAAAGTTAATTGAGAGCTTCAGCATACACAACATTGTTAGTGAGCTCGTCCGGAATATGAACATGAAGATTTCTTGGACTGCTCACATGGGAAAGAGCTACGTAAAGTTGCCCGTGTGAAAAACAACTCGCGGTAAGATCTACGCCAGCAACTCCTAGGTTCTGACCTTGAGCCTTATTTACTGTCATGGCGTAACACAAAGCTACAGGAAACTGTATTCTCTTAAATTGAAATGGAAAATTATCCACTACGGGTAATGCAACGTGTGTTCGCGGTTCTACAGAACAACGTCTATGAATAAAACCGAAAAATAAGATTTTTTTTTCTACGCATTTTTCCAGGATAAAAAGTATCCTATTTTATGCCCAGGATAATAAGGTATAATTATACCAAGTTTCATCGAAATCGAACCGTTAGTTTTCACGTGATGCCTGCATATACAGACAGACAGACAGACAGACAGACAGACAGACAAAAATTTTTTTAATCACATATTTGGGTTTGGTATTGATCCAGCAACACCCCCCGCTATTTATTTTTTCAATATTTTCAATGTACAGAATTGACCCTTCTACAGATTTATTATATGTATATAGATTCTGTAAAAAATCATTGCTTTATAGAATATGACCACCCGCATTTCCTCTTAATAGGTAAGTAGACATTAAACATTTTCACAGAATGTGTACCTATACGTACTACTATAATACAAGAAAAGTGATTTTTTCTCGATCTAAGCAATGGCAATAATGACAATGACTTAAGCCTCATACACATGACCGTGTCGTGTTGTGTCGTGCCTCGGGATACATCAATCAAAAGAATCTGTTCAGGACTACGTCAAATCACAACGAGTTTTGATTGGCTAATACTCCGTCAGAAGGCGTCACGACACGACATAACACAGTAATATGAATCCGGTATTCAATTGTTACGGTGGTTCGGTCTCGCGTCCGACCCGTACTTGGCTGCTACTTAATTTGAAAGGTCGAAGATGTTTCCCTTTAGATACCAACAAGAAGTGACACTCTGGTGCATGCCGCCATAAACTCTCAAGTTATACTGTAGGTACGCCTTACGTGACGGCCATATTCAAACTATAATTTCATGGTCTGCCAATTTTTATGAATGTAGCTGTAATAAATCATGGTGTGGGATGTTCTGAAAACGTTAAAACAAAGTGTTTATAACATTGAGTGATGAAGTGATGATATATTGTGCCAATCATACGGACGCTTGCATTTCATATAATTTTATTTTATTTTATTTTATTATGGGACAATAAACAGCTACAAAATAAAATGTTTACAAATAACAATTAGACACATAAAAAGTATTAACAATATTGCAGCCCACTACATTATCCGCATATTAACATAATTAGAATAAGGTAAAAAGTGCCACTAGATTAGCAATACACTGATATATTATACTATTTCATTCTTAAAACAATATAATAAATTAATTATTAAAAATATATATATATATTAATATTTGGATAAGACTAAGGGATTGTTCCTTATTATCAAAAATAAGAATTAAGAGAGAGAAAAAAGGAAAAAAAAGGATTTGACAGATAAGTTACAATTAATTAATAAAAATAATTAAACCGTTTGAAGTAAATTCAATGTAGAATACAGGGCTCACACTATTTCTTATTATCATTACATAACATTTCAAAAACATTAGACTTAAATTTCGATTTGGAGCACACAAAAATATCAATATCAATGAAGTTGCGATTATAAGACTCCACCATACGACGAACAGGGCAACGCAATCCTGAATTAGTCCGACAGGTATTAACAGCAAACAATGTACCTGTACGGACACTACGCTTATTTACAGTGCGGGGGACCACATAACATAACTTACTCGTGAGATCGATGGAATCGAACTGATTATGAACAATACCATGTAGTACGTTGGCTTCTAGTAACTTACGTCTAGATTCCAATGTTAACATGTTATATTTGCTTAGCAATTGTGAATATGACAAACACCTTTTATAGCACCTATAGTACATGCAAATAGCTTCTCTGTGCTCGTCTGTGTTAACTTTTTTCAGAAAACTGGTTCGGATTTCAGTCTAACGAGCCTGAGAGCCTTGTCTCGTAAGTCCGTCAACTTGACCACAATATTTATAAAAAAAAAATGTGTGCACTTGCATAGCGCATACAGGGGATATTATAATCGTCGGTTGGTGTTAAGGGGCCTCTGCGAGTTGGCTTCGGCCCCTTGTACGCCTTCCAAAGGACCGGGACCCCATGGTCCCGAGATATACAATTTTAAAAAAAAAAAAATCTTTATTTTCAAAAAGCCAAGTACAATTTTATTATTATGTGCTAATGTAAACTGTTTTACAGACACAGGCGCCTTCCTCTTACAGTTCATTGATAATTTGCTGCACTTGGTACGAGTTTTGGTAGGCATAAAACTTAGTTCAACATAACTTAACACTTATTATTTCTATAATTAAGGAATGGGTGTGTGTGGTGTGGGTGTATGTGTGTGGTGTGGGTGTTGTGTGTAGTGTGGGTGTATGTGTGTGTGTTTAGTATATGTCACAGTTTAGAATAAATAATAAAGGAGCAATTTAAATATTATGTTTTAGGATGCGTTAGTAAGATTTCCTTGCAAAGAGTTGTTCAAAACTACCAACTACACTTTTACATTTAAATTTAGGTAAAGAATATACATTGCAGGTTCGATTATAGTATTATAAAGGTGGCTGCTAAGTCACGGGTAGCTTCGCCTCGCCAGAGCAGTTTTGGACGTGACAAATGGGCAGACAGGACCTTTACGTCGTTTATTTACAAGTATGGAGGTAAAATAAATGTCGCACTGATCTCAAATAAATTGCGATAAGGGGCAAGATAAAGATGATGTAGATAGCACATCACCGTACCACCGTACCGCACCGTTTCGTTCGTTTTATGGAACAGACTGAATGGAATTAAATTGTGCAATTACAACACACACTCTCCGAAATGTAACCGATGAAATCTTCGACAGTGAAAACATCGCCGTATACCGTATGTATACATCCCTATATTGTATATCACATAAGAACTTGACTTTGTTTAGAAGATGTATTTCCAAATACTAGCGTACAACATCCACTTAGTATTTGTGTTTACGCATAGTTTAAATCAATTTATGTATAACAGCGGTCGTTAGTCGCCATTGCAGCACTGTCACAGCTTGATACTGTGCTTGTCACATCAGTCAGTGGTGGTTGTCAACAGCGATAGCAATTGCAGTGTGTTTATTAACTAAATGCGTTTACGACTAATCATCGGAATTTATTAAGTAACGAGGAAACACGAACAAAGGTCTCGGCGATGAAAAGAATAATGTGGTATGTCTTGTTTTAATCTTAATGAAAACAACGGAGAATAAGATCACGTATTCTTGGGGTCTCCAAACTGTTTTAGTTCGTGGCCTGCTTTAGACTTTAGACCAATAATTTGAGTTGTATTTATGGATTATTATTCTGTAAAGCACATCTTTCTTTATTACCATACAACTTTGTATCATAATTTGATTAATAACTAAATAAGAAAGCAATTGTTTCAGGCTAACAACTGCCCTTGGACTCATATGGTTATCTCAAGTTGTCCACACAGCGTCTTGGATAAACCCTCCAATAAGATATGTCCAAAATAGCTTGACAGATCATGACTTCTTCTTCGACAGAATCGTTCCACTGAGTTTAAATGTAGGCCGTAAGGCTAGGAACTACGCCATAGGAGTACATATAACTTCTGATCGAATACTGACTTCATTCAATCCCTTTAGAAGAATTATAAGGAATGAAACTATGCTCAGCGACTTATATGCAACAAGTCTTACGGGACGCGTAAGACTCGCAAATGGAAATTGGAAATATGCGTGGATTGTAAGCCACCTCGCCTGCGGCCGTCAAATTCAGGATTTACCTGATGAAGTAATTACTAAAGGTGACTTGTGGCACGGGCCGGGCAAAAGACACTGCCCATTACACGATTTACTAGTGTTCAGAATATATAATGATGTGACAGTAAGCACTTGGAAAACGGAAGACTACACCATGGCACTATTTCCTGATAACACAGAAACTGACAAAAGACCTGACTTATTTTTGACAATGCTCGCGTTACCAGACGAACCTATGGGTGTCAACTTTAAATTTTGCGCGGTTGTTAAAAGGCGCAGATTAGAAGTTACTTATTACACAGAAGATGACCACGCACTGTTGGATTGTAACGAGTGGCTGCCACGAGACTGGGGATATTTTATTTGCATACGAAATAAAAATAAAAAAACCAAGGAGGTGTCATCAGGCGCAATGTTAGTGTCCGATGAAAAGTTATTCGGTGTGGCTAGTTTTTTATTATCTAGAGGAGAAGAAAGCATAATAGTATTCACAGATATCAGACCTTATTACGATCTCATTCAATATACCTGCACCTATTCTGATTCAGGGGAAGAGCCCCCAGAAAAGTTTCCGGGCAATACAGACTTGTCCAAAAATGATACAAAACTAAAACAACCATAAAAAAGCAAACCGTTCTGTGGAACACCTTCTATTCTAAGAGGTCCCCCGACTGCCATATGTATTTATCTGTTTTAGTCTCGTTACATAAATTCTTTAAGTCGGGGGTTTTTAAGTTATTTTATCCTTTTCCAATGGGTTTTTCAAAATTTTCAATTTTGCTTTTTATTTCAACACTAGCTTCTGCACGCGACATCGTCCGCGTGAAATTTTACCCTCCCCTATTCACCCTCTTAAGGGTGGAATTTCGAAAAACCCTTTCTTAGTGGATAGGTACCTAGGTACCTACTCTTCACAAAGAATGCACCCTCCCAATTTCATGTCTCTAGGACCAGCGGATTAGACTGTGCGTTGATATATCAGTCAGGGCTTTGAATTTTATATAATAGATTTTTTGTCTAAGTATAAATACCGAGTTTGGAGTTAATCGGATCGCGTGTTAAAATTCTTCCATACAAATTTTGACACCCCCTTATCCCTCTTTAGGGGGTAGTTTAGAAAAACAAAAAATGCCAAACTTCACAATTTACCCAGTATTCGTGCAAAGTTTTTAGTTTATTAACCAATTGAATAAGATTTTTCATATGCACTGTATTCCCGCTTGTCACACAGGAGTGGAATTGCAAAAATCGTTTGGGGTATGTGACTCAAAGATTATTTCTACGAATTTTAGAGTTAATCAAGCCACACAGTAAAACCCTTCCCCGTATAATTAAAACTACCCCTTTTCATCCCGTCAGGGGTAGATTTTCGAAAAACCCTGATACACGTTATTCTTTATTTTGGTCTTAAATATAAATACCGAGTTTCGAGTTAATCGGACCGCGCGTTAAAATTCTTCCATACAAATTTTGACTCCCCCAATCCCCCTTTTGAGGGTAGTTTAGAAAAACAAAAAATGCCAATCTTCAGAATTTACCTAGATCAGTATTCGTGCAAAGTTTTAAGTTTATTAACCAATTGAATAAGATTTTTCATATACACTGTATGGGACGCTTTTCACTCCCACAGGGGTGGAATTGCAAAATCGTTTCGGGTATGTTCATTACTTGACTCAAAGATTATTTATTTATACGAATTTTAGAGTTAATCAAGCCACACAGTAAAACCCTTCCCCGTATAAATAACTACCCCTTTTCACCCCGTTAGGGGTAGATTTACGAAAAACCCTGATACACGTTATTCTTTATTTTGGTCTTAAATATAAATACTTACCGAGTATCGAGTTAATCGAACCGCGCGGTAAAATTCTTCCATACACATTTTTCACCCCTTAATCCACTTTTAGGGGGTAGTTTAGGAAAACAAAAAGTTCCCAACTTTATAATATACTTACTAAGACAAGTATTCGTACCAAGTTTCAAGTTTATTATACAAAATGAATAAGATTTTTCATATAAATTGCATTCCCGCTTTTCATCCCCACAGGGGTGGAATTTCGAAAAATTGTTTGGAATATGTTCATTACTGACTCAAAGATTATTTATACGATTTTTTGAGTTAATCAAGCCACGCAGTAAAATCTTCCCCTGTATGATTAACTACCCCCTTTCACCCTGTTAGGGGTAGATTTTCGAAAAACCCTGATACACGTTTTTCTTTATTTTCGTTCTTAAGTATAAATACCGAGTTTCGAGGTAATCGGACCGCGTGATAAAATTCTTTCATACAAATTTTGACACCCCCCGATCCCCCTTTAGGGGGTAGTTTAGAAAACGAAAAATGCTTAACTTCATAATTTACTTAGATAAGTATTCCTGCCAAGTTTCAAGTTTATTAACTCAAGGAATAAGATTGTTCACACAAATTTTCATCCCCTATTTAACTCCCTTAGGGGTTGAATTTCAAAAAATCCTTCCTTTTTCCTTGTCTACATTATAAAGGGAACCTCTGTGCAAAATTTCAGCTCTCTAGGTCCAAGGGTTTGGGCTGGGCGTTGATGAGCCAGTCAATCAGTCAGTCAGACAGGACTTTTCTTTTTTATTTATATAGATAGAAGATTTTTAAAGAGTATAGGTTAACTAGACATAATATGTAGTAGCTAAAATAAAATATAATACTGCAGCGCCTCCTAGTGATTTTCCACCATAACACCTATTTAAGAATTCTCACTAATCAACCACAAACCCATTAGTGATGATGAAAACCGCATCCAAATCGGACTAGTAGTTTTGGTTTTGCACAAACAAATGTTTACTGCAGCGCCCCCTGGTGAGTTGTCACCGTAACACCTACCTAAGAACATGCACCAATCAAATCCAAACCCATCACTGAAAGCGCATATGCCTGTATCCTTACCGTCGCGGGTAAAAACCGCATCAAAATCGGACTTGTAGTTTTGGAGACAAATGGCAACACACAATGGCAACGTTTGCACACACATCCTCTCACGCCAAACGCATATACCGTCTCCGTACCGTCGCGAGTAAAAAGAACCACAACAGAAGATTGTAAAAAGAGATACCCACCTGGTGAATAAACAAAGATTTCTTGATAAACAAAGTTTACTAATAGTCCACTCAACGAATGACCCAAAAGGAGGTGTAGAGTGCATGAGCTAGGCCCTAAGCGATTTCTTCAGAAAGTTGTTCAGGGTGCTTAGGGAGTAAACATACTAAAAGTCCCCGCGTCTAGGAGGTGAGCCGGAGTGGGGGGATAAAAGTTCCCACTTTTGAGTTTTTCGCTAATATCTTTAAAACGGTGCGTCTTAGAAAAAAAAAATCTCATACGTAATGAAAGCTAATACAATTTTATACAAATTTTATCTTACACACTTTTTCGAATTCCTACCCATTTTCGAACTACACGTTCCGGAAAAGTAAAAATTTTCTAAAAAACGACTTTTATCAAACACTAGCTGTTGCCTGCTACTTCGGCGTTATTTCGGGATAAAAAGAATAGCCTATATGTTAATCCAGGTCCTAATCTATCTACCTACCAAATTGCATCCAAATCCGTTCACTAGCCGTTGAGTTATCGAAACTTTTATCCACGTACTAGCAGCACCCCGCGGTTTCATCCGCATAAGTTTCCCGTGGGAATAATATCGGGATAAAAACTGTCCTATGTCTTTTCCCGAGACTCAAACTATCTCAATGCCAAATTTCATCTAAATCGGTTCAGCGGTTTAAGCGTGAAGAGCTAACAGACAGACGGACACCAGCGGAGCTTTGCAGAGCATGATTCTCGGAAACTGATTAGAATTAAGAAAAAGTGTAGAATTTTTTTTTTTTAAATTTTGTTAGCTTTCTGCTCCCTCCCACCAACTGAGAAAGCAGCTAAACAGCATTGTCCTATACACTTTTTCAAAATTCTAATCAGTTTTCGATGGGTAGGAATTCGAAAAAGTGTGTAAGATATAAGTTGTAGAAAATTGTATTAATTAGCTTTCATTACGTAGAAGATATTTTTTCTCTACAACGCACCGTTTTAAAAATATTAGCGAAAAACTCAAAAGTGGGAACTTTTATCCTCCCCCCCACTCCGGCTCACCTCCTAGACGCGGGGACTTTTAGTATGTTTACTCCCTAAGCCACCCTGAACAACTTTCTGAAGAAATAGCTTAGGGCCTAGGTTAATTGGACTATAAGGCCTTTACGATTTTTAATAAGTTTAAATACGCAATGAATAGAGAATTTTTGCAAGATGTATTTTTGAACGAATTTAGCAATGAATATAAGAATCAAAGTTAAATTGAATGAAGATTATTGAGCGAATGTGTCGTAGACATCCTCGGGGGCCTTGAAAGTTATAGATGAAGCTTTCAAGAACATTTATCCGTGTAGTTAACTGATGAAGGCAGCAGACACTATTTGCTGCTGTTCCTCTGAATCAAATAAGCCCAGGTAAATGTTGTATTTTATGTTTGATCTATGGTTTTGGTGACGAAATAAACAGTTTACCTCCCCTCCCCGCATCCTCCGGAGTGCATAGGTCGCATTTGTATTAGTCAGGGCGCAGGCGTCAAAAGCACGCAAGCACGCAAAGTTAGAGGTATAAGAAAATCTATGATGCCAAATTGGTTACTAATTCAAAGAAAATTAGAATATTATTTTGATTTTATAATTTTGTTTTATGTCCTAACGTAATAATAATGTGATAAAACGAAAAAATAAATGATTATTAAATAATTAGTGTTTTAAATCCCTGAAATATCTCATAGGTCTTTTAGGTTACGCGCGACCGCTGCGCGCTGGCGCGTGGCGTTACAAATGACCGCGCGCCCGCTTGAAGGGTAAACGTAAACCGTACACCCAGTAAACTACGCCATAGAAGTACATAAATACATAAGTATCCTGATCGAATATTGACGTCGTTCAATCCTTTTATAGAAAAATTGTAAGGCATCGTCCTAATAGACCGCGAATGCGTGATCATCGCGCGAGTAAGCGACGCGTCCATCGCGTGTTCGCACGATAGCAAAAACTTGGTGTCCTAACAGAACGCGAATACGTGATCATCGCGCGAATTTACGACGCGAGCGACCGTGGAGTACCAAGTTTGGCACTGGCACGGTCGGTATCAACAACCATGGACGTCAAAGACGCTCAATTTTTGCTGTCGGGAAATATTTGGATGACCTATTTTATAATAGATTTCGAAAATGTGAGTCGCGCGACCGCGTCATTCGATTGTCAGTTAGGACACCTATTCGAGTTCAATGTGTTTGATCGGGTGTTCGTACGCGTAAAATTCGCGGGAACCTACAATGATCGCACATTCGCGTTCTATTAGGACGATGCCTAAGGGATGAAACTAAGTTCAGCGAATTATACAACTCTTGTTGGGCGCACAAGATACGAAACAGGAGGTTGGAATTATTCATGTATTGTAAACAACCTTGAGGAGGTGAGGAAGTTTCTCGACTGTCTTTCGTCTCCATTATCTTATTATTAACTACAGATTACTGTCATTAGAACTGAACAGAAATATTCTACGGTATTTGTCAGAATTTGTTTCATAAAAAGAATTGTTATACCTACCTATGGTAGCCCCGAAAATTTCCTCTTGCTACATGTTGTTATAATAATAAGGCTAAAAGTCACCTAAAGGGCAATGGAGAGTTTCCCTTTTTTTTTTTTTTTTTTTTTTGTGGATGGGAAATCATCAAATGACTCCTCCCGCTCTGGGTGGAGCGGAAGGGAGTGTCAGACTCTTACTGACTAAAACCCACCCGTGTTCCTTCCTTAGCCCTTTATGTTCCGGGCCAGCGGTAACCCTTTCGGACAATCCCGCTGACCCGGCAGGCTTCGGCCCTAAGGGGCCCCTCCTCGATGCTGACATCTCTTTGAGGCGCGCGTGGAACACGTACGCGCCGTCCGGCACGGGCCTGGTCCTGATCGGGCGGTGAGCTACCCATTACTCTCCGCCCGCAGGCCCGCGCCTACGGTGGCCGGGAGTCGTCACGCGGCTCCCGACGCCCGGAGCGTCTCCCGCGGCGGCTGGGACGGGAGGCTCTCTCCCTGAGCCGTTCCGCCACCTCCTTCGCTAGCATGACTGCTTCGCAGAAGGAGGTGACTGCCTCCCACTCCCTCTCGCCCCGGACCATGGCTTGCACCAGGGCCGGACGCGAGAGGTCGCCGTCGCTGCCAATCGCCTCTACGAGGACACGGCGGTGCTCCGCCCAAGCGGGGCAGACCTCCACCGTGTGCTCCACCGTGTCCTCTGGGCGATCCTGGCAATGGTGACACCCGGGCGTTTCCTCCCGCCTGATGATGTGCAGGAACCTCCCGAAGCTTCCGTGTCCGGTGAGGACCTGCGTCAATGGAGAGTTTCCCTGCGTGATCAAATCAGAAATGAAGCGATCCACACGAGAACCAAGGTAACCATACACACATAGCCCGAAGAATTGCCAAACTTAAGTGGCAGTGGGCAGGACACATTGCTCGCAGAACAGATGGCCGATGGGGCCGAAAGTTTCTGGAGTGGCGACCGCGTACCGGAAGACGTAGCGTTGGAAAGTCTCCCACAAGGTGGTCCGACGACCTTGTGAAGGCCGCAGGAACCCCTTGGATGCGAGAAGCACAGAACCGGTCGACGTGGAGGTGTTTGGGGGAGGTCTATGTTCAGCAGTGGACGTCTTTCGGCTGAAATGATGATGATGACATGTCATGTTGTTATAAGTGCGCCTACTGGATATTTCTACTTCTTTATTTCTTTTACAGTGTGCATTTGTATGGTAGGTAATTTGTTTCACACGCCCATTGTCCAAACACAAAATACTTAAAACGTAGTTTTAATTTTTAGTAAAGAATTGCATAAACACTTAGCTTCAATAAACTTCGCATAAGAAATTTTTCCGTTGCAGCCTGGAGACTGGATTCGTTTCTGTTACTGGCAAAAGACTCGCCAGTCTTACTAAGGGGAATCGTGTTTTAGTGTTACCCAATAACTGGGTTGTTGAGGTCAGACAGGCAGTCGCTCCATGTAAAATACTGGTATTCAGCTGCATCCGGTTAGAATGGAAGCTGACCCAAACAGAGTCTTGCAACAGGCTCGCCGGTCACATCTGCCGAAATATGGTAAATACCTTGCACTTCTGTTTACTCCTTCGGGACTTACAGGTGAAATCCTATTGTAGTTTTAAGCACTGATCTTCGCCAATTCTCACGAGTTTCTCTAGTCACATCAGCTGTCTTAGTTACGTGTAGATGTGGCGAATTTCCCCGTTAACAATGGTGCTGTATGTTGTATTGTTTATAGCCAACCATGGGATTGTATCGGGAAGTCTTTTGTTTGCAATTATGTTGAGAATCTATGTACAACGACGTGTAAGAAAGTTTTTTTTTACTGTAGTTTAGCGGTAACAATCAGCGCTGCATATGAACATCGACGTTACTTGGGAGTCTCTGGCACATTTTGTCGGGCAATGGATAATTGTTCAATGCAATAATAATCTAAGTAATGTATACTACTGAAACTGAAGAGTTTATTGGAACACTCAACTCTGGAACTACCAGACGGATCTAAAAATTATTTTTTGCATTTGATAGCTCAATTCTTGATCAATATTTAACATCACGTTACGGCCGTTAGAAGCCGAGTAAACAGAAATAAAGTTAGGAACAACGCTAAGCAAAAACGAAGTATTTGTGAGCGGGCGATGCGATGCGATGCTGTGGGTCGGGAAAAAAATTCACGCGGACGAAGTCACAGGCAGAAGCTAGTAGGTACCTAATACGGAGCGGCAAAACAAATGATTCAAAAAAATTCCCTCCTCTATCGATTTACTTCTCATAGTTTCGGCACCGCCGAGGCCGGCCCAGAAAGAGGTGGCGCGACGACTCAGTGCTTGGCCAGCCTGGCAGCTCGGGGTAGACACGGGTAGCTCTAGCTCGTGAGCAAGTGATAGAAAAGAGCTAGCTCTTTTCTATCACTCGCTCACGAGCTAGAGCTACCCATGTCTAGCGCGGGGCCCCTGAGCGGCGCGGGTGCGGGAACGCGCGCGATCTGCCTGTCCGCAGTCGAGATATCAAAATATTGTAAAATATTTTAAAAGAGTAACGGTGGAGTTTCTTGCCCATTCTTCTCCATACGAAAACTACCTTTTGGAATGGGCGACTAGAATCAATCCTATTTTAGTAATTTTTGACGTTCAAAAGTGCCTGTTAAGTGCCTATTTGAAATAAATGCTTTGACTTTGACTTTGAGCGCGGCTTCGTTCTGAGTGTTGTCGTGTCCATTGTTTGGATGAAGAAGACTTATTTTTACTAGAAAAAGGTCGCACTAGTTTGAGAACCCCGGTCCCCGCGCCAACCAGCGCGCGCCGCTCACCGCGCCCGCGTGCTCACTATATGAAGTTTTATGTTTGAGTACGCTGCGCTGCGCCCGCCCCACGCCCGCCTTTGTAGTCTGGCCAAGCACTTAGAGGCGTATCGCAAGGGTTAGACAGTGGAGGCCCCGGAAAAGGATGCTTGCAAGATTTTGTGGGAGGCCTTCGCTCAGTGTAGGTCTAACTTCAAAAAAAAGTTTCGCTTTCGCTTTGAGTTACATCTCGAAAACTACCCATTACATACCTTTCAAACAAGACTGCAAAGCAAGTTAGCGCTCGATTCCCAAGAATGACAGCTGGTACATTCTGATTGATCGTCGGAATACAAAAGAAGCAAAGATACTAAACGACATTGAACATCATCTCCTGACAAGGTCGCGGGCTTACCTAGGAGTTAAACAACTGTCTATAAATGGCGGTCGTCCACAGGTGCCTATCTGGTTGTAAGTTAAACGGATGAGGTTTTTTTTAAAAAAAAATGCCGGTCCTATTTATAAGTAATTATTGTAGCAACTCTTGTTAGTCTTTCGTTTGCAGATGCAAACTTCAACCACCGGAAGTTGACAGTCGGAACATCCTTTCTAAGGCTACGGTTTCCTAAAAAACGTAGGTCTTTTTTTTTTTACCGACGAAAAAACGGAGGAAGTTCTCAAGTCGACGCGTAGTTATATATATTTTTTTTTATGTATGACCACGCATAACTTTTTACAGAGTAGTCCGATTTTGATAATTCTTTTTTCGTTTGAAAGGGTTTACTCTCAAGGTGGTCCCATTGTCATCAAGTTGGAATCAAACAAGCAACCAAACAAGCAAATTAATTAATTACGTAAAGCGTTATGCGCGACGGCGGCGCCGACTCAAAACTTAGGTATACTTACATTAGTTTAAGAACTTAGTTTTTAAGATTAAATAAAAAAAGATTATAATTTTTTGCTTTTCAATTTTTCGGCGGTTTAATTTTTTTGTTAAAAAGTTTTTTTACATCGTTCTCACAATAAAATTATAAATTCAAAATTAATGATGTAACTAATATTTTTGTAAAATATAATCTGAAAGAGCGTCCATGGAGTTTCTTGCCCGTTCTTCTCCATAGGTACCTACGCTTTGGAATGGGCAACTAGCTTCATATTTTCTGACTGACCGACTTCTTGTCAATTCAAAAGTGTTTGTAAATTGTTTAATTGCAATAAATGCTTTGACTCTTTTTAAATTATATTTTACAAAAATATTAGTTACATCATTATTTTTGAATTTAGAATTATTATGTGAGAACGATGTGAAAAAAAAGAAGACGTACGCGTTAAAAGCGTCCAGAGCACAGCAAATAGCAACAAAACAACAATCCTAAATAAAAGAAAATAATTAAAAATAAGACGAGGCAGCTAAGTGATGACCAACCCCAACTGACGGGCGGCGCCTGTCCACGAACATGACGCATAGACACATGGCTTTCTATATTTTGTTTTCTTCAGTGTTTCATAATCAGCCTACAATGTTTCCACTGCGGGAAACAGGCCTCCTTTGGCCTCCAGGAGTTTGCCGTAATCCACCATGCGGGTCCAGTGCGCGTTGGTGATGTCACATGTTTACGATTTTTTGGTTTTAGGACATGCAGGTTTCCTCGCGATGTTTTTCTTCACTCTCTACCTGCGTCTGTGTTTCCGAGTGCATACAACCCGAATCTCTTGAAAGTAAGAGTGAACAAGCTTCTTCTGAGTATAAGCTCACTCCATCGTCGACTTACACCCATATTCCAAGACGTTTCCTCGAAAGTTCCTCCACCTCCACTCATTCGAGGTTACCTTAAGGACTACCTCAAGGAATCCTCGAAATCGGTATTCTTAGTTAAAACTCGGTCTTGTCATGAGGTAATCTTGAGGATCCTCCAGTGAGGTTGAGTCGAGGTCGAGTCGAGGTAAAACGTCATTGAATACGTCATTGAATCATAGATTACAGTATATATTTTGTTTTTTTTTGTCTATGGTCACTCAAAAGTTGTCAAATTGCGTTTTTTTTTATCTGTGTGATCGCGTCGGTCCTGTCATCCTGTGTGTTATGTTTACATTGAAACTTTAATAGTACAGTTGTGTTTGTGTTGTGACTTGAAAGTTTTACTCCGTTTTTATTTTTATTGCTTCACCAAATATGTCTGGGAGACAAATATTCAGTGAGTCAGAGAAGGCGTGTCTCCAAGAATTAATTATTAAGTATAAATTACATTCAGCATCTACGAAAGCCGCCGGGAATCCTGCTGTAAAAAAAGAGGCTTGGGCACGCTTAGTGAATGAGTACAACTCAATTGAATCCAATACTAAGGTAAGTAATCATACACCTAATTATAAACTACAGCGTAACTCCTAATTTTGCCAATTATAATTCACTTTTATAAATACCACGCGTAGCGGAGAATTTGGTGGTCGCAGTGAGTTTCTGCTAAAGCGTGGTATTTTTTTGAGTACTTAACGCGGTCACATTAACTTGACGCATCTCTGGAAAGTGTTACCTTTGTCTTTGTTACCGATACGCGCGTCGATAATTTGGCTAGTTTTCTGCTGTTGTTTTAATTATATTTTTTGTTAGGTATATTACCAAAAAAAAACAAAATAACGTCAACGTCAAGCGTCAAGTTAATGTGACCGCGTTGTAAGTTCAAAAATAGTTTCGCCTTTTAACCCTGCATTAAAAAAATAAACCTTTTATTGAAATACTTTATCTGCAAATTTCAGAGAACTGAATCACAGTTGAAGAAATGCTGGGACAACCTTAAGACCCGTAAAAAAGCTCTTCTAGCGCAAGAGAAAAAAGAGCGCATGAGGACAGGCGGAGGGGCATTTCATCCCAAGCCAGGGACATCAAAGGACGATCCTATGCTTGTTGACGAGGCTTTGTTAGAACAAACAGATGTGGAACTGCAATATGTAATTGATAGTGACAATTTTCCTGCGGATCCTACATCTCAGGGTAAATTTCAGATACTGTATTTATTGCCGCAAAGACAAACTTAATGTAAACAAATAACTTACTTTTATATTTTGTTTTTAGAGATACCCCATTTCGAGACAGACTCGTCACAGACAGCTGTGCCTGAAACCGATCCTGGTCCACAATCACAGTCATATACTGCGGTAGAAACAGACCCTGAACCTGAACCAGAAACTGAAAGAGGTGATTTGATTATCCTCTATATTGGCAGCCAGTGATTACACATATTATAATGACTTATATTTATTAACTTAATGTAGTTACCTATAGAACATAAATTAACATCTATTTTTTAATTTGATAGATACCCGTGGCCGATCTGGATCTCGTCACACTGATTACAGTGCAAGTACACAACAGACACCAGGTAACTATTCAGACAATCCCAGCATACATTTAATTAGGGGCCTAACATAATATCACACCTGTTTTTCCTCTAACGGTTAGGCAGAGGTGTGGCATACCGTATGCCCCAAGTCCCATGTAAAAGGGGATGAATATATTGCCATTTTAAAATACTATACTTACATACAGTGTAAACTCCATGTAACGTCAATCGATTTAACGACAAACTCCCTAAAGCGTCGAAATCACCCGTCTTTGGTTGGTTTAGCTTGTTTTACCCACTCTCAATAACAACAACAATTAAGTAATAAAAAGTAGGTACCTTTTAAGTTGCCAAAATTAGTGAAAACCGCGCAGCTGTGTACGTTCTTTTGTCGCTTTATTATCCTAGCCCGTAATAAACTCGACTGTCAGCATCATGCAAACCAAACTTTCTAAGAAATTCGTTCTTTTGTTTACAAATTGGGATTGCACGTGTAGACTTGTCATACAACAAAATTACTGGTGCAGTCACAGAGTACTTTTTGGGTGCAGCAAAAGACGTCAGACAAAAATAACAGAATATACGCAATAGCATTCAAATAAAATCTTATTTGAATGCTATTGCGTATATTCTGTTATTTTTTTATCCACATAACTAGCATAGCTTGACATAGCTTGACTACTAGCTACTAGCACTTAACTACTAGCTTTTTCTTTTCATAATTCTGATTTTTCTTCTTTCCTTTTAACGACAACTCCAACGCCATAAAATGTACAGTCCCTTTAGTGTCGTTATATAGAGTTTACACTGTATTTTGGTCTGCATTATGTTTGGAGTAAGCATTAGGTTCAAGGTTGATTGGGAAAACTTTACAGTTTCGGGTAGCTTGATGAGCTGGTGTATGATATATTTTATTTTATTTTCTAGGGGCAGCTAAAAATATTAGGACTAAGGTTATAAGTGAAGAGTTTGAAATAAGAAAAAACAATTATGCACGGGCACAAGAGAGGGAAGAAGAGCTGCACAGGATATTGGTTGAAGAGAAAAAGTTGATGTTAAAAGCAGCGGAGGAAATTTATAAAAGGGCTGTAATTGAGCGAAGAAGTGCAGAAGAGCTCCTGCGCTGCAACCAAATTAAAAGGGAGCAAGCAGAATCATTGTTAGAAAAATAAAAATGTGTATTTTTATTTTTAATTATTACTATGTCTAATTTCTTAATAAATAATTTGTTTCACTGGACCAATTAAAATTCCTATTTATTTTATTATCACTGCTTATATATAGTAAAGTCCCCCGCCGAGTCTGTACGCGATAAACTCAAAAATTACTGAACGGATTTTCATGCGGTTTTCACTAATACACTGATTCATGAGGAAGGTTTAGGTGTATAATTTATCGACATCTACGCGGGCGAAGCCGCGGGCAAAAGCTAGTAATGTATAATAGAAAAGCATTATCTTGTGTGTTTGTGTAGGTAGACTGTAGCTATGTGCATCATATTTTATTATACTGAACATTAGTCTAATGACTTTAGTTGAGTACTATAATTAGTAAGTATATCAATTATTGAAACTTCTTTCATTATTAGCACTTACGGGATATTTACCATGTTTTTTACTTGATTTGAGGCTCCAATATTTCGGCACTGTTGCAAGCACCATGTTCATGGATACAAACCAAGTGAAAAACATGGTGAATATCCTATGAGTGCTAATAATAGTGTTAGTGACCATGTCAGTTTAAAAATGAAACCAACTTTAATCACTATTAGTTGCTATTATAAATGGAAAATCGTTTTCCAAGATAGGCAAAATTCTCTAGAGGTTCGCTTCCATAGTTTCACTCCGTAGTAAAAAGCTATTCCTTAGTGATTGCCCCTGTGCCTATTGTGTAACAAAACTTGTGCAGCAATGGTATTGACAATCACTTGTGTAGTTTGTTTATGGAAAAGCAGACAGAAACCATTAAAAAAAATTAATAGACAAAACTGATTTATTTAAATAAAACTAGCAAAACAATGTTAGAAATGTCTTCTAATAAACGCAGCTCTGATTAAACTACCTCGTTCAGTGGCATTTACATGTGGTACTGGTACCTCTTGTAAATCTTCAATTGGCTCAGCTAAGAGATCTTCATGGGTTAGCAAAGTGATGTTGTGGAGGACTGCACAGGCAACAATTATATTGCAAGTATTAACTAAATTATTTTGGAGCTTTCTGCTCAAACAAGCAAACCGCCGCTTCCAAACCCCATTCAGTCTTTCTATAATATTTCTAGTGCTTATGTGCGCTCTATTATATCTTATTTCTGACTGTGTTTGTGGATTCGCTACTGGTGTAAACATATATGACGTCTGGGCATATCCACTGTCTCCTATTAATATGCCTGAGAATTCACCTTCTTCAAATCTCATGCAACACCTGCTGTTATTAAATATGCGCGAGTCGTGTACTGATCCCGGCCAACGTGCTACAATGTCGTAAATTTCCATGTTAGGTCCACAAATTAATTGCACATTAATCGAAAACCAACCTTTGCGATTACGAAATACTTCCCCGTGCCGTCTATCGGGGTTCTTGATAGGAACGTGTGTACAATCTATGCACCCTAATACACCCGGAAATCCTGCTACTCGATAGAACTTTTGTTTCACTTCTGTCTGCTCACCAGATGTGGGGAATTTAATAAATTGTCTTATTTTAAGAGCAATGGTCTCTGATGTTTTAGCCACAATTTTGGATGTTACGGATTGACTTAATTTGTGCAAATCGCCACATACAATCTGTAAAGTAAAAAAAATCATGTTAATTATTATTAAAACATAATGAAATAATGGCTGTAGACAAGGCAAACAG
This sequence comes from Mesoligia furuncula, assembly GCA_916614155.1. Taxonomy (NCBI): domain Eukaryota; kingdom Metazoa; phylum Arthropoda; class Insecta; order Lepidoptera; family Noctuidae; genus Mesoligia; species Mesoligia furuncula. The sequence goes on from OU744803.1 coordinate 27,541,279, forward strand.
CAAGATTTTACTTACTTGAAAATTTCCAGTTGCATAAAATCTTAACGCAATTAACAACTGAATTATAGGCGGAATGGGTAGTCCTCTGTTACTGAGTATAGCTCTGTTATTGAACACAAGCGGTAACAACATATTCAGCACTGTTTCTTTTCTAAAACGATAGCGTCTTTGGAATTCTTCATTGTCATAAAATTCTATGGGGTTTTCTGCATCCCGCAAATAACGGCGTGCAGGGTAATCGTACGGATTATCATACAGATAATTCAGAAATTGTTGGAAATCCATTGAAAACACTATTGGGAAAACTATCCAAATAAATTAATCAGTTCTGTTTACAAGCGTGAGCGAAAACAACGTAAAGAATGGCGTAAATCTTCCTTGAGTGTTCCTTAAGGTAGGTCGCGATGTACCTTGAGTTTGACAGTTGTTTCCTCACCTCGACTAAGGAAAAATGTCGAGGGACGCCAAGTGGAGGTGATTTTTTACAACTGTGAATACCGATTTCCTTGAATGAGGTTGAGTGGAGTCGAGGAAGTTTCGAGGAAACGTCTTGGAATATGGGTGTTACACCCACTGTGTTACTACCTTAAGGAACACTCAAGGAAGATTTACGCCATTCTTTACGTTGTTTTCGCTCACGCTTGTAAACAGAACTGATTAATTTATTTGGATAGTTTTCCCAATAGTGTTTTCAATGGATTTCCAACAATTTCTGAATTATCTGTATGATAATCCGTACGATTACCCTGCACGCCGTTATTTGCGGGATGCAGAAAACCCCATAGAATTTTATGACAATGAAGAATTCCAAAGACGCTATCGTTTTAGAAAAGAAACAGTGCTGAATATGTTGTTACCGCTTGTGTTCAATAACAGAGCTATACTCAGTAACAGAGGACTACCCATTCCGCCTATAATTCAGTTGTTAATTGCGTTAAGATTTTATGCAACTGGAAATTTTCAAGTAAGTAAAATCTTGCTGTTTGCCTTGTCTACAGCCATTATTTCATTATGTTTTAATAATAATTAACATGATTTTTTTTACTTTACAGATTGTATGTGGCGATTTGCACAAATTAAGTCAATCCGTAACATCCAAAATTGTGGCTAAAACATCAGAGACCATTGCTCTTAAAATAAGACAATTTATTAAATTCCCCACATCTGGTGAGCAGACAGAAGTGAAACAAAAGTTCTATCGAGTAGCAGGATTTCCGGGTGTATTAGGGTGCATAGATTGTACACACGTTCCTATCAAGAACCCCGATAGACGGCACGGGGAAGTATTTCGTAATCGCAAAGGTTGGTTTTCGATTAATGTGCAATTAATTTGTGGACCTAACATGGAAATTTACGACATTGTAGCACGTTGGCCGGGATCAGTACACGACTCGCGCATATTTAATAACAGCAGGTGTTGCATGAGATTTGAAGAAGGTGAATTCTCAGGCATATTAATAGGAGACAGTGGATATGCCCAGACGTCATATATGTTTACACCAGTAGCGAATCCACAAACACAGTCAGAAATAAGATATAATAGAGCGCACATAAGCACTAGAAATATTATAGAAAGACTGAATGGGGTTTGGAAGCGGCGGTTTGCTTGTTTGAGCAGAAAGCTCCAAAATAATTTAGTTAATACTTGCAATATAATTGTTGCCTGTGCAGTCCTCCACAACATCACTTTGCTAACCCATGAAGATCTCTTAGCTGAGCCAATTGAAGATTTACAAGAGGTACCAGTACCACATGTAAATGCCACTGAACGAGGTAGTTTAATCAGAGCTGCGTTTATTAGAAGACATTTCTAACATTGTTTTGCTAGTTTTATTTAAATAAATCAGTTTTGTCTATTAATTTTTTTTAATGGTTTCTGTCTGCTTTTCCATAAACAAACTACACAAGTGATTGTCAATACCATTGCTGCACAAGTTTTGTTACACAATAGGCACAGGGGCAATCACTAAGGAATAGCTTTTTACTACGGAGTGAAACTATGGAAGCGAACCTCTAGAGAATTTTGCCTATCTTGGAAAACGATTTTCCATTTATAATAGCAACTAATAGTGATTAAAGTTGGTTTCATTTTTAAACTGACATGGTCACTAACACTATTATTAGCACTCATAGGATATTCACCATGTTTTTCACTTGGTTTGTATCCATGAACATGGTGCTTGCAACAGTGCCGAAATATTGGAGCCTCAAATCAAGTAAAAAACATGGTAAATATCCCGTAAGTGCTAATAATGAAAGAAGTTTCAATAATTGATATACTTACTAATTATAGTACTCAACTAAAGTCATTAGACTAATGTTCAGTATAATAAAATATGATGCACATAGCTACAGTCTACCTACACAAACACACAAGATAATGCTTTTCTATTATACATTACTAGCTTTTGCCCGCGGCTTCGCCCGCGTAGATGTCGATAAATTATACACCTAAACCTTCCTCATGAATCAGTGTATTAGTGAAAACCGCATGAAAATCCGTTCAGTAATTTTTGAGTTTATCGCGTACAGACTCGGCGGGGGACTTTACTATATATAAGCAGTGATAATAAAATAAATAGGAATTTTAATTGGTCCAGTGAAACAAATTATTTATTAAGAAATTAGACATAGTAATAATTAAAAATAAAAATACACATTTTTATTTTTCTAACAATGATTCTGCTTGCTCCCTTTTAATTTGGTTGCAGCGCAGGAGCTCTTCTGCACTTCTTCGCTCAATTACAGCCCTTTTATAAATTTCCTCCGCTGCTTTTAACATCAACTTTTTCTCTTCAACCAATATCCTGTGCAGCTCTTCTTCCCTCTCTTGTGCCCGTGCATAATTGTTTTTTCTTATTTCAAACTCTTCACTTATAACCTTAGTCCTAATATTTTTAGCTGCCCCTAGAAAATAAAATAAAATATATCATACACCAGCTCATCAAGCTACCCGAAACTGTAAAGTTTTCCCAATCAACCTTGAACCTAATGCTTACTCCAAACATAATGCAGACCAAAATACAGTGTAAACTCTATATAACGACACTAAAGGGACTGTACATTTTATGGCGTTGGAGTTGTCGTTAAAAGGAAAGAAGAAAAATCAGAATTATGAAAAGAAAAAGCTAGTAGTTAAGTGCTAGTAGCTAGTAGTCAAGCTATGTCAAGCTATGCTAGTTATGTGGATAAAAAAATAACAGAATATACGCAATAGCATTCAAATAAGATTTTATTTGAATGCTATTGCGTATATTCTGTTATTTTTGTCTGACGTCTTTTGCTGCACCCAAAAAGTACTCTGTGACTGCACCAGTAATTTTGTTGTATGACAAGTCTACACGTGCAATCCCAATTTGTAAACAAAAGAACGAATTTCTTAGAAAGTTTGGTTTGCATGATGCTGACAGTCGAGTTTATTACGGGCTAGGATAATAAAGCGACAAAAGAACGTACACAGCTGCGCGGTTTTCACTAATTTTGGCAACTTAAAAGGTACCTACTTTTTATTACTTAATTGTTGTTGTTATTGAGAGTGGGTAAAACAAGCTAAACCAACCAAAGACGGGTGATTTCGACGCTTTAGGGAGTTTGTCGTTAAATCGATTGACGTTACATGGAGTTTACACTGTATGTAAGTATAGTATTTTAAAATGGCAATATATTCATCCCCTTTTACATGGGACTTGGGGCATACGGTATGCCACACCTCTGCCTAACCGTTAGAGGAAAAACAGGTGTGATATTATGTTAGGCCCCTAATTAAATGTATGCTGGGATTGTCTGAATAGTTACCTGGTGTCTGTTGTGTACTTGCACTGTAATCAGTGTGACGAGATCCAGATCGGCCACGGGTATCTATCAAATTAAAAAATAGATGTTAATTTATGTTCTATAGGTAACTACATTAAGTTAATAAATATAAGTCATTATAATATGTGTAATCACTGGCTGCCAATATAGAGGATAATCAAATCACCTCTTTCAGTTTCTGGTTCAGGTTCAGGGTCTGTTTCTACCGCAGTATATGACTGTGATTGTGGACCAGGATCGGTTTCAGGCACAGCTGTCTGTGACGAGTCTGTCTCGAAATGGGGTATCTCTAAAAACAAAATATAAAAGTAAGTTATTTGTTTACATTAAGTTTGTCTTTGCGGCAATAAATACAGTATCTGAAATTTACCCTGAGATGTAGGATCCGCAGGAAAATTGTCACTATCAATTACATATTGCAGTTCCACATCTGTTTGTTCTAACAAAGCCTCGTCAACAAGCATAGGATCGTCCTTTGATGTCCCTGGCTTGGGATGAAATGCCCCTCCGCCTGTCCTCATGCGCTCTTTTTTCTCTTGCGCTAGAAGAGCTTTTTTACGGGTCTTAAGGTTGTCCCAGCATTTCTTCAACTGTGATTCAGTTCTCTGAAATTTGCAGATAAAGTATTTCAATAAAAGGTTTATTTTTTTAATGCAGGGTTAAAAGGCGAAACTATTTTTGAACTTACAACGCGGTCACATTAACTTGACGCTTGACGTTGACGTTATTTTGTTTTTTTTTGGTAATATACCTAATAAAAAATATAATTAAAACAACAGCAGAAAACTAGCCAAATTATCGACGCGCGTATCGGTAACAAAGACAAAGGTAACACTTTCCAGAGATGCGTCAAGTTAATGTGACCGCGTTAAGTACTCAAAAAAATACCACGCTTTAGCAGAAACTCACTGCGACCACCAAATTCTCCGCTACGCGTGGTATTTATAAAAGTGAATTATAATTGGCAAAATTAGGAGTTACGCTGTAGTTTATAATTAGGTGTATGATTACTTACCTTAGTATTGGATTCAATTGAGTTGTACTCATTCACTAAGCGTGCCCAAGCCTCTTTTTTTACAGCAGGATTCCCGGCGGCTTTCGTAGATGCTGAATGTAATTTATACTTAATAATTAATTCTTGGAGACACGCCTTCTCTGACTCACTGAATATTTGTCTCCCAGACATATTTGGTGAAGCAATAAAAATAAAAACGGAGTAAAACTTTCAAGTCACAACACAAACACAACTGTACTATTAAAGTTTCAATGTAAACATAACACACAGGATGACAGGACCGACGCGATCACACAGATAAAAAAAAACGCAATTTGACAACTTTTGAGTGACCATAGACAAAAAAAAACAAAATATATACTGTAATCTATGATTCAATGACGTATTCAATGACGTTTTACCTCGACTCGACCTCGACTCAACCTCACTGGAGGATCCTCAAGATTACCTCATGACAAGACCGAGTTTTAACTAAGAATACCGATTTCGAGGATTCCTTGAGGTAGTCCTTAAGGTAACCTCGAATGAGTGGAGGTGGAGGAACTTTCGAGGAAACGTCTTGGAATATGGGTGTTAGTCTCTGTCACCTCTGACCTAGACTGGAGTCAAGTGCAAACCCATTTCAAACAAAAAAAAAAAGAATGGTGATGAAATAATTTATACAAAGTAGACTGTCTGGGTTCGAATCAAATCAAAAGTCATTTATTCAAACTAGGCTGAGAATCAGCACTTTTCGAACGTCAAAATTACAAAAGACAGTCCCCCAAAACGCCCGCCCTTCACCACTTCCTAGTGAAGAAGTGGCGCAACTAACTCCCCAGCAGCACAGCTGTCTGTTCAGTTAGAAAATACTTGATTGTATACAATACTAGATATGCAAAGTAATTAACATCACAGGACACAGAACATTAAATTAAATTATTTACCATATGCTAGCTAGCCACGCCAATATACCAACATACCTTAAGTATATAACTCATAAGTCTCGGCTGTTATACAGACTAAAGCATTTAAAACTGTGCCCAAATTGCTTGATTAACAGCTGAATAGACGTTTAGTAAGACATTATCCAGACAATAGTTTCAGCTTATAGTTTCGCGGATCCCTATTAGTCAAACTTTATTCAGAATGACTGTGTTACTTGGGTGCTCGGCTTCCGTGGTTACAGGGTCTATATTCTTCATAAGGCAAAAGGCTCCGTTACAATTGTTATCACATTACTGTAAGAACAAGCACAGGCACACGTGCAGGCTCAGCAGCTAGAATTAACAATAGGTACATTGCATGGGAACCCAAGACTAGTCATTGTTTTAATTTGATACGTAGCTGAGTAGCGGTATTCTTTAGATGTGCGGGATAATTGAAACGGCTATAACCACGTGTGAATGTGGATGAAGATTATTAAAAGCAATGCATGGTGTCAAATATGATTGCGCTAGAAAAGGGCTTCGCATGACTGCTATAATCTAAATAAATATACTGGCTGACTTTTACCGTCTGGACAAAAACAGGGTATAAAAGGTGAACGGACTGAAGAGCAAGGTTTTCAATGTTCCAAGTTCCAACTTCATTGGTTGGCTTCCCGACGTGAACTACGTAGGTAATTTGTAAGTTGGTCAGTAGTTGGCTTCTCTTGAAGAAAAAGGGACTTTCCTATTGTCAGCTACAGTTAGCGGTACAATCACAGTGAGCCACTCGGTAGTATAAAAACCTATGTTTTTATACTACCGAGTACAATGCTCACCTATGTGAGCATTGTTTTCTAATTCATTCATTCGTTCACTAAGTTCATTCATTCGTTCACTAAGTTTCCTCGAACATCTATGCGGGTTCAAAAGTTAATGAACTTTAAGTTTTATCAATGTAACTTATTTTTACGTCTTAGATTTATATTCAAGCCAAGATCTTTGAAGTGAATACTTCTTTAAGCGCACTTTGCGCTCTCTCTGAACATTGAACAAAATAACCGTCTGTCGGTGACGCTGAATCGCGTATTCTCGGCGAAACGAGTATATTCAGCTCCTATCAGAAATACTTTTATTGTTTGAGACAAATATTTTCTGAAACATTCAAAACGGGTTACTACAAAAAACTTTGAGCGAAAGCGCCATGGGTAGCACGCGAAATTTTCTTAGGTTTTTTGCAATTTGCTGGTCAGTATTAAGTTGTACGTTGATTAAAATATGATTCGCGACCGTAACAAATATGTATTTACAGAATTATAACCATTAAAGTCATCAACACAACTTTCTAAGACCAAGTAATCCCACTGAATGACTGTTTCATGAAATCTTGACATTTTATGATTATACTAACTTAACAAGTTGTATTACTGATTCTAATGATTATAATTCAAAACGGTGAAGGAAAACATCGTGAGGATATCGGCATGTCCTAGAACCAACAGTTCGAAGACATGTGACATCTACCAACCCGCACTGGGCCCGCGTGGTGGATTTCGGCCCAGTCCCTCTCACCGAGATGAGGCCTGTGTCCCAGCAGTGGGATGATTATATAAGTATATAAAAATTTTTTGCAAAAAGCAATGTCGACATAACTTAATTAATTTACTTAATCGACATACCCTTGCGCCATCTCACGTTCCAAGCACGGCGGGCTGTGCTGGCGCCGCTGCTGCGGCTGCTGAGACCCTCAAGCGGCGCAAACACTGTAACCTTATTGGCAACTACAGCTTTGAGCCGTTTGGGGTCGAAACGCTCGGGTCATGGTGGAGTGCGCGTCTCCTTTTTAAGGAAATTTCTCGCCGGCTGGTCGACACTTCACGTGACCAGAGGGCTGGGTCGTTCTTTGGCCAAAGAATTAGCATTGCCATTCAACGTGGCAATGCTGCCAGTCTTCTGGGCACGTTTCCGGATGACAGCGATGCGGACGAGTACTTCGACGCCTAAGTGTCCTTTGTTTTTGTATTTATTTGTATAGTAAGTTAGTTAGTCATTTAATTTAGTATTTTAGTGTTAAATAACTTTTAATTAAAGTAGTAAAATCCACTATTCAATAAGTCAAAGTTTTCGAAGTCTTTCAGTGTCTCAGAATGAAAACGAAAAACTTGGACATCGTAAAAATCACGGTCAAAATGTAATAAGGCTCTTAAGTAAACACCGAAACATCATCCATTCAATAGGCGAAGTAGGTATTAACAAACAATTCCTTGCTTCTAAATTACCATGAAAATGGCTATGACTAAGTATTCAATGTTCATGTTGCATGGTAACCGCATTCCTGAGAGCTGACAGGTCACCTACATGACAATTGTGTTGCAATTCTTCAAGGCCATACATCAGCTGGAGCAACAACCTCTTCAAATACTTCATAGTGAGATTTGACAGGCCTACATTGTCCTCCCAATTTTATAACATTGTATAAAGGCCAAACTATTTTTAAGGCGAGGTTGCAGTACTTTTTAACTTTTTGAAACCTCTGTAAATCTAACAAAATATTAATTTTGCGCAAAAAGAAAATATTTTAGGAAAATTGAACATGAAGATAGAAACGTGAATTAAAGTAACTGGCTCGATAAAAAAAATCATAAAGATGACACTAAATAGCGATTTATTGTCATCTTAATGATTTTTTTTATCGAAAAACGAATAAAAATCATAATTTTACTTTTAATTTTATTTTATTACACGAATAATTATTATTCGTGAAATAAAATTGAAGTCTGACATTTTGTATGGAAGAACTGTCTAAAATTCAAAATTATTCCTTCGATAAAATTTTATCTAGAGTTGGAAAAATCATCCCTAAACCATGTAAAAGTAATACCAAAAGATAAGTTTTATTGTTTTTTAGAGCTCGGTGAGAACACGTATTATAATTTCCTTATTTTTTTTTCTTTTAAACAAATATACACAAAATCTATCAGTTCAAGAGCTCGCAACGGCCGGCCAGTGTCTGCGAGAGAGAGATGTCCGGATACGTATTATGCGGGAGTGAGGAAACGTTATCATACACGTCGCGCTACAAGGAGTAGCCGTGGAGTATCTTGCCAGCTCTTCTCCCATAGGAAATGGCAACCGTGCACCTTGTTTCAAATTATTATTATTTCAAGTTAAACAAATATCAACTTTATTTTAATGGTAATTAAGTTGATTTCAGAGTGACTAGCACTATTGAAAAAGTTATAAAAATGTTTGAAGTTGTAGCGTAAACTGAACTTTATTGTGGAGGAATTAAAGTTATTTTTCAATAAACTCATATTTGTTTACATTTTTGGCAAATAAATCGCGAATGCAGATTAGCTTCTGACGTCTTCGTCTAATGGTTGCAAGCTACTGCTGTGAATGAGGTCCTGGGTTCGATTTCTGTTTCGGGCAAAATGTTGTCACTGATCATTATCCTCACGAGCAATGATTATTTCTGATTATCTAAAAAAAACTTTAGATATTTATAAAACAGGCGCGAGGTTCAAAACATCTATACAAATAAATAATATGATTTGTTTGTTTGTAAAGTATAAAGTAGGTATATAGGTAGGATACTACAAAAAAACTATTTTTTAAGTTTTTGTCTCTGTTTGTTCCGGCTAATCTCCGAAACGGCTGAACCGATTTTGACGGGACTTTCACTGACAGTTGATGATGTGATAGCTGATGTTATAAGGCGTAACATACTTTTATTTAAGAAAAAGAATTAGGATTCCGCGCAAAAAAAAAAAACCATGAAAGCCAATTTGTTTTCCTAGATGCTCGATGCTCGAGAACGAAGTCACGGGCACAGCTGGTCATTAAATAAAACATTACGACATTCTCAATCAAGAACCACAAAACAGAAAGAATGCAAATGAGCAGTAAACGCGATCCGTCAATAAGTTTGGAATGAAACAACCCATTGTTGTTGGTTTACGAGCGTCGCGTGGAATGCTAACAGGAACCGAGCTGGTGCTGAACGATAACAAACAAGCTTCCTAGTTCCTGGACATTGGGTTCAATCTGTCGTTTATGATTGGTTATTTAAGGTGAATGGGTAGTTGAGACCGCGAAATTCAAATTTTCCTACGTTTTTTGCAATTTGCAGGTCAGTGTCAGATTGTATCTTGATCAAAATATGATTCGAGACAATAACAGGTACACATTTAGAGAACTATAACCATTAGGATCGTTAATACATCTTTCTAAGTTAGATTTCTACCATTAACACTTTTTCTTAAGAGATTGGTGGTAGAAATCTAACTTAGAAAGATATACTTATTAATGATTCTAATTCTCTAAATATGTACCTGTTATTGTCGAGATTCATATTTTGATCAAAATACAATCTGACACTGACCTGCAAATTGCAAAAAACGTAAGAAAATTTGAATTTCGCGGTCTACCACTATCCATTCACCCTACGGAGAACTTGGTGGCAGTATTTTTTAAACGTCGCTATTGTCATCATCCTCCATCCTGTCAGTATGTTTTCCTTCTAGTGTTTGAGAGACATCTAAGCGCTTGCGCTATTGATCCAACAGGTTGGGAAAGGCTCGCTTCATATAATTATGTAGGTCGTCTTGGCACTCGACTTTTTAAAAACATGTAAAAACTTTCAGATTTACTAACCGAAAAACGCCAAATACGTAAAGAGGGATCTAAGCCCTCCCAAAGGTAACAAAATTCGCCTTGGCGTGTCATATTAGGACACAAGCTCGGAAATAATAATTTCAAAGGGTCACCGTTATTGAAATCGATATAAAGGAGGACTATATACATATATGCTTTCTAATGCCATGCTTTCTTTCATGCGACATTTGCCCTAACCCTTTACCACCAGGACATCAGACCTATCAGAATATTGTTTTACGAAAGGAACCACAAATCTTGTCTATTCTTCTCCATCCATATAAAGCAAAACTTTCGAATGGGGTTTTCTTTGGGACTTTGAAAAGTACCTAGAGTTAGGTACTTAATATAGAAATAAATGATTTAGTTTTATGTTGCGCGATAGCATTAGAAGCAGTTCATCCGCTATGCCTTCTCAACCTTGAACTCAACTGTTTATAATAAAAAAATATTTATAATAATATCAAGGAAACATTTGACCGTGACATCATGAAGGGTTCTTAGCAAACTTAACTTTACTACCCATCGCATACAGTATCGACCTTAAAGTTGAAGACATAAAGGTTATAGCGGGTTTGTCAAAAGGTGGTAAAGTTGAACATCCTGTGGCTTGCGCGTGCGCGGATGCGGTGCAGGCAGGCGGTAATAAAGCCATACTATACATAGGAGTCGATAGCCTCAAAATACATTACGTGTGCTATGTGAATGTAAGTTATACTAAGTTATTGTGCTTATGTCATTTGCGGGAAAGGTGTTTGTATATTTTTTGGCTAACGTAATGTTTTACCGTTATTGTTACATGTGCCCATGTCACATGTGCATTTATCCCACCTTTTCGAAACATTATTGATCTATTTTGTATTCTTGAGGCGTAAAAGCGTCTGCATGGATTATCTAAAGTCTATTCAAACTTTTGAAATTAATATTATTTGCAGTTAAACAAATATCAACTTTATTTAAATAGTTATTCCGTTGATTCAGAGTGACTAGCTCTATTGAAAAAGTTATAAAAATGTTTGAAGTTGTAGTATAAACTGAACTTTATGGTGTAGGATTTAAAGTTATTTTTCCATAAACTCATATTTGTTTACATTTGCGCTACGAAAATCGCCTTTATTACTGCTACGATATGTTTCCCCTTATTTATAAACGTTGCTTAAAGTTATGTACAGACGCCAACAAATCAAGCTACCCGACCCTACCCGAAACTGTAAAATTTTCCCAATCAACTTTAAACCTTATGCTTTAGTGATAAAGTTGAAAATCTATTAAAGAAATTTGACAGATCGTAGTAGCTTAATGTGCTGGCGTCTATACCTAATGATTAGCGTCTGCTTACACCATGCATTTTTGACGTTAAACGCCTCGCTGTCAATATGAAATCACCACGGATGTATAGTTGACTATACTTACCATCTTCGTGGTTCGCCAATGACGTCTTTAAAAGAGGAAATGGCTCCACAGGTAAGGAGACAGGCTAATGACCAAATGGTAGAGCGAGCTTAAATAATTAGCACTTTACTAGCTTGTCCTTAAATATCAAGATCGATTTGAACCTCATGCTGTTATCAGGATATTTAGCTCAGATGTAGGATTGTTGACAAAACCGTAGTAATGGTTTGACTGTGGGGTCTGACGAGTCTTTTAGACACACTTACAAATTCATACTTTAGACTTAGGTATAGATAGCACTTTATAACATTTCTAAATAACATCTTTTTAATTTATTTTTAAATCTGCTTTTATTGGTTTCGCTCCTTATGTCTGCCGGCAAACTATTCAATAAATATGGTAATCGTTTTTAGGGTTCCGTAGCCAAATGGCAAAAACGGAACCCTTATAGATTCGTCATGTCTGTCTGTCCGTCTGTCTGTCTGTCTGTCCGTCCGTATGTCACAGCCACTTTTCTCCGAAACTATAAGAACTACACTGTTGAAACTTGGTAAGTAAATGTATTCTGTGAACCGCTTTAAGATTTTCACACAAAAATAGAAAAAAAAACAATAAATTTTAGGGTTCCCCATACTTAGAACCGAAACTCAAATTTTTTTTTTTCATCAAACCCATACGTGTGGGGTATCTATGGGTAGGTCTTCAAAAATGATATTGAGGTTTCTAATATCATTTTTTTCTAAACTGAATAGTTTGCGCGAGAGACACTTCCAAAGTGGTAAAATGTGTCCCCCCCCCCTGTAACTTCTAAAATAAGAGAATAATAAAACTAAAAAAAATATATGATGTACATTACCATGTAAACTACCACCGAAAATTGGTTTGAACGAGATCTAGTAAGTAGTTTTTTTTTAATACGACATAAATCGTAAACCACAATTTACCATTCATTCAATCAACTCAAAAATAAAAAAAACATTTAATTTCATAAACATAAACCTTATGCATAAACCCGGATGTTACGGAACCCTCGGTGCGCGAGTCCGACTCGCTCTTGCCCGGTTTTTTAAAGTTCTGTCACCAAAGTAATTGGTGACTCTGGGTACATTGAATTTGCATGTATTTGGGTACATGAGTTAAGTTATGCTCTTGGGTTCCATGGTGGTTAACTGCAAGAAGATATTTATGTTTTAAACTAATCGGTAAAATTTTACATATTTTGAATAGCTCCCTATAATCGCCTTTACAACTGTTTTTAGCATTGGTAGTCACTTTACTGAGCCAATCAAGGTCTTTGAAAATCCATCTGTCAAGACATGCTTAAAATTGAAATCCAAAAACAAATTAAGTACCTACTTGTCAGTTTAAGTCAACTGTCAATATTTACCTAACCAGACATGGCAAGCCTAATATCAGCCTAAATGTCCATAATTTTAATATGTTCGACTCGCTCCGCGTAAAACACTGAAATTCAGCTGCATCCAGTTAGACTGGAAGCCGACCCCAACAAAGTTGGGAAAAGGCTAGGCAGATGATGATGATTGGAACGAAAGTTCTTCAGTAAACAATTGCGCCCAAAACTACACTCAAGTTAAACTAAACGACTAAACGTCCCAGCAACATTGTAACGAGGGTTCCCACCTGTTGTCTCTGCTAATAAAGAGAACCTGTTGTCTCTGCGAATAGAGAGAATTAGTCTTCAAACCGATCCATTGTTTGTTTGTCACTCGGCCAGAACTGACGCGAACGCCGACGGACCAACACGCGTACCGATCAATCGCTCTGACACAGAGTAGAATCAATGAATCGATCTAAACGCGAAATAAAACGGAATTAGAAACAATTTAACACGAAAACGGAAAACATCAAAAAGTGAACTCTAATTTTTGGAAAATTAGAACGCGAATTTCGAACTTAAAAAAAAAACAAGTGCACTCGGAATTATAAATTGTTTTTATTTCTTTTCCAAGCTCGGTTTTTTTAATTGTATTTTGTGACGGATTTGGAAAATTTGAAGTGAAGTGCCTTTTACGCAATGACCCCTGTCGGGCTTCTGTTCAAAGTAAACAGGTACGTCTCGTTTACATGTTTCACGTTGGAGAGTGTTAAATATTGAACATGGGATGTGTTAATGTGTGTCGTGGTGGTTATTTCTTTAACATTGTTATTCCACTGATGTTTCTATTGTAATGCTTTCGAGCGAGGCTGGGACTTGGAATCTTTGGTTTAAGATTATATTGTTGATCAGTTCACTTGGTGAATGCATAATATTTTTCTTTTAAAGTGTTGTATGTTATCTATTTATTTTGTTTTATGACGTCTTGGACAAAAGACCAATCAATATTTATTATTCTAAGGGCGAATTCCACCTAACTTTTATACAGGGTCCCATTAACATAGATGGACTAATTTTAACACAGCGCTCAGGGGGCCTAAAAAGGCCACTTTGGCTGAATCATAAAAGGATAACATAATGCACAGTTAACTGTTAAGTTAATCGTATCAAATCCCAGTGGTGAAGCATTTTTCAGTTTTTTTTGTCTGTGCTGAAATACCAATCAATCCAATTTAAATCCAATCCAAATCTCTTTGATTGTACCTACGTAGTGCAAAGAAAAACACGGACTGTCTTCGCCATATTAAAATTCATAATGTTATCCTTTATGATTCTCCAAAGTGGTCTTTTTAGGCCCCCTGTACGTCTAACCTAAGATATCCAAGCAAAAAAAAACACTGATTAAGAGCGTTTACGCCGCCGCCCGTACGGCATTTCATACAAACTTTCAAGCCTTTATTTTTCGAAAAGAATTAACAGATTTTAATGAAACTTCATACGCATATGCAGGATACAAAGGTCTAAAAAGTTAGTAGAGAACATTTTCGAAATGTCTTTTTTAAAAAAGATAACTGCAAATCTCTGTTTCTATGGAACATTTAAAATCGGTCTAATTTGGCCGTAACACTATTTTTCGAAAATGTTCTCTACTAACTTTTTAGACCTTTGTATCCTGCTTATGCGTATGAAGTTTCATTAAAATCGGTTCATTAATTTCGAAAAATAAGGCCTTGAAAGTTTGTATGAAATGCCTTACGGCGTAAGTGATTTTATTTTGACCCAAAATAATAAATTGCCTGCACATTAGTGTATTTTCGGTAGCTGATTGTTTTTCTTGTAAGTATCTACGCGTTGTTCTTCTACTTATATCTTTGTATATCATCGTCCTTATTTTGGTGGTCTGAATGATTTCTAAAAGTTTGTCCATCTTTTTTAATGGGACCTTATATATAGGTACCTAGAATAAATCTTATCCTGAGAATAAATTTTGAATTTTTGAAAGTTTTTCCATACTATAAAAGAACTGTTAGACGCCAATTTTATTCCACGGATATCAGATTTCTGACTTTGGTGAAATCAGCGCTAAGAGTGCCATTTTTGCATGTGGTTTTTGTCTTAAAGAAGACAATTTAAAAAACATAGATTAGAAGGACTTGGATTTCTGCTACAGTGCTATTGGTTGTTGGTTGGTTAACGGAAAAAATAAGAAATATTTTCCAATCGTAACAAAAATACATAGTTACCTTTTAAGGAATATAACATCTCACATAAATTGCAATTATCTACGGATACTATACCTGTTAGCAACAGGTTAATTAATATTAATTACATGAATATTTACTTGGAGAACATAATCATTAATTACTAATTACATTATTAATTGCTTTGGTTGTTCTGGCATCAGTACTGCATATGTATGAGTAGATTTTAACTGATTTCTTTCATGTAAAAGCTTCAACAGGTAGATATTTATATTTCAATGATTTTATTACTTTTTAATTTCATCATCAACCCCTTACTTCCCGCGGGTGTCGTAAAAGGCGACTAAGGGTCGTACCGGAGAATGGGCAGCAGCATTCTCTATGAATCCCACCATCATACCATACTGCGATCGCCAACCCGCCTGCCAAGCGTGGAGATTATGGCAACCCCCCCCCCCCCAAAATTGGAGGAGGCCTATATCCAGCAGTGGACGTATATCGGCTGAAATGATGATGATGATGAATTTCATCACCACTGCTCTCAAAACGGTGAAGGAAAACTTCGTGAGGAAACCGGCATGTAAAACCGAAAAATCGAAGACATGTGACATTCACCAACCTGCACTGGGTCTGCGTGGTGGATTACGGTCCACCACCATTGGAACATTATAGGCCGATTATGCTGCTATTTTTTGAGGAAAGAGCCACACAGACTGGAGCTAAAATGAGGGGTGCCGTTCGTCCAAGTGCCGTTGAAATCAGTGCTCTGAGTGGAATACCTCGTTGAAAGTTACTAAAAAGTCGTGGGCATCAGCGGCCTTCAAGACTGAACAATTGAGGATCTAGTATTCCCACGTTGTAACTTGTCCAATCAGTTATAGTTAAGCAATGATGGATGAGAGCAATTCGTCATGACGCTCACGTTCGTGCGTGCAACACCGACTTTAATTGTTATCCAACCAGTGTTTTGTTTTTTTATCATGTGTTGAACTTTTTTGCACATGTACATATTATTTTACCGTCTGAACTTTTTTGCACATGTTACCGTCGTAAGTATGGGTGTCTGTGATTACTGGAATAAGTTAGAAATCCGTTTAAGGGGCTTACATGACCTAAAGCGTGGTCACTGTCCGACTGCATAGAAAAGGAAGCGCGATGACACAACGCTGGTAATTTATTACAAAATATGCAGCAATTATTTAATTAAAAGACTAGTATTTTAGTATATTGCTTGTAGAATAATCTGTACAAACAAAATCTGTACATCTAATCTGTGCATCTGTTGTTCTGTAATCTGTTGTTGCAGTGTGGTTTTTATTGTAAAAAGAAAGTTTTTAGAGTATCTTCATGATTTTCCAACGTATCAAATTAGTTGTATTATGTTTTCAGCACACTATCTGCCTAGCATATATCCTGAAGAATATCATATATTTTTCTGATTTTGTTTACTGTAGTCGATCATAATTATACTTTAATTGTTTCTAAAACTTGCGTTTCTTGTGTTTAGGTCTTGTAAGGCCCTTAAATGTTTAGAAAAGAGCTTTCGAGTCGGTTTCAAAGTGACCGGAGAGGCAATATCCAGTAAATGAATAAAAAATGCACAATATGCAAATTTATATCATTTTCTATTAGTTAAGTAATCAGTTAGATAAGGAACTAATCTGGGGGTGCAGATAAGTCCATTAGTTATTTAGTTTTAAATTTTTGGTTGTATGTTGTCCTTGATGTAGGTAGGTTAGACACTACATTACTTAAAACATAAATAAGTAAAGTTTAGAATAACTACTGAAAAATTCTTGAAATGAGACCGTCTAAGTAGTCACGGCCTCACGAGGTGCTTTACCGCTACAGCTGGAATACTGCTCACCCCACAAAAAAGAACACAACCACATGAATACGTATAGAGCTGAGTTTTATGTTTTTTGCTCCTTCATGTATGAGCGTGAAGTTATTTTAAACTGACTTCTTCACAATTTCCATGTATTTGTATACTTGATTGGGGGGAAGCTTAATTAGGGCTGTCAAAGTTGTTGTTCGTACATGTTAAAAAAAAAAAATTGGAAAGTTTTGTCTTAAATGTTGCTCTTTCTCACTCGAATCCAAGCGAAGAAAGAAAGAAATAAAAAAACGCCAAAAAAACACGTTTGTTATATGGGCGCCTCCCCCCCCCCCCCCCCCCCCTTAAATATTTATTTTATTCTGAGGCAACAGAAATACATCATCTGTGAAAATTTTAACTGTCTAGCTATCACGGTTCATGTGATGCAGCCTGGTGACAGACAGACAGAGGAACGACGAGTGGAGTCTTAGTAATAGAGTAGGTATTCGTGCAAACCCCATAAGTAAAAAAAATTGTTAATCCATGTCTTCCCGTGTGCCACATTTTATCCATATCCGTTCTGCTGTTCAAGCGCCTATGCTACATTATAGGTTGATATATAATAAACCTGTAATGGTCCCACTGCTGGGATACAGGCCTCCTCTCTTCGAGAGAGAGTGGGCCGTAATGTACCATGCAGGCCCAGTGCGGGTTGGTAGATGTCATAGGATTCTAGGACATGCCGGTTTCCCCACGATGTTTTCCTTCACCGTTTTCAGAGTGATGAAATTTTTAACACAAAGTAAAGCACCTGCTTGGGTTCGAACCCACGACCTACAATTCGTATGTTGGTGCCGTTACAACTGGGTCACCACTGAGTGACAAATATCCAAAAAAAAAAAAAAACAAATTTTTCATTTATCATACATATTACTAGCTGATCCGACAGACGTTGTCCTGATTTTGATTCTTAAGACACGTGGCGCCATCTATTATCATAATAACGTTATTGTTGTTTTCCTCGGGAACAGCACTTTTTTTCGGGATGAAAGGTACCCTATGTCCTTTTCTGTAACCCTGACAACGTATATGCAATATTTCAAGATCATCGGTGCAGTGGTTAAGGCGTGAAAGGTAACAAACGAACAAACTTACTTTCGCATTTATATTATTATTTATACTAGCAGCGCCGCGCGGTTTCACCCGCATAAGTGTCGATCCCGTGGGAAGATGGGAGAAAAACTTTCCTATGTCCTTCCCCGGGATGCAATCTAATCTCTCTGCCAAATTTTATCGAAATCCGTTCAGTGGTTTAGGCGTGAAAAAGTAACATACAGACAGACAGACTGTATTATAATATGAATTTATAATATTAGTATGGATATATATGTACATGGATGGTATGGTATGATAAGGTGGTAGTATGTTTGTATATACTTACATATGTATATAATTATATAAGTTAGGATTAGTAGAATTGAAACTTGGCAGCCCTACCACAAGTAAGGCTAGACTACATATTTATGCCTTCAAAGCCTGTAGAGGAAGATCTAATTACTTACTTGTCAGCTAACGGTTATTCGATGTTACTTAACTTGATATCTTGCATGTCCGAGGGCGCCATCTTGACGAAGTATCGACAGTTTGTGACTTCTTACCGACTTAACAGTGTGGGTTCAAGAACACCATTGTAAAATGGATGTTTTAAACTATTTTTTAGTCGCTGAAGACACTTGCGCGGGACATTTCATTCCTTTTTTTTTGTTGTGGATAGTCTTCTTCATGGATATCCTCCGTTTTTGGAAATCGGAGGGTAACGTCGGACTCCTACCGACTAAATCTCATGGTTCCTACCCCTACCATGAGTCTAGGGTCCCGGGAGATACACGTACACTCACCGCACTCCTAAATCTATAGATACTCGATATATTTTTTGCATTTAACAATGTGATATGTGGTAGGTTATACAAAAACGTCATGGTCATTGCGTGGATCCTGTCGGGCACAGCAAAATTGAGAGAGGAAGAGGGTATCAGCCCGCCATGCATAGTGGGGCCCACCAAACATTTCGGTCCCTAGTGACTGCCTCAATCAACTCTGCCTATCGCAGTCCACTATTTGACATAGGCCTCTGCCAGGTCCGCCACAACACCCTGTCCTCAGTCTTCCGCATCCAGCTTGTCCCAGCCACCTTCTGTGACTGCGTGACTGCCCGATTCGACATGGTTTAATGGATGCCATTTCTTAAAGAAGCCAAGTATCTGTGCCTAAGACTTACCCAGTAGGAAGTCGATATACCGGATGGAATACTGTTATTTTTGCAAAAAAATATACCTGTATTGATCGATGAAGCCATGCATCCGTTCAACGGTGTTATAATGAAGTTTTTGACCTCATTTCTTGGAATTGACTATACTGTCGCTGATAGAGTAAGAATATGCAGTAAAGCATTGGGGTAATGTGGACCCACGGATGCACCTTAATTGGCCTGAAGCTTTCCACCTTCAGGGCAAAGGCTCTTTCTTATGCAAAGCCTGCCTAAACATACCTATGCTATAAAGAGAATCAGCAATATGTAGCATATCATTGCATTATTTTTAATAGTGGTTCTGGTTGTTCAACCAATACATCAAATCCTAATCTTAGCAACAAACTGTCACGCAGTTTGGCAGGTTTATGAAATGTGTTGTGTGTGTGTGTGTGTTTGTTTGATCCAAAATAAATGTTTTTTTTAAGAACCTTTGCGGTCGGGGGACCCCCATCAGGAACGAAGTTCTTAACGCGATACTTGATCGCACACATACACTCGTAATAGAACGAGACAGAGAGAGAGAAAGTCGCATCGATGGGCATAAATCTTTTTCCTTACGTGATGATTCACGTAAGGAAAAAGATTTATGCTTATTTATTTTTATTATGATATATTTCTATCAGTCAAATCCTCGCAGCAATACTGGGCCAGAGTGGCCAAAGTGGGCCATTCTGATAATATTGTCAGCAATCTATACAGCCACATATTGTAGTGACAATATTGCTTCTTTAGAAGCGCCTTTTGCGCCTTTGTGAATAGTTCCCAGTGCTAAAATTTTAGCACATGTAACTACAATCACGAAGTATTTTTTCTAAGCACACCTAGGCCTCTACTGATCCACCGTGACCAAAACGTAAGTCATGCGTTGAATATATAGTTAGATGTAAGTGTAGGTATAAATTACACACGCTTGTATTACAAGGCGAACATGGCTTTTTGAAGCGTTCTTACAATTTTCTGATAAAGTTGACTATGAATAATTGAATACACAATTTCATAATAGTCTTCCTTGAAACAAAAGATGTCTCAGCTCAGGGGAAAAGTGAAATGACAAAATACAAATTGCCGAATGTATAACATTGGAGTAATTTTTCACTTTAAGCAAAAGCAGAAGAAAAGTGAAGATTCTAAAGTTTTAAATGGTATGTTAAGATAATTTTGCTGAATACAACTATTGTTGATGACCGTAGCTAATGTATATAAATAGGCTGGGGCCCTCTTGAACCGACTATGGCGTGCATCAAGAGGAGGTTATTGATTTTTTTACAAAATAAATAATACAGTAAGTACTTTTTTTTTTTTTTTGTGGTGGGAAATCATCAAATGATTCCTCCCGCTCTGGGCGGAGCGGAAGGGAGTGTCAGACTCCTACTGGCTAAAACCCACCCGTGTTCCTTCCTTAGCCGTTTATGTTCCGGGCCAGCGGTAACCCTTTCGGACAATCCCGCTGACCCGGCAGGCTTCGGCCCTGAGGGGCCCCTTCTCTGTTGCTGACATCTCTTTGAGGCGCGCGAAACACGTACGCGCCGTCCGGCACGGGCCTGGTCCTTATCGGACGGTGAGATACCCATTACTCTCCGCCCGCAGGCCCGCGCCTACGGTGGCCTAGCATGACTGCTTCGCAGAGAAGGTGACTGCCTCCCACTCCCCTCCCAGGGCCGGACGCGAGAGGTCGCCGCCGCTGCCGATCGCCTCTACGAGGACACGTCGGTGCTCCGCCCAAGCGGGGCAGATCTCCACCGTGTGCTACACCGTGTCCTCTGGGCGATCCTGGCAGTGGTGACACCCGGGCGTTTCCTCCCGCCTGATGATGTGCAGGAACCTCCCGAAACATCCGTGTCCGGTGAGGACCTGCGTGAGGCGGCAGATCCCATGGCGCCAGTCCGGCAAGGAGGCTTGCCGCCTCGCCCGAGATCGTGCGGTAGCCCCGGATAAGCCTTACGGCTACCACCTTCTGGGGCGTGTTCAAGTAGTGGGCGGCTCGCCACCGCAGTGAACGCGCCCACGCCGGAGCCCTGTATACATGGACCGCACGACCCCAGCGTAAAGCCTCCCGCAGGAGGCGTTTGGCCCCCTCAAGTTGGGCAAGAGCCGCTTGAAGGCGGCCCCGGCCCGTTCCAGTTTGGAGGCCAAACGTCGGAAGTGCTCGATAAAGTTCCACCGGCTGTCGAGGTCGAGACCCAGGTATTTCGTCGTCGTCTTGACGCCGATGTGAACCCCTTCTACCGTTAGTTGGGATCCCGATGGTGACATGTTCCGGGACCCATGAAACGACATGGCCTCGGACTTGTGCAATGCACCTCGAGACCCAACTGCCGGATCCTCTCCACGACTATCATAAACCCCGCTTGTCATCGCGTCGGCCGCCACCTGATGCGACCTCCCCTGCGCCAGGACCAGTGTTTCGTCAGCGTAGCAAACCACGCTGACGCCATCAGGGAGGTCGGCCCGCAGCACCCAGATGTAGCCGATGTCCCACAGGAACGGCCCCAGAACCGATCCTTGCGGGACACCGCACGACATCTCTCGCCGGTTCCATTCCCCGTCGCGACCGGGGTAGATGACGGCTCTGTCCGTCAAATACGCCTTGACTATTCGACGGAGCTAGGGCGGCACCCGGTGATACCGGAGTGCCTCCACAATGCAGCCCCAGGGCAGGTTGTTAAACGCGTTGGCGATGTCAAGTGACACCGCCACGACGACCCCACCCCGGGACACCGCGTCCCCCGTCGTGAGGGCTCTCACGCGTATGATGGCGTCCACCGTCGAGCGCCCCTTGCGAATACAGAACCCTGACTCGGTTAAGCTGCCATAGTAGACTTACTAAGAAAATGCAAGAACGAGCGAAGCGAGCTCGAAAATTGGAGCATTCTCGACCGGGATAGGTTAAGTTTTCATTGTGATATTACTGAGAGAATGCAAGAGTCATTTAACTGTTTGATTTGCTTTGGGATTTTGTTAAAAACTTGCGGTGCTGTACAGAATATGCTCTTCCAGATTAATTGTGTTGGCTCTACGTCCACGTAACATTAAGTAGGTACTCGTATCATTCCGCCTGTTACGTTTAACTGTATCTGATAAGTTGGGAAACAGGTGAGAATTCAGCTTAACAAATAAGGCAGTTTCATAAATATACAAAGACGGTATGTAAAATATATGTAATTTACAATACATTTTGTAATAGACATCTACAAAATGTCTATTACAAAATGTATTGTAGGCCACACTTTTATGAAAATATATTTTTTTTTAATTTCTGTCCCCTATCAATAAAAAAATGACGTGTTGGATAGGTAATATTTTACGATCTTTTTCTTCCACATGTGGGGGTCCCTGTAACAGTAGCTTGGGGGCCCCCGGATCTCTGATACGGCTGATATGGTGGTAGGGTAGTTATGCACTACGCACCTGGGGGCCTAAACAGGCTACTTTGGCAGAATCATAAAAGGATAACATTATGAATCATAATATGGCGAAGACAGTCCTGTTTTTTTTTTCGCTGCACCAAACGAATCATTACGACACCGTTAAGCATAATTAGCCTGTAACATTGGGAATGTTAGGACATTACTGGCCTGCTGGGACACAGGCCTCTCTGAGGGGGAGTGGGTGGGATACAAAACGCGGACCTAGTGCGGGTTGATAGATGCCACATCGTCTACACCGTTGCATAGACATAAATCTACTGCATTTAATAAAAATAACACTGTTCAATTCTTAGTTTTTAATTTAATCAAATTACCAAGAGTACACCCACGATACTAATTCGGTGCTTAGATTAATTCATGAAAAACCCGTCTTTAATCATAAACCAACTGCCACTTTTTCACACTTTACAGCAAAATTTATGAATGAAAAGTTTACACGCGCGTGAGTCGATACTATTATAATTCGTTAAATTAACTTTGTACATACGTAACCGCATACCTTCGAATAGTTATTTAACACTAATACATATTCACACATTCGCTCATTAACTAAGTTAATAGGCTGTGAACATTGTTTTATGATTTATTGGTGTTGATGATATGTTGGTGTTATGTGATTGACAAGTACAAAGTTTTATTTTCTTTTGGTTATCTGGAAAGTAGATCAAAGTGTCGTCGGCACGAGATTTCATTAGCAAATAAAACAGTGATTTTTTGAGAGTAATAATGTAGTTTCAGTAGAGGCCAGTCCAGGCCCAGTGGTAGTGCCCCGACTTAGAAGTTCCAGGTCGTAGGATCGATCCATAGAAATATTATTAAAAAAAAACTGGCCAAGTGCGAGTCGGACTCGCACACGAAGGGTTCCCAAGTAACACAGAAAGCATTTTAACATACGAATATTAAACTTATGTAGAACTTAAGGTCCGTATAAACTCTTATATAAGTTCACCGAGCATCTTGACGCTTTATAATGGCATTTAAAAACTATTATGATGCTTTACACTGTATAACGGTTGGATAGTGGCTTATGAAAATGCTTTTGTAAAGCCTTTAGTTTTATTGCAGTAAACCACAACGCAGCTGTACAGCTCTCAGCTGTTTTTAGTGCATTTGGATCTACAGTAGCATTTTTAAGTAGTAAATAAATGCTTAATGCTGTTTAATATCATAAACATGAACCATTATAATGCCACGTAAATCCGCTATACAGCTTTCAGCTGGTTTTAGTGCCTTAGGGTCTATAATTGCATTTTTAAGTAGTAAGATAATGCCTAATGCTGTTTAATAGCATAAACTTGTGCCATTATAATGCACCGTAAATCCGTTATAAAGCTTTGAGCTGTTTTTAGTGCCCTTTGTTATATAATAGCACTTTTAAGTGGTAAGTAAAACCCTAGTAATGCTGGACAGCATAAACGTGAATCAATGTAATGCTTGCACTATTTCAGTCTACATCAAGTCTACTGGTATACCGGTGAACCCATATAGAACTACTTTATAGACAATGGCACTACACTGTTCATCAAAAAACTTCTCTTTGGCCTCTGGCTTAGTAATTGTTCACGTGTGAGTATTTATACTGCTGGCGGCATTAATTAGGCTTTTTAAAGGCTCACCGGGCTGCTATAGACCGACACCATTTTGTAAATATTTTATAACCAAAAAATATTATCATTCGGACCTATTTATAAAAGCAATAGACCTATATAATAATGATATAACTTAATTTATTACTGCCCAACCAATACTATTATGTTAGTTATGCAAAATTCGTTCTATACAGGAATACACAATTGTTTTGGTTATTTCACACAATATATTTATATAACATTTTATATCAAAACCACAAAATATCGAAGGCGCGTGAAAATTCTCAATGAAACTTATATAGACATTTACAGTAAACTACATTGCGCAGTAATATTTAAAGGCATGAAACAGCAAAAGAGTCAAAAATTAACCCAGTATTATAAATTTTGTTTTGATGCAAACAATATGGTGTCACTCAGTTTTGACAGTCTTCGTCCATATTATGTTGCGATACAAAGTAGTTAAATTACAAGGTTAATTGTATTATAACATTTGTACCGTGGTATTAGAGATGTTTTTGCAATGATGTAGGGTTTATTTAAGTTCTAACTGTGAACACTTAAATAGCTCCAATCATTCTTTTACTACATTCTAATGCTAGTCTAATGCTTTTGTAATGCAATTAACATCTTCATTATCAATAATATTGCTAGTATAATGCTTCTGTAATGCGATTGGCAACTTCATTGACCGTAATAATTCTTCTTTATTGCGATTGGTAACTTCTTTGACCATATTAATGCTAATGTAATGCGCCTGTAATGCTATTAAACAACTATTGTGAACCTATTTAGGATCTAAAGCCGTATAATTTGTGCCCAAATAAGCATTACAGTAGCCGTATATACGTTTGTAATACTACTATAGAACTAACTCAAAATGCGAAAACGATACAGAAATGCTGTAAGTCGGCCGTTATACTGCTTTGATGTGTTACTTGGGTTCCGTACCACAAGGCAAAAACGCCGAAAAAAACATGTTTTTTGTATGGGAGCCCCCCTTAAATATTTATTTTATTTTAATTTTATTATTTATTATTAAAGTTAAAATACAACTGAGTATTTTGTGAATATTTCAAGTGCCTACCTGTTGCCATTTTTGATATCGAGCAAAAAAGGGCAAAAAAATCGCGTTTGTTGTACCGGAGCCCCCCTTAAATATTTATTTTATTTTGTTTTTAGTATTTGTTGTTATAGCGGCAACAGAAATACATCATGTGTGAAAATTTCAACTGTCTAGCTATCGCGGTTCTTGAGATACAGCCTGGTGACAGACAGACAGACAGACGGACAGACGGACAGACGGACAGACGGACAGACAGCGAAGTCTTAGTAATAGGGTCCCGTTTTTACCCTTTGGGTACGGAACCCTCAAAAAGATCAACTTCTTTCTTATATCAATGGTTCGAACCAAAGTAGGCGTTTCATCATTTCAGCCGAAAGACGTCCATTGCTAGACATAGGCCTCCCCCAAGCACCTCCACTTCGACAGGTTCTGTGCTTCTCGCATCCAACGGGTTCCTGCGGCCTTTAAAAGGTCGTCGGTCCAACTTGTGGGGAGGATTTCCAACGCTACCTCTTCCGGTACAAACCCGCACTGGGCCCGCGTGGTGGATTGCGGCCCACTCCCTCTCACCGAGAGGAGGTCTGAGTCCCAGCAGTGGCAAAAGAATAGGCTAATGTAGTTCATTATATATTTCATTTTAATGCTACATTATGCTAATGTAGTTTCTATGATCTTTCTTTCTTCTTTTTAAGACCTATGCCTTAAAGTGGTCTTGACTTCGACGCTCACCCTTTATAAGCACAACTGACCTGAACCTACCTCTAGCGCCAGCATTCTACTATACTGCAAGATTGTTAAAGCCCCTTTTCATCGTCTGCAGACTAATTAAACACTACTACTCTTTCTGCCTACCCGCTTAACTCTAAAGCCGTGGCAAACAGTCGGTAACGCGATATCTCGATGGACAGCCGCACCGCAGTTTCCCATCTATATCAGTTACAGCTCCCATGCCAACAGACCTGTGTGTTTACGGACTTGTTTTGTTGCTTTGCCGGTTAAATGCAGTGGATTTATTGACTAGGATTTTATCGATATTGCAAATGATGGCAACAAAGGCCAGTAAAGGAATATGGAGCGAATTCAAAATTATCTTGGTATGATTTCAGTCAAGCAAGCAAGATGACTAGCTTTTTCTCAAATTTTGTGGTCGACAGTCTGCAGATGAATAGGAAAACCTGTATTTTACATGGAGCGACTGCCTATCTGACCTCCACAACCCAGTTAGTGGGTAACACGATACTCCTTGGTAAGACTGATTGTCAGACTTTTGGGTTTCTGAGTACTTGGTAAGATTAAGAATGTATATAATAATAATAGACAAAGTAGGTACTTACCTACACCCTTTCTCGTCCACCATTTGAATTTTGGTGACAATGGTTTCGTTTACCAATTTTATTGGAAAAACCATGACAAAGGCGTGTTTTGCGCTCAGGGGAAATATGAACACAGTAGAGGTTACTTGCAACTTTGCTCCCATGTTAATTTCAGTCCTATTTCAGGGAATGCATTTAAAAAATAAATAGTAGCGGTTGCTATGCCAATGTTTTCGTAGGCTTACATTTGTTGCAATTGTATGAATTTTCGCTTTTCAACATATTTGAACACATTAGGCAGTAACTACCAATAATCTGATTCTTCAAAATAAGTCACTTGGAGCATCACTAGCAAAAATAAGTTAAGTATTTTGCAATCGATTTGAATCTGCGAATTAAAATCCCTATTTATACTCGATTTGATCAAACCCAACTATAGATTTAAAATATCTATCGACTAACTTCTCCGTTAGAATCGCCTTTGAATAATAAACAGCTTACATTTTGAAACTGCTCATATCAGATTTTGTTAGAAAATACGCAAAATTTACTAGACGTAGTTTATATTCTAGTATTATAGCAGTAAATATTGTTGCTAAGTTGACACAGTAGGTAGAAGGTAATCTGTATGGCAATAGATGTAGGCGAGATTCAAGGCAAAATGATACCTACTCTCCGACAGCTAACAGCTATAATAGTATTTTTTCTTTAGCGTAACATAAGCTATCTGAATCTGAAGCCTTTGAATTTTTGGTTCTAGTACATGCCGGTTTTCTCACGATGTTTTCCTTCACCGTGGCCGAACCTAGGCGCTTTATTATGTGTAAATAATCAAATCAAATCAAAAGTAATTTATTCAAACTAGGCTGAGAATCAGCACTTTTCGAACGTCAAAATTACAAAAGACAGTCTCCCAAAATGCCCGCCCTTCACCACTTGAACTTGCGAAGAAGTGGCGCAGCAAAGAAACTAATTGCATAACCACTGCTCTCTGTTGAATTTTCTATGTAGGTAAATTTTTACACCACTTTGGTGACAGAAAATATCAAGAGGATTGGACTTGATACCTATACCAAAGTTTGGAATAGTCAAAACGTAATAAGCAAGCTTTGATAAATGCCCGAGATCTCAGCACGAAAAAAGGCAGTTTTCCTGCATTTAAATAATTACAGGGCGGCATTATTATTTATTTAACAGCCAGTAAACGTATCTAATTAAACGATCGTTAAATCTGGAAGTTAAAGCTTAACCTTTAATGTATCCGCTATTTATCTTAAAACGCGTTAATTGCATAAAGCTTGACTGAGGGAACTTAACGGTGCTTCGAGAACAATAAGATTATTTCTTGTGAACTTATGAGTAGTTTGCACTATTTTATTGCCTTTAGAAGATTACTAGTACCCATTGCTAGGATACTTACTTATCTACTTAAATCTATAATAGCCGCACAGGTCGATCGATCAGGTTAAGCTACGCTTGCCGCGTTGGTCTGTGGATGGGTGACCATCTTTACATACCGTGACCCCTCCGTGCCTCGGAAAGCACGTTAAACCGTTGGTCCCGGCTGTCATTCGTGGATCTTTGACAGTCGTAACGGGTAGTCAGAAGCCCGAAAGTCTGACAACCAGTCTTACCAAGGGGTATCGTATTATTACCCAGTAACTGGGTTGTGGAGGTCAGATAGGCAGTCGCTCCATGAAGAATACTGGTATTCAGCTGCATCTGGTTAGACTATAAGCCGACCCTAACATAGTTGGGAAAAGGCTAGGCAGATGATGAAGTGGATTAATAAAGAGATTAAAGTTGTAATTGAAGTTCGTGATTTTTGAAGTTAGACTTCTGTTTAAAAGTTAGTTGTAAGTATCAATGTTTTTTTGGAAACTCGTCCCCATAATTTCCCGGGAAGTTGTAGATGGGATAAACCATCATCTGCTTAGCCAAAAGGCTAAGACTGGAAGCCAGCCCCAACATAGTTGGGAAAACCCAACTATGTTGGGGCCGGCTTCCAGTCTAACCGGATGCATCTGAAAACCAGTATTTTACATGGAGCGACTGCCTATCTGACCTCCACAACCCAGTTACTGGGTAATACGATACTCCTTGGTAAGACTGGTTGTCAGACTTTCGGGCTTCTGTCTACCCGTAACGACTGTCAAAGATCCATGAATGACAGCCGGGACCAACGGCTTAACGTGCTTTCACGGAGGGGTCACGGTATGTATATGGTCACCCATCCACAGACCAACCGCGGCAAGCGGCCCCTCACTGTCAGTGAGTGAGTGAGATTAGATTTGGCTTACAATCAGCTGTGAGATTGACAATCTGTTCACAAACTGTATCCGATCCTTAACAAAATATTTTAAAAACAAATTAGAACAATGAGTTCCGATTCTTTGTATTTATTTCGCATGACAATGCATGATCCCACGCGCAAATCTTAGTACCTACAGTGAGTGAGAATCGATAAACAATCGCCTAATCTAGTCTCGAAGCACATCACTATCTGAATCCCACACGCATCGTCTCAGAGATGTAAGTATGTCAAATGTATGCGCCTGAATTATGTATTTGACTACTGCAGATGCGACATAAACATACATACATAATGTTTCAATGTATACTGTAGTTATTTGAATCGAGAAAATCGATTTGGCGGTAACAGATTTAAATTGAATACTGTTTTTGAAGGAAATTGATTTCCACTATACAGGACTGTCAATTTGTATGGAACGTCATTCTCGTCTTTTTAGGGTTCCGTAGTTCCTACAAGGTACCCTTATAGTTTCGTCAAGTCCGTCTGCCTGTCTGTCTGTGGTTTTGCTAAGAGACCTTTAGTACTAGAAACCTGTAATTTTGTAGGAGTGCGTATATTAATTACGACGACAAAGTGGTAAAATAAAAATGATGAAAATATATTTTTTTAGGGTAGCTCCCCTACACGTGAAGTGGGGATGAATATTTTTTTCGTCATCTACCCCATCGTGTGGGGTATCGTTGAATAGGTCTTCTAAAATGACTTCGGGGTTGCTAAAATTATTTTTCGATTTAATGCACCATTTACGAAATATTAAACTTTAAAGTGCAATTTTTTGTTTCAGTAGGGCGTCCCCCCCCCCTCTAAAACCTAAACTGCTGGCTTGAAAAATCTGGAAAAATTCACGACGATAGTGCATTTTATGAACTTTAAAGGAAAAGTATAGTGGTTAAGATAACTTTATTAGTTTAGCAGTAATAGTCGTTGAACTTGGGTGTTGGATAATTTTGTACCAAATACAAAATCCTTAGCATTAATCTTTTAAAGTGACTAAGATGAAGTAGTTGCTTGTTTATAACGGGTAAAGACTTGCATTGAAAAAGAAAATATGTTTTTTTTTTCAGAATAAAAAACAACAGAATCGTACGACATTGTGATAACGGGCTACTACGGAACCCTACACTGTGCGTGGCCCGACACGCACTTGGCCGGTTTTTTTTATTTTTGTATTGTTGGATAGACTCTACGAAGTAACCGTTTGTCTTGGTATGGACAAGTGATGAGGAGGGATGAAGCGCATATGCACGCATACGCATATATTGAATTGAAAGGGAGTGAATGACAACGTAACTGCTAACAGGGGATAATATATGTATATGAAGATACAATTTTGTAATAAACCCAAGTAATATACTAAAATGAGACAAGATCAGCCAGAAGAAGAATGAGACTTTAAAAATTGGCCAAGTGCGAGTCACTCGCACACGAAGGGTTCCGTACCACAAGGCAAAAACGCCGAAAAAACTCGTATCTTGTATGGGAACCCCCTTAATATTTTTTTTTTTGGTATTTGTTGTTATAGCGGCAACAGAAATACATCATCTGTGAAAATTTCAACAGTCTAGCTATCACGGTTCATGAGATACGGCCTTTGGCCAGGTTCATGAGACAGACGGACAGTGGAGTCTTAGTAATAGGGTCCCGTTTTTACCCTTTGGATACGGAACCCTAAACAGCAACCTATTCTCCCGAAACTCCAGCTACGAGAGTCACTTCTAGGCGGTACCAGTGATTCTAATTTCAGACCATACAAGCGATGACTATGCCACCTTGAACCGAAATCCATCACGTTTTCAAACCTTTGTCTATCATAGTTATCATTATATCAGGAGCACAGAAAACCTGCTTTTCGAAGATTGCGAATGCATACAGAGACAGAAGTTTCAACTGGTCTCTATCAAAATCAAAATGTTTTATTTCACATAAACCTCCATGGGCACTTATGAAACGTCAGAAGCTAGGTGCACGGTTCCAATTGGTCGTTTCCTATGGAGAAGAACCAGCAAGAAACTCCATAGTTACTCTTTTTAAAAATAATTGGCTTTTACAATGTTTCCAGATGACAGTAGGGTATGGGAGGACAGCGCAGACCTGTCAACAAGTACCAAGTACTTGATAAAATAGAAAATGGTCTACAGATCATCTATCAGAGAAGTCTATAAGGCCTAAAACATAAGTCTATAAGGTCTATAACGTGTATATAAACCCCTTGGTGTTACATATATGCAATATATCGCATGCAACCAGAAACCTGTGTTATGGCTGTCTAAAACAACACTATATTATATAATGCTACAGCGACGCAATAATTACGCATATTACGGCAAGTCGGAACTACCAGTAACGGTCGGCAACTTAGTACAGTGAAGGTGTACATAACGCTCGGTAACCGTACAACACTGATGCATAGTGTTTACATATTGTTTAGGAATGGGGGATAGAAAGCCGTTAGTACCACTTATTACATTGTTGCGGGTGCTTTGATGTATCTAGGTAGGTACTCTGGCAAGTGCGCATAGACTAGACGCAGGTTGAGTTATGCAGGCCTAGACATGCTGACAGTAAGGTAACACTTCGCAGTTGACTTTTCGCTTAATTGAAGAGTTGAGAGCAACGGTGGCCCAGTAGTAACGTCTCCGACTTGAGGGTCGCGTCGTGGGTTCGAACCCAGTCAGTCGCGTTTATTTAACAATCACCACTGCTCTCAAAACGGTGAAGGAAAACATCTCATTTTTTTTTTCATGGTCTTGCAGTTTCAGTATTTTATGTGGCCTACCCAAATGTCCTTTCTTTGGTATTGTTCGTCGAATCGTTGAGATGCTTAAGTCTTGAGTTGAGCTGCACGATTTCTGACCTCCTTTTTTTCAGGTCCTCTCAATCTGTGTGGTTCTTTCCTCAAAAGGACATCTCAGACATCGATCTACATGGTCTTCATACAACCTGACCAAGATTATGTCTGGAATTTAAAAGAGTTTCGGCCTTTCTTCTCAGAGTAGTCAGATGGGAAACGCCGATCTCATCTAGTTAAAAAAAAAAACATGACTGACGTGTAAAAGTGTTTGTACAAACCTACTTAGAAAAATAAAATCATTTATCATTATCATTTATCGTGAGGAAACCGGCATGTTCTTCAACCTACAGCCAAAGATTATAAGACTTGTGACATCTACCAACCCGCAGTGGGCCCGCATGGCGGATTTCGGCCCACCCCCTCTCAAAAAGGAGGAGGCTCTGTCCCAGCAGTGGGAACATTAGGTTAATTATGAAGAGTTGACGTTGACCTGCATTAAGGGGCCGTTTACACGTACCACAAGCACAGCACATCGCAACGACAAAATATGGGCAAGCATTGTGAATGGTGTCGCAGCAGGTTCTTGCAATTATGTTGTGGTAACTACAAAATCAAATCAAATGGCCGACGCATCGTTGTGGCTGCGACGTGGCTGGTCCCTGTTGATTTTGACGGTAAAATGTGGTACGTGTGAATGAACTGTTCATTTTCATACAAATTAGCGCCTGACCACGTTTTGTAGTTGTGGTGTGGTTTTAGTACGTGTGGACGAATCCTAAGAGCGTAATGAAACCTCTACTATACGGCCGTTAATATGGCACACCAAGCAAATAAAGAGCAGTGGTGGCCAAGTGGTGACGGCCGCGACTAACGAGTTTGTAGGTCGTAGGTTCGAATCCAGACAGGCGCTTTACTTTGTGTAAATTATATCATCACCATTGCTCTCAAAACGGCGAAGGAAAACATCGTGAGGAAACCGGCATGGCCTAGAATCAAACATTCGAAGACATCTACCAACCCGCACTGGGCCCGCGTGGTGGATTACGGCCCAATCCCTCTCACAGAGAGGAGGCCAGTGTTCCAGCAGTGGGAACATTATAGGCTGATTATGTAATATGGCATATCAAGATGAAGAAAAAGTTTGGCTTCGCAGAACATCACCTCCGTCGTACCTGTGTGACGGTTACTTCCTAAAACTCGCTGTTAAAAGAAGAAGTCTGCTTTCACGTCTTCAAGTAGAGAAGATTAAAAAGTTAAATTGCCTTTAAGCTAAGTTTTTGTACTAGTAAACTTAGCTTAAAGAGAGCAGCTAAGTTTTTGTACGAAAAACCACCAATAGGCAGAATTAAAACGCCAAATTCCAGAACACGCTAAAAACCGGGCAAGAGCGAGTCGGACTCGCGCACCGCGAGGGTTTCGTAGCATCATATGTTTTAAATTTTTTATCGGCGAGGCCTATATTCGTTGGAGAATTTTAGCGTTGAGCACTGCGGTGTAGAATATTGCTGTTTTAGGTCAGCGCCATCTCTTGACCGATAGTGGAACTAGTGTAACTTTTGTTGATGATTTCTGAAAAAGTGTGCTATTTAGAGACATCGTTTAATTTTTCTGTAATCTTTACATAAACTTCTATCACATAGAATTATTTCAGATTTTTCTCTTTGCAAACTTCGGAGATAAGGGACGGTATATTTTTTACATTTTTCATCAAAAGTCGAAAATTATGCGGCCTAAAAAAAATAAAGTAAAAACCCCTCTTTGAGGAGTGGCTAGAGAGGCGCCACGGCGCCCTCACCTACCGCCTGACGCAGGTCCTCACCGGACACGGAAGTTTCGGGAGGTTCCTGCACATTATCAGGCGGGAGGAAACGCCCGGGTGTCACCATTGCCAGGATCGCCCAGAGGACACGGTGGAGCACACGGTGGAGGTCTGCCCCGCTTGGGCGGAGCACCGCCGTGTCCTCGTAGAGGCGATCGGCAGCGACGGCGACCTCTCGCGTCCGGCCCTGGTGCAAGCCATGGTCCGGGGCGAGAGGGAGTGGGAGGCAGTCACCTCCTTCTGCGAAGCAGTCATGCTAGCGAAGGAGGTGGCGGGACGGTTCAGGGAGAGAGCCTCCCGTCTCAACTATGTTTTCCCAACTATGTTGGGGTCGGCTTCCAGTCTAACCGGATGCAGCTGAATACCAGTATTTTACATGGAGCGACTGCCTATCTGACCTCCACAACCCAGTTACTGGGTAATACGATACCCCTTGGTAAGACTGATTGTCAGACTTTCGGGCTTCTGACTACCCGTAACGAAAGTCAAAGATCAACGAATGATCAACGGATGAAAAGTCGAAAACTATGCGGCCTTAAAAAAAAGAAAAAATATTTGAGAATGTGCAAACTGCATTCTTTCATATGATATCCCACATGCCCTAGTAGCCCCACTACGAATTTATCAGACGGGTTTCAGTCCCTGTTGCAAAAAAAATATAGATACATTATTATTTCTTTCTTATTTGCAAAATAGTTGGGCAAACGTCATCTAAAACTATTCCAAATTTCAAGTTGATAGCATTAGTAGTTCTTGAGATATCCATCTGTGACAGACAGACGGACAGACAGATAGACAGACAGTCAGACAGACAGGCAGACAGACTGAGTGTCACCATAAGGGTTCCGTTTTACCATTTTGGTACGGAACCCTAAAAACTAACATGGCAGTCCACATGCAAATGTTAAATAAATTAACAAACGACTTTGTATGCTCAATATATGCTCACAATCTAAATAAGGTGAATATTAACACTCACACGGCTACTAAATGGTTTAATTATGTAAATAACATCATGTGGCACAATGATCGCCTCTGTCGCTGCCCGTGACGTCATAATAAGAGGCGTGATAGTGCATCGAACTAAACGCACGCCATTTACATGTTTTTCCTTGTGCAAAGTTGTTGATTTATATCGATTTCTCTTTCTAACTTAGATAGTGATTTGCTAGTGAGAAGAAAATTATTCATTAACTATCTGCGCCCCGAGGCTCAAAGTGTGGGTCAAGTTATAAGGTTTCAGCGATATTATCTTAAATACTCTTATATGGAGTTGGTTCGCTTTCAGCTGTTTTCTAAGTTCGATATGTCCTCCATGAAATTGTACCGAGTAGATCAGTGAATCTTGAATTAAATATATATGTAGGAATGGAACGCGACTGATGCATGAGATGTGTGAGAGAGACAGAAGTATAAGTGTGAGTGAGACAGGTGATGTATGCTTGGGATGGTGTTAATGTTTAGGAAGAGAGGGGAACACAAATAAAAATAAATGAAGGACGATCGAAGGTGTAAAAGACGTTGGCTGTAGAAATGGTGTTTTAAAGAAATTAAACAAAAATAATTTGAAAAGACCGCTTTTTAATTGACTAAACGACCTGATCCCACAAATTTTGGGGGCTCGTCCGGGATCAGGCCAATAAAAGTCAACAAAAGGCGTAATAAGACGAAGTACCGGCGCGGCAAGCACGTGCTCGGAAAAGAAGAAAACAGCAGAAGTAAGAAAAGACGATGGCTACAGACGACAAGCAAACAGCAATGGGCTTCGGGCTCGCAGACGGATTAACCGGCATCGGGAAGTTCAGCGGTGATGATAAGACTTATTCGTCGAGCAAATGGGCGCAAGATATTGACGACAACGCCGAAATTTTCCAATGGACGTCTCAGCAGACTTTAATTATAGCACGTAGAACGCTTACAGGAACGGCGGCGTTATGGCTACGGTCAGAGAAAACTTTTAAGTCGTACGAAGATTTAAAAGCAGCCGTCATCAAAGAATTTCCGGATTCTGTCAACGTAAAAGAAATGCACGAGCTGATGTCTAGCAGGAAAAAGCAGAAGAATGAAACATATTTTCAGTACATGCTATCAATGAAGGAATTAGCACGACGGGCGAAGTTTCCAGACTACATTGCAATTCAATACATCGTGGACGGCATCGAAGATTATGAATCTAATAAGGTCATTTTGTACGGGGTGACGACTTTCACGGTGTTAAAAGAAAAGTTAGCTATTTATGAGAAAATGAAAGCAAAAGCTGGGGAGCGTGCAAAAAGTGAGCGACCGAAAGTTAGAGCAGTGTCATCGTCAGCTACGGGCAGCCAAAGGCGTTGTTATAAGTGTGGAAGCGTCGGGCATGAATCGAGTGCATGTGAAAATGGTGTAAAGTGTTTCAAGTGCAATAAGATGGGCCATATTTCTACGCAATGTAAGGAAAAGGCAGAACAGTCATCGAAACAGCATAGCGGCGGTGAAGCGAAAACAAACGAACAACAAAAACGAACATTGTGTGTGACTGACTGTTATTCAAACGTTGGTGAGGTTGGCCAACATGACAGCGATGACAGCAGCGGCAAGATGGCGGAATATCAACCTAACATTTGCACGAACTTCGTTAACAACAATGGGACTCGTAACACGATGAAAACAAATGCGAAAGTACAGCTTGAAAATGCCTGCAAGATAGTAATGGTGAATAAGTGGGAAGTGAATGCGTTGATTGACTCGGGTAGCGAAGTAAACCTTATGTCGAGTGAACTCTATGTGCGTATAGGGTCCCCGAAGGCTGAGAAAACGGTCACCACGTTCGCAGGGCTAGGGTGTAGCAAAGTGACCGCAACAGAAATGTTAACGATTGCTGTAAAGATAGATGGACACGATTATAGTGTTAAGTTTTATGTTGTACCTAGAGATGCCATACCTTGTAGTATAATATTGGGTCAAGATTTTCTTAAAGATGTGTTTACTGTGTTGTCTAAAGGGTCAATAGTTATAACCCCAAGTGCTGAAAACTGGCTCAGTAAATTAAGTTTTTCTGTGTGTCTTGATAATTCTTATGTTTTAGGTGAGATCCAAAATGAAGAGATAAGGCGACAAGTTATAAGTTGTGTGAATAGTTATAATCCGGTACGAACCAAGGATGCTCCAGTTGAGTTACGCATAGTGCTTAAAGATGACATACCAGTGGCCCAGCGTCCAAGGAGAATATCGATGGCTGAACAGGTGACAGTGGAAAAACAGATATCAGAGTGGCTCAGGGATGGGATAATTAGAGTAAGTTTCTCCGAGTATTCTTGCCCTTTGGTGCTAGTTAAGAAAAAGAATGGTAGTACGAGAGTGTGTGTGGACTACCGACCCATTAATAGAAAGATGGTAAAAGACGAATTTCCACTTCCCATTATTGAAGACCTGATAGATAGACTTAAAGGTGCCCGAGTATTTAGTGTGCTGGATTTAAAGAATGGATTTTTCCATTTAAAAGTGAATGAGGATAGTATAAAATATACTGCTTTTGTAACGCATCATGGGCAGTACGAGTTTTTAAGGGCTCCATTCGGTTTGTCAGTGTGCCCGAAATATTTTATGCGTTTTGTAACTACAGTGTTTCAGGAGCTGATTGCAAAAGGCACCTTGGTGATTTTTATAGATGATTTGCTAATCCCTGCCTGCGATGAATTCCAGGCTTTGGATCGTCTTAAGGAGGTGTTAGCGGTCGCATCACAATATGGTTTGCAAATTAACTGGAAAAAAGCACAATTGTTATCCCGACGTGTAGAGTATCTTGGACATATTATTGAAGATGGTCAAGTGCAACCTTCTAAGGAGAAAACCGAAGCCGTAACCAGGTACCCAGAACCAAAGACTTTAAAGCAACTCCATAGTTTCATAGGACTAACCTCCTATTTTAGGAAGTACATTAAGGATTTTGCTCTACTAGCGAAACCCTTAACTGATTTGTTGAAGAAAGATGTTAATTTTGTTTTTGACGATAAACAAAGAAGTTCATTCAATATGTTGAAGGATGCTTTGGCGAGTAGCCCAGTGTTGAGGATTTATGATCCCCAGTTGCCAACAGAACTACACACTGATGCCTCTTC
Organism: Mesoligia furuncula; assembly: GCA_916614155.1. Taxonomy (NCBI): domain Eukaryota; kingdom Metazoa; phylum Arthropoda; class Insecta; order Lepidoptera; family Noctuidae; genus Mesoligia; species Mesoligia furuncula. The sequence continues at coordinate 27,579,144 of OU744803.1, forward strand.
GGTAGCATACAGTGCTATACTACTCCAAAGAGATTTTACAGGTGGGTTGCATCCAGTATATTATTTCAGTCGCAAGACTAATGAGGCAGAGAAGAAATATAGCAGTTATGAATTGGAAGCATTAGCTGTAATTGAGGGGATAAAGAAATTTAGGCATTACTTATATGGCAAACACTTCAAGATAGTAACAGACTGTCAAGCTTTTCAGAAAACTTTAAACAAAAAAGACCTAACCACTAGAGTAGCACGGTGGGTATTACTACTAGAGGAGTATGACTATGTGATCGAGCACAGGCCAGGTAATAAAATGCAACATGTGGATGCTTTGAGCAGAAACCCGTTTGTTACTGTCGTCGAGTTAAGTCTACATGACCAGGTCAAGCAAGCACAGATGTTGGACGAAGGTATTAGAGCAATAATTGAAGTTTTAAAATTACAATCATATGAAGATTACATGTACAGTGATGGTTTGCTATACAAAGGACAAGATAAAAGATTGGTAATTCCTAAAAGTCTAGAAATGGAAATGTTCAAGAGGATACATGAAAAGGGTCATTTTGGAAAGAAGAAAATGATGGAAATTATAGAGAAAGACTATTATATCAAGAATTTGCAGAAAAAAATAGAAGAATTCATGCTAACATGCATACCATGTTTACTTGCAACTAAGAAGGAAGGTAAACAGGAAGGATTCCTGAATTGTATAGATAAGGAGAGCATTCCTTTGCACACAATCCATTGTGACCATATAGGACCACTTTCAGAAACCAGAAAGCTGTACAATCATATTTTAACTTTGGTTGATGCCTTCACAAAGTTTGTATGGTTGTTTCCAGTAAAAGGAACTACCAGTAAAGAGACAATTGACAGATTAATGGTACATCAGCAAACATTTGGTAACCCTGTACGTTTGATTTCAGACAGAGGAACTGCGTTCACGAGCAATGACTTCAAGGAGTACTGTCAAAGTGAAAATATTCAACATATCACAATCACAACAGGTGTTCCAAGAGGAAACGGACAGGTGGAGAGGATACACCGAATAATAAAAGCAGTGTTAACGAAACTTTGTATTGCAGATCCCTCCCAATGGTATAAGCACGTCAGCAGTGTACAGCGCTCTCTAAATGGTACCTACCAACGAAGTATTGCAACCACTCCATTTGAGCTACTGATGGGCACAAAGATGAGAAACAAGGAAGATATTGAAATTTATAATTTGATCCAGCAGGAAAACCAAGTAAACTTTTTACAGAACAGGGAAGAACTTAGAATGAAGGCAAAAGAACAAATTCTTCGAGTACAGGAAGAAAATCGAAAGACTTACAACCTAAGACGAAAGGAATCCCGTAAATATAAAGTTGGGGATATAGTTGCTATAAAGCGTACACAGTTTGGTACAGGCCTAAAGTTAAAGCCGCAGTATTTAGGCCCGTACAAAGTAACTCAGGTAAAGAGGAATGATCGCTATGATGTAGAGAAAGTTAATTCTATGTCGGAAGGTTCGCGATTGACGAGTGCTTCTGCAGACATCATGAAGCCATGGCCTGGAAATGATGGTAATTGATTAGTAGATAGGTAGTTTTATTCATTTTTATTTAGTTGTACTGAGTGTCAGTAAGCAGTTAAGATTCCTACAGATAAGCATTTCTACAGGTAATCTTGACCTAATGTTATTGTTGTATCCAGTGTTGGTATGTGAGAAGTTTTTATTTCCTATGTTTTTATGATGCTAAGTTTAAACCATTGTATTAGGGTGTCTATTTGTTTGAGTTAGAGTCACTAATTTAAGTAAAGTGTGAGATTGCTAGATGGCGAGAAGTTCATTTTATTATTTTTGAAAAGTTGATGTTAAGTTTAAACTATTTGTTTTTAGATTATATAATTGTTTACGAGTCAATAATGAGAAATAGAGTCTTTCTTTATTAAAAACAAGTTAAAATATTGTTGTAGCCAATAGCATAAGACTGTTGTAGCTTTATTATTTCAGTGTATCGGGAGATCAGACTGGGACAGTCTGATGTCAGAATGGCCGAGTTGTAGGAATGGAACGCGACTGATGCATGAGATGTGTGAGAGAGACAGAAGTATAAGTGTGAGTGAGACAGGTGATGTATGCTTGGGATGGTGTTAATGTTTAGGAAGAGAGGGGAACACAAATAAAAATAAATGAAGGACGATCGAAGGTGTAAAAGACGTTGGCTGTAGAAATGGTGTTTTAAAGAAATTAAACAAAAATAATTTGAAAAGACCGCTTTTTAATTGACTAAACGACCTGATCCCACATATATATTTTTTTTTATATTGCCCCCACACTAGGCATTTCTTCTGTATTGTGAGTGCGTTTGTATATCTCGAATAAGTGTCGATCCCGTGGGAATATCGGGATAAAAACTATCCCATGTCCTTTCCCGGTACTTAAACTATCTCTATACCAAATTTTATCTGAATTGGTTCAGGGGTTTAAGCGTGAAGAGGTAACAGACAGACAGACACACTTTCGCATTTATAACACTAGCAGCGCCCCGAGGTTTCGCCCGCATAAGTGTCGATCCCGTGGGAATATCGAGATAAAAACTATCCTTTCTCCTTTCCCGAGACTCAAACTATCTCTACCTACACCAAATTTCCGGTTTAAGCGTGTGAAAAGGTAACAGACAGACAGACAGACACACTTTCGCATTTATAATATTGTATCGATTTATGAACTTTATTAACCTAAAGCTGAAACATGTAACCGGTTGCCGTGTCACAAATTGTTACCCGTGTTACATCATACTCAACCTTCTATAATGCTAAGAGTTGCTGCTAATCTTCCCAAACTGTTTTAATGTGTGATAAATTCTAGATAGCACTGCACACTGGCCGAATCTGGAAAAGAGGCAGTGACGACTGACGAAGAAAGCTCACGAAAGGCAGTCTGTGTGACAGCGTGTGTTTGTCACGAATTTTATTAGATTAGTATTAATCTAATAAAATTCGTGACAAACACACGCTTAAGAGCTCTTGCTTTAACAACACAAGATAATCCACTACACTATAATTACTAGAACAATTTACTCCATTTTCCGCCCCTGATACTCTAACAAATATCTTCGCTGAACGACCACGCCACCAATAAATCGACGCAACTACACGAGCCATTGCATCGATTATACCGATTATTAAGCTAAACACTCGGACGGAAACATCGAGATCATCACCCGACAAAAACTGCCATATCTCATGCGCGTGCGCATATAAAGAGACGCGCTACATAATTTTCTTCGCATTACCGACTAATTACAAACGTCAAACGAAAAAATAAACGTTTTTATCGTGAAGAACTACTGTACATCGCGTTTGGATTAACAAAGATACTAAAATCTACTTTAACACTATTTAATAAAGTTGATTTTCAAATAGGGTTTTAGTAGATCTAGCGTCTTAGGCGTTAAGCTAATTAGACACGATCAGTTGATAAAACTATGGTAAGCAATTTAATAGTGAGATGATTTATGGCTTTCTATAACGAGTTGTTTGTTTAGGAATAAAAGAACATCACGATAGGAATCATAAAACCTTCAACATGAATGATTCACTTCATCTTCTCACGTCAGATCAGAAGTGTTGCAAACGCAAGCAAAGCGATACACAACTGGTGAATTTTTAGAATTTTAGTTTGCTGCAATTGCAACGAACTCTAGGTACTGAAACTGGGGTTCCACAGTCCAGGGTAGCAGGGCCATGGACACGCAAACTATAACCATGAATTCAACACAAGGTTCTGGACCCCTAGCGCAGAAATTTTTGGTAGGTTATCATTTTTCTTTTCTATTTCATCAAGAAAAGGAGAGAAGATAAATATTAGTTTAGTCCTGTCAAATTAGTTAGCGCCTGACGTAAATTGACGTATTTTTAGTAGCCAATTTTTTAATCTCGTCTAAACTTGTCTATGGAGTATCTTAATTTGAGAGGACTAAACTAATATTTATCTTCTGTCCTTTTCTTGATGAAATAGAAAGAAAAGGATGCACTGAATGTAAATTTTCTAGACAAAATCAAACAGGTTGCTAATTTAATTGTAAAATTTATTCTTTGTTCTTTTTTTGACATTGATTTACATTCTGTAATTACTTTAACTCACACCCTGACGTATTACTTTTATATTTTTTTTAATGAAAATCGTTTATTTTTACCATATTTGTATACATATATATGAGCACCATGTATCTATCAGATAATTAATTTATATGTCATGGTTTCATTTTTAATTCTTTTACCTATTGTGGTCCAGTAATTTTATTTTAGGTGCATCGTCTTCACATATTATTATTATATAATTAATGTACAGACTGCAGCACATCAATGTAAACTTTATACATATCTATAACTACGACGCGCTGTATAGTGTTAGAAAGAAAGTATCCTTGGTATGATTGGTGGAGTTTTCAACGTTTCTAAAATCACCCAATCGCAACCATACTAATAATTGGCAGCCAATTATCATGTTCACGACTACTAAAAAAAAAACCAAGGCGAGGGTGGATGAATAAAAAGAAATATCGCGCATCAGTAACATTTTAAAGTTGTCTACTGTTAATATCTAAATCCCATGATTCCATGATCTAAATAGCTGGTTGTGATTGTGCGATAATGAACTTTATGAAAATGTGCCATATGGTTTAAATTCTTCAGAATATTGCGCGTATCATCCCAACTAAGGTCGAATTTCAAAACATATTACAAGAGTTGGGTTGGCTGCATGCAAAATATTGTAAAACATTTTAAAAGAGTAACGGTGGAGTTTCTTGCCCATTCTTCTCCATACGAAAACTACCTTTTGGAATGGGCGACTAGAATCAATTCTATTTTAGTAATTTTTGACGTTCAAAAGTGCCTGATGTGCCTATTTGAAATAAATGCTTTGACTTTGACTTTTAGTTTAGTTTGTGAACAAGGGAATCGGCGCCAAATGTTGTTCCTACGCGGTCAAATTGTATGTAACAGCAATTTTTGAAGTGAAACCTTCTTTAGTCGCGTTGGGCAATTTTTGAGATGGGAAAAAACCATTAAACTCGCGCCACTGTTACCGTAAGCGACACCGCGCGTGTTTTGTTTATAAAACGGTTAAAAAAATACCCGCTTCGGTTGTGTTCGGCAGTTTTTTTTTTAAATTTAACTGGTGAACAATTTCAATCCAGGGGGTTTGGAATCAGGCAGGTTACAGGTTGCGGATCGATGTCCGTTCTGCCACTTTGTATAGAACTCTTATAAGTATAATGACTTGGGAAATTATTGTTCAAAGCTAGACCATGTGAACAAACCCTGCCGGAAACAACCACTAGCAGTTGGTGGTCATCAGACTTCAATTGAAATGCTGTCGAGACATCTGACTTCTATTGAAATGCTGTCCCCAAGAACCTAACTCATGACTTGAAAACTCTCAGCTTAACTCTACAGTTACGGGAAACATCATACTCCGGCATCATCGCTTCATTTCTTTTCTCAACATGTCATTGATAGCTTTCTCTTCATTTGAGCCTTTAGTATCCTGCATTCCTTCGTATCACCTTCTTCATTCTCGCATTCTTCTGGCCTATTGCCAGGCTCCGCTTAGGTTACTCTGAATGTTACATTTATGTAACAGAGGCAGGAATTCCGATGCAAGTAGGTATCCACCTGTGTATCTTCTTGTACCTAAATCTCTGTTTGAAGCTGGAGGAACCTTAAGCAGTGAGGGAGCATCATTTGATAGCGAAGGACATTAAAGTGTATTGATATGATTGACTTCTTATGAGATGGTTCCTGTGTTTGCATAATGCGTTCTTCATATAACAGAAAATCATGGATAATGCAATCTTCAGTGAAAACATTTTGCATAAGCTTGATTATTTAGTATGTTTGTTGATGTTTAAATTATTACCAACAAGTGTGAATAAAGCTGCTTTTAAATCGTACTCAAACAGATTAAAGAAAGTAATCAAATTAACACAGAAATCGCAAAATAACCACATAATACAAAATTCCAGCAACAAATCCAAATCGGCATGGCACATAGTGGCGCCGATTCTGTTGTGCATAAACTAAACTAAATTTAAGTTCATGCATCTTTTTCTTTCTATTTCATTGTGAAAAGAACAGAAGATAATTAATATTAGTTTAGACCTGTCAAATTAAGATACTCCATAGACAACTTGGACGAGATTAAAAAATTGACTATTAAAAGTACGTCAATTTACGTCAGGCGCCGACTAATTTGACAGAACTAAACTAATATTTATCTTCTGTCCTTTTCATAATGGAATAGAAAGAAAAAGATGCATGAATTTAAATTTAGTTTAGTAAATGAATACAAATCTCTGCTAACATTATTAAACACCCAAAAGGAATAGCTACGGCATTTAACGATTTCTTTATTGACCAAATTTCCAGTAGATCCACTTCAACATTACATAAAATAAAACCCTTAACTCATAGCAACAACTCCCTTTTCATGCCACCAGTTGTACCACAAGACATAACACGAATTATAAAATCCCTTCGTAACACAAACAGCACAGGATACGATGAAATCAGAACCAACGTAGTAAAATCTGTATGTAGCGCCATAGCAACACCACTCTGCCACATTACTAACCTATGTCTTAGCACTGGTATTTTTCTCAAAGGCCTCAAAACCACCATCATAAAACCACTCCATAAAAAGGATTGTAAAGAACAAATGCAAAATTATAGACCCATTGCTTGATACCCGTTTTCTCGAAGGTGATAGAAAAGGTGATTTATGAAATATTAAACTCATATTTGACCAAATTTAATATATTATGTGATGAACAAATGGGATTCCGTAAGAATAGAAGCATAAATATGGCAATATATAATCTTATCAATCATATAATTACTAATGTTGTCAGAAAAACGCCAATATGTACCCTGTTCACTGAAATGACAAAAGTGTTTGACTGTGTAGATCATAAGAAACTAATTGACAAACTAAACGCTTACGGTATAAGGAGAAATGCTTTGAAACTATTAACATCTTATTTAAGTGACCGCAATCAATGTACTGAAATAACTAGAGTCAATTTAAATACGACACGGCAAATAAAATACCTATCATACTGTAGGAAACTTCGCTATGTGGTACCACAAGGCAGTGTGTTTAGGCCACCATTATTTCTTATATATACATATATATGTATATTAATGACCTGCCACGTCAAATAAAGCATCCAATGGTCCTCTTCGCTGATGACAGTACAGCAATAATTAAATGTTCCAATAATCTAACATAGGGAGAAGATGTAAATAACACCCTTAAAAAAATGATTGATTGGCTTGACAGAAATAACTTGGTCATTAATATACAAAAAACCAAGTTATTGCATTCCTACCAAAGACTAAAACCCAACCATATAAATGTTTCATGTAACGGACAAAGTGTAGAAGAGGTAAAAGTAGCAAGATTTCTTGGCATTCTAGTTGACAGCCAACTAACGTGGAAAATGCAGGCAGACGACATTATGTACGCGGCTAAGTAAATCTGTTTATGCTCTTTTCATCTTGGCAAAGAAAGTTAATCTACAAACAGTACTTATAGCATACCATTGCATTGTTTCCGCAGTATTGAGATTTGGCATAATATTTTGGGGCAACTGTGCTGAAAGAGAAACTATATTTAGACCTCAAAAAAGATGTATACGATGTATTCGCTGGCCTAAAAACTACTGATAGCTGTGAGCATGTCTTCAGATCATTAAAAATCTTGACTTTCCCGCGCCTATATATATTTGAAGTAGCAGTGTTTGTCAAATGTAACTTTAACTTGTTTCCTGCGATAGTAGATACTGGAAAACGAACCACTCAACTTAGATCCCAATACAAAACCATGTAGTGTACAATGGGTCCGGTTATATACAATAAAATTCCTGATAGCATAAAAAATGAAAATTTGCACAACTTTAAGAGAAAATTAAACATTTTCTTAGTAGAAAAATGCTATTATTCAATCACCGAATATTTGAATGACATGCTGTTATAAAATATCTGACATTTCCTAAGTTATTGATCTTCCTCATTGACATTTAATTTAAATTTATGACATCATTCCATTTCTTTGACATTCTGTAATAAGTAAGTGCTGACAATTTTCATTTTATTACAATAACTGTGGACATTTTTTATTTTTTCTCACTACACTTATTTTATCAAGTTAAGTAATCAACATTGTTCAGTGAGATCTAATTTATTTACATGTTTACTCATATGAATAAAGAATATTATATAATATTCTTCTTTAATTATATTGCATGTTACTGCTTTACTACTTTTGTACGCCCTAGAGGCAAAGCATAGCGCCCTTAACGTATTAACAAATAAGAACTTATAATGTACCTATGTTTTACAATAAATAAATGAATATGAATATGAATTAGCAATTTGCATTACAAAATTCCTCACTAAATCTCTTATCGGTACCATTCCAAAGTTCGCCTGCATCCAGATAAATGAAACAATAGCTATCCGAACATGACACTATTATTGTAACAACAAACTGTGCAATCCATCATGGAATCAGTATGCAATGTATTTTATCGCCAGACAGTATCCGTCTGTTGTTCCGGTGATTATTCTCTGTGGCCGGCACTATTAGCAAGTAGTATAGTCGTGGACACAAGTGTTGGATTGCAAGATATGTCTTTCAGGGTATGTACAGGTACGGTCACCTGCAAAAGTGCATGGATACCCTAATGGCTATTTTCCTGTGAACGTTTGAGTTCCAGCTTTCTAAAATAAACTAGATGGCGTTGGTTTCTTCACAACTGTGACTAATTTACAAAACGTAAGTAAGCAGTTGGGAAGAAACGTATTGAGAAAGGAGTTACACAGCTAATATATTTATCTAACTATTACATTACATTTGCTAGCATATGAAAAAATAATAAAATAATAAAAGAAACCGATAGGAATAATTAAGTATGCGCAGTGGCGCCCCCTTATCATTTGTTTGGTTATTTCCTAATAAATTGATATTCAATTTTAACATAGTAGGTTAATAGTTAGGAACAATTTTTTAAAAAGTTAATATTAATTATAAATTGTTTGAATGTTTGAAGAGACAAAAAGAAACTACAAAAATATTTTGTCATAAAAAGCAAAGCAACGCCATCTAGTAACAGTATAATGAAATTTTGTTAGTCGTTAACTGGTTTTACGCTAGATGGCGTCATTTCTCGCTTCACACGATTATATTTGATGAACTATCCATGCACTTTTGCAGCCCTACTGTACACTGTGCAGTTCGATTTCTAGCTTCAGCAAGATCAGAATTGCCAATTTGGTGGTAGCTTGTTTAAAATTGGCAAATGAAATAGATTTAGCATAAGCTTTTGACATGGTAAAGCTGCGGGGTAATAGCGTTACAGACTGACGCTGACCCGCCAGCTGGGCAGTAGCAACGGGCTTTCATTTTAACAGTTTAGCTATATGCATTGCATTATTTACGTTGTTGAGCAAGTTCTTCGAACACAGAGAGATTGTAATTAATAGTGTGTCACGCAATTCATCATCATCTTCCTGCCCTTATCCCATGTTACTTGGGGTCGGCGCAACACGTTTTCTTCTTCCGTCAACCGTCACGCTATCATTCACTCCCTTCTCTTTCATATCATTCCTCACGCAATCCATCCATCTTTTCTTCGGCCTTCAGTGTGTCACGCAATTAGGGTACCTACTGATATCTTTCTTCTTTATCGTGATTTAATTTGTATGCTGGAAACCAATTTTATCAGCAAGGTCTGTCAAGTTCCTAACATTTTCGACGCCCGCTGTACGCTATACGTTAGTATATAATTGCTATGCCGACTGCAATCTCATACTATAGAGTGACTTAATAATTGTTTATTACACTATATTTTTAACACTTTAACTACATTATATTGTTATGTGTTAACGCTTACTGCTACGGTTTATGACAAAAATGTTAAGTACTTGAGAAGACGTTTAAGAGGTTTCATAATGTGTAAGCCTTGTTAAAAATTGGCGGCTAGCCAATTTTTAACAAGGCTTATTGGCCATTACGTAGACCTGTTTTTGACTATATTTATTAGTCAAGTTTTCAGTGTTTTTTGAGAGAATCCTAACTCATATTATAAATGCGAAAGTAAGTTTGTTACCTTTTCACGCTTAAACCACTGAACCGATATTCCTGAAATTTTGCACATACGTTGTCAGATGTACAGAAACGGACATAGGGTACCTTTCATCCCGAAAAAAAGTGCTGTTCCCGAGGAAAACAACAATAACGTTATTATGATAATAGACGGCGCCACGTCTTTTGAATTATGATTGAATTACCTATATTAGAAATCACGGGATCGAGATTTATGCGGGTGAAACCGCGGGGCGTAGCTAGTTTGCCATATAGAAGAGCAGTAGTGGCCCAGAATTTACGAGTTGTAGTTCGTGGGTTCGAACCCAGGTAGGCGCTTACATTGTGTACCTAGATAATTTCTTCACCACTGTTCTCAAAAAGGAAAACATCGTGAGGAAACCGGCATGGCCATGAACAAAAATTTTGAAGACATGTGCCATCTAGTAACCCGCTATGGGCCCGCGTGGTGGATTACGGTCCACTCTCTTTACCATAGAGGAGGCCTGTGTCCCGGCAGTGGGAACATTATAGGCTAATAATTATGCTTGCCACTATAAGTTATGCATTGTGAGCAGAACTTTAAAGCACCAGTTAAATAAAAAAGTACTGATATTCAAGTAGCCAGCATTTAGTGAGGAGAAACCTTTCAAGCTCTCTAGCATTTCAGTTTTTGAAAAGAATAACAATGTTGAAAGTACAATTTTGAATGACATAGATAAGCAGAGACCTCTGGTGACAAAGTTTGGAAAACGAAATTACTTTAATCCCCAAACAGCCACTCTTAGAATAAATTAAGTATATTTCTATATTTGTCTAAATATTATCTACTTACTTACCTACAGGAAAAATTTTTACCAATGCGCAAACTGTAACTTTAAATTCAGCACATGGTTCTAAACCCCTTTAGAGCACAGAAATTCTTCGACGGTTATCAAAATAAAAAAATCTGCTGTTTTATACCTACACATGCGGTCAAAATGTATGGAGCATAAATTTTTTTTTAACGGAAAAAAATTTCTACGCTACGTTTGTGCACTGGTTAAAAAAATCCTGTATACAAATGAAATATACCTACATGAAGTTACGTCAGTATCCTGATGTTCTTTTCTTTGTTTCAGCGAGGGACTGTTTACTTGTCCGGTCAACGCGTCTCCCGTTGATTACGCAAAGGTAAGTTTCCAACTTACTTACTTACTTCTATCGAGGTAATTCCTGATGATGACCTAGAGAGAATTCAAATTTAAATTCCTGTGAGAATCTGCATGGGGAGTTTCGGGTAAGTACGTCTCAAGTTCTCGTGCACTGAAATAGTAATATCTTTGAAAAGGGGATAATTTTTATTTTATTAATAACCGTACCTATGAATTATGTAGTTCTAAACGAGTAATTATTGCTAATACTTAATCATATACTTTATCTACACTACGCCATGCCCACCAACCCAATAGGGCACAGTGCCTCCATCAATCGCTATTTATCGTTATCGGATGCGCACGCGCCGACGCGCGACGCTGCACGCGGGTGGTCGGCCCTCTACGCGGTTCAACCAGCTGTGGATAGGTGGCGCTGTTTACAACTTGCGGTCAAACACCGCTCTTGTTACAAACGAATCTTTTAAACTTATTTTATTGACTCGTAAAACTACGAGCTTTCTTAGAATGTGTTTTATAAACAATTTTAATTGTTACATAATTATGGTGCTTAAACAAGCTTTGGTTTGTCTTAACTCGACGATGTGGTACAAAAACCTGAAGATTTGTTATATATCTCCTAAACTATAAACAAGATCTTTCAGTAAGTACAGTCAGCAACAAAAGTCGATTAACACTTCAGTTTTTTAAATCTCAGATATTGAGTTAAATATATGTTAAAACTTGCATTGTAATTCTGGTGCTATTTCGAACAAATATTTTGCTCAACAACTGAGATTTAAAAAAACTGAAGACTGACTCTTTCGACTTCGACTTTTGTTGCTGACTGTAATACAAAATCACGACTGTAATCTCCAAAGGGCTAGGCAGGCAGAAGGTATACCTTTAATAATCCCACATTTCACCAGTTATGTTAAATTTTCTTTCAGTAAGTTGTTGCAAATAATAGGTTAACTCAGCAACCGTAAATATAAATTCAAGTGAAAACATTCCACTGCATCGATTCGAAAGAATTTATAACTAGAAATTCCTCATCATTACCAACCTGATATCGTCGTGAGGATTTTCAATGTTCACAAGAAAGAAAATGAGCAATAAAATTGCAGTTATCTCAAATAGATCGGTGCTGCAGGCGCGCAAGCTCACACGCGGCCAATTTCAAATTCAATTGCTTGAATTACTTTAGAAAATGATAATATGAATGTTTTGTGTCATGACGAGGAAGTAGCTGATGATAATGTTTTGATAAAAATGAATTGAGAGTTCTTGAATGCAAAAGTCTCAACAATAAACACTTTAGCATTTGTACCTACTTTTTGTTTGATTTATTTTTGGTAAATTATCTGAAATAAATAATTAATCTGTCCAAAAAAGGTGGCGAAGATGACAAGGCCTTTGACGCTAGGAGGAAGCTAATAAGTAAGATAAAAGCAGTTTGATCAATATTATTATCCTTCAAAGTTCAATGAATAACAATTCAGGAACATTAATAGTTTCTCGTAAACATTGAACACGTGTGTCAGTGATGTGTGTCTCCCACAGACTGCCATAACAAACGATCCTGGGGGGATACTTGCGATAGTGTCGAAAAACCTATAAAACCCAAGGTTTAAAAAGAGCCAGGTTTTTGGCCCTGAAAAGTTAGGAATAGAAGGTAGGTACTAGAATAGAAATAACTTATATTGTACCTACACAATATTGAGAGGATTGTGTTAAGAGAAGTCAGCCAATATACTACTACAATATGCTACTATGCTATAGGGTATTTGCCATGACGCATCAACCATTTTGATGAAGATAAAGAATCTCATATAAAAAGAAAAACCGCTTTGGAGCTAAATAAGATAAAATATAGCAAATGTAAATACATACCAGGCATAAGATAATGTAAATCTAAATACATACCAGGCAAAGTATTTTCTTTAATTAAATTATGTAAATTAAATACCATACTTGCACATGAATTGACGTGTCAATTATCAGATTAGAGTTAGATTCACATACGCAGTCAAAAAAACGTAAAAAACGGTCGCACCCGGAGTGCCACTGTTTTTTTTACGTTTTTTGTGCCGACAGAAGTGTCTGTGAATTCAAAAAATATCTCAAGCGGGTATTTTTTGAATCGTCTTATAAACAAGATACGTGCGGTGTCGCTTACGGTAACAGTGGCGCGAGTTCAATGGTTTATTCCCATCTCGAAAAATGCCCAACGCGCCTAAATAAGTTTTCACTTCAAAAATTACACAATGCAAAACAATGATGTAGCCAAGGAATTATCAAATTCGGCACAGCATCCAAATTACAAGCATCGAACATATCGCGGCAAATCAACCGTAATGAATCGTTTAAACATCGATTAAACACCAATTGTGCCTACAAATCAAAACAAGATGATTTGGCACGCAAAATGCGCGGACGCACTATCTATCACCACTTGCCAAACGAATTTCAACCATAAATTATGAAATATAAAGTCTAAATTAACAAAAAGACAGTCTTCACGGATTGGTGTCACTCACCTCTTGTGACGACCTTGCAATGCTAACCAGTCACGCGACAATATTTTTGTCTCTCTCCCCCGGATTATGTCCGGTCGTAGTGGTGTTGCTATCTCCTTCTAACAGTGCAAAGCTGTACAGTTGTTTCACTATGCGTTTGGAGCTAAGGAGCGGAGCGGACGTCTTGTGATTAGTTCGTGCTTTTGAAAGTAGATGGCGCTGCAAAGACATTGACTTAGAAATGTACAAATGGAAGAGACCAAAGTGTTAGACTTGTGTGATTTATTTATTGATGTTATGGTACTACATCAATAACAATATTTGTTTATCTTAATTAAAGAAAAAGTTAAACGTAATTGTTCCCTTATATTTTTTCAGGCGACTTTCTCAAAGACATACAACTTCCTATATTGAGATAACAGGCTGACCAATGTAAGTGTGAATACAAATAAGAAAACCGAAGGCACAAAGATAATTTTAATTTATATGGTCACTAGCTTCTGCATGGACTTCAGAATGGGGTCCAGACATGGATAGGTACACAAAAAATCCAGTATATCAATGGTTCCAGAGCATAAATTGATAACAGTCGTTATGTCATTCTCTAAGCTCATTTACCGGGAAAAAAGTATACTATGTGTTAATCGAGGTTATAAACATTCTGTGAGAGGGAGTGGGCCGTAATCTACCACGCGGGCCCAGACACAGCCCGGGCGCGGGCGAGGACAGGCGCTTTAATTTATGTAAATTATTTCATCACCACTGCTCTCAAAAGCGTTGAAGGAAAACATCGTGAGGAAACCGGCATGTCCTAAAACCAAAAATTTCGAAGACATTTATACATGTGACATACACCCACCCGCACTGGGCCCGCGTGGTGGATTACGGCCCACTCCCTCTCATCGAGAAGAGGTCTGTGGTCCCAGCAGTGGGAACAGTATAGGCTGATTATGCTATGCTATATTATATTATACAACGTGCCGCTACAATGGCGACATTAATTTAACACACGGGTAGGGCTAGTGCCCATTAACCATATATATAAGTATAGGTTAAAATAATTCGTAAATTGAAAAAAACATTTTTTCAAACAAACTCATCATCTGCCTAGCCTTTTCCCAACTATGTTAGGGTCGGCTTCCAGTCTAACCGGATGCAGCTGAATACCAGTATTTTACATGGAGCGACTGCCTATCTGACCTCCACAACCCAGTTACTGGGTAATACGAGACCCCTTGGTAAGACTGGTTGTCAGACTTTCGGGCGTCTGACCACCCGTAACGACTGTCAAAGATCCACAAATGACAGCCGGGACCAACGGCTTAACGTGCTTTCCGAGGCACGGAGGGGTCTCGGTATGTAAAGATGGTCACCCATCCACAGACCAACCGCGGCAAGCGTAGCTTAACCTGATCGATCGACCTGTGCGGCTGTTATTATTTAGCCACGGGCCCCTAACTAAATAATATAATACTAAAAACTAAATAATATAATAGTAACTAAAATTGGGATCACCCTTGCAAAAATTCATTCATGAAATTACTTACCTACGCTTCGCGCAATCGTACTGGTGGTGATTGGTCCGATTCTTTGTCGGCATTTATCAAAGAAACCGAGCTGCGCGGCGCGGCGCAAGTGGTAGGTACTAGAGCGGAGGTACTACAGCGGAGGTGCTTAGTCTTATAACTATCATCACTCATCACAGTCATCACTAATCACTGCTTTTATTTTGTCTGTTTTGGGTTAGTCTTCGAAATATTGTAGCACATTTTGTCGTGTAGGCGGTCGGTCTGGGTGTAAAGACCTAGGATCCACTGGCCTGTTTTCGTGGATGCGCTGAAGAGGTCCTACAATAATGCGATTAGTAGGGCATTGTTTTGAATCGCCTTATCTCTCGCGATGTCCTTATCGCAAGGGGCCGGCACTTTGATGACATTCTCCATAAATTAGGATCATGTAATTACTATTCTAATTACACAAAAATAAATAAATAAAACAATAGGTAAGCGTCTTTTTCGCGGAAACATTCACTACAAATCAACAATATTCACGACGTAATTATGCGCACTAGTTTGACGAAGTGTGTCAAGGACACGGGTTCGGCTGACACTGGATTACTAGAAAACCAAAAAAAGAATTCGAGTGCAGTGCGGGGCCGCGGCGGGCGGGAGGGGGCGCGAGCCACCTGCGGCGGCGACTTTTGGCGGCAAGCGACAAAGGCGTCGCAGCGGCGAAAGGAAAGAAATATCCCTTTACGGCGCGCCGACAAAGGGAATGTCTTTCCTTCAATTCGCCTACTCTTTGCATTTGTTTCATCCTAATAGTATTGCTTATTCGTTTTATTTCATTGATGCGATGTTATGATCCGTGACCCCGGCAAATGACCGCTGCGCGACAGTTCTTTAAGTACAGGTTGCTCTAAAATACTATTTTCTAAAATTTAGAATAAATCGGTAAATAATAACGTCTAATGGAAATATAATTGCTTCATGAAACGAAAATGTGAAAACGTATATGTGTGTTAAATTAATGTCACCATTGAAGCGCCACGTTGTATAGTAGGATATATAGTTTCTAAAAGTACCAAAACAAATCAAACTGACAACTTGATATCTGCTTAAAAAGATCCAATAAGCGACGACACTGAAATGTCCGTCTTGCCATCGTGTGTCGGACCGTGCAATCTTACGGGTGCGCGGGCGCAGGGCGTGAGAACCGGCGCGAGTGCGGAACAACACCGCGAATGCCGCGATCTATGATCTATTGGATAATAACATTGCTGACTTGCTGCTGAAATTGCACGGGTATCTTTACCTTACTTTTTTATAGTGGATTATTCAAAAAATCAAAATGTTTTATTTCACATAAACCAACATGGGCACTTATGAAACGTCAGAAGCTAGGTGCACGGTTCCAATTGGTCGTTTCCTATGGAGAAGAACCGGCAAGAAACTCCACGGTTACTCTTTTATTCTCCTGCAGATGTAGACTGTTATTGAACTTACAGTCAGACGGTGTTATTAGGTACTCTGTTGTACTTATGCATACTTAATATCAAAGCTTTCACAGATGTAGTACCTACTTAGTTCTAAGGTTTTTTTTTAGTTTTTTAGTACCTACAAGGCTATGCTGTATAATTAAAGGTGCTCCCACACAGCAGTTAACATAACTTTGTTAACATAACTTTTGTGAAGTCTGGGGATTTTTTTTTGGTTTTTCAGTACCTAGGTATGTATGGTTTAGATACTGGAGGCACCTGGAGGCTTGTGCCTAAGTAAAAACAGCCGTACGGGTCGATCGATCAAGTTAAGCTACGCTTGCCGCGGTTGGAACTTGGGTGGGTGACAATCTTTACGTACCAAAACCCCTCCGACTCTCGGAACGTTGGTCCCGGCTGTCATTCGTGATCTTTGACAGTCCTTACGGGTCGTCAGAAAACCGAAAGTCTGACAACCAGTCTTACCAAGGGGTATCGTATATCAGTACCCCGACATAGTTGGGAAAAAGCAGGCAGACGATGATGAGATAGGTATTGTATAGTATAGGTAGTTGTAGTCTTCTGTATACTGCATTTTATCGATGAACAATCCACACCCAAGTTTACAAGTAACTAAGTCAAGTCTGCTAGAAAATTCTGTCAAGTTTAAATATATTATACCTACAATCAAAGATGCTAGACAAACTCTTCTCATAACAGTGCGTCAAACATGTGTGAAAAATATACTCGTCAAATACTCATAGCATTGCTTTAAGTTTGTCATTGTCAAACGCAGTGGTAATTATTGTTTTATGATTATGACATAACAAAGACCAATAAATGTCACAGTCACAGACGACTCAGAGATATGTCATGCTGGGAGTGGCACTAACTATAAGGAATTTGTAAGGGAACTTTTGAGAACATGCTGTACGTATTGATTCACGATATAAGAAGATATAAAATAGAGACTAGAGAGTAACACTAAAGGCTGTCAATAATTTACTTCACACGTTAAGGGGGAGGGAAAGAGGGTCATCGTTTGACAAGAGGGTTAGAATCATAAGCTTCGTGACGACACATGCGTCAACTCAGCCTATCGTAGTCCACTGCTGGACATAGGCCTCCTCCGCTCCCAGGCTACGCCACAACACCTGTCCTCCGCCTTTCGCATCCAGTCCCCGTCCCGGCCAACTTTTTGTGGTCGTCGGTTCATCTAGCTTGGGGGGGGGGGGGGGCTCCCTCACTACACTTGCCGATTATTCGATTATAATAAGATTAAAAGCCAAGAAGAGGTTTTCATGGCCTAATTATTATAAGGTAAAATTTAAAATTGCAAAGTTTGTGACGTCACACGAGGAGCTCCAAATATCATGAAATATGTGTGACGTTATTTATGGATTTAGAAGGAGAATACCCTAACACACATGAATCGAACGATTAGCGCGATCGATAACAAGAATTCGTGAATCACCCACGAGGTCCTTACTATAAATGTCAACATTCTCTATGAGCGTTCATTGTAGTGGTAAAATGGTTACCCTCGGCACTTCGGCGGTTTTTTAGGGTTCCCTAGTCAACAAAGATCCCTTATAGATTCGCCACGTCTGTTGGTCTCAGAGACTCGTAGTACTAGGACTCTTGGTAAAGGCAGGCAGATGATGATTAAACTACAAGACAATAGTCTGTGAGTCTGACTCTGAGTACATTCATTAAGTACCTATCTATAGTATTAAAAGTTAATTAATCTAACTAACAACATACTCATGGGTGATTATAAACTCTAAAATAAAAATAAAACTGGCCAAGTGCGAGTCGGACTCGCACATTGAAGGGTTCCGTACAAAAACGTCGAAAAAACCACGTTTGTTGTATGGGAGCCCGCCCCGCCCTTAAATATTTATTTTATTCTGTTTTTGGTATTTCTTGTTATAGCGGCAACAGAAATACATCATCTGTGAAAATTTCAACTGTCTAGCCACAGATATAGATATACCTAGATAACGCAAGAGTAACTACTTCGCGTGCCAAAAATTGCACCAACTTATGATTACAAATCATAAGCCTCCCCTTTCGCGCTCAGTCCTTTGTACTGCTGGCTGGGTAAGTGTGAGCGAGAGCTTGTGACGTCATAGTAGGTAGTCAAAAAAATGGCACGCTTGGTTTTCATACAGTTCGTGATACTTGCGTTATCTAGGTATATCTATATCTGTGTGTCTAGCTATCACGGTTCATGAGATACAGCCTGGTGACAGACAGACAGACGTAGAGTGGAGTCTTAGTAATAGGGTCCCGTTTTTACCCTTTGGACACGGAACCCTAATGCTTATAACTGACTAGGACACCATGGTGGCGCAACCATGGTCACGCTGCCAGAAAAATATGCGTAGCTTTATGGTGGATTTCTCACCTGGGGGCCTAAAAAGGCCACTTTGGAGAATCATAAAAGGATAACATTATGAATTATAATATGGCGAAGACAGTCCGTGTTTTTCTTTTTTTCGCTGCAATGTAGGTAGGTACAATCAAAGAGATTGGGATTGGATTTGAATTGGATTGATTGGTATTTTAGCACAGACAAAAAAAATAACTTAAAAATGCTTCACAAATAGGTATTTGATACGATTAACTTAACAGTTCACTGTCCATTACTTTATCCTTTCATGATTCTGCCAAAGTGGCCTTTTTAGGCCACCAGGTGTCTGACCAGTGGCGCAACAAATCATACATTTTTTGGCAGCGCGACCATGGTTGCGCCACCAATGGCGTCTTAGTGAAATAGGGCCCTAAAAATCACGTATATTCTTCAAACATGAAGCCTCAAATACTATTTACTCACGGCATAATATTCAATAACCCAGTAGATGGTATCAGGTGTCATTACAAACAAATAGGTAAATTCTTTTGTTATTTGAATGCCTGCCGACTTGTTGTGCTGATCGACAAACTTGAACACGATACGATGATTAGGCGTTTTACTTGTTAACTTAAGCTTGATATCAATATTTTTTCTGTTTATAAGTAGGCTTTACGCGTTATTTATAAAACGGGTTCATCATTTCAGCCGAAAGACGTCCACTGCTGGACCTCCACTTCGACCGGTCCTGTGCTTCCCGCATCCAACGGGTTCCTGCGGCCTTCACAAGGTCATCGGTCCACCTTACGGGTTAAGATTACCTAAGTGGTTTATAAAAAAAACCATTAAATTTATTTCGTTGTCATATACGACGATACAGAATATATTGCTTGCATCCCTGTTCCTGATGCCGACTATTTTTTATATTTTTTAAATTATTAAAACATTTTTTTTTTGTATAAAAAATATTTAAAAATGTAACCAATATTTATGCTAATGAAATAAAGGAAATAATAAAAGCCACTAATTCAGAGCATCTAGAACGTGCTACTAAAAATAAAACCTATGCTACTAAAAATAAAATTATTAGGTAGGTATCTGTATGATCCTTTGCTAGACCATGCATTACTTTCAGATGAAGGATAAACAGAATAAAAGAAGGTAAGTACTAAAACACTAGGTACTGTATTGTCCCAAGGATTATACTTATAGGTAAAATGAGCTTAATGGTCTGATGGTGTGGAAATGAAGTGAGTGACGCGGCCCTTGTTGGCTGAAATGAGAACGCCTGGCTGACTTGATAGCCCAACGCGAACTGAACTAATTATTATTATTATTTTTGCGGATGGGAAATCATCAAATTACCCCTCCCGCTCTGGGTGGAGCGGAAGGGAGTGTCAGACTCTTACTGACTAAAACCCACCCGTGTTCCTTCCTTAGCCTTTATGTTCCGGGCCTTCGGACCATCTCGCTGAAATTATTATGAGTTGAAATGAATGTGTGGCGTGAACTGCTGAACAGCAGAATGTGCGGTTGCACCGTACAGTACCTAACAAGTTGTAAATAAAAAAAAAACCTTACAAGTTGTAAGTAAATAAAATTAAAAACTAATTCTATTATATTGTCACCGGCTATTTTGGTCTGTCTCTACCTATTGGTAAAGTCTTGCATCCCTAGCAAGTTAAAAAAAAATAAAACAATAAGTATATTGAATAGACCTCAAATGACGTTTCCTTCGTCACACAACGAAACCGAATATTCTAATTCCCAGGGTCATCAGAAAAAAACCCTATCAGATCAGATCTCACGGTTATTAAACTCAAAATCAAAATAGTAGATAAACTTCACAAAAGAAATTTGACCCACAAAGGGATGGCCATTGCGTACAATAGGACCAAACAGTTCTCTATTCACCCCTTTTTGAGTTTGAAGAGGCGTAATGATGTAGTTCCAAAGAGAATATAACCACTTCTCTTAGTTCAGTATAAACCTGATTTCTAATCTATCAGCGATGCGTGGAAAGGAGTTGTGTTTTGTTTTGATATCTTCTTACCCTATGTAGATGGAGTGCATGATACTTTAAGCAATGTTTAAGTGGCAATAATGGGGTGGATTTTGAACTTTTTGAAGTATAATAAGTAGATAACCCACTGCAGAGCAAAATGCCTCAGAGAATGAGCATTGATCAGGCAAAAAGGCGACTTTGGCAGAATCATAAAAGGATAACATTATGAATTATAAATATGGCGAAGACAGTCCATGTTCTCCTTTTTTTCGCTGCACTACGTAGGTATAATCAAAGTGATTGGGATTGGATATGACAAAAAAAATAACTGAGAAATCCTTCACCAATGGGATTTGATACGATTAACTTAACAGTTAACTGTCCTATAAAATTCATAATGTTATCCTTTTATCATTCTGCCAAAGTGGCCTTTTTAGGCCCCCCAGCACTCTTTCTAGTTTTGTGTTGTCGATTTTAGACTATTTACCTTTTACGTTCAAGTCCAACACCGTAATTGCATATTGCATAACACACTATCAAACACTATCTAAATCATTCTGAAGGATATTGCTAATCCATTGCTTCATATGTTTGAAAAATTTGTCTGCTCAATAACGGAAATAACGCAATGAATGTTGTTGAAGTGTTAAAATGAAAGCCATTGCTACGTTTTTTACCAGCAAGTCCGAATTCCTCATAATAGTTTATTACTCTGAGACAACATACAGCCTACTGGCCAGTTTTATTATTATTATTTGTCTCTATTAAAACATAATATTATCTATACTCTGTATTCAACAGAAGATCGATCCTCGAATGCATACGATGCATATCTCATAAGTCATAGAGACATATGCATTCTCAAGCGATCACATATTATAATATGCGTTCTATAGCTCTTTGTATAGCAGCATTTAAATTAAAGATTAATCTGTGTTAGAAAATAATGCTCGCAGGATCACTGACCTCGTTTTGAAAAGACCCAATTTGGACATATTCAAAATGAATAAGGGTTAGGTTACATTAGGGCGTTTTGTTCCGGATTGCATCATTTTTGTAATCGAGGTTTTAAATCGGGTAATAGGTATATTGCCATTCTTATAAGGATCTGTGATGTTATTGCGAAGTAGTTCGCAACATACCTACTTAAGATTTGCTCCTTGTCAATGACCTACGATGGAATGTCAATGAACTACGAATAACCACGACTGACTTGTCGTCAGCGGATTGCGCTAATATTGTAATAATTAGGTACTTTTATTATTATTTTTAAGACTATAATAATATGTCTACCACTAGTGCGACATCTGCATCGAAAACCTCATTTAAACTGTATCAAATACCACCCCTATTTTATGTCCAGGCAAATCACTGTCCATTCCAAGGTTGCCTGGAAGAGATCGCAGAAAGCGATAAGGCCGCCCATTGTATATTTTTAGTGTCGGATCAATTTTATTAAATTGTTAGATATATATTTAGTGGTGTACAATAAAGTATATATAAATAAATAAACTATACTGGATCTGGAATAAGACCAGGGAACTCGAAGATTAACCGTGCTTTAAATCGAATAGTTGGATCAATAACACAGTAGGTTTTTATGTACCGTACCTAAGTATGTTTTTTGTACACAATTTGATGACAGCAAAAAAATTACTTCCAATAAATTATTCAAACAAGTACCCATTGAATTTTATTCAATGCTTCTTCTATCATAGATCCAATTACCTATTCAACAAAACGTTTTCTTACCAATATTACGTAGACGTACGTTACACCCCAATGTAACACAACCTTTAGTTCCCTTTTCATATAGAAGAGGTTAAACGATATAAAACGGGTCCCAGGACATTATGATGTAAAGTAGGTGCTAACAATGGAGATAAGATGTCTTGTACGTGAGGGAACGTGTGGTCACCCGGCTGGAAAGGAGGGAGGAGTTGGGAGGATTGTTTCTCTCTCTCTAGAGCCAATGAGTCATACTCATAATAAACGATATACCTACTCAGTCCAAATATGTATACCTACAGGGTTACTTTTCAAAGACCATCCAAATTTTTACATGGTGTTCTGCCCATGAATAAAAACAACTTTCAATATGGGACCAACTCTGAAATCACGAAAAAAAAAATCAGCTGATTCATACAAAACTTCAATACCGACTTGACCAAAATGTATGAATCAGCTAATTTTTTTTAGATTTCATAGTTGGTCCCATAGTGAAAGTTGTTTATTGTAGAACACCATGTAAAAATTTGGATGGTCTTTGAAAAGTAACCCTTTATAGATGTATTAATAGAACTCGAGTGAAGCAGCACTAGAAAAGGTTACGCTGGGTAGTGAAATGATTGGTCGATGGCCAGCCAGCAAAGTTAGTACTAATGTGACTTTTTAAATTCATTATGTAATACGTGTGTGTGTATGTACTATCTGTCTTTGACTAAGTAATAACAGCCGCACGGGTCGATCGATCAGGTTAAGCGACGCTTGCCGCGGTCGGTCTATAGATGGGTGACCATCTTTACGTATATCGAGATCTCTTCGTGTCTCAGAAAGCGTGTAAAGCCGTTGATCTCGACTGTCATACGTGAATCTTTGACAGTCGTTACGGGTAGTCAGAAGCCCGAAAGTCGGACAACCATTCTTACCAAGGGATATCGTGTTATCCTGTGACTCGGTTATGAAGGTCAGATAGGCAGTCGCTCCATGTATAATGGTATTCTGCTGCATTTTATTATTTTTATTAGCCGATCCCCAGCATAGTGGGGAAACGCCTAGGCAGGTGATGATGTAGTATGTACCCGAGTTTATCTTGGACATCTCTGACATCGGTTAAGGAAAACATCGTGAGGAAACTTGGACTTATAGTTAAGAGCGTTTACGCCGTACGGCATTTCATACAAACTTTCAAGCTCTTATTTTTCGAAATAAATGCACTTATTTTAATGAAACTTCATACGCATAAGCAGGATACGTAGATAAACGTAAATACCGGATACCGCTTGTGTCGCATATAAGCGATACATATTTCCGTGCCCCTACCGCTCGTGTCGTATTTCTGCGACAGAGAACATGCATGATTTTTTCGTTCTATTCAACGATTGCTCCTCCTTATTTGTTGTAGATATTATTTTATAGATTTGTAGCCGCGCGCTAGGGGCACGGCAATCGATATTTAGCCAAGCGCTTAAAAGGATAGTGTTACAGCCAAGTTAGACCTTTTTTAAATTGTCCATAGAAACAGAGATTTCCAGTTATCTCTTTTTAAATAAGACATTTCGAAAATGTTCTCTACTAACTTTTTAGACCTTTGTATCCTGCTTTTGCGTATGCAGTTTCATTAAAATCGGTTCGCTCATTTCGAAAAACAAGGGCTTGAAAGTTTGTATGAAATGCCGTACGGCGTAAACGCTCTTAACTAGCTGCGCCCCGCGGTTTCACCCCCATAAGTGTCGATCCCGTGGGAATATCGGGATAAAAAGTAGCATATATGTTAATCCGTCAGCTACCTTCAACAATTTTTTTTCGAAATTGGTCCAGCCGTTTGAGCGTGAAGAAGTAACAAACATATAAACACACACACAAACTTTCGCCTTAATAATACAAGTGTGACAAGCTGACCCGACAGACGTTGTCCTGTCTTTGATTCGAAAGACACGTGGCGCCATCTATTATCATAATAACGTTATTGTTGTTTTCCTCGGGAACAGCACTTTTTTTCGGGATGAAAGGTTATGTCAGTTTCTGTACACCTGAAAACGTATATGCAAAATTTCAGGATGATCGGTTCAGTGGTTCAGGCGTGAAAAGGTAACAAACAAATAAACAAATTTACTTTCACATTTGTAATCTTACTAGCTTCCGCCCGCGGTTTCGCCCGCGAGGTATGTCGATAAAAACAATCATATATGTCCTTTCCCCGGGATGTAATCTATCTCTCTGCCAAATTTTATCGAAATCCGTTTAGTGGTTTAGGCGTGAAAAGGTAACACGGTGACTGACTGACTGACTGACATAGTGATCTATCAACGCACAGCCCAAACCACTGGAGGGATTGGGCTGAAATTTGGCATGCAGGTAGATGTTATGATGTAGGCATCCGCTAAGAACGGATTTTGATAAATTCTACCCCCAAGGAGATAAAATAGGGGATGAAAGTTTGTATGAAACTTTGTCAATTTTAAACCAATCGGGCTGAGACTTCGCATGCATATATAGCTACTATGACGTAGGCATCCCCTAAGAAAGGATTTTGATAAATTCAACCCCCATGGGGATAATATAAGGGATGATGGAGGATGTAAATGTATTAGTTTTTTTTAAATAATACTTAATGCGAGCGAAGCCGCGGGCAAAAGCTAGTTTCCTATAAGTATCATGTAGGAATACACCAAGATGTTCTCATTGACAAAATTAGAAAGTAGGAACAAATAAAGATACTAAGAACCAACACGATTAACTAACACCAGTTAAATGTCGGTATCGCTGTGACTGTGATGCAACAGTAACCTCACTTTGAACTCAGTTCACAGAAGTTAACAATAAACTTTATCTAAATACAGCATTAACGGTCATTTGACGTTATCTCGACTTTCTCACGTTAGGAATTTTATTTGTCATGCGCGTACGCATGGGGTGAAAGGCATTGTACTGACCGACGCGTAGATTAGATATTATGTTTAGGAGCTTATGAGAGATGTGCTCTAAATTCATATTGTGGAGCTGGTGCTTATTATTTTGATTTATGTTTTTGATAAAATTAATGCTTTGAAATTCTTGTATTAGGGTTTTAACTGGGCATGCATGAAGATCGTCGTTCAATTAAAAGTTTTAGGAAAAACATCCCATCATAATCGCTAAATAGGTACGGTCAGCAACAAAAGTCGATCAACACTTCAGTTTTCTTAATCTCAGTTATTGAGCAAAATATTTGTTCAAAACTGCAGCAGAAGCACAATGCAATTTTGAACAAATATTTTGCTCAACAACTGAGATTAAAAAATTGAAGTGTTAATCGATTTTTGTAGCTTTTTTATTTGTTCAAATAGAAACACATAAGTAGTTTGTTTTATTACATTTTCTTAGATTAATTCACATGAGATTATTGATGATTTCATTCACTGAATTAATCTAGATAATTTTTAAAGGTTTCTATTTTAAATGAACGTTTCAAAGAATGTTCTCTGTTTATTTTACACCATCTATCCACAATGTACCAACAGTGTATGAACAGTGCATTCCATAGGCAGCATACACCATAGAGTCATAGAGAGACGTATTGACTGTAAATCATGGCAGTCATAGGTCACACATCTATGACCGTCTCGTGTCTTTGGGATATAGTAGATGTGATGGGTTATTCTGTAAAAGTTTAGCAGTAAGGTAGATCGAAGAAAAAGTGATCATACTATTATTTTGTGGATTTATTAAAACTGGGGTGTCATAATATTATGGGTGTTGCTTTAACACAATAGAGTTCTTTGCAAAAATAAACACGATACATGAAGAAAATAAACTGCAAAACCCCCAGCAAGTTGTTAATGTGGTTACTTTCGTGTGTTCTTTGATAGAATATCATTCTCTTGAATGTAGTAGGTAGGTAAACGGGTTATAAATGTTCAGATAGCCCGATTTCAACACTTCGTTTTATATCTGAAGCGACAGACTTCAGATCGATTCAAAACAGACAGATGTTACACTAATCTATCTTATGTAGTACTAGCTTCCGCTCGCGAGGTATGTCGATAAAAACTATCCTATGTTCTTCACCGGGATTCAATCTATCTCTCTGCCAAATTTTATCGAAATCCGTTCAGTGGTTTAGACGTAAAAAGGTAACATACAGACAGACAGACACGAGTTACTTTCGAATTTATAATATTAGTATGGATGTATACTCAATCTCTGTTCTAAATGGATCATGCTTGTTCATCGTTCTATATTACAAGAATAAGGGTCTTAATTTTAAAGAATAACCCTAATCTCTTTACATTTGACACTGCACTCATTTTTAACGGCTCCAAGTCTATAACACATGATGGATTATGATTAGAGACGATAAACGTAGTTACCGGAAAGTACCGGTCACCTTCACACTTGACAATGTGATGTATCCCTTTAAATATTTTATAGCACTGTTCTATAATTTGATTTATATTGTATCGTTTTGGAGATGGGCTTGTTTAATAACCAATGTATGGAATAGACAAAATAGAGAATCGTTGTATAGAGAGGTTAGGCGAAAAAAAAAAAAGAAATGCGTTTTGTCACATTACAGGATTTTGAAGATGGCCTCAGGAAAATGCTGTCTTCTAGTCATAAATAACTCAAGAGACGTTGAAAGTATCATGTCTTGAACTGTTCAGTGTTGAAAATTGAAATATTAATGTAAAAACTTTGCACACCTGGAATTTTCCAATGTTAAATATTGGTAAACTTTGCTAAAAAACTGGAAAAATTAACAAAGGTGGTCAAATAATTTTCCCATATGCAGACGGGTCATTAAGATTTCTGTCGTCCATAAATTTTGTTTCTGAACCATCTTGACATTAATTTCTCAAAATTACATTTCGAATGAGGTGTCTACGTACCGGAAACAATGACAGCTCATCAGCCCAGTACATCCTACATTCGTATATAGGTACCTCAGTAGAATCTCTCAGCTTGCGTGAGATGGCAGGTGATGGATTCGTATGTCGTTTTATTTTCATATCAACAGGATCAACCAGATGGGTCCAATAAAATCAAGAAGTTGACGGACGAGTCACGGATATTGTCGAAACTTTTTTACACCTGGAGGTTGGTAATACTTTTTAGTCTTTACTAATAATTATAGCATAGCAACTGGAACTGGAGTAGCTTGCAGCGTTCTATAGTTTCTGCATACCCCTATGAGAAGAGGGGGGGAGGTTACGTATGTACGTGTAGCAACTGCACCTGCATTCAGCGATGCTATTCTGTAAAAATCTCACCGTGAAAACTTAGGTGAAGTGAGCGTTGAGTGAGCTGTCAATAGTGTCAAAAACAAACTCACTTCACCTAAGTTTTCATGGTGAGGTTTTTACAGAATCGATCGGCAGGTCAGGTTCAGGCTTACCGACTCTTCCTCTTCCATAAAGGTAAAGTGATTGACACTTGGCAAAGTTATGAATCAACATTTTTTCCAGCAAGAAAATAAATATGAGACAGTAAACGTCGTAAGAGGGTTCGAAGCTTTGTCTATTAATTTTCTGTCCTACCAATAGCAAACGTTATCATAAAAATAATCCTCTTCATCTCCAAAGGCAACACTTGGACCCCTACCCATAAACAGTCCATACATAACATACGTAACAAAAACATTAACAAATGAGACGAACTCAAAATTCAACTGAATTATTCATTACGGGCTGTCGGACAGAATCCAGCAGACGGCAGCTAAGTAACCAATGAAAAACGTTAGAGGTCGAATAGGGTCACATATATCTATGGATCTAGATTGAGGATTGTAATGTTGATGTAAGAGGTGCAATGGAAATTTGGAAGGTAAATCAATGTCATTTGTGATGCGATGAGTGAGTTTGACCTCAGCACAAGGCAGTTAAATAGATCACAAAGCTCCCACGAACACAAATATAAATTACTTTCTTCAAAGTCAAAGCATTTCAAATAGGCACAAAAAAGGCGAAATTTACAATAAAATAGAATTGATTTAAGTCGCCCCTACCAAAAAGTAGTTTTCGTGTGGAGAAGAATGAGCAAGAAGCTCCACCGTTACTCTTTTAAAAGGTTTTACAATATCTTGTTTTCTTCAGTGAGTGATTCAAATTCCTTACGAAGGTAGACCTCGTGTGGGTAGTCAGGTAGGTATATGCTACCTCGCCCGTGGTAGAAACATAAGTTAACGAAGGTTGTAGAGGGAATGATGTCCTAAGGTCTGATTAGAAAAAGTTTATTTGCGTACAGAACATATCTATAGGTACAGGGTTACTTTTCAAAGACCATAGAACACCATTTGGATGGTCTTAGTGAAGTAGCTATGCTGGTACCATCGGTATAGATATCTCTTGTTACAACTAAAGGCTGCTCAAATAGGGCCCAACAATGAGCGGCACCCTAATTGCGGAACTATCAATCACAATCTGAATCACTTTGAATGTTGCTAATCCATTGCGTCAATGTTCGAAAAATTTGTCTGCTCAACAACGTGGATAGTGCAATGAATGTTATTGTAATGTCAAAATGAAAGCCATTCCTACTGTTAGTGTATTACGCAATAACCCCGCGGGTAACACCTACTCGTAGATGAAGAGGTAGGTAGACTGTCGAGTTAGCGACATTAGTCGTCCACAAATCATTGTTGTTTTTGTGAGCCTCGATCACTTTCATTCATTATTTTAGCTGACTCTTATTTCCGAGCTTTTGCAGATGACAACCAGCTGTTACACTCTTCCAGTCTCATTAACATAATCAGATGCCCTTTTAAAGTATTTATTAAAAAGTCTAAAACTGAGCCAAAATGGCTTTTAAAAAAAAATCGATGCAACGTATCATGGTTAACTATCTCACCTGATAAAATCGAACCTTTTAAAATTTTAACAGCACAATTTTCTCCTCATTATTTCAGTTAATTACGCCAATTATCGGGCTTCGAACACAAAACTGTCATTTAAGTGAACCTAATGTGAGTAAAAAGATTTGCCTGAAAGCAAAGGTGCAGGGCGTTGGGGCGAGATTTTTAAATGTTCAAATGTTTATGGTCGTTGTGCGCAAGCATGCTGGTTGGCGAGGACAGCTGCGCAGGCGCACCTTGCGCAGATGTGGCAGCACGTGTGGACCGAGGAGATACTTTGTTTTATTTTTGCCCTCAGCTCTTGTCGCAAGATTGGTGCTTCCATGATTTTATAGGTTATAATTACTGTTGTTATTTTGAGGGAGTGATTGTGTAAAATTGTGAAGGTGTGTCGTGAAGTCGATTGGTGTTGTTATGAAAGTCCATTGGCGCTGTAACCACTAACGGCCATTTTCAATAACCTATATATCTTTAGATCCAGTTACTAAAGACAGACAAATCTATCCTTTTGTCCTTACTTTCTTATCAATAACCTACTGATAGATAGCATTTGCTATCGAAGTTGTCTACCTATCATTGGAAGGACCGATAGTCTACTAGAGGTAGGAACGCTCATACAAATCGTCTTACTTGCATTTCAATAAAAGTTTGAAGTTACTCTCCAGTAGATGTAGCTAACTCTAGTCACGAGTTCACGACATTTGTTTATCTGTCAACATCGGCCGTTTACGCGGACAAATAGTCAGATAGCCTTTTAAAAATTAGTGGCCTTTTAAAACAGTCAGTTTTCAGAGATTACTGTAGATTGATGAGTAAAAATCAGTAGAATATTGCCAGTTATTATTATTATTTACTTAGCAACAAAACCAAAAACACTATAGGTAACAAAGTT
Organism: Mesoligia furuncula; assembly: GCA_916614155.1. Taxonomy (NCBI): domain Eukaryota; kingdom Metazoa; phylum Arthropoda; class Insecta; order Lepidoptera; family Noctuidae; genus Mesoligia; species Mesoligia furuncula. The sequence goes on from OU744803.1 coordinate 27,609,709, forward strand.
CAGAATTGAGAACAGGTTCACCCTGTAAAACATGGACGTGGACATTCACGTCTGACCACCACTAAGTTCATTTTTGCTTGCACTCAAAAAATAGAAGCGCTCTCAATAGTCCGACTTTTAATTAGCTGCAGTAAAATTACACTTCTTACTGCCATTTAGTTAAAAAATGTTGCCACAATATCTCCACTAGTGTGATTTAAACGCAATGAAACATCGTTTTAATTTAAATAGGTATTCGGATCGGATAAAAATATAATATGTTGTAGTTTCAAATCAATCATCATCATCATTTCAGCCGAAAGACGTCCACTGCTGGACATAGGCCTCCCCTAAAAGGGGGGGTTTGCCATAATCGCCACGCTTGGCAGACGGGTTGGCGATCGCAGTATGGTATGGTGGTGGAACGCATAGAGAACGCTGCTGCCCATTCTCCGGTACGCCCCTTAGTCGCCTTTTACGACACCCACGGGAAGTATGGGGTGGTGGTATTCTTTAAGTCCGGCACCACACAGACGTTTCAAATCAATGTTAATACATATTCTATTAAAGATAATTTTGTTTCAATTTTTACTCTAAAACTCCTACCTACTAGGTAGGTACTTATTTCGATCTAAGAAATCGTTTTTTTTTATATAAATTAAAGTTTTCATTAGAATAACGTTTACTATAAGTACAGGATTATTTGCAGAACACCAAGAACAACAAAAATAAGAATATTTAAAAAATATGTTTGTGATTAGAATTAATACTTTTTATAAATCTAATCCGATCACTGATGTGATGACAAAACAGTAATTATGCATTGCTCAATGTTTTTGTTGTAAATGTATAAATATCCTGAATTTAATTATAAATATCACCTCTATAAAACAATATTATAATATTATCCTTTTTAGGGTTCCGTTGCCAAATGGCAAAAAACGGAACCCTTATAGATTCGTCATGTCAAAGTCAAAGTCAAAGCAAAGTCAAAGCATTTATTTCAAATAGGCACTTAACAGGCACTTTTGAACGTCAAAAATTACTAAAATATGTAGAATTGATTCTAGTCGCCCATTCCAAAAGGTAGATTTCGTATGGAGAAGAATGGGCAAGAAACTCCACCGTTACTCTTTTAAAATGTTTTACAATATTATATAATATATATGTGAAGACGATGCACCTAAAATAAAATTACTGTACCACAATAGGTAAAAAAAAAAAAAATGAAACCATAACATATATAAATTAATTATCTGATAGATACACGGTGCTCACATATTTACAAGCATGGTAAAAATAAACGATTGTCATTAAAAAAAAAATAATAGTAATAAGTCAGGGTGTGAGTTAAAGTAATTACAGAATGTAAATCAATGTAAAAAAAAAGGAAGACCAAAGAATAAATTTTACAATTAAATTAGCAACCAGTTTGATTTTGTCTTGACTCTAGATTGTCCTATGGAGCATTACCAGCATGTTTCCAAGCGTTCTTATCTTGGATATAATCTTCTAATTTATAGTACGCTTGTTTACAAAGTGTACGTTTAATGTGAGTTTTAAATTTTCTTTCATTTAATTGCAATATATCATTAGGTATTTTATTGTAACATTTAACACAGTACCCCATAAAAGATGTATGTACTTTGGCTAATCTGAAAAATGGTTGATGTATTTTATCTTTATTTGTAGTGTTAAAATTATGTCTATCGCTTATTTTATTAAATAAGATGTAGATTTTTTCTTACATACATAATATTTTCATAAATGAATTGGCAAGGTACCGTCATAATATTAATCTTTTTAAAAAGTTCCCTGAGAGATTCGCGGCGACGTAGATTATAAATGGCTCTGACAGCTCTCTTTTGCAAAATAAAGATGGATTCAATGTCAGCAGCTCGACCCCATAGTAAAATGCCGTACGACATAATGCTGTGAAAGTAGCTAAAATAGACTAAACGCGCGGTTTCTACGTCAGTTAACTGTCTCATCTTTCTAACAGCATAAGCGGCCGAGCTAAGCCGCCCCGCAAGAGATGTTATGTGAGGTCCCCATTGTAATTTCTCGTCTAGCGTGATTCCCAGAAAAACCGTTTGATCAACAAAATCCAGTTTTTCTCCATTCAGTATGATGTCACATTCGCTACTTCTAACATTAGGTAGTTTAAATCTAATGCATTTGGTTTTCTTTTCATTTAGTACCAAATTATTTACCGTAAACCAATCATGGACCTTAAGAATAGAGTTATTCACGTCGTCAAGACTTTGTGCACGTCTGTCTATCTTAAAGATCAATGAGGTGTCATCTGCAAATAACACCATCTTCGGTTGATTTTGAAGTAATTGGGGTAAATCATTAATGTAAACTAAGAAGAGGAATGGACCCAATATCGAACCTTGAGGAACGCCCATTGCCATTTCAGACCCTAATGAGTTTACGCCGTTTACTTGAACTTTAAGCTTTTTATCTTTTAGGTATGAACTTAGTAAATCAAGAGCTAAATTCCTAATCCCATAGTACTCAAGTTTCAGCAAAAGTGTCTCATGGTTTACGCAATCGAAGGCCTTAGAGAGGTCGCAAAAGATTCCAATGGCATCTTGTGCTTCCTCCCAGGCGTTGAAAATGTTCTTTATTAGGGTGACACCGGCGTCAGTGGTCTCCCTTTGGTGAAACCGTACTGTTGTTCATGAAAGATGGAATTTTTATTAAAGTGTCGTAACATTTGATTGAGCATGTCTGTCTGTCTGTCCGTCCGTATGTCACAGTCACTTTTTTCCGAAACTATAAGAACTATACTGTTGAAACTTGGTAAGTAGATGTATTCTGTGAACCGCATTAAGATATTCACACAAAAATTGAAAAAAAACAATACATTTTAGGGTTCCCCATACTTAGAATCGAAACTCAAAATTTTTTTTTTCATCAAACCCATACGTGTGGGGTATCTATGGATAGGTCTTCAAAAATGATATTGAGGTTTCTAATATCATTTTTTTCTAAACTGAATAGTTTGCGCGAGAGACACTTCCAAAGTGGTAAAATGTGTGTCCCCCCCCCTTGTAACTTCTAAAATAAGAGAATAAAAAAACAAAAAAAAAATATGACGTACATTACCATGTAAACTACCACCGAAAATTGGTTTGAACGAGATCTAGTAAGTAGTTTTTTTTAATACGTCATAAATCGTAAACCACAATTTACCATTCATTCAATCAACTCAAACATAAAAAAACATTTAATTTCATAAACATAAGCCTTATGCATAAACCCGGATGTTACGGGACCCTCGGTGCGCGAGTCCGACTCGTTCTTGCCCGGTTTTTTTTATAAAATCAATTTAACATGGATCGATTTTGAACTGAATGTTACTTGAATGAGTCGATTATTTTGTCACCTATTTAAATTTCGTTTAAAAATGGTAGGTAACAACATACGCTGTCATTTTACTGCAGCTAATTAAAAGTTCGACTATAGTAAGCGCGCCAAGGTCAATTAGTTTGTCCGTAAAATTCACAAAAGGACAGGTCACAGGTTGCAATTTTTTAATTTTTTTATTAATGTTCAAAAATATCGCAGAGTTTAAATTATTATGTAATTGCGTTATCGCTTTCCTAATATGCGAAAACTTTAAGGGGGCATGGCTTGGCGCCTTCGCAGGATTTAGGCGACAACATTTTTAAGTGATCAGGCGGAAAAGCCTCGATAGTACATTAATAGTCATTGTAAAGAAGTTCAATCAATTTGTCTCGCCTTTTCCAACATGTTGGGGTCGGCTTCCAGTCTAATCGGATGCAGCTGAATACCAGTATTTTACATGGAGCGACTGCCTATCTGACCTCCACAACCCATCTGGGTTGTGGTTGTGCCAGTATCTACTGGGTAACACGATACTCCTTGGTAAGACTGGTTCTTAGTCTTTCGAGCTTCTGACCACCCGTAACGACTGTCAAAGATTCAAGAATGACAGCCGGGACCAACGGCTTAATGTGCTTTCCGTGGCACGGAAGGTCTCGGTATGTGAAAATGATGACCCATCTACGGACCGACCGTGGCAAGCGTAGCTTAACCTGATCGATCGACACGTAAGGTTGGTATTATTTAGCCACAAGCTCTTCTGTCATTGTAAAGAAGTATCTAGTAATAATTATCGATAAGTTATTGTGGAGTCACTATCTTTATTGTCTTATTGCTGTTGTAGTAACATATGTATTTCAAAAGGGCTTGGAATGTCTAATAAATAACTGTGTAATACAATACAAACTTACACTTTTATGTAAGGTTCTTTATGTCCATTTTAAACTATGAAAATATTTACTACTTGTTAACTAAATCTAACGTAACGTAACGACACTTTTGCAATGCAAATCAACTTATTTCCACTATAACAGCAACAAGAATGTCTTCAAGCGTAAGTAACTTCAACATGAACAATACATACTTAGCTTCTAACTTTAAAAATTGTATCATCCTTTTCAACATTTAAAAGAAAACTTTTTGCAAGCACTCAAGTCCCAACATAATCCTGAGAACAAAACCCATTGCCATAAAAGTGAGCGGTCCATAAAATCTAGTTCCAAAACGACACTTATCTTGTCTCAGACAGACGCGGTGCGTTGACCCGTTCAATCCTGTCCAGTCTAGGTCGAGGCAAGGTCGTGCCTAACAGGTATTGGACAGTAGACACGTCACTACCTGTCCTAAGACCGTTGTTCGATTTGGGTGTGTTTATCGGTTTATCCTAATTTGATTTGGAAGTGGAGCGGTATGTTAATTTGAGGATATCGAAAGAGCATTTAGCTGAGAGGGTCTTATGCTTTAAAGAGAGACCTACATCGATTAAGAATTAATTTAAACAAGCCATCTAATAGGACTTCTCAGGTGAAAAGATAGCAAGATGAAAGAATGATATTGTTTATTTTTGCAACAAATATCGACGAAGTCCCAACTAACGGTACACCCTAGAAATTACAAGAGAGGTTTAAAATTAATGCTATAACAAGCAAAAAATTATAATGCAAGAAAAGAACTGGCGAATTGCTAAAGGTAAAGATACTCTTTTTAGTGAAAAAGCTTGAGTAACATTATCAAAACAAGTCTTAAGTTTTTAACAACTTGGTGTTATTCCTGGGAGAGGGTTTAGTGGCACATGCATGTTTTAAATAACCCTGATATTAATCATGTATCTATAAGACCGTTAAGCCAGTTATAAAGCCTTTTAATCCGGATCCCGACATGTCATGACATGTTCAAGGTATATTTGGAGCCATCCGATGGCCTCGGCGACCCGGTATCAGAATTATTGCGTCGTATTCTACCAAGGGTATTTTATATTCACGAAGAGATAATCGTTTCTCCTCCCAATACACCATTGATAAATGATAAATGATAAATGATTTATTTTCTGTAAGTAGGTTTTTACAAACACTTTTACACGTCATCATATTTTTTAAACTAGATGTGGTCGGCGTTTCCTATCTGACTACTCTGAGAAGAAAGGCCGAAACAAACTCAGAGGTCACAGTCTCTTTTAAAGTCCAGACAAAATCTTGGTCAGATCGTGTGAAGACCATGTAGATTGATGTCTGAAATGGTCTTTTGAGGAAAGAACCACACAGATTGAGCGGACCTGTCCAATCAGTGCACGCATTTGTCAAAAATCGTGCAGCTCGACTCAGAAATGAGGAGCTCAACGATTCGACGAACAATACCAAAGAAAGGACATTTGGGTAGGCCGCGTAAATTACTTTACATTAATAACAATTTGTGATTCTTTAAGCTTTGTTTGATTCTTTTTATAGAATTCAGTTGGTGCTTTGTCTTCATCTTTAAATTGACTACAAAATTAAGGAGCAAGACAATTTTTTTCGAGATTAGCACTTTTGAAACTAGGTGCTAAATGATTTATTCTTCTGTAGTAAGTCTCGTAATAAACGCCATAATTATAGCAGGCTCTCATGGGCAGGGCATTTAAAAACTTGTCGATTATTTCTAGATCATAGGTAAATGAAACATGTTTACTCCCAAAAAGAGAGAAAAAAATGTTGCAATTCATCTATCTAGAGACAAAATTAGTATCCTCACAGAATCTCATCGTCATCCCAACGTTCATTCAACACTTTAGCCCAAGATTACAAACCAAAAAATCATTCAACATCAAATAAGTGTTCTAACCGATTCAGTCCCAAGTTCCACATACAATCAGCAAGGCCGTACATTCGCCTTTGACGACCAGTCACCTAGACCCCTAACCAATGACACAGTACCCTTTCTTTCTTACTAAATGTTGGACCAACAAGAGGCAGGGAAGACCATCTTTGGCTGGTCAGTGAAGTCATAAAAAGAGGTTGTATGCAGCGGTTCGCAGTTCTTGCAAAAACTGACTCGATTGGAGGATCGTGTTACTATAATAAATAGTATGCTTCTAGTGATCTAGTCGAGCAAAAAATGGTATCTCTACTGCGAAGAAATGAATGTAATTTTAGCCTTTTAGGTGTAGCAGGCTTCTTGTATGCGAGTAAAAAGTTAAATAATAGTAGTTGGTTGGTAATACATATTATTTTCTTGTATTTAAGATATATGGTAGAGTGTATGATACATAGTTTAAATGGTAGAGGTTTCAAAGTCAAACGCAAAAGTTCAAAAGAAACAACAAACAAAAAATTCAGGCCATTTTAGCGGTTACATTACTGCAACCTGTTTTTAGCGATTTAAGACATCTTGCTAGATATGCAGAATTTTACTTTTCGGGAAAGAGTTCATTCGGTGAACGTTATGAACTGTGACTGGAGCACGTCTTCTTGTATCTAACGATTTGCCATTTGGTCAGGACGACATTTTTTACCTTCTTTAGTGATAAAGCTTCCGGAGACGTGTGGTCGTTAACAAGCTCAATGGCACACAAGTATTGACATGTTACAACCCTTGTTTGGCCAGCACTGTACCTGTTGTAACCTGTTCCTATTTGTTGCGCACTGAAGCATTAAAATACAACAGAGCAACATTGACTTTATCTAAGTCGTCATCTTTCGGCTTCTTACCATAGAATACAAGCTTGACTTAATTTGGGAGTTGGTAGATCATCTATTATGTGCTGCTAAACCATCAAACATCTTAACAAATTTTAATTCGTACATTAAGTTTTTGTTGTATGTAGACTTTGAGTGCGAAAAATACATTTATTTATTTATTTTATTATTAATAGGTATATAACGTGAAGATCGTCTTGAATGTTTGAGAGTTCTGAACTACCGACTTCAATGCTTAACTACATTTTAAAAATAATGTATAATCAAGCATGAATCTCCAAATAAATCCAGACTTGGATAGACAAGAGATATGTTTATTCCCCTCCGGCCGTTTTCGCAACTGGAGTTCGCAACCAGTTGCGAATTAAGAATTTTTATTCTTTGTTCGCAACTAGTTGCGAATCAAGAAAGCTTTTTCCTTAACCGCAACTAGGCATCTTGATGATTAATTTTCGTAACCAGTTACGCCAAAATATCTTTTTTTCCTTATTCGCAACCTTCGTGTTGATACCCGATTTTGTGGATTTGCATACAAACAATTGAAATTATTGGAAACAAGGAATTATTGCTGCTGTGAAAATGAAAAAATAAAAACAAAAATAAAATAAAGACATAGGTTGCATAAAACCAAATCTATAGTTTTAAACACAGACCCTACGTGCTTTGATTTAAGAAAAGTAAGCAATATAAAGAATACGAAGAAGTAGATGCGACAATCGATTCGGCAATAAACGACCTGAAATCCGGAATAATTAGCGTGGCGCACTGCGTAGAAATTATTTGCCCAAAGAAGGATGGAAAAAGCCTTTCGAAAAATAGTTTAATTTTTCCTTCGAAAAATATAGTTTAATTTTGCAACTCAGAAAGAAGAATATTTTGTTTTATAAGTTTCATTTTCGTTTATTAAGTTTTTATGTTTTTGTTAAGTGAAAATATATATAAGTAATATTAACATTGCGATTTTTCGTTTTAATTCAATTTTTTATTCATTATCTTAACTATTGGTTGCAAACTAAGAAATGCTTTACTCACATCGCAACTATGTAATTTTGCGAAATTCTTATTCTTTCATTATATTTTCAGCAGCAATAATTCCGTATTTCTTGCTTTTTGACCCATTGTTTGTATGCAAATCCACAAAATAGAGTATCAACACGAAGGTTGCGAATAAGGAAAAAATATATTTTGGCGTAATTGGTTACGAAAATTAATCATCAGAACTTCCTCATTAAGATACCTTGGATTGATCATTGACCAACATTTAAACTGGCAAGAACATGTCTCAACGCTAACCTCCCGAGTCAGGAAACTTGTATATATATTCAAAAATATACGCTGCTTTTGTACGTCTAATTTATTACTATCAGTATATCTTTCGTTGTGCCAGTCTATTATAACTTACTCTATTACTGCTTGGGGGGGTGCTTCCAAGACCGTTCTTATTCGTTTAGAAAGAGCACAACGTGCTGTTCTTAAGGTCATGAGCCATAGGAGATTTGGATACCCCACATACTTGTTATACTCGGAATTATCAGTCCTTACGGTACGGCAACTATTCATCAGAGACGTAATATTAACTCAACATAATAATACACCTGACTTTACGGGAAGAAGAAGGCAAGATATTGTTTACTCCGTCCCTTTCTGTAAAACTTCGTTTGCAAACAGATTTTTTAAATTCCTAGGACCATTCATGTATAATAAAATATCAAAGCAAATCCAAATTCGAAATCTTAATAGTCATGCTTGTAAGATTGAAATTTTTAAGTTTCTTAACTCACTAAATTATGATGATACTGAAAAAATACTTAACATTACAAGATAATGAAATAAATCACCAAAATACATGATACATATACCTACATTACACTTTTCACACCACTTCACACCACCGTACACTCTCTACAGATTTAAACAAGTAGGACAGTATAATTATGACCTTATATAATTATGATACTTTTAGTGCAAGTTTGGCTTTAAATTTACTTTGTCTAATAATAAACATACAATTTATAATAAAAATTACAACCAAACACTATTTAAACAAACTTAGCATCTAAATATTTTGCATATACTGTGTCAACTTTAACACCTACCTACAAGTTTACAAAGATCAAGTTCACTATTTTATAAATATTATTCTTTTTTTTTTTTTTTTTATGTTTACCTTCCTTAATTTTACTTTTGCGTTCCTTTGTTATTTAAAAATCTTTTATTAGAATAATCATTTTGTCACAAGTCTGCTACTATAATGTACATTTGCCGAGAACGAGGAAAACTGTTCCACCGTAATACAGTTTAAACTAGTACGGGGAACAGAGTGAATCTGTTCGTGTTAACAACCAAAATAAGCACAGGCTACCGAGGCTACGGAATTACTGATACATGTACCATACCATACTTGTACAAGGTTGTTATGATTATTTGGGTGAATAAAGATGTTTTTTTTTTTTTTTTTTTTTTTTAGGATGCCTAGTTGCGGTTAAGGAAAAAGCTTTCTTGATTCGCAACTACACACATCAAAAGTGTCTAGGGATCAAGCATTTTTATGCGGATTTCTTGAGATTGAGATGTGGCTTTGTAATAAATTTATGATTTTATAAATTTATATGGATCCTTTTTGGTGCATTTCATAATTTAAATCAGGAACTGTGAATCAAATTCGAGTAAAAGATGAAAATCAGCTGTCAATATTTTCCCTATAAAAACATACAACGCATTGAAGACATTATTAGTGCTACTGTTTCCCTACTACTGATTAAAACCAACGTTATTATGGAGCGGCGACGTCATTTAAGCAGGGAAGAAATGCTCAGAGCCGTGGGAATGATAGAAGCTGGTTCCCGGCAACGTACTGTGGCTTTAGCTCTGAATACAAGTCAGAGTGTTATCAGTCGACTTTGGACACGTTACCGAAGCACTGGTACCGTGGCTGAGCGCCATGGAGGACGGTATCGCTGCACCACACGGAGACAAGACCGATACATTCAAATCTTAACTCGAAGAGCTCCAACAATAACCGCCATTATGTTAGCCGTGAGGCTTCATCACTCTTCAGGGAACTTAATTAGCGACCAAACAGTCAGAAACCGCTTGCATGAAGTGAACCTTCATTCCCGAAGACCGCTACGGGTACCACCTATAGCAATGCACAATCGTAGGATTCGATATCAATGGGCTCTTGAACACAGAAATTGGGCAGAAGAACAATGGCGTTTCGTGTGCTTTTCTGATGAGTCTCGTTTTGGTATGAGACCGGATACAAGACGTATACGACACTGGAGAACCCCTGGACGCCAACAGCGATTAAAATCCTGCCAGGAAGTCCATCCTTATAGTGGTGGAACCATCATGGTATGGGCGGGTATTTGGATCGGCGGAAGAACTGAGTTGATTTGGATCAGAGGCAACCTCAACGCTCAAATTTATGCTGAGACGATTGTATCAGACGTCATCGTTCCTCTACAAGTGCAAATCGGTCCCTTATTTCAGTTAATGCATGATAATGCACGACCGCACACCGCAAGAGTTGTAAGACAGACTCTCGCCGCAGCTAACATCAATGTCCTGCCCTGGCCTGCTCAGTCGCCAGACTTGAACCCGATTGAGCATGCATGGGATATGCTACAGAGAAGAGCTCTGCCGAATATGGAGGGTATCCAGTCGCAAGAAGACCTTTTTTTGTTGTTGCAACGAACATGGGCGGCCATTCCACAGCGTGATTTGGATGAACTCATTTTGAGTATGCCAAACCGATGTTCTTGTGTTGTTAGTGTTCGCGGTAGAAACACGGATTATTAATTGTTTAAGTTACCCAATAAAATTTTAAAGAAAACTGTTATTTCAGTCTTTTTTTCGAACTTTTGTGTTAGTGGTTCAACTGTCAAAAATCCCTTTATTAGGAAAATGGCAAATTTCTTTATTAATGCAAAGGTGACTTGGTTTATCGTTACTGTGACAAACGAAAACACTTTATTTGATGAATCCTTAAAGAAAATTTTAATTAATATCAATCAGGAGAAAAGTTATTGCAAAAATATATGTTGATCCCTAGACACTTTTGATGTGTGTAGTTGCGAACAAAGAATAAAAATTCTTAATTCGCAACTGGTTGCGAACCCCAGTTGCGAAAACGGCCGGAGGGGTTTATTCGTTTACGAGCATATAGCTGCCTAACTCTAGAATTTGAAATTATGTCTACGATAAAAACTTCTACTTAAGTAGGATATTTAGCATCCACATTTCTAAAACAGCCAGGTGCTTAGCCAAAAAAAAAAGAAACAATAACAGTTCCTGCTTCAAAACCACTGGTCCATAAATATTGTCGTCATCTCTAATACAATACATAACAGTTACAGCAAATAATTCATAATTAGTTACGTCACTACTCGTCACGTCACAGATTTTATTGTCCAATTCCCTTCTTCAAAATTAGCGGCCTTTTTACCAGGAGTACCCTTCAGTGTGAACCGATATATTTCTTTATTGAGTATAATGACATTTACAGGTAGGCAATTAAGCCGTAAAATGTTATTGGGATACTGTGTTGTGTTTGTGTGTTCAGAGCCCCTTGAAGAATGGAGGGTGGGTGGGCAGAAACTGTTGATAGCAATAAAGAGCTTAGAGAAAACAAACGGGAGTCGAAAGTATGCAGGTTGTAAAGATGATGTTAGGGTCGGTAAAAACAATAGAAAAACTTTAGAGGGATGTGAAGTGTGTAGTGTGTGGTAGGCAAGCATGTGTTATAATATTATTATTAATGGCGACATACTTACATTATCTTTTCCAACCCTAGATTTATTCGATCTCACTCTTGAGGTCACCTCTACGAGACACAGGTAACCGCTTACTAATAAACGTATTATATCAGATGAATAGATAAACACCGATTTCTCTCTTTCAGCCGTCAGTAATTTGACTTTCGAAAGAAGACGAAGAAGGCAAAGTGTTGTGTTACTATACAGACGCTATATAACGTTTAATAGTAAGGGGGTTAAAGGATAGGAAAAGGGTGATAAATGATTTATTTTCTGTAAGTAGGTTTTTACAAACACTTTTACACGTCATCATATTTTTTAAACTAGATGTTGTCGGCGTTTCCTATCTGACTACTCTGAGAAGAAAGGCCGATGGCCGGTGTAATTGAATTGTCAATATACAAAGAGGCATACATCGACGCACAACCTGGGCCTCAAGTCTGCTATTACAATAGTGTCAGAATGGTCTATCATTGATTTCATAATTGTCGATTTTGACAAGTTTGGTAATCTACTAATATAATAGCGTCAATATGACATTCCAATGATCAACCACTGACACTCCATTGAATGAAATGGCATAGAATGGTAATCTCGTACATAATGAAAAATGAATTACTGACTTATGCGGTAATCTGCTAAAATTTTGACAGTTCCTTTGATCAGTGACCTACCATTAGAACGTCATTGTGCAGTCATTGCTTTTAATTCGCTACGAGTATCGTATAATTTCTGTGCCATTGACCGAACAATGATCAACCATTATGAATTTAGCAGATTACGAACTTTTAGCAAAATGACAATGGGATGGTGGTGATCGTGTTGGAATGACGAATTTATAAAAATAGCAGACTTGGGCCCCTGTTACCATGAATTCAGTATTTATGATTCTGAACCGACAAAAAATTTCATGGCGTCGAAATTTGTTCTCGGTTATTAAAAATAAAAATTGCTCTTCAGAACATTTTTGACCGCGAAGGTTACTGTTCTATGAAACAGCAGGGTTTTGTATGATAACCGACGAAAAAATTCTACACGGGGGGGTCTAGAATTATGTTCTGAATTCATGGTTTCAATTTGCGCGTCTACGTCCGTGTCACCCTGTATACCAAGTAAGATCCTTAATTATGTATGCCAATCGAATCCGTAATTAAAATGATTGGGATTAGAACTTGGAAGAATATAAAAACAAATACATATACATTACACCGTGTTCTTCAGGTTATATCAAATCTAACACAGGAAGTAGTACTTAAAAAGGCTTCGTTACAAAGATATTTGTAATTTCATTTAATGAAATTTAATTGAGCTATGCAGTTAGAAAGGGTCTTTACTTAGTTTTGACAAGTTTCAACCCGACAAATCATAAGAATGAAAATACGATTGACTTTGCTAATTCGGGTAATGAGGCATGCATATCGGGTGATTTACGTCAAGATATTTAGTTTGTATGAAAATTAACAAAAAAATTCCTTAATGTGTTCTTAATGAAAAATGCTTATTTCCATGGTCTGAACATCTGGTCAAAGTTTATGTATATCGTCCAGAACACGGTGTATATTCAGATGTTACAACTTCCAACAAATTCTTTAACAGAATTTCAAGGACATTCTTAACTTTAACTTCTACAAATCTTACTCTTTTCTAACCACTTCAACGGTTACCCAAAAATTGCGTATCAAACACAATAGAACTACTAAAATAATAGCTTTGTCTTCACGATACAAGAAAGGTGTGACGAACTCGAAGGATTATGTTCGAAAGCCTTTCGTTCCGCAGTTTTGGAGATATAAACTGATAAATGGTTGTATTTTGTAGTTGATGGCCGTGATGTGGCATTGTTTGGGGTGAAATAGTTAATTTGGTGGCGAATTGTTTACAGGTAGGTGAGGTAGGTTTGGCGTGTAAAATTAAATAATATTTAAGGTATTTTGGGGTAAGACCGTATGAATCAAATTCTGTCCCAATAAAAAAAAAAATGCACTGATTATCTTCGGGCCAGAATAAAATGGCGTAGAATTTGTTATTTTGCCCAGTTGTATGAGTACCAAAAACAATTTGTAATTTTTTCAATTTCAATTACTAATATTGACTAATAACTTGTATGTGTGGTGCAAACTGTTAATATGAGTTGGTTATTAATAAATAAATAAATAAAATAAAATAAATTTTTCTCTTAATTTTGTAGGTTCTGCTTACCTGTACTTAATTGCAATTTCAAAGATTAGGTACCTATATAACATCTTGACTCTAACAGTTTTGTAAATTAACATTTTCTATTTATGAGAGCCGGTCATCTGTAACTCAGGCACCTTTCTCTATTATGATTGTGCATTCTAATAACCAGTGCCTGTGGTACGAGATAAATAAAGGTTTATGAGTATGTCCACTGAAGAAATTTATAACTTTATCGCTCACTAGCTTCTGCCCGCAACTTCGCCCGCGTGAAATTTCTTGCTCCCCCGACGTACCCCGTCCCATTGCATCGCCTGCATGTGCTATTACTTCATTTTCGTTTAGCATCCCTTCTTCCTTTTGCTTTTTGCTCGGCTCCTAAGGGTTATAGGGGTATGTTAAATAGCCTATAGCCTTCCTCCAGAATTGGGCTAGCAAAATAATTTTTGAAACCCTACTGGTAGTTCCAGAGATTAACGCGTTCAAACCGCATAATCACATCAACCGGCTTTGCATGGTGTGATTACTCTACATAAGACTACCTATTAGCATTCTGGATTAGCCCATAAGCAAATTAAGCAATTGCTTAGGACATCAAGTCTCGGGGGGCAACATAAGGCAGAAACAACACCGAAAAAGTATTTGCTAGCACATAAAGGCAAGACTGTTTAACAGCAAGATATTACAAGACCCAAAACTCACTCTAGAGATGTGTGGCAATCTTTACAAATCGCACGTCGATGTTTTGGAAAAATACGAGGCGACTAGTGGATAGGAGAGCCTACAGGCGTAGATTGCTTAGTCATCTTCTCCTTTTTCGTCGTGCTCTTGATGCTGAGGATCGCGACCACATACGACGCGCCAAGTTATGCGGTCTTCTGCAGTGATGACCGCTCGGTAGATACTGTCTCCTACAGCCTTCTTGATCGCGTCTGACCATCTTGCCGGTGCTCTGCCTTCAGCGTGTTATCCTTCCACCCGGCCCAGTATCATAAGCCGTTCCAGGCCATGCTTAGGTGAACGCATACTATGCCCGAAAACGCTGAGGGCACCTATTAGGTATAGAGCTTACGATTCATACAAACAGTTAAATGGGTCTTATTCAAATTCAAATGTTTTATTTCAGAATTACAGTAGTAGTATAACTTAGCCTAATGTTTGTTTGTGTTTGTATATTGTTGAATGTTATAAAAAGAATATAGAAACCCCATGATTACACGGGGCTGCATGTTTTATTGAAATTAGTCACCATGCTCACCATCCAAACAAAAACCTGTCGGATCCTTTTATTATCTGAACACCTTTCTGCCGACAGTCTTCATTACTGAGAACCTGAGGACCTCCCATCCCATTATATCGGCGCAAACAAACAAACATACTATCTATTGGATTTAGTGGAAATATCTCAATCGTGCCGCATGCCTCCCTGCTGATACGGCGGTCTTTAAGACACGACATAATACCACCACTCTTGATTTTGAAAGGAAACTACTGGTAAATAATTTTGAACTTTATTTCCATTTCTGGAGAGGCTCAAATTTGTTGGCTGATTTATTATGGCATGTTTAGGGAATTTCGACGTTGTGGTTTTTGTAACAAGGTTGAGTCTCAATTGCGTTAAAATGAGGTGTAATAATAAGGTGTCAAGCAACGATTTACAGGTTAATGGTAGAACACCGTAGTTGAAGATTACAAATTAAAGAATACATTTAATATGGACTTTATGTCCTGAGACATAAGGGTGATAAATATTAAGGTGCCTGCACCAGTTACCAGTCAGTCGGCATCGGTAATGCAAGTTAAGAATCAATCGAATGTTGACAACACGTAAATTATGGTGTTTGTCGGTAATTTTGACTTTACCGGCAATATTTTTGCTTTTAAAATGAATTGGCCACACATGGATTCGGGATTACTCAGAAATGTGTGACACAGAGTGTGAACATTAAGGTTGATTTATTGCAATGATGATAGTACACATTTTTTGTTTATGTATTTATTTATAATAAATATTTTTCCGTGTTTAAATTATGCGAATAATAAATAAATAATTATAATAAAAATTAAAATATTTTATTGTCAGGCATCAAGACCAACAGGGTGTTAGTATTATTACATCTTACTTAAAAACTATATTAATAACATGCAGGAACACTAAAAAAGAAAAAGAAAATCACAATCACAGGAAGGTGTTACCAACATGTAGCTTGGTAAACCTCCTCATTGTAAGCCCATCCAGCCTCTCTGCAAACACCTTCAGAATGCTGTTGCTGCTTCCCCTCATTCGGGATATTACTGAGGCTACTTTCTTCCGCATTATCGCAAAGTAGTCGTCAGTGTGCGCATCAGCAAACATACGTGACGCACTACACCTCAATCCTCCAAAGCCTAATAAGGGAAGCCTCAATTGCCAAGTGATAATTTCTTATATTTAAGCGAATGATTATTTTGCGAAACTCACTTTTAGAGTATCTATTGAAACCTGTACCTACGCGTTAAACCATATAAATACTTAGGTAACTTCAGGTCACCAACATTAAAAAGCCAAAAACCATCATTTATTTTACTGACAACTTATAATATACCTAGTACCTACATTGTACCTAGGTGCTATAGTTTCCAATCCATCCGTTGTTTCCCAACGCCTAACAACACATCAGCACATTCCAACGTAACATGCAACAAGTACATACATACATATGTATGAAATAAAACCGACCCATTTGTTCATCCATCAACATTTTTATAGGCACCAATAAAACATAGTATTTACGATGTTAAACGTCGATGTTTGCACATACATTTGGATGTTCCCGTAATGAGTCATAAAGATGCCGCGTTAAAATATAGTGCCGGTTATTGTCGCTTTTACCCTACAAAGGCGCCGGTGCCGGAGAGGTCTACATTGATATTTGAAAGTGCGTAGGAGTGTCGTGAACTCGTGATTAACGACTAAATGACTAAATAGACGGTGTTACTCGGTTTGATTTGAAAATATCAAAACGAAATGCTTTCGTTGAAGAGTACCTAAATAAGTACAAAAACTGAAATAGCTGCAGGAAACTATTGCAAAATAGTCTAGCTGTTGTAAACGTCAAGGAACAGAACAGAACAGAAGGAACACAGAGAAAAAGAAGAACATAATACATATTTTCATGCAGGCTATTCCTGAAAATTGACAGACTCTACAGACAGGTCTAGCCGCAACTCTACCTGTAAAATTACGCAAAAAATCTCAGTAAGATTGCTGATTTTAAGACTGCTGGGGCATGTCATTTATCATAGTAGAGCTACTCAATGGTCTTTACAATGCTAACTAATCAAATCACACTAATATTATAAAGGCGAAAGTTTGTGAGTGTGTGTGTGTTCATATGTTTGTTACTTCTTCACGCTCAAACGGCTGGAAAAATGTTGTTAAAATTTTGTATGGAGGTAGCCGACACCCTGGATTAACATATAGACTCTTTTTCATCCCGATATTCCCACGGGATCGACACTTCTGCGGGTGAAACCGCGGGGCGCTGGTAGTAATATGATAAATACAAAAGTGAGTTTGTTTGTTACGTTTTCACGCTAAAACGGTTGAAAAGATTTGGATGAAATTTGGCATATATGTAGACCATGACATGTAGAAGGACATAGGCTACTTTTCATCCTGGATCGTAGATGAAGCCTCAGGTAACAGCTAGAAAACAAGAGTTCCCTTAAAAAGTTCAAAGGAATGACTTTTGGTAACAGTAAAATACCAAACATTCTTCAGAATTCTACAAATCCGTAGTATCTAACGTTTCCAAGATCAATCGGATTTCTTTAGTTTCAGTTGACATCGTGTTCTTAATGAAAGCTATACCTACTTTCCATTATGTTCTCATTTTTATTTCTATTTATATTTTTAGTTCTATGTAAGTGGGCAAAATTGCAAGATTGTTCGTCTTTATTTACTTACCTCTTATTATTAATCTTAAGTTTACGAAGTATTATGCCATAATTCTTTCATTCTAGCCTTTAATTTTATTATTATTGTGTGTGATCATCACCTATTTCTGAGATTGCTGGTAAACCTATAATGGCGACAGTGTGTCCGAGGCTATTGTGACCTATATACCTACTTAAGATATATTATACTTAAAAGCTGTTGGTGTACCATAATAAATAAAAAAAAGGACGTATTCCACATTAGGCACCCGCTTAAATGGCGCCTGAGTGAATCTCAGGTGCCATTAGCGGGTGTCCAATGTGGAATAAGTACGTCAAAAAATGTACCCATTCTTAAAAATACGTTACGATCTACTTCAAGTTCAAAAAGTTGCTTGTTCAACAATATTAGCAGAACCGGTATGGAACTTGTGTATGGGAGCGGCAACCAGCGGAACAGCTGATTTTGAGACCAGTTCGCGGTAACGGACAGACGGAATCATTTTATTATTGAACCGGTATTCATTGACCTTTTGAATACGTTATGGGGTTATGGTGATGGGGGAAATGGTATTGGGTGGCATTAAAACAAAGAGAGTCTAATCTTGACATGATATAGACTGATCTTGTGAATTCATCTAAAACGCTGAAGAGTGTTGAACTCTTACTGGCACGAATGCATGATCTGAGGGCCCAGACTTTAGTGACAGCTATGTTCTATATTATGG
The DNA here is from genome assembly GCA_916614155.1 of Mesoligia furuncula. Lineage (NCBI taxonomy): Eukaryota > Metazoa > Arthropoda > Insecta > Lepidoptera > Noctuidae > Mesoligia > Mesoligia furuncula. The sequence goes on from OU744803.1 coordinate 27,628,291, forward strand.
GTTTGGTTTCCGCACTTAGTCCTTCAAATGGACCCACAATGGGCCATGGCGGCCGTCGGTGGTCATTCCAACCAGCCCACCTCCCCCCAAAAGCTGATGAAGTCTCCTGGGTCTGTTGAGAACATCTGTGTACGATCTGGGTGTCCTGAGGGTTCCTGACCTAATCTGGGTGACGCCTGTGCACTCAAAGAGCACATGAGCAACGGTTTCATCAGCCTCCATGAAAGCCCTGCACAGGGGATTGTCCGTTATGCCTATTGTGTGGAAGTTTTGTTTATGATAGCTAAAACGATGATAGAAAAGTCAATGTACGAAACTACTGAAAAGCTTCTGTTGAAAGTCATTGAAGAAATACGAAATGCTTTGAAAGCGATTGCCACTTGTCTAAGCCCACAGATGCTTTAAAATGGACGACGGAATAGAAGTGAATAAGAATTGGAGCACTCCCATGAGAGAGAGGCATATCATCAATGCAATTTTGACATAATTTTGCGCTGTGTGCCGTCAACGCCCATCATTTCTATAAAGATAGCATTCATGGTCATGATCGTGATTGCATCCGTTGATTTGTTATTCTGGTTCATGTAAAAGTTGTTCATGTATCGGTAGCTTTCCAATTTTTTCGCTTTGTCAGATATGGCTCATCTATTCTGACTTTTAAACTCACTATAGATAAAGCTCATTAGATTTATCAAAGTATCTTTTAAACTAACATCATTAATGTGAGATACAATACGAATTCTTGCAATCAGTGGATTGTTTATTTACAAAAAAAAAAAACATCGTTATCAGCATGTGCAATAATGACCGAAGTCGAAGTCTAAACATTAAGCAATTTTTATTTATAACTGTCCGTTAAATGAGTCATTCTTGACTAGGTAAAAAATATCTGTAAGTAAATAAAAAACTGGCCAAATGCGAGTCGGACTCGCACACGAAGGGTTCCTATCACAAGGCAAAAACGCCGAAAAAACACGTTTGTTGTATCGGAGCCCCCTTAAATATTTATTTTATTTTGTTTTTAGTATTTGTTGTTACAACTGTCTAGCTTTCACTGTTCTTGAGATACAGCCTGGTGACAGACAGACGGACGGACAGACAGCGAAGTCTTAGTAATAGGGTCCCATTTTTATCCTTTGGGTGTGGAATCCTAAAAACTGGCCAAATGCGAGTCGGACTCGCACACGAAGGGTTCCGTACCACAAGGCAAAAACGCCGAAAAAACACGTTTGTTGTATGGGAGCCCTTAAATATTTAATTTTTTAATTCTTTTTTTAGTACTTATTTGTTGTTATAGCGGCAACAGAAATACATCGTCTGTGAAAATTTCAACAGTCTAGCTATCACGGTTCATGAGATACAGCCTGGTGACAGACAGACAGACAGTAGTCTTATTGATAGGGTCCCATTTTTACTCTTTGGGTACGGAACCTTAAAAATATACTGTCGGTTAAGTTCTGATAAAATGTTGTGATTATGACATATGTATGTATGACACAATATAATGATCATACGATTTCTTATCGTTTGTGTAAATGTAAATATGACATTGTTTACAAGACCGCTTATCTGGACAAAAAATATACCTACCTACTACAGGTTTTTTTTTATAATTCTTTTACAATATTTTTATTTTTATGTAGGTAAACTGACAAGATCGTAGTCAGAGGATTGCCTCGGACTACGATGTCGTCAGGTAGCTGATATAGACTCTAGACTAGACTACCAGTACCTTTTGGAAGTTCACTGACGGGATACTTTAGGTCCTTCTTTACGTCCATCTGGGGGCCTAAAAAGGTCACTTTGGAGAATCATAAAAGGATAACATTATGAATCGTAATATGACGAAGACAGTCCGTGTTTTTCTTTTTTTCGTCGCACTACGTAGGTCAGAGAGGTTCGATTAGGATCTGATTGATTGGTATTTTAGCACAGACAAAAAAAAATAACTGAAAAATGCTTCACCAATGGGATTTGATACGATTAACTTAACGGTTAACTGTCCATTATGTTATCCTTTTATTTATGACTCTGCCAAAGTGGCCTTTTTAGGTCCCCTGTATTAGATGCGCAAACCATCTTCACAAATAACTTCAACGTAAGTACAAACCAAAACCTTTGGCTAAAACCTCTCAGAATGTAGAAGCAATCAATGCTACAAAATCAGTTTCCATCAGGATCTTGCTTATTTTCTTACTTTGCTTTCATCGGTTTCTGGTCTACTAAAATCAATATCCATTTATTGTCCAACATCACTCAACATTATATTATGCTCAAAACCCATTTCAACGACCTTGGAACATAACTTCTTTTCCGCTTATTCCACCTTTTATCCGTTGATTCGTATCTAAAAAAAGCCGACAGATTCCATTAATCCAATAACTTATGATGTATGAGACACACGATACAAATATTTCTAATGTAAACAAGGTCTGCGTGCCTCGGAAAAAAATTTAACGATATTCTGATCCGGTATTTGATTGTGATCTTCTTGTGGGTAAAGGTCGGAAACTGTTTGTGTGAATGAAGAGTTTTTGTGCGGACTGCGAAGATATGAAGAGAAGTTTAGGAGAAAAACACTTAAAGGTTTTGCTATATATTTCTGTAAGGATGGGTTTGATTGACCTTTTAGTGTAGTAGTTGACAAATGCGTGCACTGATTGGACAGGTCCGCTCAATCTGTGTGGTTCTTTCCTCAAAAGACCATTTCAGACATCAATCTACATGGTCTTCACACGATCTGACCAAGATTTTGTCTGGACTTTAAAAGAGACTGTGACCTCTGAGTTTGTTTCGGCCTTTCTTCTCAGAGTAGTCAGATAGGAAACGCCGACCACATCTAGTTTAAAAAAATATAATGACGTGTAAAAGTGTTTGTAAAAACCTACTTACAGAAATAAATCATTTATCATTTAGTGTTGGTTTGGTAGTGAGTCGAATTCAACCTCCAATAAAACAAAATTTATGTCCTAAGTAAGTTTCAGTTTATCATCATAAATTGGAATATCTCTAAAATTATCACTCTCAATCAAAGATCGGTTCGATTTCAATAGTTCCTTATTTATTTCGTGATGAGATATTAAAATCTTTAAGGTATGCCATGACATCAATTTTTACTTTGACCACAATACTGTGACCGTTCCAATGTGTAGTTATAAGTAAAAAGACGAGTGTATATTGGACAATAGACGCATCGAGGCGCGAGGCTGTTTTATGTGAGGAATGCGCCCGCGCAGTGCCGTACGTCATATGACACAGGCGAATGCGCAAGTTCACGGTAAAGACTTGGGATTTGAAGCTCTGTAATTTTCTTTTGTATCTGCATAATCAAGTATATTAAATCTTGAGGCAGATTTACTATTGGTACGTTAGTATTATTAGTTATTCTGTGCTATTGGTAGAAATGATGTCAGCGAGAAATCGGCATTTCATAAACAAATTCTTCTTCGTCCTTTGACGAGAATCACAAATTATCTGCAGTTGGTCAAGTTTAAAACATACCTATCCCATAACGGTTGATGTATGGGAATTCGATATAATTATGACCAAATGAGTTTTATTGGATTAGATATAAAATGTGGATGGAGTAAATGAGGTTCGTCTCAATTTAACTTAATTTCGCCATTATGTTCATAAAGCTAATAATAATGTATTCTTATAATATATATGTTAGTCTGTAAGGTATTTATCTATGGGCCAAAATAGCCTGAAAATAAAGGTTTTATTATTATTATTATTATTAAAGCTATTCCTGAACTTTATTTCAATTATTCAATCGTCTTTAAAAGGATCTAACTCAATAGCATTTTTGGGAGGGCCGTCCTCCGTGACATAATACAGTAACTGACATATTCTAATTGACGGAGGTCGTACGGTGCCACGGAACAACAAAATATTCCTGACTATATTCCCTTTTTTGGACCACCCCGGGTTACACAAATAGAACTTAATTGGGCCAGAGATTAGTCTGAGATAAAATGCTGTATTATTTAGTTGTTGACAATAGATGAAGTTATGGTTATTTTGTTAAAAAGCTTGATGTGTTTTCAATTTTAAAAGAGTCGCTACCTAAGTGCATACCTACATTCATCCATTCTTTCCCTACTCTAAAGATCAGAAAGTTCGAACACATTTCTAACTCTGAGATGATTGAGTTTTGTCTTCAGAAAATTTTATTGTTCTCTTTACCCGACCCGGAAAAAGAACCTATTATCAAAACCGTTAACAGTTCAAGTCTCTCTCATTCTGGCTCGATTATTGTAATACGCTTTTATACCATTATTCTTGCATTCAAAACCCCACATAGGTGTCCACTTTCAATATAATAACCAGCAAATCAAAGATGGCGGTGCACAGCTGATAGTTGACAGTTTGCATTGTGCTGCGCACGCATCTGTCGCCGCCATTGTTGCAGCCTGCGCGGGAGTCCCTTTGTTGAAGTCCTGGATTTATTATTCTGGTAAGAACGAATTTGTTGGCACTGTTGGCAGGATTACGTTTTCGGAGCTTTTGTGGTATTTCTGTGTAGCAGATATATCTTTCGAGGACCTTTTTAATATATCTATCCATACATATTACTGATATTGTATAATATATATGACGTATGCTTAGGCCAAAACTATGATAAAATTGGAGAACACATTAAATAACCAACCTCTTTTACATCAAGTTTACAGCAGTAACCCAAAAAAAATCTCACACAACTTGACGTCGGCGCGGCGTCGTCGTTAACGAAACAATCCGAAATAGTCGCGCCAAAAATATCCCTTTTATTAGCTTTCCACGCTTGGTGTTCGAGATTGGTCCAAGTTTCAGACAGTATGACGACGCACACCCTTTAAATTGTCAACAGTTTATAATTATATTAATTTTCTTCGTTTAGGTGTTTATTGCCTGAGTCAGGAGTTGTCTTCCTCCATTTAATAACATGCATTTTTCTACAGGATTTTTGTCTTGGGCTATTTTCGTGCCAAGTCCATAACAGCTCTTTTATTTTTTGCTTCGTCTTATATTCAATCTCCATTATCTTGGATTATATCTTGTCATGTTGGGAAGTTGCTGCGGGAGTTTGTTGCGCGACTTCTTCTTTGCAGCTAAAGCACTAGGAAGTGGCGAAGGGCGGGCATTTCGACTGTCTTATGTAATCATCATCATCATTTTAGCCGAAAGATATCCACTGCTGGACATAGACCTCCCCCAAAAGGGGGGGGTTTGCCATCATGGGCACGCTTGGCAGGCGGGTTGGCGATCGCAGTATGGTATGGTGGTGGAATGCATAGAGAACGCTGCTGCCCATTGTCCGGTACGCCCCTTAGTCGCCTTTTACGACACCCACGGGAAGTATGGGGTGGTGCTATTCTTTAAGTCCGGCACCACACAGAAAATGTCTTATGTAATATTGAGGTTCAAAAAGTACTGATTCTCAGCCTAGTTTGAATAAATTACTTTTGATTTTGTAACACTTGAAAAGATTGTAGGTTTTCGCATTCTTACATTCTTATAGTCAAATAGGAAACAAATTATATACATATGTAGCTTGTAAGCTTTTATCACCCCTTCTGTAATTAGAGGATGATTGAGACGAGTAAAATTAATTACACAAGGACCACAGCTGATGAAGTTAATTCATGTACTTACACAGTTTATTGAACTACGTAATACTCTTATGCCACTTCCACATAAACTGGTACTATTAATCGACCGTTCATTCATATATCGACCGGATATTGACTCTTGGTCTCGAACCGCATCTTCCGGTTACTTTAACTGTAATTTAATTAGCCGGTTGCCGGTTGTAATTGTAATATTAAAGATTAATTTAATTACTATTATGAATTGTCGGCAGAGAAAATTCACAAACCAGCTGGACCGTTTGATTATGTATTTATATCCGTTTTGGAGTTTGAGCTTATGTAAAAACATTGAGCAATTTTGAGGGAAGTGCTGCCGGTACTCGACGCCAGGTAGGTACTCATACTTATATATTTTCTGAAAGTCCCCTAGGTAGTAGGTAACTGTATCGGCGAAAACTGGATGGTATTTTGCAATAGATTTGTCCCAAACGACAGAGTATTTTGAAGCCAATTTTGTAATTCCTACCATTGATGGATCCCTTAAGTTTAATGGCAACATTTTACCTATCTCAGCAGTTACTTGTGGAGTACCTACATATAAGCATGAGCATAATCGGCCTATAATGTTCCTAACTGCTGGGACACAGGTCTTCAGGTGAAATGGAGTGGGCCGTAATCCACAACGCGGACCCAGTAATTACCAATGATAAAAAAAAAAAAAAATATGGTCGAATTAAGAAACCTCCTTTTTTGAAGTCGGTTAAAAACAAGACGAACAAGCAGGGGATTGAGGTGGGGAGGTGGAGGGGGGGTTCAGGGGATCAGAACGGAATAACTCTTGTTATTTATTACAGCATTCATTTGTAAGAAAAATGTCGGTATCTACAGTCTGTACAATATTATTTCCACATCAATTCTTAAATTAGCTCAGTCTGCGGTCTCGCAATTTAAGGCATTTCCTGTTACTTTATATAGGTAGCTCATCAGGTAGCCCGAGGCTATGTACCACGCATGACTCGATCAAATTGACCTTCATTAACATTCTGCTTAACAACAAAACTTTAAATGAGTTTAGTAAAATTTTGCAGAGCATTTACTAATTTACTAGAGTATACACTATACAGGGTTACTGGTAAAATATTAATTACCTACCTCTTAAGCGGTCATTGTATCATCATTATGAACAATGAGCGGGCGGGTATATCTAGGGCGGTAGACGGCCACAACCGTATCCGTGGATGAAATCGGTTTAGGTTTATGTACGGCACACACACATCGAGTGCACGTACACAACTTATTTTTTATAGTGCCTAAATCAACATTATTTCAGCTTTAATGCTTAAAGCATAAAGTCTATACAATAAGCAAATCAATTTTACACTGCGGTAGCCGTGTTTGACGTAATGAAAGTACCAAATTATACGGCTGTCGCCGTACTATCATTCCATGAACTTTTTAAATACGGTTACAGCCGTTACCTCGCCGGAAGGTGTTAATGACAACCTATCGATTGAAAAATAACTCTCAAGATTTTCATAATCTTTGTACCACGAAGATTACAAATTGGATTGTCCAGAAAAAAAGAAAAGACAATCTCAAAGTAATTTTTAATGCGTTATAAACTCAGCCAGTGTCAACTGCTTAAAAATAAAAAAGTAAATGTTGGCGCCATAACTTGTCGATGGCATAGTGAGGCGCATTACCTCGATTACGATTATGTCTCGCCTGTCCGACGAATTAGTCGACTTATGTTCCGAAATACACTGTCACCGCATGTAATTAGTTCAGTTAAGCCAATAAATGTGACTAAATATAAAAGGGTATGTGTTATTTTCTTTGTTAGTGAGGCCGAGTTGTTGAGTTTTGAATTTATTGGTTCGTTAGTATACGAAGGTAGTTTATATACAAGTCCTCATACCTAAATAGTAAGAACACCTGCTACGAATGTGCTAACATCGCCTAGTTACGTCGCATTGAAACTAGATTCTTAAGCTACACAGGGCACTATTAGATTTTATGCCAATCATAAATTTAATTGACATTTGTGTTTGTGACTCAATCGGCCTTATCAGATAATTTCGTTTTAGTTCAGTTTTATTGCTTCACAACAAAAAACTCTATACTTAAGTATCTATTTAGCTTCTTTCCGTAAGTCAGACAAGGACTTATCGTTATGATGATGTAATAAAATATCGGATCATGACGGTGTTGTAACCATAAAACCATCGACACAAAGACGCTAAAAGACCCAATTTAAATAACCGATAACCCAACAATACTTTTAGAAATGTGAAAGTTAAAATCCGGTAGCGCATCCATCTGTACATACACGCATTTAGCTTATCACAAATTAAGGCTCAAAACTTATGAGCTGTCAGTGGTAAGTACCATCGAATGACAGGTCTAATAAATGTGTCACTGCCTTTATTTTTTTTCTTACGTCAATGTCGCCTCACTATTCCATGATTTAAAAGTTCCATGCCCTTTCTTTGTTTGAATTTCGAATTAGTGCGTAATGGGATGAAGCGGTTAAGCCGTTAGTAATTTTAGTTGTAATGATTGATGAACCGATGTAAGTAGACGAGATATTTAATTATTATTGTTTATTTATGGGATTCGGGGGATGGGTGACTAAAGTAAATAGAAAAATTCCAACTCCTGTACACGGGTCTTCTTCGATTAGCACACTTCATTCATTGGCTCCCTTTGACATCAAAAGTTTAATTCTTTCAAGTAGGTAACCTATACATATTTATAGTGAACATTTATCAGCTGCCTAACCTGCTTTGTCAGCTAAGAGAAAGTGTGCCTTACTTACACATTGCACTTGTCGATAAAAAGCATGCAATCTTCCATTATATCAATTGTCACTTTCTTGTCGATTTCATCAACTTTTATCTTTTGTTGCAATTGGAGTTTATCTTTTGTTAAGCTCCAATTTTACTGTGACTTTATAATTGTGCACCCCGGATCTTTTCCAAAACTTAATCTGTGCTACATATTTTTCCTTCACATAATGTCTTTGGTCATATTAGTAGTACCTTCGTTTCTATCGATTTTTTCAATCTTCGCAGGACCAGTATCAATTGCTCTTTAATTTTGTTCCTCCCGAACTTGTCCCGGATCGTTTTCAAAATTTAATTTTATGCACGTATCGACCCAAATCATTTCTTCAACATCACATTATTGTCCCGTAAAATTCTTGTCCGTCAATGACGTGGGAGTGACAGTCAAATATCAATTCAATATTGTTAGCGTCTTGCACAAGACCACAGCCGTGCCGGATGCAAACCTGTTCTAGAATTGTACTTAAAAGGACTAGGCTCGGTCAGGTGACGAAAACAGTGGCTAACTGGCTAGTGGCTACCTTGTTTTGAAGTGTAGTTAATTTAAGAGCTGTCTCTGTGTGAGAACGAGGCTGATGGTTTATATTCTGGGCTAGTTTTTAAGGTCAGTGATATGGGTCGATAGAATGATTGGGATATACAATAAAATGTATTGGAATTGCACAATTTATTTAAAGTTGTCATGTCGATGATAAAAGATGTTGTAATTAATCGAAAGATTTTGAAATTAATGGTGAGGGTACTGTTATGGTGTCAATTTATAGGGGATATTCAACACTGGTCATCTTATGTAAGGTTACCAGGATTATCTTGCAAAATTATCACGAACACTCAAAATACGTACAACGTACATAATTATTATAATGGTTGAAACGTCAGTCAGCGTGACCAGTTGCTATGTAAGTCAGTGCCCTTAGAGAGTACTCTATGGGCGCTGGCTGCGCAGTAGCTCATCATGCAATATTTGCAATAATCATGAACATAAATGTATTCTGATTTTATGCCGTGTGCCAGCAATTACGTTATAAATTATGGAATCAAACAAATTCAAAGTAAAGAGTTCTTAATCAAGTCAGTCACGTATCAGCATTTGGCGCGTGAGCACGTCCGATAGTTTGACGAGACAATCAAAAATAAAATGGCGCCAATGAGGTCATATTGTGATTGTTAATAATCAGTTCTCGGTACGCTCGTGTGGTGGGCACACGACTATTCCTATTATGTAATATTTTATTGATATGTTCAGGTGTTATGAACGGATGCGCGATATGAAGGGACACACAGGTTGATTGAAGCCTTTTGAGTTTAGCATTCATGACTTTACGCTACATTCATATGCTCAAAGGGAACTCCAGCCAATTGATAAATGGATAATCGTCGATAGCCTGAATAGTCCAGGTTTAGAATGGTTAGCAATATCACAACAGAACCGGATTGATAATCTGACTGTTTATTTTTCAAATTGGCAACTTCGAATTGACTCCGTTTTTGGGTGAACACCATCTTCTGCGGAAGGATGCAATCAGATCTTAATAAAAGACGACAAAATGTTTTATAAAGTTGGAGTCTCCATAAGTAACGAACACGCCTCAAAAAGCAATTCGTGGGCCAATGTTTTAATTTCGTCGTCATATTACCTAATATTTCCTCTTCGATCCATATGCCCTAACAAATTAAAAACACACTGCTTCAAAGGCTACACAATTTGGGCCATAAAAATTTAACACCGCCACGTGTGCCAACACCAAAAAAAATCTGGAACACAATAGGCCAAAAAACATCTATTTATCCACATGTGCCTAAGATGTCCCGGTTTTCTTCAACGCCATATGGGACCGGTCATTTTGCTGAACTGTTTTTATTAGTGCCTCGGTTCGTGCCACATATGGGCTTTGACTGAAGGGCAGTTAGATGTTACAATGGGTTTAAAGTTTAAAGGGACCGCTTGCAGGGACGTGTGGTGGGTTTTTGTGTGGTTCTAATTGATTTCGGCAATGTGGTTTAGGTTGGCAGTTGGTCCGTCACTTTGTCTATAGTATTCGGCTATTAATTTTATGGATAGACACTTGGCTTGCGTTCGTCGATTTTTGTGTTTGGGTATTTAAATTTTGTTTTTCGCAGATGATTGGGTCCAAAAGATTATCTCCAAATTACATTTACCGCCGTGTAGTAGATTCTCACGTAAACTTTCCAATTAAAATTATCGTGTAAATTCTTGCCTATTTGCTTTTCCCATAGAAATATTATTTTATTAGGTGCTTCCAAAAATTTATTGCCTATCGCATAAAACATTCCCCATAGAATAACACAATTATCGTCTACGAGGGGTGCAGACGCACGTGGGGCTTAGAAAACAAAGGCCATACAAACGCATAGAATTAATTGAAATTCCTTTCATACATGCTTGTTGTCACGGTTATGATGGCTTGTAGGTGAGCGTTGTTAATTACTGGCAAATGGTGTTTTAGGAATAAATATGAAGGGATCATTGAATACTTGGACTTTTTTGTCTGAAATTGTCGATTTGTTAGTGCACATTATGATTCAAACTATCTAGCATTATGGTATTATGTACCATAATCTATTAAAGTTGTTCAGTTGGTCGGGTTGGTCCTTAATTTTCGCTCTCCATACAATCAATACCCACTATAAGTTTGAGAGAAAGTTAAGGAATTTATATTTTATAGGTAAAGGAGTTATGACGTTAAAACAATAAATTCAACCCATTCCTGGAATGCCTATAATTAGCACATTTCCTTATAGATTTCTTGTGAATTGGTAATTAGTTAATCATCTGAGTTGAACTCGCATTCCGATGGTTTAAATATAGCATATAGCGTAAAGAGGCAGTTTTATTACCTAGTATTAGATCCAATTAAAAATACTATATAATTGATTGTGCACTATCACTCTAGGGTCTTATTTGTATTGATTATCCGAATACCAAGTAGGTAAAGCGACGATCTTCGCAGGGTGGCTGGTAGCAGCTGGATGAGAGTCGCCGAGATCCGAGCTGAATGGCGTGCTTGGAGAGGCCTATGTCCAGCAGTGGACTGCTGTAGGTTGATGATGATTGAGGATGGTAAAAAAAAACAAAAAACAAACACACGCAGTCCTATACACACCTACAGTCACGTGATGCCGTGCATAGTGAGGCTCAGGGTAGGCCCCTTTACAGTCTCCCCAGGGATGTGAGTTACAGGCCGTTGCACGGGGGGGATCCGGAATTGGTATTTTAAGAGGAACCGGGAGCACCCCTTTGTGCTGATGGTGATCACCGGGGTGGTTTTAGTGAGGTGAACCTCCCACACTCCCCGACCTCCCTCCCCGGAGGTCGGGTGCCTTTTGATGGTTTCACTCCGCTAGCAAAAAAAAAAAGGTTTACACACCTGTGCGTTGTGGAAGTTTAGAAGGAACGGTCGACTCCTTGACATTTCCAAGGTACCTGTATATGGTTAAATTGATCTACATGCTTTGAGCTTGAAAACAGTCTTGACAGTCGTATATCCTGTAAATTTTATCGCAAGTGGTCAGAATGGAAGCCAGGAATCGCTAAAATCCGACACAGAGTTGGGAAAAGGATAAGTAAGACATGTATTCTATAAAATTTAGGTTAGGATGCTGATACCACTTTAAATCACTATTTAAATCCTTTCCCGTGCCATCTCCAACACTCCCAAAAGTAGAATGTCCTGTACTTTCCTGGGATAATATTCCCACGACTTCACACCCTTACCACACACCCACGTGGCATTCCCATCTCAGCACCCTAATTGATATTTTTTGTAGCTTCCTTAATGAGTGATCATTCTGCGGGCCAAATCGATTACTGTATATTGTCCTTAATTGAAAACTGGCCGTTCTAGCCGGAAATGATTCCTCACCCTTACTTTATGGAATGAGGTTAGTAGAGATAAGGGTATTATCGTCATATTCGGTTTCTGGGTATTATTGTTGGAATTATGATATTTTTGGTCACGCATGTGATCAAAAATATCATAATGTGTGAGGTTTTAATTTTGAAGGCGATAATATCAAAATTAGGCTGATTGATGAGATAATTCATTTATAATTAGTTGCAGGAGCGCAGAGAACGAGTTTATTCAAGAGGAAATGGCGATTTAGATATTTAAACGTTTAAAAAAAATGGTTTACAGTATTTGTGCTGATCAGGTTATGACCCAAAATATTAGACGACTGCTGAGGTGTTTCATGATTTTTTTTTTTTTGTAAAAAATAAGTATTTCACAAGCCCCTTTGCAAATACTCTATGTCCTAGCTCTACTTATCGCCTAATTTAACACTAATAACTACTTTAATTGAACTCTCACAAACAAGTAGAGCGTTTAAAGTTAATTCCCTACTTCGCATTGGTCAGCAATACTTACTGAATATGCAGTGTGACAAGCAAATCATACACTACAGTAATTGATAAAGATTATCCGACCATACACACTTTCGTATTGACACCGTTGAGGTATAAGTACAAGTACCTGGAGTTCATTCTAAAGCCAATTATTTTTAAAAGCGTAATCGTGAACTTTCTTGCAGGCTCTTCTTTACAAGAAACGACAAGTTGGAACCGTGCACCTATAGCTTCTGACGTTACCTTAGTGCCCTTGTAGATTTATGGAAAATAAAATATTGTATTTTTTTCCCCTTTATTCTGCGGTCAACAGATTAGGCAAAAGCCTGTTGATCTACCAACCTGCACTGGGTCCGCGTGGTGGATTACGGCCCACTCCCTCTAACCGAGAGGAGCCCTGGCATTGGGGACATTATAGGCTGATTATCGTGTTGATCCTGGAGCTAACTGCCCAGGATGTTCTTAGAAATCTTTTATTAATTTATTTTATCCACAAAAGCACTTAAATTTACATGTATTTAACCTCTGCAACATAATCGTAACGCATAATAATAGTAACGGTGGTTTAAAGATTATTTTAAACCACCGTTACAAAAATTTTCAGTTTGTTCAAAACGGGACACCCAATCAATCATTCATCTATTGGCTAAATCATTTCCAAATATTCAAAATAAACTTTAAACAGAGTTTAGAGCAAACTAATTAACTTGACACGCCTTTGCCAAAGTATTTTACGGTGTTAGAACGTAATTTACGAGGTACGGGAATAGCTGATCAGATTGACAGAGAACTAATTTTGAACACGCGTTTACTAGTTTTTAATAATAAAGGAACCCTCGCCTAACAATATGTGTGGTGTAGCTGTGCGTTTTGGGGGAAGCAGGATATTTCTGATTGGGTAGAAACGTGGGTTGGTTTGACGGCACGGTTGGTGCAGTGGTTGCTGCGCTGCGTATCGCGGGTTCGATTCCCGCACGGAACCAATATTTGTATGACCTACAAGTAGTTGTTCCGGGTCTGGCTGTTTGTGTATGTGAGTGACACAATACAGGAGAAATTTGTAGTGTGGGGCAAAGTTTAAAATAAAAACTATTAAAAATATTTAGATTACTAAATATTTTTTAATAGTTTCTACCCAATCAAAAAATATCCTGCTTAACGTATACTTACTGAAATTTGGGAATGAATTACTATTATTAAATAGTAATTCATTCCCAAATACTTCAGCGTTACATCAATGAGGTCTTGACCACTGAACTAGGACACCTGTATGACAGGGGTCCAGGATTCCCCAGTTACATTGATCAGCATAAGAAGGCTTATATACTAGTTACAATTAAGTGATTTACAGTTGTAATTTGACAAATATACTTTTTATCCGTGGGTACAATGTTGTCTAGCATTCTTTTTATTTTATGTTTCATTCATCACAGCCTACAGCAGTCCACTGCTGGCCATAGGCCTCTCTTATTGCACGCCATTCGATTTTCGGCAACTCTCAGCCAGCTGCTACCAGCCACCCTGCGATGATCGTCGCACCACCTAGCCTGAGGGCGTCCTACCTTACGTTTGCCGATTCACGGTCTCCACTCAAGAACACGTCTAACCAAACGGTCATCGGTTCTAAGGCTAATATGGCCGGCCCATTGCCACTTCAGGTTGCTTATACTGTGAGCTTTGTCGAGTTTCATTAACAACATAGATTTTTTTTATCGAAGTTCAGTTGAAAGATTTAAGAAACACGTATCGTTTTAAATAAAGAATGAAATGTCATTGCGGGTAAACAGGATTTTCATACGCCGTTGCAGAAACAATTGGTTTTCCCTTATCTATGGGATAAACCAATTTTCGCAATAATTGCTGTTGACCATTAAAATTGGTTCGATAACGGACAAAAACATGAAAAGTCGAGTACTTAATACAAAGATTAATTTATAATAATTACCTAAAGTAACTATACAACATAATTTTATACACTACAAATCCATTTAGTTTATTTATTGTTTACATTTACTTATAAATGAAGGAACTTACCAAATATTTAACGTATTTAGTTTTTACGAAAAAAAAACCGGCATAAGACAAAATCCTGAATGTACAGTCACCATACTTTTCACAAAGGCGCGGATACATCACTTTGACATTTTACACGTCTTTGTTTTAACTTGAGATTAAGCTAATTTATAGTTACTTTTTTACTGGACAAATTGACTTAAATCGTCAATAAACGTCTGTAGTACAAAACATGTGTGCATATTAATTATTGCCTGTTAACTTTAATCCCTGGCGAGATAAGAAATATAGAAGAAAATGTTTTTTCAAGACATATTATGTTGAGTTGAAAAAATTGCAGCATTCGTTTGCTTACTGCTATCTACATTAATTATTTTGACGTTTTCACTTGTTTTTTTAAGGGGCATTCAAATATCAAAACAATTGAAGCCGTATATAGCAATGCGTTCTTTAGTTGTTATGAAAACATTGTTTAGTGTTAACGTTTATTTTTAATACCCAAACCCGTGTGGCATTAAAATTAGGTGTGTAAATTAGGGTTGGGTAGTGCTGGTTTAAACCCTTTATATTCTCTATCTTTAGTGTCATTTTTGGTAAAAACTGTGGTATGGAAAATTCAGATTAGCAATTTTCCATATCTCTATTATAGCTGTTGGACGAAAAGAAAAACTATTTATTACCTTGGTACAGTTAAATTAGGACGTGCTCCTACTTTTAAATTAATAAACCCATGCTTTCTAAGGTTCCCAAGCCAGAATCAGGAAGAGTAATAAATAATTCTTTCAAAAGCCTACAGACGACTATAAAAAGGAAATAAATGTCATTTGATTTTGTTTTGATTTGCGCAATTCATTAGTTGTATTTCAAGACACGTACCGCCGTATCCGGTACTCAGAACTATTGTCTATAACGCAAACTCTTTTGCCTATTGGCTATTACCAACTGTCAATGCCTATTATACACATTGTATGACTCATTTTGGTCACAATTGTATGGTATGCTTTAAATTCTAAAGCATCTGTTGTTGTCACCTTGGGTATCAATTGTGGACACGATATTTGAACAGAGTAATAAAAATTATCAACTTGTAAATGAACTATTGACTCATTCGCTCTCACCAACATCATTGGCAGCCTTGTTCCACGCACTGCTGCAGCTGAGTATAGAACTCCTCCTTTTTGTACCGTGCTTGCCTGGTCTGCGCGAGTCTCATCCAGGTCTTCGTCAACCGCAATGCTTCAAATAATTTCTAAATGATCTGAGTCCACCGTTAATTTACCATGTATAGGACTTTCCAAGATGATCATTAGTTCATTTGATTACTTTTTGCAATTTTGTCTGCAGTCATTTTTAGGCATCATAAACATAATCCAGCTATTTATCAATGTTTGTAATGTGTTCTATTTGGAAACCCTTAACGAACAATACACTTCCATAAGCAGCCTTAATGATGCTTACATTTTTATCTCAAACAAAACAGGCCCAAACTACTATCAACAAAGCACTCTAACTGCCCTTATATCGAACCGTGCCAACATCAAGTATCTAAGTACCCTCAAAGTAAGAACTACCAACCCTATCTGAGAACAATAGGGTAGTAGGGCTGGGGTGGTCCAGGGGCTGATGAAGCCCCCGCACTTATAACGAGGGGCAGTAATGACCCTTTTTTTGCTCAAGACAATCTTTAGTGCTGAGCGTTGTAAAATAAACAGGGAGCTTAGCTCGTCAGGAATGTAAACTGATTGGGTATTCAGTTATTTATAGCTTAGTAATGTCATCAGTGATGTAATTAAATAAAACGATGATTTAATGCAGAACAAGAGTAAATTGATTATAAAAAATTAATAATTGTGAAACTTCGTAACGAATACTTATAAATTAATTCCGAGTGTATGTTTGAAAAGATTCAATTATTTTGGCAAGAAAATCTAATGGAATACAAAACAAAAGGTCTAAAAATGATCGAAGACATCTTTCTCCCAAGTGTCGGTCCCGAAGCATGTAAAAACAAAAGGTTCCTTACTATTCCACTCACAGTTTCCTTCGAACCCCCCAAATATGCACTCAGCGCGCATGCGCTGCGGGCGTCAGCTGCGCGCGCACGTGGCTTCAGGAAGTTGCGACACGCAATCCTGCGCACCCATTGTGTCGATTCGCGTCTTATGCACCCTCCTGTTTATCACGAACCATAAGCTCCAAGTTTTTTTAATGGAGCTTTTAAGCAACCATCCGTGACGTACGTAGTTTATAAAAACTTGGTTGAGTTATGGTTTGTGGAGAAACTAATTTATTAGATTACGAAGAAGTGCTTTGATTGTCTGGAACCGAAGTTAATGGAAACAGTTTTTTCTCTAGATTGAGAAGTTTTTGTCAAGTAACTAGGGCTAGACTGCTTGTAGTAGTTAGCATATAATCGCCCGCCCGCGCCATTACTTCGTTTTTGCTTAACGTTCTTTCTGATTTTTAAAAATGTTCTTGGCTTCTACGGGTCATAGCGTGATATTAAATAGCCTATAATCCTCCTCAAGAATATGGCTATTATAAGGCTTTCTTTCTTTTTTTCTATTCTTGGTTACATGAAAAATTGATTGCATACTCCGAACAATACGCATAAGTCGCATTTAAAACCAGTCTATACATATTTGCGCTCGGACATAGGTATATTGGAGTTTTTGAAAAGAGAGGAGGGTGCCACCCTCGTTACGTGCAGTTATTTTCTGCGTTTATAGGGCGTTGCTAATTCAAATGAATGTGTGAGGTAGGTATATGGGTTTGAAGTCTGCGTTGAAATGTGCTTTTGAATGGGAGAACTAATGAGCTTTTTGAGAAATGGTTTTATCACAAAAGCTCTTTTTTATCATTGACCCTTTTTTTTCGTATATCAAGAATGGTAAATTGTTTCAAGTCAGTAATAAAAGTGAAAGGGTAATAAAATAGATATGCCATTCATCAAAAAAACCTACTTTGTGCCTCTCCAATAAAACAAGTTGGTGACTAATCGAATTTATAACGAACTAAATCAACACAACAAACTGTAAATTAACTGCCAATTCATTACAACTCAAAGATGACCGTTCGAAACTTTTTGCTCCACGAGGTAGCCGAAGCGATCCGATAAACAAAAGAAAATCCGACCCAAAACCCATAGGTGGCCGGACTCCGAACTGCATCGACGCGCACATCGCCACCCTACACGCGCTCCCCTCCAGCCGGTCAAGTCGCAACTTGCACAGGCTGTACGTTTTGTTGCCCTCTTCGATTCTTCATTCGTCCGCGGACCGTGTTAGCGAGCGCGCGTGTCGCTCGTCACAAAGAGTTCAGTGAACGAGTGTTGTGCTTATGAACAGTCAAGATGGTGCGTAGCTTATCGCAGTGGACGAAGACCCTCAGCTTTCCAGCGAGGCTGTCTCCCAACCGAACTTCTAAGGAGAGCGTCGGGAATGGCCCTTCCTCCCCAGGAGTGTCGCCAACTCCCAGCGCCTCGTCGCTCCCCCACAGCTCGGATAAAACTATCACACCAATTCCTATCACGGAGATCAGTCAAATCGTAAGTCGCCCTTTTTGATTAGGACAGGTCCCTCTACTGAATTATTTCTTAGAGCGGGGACATTTGTGTAGTTGCAGCTGCAGCTCAAGTATGCGTTTTGAATGCCAAGTAGTTCATTATGTACGAAAACTTACGGTTAGCTATTTCGCAGAAAAGTGGCTTTAAGTTTACTTCACGAATAGGTACATAATTTAATAAGAGATGGTATGTAGAATCTTATGTCAAAAATTACAACACATCTTTATTCATGCTGTATAAATTTGCAATACATAATAGGAATGTCCTTGTAAGCTCTATCAATTTGGCCATCGTACACGCTTCAGTTGTTTAATTGGGATGTTAAAACGAGAGAACGTCCTTGAAAAAAACCGCCAACGTAGTTACCCTACTTTAAAACAATAAGATTACAACCCAGATTTTATTACGTGATGACAATATTATGGTTAATGCTGATGACACAACGATGTAACAATACTTATGAAATACCACATTAGTTGGGGAAAATTACTCTTGCAGACTTACACCTTTGTTTACAAATAGCAGAGCGAATGCCTAACAGGCTCTTACCGCAATAAGGCTAGCAACCGTTACTTAGCTTTCCCATAACCGACGATAGACGTGTATGAAATTTGAACCATACTTTATGGGACAGAACACCATATTAGACGGTCATTAAGTACAACAGCATTGAAAGGAAGTATATCAAAATCCATATTCATTTCCGACGAGGCACGTGGTTTGATCGTGTACATTACTGTTTATTTTGTGTGGCACGTACGAGGGATAGTGTGGGAACGTTCGTTGGATGCCAAAGACGGCGATGGTGTATGAAAATTAATGTTTGTTGGTGCGCGGGGGCCGGAGCGCCCGCGCAGCGCACCGTTATGTCCCCCTTGCACTCACCTTGGCAAGGCCGCGACGAGATGCGAGTTTTTTGCGAAGCATGAAAGCATGACTTTCACCTTTTAAGACGCCTTTCTAAATGCTGAAGTCTGTTTTTAATTCAGGTCTTAGGTTTTAAGTACTTGCTAGTGTTGTGTTTGGGTAGTGAAGCGTACACCTTGTATGAGCATCTTTGAATGAGGCCGTTTTTTTGAAGTATCACTAGTACCGTTCAGTACCTAGTCTGTCGACCCGAAGAAATATACATAGCATTAAATTATACCGGTCAAATTCCGTCAAGCAACCGCTAAAGCTATCGTGGCGTTTTTTGTAATGATCTACGTGCAATGTTGTACGACATTCACTACTTCACTACTAGATATCAGTTTTGTCTAAAATCGCGATACTTACCGATAATTTTCTACATATGTAGGTTACTGGTTCAAAATGAGATGCTAAGGCAGATTACAGCACTTATCAAAGTGTACCCAAGTACCTACTGAGATAACCTAGAAAATACTAAATGCCATTCAGTTCTCCCATAAGAACATTCATTCCTAATAATCATTTTGCATTAATTAAAATCAATTGTACTTATTTATCTCTTCTATCTACCTTCTTTATTATTCATAATATGTCTTGTTAGGAAATATTATGAAAATGCATTTTCTGGCAAGTTTTTTTTATCCAATTTTTCGGTGAACAAATACGTAACCTACTTATCAAAGATAAGTTATCATGACTTTATCAAATATTATGCAAAAACCAGCGGCAAATATATGCAGAAATACACGTATTTTAACGGTAAGATGTTGCAATATTTACTGTCGGGTCGTGTTAAGAATTCTATTTGAGGATCAATGTATTAAGCAGTGAACTTAGGAATGCATTTCATAATAGTAATGGGATGTTAATTTGTTCACTTTAGCCACCTAAACCCTTATTCCAGTATCTATGTTTCCATATCCTGCAACAGTCCTACACCAACCGGGGGTTGCCCTTGGGTGCACTTGCTTAGTGCGAACAGGGATAATCGTCGGTTGGTGCCTCATTTCGTTGAAAACGTCTAACGGGCCTCTGCGTTCGGCTTCGGACCCTCGTACGCCTTCCAAAGGTCTGGGACCCCAGGGTCCCGAGATATGTCAAAATCAGGTGTTAAAGACATACTTAGTAAGTAGCTGCCATTCATAAAAACCAGTCTTTGGTATAAATACTCCAAAATGAAGTCTGCACAACTTCAAACACGAGTAAATGTATGTATAGGGACTAAAACTAAATAAAACATTAGTCAGTAGTTAGTCTTTTGTTTTTCCAAAAACTAATCATTTACAAGGAGCAGGATTATTAAGAACAAGAAGTTTCTGGAGGGACGGAAGAAATTGCCTATTAACTTTAGTAGCTCCTTCTACTCGAGGCAAATTAAAATGATAAATAGGCACTATCTTCATTAATCAGACACAATAAAACTGATTTACAATTCATTGCGAAACGTAATACTCGTTGTAAATCTCTCTATGTTAGGCCAACGTAAAATGTTAACATTTTTAGTGATTTTTGACCATTTTATTGTAGCATCACTACTATTTTAACGTGACGTTTGAAAAACGTGATTTTTATGTTTTAATAAAAAAAATACAGTTAATCTACATGTTTTTGTTGTGTCACCTTTTTAGTGGAAATTCAAGAAAAGTAGAGAAACAATGTTAAAGTTAGCCTAGTTTACATTTTAGAGCTTTAGTACTGTTTTTCAGCGCAGTAAGGTACATTTCTTCTTAGTCACAATAAAATTGGCCTGTGCCCTAAGATTAAGACTCACATTTTTCCATCCGCAAAACTTATGGCTTATTGCCACATCTTAAAAATTCATGGTATTATCATCATTACTTTTTACCGAGGCAGGGCCATAAACGAATTACTGTGTCATTAACGATGATCGACGAACAACAATTCGCAATAAAAATCTTTTTGCCCATGCTTAGTGGTTCCATATACAAAATGTCAAACTGCTATGACCCATGTCTTAAAAAATACTCGCAATAAAAAATCATCGTAAAATAAATTGATGGCTTTCTTTTGGCGCCATTTTCGATTTATGGCGCGCTTTTTGACATGTTCCAATACTTCCAATATTAAAAAGTCATCTTGACAGTTGAAGTTATAAACTTTTTAGTGAAATAAGAACTTGAACGACTACATTGTTTTGTTTATGGTATTTGTGGGAGACGGGTTACAAGAGACCATTCGTAGCCGCGGAGCTAGCAACAACTTTTGCAATTCAACAAACAAGTGGCGCCAAAGTAATTTGCTTTTAAAATGCGTGAAGATACTTATTTTATTACCGGTAAATAACGTAAGAATTCATTTAGTGCAATTTCGAAGTGTGGATTGCGTATGATTACGTACAATGTCGGCCCTCGTTTGACGAGGCAGGATTTTGCACATTCATTTCTTGGTCGGTTGTTGTTTTTAACACTTTTAAAGTGTTATAAAACAATGAAGTTTGGTTATTTAAACATTGTGTTAATTAGGCATATTTTTTAGGGTTCCGTACCCCAAGGGTAAAAACGGAACCTTAACTAAGACTTCGCTGTCTGTCTGTCTGTCACCAGGCTGTATCTCAAGAACCGCGATAGCTAGACTGTTCAAATTTTCACAAAGTATGTATTTTTGTTGCCGCTATAACAACAATTACTAAAAACAAAATCCCACAAAAACATTTCATGTTAAATGTTGCCAAGACGAGACCATGTAGCTCGCACTGTCAAAAAGTAATCAGATCTCATGTAGAGTCAAGCTTCTAACTCTGCACGCCCTAACTCTACAGGGCCTAACTTCGCAAACTCTACACCTTAGTCAAAATATATGGCTTGGCCGTTTCGTTACTACAAAAACCATTAACAGTATGAGAGTTTTTCACCTTACGCTCATGTGAATGTAGCGAAATGGCCAAGCCATATATTTTGACTAGGTGTAGAGTTTGCGAAGTTAGGCCTTGTAGAGTTAGGGCGTGTAGAGTTAGAAGCTTGACTCTACATGAGATCTGATTACTTTTTGACAGTGCGAGCTACATGGTCTCGTCTTGGCAACATTTAACATGAAATGTTTTTGTGGGATTTCATTTCTTTTTGTAAGTTGTTTCTTTTTGTAAGTTGCTTATGATATTTATACGAGTATTTTTTCTGTTGTTTATTTTTTCTTTCTTTTTTTGGGTTTTATTTATAACAAGGACCTTTTTATTTATAAGAAGAAGGGTTTTATTTATAACATTTTATATATAAATTTTCAGACCTCTAGCATCAAAATTTACGGAAGTCTCATACAAACTTTCACCCCCTAGTTTAAGGGGTTGGGGGGGTAAAAGTTTCAAGTTTTACGATTTTTTTGTTGTTTGTGTACTATAACTAGCTTACATACCAAATTTCAGCTTTCTAGGACTTCAGGAAGAACCTTAAGAATATTGATGATCATCAGTCAGTGAATCAGTGACGAAATCGGGGTATTTTAGATATCAATAAAATCTAAAGTATAAGAGCTATATAATTGAAACTTTATAGGTTTAATAAGTCAACCACTGACATCATATCCCGAAAATGTTGTTTATCTGATATAATCCAAAGCCAAGTTAAGAGGGTTCAAAAATACGACGAAGTGCTTCGAGAAAAGGTAGGTAGTGCCCTTGCGCTTCGCTTGGCTCGTCTTGGGAGCCCCCCTTAAATATTTATTTTATCTGGGGGCACGGGAGTGCCCCCAGATAAAATAAATATTTAAGGGGGGCTCCCATACAACAAACGCGATTTTTTTTGCCCTTTTTTGCTCGATATCAAAAATGGCAACAGGTAGGCACTTGAAATATTCACAAAATACTCAGTTGTATTTTAACTTTAATAATAAATAATAAAATTAAAATAAAATAAATATTTAAGGGGGCTCCCATACAACAAACATGTTTTTTTTCGGCGTTTTTGCCTTGTGGTACGGAACCCTTCGTGTGCGAGTCCGACTCGCACTTGGCCAGTTTTTTTATCATAATAATTTGCAACTGTTTTTGTCTGTTCTTGTCTTATTTGGTTCCATTTTAGGCTCGCTTGTCATGCTTAGACCCACTTTTAGTCTGTCGCTGCCAAAAATTACCTTTCTCTAGATTTCTCAAATTGTTGTCAAATGTTTCTTTGTATTGTTGAGATACATGGTTAATGTTTCAATTTGTCAGTCTCGTTTTTATTACCACTTTTCTCTATAAAGCGACAGTAAAAAGCCACTCAAATTATTATTTCTAGTAACGTAACCCTAAAACTAAAAGCTTGTTGACTTAAGTTCAATAGGCCACAGGTTAAATCGACCCTATTGAACTTTTGTGGTGAAGCCAAACACTATTTAGTTATTTTCCTTAGTTGGAAAGGTTGAGCACGATATTGCATTATTATAAAGTTTCTTCTAGACATTCTAATATTTTTCGCAGTATTTTATGTTAATTAGTAGTGCCCGAAACCAGATAGTAGGTGTTACGTTGTTCTTTTCTATTTTTCTATAGTTCTAATACTCTGGTTTAACACTCCAGTAAAATAACGACTTCCCTATTTAGTCTAAGTTTAACAGCAGTTCTATCTATCGCTGGGCTAAGTGTGATAGTTTTTTAAAAGAGAACTAGATATTGGTTTATTCCTACTTCATTACATTTTTCACTGAAGTTTATTTATTTATTTAAAACATCGTTATACGTTGTTGTAGTCCAACCAATGTTCAGTATATAAACATTTCATATGTGACGCGACATTTCGTAATGGAATGATGATCTTTCCAAGCGCATTGTAATTCACACGCGCATGCGCTAATGGATGTCACAGCTTTCTCATGTTATGTTATTTTTTTATGGATTAGTATGATTCAGTATTATTGGAAAACATATTCACTATATGTGATTATAATTATTAAAGAAAATGAGCATGCAATTACGAAATTAATTCGTAATTTATAGGTTTTACAATAAAAATCAACAATAAAGTCAAACACGATGTTATTTCATCAAAACAATAAATCATTAGTTAAGTAACTTTCTTCAAAATAATTAGTAGTCAGTACAACACCGACTAAATAATTGCGTGATAAAACTGAAATTATTTTCTAAAGTGCAAGTCGGCCATTTTTATTAGGTATTTTATTGTGTCTGTGGCGGAACGAACATCTGCGTGTCAAATTCCTGTGTGCCATGTGCACTGTGCAGGCTTGGGAAACGAACCGTGCATGAGGCGGGGAAAAAAACGTTGTTGCTTATCCAATGTTCCTGGCTGGTTAGAAACTTGGGTTATTAGAAATTGAATTTGAATCGAAGAACATAGAATACATAAATAAAGCTCTAGTGAGTGGTAGTTGATTCGAGACGATGATAAATATATTTTATTTTGCCAAACCACAAAATAATAGAAAATGCTCTAATCTATTTTATCTAATAAATACATAGAATATTTTTTAAAGTACCCTGCATTAAAAATACAGATGAGGAAAGATCAATTGATGTTGGGATCTTAGACTATTATTTTAGGGTAAGGTATTCAGGGACGAAACAGGTGCACGCACTTATATTAGCAAAATAATATTATACTTACATACAAAAAAAAAATGTTTATTGTAAATAATAATGTAATCTAACTGTCTGTTGTTAATTTATTGATTTTATGTAAAAGGGCTTGACAGGTTGGAATGCAATATTACAGATTTCAAGTCACTTCTTCCATCAAATTCCAAAACATCACTTGAACTAATAATAAACCCTGCACAAACGTGTGCTCAACATTGAATAGTAACCATAGATAAAGGAAGAGGGTAGTTTTTGTAGCGTCAGCTGTTACTGAACCCGATACCAGGGGTGTTTCGTACAAAGGACGCAAATAATAGAGATTTCAACGGATCTCTATTTTTTTCATCGATTTCATTTTAACCTATGTCCTCGTATTAATAAACCAAAGGCTTTTTTTATTTAAATGTTGTGGATAATTGTATCTTGCGGTTAACAGGGGGACCTTTCCATTATTTTAAGGATAGTAATTTTACTTTTAGGGGTGTAATTTAACCTCTGAATGAATTTGCATAATTATTCCAATTGGTGTTGGAGTGAAAAGAATTTACAACTTTAATTATTTTGAAATAAATGGAAGACATATATTCTTTTAAAGGGGGCTCGTGGCTATATAATAACAGCCGCACGGGTCGATCGATCAGGTTAAGCTACGCTTGCCGCGGTTGGTCTGTGGATGGGTGACCATCTTTACATACCGAGACCCTTTCGTGCCTCGGAAAGCACGTTAAGCCGTTGGTCCCGGCTGTCATTCGTGGATCTTTGACAGTCGTTACGGGTAGTCAGAAGCCCGAAAGTCTGACAACCAGTCTTATCAAGGGGTATCGTACTACCCAGTAACTGGGTTGTGGTCAGATAGGCATTCGCTCCATGTAAAATACTGGTATTCAGCTGCATCCGGTTAGACTGGAAGCCGACCCCAACATAGTTGGGAAAAGGCTAGGCAGATGATGATGATGATAAGTATATTCTTTTAAAACTTATTATATGCAACAATAGGTAGTAAGTTGTACGTGTTAAAAAATTGTAATACAAGTTCCCCGAAACTGTCTTATTCGCAAAATCCTTGATGCTCGCCATTTAATCTCAATTTCATTCACAGTAATTGATACACAAGACCACCCTTATCCTTAAAATAATGGAAAGGTCCCCCACCTTTCCATTATTTTAAGGATAGTAATTTTACTTTTTAGGGATGTAATTTAACCTATGAATGAATTTGCATAATTATTCCAATTGGTGTTGGAGTGAAAAGAATTTACAACTTTAATTATTTTGAAATAAATGGAAGACATATATTCTTTTAAAGGGGGCTCGTGGCTAAATAATAACAGCCGCACGGGTCGATCGATCAGGTTAAGCTACACTTGCCGCGGTTGGTCTGTGGATGGGTGACCATCTTTACATACCGAGACCCTTTCGTGCCTCGGAAAGCACGTTAAGCCGTTGGTCCTGGCTGTCATTCGTGGATCTTTGACAGCCGTTACGGGTAGTCAGAAGCCCGAAAGTCTGACAACCAGTCTTATCAAGGGGTATCGTATTACCCAGTAACTGGGTTGTGGAGGTCAGATAGGCAGTCGCTCCATATAAAATACTGGTATTCAGCTGCATCCGGTTAGACTGGAAGCCGACCCCAACATACCTAGTTGGGAAAAGGCTAGGCAGATGATGATGATGATGATATATTCTTTTAAAACTTATTATATGCAACAATAGGTAGTAAGTTGTACGTGTTCAAAAATTGTAATACAAGTTCCCCGAAACTGTCTTATTCGCAAAATCCTTGATGCTCGCCATTTAATCTCAATATCATTCACAGTAATTGATACACAAGACCACCCTTATCTGAATAAAGATAAGCAGAAAGTCAGCAGAATCTTCGCCAGCCAGTATCGGATATCAACTAAACGGATATGATATCCGATATCTGGGATATCGCCAGTAATCGGTATCGTTACACAAACACATCGATATGAATCGAGTACAGGATGCGGATGCGAAAAAAAGTGGACTGTTAAAATGACATTTCCGGGTATGGAAAGCAAATTGATTGAAACTATTGAAAGGATGTGAGGGGCAAGGATATTTTATTTGCGGATATTGATTTTAAAATTGGTCTAAGGATTGATGTAGCTTACACGTGCCTCATGTATTATTTAAATCCGTTGTGACGTAAGAAGTTATTTTTATTTTGAATCAATTTTGTAAAAAAAAAATAACATAACTCATAAAGCAGCAAAATATCAATTTCCATAATTAAATGTCATACTAATTGACATTAAAGCTTACCAAAATAAGTAGCAATAAAATCCATATGTTTTTACAATCATAAAACGCGTCCGCCTCCTTCAATAGTCGGACAAAAAGTAATAATTCGATACACAAGGAGTGTTCGAATTCGAAATTCAAAAATTCCGGGGCAGCACCTGCTGGCGCAGATGTTCGGATACATTAACGAAACTTCAAATTGTATGAAAATTTCGGGATTTCGAATGCGTGCACGCTCTCGAACAGCTGTTAAAAGTTGCCACCAAAAAATCCTTTTACCTGAGCTAAGAGGAATTACTGAGTATAATGGAGGCCGATCAGCTGATACCGACATATGGCAAGATTTTTTTGAATATTCGAATTATTTATGGACAGTCGAGTTATTTATAGCCGACACACGACAATCGTTAACTTTAGACTTAATCGCTTTTGTTTTTCTATTTATTCCTTTCGATTCCAGTAGGCGCATCACAAAAACGCTCCTAATTTAAACTTTTTTTCTCTCTTCTTTGAATATCGTCCAAGACTTCTTATAAACATCCCAATATTAACAAAAAGGAGGTCACTACTTAAAGGTTTATTTATAAAATGTTCTAAACAAAGGGCCCTTCGTGTGAGGACGTCTGTTTTCTGTCTAGAGCCCTACTGTTTATTGCTACATGTCCATTGGGAGTAGTTTTGCTTCCCCACACAGTCTTTGAGCCATCAGCCTTTGATAGTGTAGGGATCGACTGTTTTATTTAGTTAAGTCCCCTCACTATTCTAAGTCGATTAGTTTGGATGTTAAAGAAATAAAGCTGAATGTTGTCGGACAAATTATAGTGATTGTACATGAGTGTCGTGTTTTTCGTTTTTAGATAAATATACGACTGGGAAATAATTATATGGCTGGAATTAGAACTGTCTTGTTGCTGAACTTGTAACAGATGTAATTGAGCATAATGATAAATAATTGTATATAATTCTAAAATCTTTTCAATTGAGAATGGCATTGCAATAGTAATCATGTGAAGAAAGATTAGATAATTAACTGTAATACACTGAAGCTGCTTTCAAGCTATCTCCTATTCAAACAAGCTGGCTATTGTAGTCTTATTAGAATACACTCATGAGAAAAACCCTTATTAATACCATCACTTACATTAATAAGCTCAAGCTTGAAAGTGCCAATCATTCAATAATTCAAAAGTAACGGGCAATCATTCGAATCGAACATTACCAACTTTACGACAATTAAATCAAAAATATATGATTATCATCGATTCTAGAACGTTTTTCAAAACTGAACGCATCAATTACTGGCTGTCAGAGTTGCCATATTATAC
Source organism: Mesoligia furuncula (assembly GCA_916614155.1). Classification (NCBI taxonomy): domain Eukaryota; kingdom Metazoa; phylum Arthropoda; class Insecta; order Lepidoptera; family Noctuidae; genus Mesoligia; species Mesoligia furuncula. The sequence continues at coordinate 27,656,683 of OU744803.1, forward strand.
GATTGTAATAATTATACAGATCTGATGGATGAATTTGAAAAGAACCTTTTTTGATAAAGGGGTTTTAGTTGAAATTGGTTTTTGTGGGATCTTATAGTAATTTCTGTGTTTTTTGGGTAGTTAAACAACGTTAATGGTTGCCTAAATTCTTAAGATATTCGATGCTATTGCAGTCCCAAAAAGTACAGTGGGAATATTTTGAAATATAAATTATACGTTTCTTGAGAATCTACAATACGTACCTTTTGAGATTGAACATGTATACGGCCATATAGATGGCTATTAAATATTTTTGAGGATTCAAAAACAGACCCGGATTATACAAATTCTACAATGCTTCAATTTTGATCGTCCTAATAAGAAGCCTGACTAATACAACTACACCATATTGTTCTTCCTGGCTAGTCTTACTCATACTTGTCCCTCCATACCTAACCGAACCGATCCCTTTAGCTAATTAAAACAAATTAGCCTATCAAACGTTATCAACAATCTTAATTATTTTGACATCACGGAAGCTTTCATTCTCACCATTATTCAAATTCAAATTCAAATTCAAATATTTTATTTCAGATTTACATCCATATATTGTTAGTAGTAGTATAACTTAGCCTAATGTTAGTATTAAACTAAATTTACAATAATAAACAAGTGGTGTACCATTGAACTGTTCGTTCAATGGTACACCGCTTATTTGGATAAGTGTGTATGAACACTTACCCACCTTCGTAAGAGGGGAGAGTCCCACCGGTCTACAAACACATTCAGGATGCCATTGGAGGAGGAGCGCAACCGCGCCATCATGGAAGCGCATCGCTTCCGCATGATCGCGGCAAAACCATCGACGCACGCTTCCGCGAACATCCCTGACGCGCTACATCGCCACGGCAACCCCAAAAGCACCCTGAATGCGTTATTGTACTGGACACGCAGGTCGCTGTATGCCCGCTGGGTATACTTGGTCCACAGGCTGCACGTGTAAAGCGACTGGCAGTAGGCCTTAAAAAGCGTTATCTTTACTGATTCAGTACAGCGTGCAAACCTGCGGGCCAGCATGTTGCAACGGACAGCCAGCGACCTGCGCTCCCTGTCTATGTCGACATTATCTTTTAAGTCATCAGTGACCCAATGGCCCAAATACTTAAACTTCGAAACCCGACCTAAAGGATACCCAGAGAGTGAGAGTTCAGGCAGATGTTTATACGTTAAAGTACCTGATTTAAAAACCAACCATTCACTCTTATCGGTATTGTATTTGAGCCCGTGAGCCACTGCATAACTTTCACAAATTTTAAGGAGCTTTCTCATTGCACCGATAGATGGGCTCAGCAGCACCATATCATCAGCATAGCTGATGTTGTTCACGCAGATACCGTCCACGTGACAACCGATTTTAGTGCTACTGAGCCTACCTATTAGTTTGTTTATGTAAAGGTTAAAAAGACGGGGGGAGCTCAAACCCCCCTGCCTCACCCCACAATCCAACCTGATATGTATGTCAGAATATGAGCCAGCCCACTTAACTGTATTCTTTTGACTACTGTACCAATATCTAAACAGTGATATCACATCAGCCGGGACAGTTGTGTCATGAGTGAGCTTATGCCAGAGCAGGTCATAATTGACGAGGTCGAACGCCTTCGATAAATCCAGGAAACATGCCATTACAGGAGTCTTTCTGTCTGTATAATATTGGACAGTCTGCTTAAGGCATAAAATTGCACTATCCGTTGATAAGTTTGGTCTAAAACCAAACTGACCATCCTCGAGAACAATATGCTTAGCTAAGATTTTATCAAGCAGACTATCCAACACCTTAGCACAGACAGTGGCAAGGGATATTGGCCTATAGTTGGAGATATCGGAGGCGTCACCAGTCTTATTCTTTATTACTGGCACCACGATCGTATTGCTAAGTTCTACAGGTAAGTAACTATGACTTAGACATAGGTTAAAAAACATAGCAAGTACCCGCGGTAAGTGTATCCCGGCGTATTTCAGATGTTCGACACTGAGGCCGTCGTGACCGGGGGACTTTCCCCTCACCATGTTCTGTATACATCTCGCGACTTCTTTAGCGGAGAACCTGACAGTTGATTATCTGATGGACAATCCTATTACGGTTGCATGTCGAAAATACTTATCACTGTGTTTTAACTAAATGGGATTGTTCAGTGAGCTTTTATAAAAATTGTATTTGATGATCGCAGTAAATTTTGATTAGCTTTTTTATTGTAGTTTCTTTCCTTGAACGGAGTTACAGTTATTACTGTTCACGTGTATGGAATATTGTTCTTTGAAATCGACAGCACATCAAGCTACTACAATCTGTTAAATTTCTTTAATAGATTTTCAACTTTATCGCTAAAGCTTATGGTTCAAAGTTGATTGGGATAATTTGAGTTTCGGGTAGCTTGCATGGGCGTCTGCTGTACATTAATTTGAGGTGGTTCTTAAAAGAAAGGTTTAAAATGTTATTATGTTTCATGGCCCTCATTTATTTTTAGTAGGTAATTCTTAACACCTACACTGACATTTGCATCTATCGGAATTAGAATCAAGCCTTCTTAATTAGTAAAATAGACACTCAATTGACCGGATGCGCGGCCATATTTAAACTGTGATCGCGATCCCAATAATCCAACCGCACTTGATTTCCGGCGGCCTTCAAGTTTTTGCGCAACTTACTTTAAGACGTACTTCCTATTCATAGAGTTTACATTTGAATGTGCTTTTTTGAAGAAGTTGACAGACCAAATAAGTATGTATTTATTCGTGGGAGAATTTTTGAACCGTAACTTTTACGGAACGTTTTAACAAGTCAGACTGAATTGAATACTTGACAAATTCAATGGAATCTTTAAAGATTTTATGTCCTAATTTAGTTTGTTAATGTTATGGTAATTGGGCTGTTAGAGGCAATTTTCTTCTGAAGTGGTTTCATGGTTAAGCGAGCAAGAATGTGTTATTAACGACACATGATACTCTAAACTTCAAACTTGAACTGTCTTTTTGGGAGCTTTGGGCAAATAGTCGTTTGTCCTTTTAAAGTGGACTTATCATTTACTATGTCGGTAGAGTGTCATTGACTTTACCGTCATAGTTATAATAAATCCTATTTATGTAGTTAGAAAACAAATAAAAAATATAAATATTATGATAAAACTCTGTCTAGACTAAAATTTCAATACACGAACAATTTATTAGTCCAATAAATCCCCAAAAAGTAACCGAAAATTATAAAAGAACACGGTTATTTAGTAAAAATCTGAATATTTCGCATTAGTCACGACAAAAATCAGGTTGTACGAGATTGCACGGCCGATGCGATGTTTAGTCATCGTTTTGTAATGCGCACACGCACCGCGACTCTTAATTTATTAGACCTATATGGTTGTTCGGACTTGAATCCGAAATTCTCGGCGCGAAACCGACCGTATTATCGATTCTCAGGACGAGAAGCGGTTTCAATGTCTTGGCGAATGCAAATCAGCTGTGTTATTGAACTTTGTGGAAGAATATCTGGGATTGACAGTCTAGCTCTTGATTCGTTCACATTTTAAGACTTAGGTATTCATTTGTTTGAGGCGAATAGTTGCATAAATTATGTTGAGTCTGACCTCGAAAGGATTGTGCTGCAACTGCGACATCTTAATAATACACCTTAATTCACTTGTCAAACATTATTCTTGAAAGTTTGAAGTTACTCGGACCTTCATTGAAATTAATATTTGCTATACAATTTCGAAACATCTCTATTTGGATTCGGCACAAATATAATCCGTGAAAAATCGCTACCTCCTCTCGATAATAGAACCGTATCAAAAGACTGACTGGTTCCAAAAAATAGCAATCCGATTTTGCGTCTACTGCTGTAATTACATCCGCCATATTTTTTTCGCAACAAAAAGCTGTCGACTTCGCACCGCAACACCATTGTGTTGAAGTTGAATACGACAGCGTAATATTAAAATTAAATTATACCGTGCATATTTAAGATCGTCCGAATTTTTCGCAAATGGCAACCCCGGATAATCGTGTCGATTAAATACTTTTTATTGTTCCAACGTTCCCACGGACGGTGCACGCGAACGCGACCAAAGCTTTTTTATTTTTTCAACGCATCCGTGCCTCGGGCTTGATTCTGAAGGAGCCAAACTGCTTTCATTTGAATCTCGTTTGATTGTCGGTTGCTGAGGCAGCAGCACACTATCATTAGAGTATTATTAACTGTGGTTTTGGTGCGTAAGCGCATTTTGACGTGTGTAAGTAGCGTGATTTATTATTATGTAACCACCTTTTGTGTGCATCTTGAAATTGAGGATTTAAGTATGATCTATTTGGGACTTTTTTTTTTTCGTTTTAAAGCTGTCATGACGTCGTCAGTTTTTTATTGCACCTATACGTTATAATCTACAATCACCTTAGTTTTTTGTCGCCGAGAAATCACAGTACTGCATGATTACTAACACCGTAGCTGTATTTTGCAAGCCTACTTTTCAAACCAGTTTTGACGATGATTCGCGACCTGCTGGTGCCGATTCATACGTTATTTTCCTTCAATATTTAATAAACACTAGAATGACAATTTAAATGATATCTACTGGCTTTTAACCGACTTCCTAATACACATAGATGACTTTCAAATTTAAAGGAAATAAAACAGAAGTCCAAAGACTTTTGGAAAAGTCTGCATTTTTTTCCTCCGTGTCAATGACACAGTTGGTAGACAAGAAAAAAAAACAGCAATGTTAATATTAAATCTGTTGATTAGTGTCCATATATAGATAGGCAGGTGTTTAAAAAAACGGCGTAGGCGCATAGGTGTGGTAACCTACCATAAACAAATTATCTTTTGCAGTTGCCATTGGCACTCCGACAAAAGACTTTGTGCAGTGAGGTCTATTTAGTGTTTTTTTTTTATTTTTTTTTATTTTTTTTATTTGTCACTGCGATAATGAGTTACGTGGAATTCCTCTACGATTTGCTAGAGGTAAGTTTTTACAAGTCTCTAACGTTAGCTTTTCTACATTTGTAAGTTTACTTAACTGAACAACTATTGATGGAATTAACAGTAAGATAAGAATAAGTAGGTATGAGAATTTTTTTAATCATATTATGTTTTATTGTGTGTGACGTATTTTAAAGTCAAAGTCCTCTAGAAGTCCTTATCATCCTTGAGTCCTTGACTACATCTTTTACTTTACCATAACCATTTTACCCAAATTAACACAATCATAACGTTTTTATGTTGCATAACATTCAAAATTATCCTTACCAATATTGGCCCAACGCATTCCAACATGGCAGCGCATTCCCGTGGCTAAATAATAACAGCCGCACAGGTCGATCGATCAGGTTACGCTACGCTTGCCGCGGTTGGTCTGTGGATGGGTGACCATCTTTACATACCGAGACCCCTTGCATCAGAAAGCACGTTAAGCCGTTGGTCCCGGCTGTCATTCGTGGATCTTTGACAGTCGTTACGGGTAGTCAGAAGCCTGAAAGTCTGACAACTAGTCTTACCGAGGGGTATCGTATCACCCAGTAACTGTGTTGTGGTTGTCAGAAAGGCAGTCGCTCCATGTAAAGTTCAGCTGCATTCGGTTATCACTGGAAGCCGATCCCAACATAGTTGGAAAAGGCTAGGCAGATGATGCATTCCAACATCATATATCAATGTTGGAAGCTTTAGGACCAACATTGGTCCATAAATATCCTCATTGCACATCACAAGAACTAAACAGGTGTCCACTGGACGTCCAATTACATCTTCTGCTCAAGACGTGCTCTTCTAAGAAAACATTATATTCGCTGTCGTAACTACTTGTGCTCCAAGTGAAATACGCTTATAAAGACATCATGTGGGATTAATATATCACACATCGGAGAGCGTGGTTGATGAAAGAAAATTGGAGTGATTTGTGAGTACCTACTGAAAAAAAAGGCTTACTAGGTAATACGCCTTGTGTCTAGCAGATGACTAAAATCGGTTAACGTGGTTTTACTTTTTTGTTTAAAATGTTAGATACCTTTTTCAGAGCACTTACTTAATTGACCCAATAAAAAAAATCCATTGCTAGGATTTCAACAGCTAACCACCAGAAAATGGGACGCCTTGCATGGTGATGCTTAGTATGATCATCCATTTTAAACTCATTAACTAGCCTTCAATTTAAAAGGCCCAATAAATTATCTTTCGTCTTCAGGCTTGAAATGGATCATTAGCTAATTAGAAAACTATCAATGAATTTTATGACTGCCATCATGGCCCATTGTGTAGACAAGTCATTAAATAACTCTATAAGGTCATGGATTCCTAGTCCTTGCCCTCGTTTCTCAGTAGTCCTCAAACTTGTCGAGACATGTTCATAACGGGTTGCCAGACCAGAATGGTTAACGGCTTGATACTTCCTAAAGAAGACTAATTTAATTCATCTTTGCTTCTTGTGGTGATAAAGTTTAGTTTTGGTTATAATATTTTATGGTTTCTCAATTGGCAACACTTTGTTATGGTGATACGGGTTTTAAAGAAAGTATAGGCATGATCCTTTATGGTGGTAATTAACAGGATCTCCTATTCCCGGTATGAGAATTTAGAATATCTGTGCCTGGGGTTTTCTAATCATATTTTACTAATTAGAAATAAAAACTGAATGTAAAAGTTCTTGGCTCTCGCTTATAAACCCTGCAGTGCAAAAACCGCACCCTACGCTCTAAATTACTGCACTACTTCTTTGCTTATTAGGCACTCACGTCTACTGCCTCATTCCTTCCAGTGTTGCCAGTGAAAAAAACACATGCCTTCCGAACAGTTACGTACAACTTTTTACACATTACCATAGATGCTCAGTTAAGTCCAGCGTTCCTTGCGAGATGAAATGAAACGTGCTTGCGCAACCGAATTAAATAGAAATACTTGCCTTCTAGGTAATCTAGAAATCTGTTTAGGAATGTAGTCTTTAGGCTGTTAGGCCATGGGGTCGCATACAGCTGGTGTTTGCGTAATTTGAATTTATTTTGTTGATGAGGAATATTATGCGTTCCTCCGGCTTCTGGTAGCCGGGAATTTTATCTGTGGTATATGATTTGATCGGCTATTGTTGATTTGGTTGATATCTGTGTGATTTACAGCAGATTGTCTGATCTGAGACATTAAAAACAGTCCCCTAAACTTAATATTTTTCATTTAAGGGGCTACAGGACCTAAACGCAAAAAACGCAAGTTTTAGAAACAATAAAAGTATATGATCGACTACAGTAAACAAAATCAGAAAAATATATGTTATTCTTCAGGATATATGCTAGGTAGATAGTGTGTTGAAAACATAATTCAACTAATTTGATACGATATAAAAAAATCATGAAGATACCTCTAAAATCCTTCTTTTTACAATAAAAAAACATACTAATATACATACAATCATTCTGATTTTTTGTCAGATTATTCTACAAGCAGCATACTAAAGTAATAGTGTTTAAATTGTTTAGTACAAAACACAGATTTTTGGAAAATAGACAATTTCTTCATATTTTGCAATAAATTACCAGTTGTGTCATCGCGCTTCTTTCTTTTCTATGCAGTCCGACAGTGACCGCGCTTTAGGTTATATAAGCCCCTTAAAACGAAGATTCCTATAGATTACACTAGGAAAGTAATCTTAGCATGATGTATACTGACTTCTACCGCCATCTAGTTACATAGCCGGAAACTATCACACTATTCATAGTTTAAAAAGGAATTAATAACAAAAGATAACAATCTTTTGTTATTAATTCTTTTTTGTAACGGTAATTGTTTAAATACTTATTTAGATTGAAATCACTTCTTTTCGCTTTAGATTGTCATCTACGATACTATTATTAAGTTGTCACTTTAATTAATTCCTTGTTTAGAGCTTTGAAGACGTATTTGCATATTCATCTTAATGCTAAGATACAGATCTTTTCTCACAGCATCTAAGTTTTTGCTGGGTTTTATATAATGTTTTGCTAGGAATAGCTCGTTCATAAAGATCTAACTCTACCATTGAACAGATTTGAATTATGTAATTTAAGCGCGTAATTTGGTGATTTACTAATTATTTGCCAATTATATTTACACAAGGAATTAGTCAATTCTGTTATCTGTTGTTTCTACAGGAATGACGTAAAACATGATTTCGAATATTTAGTTTTTATCAACGAAAAATCCCAAACTCAAACTCAAAGCATTTATTTCAATTAAACCATTAACAGTCACTTTTGAATTGTCAAGAAGTCGGTCAGTCAGAAAATATGAAGCTAGTTGTCAATAATAATGCATGTTTTAGATTTCTTGAAAATAGAGTACAGTAAACTGCATGTTAGTGGTAACACTTTGACCAAGAGTTGTGGTTAGACTGGTATTGTAACATGCGGCCTACTGTACCTACTTTCTTTCCTACAAAGGGCTAAGTTACTAAACCAGTATAAACTTGCACGTAAAGAGTTCTTTATCTAATCGTCGGTCATAACGACGCAGTCGACAATAACATTACATAATGTAGCATTCCAAAGATGACAGATAGCACTGTGAGAAAATTGTGTATCTTTCTCAAATGACTAACAACTTTGTAAGTTGGTATTTATTTCAAATTTTATGTCTGCTTTTTTTGTACATCTTACTTGCAGTCTCTTTTCCTCCTCCTTTAAACGACTTCGTATTTTACCTCTTTCTTTTGACTTTTCTTGACTTAGTAGCTTAGTATGATTAGGTGGTCTAATCAGCAGAAATATTTATCTTGCTTAGAGAGTGCAGTGATTTTTTAAATACGCAAGCCTTAATATATGACTCCTTTTAGTATACAATAGATAACGATAAATGAAATGGGAACCGATTAACGACGTCATAAACGAATCGTGTACCTATGGCAGCTAATTTCCTAGCAACCATAAGTTTATAGTGAAATAGTAATGTGCATTACAAACCACACCCACTAAGTTTTAACTCATGGAACGAAATAGCCAATCACTGTTCAACTTTTGCACAATAATTAAAATACAATCAAAGATGTTCGTGTATTAATAAATTGCAAAACACAAACACTCAATATAATAAGCCCATTAGGTGTCTGTGTCAACATGTCTCACATACTTGTAAACTGTTTACAAAATGCTTACACGTGCACGTGGGTTTGACGCTTTGATTACAAGGCAGAATTCCTCTCTATGAGCCTGTGTACCTATTAAACTATCAACTTTATACATTCCTTAGATGTCTCTGTTTAGGTTAGAAACAGAGTACATACCTACTTGTTAACGAGCACAAACACTACCTATTTTACAAAAGGCTCCCATTTCCATAGTTTTCATAGAAATTGTTCCACACGAGTCGCGTCGCGGCCGCCTACGGGAGCCTTAACTTGCCGTTGTGTACCTACTCCCCAAAAATTGATGCATACACTACTCTGTTTATAAGAAAACACAATCTTCCATTTCAAGCATTTAAGTGTCGAGAGGCATCTTGTTAGAGTGACTTAAATCAGTAGGTACCTAAGTTTTCTGCAATTCAAGAGAGAAATGCATTCATCAATAACAAAGTCATAAAACTGCACAACACATTTACTGCTCAAGTAAACATTAATAAAACCGATAAATTCACCATCAGTCAATAAACCCAAGGCGCCCGACATGATAATCTTTTGCGGTAACTTGCGCGAGCGCATCCCACGATAACGCTACGTCACTTCCGCTTGTTGGAGGCTGCGATATCCGGTCAATAAACTCGTCATTTTGATTTATATACCGTTGATAGTAATCTTTACATAGTAATTTAGTTTAATTTGTATGAGGTTATTTCAATTGTTCATTATGTCAATTATTATGATGATTGAATAATGAATAATCGTCCAGACAAGTCTATCTTGAACTCGTCCCTGCATAATGTCTGTTTGCAAATAGTGACTCAACAAAGCGAACTTATCAATGGAGTCAGAAAAAATATGAATCATTAGGAAACATACCAAACTAACTTATCGACAACAATATTGGCACATAGATAGGTACCAGTTGTAACTTCTAGAGACCAAATCTTGACAAAGGAAGACAGGAAATTCAAGGATGTTGAGCAAGTACCTATTCACAAGATTTGTCATTTCTGTCAGTAACTTGGTTGTGGAGATCAGATAAGCAGTCGCTTCAAGTAAAATACTAGTATTCAGCTGCATCTGGCTAGACTGGAAGAAGACCCCACTATAGTTGGGAAAAGGCTAAAGAGATCAGCTATATTTCTAATTTCACAAAGTATGAGTGGTATTAGAGGCATTAGATGCATTATTATAAGCACCCTATTGGCATAAACCAATTCTAAACGACATAAGCTCGCACGCACATAAATGATTTTTCCCGTGCCACGCATGAAATCCCACCAATGAGCAAAATGCTCATAAAATTGCGAGACCTAGTAACCCGCATCGTGGCAGCATTATGGCAAATATCTGCCATTCTGTCTGAGTCACGCCATTATTCACTTTACTACTAAATGGTTCATTGATAAGTCGAAGGTGCAGGAGTTATGCGCTGGCGCAGCTCGTAAAGCAAGAAAAATATGAACATTGAATATTGGACCAGTGTTTTTCAAGAGATTTTGTATTTATTTGTTTTGTTAGTCATTTAATTTGGAATCTGCTGTAAATAGTTAATTGTGTAATCTATTATATAAAACAAAGTCGGGTCGATTTTTATGATCTTTGATTTGTTGATTTGTCTCCACCCCGAATAGCAGAATAACTATTAAAACATGGGAAAAATAACAAAAAAACATCTGAGACGGTCCGAAGTTCGAGTCAGCTAGTAATTGTCTAAGGGCTGATTTTTCCATCGACAGATAACTTTTGTTCGTGGAATAAAATTGACGTTTGACAGTTTTTGTATGAAATAACTGTCAAAATTTCAAAATTATTCCTCGAATAAAGTTATCAGATGATTGAAAAATCAGCCCTAAGACAAATTGTGAACGAAATAAGACATGATCGACGCAGAATTGCAACATGGAAAATAGACATTGTAAAGTTAATTTAATGGAATTTCCATACTTTAACTTCTAGATTACCTACGCCTTTGCATAAGGAGCGATGAATAATCAATTATGGGCATCATTAGGTTCTTCAAATCCTCGAACCATTGATAAATCAATCAGTGCTCAGCAAATATTTGCCACAGCCCATGCATAAAATTCTTTACATAAAGCCGACTTTTCATTATAGCTACGTATTAGTTCCATAACAAGACTGCCCATTTGTCATTTTTTATGGCCAAATACTCTTTTCTTAATGAATTAAAAACATGGATCATTCACACCTTATGCCTAGCCTCTTGTTTATTCCTTAACATAAAAGAACCCGTTAACTATTTCAAATGAGTTATCCGTACCGTAACTGAAGCATTAAGTCTTTTAACGCGTTCTATTACTAGATTGTTATACGGCAATGCGTCATCACCGCCATCTTTGTATTCAGATCACTCTCTAACATATGGAATTAGAAAGAGAGGAGCGTGGAGAGTGTAAGAAGGAGTTTTATGTCTATTTACGTGTGCCTACTTATAGTTCGATAATTAAAGCTTGTTTTAAGGTATATAACATTGCTATTAAGTTTTCCTGAAATCTCGGAATACGATGATTTCGATGAGATGGCTGGAGAAGGGCAGACTTAATTGCATTTTGCTATAAAAGCCTTATCCATTATTCGCTATCATGTACAATTTTGTCGTGATTTCATGTTGAATCTCTTTAAATGGAGACGATTGTTCGAAGCTGATATGGCCATAAAATCAAATATAGGTTGCTAAAGGGTATAAGTTACCTAAACGGGATATAAAGTAATTAAGCTTAACATGGTATAAATTATTCCCAATATAACTAGGTACTTAAACTTCAAAATAGTATTGAACGATCACATAACATACAACCACAGACATACAGACATGTCAGTAGTACCCATCATAAAGCGTTATGATGATACAGTAGAGTTATATGTTACTCCTTTAAGGTGAATGCTCCGACCAGCCCGCGAAATTCAAATTTTCTTACGTTTTTTGCAATTTGCAGGCCAGTGCTAGGTTGTATGTTGATTAAAATATTATTCGCGGTTGTAAGACATATATAGGTACAGAATTATAATCATGAAAATCATCAATAAAACGCTCTAAGTTCATAAAGCTGTTAGAATTACTTTTTCTGTTTTTTTTTTGTTCTTACACCTTTATGAAGTTGGAGGGTTGTATTGGTGATTTTGATTATTATAATTCTGTAACTACATACGTCTTACAGCCGCGAATAATATTTTAATCAACATACAACCTAGCACTGGCCTGCAAATTGCAAAAAACGCAAGAAATTTTGAATTTCGCGGGCTGGTTGAAGCATTCCCCTTAAGGGCTGATTTTTCCAACGCCAGATTATTTTATCCGAGGAACAATTTTGAATTTTTGACAGTTCTTCCATACAAAATCTGTCAGACGTCAATTTTATTCGACGAATAAAAATTATCTGTCGATTGAGAAAACAGCCCTTAGTTATAACTTCTATCAACGATCGACCTAATATTTAGAAATAACCAAATTTCTTTATTAGCTAAATTTTATCAACTTTATCAGCCACGTTTATCTAGTCCTAACTAATCCTACCGCGGCCTCAATTAGGTCAAGGCAAATTCTCGTCATTCACATGATGGCCAAATCTACAGACATTTTTATCGCGTCCTACATACACATTCGCAAGATCAACGGCCTGTAGCAGCTAGCAGCCAATAAAAGGATTGAAATCGCAATGTCGTGGCCGATCCAAAATGGCTGTTTCCGGTAATCGATTAATCTGCGCTTGCGAACGCATTACCCTTTTACTCGGAGCATTATCCAATTCAGCTAAGCGGTTAGTGACTTCAATTGGAGCTGCACTTGTTAGGGCAAGTTATGTGGAGTGATTGTTTTCGCAGCTAGGTCGGGTGTAACACAGATTGCAGTAGATTGGGATCTGTTAAATTGTTTCACCATAACAATAGATGGAGTGAATGGGTCAATAAAATGGATAGAGCAATAAGGTCTTGAGAACTTTAAGGTGGCAAGAGGCCGTTAATTAATCCAAGGTAGGAGGGAATTGTGATTGCTGTAAACTTGCGGCTGGTTTCCTGAATCATAAACAAAAATCCAACACAAGCGCAATATCGGGTCCGTGGCTTAGGTCCCCAGTGGTCGACGCCCCTGTGGCCGACGCCCCCGATTCGATTAATTTAATTCAAAGTAATTTTTGATCAAATGTACTGTCAGGCACAAAAATTGTTTTACAAAAATATTAAATGTACTTAATATTGATTGTTGGCGATCTATTCTCTCTGCTATTTGATAGATAACTTTTGTTTAGCAAGGAAAAATACTTTATTAATAGGGTGAAACACTTTTCTCGTTTACTGTACTAAGTGAAAAAGCACGAAAAAAAAAAGATATTAAATTAATCGTATCGGGGGCGTCGGCCACAGGTGCGTCGACCACTGGGGGCCTAAGCCACGGACCCGCAATATCTGCCCCTAAAACAGTTCCTCAAATCTTCATTTAATGAAGTGCTTTTACTTAAGGTAAAATCCTACATAATACACAAATACAAAACTAAATCAAAGGACCTACATTGTCTACAAAACACGAAGTTGATAATTACACAACAACAATTGAGTCCAGTTTACGTGTGATACTTCCTGGCCGCGCCACAGTGGAAAATTAAAGAAACATGTTTCTAGATAAATTGTACCCTTTATGTACTTTAGGGTACATGTAGTGGAAAAAATTGTACCTCAACGAATAATGAAATATAATGAAGTTTTAGTGGCGCGGCTGGGAAGTATACTTCCTGGCCGCGCCACCACGGTTTTTGTAAACTATTAGGCGTACCCGGACATAGTGTACACCAAAGAATTGTACCAAAATTGTTCTTTTCCGTACGCTATAAAGAGATTCGAAAATTTTATTACTTTAGAAATTATAGCCTTGTGTTGGTGGCGCGGCCAGGAAGCATACTTCCCAGCCGCGCCACCAAGTTTTATTAGGCGTACCTGGACATAGTATACGCTAAAGAATTGTACCAAAATTGTACTTATCCGTACGCTATAAAGAGATTCAAAAAATGTATTACTTTAGAAATTATAGCCTTGTGTTGGTGGCGCGGCCAGGAAGTATACTTCCCAGCCGCGCCACCAAGTTTTATTAGGCGTACCCGGACATAGTATACGCTAAAGAATTGTACCAAAATTGTACTTATCCGTACGCTATAAAGAGATTCAAAAAATGTATTACTTTATAAATTATAGCCTTGTGTTGGTGGCGCGGCCAGGAAGTATACTTCTCAGCCGCGCCACCAAGTTTTATTAGGCGTACCCGGACATAGTGTATGCTAAAGAATTGTACGCATTATGTACTACCCAAAAACATAATAATATTACGGAATACTGTAATATATTAAGAGAAAACATCAAAACAAACTTAAGCGCATCAGCAGACTTGCTGATCTTTGTACCTACTAGATGTGGCCTCCAAATTAGAAGTAGCTACTGGAATGATCTCGGTGGGATGGTTGTATAACTTGCACAGAAGGGCGAGAAATAAGCAACACAATACGAATCGATATGCTAATCAAGAAAAATAGACCATCAGGAACCAGATAAGAACTTGGTAGGTAGGTACTTAGGTATTAGGGACGGTCAGCAACGAAAATCGTCAACACTGTTACTTTTACGTGTCAATAATTATGATTTCAAAAACTGAAATGTAAGATCTACTTCGTCGTTAACTATACCTGTTAAACTATGGTGTCTTTGGATTTGTATTTTAGGTTTTTGCCATCAACTTCCGAAATTAAAGTTATTTTTCACTTTATAGTGTTTTTGGAAGTCTGTTGTTATTTTTTGTAAAAAAGTTTTTATTTTTCACTTTTTAGCGGGTCAGTTTGTAATTTATCTAAGTTATAATAGCCTTATGTCAACTGCTTATCACCTTTAACAAAATATTGCTTTTCCTGATGCAGGGACGTTTATTGTTGAGGAGTTCTACTAGTAAGAACCAGGAGAACTGGAGCTGATTGAGAAGTCACCATCAGCTCCACTTCACCATACGCATTGTAATGAGCATAAATTGCTTAGCAGCTATATTAAAGTAATCGAATCGCAACCCGTAAAATATTTGTCATTGAGTAGTTCCGATGGCCATTTGTGGTCTTCATCATCAGTTCCACTTTACCAAATCATAATTTCCGAGAGCAAATGCTCAAGTTACTTTAATAATAGACTTAGGCAAGAAAATTTTTGATAAGGGCTAAGTTTATGTTACGTTTGGTCGTGTAAAGACGCTGGATGGCATTGTATTATGCGACTTGGAAAATAAAAAAATTGCCAAATTGCTAAATAGACCACATGACGAAAAGTCATTGCGTGAAATGCAACGATTGAGGCTTTTATAAATCATCATCAGCCTATTGCAGTACACTGCTGGACGTAGACCTCCCTAAGTTTGCGCCAACGTTCACGGTCCTCCGCTTCTCTCATCCAGCCACTACCGGCAACCTTTGTTAGGATAATTATACAGAAGAAAAACTCGCAAAAGTATTTCACTTTAAGAAGTATTTATTAGTTTATAGACTAGATGCTGATAATCCTGGCTGCAGCATTTTAAGTTCAAAGCAATGTTGACATAAGTCTGGACTTATGTCAACATTGCTTTGAACTTAAAATTTTGTCCTGTTTAAAATGAGCCCAAACACGACTACGGTGCTGTAATTTCAAGGTTTGTAGAAGCCAGGAGCATCAGAAAAATATGCTCCTGGCTTCAACGTCAGGTCTCTATGTACTTCGGTGTTCCTCATTAACAGTACGTTTATCCACACATCGATCCCTTTTCAATGAGCCTAAACACGATATATCTGCTGTTAGTTGTCGAGGAGTTAGGTACTCTGCGGACTATCCTGACTGCAGCATCAGGTCATGACTTGATGATCATGAGACCAAATGTGGCAAATGCCCTATCAAACATCAAAACAATTTACTAAAACAGTCCTTGCCTGTTCGAGTTAGTTAGTTAGTTAGTAACTTCTTAATGTTAAGGAGTTGTGCCTTCCATCATCAGCCCTCACAAAAAGGAGGAGGTACTATGTTCGGATGATTGTATGTTTTTTTTTTGTATGTTTGTTCATCGAATACTCCGCCAAGTTACTCGAACAGGGAAGGACTGTTTTAGTAAATTGTTTTGATGTTTGATAGGGCATTTGCCACATTTGGTCTCATGATCATCAAGTTATGACCTGATGCTGCAGTCAGGATAGTCTGCAGAGTACCTAACTCCTCAACTAACAGCAGATATATAGTGTTTAGGCTCATTGAAAAGGGCTCGATGTGTGGATAAACGTACTGTTAATGAGGAACACTGAAGTACATAGAGACCTGATTATTAAAGTAACTTGAGCATTTGCTCTCGGAAATTATGATTTGGTAAAGTGGAGCTGATGATGAAGACCAAAAATGGCCATCGGAACTACTCAATGTAGTACCCAAACTATCACCTCTGGTAGGAGCATTGCGTCGAATGTCTGCTTGCATTCCTAAAAAAGCTCGCGCAATGATATATAACTCTCTTGTTAGACCCCATATAGAATATCTCATTGAGATATGGGGAACTGCAGCAAAATCGGTAATCCAGGATATACAAATACTACAAAATAAGGCAATAAAAACACTATACAACTACAACTACCTTACACCAACCACCAAAATCTACAATGATACCAAAATACTTAAAATAAATCAACTCTATACACTTAAAACATGCATCCTAATACATAAAATCATAACACAAGACACACATTCGCATCTTAACTTTAAAAAGAAAACTTGCACATATAACGCAAGACGACGAGACAAAATAGAATTAAGAAAACCTAGAACTAACTATGGTAGGAAAAATATACTATATGAGGGAGCAAAACTTTATAATGACATACCTGATGATGTGTTTAACAGTAACAGTCATGCATATAAAAAAGCCCTAGAAGAATACGTTAGGACGAAGTACTAACACCTGAATGTCACCTAATATTTTTTCTTTTATTTATTTTTTTAATTATGTTGTTTTGTATAACAGTATGTGATCACAGAGACTGTATCTACTTTTTTATATATTTTCTATACATTTCTCATTATTTAAGTGAACCGTTATGTTCTTTTGAGAAATAAATGTCTTTAAACCGGAATTATTGACACGTAAAAGTAACAGTGTTGCGATTTTCGTTGCTGACCGTCCCTAATACCTAAGTATCTACCTACCAAGTTCTTATCTGGTTCCTGATGGTCTATTTTTCTTGATAAGCATATCGATTCGTATTGTGTTGCTTATTTCTCGCCCTTCTGTGCAAGTTATACAACCATCCCACCGAGATCATCCCAGTAGCTACTTCTAATTTGGAGGCCACATCTAGTAGGTACAAAGATCAGCAAGTCTGCTGATGCGCTTAAGTTTGTTTTGATGTTTTCTCTTAATATATTACATTATTCCGTAATATTATTATGTTTTTGGGTAGTACATAATGCGTACAATTCTTTAGCATACACTATGTCCGGGTACGCCTAATAAAACTTGGTGGCGCGGCTGGGAAGTATACTTCCTGGCCGCGCCACCAACACAAGGCTATAATTTCTAAAGTAATACATTTTTTGAATCTCTTTATAGCGTACGGATAAGTACAATTTTGGTACAATTCTTTAGCGTATACTATGTCCGGGTACGCCTAATAAAACTTGGTGGCGCGGCTGGGAAGTATGCTTCCTGGCCGCGCCACCAACACAAGGCTATAATTTCTAAAGTAATAAAATTTTCGAATCTCTTTATAGCGTACGGAAAAGAACAATTTTGGTACAATTCTTTGGTGTACACTATGTCCGGGTACGCCTAATAGTTTACAAAAACCGTGGTGGCGCGGCCAGGAAGTATACTTCCCAGCCGCGCCACCAAAACTTCATTATATTTCATTATTCGTTGAGGTACAATTTTTTCCACTACATGTACCCTAAAGTACATAAAGGGTACAATTTATCTAGAAACATGTTTCTTTAATTTTCCACTGTGGCGCGGCCAGGAAGTATCACACCAGTTTACGATTGTTAGTGGTTACGAAAGCTATCGTTTGATGCGCGCGCGCTGATGGCTGACACTAGCGACCTCTGCCGCTTCCGGTGCGTCTGCTTCAGTGATTTATTGGCATTTATTAGTGGAATGGTACTGTTACTGATAACCACTGATTGACGTGATTTGATTTTCTGGTATTTGGGATAAATTGATGTTACAAATACCAAAGAATTCTAGAGCGAATTAATTAAAATCTAGTAGGTACTTAAGTCTTTTTGAGCTAAAATAAACTTGAACTAACTGGTCTGAAACATTTGCTCTTAAAAGTCTCCAACTTTTTCTATTTCCCAATCTGTAGCCAGAACTATTTCAACTACATACTCAGTAATCTAATCATAGATGAAACCAACGACTTATCTAGGTCTTAATCTTTTATCATACATAGTACGTTAGTCAGATGTGTCTTTTCTCCGTTTCCCCTCAATATGTATATTTCTAACGGTGATCTCTCACGACTAACCACGAGGCAGTACGTGTCAAAATGACGGTTTGGAAGCGTATGCGCATAACTGCGGTTTCTTCTGGAATTTGTGGCATGACAGAACGACAGTGGACCATAGGCATTCGGGAAATGCGATTTGTCTAAATTACCTAGAATTTATCTTCAGTTTACATTTTCAGGACGCAGTTTTGGAGTATTTTATTAGCGTTAGTTGACGTTGATATAGTAGAATTACATTGTTGGTGTCTGTATTCGATGTATTTCGAACAAGATCACACAACACAGCTCCTTTAGCTTCCTATTATAACTCGGGATGACAAGGAAACTGATACTGTATATTTTTCTTTCTTTCAATTAAAAAGAAAACTCAACGATACATTTTTACATTCTAATTCCGTGTTCCCCAGAACTCCTATTTCAAATTAATTTTAACATCTAAACAAAACAAACTATGAATTAATGTATACCAAATGGCGGGGTACGTTTTAGAATTGAATTCGTCAGCAACCCGACACGTTCGGGCGATGACAGACAACCTAATTGATATCGCGTTGCTTCTAACGAAGTGGTCTATTTTGAAAATCAGAACAACTACTTAGAAGTATAAGATTGTATTGTAATACGCTGTTAGTTGCTACTGAGGCTAATCGGTTTAATGAGATTTAACATGGCTTCGTCCAGTGAAAACGAGAACTTGTCAGTTTTTGGACTTGTTCACCGTTTTCCGTCTAGTGTTTCAGATTTAGTCTACTGAACAAGATAAAAGAAATTATGAACGATAAGAAGTTTACCAAAAAGGTGTCAATAATCTGCTTTCTAGAAATGTATATATCATGGTACATTTCTCGTAATTGATTTCAAACATTTTTTAATCAATGCACCTACATATCCTAACACCCGAAGCTGTGACGTTGCGTAAACAATAACAATCAATGCATTACCGTTGTATGATGGACCGATGTGATGTCAGTCCATTGAAGAAATCCGTTTGTTTATCAATGAAGTTTAATATTACTCCCACACTGGTACAAAAACTGATCTCCGAATGAGATACCTAGTAGAGAAGTACGGCCAAAGTCGGGTGAAAAGTCGTAGGTTTTATGTGGGTAGTTGAAAAATGATGCAAAAGAGAGCTCATCATTGTTACGATATCTGACGTTAGGACGGTAGCTTATGCTGTCGAAGTCTAGTGAAACTGGACACGCCATAGAATTTGCTTACGTTTTTATGGAAGCAAAAAAAAAAAAGTGAAACCACTTCGAAGAACTCTCAATAACAAAAAAGTTTAAGACGACGTTGATGAAGAATCCGCTAGCAGCTTAGCAGAAAGATTGAGAATAAAATAGGATGATAGTGCTAATTATTTAAAGATTTATTACGAAACTTACGAGATATAAAATGGTAGATAATATAATTTAAATACCCTCAAAAATGTTTCCATAAAAATGCGCACATCATAGCAGTACGTAACCAAGTTATTCATGATCATGTGAACGCACGCATTTTTCAGATAACAATCTTCTGAGTAGGAAAGTAATAATAGTAAAATTACATTGCATTGTTTCTAATAGAAATGTCCGTTAGCTCCACAGTCTTCTTCCGACGTAAAGTCACGCACTGATTTATAGAAAATAATGGGAATTATTCTTATTAAATATTTTTTACTAATGAGTGGAATGTCAATGTTTACTGGGTCTTCTTTTACGTTTTTGCTATTGTTGAATCAGTTAAATGCTACCTACCACACATTTTTTTTTCTTTTGTAAACGTTTTTTTATTAATTATTATTATTTACTTAAATCCTCCACCACTCTCTTCTCTGGAGTTGACTCTGCCAAATGAAGTAGCGCCATTTTCGTAGATTCAGTAGAAAATTAAGAAACGCAACTCGCAACTAAAATCCTCCTAGGGCTTTGACAAAAACGGCCCTTCTACCCAAACAATGACAGAAATCAACATTGTTCATTACATAACTTTTAATTAGACATCATTACATATTCCACGGTACCGTCCCGCTGCCGGGCGTCGAACCCGCTTCCGTTGCGCGTGCGCACCGGTGATAACCATCGAGACTTATTATTTAAATTTTGTAATACCATGCTCTTATGAATATTGAGTTGTTGTTATGCGGCGTTTGTTTTGTAGAAGTTGCGGCAATTTAACTTGTTCCGGTCTCATTTACACGTAATCATAGCAGGTTGTTGGGTTGGTAATATGGTATTTATTTTTTTGCTTTTTCACATATTACCTTAACAATATGCTTTGTTTTGTAACGCACAATGTAGGAATGACACGAAAAACTGCAACGATGACCCGGAATAATAAGCCCAGCACAGCACCATCTAAGACATTCAATTCATAGCAAATAACGATTTCCTTTCCTTTCATTTACAACCTATGTAGGTACTAAAAACTTTTAGTTCACATTATGACATCAACTGATTTTGTAAAATTACCAATACCTACACTATGACTTCACGTGAGTTGCCCCATTAACTTATAATGCCAATAGAATACACAGCCAAATGAGCGAACCCGCGGGCATAGCTAGTAGCAAATAAACTGGTACAAAAGTGAACAGACACGAAGGTTAAGATACTGCACTCTGCAGAAATAATTACCACATCCAACCAAACAAATAAATCAAATAAACTAAGTGATTTAACTTAGATTGCTGAAAAGTTAATAACTATTGCTAGACACAGACACGCAAGGCTGGGAAAATATTGCGCTAACTTTACAAGCATAAGTTATTAGAGGCATTTTTCAGATTAAGTGGCTTGTGTCTTGAGTAGGAGTTCCCATTATCTTTATTATTAGGCGACGAAAGGCAAAGTTATTATATCTAGAAAAAAAAACATTTTCGTCCACGTGGAGTCATGTGACTATAGCCGAAAATCTGATTCTCAGAGAATGAAGGCATTTTTGGTAGACCATGTTATGTATGAGCAAATTTTATCGTTTCATTTTTAAGCGAGGTAGATAAAAATATGCTGATAAAAAGGCCCTTCAACCTTACAACTAGTTCAGTTTACTACGAAAACACTTGAACATAAGCCCTGGATATATTTTTGGTGTAATGTTTAAGTTCTCACGTCAGCGCGTGTCGATAGCTTAACAAATACAAAATTATATCAACAAGATAGATAAACAAATACAAACAAAATTCAACTTTATTTCGAAAGTTATAAAGGTAAAAAAACAGTTCTGGAACATAGGGCTAAGTTTGTACGCGCATCACCGTCACACGTCAATCAACTGACGGTGTGACTTGATGAAAACAGAAGTGTAGAAACGTCAAAGAAGTTGTACAAAGAAGTGTACCCAGAATAACATTGAAGTAAGAAAAAAATAACGGTTTCCGAACCACTCCAACCGCCATTTTCTAAATTAGAACACTAACTGACAGCTAAGTTCGCGCCATAATTTATTTGGTGCGTTCCGTTTTAAACGATGATGTGTGCGTTCGGTTGAGAACTTTTTCTGTTTAAAGATACAAAATATATTTTGGGAAAGACATATTTTATGCAGAAGAGTTTACATTTTAAAAATTGAGGTATACTATTTATCATTGTCAATAGCGTCTAATTCGAGCTTGGTTCTATTTTGAATAACAGCAATTTCAGCGTAAGCACATAGACTATACATACATCAGGATTTTTTGCCTTTGATACTGAAGAGTCTGTACGACTCTATAAACATTTTTTCGCTGAACTGATTTCCAGCAACAAAACAAGTTCCAGGTCCGTTTACTCCGGCCCCTCCTTTGGCACATGTATAAACCTTGGAATATCAAATAAAACACAGGGAACTGTGTTAATAATCACCCCGAATGGTGCTCGTAACAAATTAGAGACGTCAACTCGTCGCCCGCGGCCGGACACAGTCGTCAAGTGGATTGTGACGTGCATACAATTGTTTTGACTAAAATAACTTTTGCGTTAACGGGAGCTTTCGCTAAAGAAGTTTTTTAACTGCTTTTGGAGTAATAAATTATTTGATTCGCTGTCATGCCTCAAAGTAGGGTGAGATATCAGCATTTTCCGAACGTAAAAGATCTAAAAGCAGCCTTTTGCCAGATTCAAATGATTGGGTGCATTTTTGATCAGAAGCAATTCAAATAAGTAATGCATTTCAGGGTCCAAAAACAAAACTATCTAAATATTTGCAAATGAGATGGAGTTGAAATCAATTCCAACTGTTAGAAATCTAATACCTAGTCTAATACTTAGTATATTTCCCCAAGGTCTTCCAAATCAGTAGAAGGCAAGTGTCTACCCGCGTGGGAGATGTGATGCAACCCCGTATAAGGTGGGCGTATGACGCTTTACCTTGTAATTAGATAACGTTTTTATGCCATATAAGATTTGAAACCTTGTTTTTTACCTTCCTTAAAGTTGAGTGTCTTCGTGAGAATTGTGGGACGTGACGATTTTGTTAAGTAATTTTGTAAGAAAGACTTGTTTAGTTTTTCTTGAAATAGAATGGCTGGGAGCATGATGCTTTGCATAACATTTGCGACTTAATGTTCGTCCTGGCTAGTTCTGAGATAGAAGATATCGAAAATTCTTAGGCTTCATTTTATTTGTTACCTACCTACTTTATTTTATGATAATGCCCTTGCCTGTCAGTGTAAATTTCATTAATGATTAAACCTATTAAATTGTTTTAATTCAAACATTGCATGTAGGTGGAAAAGGTCTTGCTGCCTAATATGGTTCGTGTTATCTCTACTTATTTCGTAATCTTTTTGTCGGCAATCATTTGCATGTGTTATGTCAAATAACTGATTAATCACATTCTTAATTATTTCCAATGTAAATAATATGGAAACGTCGTTAAAATAGCCTGAATAAGGAAATACAAGTGTGGCATTTGAAAGCCTAACAAAACAAAACTGTTTGACAGTTAGATTTAAAGTGGCCACATAAATATTAGTCAAATGAAAGAAATATTTTCAAGTAATGCTATACAATTTATGTTATTATGTTCTCTAGCTGTCTAATGTCACCTCTGCCTGTGTTATTTTACAAATGGTAGCGTAACATCCTCATTTTCTATCTATCCTTTTGCTGCGCGGGAGTTGCGAGCCAAAACGTCACAACCGCCGCGTCACTTCAGCAACCTGCTACGTTTCGTTCCTACTATATTTACGATACAACGAGTTCTATAATTGAGCGATGCGGGAGAGCTCAACACATCGCGGTCCATCTTTTTAGAATACGACACAAATAACATTCTATATTTGTAAATTTATACACCACCAGCTTTGAGAGCACCTAGGACTTCGCGAAACGCAACAGGATTCTCACCCTTATTCGTTGGCGATAAAACTCACAGTTAAGTGGCGGTAATAGATAGGATAAGGTACTTCGTTTTACTTGCATAGAATATGCTAAGGTGGTACGGTTACGCAGCAGCCATGCCGATGACCACATGCATCAATGTTTGTAAATAGAAACACAGCGTACTATGGCACGGTTTTGATCTTTCAGTTTAGAACTGGGAACAGTCCATCGCCTGTTTTCCTCAGATGAAAATTGGAATGAATGGAGAACTCTCAATGTATTTTAAAGCTTAGCAGAAACCCGTGTTCACGATTCGGGTGGCGTATTTAAAGATCTGTGCGACTACTAGTGACATCTCCTGAGCAAAGATCCTAACTTGGCTTTGTTTACTAACAACATTTAGCATTCGAAGCGCATTCGGGATAATTTGACAACAGCGTGGGTCAACAAACAAGTATTTCAGTCTTCGCTGAGACTGTTTCATAGAAACATTAGCTTCAACATGTGAATGTAACCTGCTCAAAGGCATCTAACGTGTGTATTTGCCCATCCCATTACCCAGCTGGTTTGGGAAGTGAAAAATCACGCTTATCGCGGCACAAACAGGGAACGGTGGTCCGTGGCTCGAACCATCTGTTCGTTGCACCCATAAAGATAACGAAAATGTACAAACGGGAACGCATTCACTACGTATCAGTCATTTGCGGTGAACGCACCCGCGCCTTTACTTTGAATAAATTACGCGCGAAAAACAGTCGGCCATTTTGCATATTTCCGTACGATGTGTTCCATATTCGAGAGTACGGTGTGTATACAGCGCCTGTTTGATATTCTCTTTGAAATGTGGTTTATTTTTAATCGCGTTGTCCTATTTAATCCGTTATGCGAGTGTGGAAGCGCCTCAATCAGTCTCAACGGTAGCCGTTGCTTTCGACGTCGTGTTTTCTGTTAAAACTGAAAATAATCTAGCAAAATGCTTAAATACATAGTTTCAAAGATAAAAAAGGTCGATATATTTTTAAGAGCACGTACTTGGCTTGTTGGGATATGATTTTAAATATTGTTCTCTTTGTTTCAGATTTATCCGGATCCCGAGTCGGAGAAGGCTATTATGGGATCGGTGGTGTACTGTATCCACCACAAAGAAGGATGCCAATGGTCGGACGAGCTACGCAAATTGAAGGTGAGTGAGAAAGCTAAATATTTGCTAAGATAAAGTTAAGTAGGTAAATAGATCGATCGATCTATCATTTTGTGTGCGCTTGTCATGTCACGACACATTTATTCATCTGGCCGACAATAGTATTTAATTTATGACAGGGCAAGTGCGAGTCGGTTTTCAAAATTAATTGCTGTTAAGTTCATTTAGCGTGAACACGCTAATTTGTCAAATGTTCGCTTGAATTAAAAATAAATTAAAGTCTTCTGATGAATTTCAATAACAGCATTGTTATAAGTGCCTAGACTACAGATTTAACAACTAGTTAGCACTATAAGGCCAATTAAAAAGTCGTATATTAATCAAATGAATTATCCGGTTGCTTAAACATTCTTTTCTTTTTCTACTGCATTACAAATTCATGAATATTATTATTACACAATTTCTTTAAAACTTAGATCTCGTTCGAATCACCCATAAAACTTAACGACCGATACGATAACAAACCGTCCTATTTAATCTTTACACCCGATCCAACATTTTAAGATCACTTTCTTATGTGCAGGCGCATCTGAACACGTGCAAGCACGATGCAGTGCTTTGCGCGGCGCAGTGCGGTGCGATGATCCCGCGCGTGTTGATGCAAGATCACTTGCGCTACACCTGTCCGCGCCGCCGCGCCAACTGCGAGCATTGTCATAAGGAATTCTCGGGAAGCGCCTTAGAGGTAAGGGTTGAGGATCCTTTTGATGTTTTCCCGCTGTTTATGTAGATGAAAGAACCGTTAGTATCAGATTTCGTCTTTGGTAGTGTGAACAAGGATTAACAATTCAAATCAGATGCATAATTAGAATTACAATTCCTAAATAAGACAACAATAATTAGGTACTCCTGCATAACAAAAAGCTGAGAGGACTTATGATGGCTTTTCGAAACAAAAACAGTAGCTTTTGGCCGAAATGTTCCAGCTAATGCTTGCCAGCATTGGCTGGAAAATTTCGGAGAAAAGCTACTGTTTTCAGTTCTGATTTGTAACAGCATGTAAATTGTAATTTTCAGGAACATCAAGGCAACTGTGGCCACGAGCCAGTTTACTGCGAGAACAAGTGTGGAGCTAAAGTGCAGCGAAGACATACGCAGCAGCACATTCAACAACATTGCAGTAAACGACTAGTGCCTTGCAAGCATTGCGGACAGAGTTATACCCAGGTAAACATCTACAAATGTTAGTTCATAAGGGTACTGTCCATACTATACTGTACCATACTATACTGCGATCGCCAACCCGCCTGCCAAGCGTGTCGATTATGGCAAACCCCCCATTTTGGGGGAGGCCTATGTCCAGCAGTGGACGTCTTTCGGCTGAAAAGATGATGAGATGAAGGGTACTGTCAATGACCCTTTGGGAATTTTTGGGTGAAAAATAATATAGGAGAAAATAAACTTTCTACCCTCCAAAACATATTCATTTACCTTACCTACTGATACTGACCTAACTAAAAGTGAAATCCTATTTGATATGCTTGCTTACCAACTTGAACCTCGTCTCGAAACTTTATTTTTGTAAAACGCCTTTTAAAACCTCACCAGTCTAAAAAGCCGCCTCCACCCTTTCACAGGACACAGTATCAGCACACGGAGCATCATGCGCCCGCGCACCAGTGGCGTGTCCACAACGTTGCGGCGCGAGTGGCGTACCACGTGCAGACCTGGCGGCTCACCTACGGGATCATGCCGCGGCCGCCGCTGCTGCAGCGTTACCCTGCTCCTTTAGAGATGCTGGGTGTAGATTTAAGGTATGTTCCAATGGTTATCACTAAAGCGTTTAAAGCTTAGAAAACTACAGGCAATGTAGTACACTTAGCTATCTACAATGCAAATTATAAAAGCGACGAGGATACAAGCATAGTGAAGATAGCAAATAAGTATAAAAATAAGCATTTGATGATTTGATATCTAGTCTGAGTACTTACTTTTGTAAAGAGTTTGAATAACACTGCGAAGATAAGTATCCAAGCGACCCCGGGCACGTGTCACCGTAATATCAACCCCTCTTTGAAAAATTCACTATTAATTTAATTGTAGATTAAAGGTCTTACAGTTTTAACAAATCTTTCTAACTTTACAGGGAACAAGACAAGCTCTAGAAAAGCACACAGAAGAAAGTTGTCAGCAACACTTAGCCCTCGTCTCAGCTCTCGCCAGCCGCCAAGCGCGACAACTAGACTCGTTGCGCTCTGCAGTTGCGCGACTATCGGTCAACTGTTCTGGTGCTCTTGTGTGGCGTATCAGCGACTGGGCTGCCAAGATGGCAGAGGCGAAGTGCAAAGATGGCGTTGAGCTTGTGTCTCCCGCGTTTTATACCAGCCAATATGGATATAAGTTGCAGGTAAGCTTTCAAAAGTTATTTTTTGCTATTTCGTTCAATCATAACTGGAAACTTCCACGAACAAAAGAATGATGGCATTCTTTTTGTCGTAGAAGTTTCCAGTCTTACGAAGACCATGATCTACGCTCAACCCCTTCTGAATTGCTGTGGTGATCCCATTCTGTCTCCCGAGGAGAATGAGTCATATTTTCCAAAAATTGCTAATTGCAGAGCTAAGTCTGAAAAAAATACACCTGTTCCACATTCACACTTCACTAATATCTAACTACCCACTTTTGGCATGCCTGCCAAATTCCCGGTTCGTCCCCACGTGTTAGTAAAAAGCTCCTTGATCAATAATAAAAACGAATTCACAATTATTATTGCCACGAATATGCAGTGATATATCTGCAAATATAGTAAGTATGCCGTGCATGTTTATTTTCAATTGTTGAATTTTGACCTCTTAACACAGAGATCGTGTTGCCATCCAAACCTCTTGTCGTAACGCCATCGCCACATGTATCACATTTGTTGGTAAACAAAGCCATGCCGCTGTATTTGTATGAGTCAACGTGAGTATGATGACTAAACTCGCATCCCCACGGAGACTAAATTAGACACTTGCT
Source organism: Mesoligia furuncula (assembly GCA_916614155.1). Lineage (NCBI taxonomy): Eukaryota > Metazoa > Arthropoda > Insecta > Lepidoptera > Noctuidae > Mesoligia > Mesoligia furuncula. Next base: position 27,684,743 of record OU744803.1, read on the forward strand.
CATTCAGTGTGTAATGTAATATTATTTTGAGTGTAATAAATCATAGTTGTACGTTTTAGTAGACTGTGACATTTGTTAATTAAATGAATGTCTCTTCTTTTTCTTGCACTTAAACTTTTGAATGACTAGTTTGTAGTTATTTTGGTTTAGACGATTTGCTTAATAGGTTTTGAATCTCCATGGCAGGATCCTTTCAATTTTGTCTCCTGATTTCTAAATTAAAAACCCATGTTATTTTAGTGACTTGTACCATAAAACTAAATTCTCATCTCCTTACTTTCCAGGCGTCACTATTCCTCAACGGCAATGGAGCTGGCGAAGCAACCCACATGTCAGTCTACATCAAGATCTTACCCGGTGAATACGACGCCCTTCTCCGCTGGCCTTTCGCCCACACGGTCTCTTTCACCCTCTTCGACCAGAGCTCAAGCCCAGACAGAGCCTGCAACATCGTCGAGAGCTTCGTTCCCGACCCCACATGGAAGAACTTCCAAAGACCATCGAAGGAACCCGATGCGTTAGGCTTTGGGTTCCCAAGGTTTGTCTCCCATGAAATGCTGAAGAAGAGGAACTTCATCAAGGATGACGTCATGTTCTTAAGGGTTAAGGTAGACCCCAGTAAAATTGTAGCTGTTTAGTAGGTATTATAGTTTAGAGGATAGTTATTTGGGTACGGTAATAGGCCAGATTGAGGGTGCTCCACAATTTAATCACGACAGTTTTTAAAATTCGGCCAGTATAGAATCAAATTGAGGGTACATACAAAGGCAAAGATAAAATATTAATGGGTTCAATAATTATAGTCGGGTAAATAGTTTAATTTAAGGTTCTATCTAGTTTTAGAAGCCTTAATCCATGTTTCTAATGTTCAAATTTTGAGTAGAATTACAGTGAAGTGGTTAAGAGTACTAAAGAATTAAGTTGCGGTTAGATGAATTTATGCTTAGATTTAACTTAGTTCTAACTTCAGGCTGAATCCAAGTTAACTTAAGTTAGTTATTATGTGTATTCTATAGTCATTATTTAGTATTAAGTAACTTGAAGTCATAGTTTTAACTGTAAATATTATTTTTATACTTAGCTCAGTATTTTGTATATATTTGTAAATATTAGTTTTAGTATGCGCATACGCAATTGTTATCCTTTCACTAAAGATCTCTTGAGTTTCATTGCCGGCAGAAGAACGTAACAAGCTCAGCATGGTTTCAAAGTATTTTATACCTTATTTCTTTAGGCATAGTGTACATATTTCTTTACTTTAACGAGACTTGCTTTTCCGTGCCATATTTAGTAGGATGTTTACCTATTAGCACCATTTGCAGATGTTTTTCGTAGGATGCCCTACTAAATGTAGAATGGCCTAGAAATAAGATTGCCTGAAACTAACACGAAGATATATTTTATCAGTATGAGATGAAAACTTCGTTTGCAAATGCAAATTAATGCCATATTCTTGCTTTTAAGGTTGTTCAAAAGCCTTACTAATACGACTAATGGTTTGGATTTTCAGTTTATACTAACCCATGCGTTGATATAATATTTTTCGTCGAACAACCTTCCTTTCCCCAACCCTCCCCGCTATTTCCAACTCTAACAATGAGTTATCATTACTGAACCACCTTTTCGGCTCATTTAGGCAGTGCATTAGTTTTCAGGCCATCCTAATAAAATCGACCCAGTATAAATATACACATTTTTATAGTAGCCTGCAAAAATTGTGTGTAGCTCTCTCCAAATGTTCAGAACGCATTTTTGTTAGCCTTAAGCGAATTTGATCGAAGGCTCTTTGAAAAATGCTGTGGACTTACATCTTCAATCTTTATCCCTAAAGGACCGACCGAAACCTTTGACACATGCCCAGCTTCGTTATATCGGCAGATCTTTGTATATATTTTCTGTTTTACGAAAACAATAATTTATGGATTTTTTTGTTGATGACATTTCTGTACATACTGTCTATACGGGCCATTCAAGTATTTCGTAAGCACTTAGGGGGAGGGGGGGTCTTTGCTTTGCTTTTTTGATGACATGTTGGATGGGGAGTCTGGATGCTGATTACGTCAGCAGTATTTTATTTTTTACTTTTTGGGACTTTCTACAAAATTTAGTCGATTTTGGTTTGAACACATATGGCCTTCTACACCCTACTTGTCTTTGCTTGAAAACGAAAAGCATTTTACTGCTGCTCTTAAATCTATAAAGAAACCAGAGCACATTAAAAATGCATGTACCAATGTTTACGTAAGCATGGGACGGGGTAAGAGCTTTGCTTACTTTTGCTGACGAGGGAGAGGGAGGGTTAATAATTGCAAAAAGTCTGCTTACGTAATACTTGTACAGCCCCTCTTTGTACATACAAATGAATGTTTTATTAAAATTATTGATATTTAACCTAAAATTCTTATGTATTCGTTAAGCTGGAGTTAAACCAAAGTGTTATGATTGCTTTGCGTTTTTAAAAAATATGGTGTATTGTACATTTCCATTTTGCAAAGTAAATCAACTTAAAACACGGCTAAAGCTGTATGTAAGTAAATATATATTTATCTCTATAGATACTTATACATTTAAGTTTTTGTTTTCGGACTTTCGTGTGCTCCTTGTATTAGCTTCTTTAACGCAAATTATTTTTAACTTGATCTTAAAGATTTCTCAAATTATGTAAGTATATTAATGGACGGTGTTGCAATTTCCGTCACAGGTTGAACAAATACAGTTGTAATGTTTACATTCTTTATTTTTCCTTTGTCAGTAGTTTAAATTCAGTAAATATCTGTAAAAGTTTTTAAATATTTTACTAACCAGCCTAGTTTCCTAGTTTTCTTGGTTAATTTGGATCTCTTCTAAAACGCTTTTTTATTGAATAATTTAATCTCAACTGTAATATTACATTCCAGTAAAAAACATTATTATTAGTCTGGAAGCCATTCTGTAATTATTTATTTTATTACATTTAGGCTATGGGATTAATTGAGAGATTTATGCAAAAAAAAAAACAAAAATACCGCCTTTTTTTCTAACGTTACTTTGTTTAGTGTTCTTCGTTTTTAATTGTCTAGTTTTTGTTCTTTAAAATCTGGAAGTATGTGCCTGTTCCATAATGATAAAATTAATAGATAGATGGTCATCTGAAAATATGCAAGATTTTTTTTTAGCTTAGGTATCTGATCTATAAAAAATATTTTTCTCTCACTTTGCCCTAGCTTTTTGTACCTTTTTTGTAATCCGTAGTTTACGGCTAGGCTACTTGCTATTATAACCTTAGTACCTAAATATAAGACTAATTAAAATTAAAGGATAAGCAGATTGTATTAAGCATAGGTCTAAGATACTTGTAAGCATTTGGCAAACACGGACACAGTAGAATGTAAGAAAATGAAAATAATTTGAAAAAATGGCCCCCACTAGATTTTTAAGAGAATGGCCCATCTTAGATGTTAAGAGGAAATATACTATTTTTCCGATTTAAATATGATTTTTATTGACATAGATTTGACCCCTTTTATCAATGAATTATGAAAGTATGTATTATACTTGGCGTTCTGCTCCGAATGCACATCATCGTGAAAAAAAAAAAATATATTTTTAGAGTGGAGATCAGGTATCGGCAAGCCTAGTAAGGGACGCCCCGCAGCTAGATGGACCGACAACCTTAAAAAAGTGGCTGGGATGACTGGATGCGGAAGGCGGAGGACAGGGTGTTCTGGAGCCTGGGAGAGGCCTATGTCCAGCAGTGGACTGAGATAGGCTAAGTTGATTGATTCGATAGAGCTTTTAACTCCCGTAAAGGGACGAACATATATACAGAAAGTAAGTGAAGTACAAGTAGGTACAGACGTGACATCAAAAACAAGTAATAGGTTTTAGTGAAATTAGACATTGGCGCCGATTCTGTTGTTCACAAAATGTCCGTGACTATCGCCGGACCACCAACGCCAATCGCTTTCATATTTGGTAAATAATTAGTACTCAATTGGTACTAATTAGTACTCGAACCACAAAATTGGTACCTTAGTAGTTTTCGAGAAAATCGACTTTGAAGGTGGTCCGGCGGTAGTCACGCTCCCTTCAGCAGGACCACCATGAGCGCCGAAAAAGGGGGCACGCTACAGGTATTCTAAGTATACAAATAATTAGTACCCATAAATGTGATTTATTACGTAAAAAAAACCGAACTGTAACATTTGTATTTACCGAGAAATCAACGATGATAACTTTCTCGCAATTGTTCAGCAGGACCACGATTTTGAATGTTGATTCCAAGTTAGAGAAGCTTGTCGCTTTCCTCAAGCCTACATAGAAAATTAGTAAATTAGTTGCCAAAATTCGACACTAGTACTCTAGTAGTTTACGAGATATACCATGTCCATTGGTAGGGTGGCGGTAGTCACGGTGCCAAATCATTTCAAGATTTCCCTATTAAAAACTCTGTGATTTCTTCCCAAATTTGTACAAAAATTAGTACTCCTAAAAAAGTTAAAGCGACCAAAAATTCAGATTCCCAAGTGTTGTATTTTAAGAGCAACAAGCTTTCATTACTTTTCCATACAAAATCTTCGCGTATAACCCGACCAAATTAAGTTGTCAACGGTATTGAGCTGTTTAAGAGAGGTACACTCGTGCACATACATTAATTATGGATGTCGGAATAGTATTAACAACAGTTCAATATCTAAATTTTCATACAAACAGTGTAATTAAGAAAAAAAAAAATATGTACGAGTGTACATCTTTTAAACAGCTCAATACCATTGACATGAAATGAAATTTGGCACCGTGACTACCGCCACCCCACCAATGGCATGGTATATCTAGTAAACTACTAGAGTACCTACTAGTGTCGAATTTTGGCAACTAATTTAATCTTGCAGGGTAAGTACTAATTTTCTATGTAGGCTTGAGGAAAGCGACAAGCTTCTCTAACTTGGAATCAACATTCAAAATCGTGGTCCTGCTGAACAATTGCGAGAAAGTTATCATCGTTGATTTCTCGGTAAATACAAATGTTACAGTTCTGTTTTTTTACGTAATAAATCACATTTATGGGTAGGTACTAATTATTTGTAAGTATACTTAGAATACTTGTAGCGTGCCCTCTTTTTCGGCGCTCATGGTGGTCCTGCTGAAGGGAGCGTAACTACCGCCGGACAACCTTCAAAGTCGATTTTCTCGAAAACTACTAAGGTACCAATTTTGTGGTTCGAGTACTAATTAGTACCAATTGAGTACTAATTATTTACCAAATATGAAAGCGATTGGCGTTGGTGGTCCGGCGGTAGTCACGGACATGTTCACAAACTAAACTAAATTTAAGTTCAGGCATCTTTTTCTTTCTATTTCATTAAGAAAAGGACGGAAGATAAATATTAGTTTAGTCCTGTCAAATAAAGTTCGTTTATCATGTTTTAGATATACCGACAACATGAACAGAATTTTTTTTTTTTATACAATAAAGGGCCTCATTGAACTAAAAAACCGGGCAAGAGCGAGTCGGACTCGCTAACCAAGGGTTCCGTAACATCCGGGTTTATGCATAAGGTTTATGTTTATGAAATTAAATGTTTTTTTTATATTTTTTATATTTGAGTTGGTTGAATAAAAGGTAAATTGCGGTTTACGATTAATAAAAAACATAAAAAAAAACTACTTACTAGACCTCGTTCAAACCAATTTTCGGGTCGGTTACATGGTATTGTACATCATATATTTTTTTTAGTTTTATCATTCTCTTATTTTAGAAGTTACAGGGGGGGGACACACATTTTACCACTTTAGAAATATCTCTCGCGCAAACTATTCAGTTTAGAAAAAAATTATATAAGAAACCTCAATATCATTTTTGAAGACCTATCCATAGATACCTCACACATATGGGTTTGACGAAAAAAAAAATTTTTAGTGTCAGTTCTAAGTATGGGGAACCCCAAAATTTATTGTTTTTTTTTCTATTTTTGTGTGAAAATCTTAATGCGGTTAACAGAATACATCTACTTATTAAGTTTCAACAGTATAGTTTTTATAGATTCGGAGAAAAGTGGCTGTGACATACGGACGGACGGACAGACAGACAGACGGACGGACAGACAGACAGACAGACAGACATGACGAATCTGTAAGGGTTCCGTTTTTTGCCATTTGGCAACGGAACCCTAAAAACTGTGTCGATTATTTAAAAGCAAAATACATTACTTCAGATTTGATTATATTCTAGTATGTTTAAATTAACGAGAAGGTGTGAATAACGATGGCGTCATGACAAGATTTAAAAGCGCCAAAAGCAGACTTAAAAAGTTCTCGAAACAACTTTTAACTGTTCCATACAATACTTCAATACCTACACGACCCAAATGTAGTAGTGGGACGGCCGTTTATTTTTCGCGATTACGATGTTGGTCCCATATGGGAACAAGTGTTCAGTTTGATGGTTTGTATTGTACCCCACCCTTAAATATGATAACACTTTTATTATACATGCTGTACCTACCTATAAGTAACGCCGAGGAAAGATCGTACGAATCATATTCTATTCGGTCGGACGGTCGGTCGGGGCAGAATAAAATGGTGCCAAACACAAAGTTGTCAGCATTAAAAACTATTTCCAAATCAGCCGAGCAATTGATTGAATCGAATCAAAAGTCATTTATTCAAATTAGGCTGAGAACCAGCACTTTTTAACCGACTTCTAAAAAAGGAGGAGGTTCTCAATTCGGATGTTTGTATTTTTTTTTTTTATGTTTGTTCGCGCATAACTCCGTCGTTTGCCAACCGATTTGAAAAATTATTTTTTTGTTGGAAAGATTATACTTCCCAAATGGTCCCATGAAAATTTTATCAAAATCGGACAACCGGTTTTTGAAAAATCAACAAAAATCTAAAAATTTATCTACATCGATCTTTTCGTTTACTCTGCATTGCGTTTTTTGTTCGTGCATAACTCCGTCATTTACGAACCGATTTTGCTGATGAGCAGTTGACATTAGGCTATTGTAACTCAGATAAATTACAAACTAACCCACTAAAAAGTGAATAATAAATACTTTTTTACAAAAAAAAAAACAACCGACTTCCAAAAAACACTATAAAGTGAAAAATAACTTTAATTTCGGAAGTCGGTGGCAAAAAACTAAAATACAAATCCAGACACCGACTTCCGAAATTAAAGTTATTTTTCACTTTATAGTGTTTTTTGGAAGTCGGTTGTTTTTTTTTTGTAAAAAAGTTTTTATTACAAACAAAATTACATGACAGTTCCAAAAAATGCCCGCCCTTCATTCGTACGGTCTTATCCCGGCACCGAACTTACCCCAACATACTAGTTAGACCTTTAGGCTATAACGAAAGTAGAAAAATAATAACAAACACGGCAAAGTTCAATATGGACTACGAATACTAACGAAAGAGTATCAAATCACTTTTACCACGCACCTTTGGCCCAAATCTATCAATAAGTCAACTGTACGCTAAAAACCTATTTAGATATCATTCTAGCTCAACAAATCATTGTGTTTATAATTGAAAGTCCGACTATCGGTGTTATAAATTATAGATTGGAGCAAACTGCGGCGACTGTCACTTGTTTATGTAATAATCGTAAATCTTTAACGTGATTGAGATTGTGAGAATATTTGGGGGATGTCTTATGGCCGATATTTATTTGTTCTATTTTCAAATCATAACAATCTAGCGGGGTAATTGCGTAACATACTATCAGTAGCAATGGCTTTCATTGCGTAATTTTTCGTTGATAAGTGGACTATTTTTTTTAACATAAAATATATATAGTGCCCAATTCTTCTTTAGGCTATATAACATCACGCTAAGCGAAAATGAAATAATACCGCGGGCAGCCGATGTGGTGCGATTTCACGCGGACGAATTCGCGTGCAGAAGCTAGTATTAGTATAAGTATAGAAGATTGGATAGATGTATTGTATTAGTCCTTATCTGTACAAAAGAATGACGGTAAAAACAAGTTTTAAATGATTACTTAGTAAGCAATTCAGAGGGGCCCGTGGCTAAAGAGGGGCCCGTGGCTAAAGAGGGGTCCGTGGCTAAATAATAACAGCCGCACAGGTCGATCGATCTGGTTAAGCTACGCTTGCCGCGGTTGGTGGTGACCATCTCTACATACCGCGACCCCTCCGTGCCTCAGAAAGCACGTTAAGCCGTTGGACTCGGCTGTCATTCCTGGATCTTTGACAGTCGTTACGGGTAGTCAGAAGCTCGAAAGTCTGAAAACCAGTCTTACCAAGGGGTATTGTATTACCCAGTAACTGGGTTGTGGAGGTCAGATAGTCGCTCCATGTAAAATACTAGTATTCAGCTGCATCCGGTAAGACTGGAAGCCGACCCCAACATAGTTGGAAAAAGGCTAGGCAGATGATAACTTAGTAAGCATTTCAGCAGGGGGAGTATGGAATGTGTTGGTGTAAATATACAATGCAAATTAATTAGGAATTTGTTTACTTAATCAGTACAAAACGCTTACAAAAATAACTAACTACTTAAAAATGTAATGAAGTGACTTACATGCTATCTTAACAAGTAGATATTGCACATAGAGCTAGGTATTTTGTGAGCTTCCTGATTGGCTGAATGTTGAAGTGTTGAGGGCAGATGGCTGTTGTATCTTCTTTTGGGCTTTCTGTAAAGTAAAGAATACCATAATGGTTAGGTGGTACTGCTTTTATCAAATCAAAAATGATTTATTGAAATTAGGCTGAGAATCAGCGCTTTTTGAATGTGAAAATTACATAAGACCATCCCCCAAACCCCCTTCCCCACTTCCTAGAGCTTTAGCTGGGTTTAATAGGATGCCAATGACTTCATCTATCCTTGTTCCGATTTTGATTCTCATTGACATTATCATCATTTATGCTAGTGGTAAATAGGAAGGTCCATAATAATTATGTTCAGTTTCACTTATATTATTTGAATACAAATCCGCCCGTCGGATAATGAGAATGAAGGCGTTAACAAATTCACCTATCAGAGGGCTGAGGTACTAGCCAGTGAGCAGCACACTTCAAAGCCACCATAAAGTTTGAATCAGGCTTTAATGACTATTGTTAACTTCAATCAGTCTTTTCCCAACTGTTGGGGTCAGCCTCCCATCTAACCAGATACATCTGACCAGTTGCAGCTGAATACCAAAATTTTACAAGGAGTGACTGCCTATCTGACCTGCAAAACCCAGTTACTGGGTAAAATGATACCCCTTGGTAAGGGGTACGTATTAAAATCCCGAATTTTAAAACACCGAATTTTAAAATACCAATGGACGAAATCCCGAAAATTGAAACGCCGAATGGTTGTTTGGTCAAAAGTTTAAAATCCCGAAAGTTCATTTGCCCGAAAGTTTAAAATTCCGAAGTTTAAAAACCCGAAGTTTAAAATCACGAAGTACAAAATCCCGAAATTGCAAAAAATTGAATTGTCAAATTGTTGAAATTTTGTGTAAAGGGTTTAAAGTAACCTTACCAAATCTAACCTCGGGGTGCCCTTCGCTCGCTCTTGTCTCCTATGTTGACGAAACCCGCTTCGCGGGGCTCCTATTTCTGTATAAAGGGTTTAAAGTAACCTAACCAAACCTAACCTCGGGGTGCTCTTTGCTCGCTCTTGCATTCTATGTCGACGAAGCCCCTATTTCAGTGTACAGTGTACTTCCACACCCGGCGCTTTTTGATAGTAGCTATTTTTTTTGGATAGAATAGACCCTTTTTAGTGTAAATTTGAAAACCGCAAAGTTCGCAAAATCATAGTGGCCGAGAAAAAAATCCCAAAGTTTTTTTTTATCTACAAAAAGTTTTTTTCAATCTACAAGGCGTAGTCGACGGAGCCCCGTTTCGCGGGGCCCCTATTTCTGTCTACAGGGTTTAAAGGAACCTAACACGAAGGGGATGACGGGGGACTCGCTCACTCGAGCCCCCGTCATCCCCTTCGAACCTAACCTGTCCAAGTCGGGGTGCCCCAAGTCCCGAGCTCGCTTCGCTCGCTCTTGCATCCTAAGTTGTCATTACAAATGTGTTAGCTACTAAGTAGCAAATGGGTTTGCCGGTTCTTTGTAAACACAAAACCGCCTACCTGTACTTTATATCCAACTTTTTGAGATTTGAACACTTTAAAAGTATCTTCACTCATTATAGCAACCACTCGGTACTAAGTAGCTAACAGTAACTACAAATTAATAAAACATTACGGAATAAAATATTTTTTCGAAATCTACCCCCGCTATAAAAAATATTAAAACATGTTAAGCAGAATGCCCACCGTCATAACTGTGTTGTAGTGCCATCTATGAGTAATCCCGGGAACTACGTCGCCGCTCTTTGGGATTTCATCCATCGGTATTTCGTCCATTCGGGAGTTCATCCATTCGGGATTTCGTCCTTTCGGGATTTGAACATCGGTATTTTGTGTTTCGATATAACGACTATCGACATTTAAAACTTTCGGTATTTTGAATTTCGGTGTTATGGACGTCGGTATTTAAATCATGGGTATTATGAACTTTCGGGATTTTGATACGTACCCTTGGTAAGACTGGTTGGCAAACAGAAGTGCACAAAGAAATGAATCAATTTTGTTTTATTAGACTTAGGGCTGATATTTCCAACACCAGATAATTTTATCGGAGGAATAATTTTGAATTTTTGACATTTCGTCCATATAAAAACTGTCAGACGACAAATTTATTCCACTAATAAAAATTATCTGTCGATTGAAAATTCAGCCCTTAAAGATATTTCCTTGTTTTGCTGAAAATGAAGACAATGATACTTACCATTTGTATCTGCAGCAAATAATCCATAGCAGACGGCAACAGAGGCTTTGCAGAATTAATCTCCATCATAGTCAAGTGGTCCAGCCTACCGTAACCACCTCCCGACTTCATCAGCGCATCCATTGAGGTCCGTAACTTGGACATGCGGATGTCCCAAATATCTTTGATTATGGTCTTTATTTCTGAAGAGTTAGGGACGTCTTCCGATGCCGCACCGAGGATAAGTTTTGCTTCAACCATGTAGTGTTCATTTGGCATTTTTGTGAAGAACCTGAAATAATGCAGAAGTTATTTCAAAATGAGAGAAAAGTTTAATTACAACAAGGATACTGTTAAAGGCATATACATTAAAAATAGGGTAATGTTGGTTGATAATGATAATACAGTAACTACATGACTTATTCACTACATTAGACTTAAGAAACTTGAGGTCAGTGGGTCGTTTTAGGGGCGGATTACTGCTGTGCTTCAGTAACTTTGTATTTTTATATCATTTATACAGGGTTATTTGAAAAACACCAAAAACCTCTTAAGAGGTCATTGTACTCATCATTATGAACAACTTTTACTATGGGACCAAATCTGAAATCGCGAAAAAAAATTCAGCTGTTCCCTACATTTATGTTCGTTTAGCTCGTCAAAATGTAGGGAACAGTTGATTTTTTTTTCGCGATTTCAGATTTGGTCCCATAGTAAAAGTTGTTCATAATGATGAGTACAATGACCTCATAAGAAGTTGTTGATGTTTTACCAATAACCCTGTATAGGCCGCTGCTGATGCTAATAACCCTGTATACATCAGCAGGTTAATAGCATTAAAAAGGCCAAGTTAATTATTGTGGGCTTACTGTACCAAAAAATACTAACAAATACTTTCAGAAATATTTTTGAAAAACAAAATTGGAATAGAACAAACTTCAAATTAAAACTAACCTAGATCTTTTCTCCTCTTCCTTGATATTTTCCAAAGTATCTAATTCCATCCAGTCTGGAGGCACTATACGGCACTTTTGCTTCTGTTTCAACATCATAGCGAGCCATAATGGCACATTTAGTGGCAAACCGGCACGGAATGGACCAAATTCACCGCAGATCAGATAGATTTTGTCGTACGTGAAATTTGGTATTACACTAATGATTCTGTTCTCGCCAATAAATTCTACTTCGTATGGGTCCATTTTAGCAAGCAATCACTGTTCCTAATTGGAAGAAACTAACACGTTTTCACACAAAATAGTAAACAACTTTTAGGCAGTGAGTTTTGTTTTCAGTTTTGGACTTTTTGACGTAAAAAAGTGCGGGAAACACGTCCATGCCATAATGATAATACCACAGACGACAAAGGAGAAAATAACTGTTAATTTTAACCACAGGTACCGCAAGTATTTTTCATGTATCTTTTGACTCACGAAATGAGGCATTTCAATTGTTAGTGTGTTACGCAATTACGACGCTGGCTATTCACCAAGTTTTACGTTATTTTGATGTTGAATTCTATAAAAACGAATTAATTCTTATGCTAGATCGTAGCGACATCTACCTAATCAACTTGCTAGCTTCTACAATGCGTACATACAGATTTACAGAATAGTTTACTGTAACCAATGATAGATGTCGCTACACGTAGCGTTCTAAGTTAGCATATTTTGAAAAACTTCGAAATTGAACCCAAAACTCTCAACTAAATTATTATCATCGGAGCATTATTATAAATTATCTTAGATCCAGCATTCTAAAGCTAAAGCTCAAACATTCTAGTGAAGCAATACATTAATAGCGTAGCGATCGATGCAAATCGTTTTGGCAAAGTGCAAACTCCTAATTACTAGCCGTAAATTAGGGTGGCCGGTTGACAATGTCTCAGACGGTTGATATTTATGGGAGGCCTCGTTGGCGGGGCCCGGACTTTTGCCACCCCCATGTCTGTCATAGACTAACGTTTTATGTGACTTCGGAACTGAATTGACGGTCCTATTTCAAAATAAAATATTCGAGTTTTGTAATTTGAACTATGCGATGCGTGCTAATGAAGGCGATTTATGGGAACTGTGTCCACGCTTCTTCAAAATGTGGGGTGTAAATTTCCTCTTTGTAAAATTTATTGAGGTTTACTTTAATAAAAACGGTAGGTACCTAAATAATTGTTAAGTATGTTAATATCGTGTGACCATTGGTATCACTTAGGTACTCATACAATTTAGTAAGTAAGTAGGTACTTCGTAGCTAAGTTCACTAAAGCAGGTAACAGCAGGTAGGTACCGTATCCAATCGCTAGAAAAATTCAAAGATTTTCAGGGTCCTGTAAAAACGAAAGCAAATACCCTCAGATGTCAAATAGCTCAGGAATAAGTTGTAAGTAGCTACATTAGGTATACCTACCTCTGAGTACCTACGTATTTCATACAAGCTTTGATCAACAGGAGAACCATAGTGATATAAAATAGAAACTGCTATAATATTACATCATGGTTCAAGATAGGTACCTACAGGTAATCTCATATCGAGTTTACCTATTTGTCATTGACTGACACAAAACCACAACAGTTTAGAACAACGTCTTATAAACAACAAAAGACCACAGTACATTCATGACCTCTCAAGTACACACTCCTATCAACACGAGACGATATTTACATTTAAACTTCGTTTCAGAGAAAGAAACTAATGAATAATGCATCAGTCGCTGCTTTACTAGACTTGGAACATGCTTGGAACGAAGATGCAAAGGTATTTGTTAATATACTTTCATATTATGTACCTACAGATATACTTCTGATTGTATTCTCACTATTATTCTGGCATTTAGGTAACTTTAGATAACTATAATGGTTTAGGTTATTCTTTTATGTTGGCACGTACCAAAATGTATAGCTGTACCCTTAAAATTGCGTAGGTAACACTTTTATTAACAATCTGAATAGGTAATTTTGAAGGATGTTCCCAATCCAATGCTACAGATGTTCGAAAAAATTGCCTGCTCAACAATGTAAATAACACAATGAATGTTGTTGAACTGTCAGCACGAAAGTCATTGCTACTGCTAATGTGTTACGCAATTACTTCGCTGTTTGTACAGACGCCAGCACATCAAGCTGTCAAATTTCTTAAATAGATTTTCAACTTTATCGCTAAAGCATAAGGTTCAAAGTTGATTGGGAAAATTTGACAGTTTCGGGTAGCTTGATGTGCTGCCGTCTGTACATAGACTAGTTAAAATACCTAAGTCATAATTTAAGGTATGGTTTCGAAGATTTTTGAATCTTCATTGTGGTCAGTACCACCAAATCTGGCTTCCTGCAGTTGTTTTTCACCACCAAATTAAATGTTACTTCGCTTGGTATAGTTTTTTAGGTGATTTGTCGACAATAAATTCAAATGTACGTTTATTTCAACGTTTTAATTCGATTTTCGCGTAACAAAAACAGAATAAAGCATGTTAATCTTCACAAAACATAAAATTCGTTATACAGATCTAGAAAAATAGCTTTTCCAAGCAAAATAAATAACGAAATCCGTCTGCACGAATGGAAAACACACTCAGACATCTTTCTTCTTAAATCTGCATACAAATTCGTGAGATCGCGCGCAAATTCGCCCAGTCATTTAAAAGCGATTCTGTTTCAAGCGAGGCGCTGTTTTTTGGCCATAAATATGTCGCGAGTGACACCTAGCGATGTACTGCCATCTAGCGGCGGCGATCAGTATGCTAGTCACGTGCTCTCCAACATAGATGGCGCTGCATGTCACTCATGTTGGTGAATGTGTTTTAGAAGTTACTTTGAAATATTTTGTTTGACTTTTATCAACTCGTATTTTTTTAAATAATGTTGTTAGTATTTTAGGAAATAAAGACAGCGAACAGAATGACACTTCGGTATTTTTAGAATTCTCTGTTTAAAAAAACCTGTTTTATAGTCGAACTAGCTGCGCCCCGCGGTGACACCCGCATAAGTATCGATCCCGTGGGAATATCGGGATAAAAAGTAGCCTATATATTAACCCAGGCTGTCAGCTACCTCCATACAAAATTTTATCAAAATGTGGTCCAGCCGTTTGAGCGTGGAGAAGTAACAAAGATAACACTGACAAACTTTCGCCTTTTTAATATTAGTGTGATAATAAACTTTGGATGTAGGTACTCTGATGCTGCATTTGATCAGAAATTCTTTTTTCTAGCTCCTACTAGTTTATACTATTTTGCATTTTATTTTATTGCATAGGTAGGTATCTGGGGTAGGTACCTACTTATATTTTTTTCCATAATTAGTAGGTACCTACCTTTATTAGCCTTCTTAGGGATTCTAGCACCACCATTTCATAATTCTCGAAATAATCACAAAGTAATTTTCAACGACACTTGATTGATTCAACTTTGTCAGTCGTCACCTCAATCTGCCAGACCTTTTACAACTATGTTGGGGTCGGCTTCCAGTCTAACCGACTGCCTATCTGATCTCCACAACCCAGTTAGGTACTGGGTAGGTAAACGATACCTCTTGGTTACCTTTGAGTTGTGAATTCTCAGGTAAGCGAGGTGCAGGGTAGGTACCTAACTATTTTTAAGAACTTTGCTCACTTGTAAAATAAACATGTCAGGAGTTGACAATTGTATCAAGTATTAATACCCAAAGGTTCGTTATTAAATGGAGATCAGATACACGATGTATCTGGCCACCACTTAGTGAATTTTTGTTTTTTTTTTCATCTAAAAAGATGAAAAAAAAGTTACTATTTTCTCACATTGAATGAAGTTACCAAGATATTATTGTAACAAAATTTATTTCAAAGAGTGTCCATGGAGTGTATTGTCCGTTCTTCTCCATAGGAACCTACCACGCTTGGGAATGGGTCACTAGCTTCATCTATCTGACTGACCCTGACCGACTTAAACAATTTAAAACTGCCTTGGTTCAATTGAGATATTTTTATAAGATAGGTAGGTCAGATACTTACATGAAGTCCAAATCCCAAATCAAAAAATAAAAACATTAAAAGGTCTTCAATAAAATCAAAATCGAAAGTCATTTATTCAAATTAGGCTGAGAATCAGCAATTGGAAAAAATACTGGAATTGCTGGAATTGCCCCTCACATATCAACCAAAACTAACTAACTAAGTAGCTGTTGCATTCATAGAAACACAAAATCACACAAAATTAAACTGCTTTCTCCCCAAAAAAGTCCCACCTTCCCCAGCGTCTCATTAACCACTTAAAGATAACTTATACTTACAAGTTACATAACACCACAGTTTCACAGTCAGTTATTAAGTGAATTATTATAATTACACTTAGCCTCTGCCAGTTGAGAACAACTTAGTTCACTTATCTCATTCTTGCGGCGGCAAAAGTTTTCGCAGCGAATTTCTATGTTTTTGTTTTTAATAAAAATGTTTACGGCCCCTGCACTGCTTTGCAACTGTGAGGATTTCGTTTCATTTTAGTTTTTGGTGCAGTTGAGATTGCATTAAAATAAATATGAGGTCTTTTTCATCTTTGACCGTAATCAAGAGAAATTAGTATGACCATATTGGAAGTCGCTTGCACTTTCCTTGGGATTTACTTTTTCCATTGAGTGCCTAACATAAGAGTCGACAAACGCGTTGATTTACCATCAAGAAAAATCTTTACATACCGAGACCCCTCCGTGCCTCGGAAAGCACGTTAAGCCGTTGGTCCCGGCTGTCATTCGTTGATCTTTGACAGTCGTTACAGGTAGTCAGAAGCCCGAAAGTCTGACAACCAGTCTTACCAAGGGGTATCGTATTACCCAGTAACTGGGTTGTGGAGGTCAGATAGGCAGTCGCTCCATGTAAAATACTGGTATTCAGCTGCATCCGGTTAGACTGGAAGCCGACCCAACATAGTTGGGAAAAGGCAGGCAGATGATACAGACAGGGTGGCAGGGACATTGATGCGCAACCTGTTACCTTGGATTCAGTCCATGATTCTGAACCCCTGCATTGAATTTCTCGCAGTAATAATAATAAAAAAAATGCTGTTCCATAAATTTTGACCGCGTAGGTAAGTATTGCACTTTTCTATGAAACAGCAGATTTTTTTACCTACCATATAGACAGAAAATATTGTTAAAATTGTCTTGAGCAAACAGGCAATGTACTCAATTATAAACATGTGTTTTATTGTAACTGACATTTCTTATGTTATCTATGTTAAACTCATTCTTGTCTACGGTAATGTGGTGGCAAGATGTCTGTGTGCTTCAATATTTTTTATTAAAAATGAGTAATACAATCAAATTTAGTGATTTATTAAAACCTTTAACAAATAAGTAGGTATATCCCTTGGGTCTAGCGTAAATTATCCTTCGCTATGCAAGTTAATTAGGTAGGTACCTCAAAGTTTACTGAGACTTACAGTCTCAGTAAACTTTGAGGTACTATACCTACTTACCTAATAAAGAATTAGGAAAGTAGATCACAGATATTACAGCACAGAAAAGTGATTGTCATTCAAAAATTTACCAGAATAGTCTCGATTATCATAATAATCGAGACTATTCTGGTAATTTTTTTTATTAACCTATAGTCGGACTTCTATTTAACTGCAGTAAAATGACAGCTTATGTGTTACTTAAATCACTGAAATTGGCATCTTTTTGTTTTTTCGCGGCCATCAACCAAATCTTGTTTTTCTAATACAGAATAGTGTAACAAACGAAACTTATTTGACATGCATTCTCTAAACTCAGTCCGAAATGAGTTATTAAGTAGTGTCATTATACTGCAGCTAATTAAAAATCGGACTATAAGTCATTGTAGTCCGGTTATAACGACTTAGGTAAATAATAAAAAATGTTACTAGTTTCTTATATAAAAATTCTCCAACAAAATTCAGCCGAACGTTTAGCATCTCACCTCCACAAGATGCTGTAACCGGACCGAAGTTATCAAGCTGCGCCGAAATCTCACAGCATTAAGCCAGAGGGGGCAATTAGCGAAAAGATAGTAAGTTATAACTTAAAACTAACATCAGAAATTCAGAATAACGTTAAGGGAAAGCAGATTTGGATGATTCATTCGTTTTCTTAAAAATTATACTGTTTGGAGTATGAGTTATTTTACTTGCAGTTGCACCGTCTTTGAAAAAGAAGCCAGTTGTTTATGATTGGTAAAACGGTGAACCTTTTTATAATAAAATGGAAGTTGAGCAAAAATGCTGATTGAATAGTCTTTTTCTTGAGAGAGAGAAAGTATAAGGATTTGTTTACAGACGCCAGCACATCAAGGTACACGAAACTGTCAAATTATTCCAATCATTTTTGAATCTTATAATTTAGCGATAAAGTTGAAAATTTATTAAAGAAATTTGACAGATTGTAGTAGCTTGATGTGTTGGTGTCTGTACCTTCCTGACAAAAGTTAACTTAAGAGCATCCTTACTATTATGAGAGCAGGTTCATTTACAGAAGCATGCTACTGATGCTGCAGTATGTATTAGCATGATACGAAATGATAATGGAACAGCTTCGGGCCTTGACTTGTGACATTCTATCAGCTATAACGATGACGGAAAATCAAAAATGTATGGGACTGCCACAAGGTACCGAAAAGCTTATGTCAATCCCGTTTAAAGTCGTTGTAGGAATACAAAAAGCTTTGAAAGCGATTGCCACTTGCCTAGAGAGGCTTGCTCTCACCGAGAGGAGGCCTGAGTCCCAGCAGTGGAAACATTAGAGGCTGATTATGAATTTATGATTATGACTGAAAGAAAAGGACATCATCGTAATCCACAGGATTGTAAAATGATAGAAGTTGTGATGAATGATTGGAAGTAAGCAGATCCAGTATCGCTTTTTTGTTTTGAGGATGGGAAATCAATCATCAAAGGACCCACCCCGCTCTGGGTGTAGCGGAAGGGAGTGTCAGACTCTTACTGACTAAAACCCACCCCGTGTTCCTTCCTTAGCCCTTTATTTTCCGGGGCAGCGGTAACCCTTTCGGACATTCCCCGGCAGACTTTGGCCCTGACGGGGCCCCTTAACTGATGCTGACATCTCTTTGAGGCGCGCGTGGACCACGTACGCGCCGTCCGCCACGGGCCTGGTCCTGATCGGACGGTGAGCTTATCGCTTAGCTTTATCATATACAAAGTCTTAAAAAATTAACCCGACAAACTATAAGAGGTGTTTTAGACCATCGAACTGAACAACTTTCACTATGGCCCCAACTGTAACAAGTGCCTTGCTAACGCTATTATCATAACTGGCAGCTATTTTTTTTCATCAAACTCAAAGCATTTATTTCAAACTAGCTGCGCCCCGCGGTTTCACCCTGTTAAGTGTCGATCCCGTGGGAATATCGGGATAAAAAGTAGCCTATATGTTAATCCAGGATGTCAGCTACCTCCATACCAAATTTTATCAAAATAGGTCCAACCGTTTGAGCGTGAAGAAGTAACAAACATATAAACAGCCACTCACAAACTTTCGCCTTTATAATATTAGTGTGGCTAGCTGCGTCCTGCGGTGTCACTCGCGTAAATGTTAATCCCGTGGGAATATCGAGATTAAAAGTAGCCTAAGTATATGTTAATCCAGGGAGTCAGCTAACTCCATATAAAATTTTATCAAAATTGGTTCAGCCGTTTGAGCGTGAAGTAGTAACAAACATATAAAAACACACACACTCACAAACTTTCGCCTTTATAATATTAGTGTTATATTTGTAAGATTTTCAATATTACAGGCACTTTTGAATTGTCAAGGGGTCGGACAGTCAGAAAGTCAGAGAGAAGCTAGTTGCCCATTCAAAAGCGTGGTGGGCGCACGTTTGGAGAAGAAACTCCACGGACACTCTTTTAGATAAATATAGTTACAAACCCCCTTACTTCCCGTGGGTGTCGTAAAAGGCGACTAAGGGTCTTACCGGAGAATGGGCAGCAGCGTTCTCTATTTATTCCACTATCATACCATACTGCGATCGCCAACCCGCCTGCCAAGCGTGGCGATTATGGCAAACCCCCCCCCCAAAATTGGGGGGCCTATGTCTAGCAGTGGACGTCTATCGGCTGAAACGACATATTGGTTACAAAATATTGGTTATGATAAATGATTTATTTGATTGTTTGTAAGTAAATCATTTATCATTGACTATTTATGTAAGTAGGTTTGCGCAAACACTGCTACACACGTCAATGTTTTTTTTTTTTAAACTAGACGAGGTCGGTGTTTCCTATCTGTCGGTTACATCATTCATGTTGAAATTTATGTAAGTGAGAACGATGCAGAACGTTAAAACCACAAAATGCAGAGAGTACAGAAGTCAATCTACATACAAAGTGTGCTCGAGCAACGCACACATAGACACCGCTCACGGACACGATATAAAAGGTTACAAGCTCTGTGCACGATATTTCGGACCGGTTGGGACTAATGCGAGTGCGAGTGCCATCCGCTTGAGACACTTGTCTGTGAAGTGCAAAAATGGAGCAACAAAAAATATCTAAGCTTATATAATAGTTTCCTATTTTGAATCAGTATAAACGAAGTAACTTTTTTGTAAGGTAAATTCACGCCACCAAATATTACGTAAGTTGAAAACATGATTTTTTTGTTTGTGTAGATATTGGTGTCGATTCTGTCGTTCACAAACTAAACTAAATTTGAGTTCAGTGCATCTTTTTCTTTCTATTTCATTAAGAAAAGGACAGAAGATATTTTTTAGTTTAGTCCTGTCAAATTAATCAGCGCCTGACGTAAATTGACGTAACTTTAGTTGGCAAGTTTTTAATCACGTCTAAACTTGTATGGAGTAGTGTCAGGCGCTGGTTTTAATATTGTAAAATAAGGTCAACAATAAATCAAACAACTAGATACGAGTACACGATAGTTTTTTGTGCATAAGCCAAAGTTGACAACCCTAGCGCGACCGCCGAGCGTAGGATGAAAAAGTGAAGTACATACATGTGATTGACTTCTGCACTCTCTGTATTTTGTGTTAAAAGCGTACCCAGTAAATGGTAGCTTTATGGTATGTACATAGTGTTCACATGTGTGCTATGCAATTATACAATACTAAGAGATTGAATTTATACAATCCAAATATAGTTTTTGAAATCTTCAGCGGCTATAACAGTATTTTCAAATGCTAATCAATTTGTTTATGCGCCCTTGTGGAGCAAGACCATCGTCACCGGCCTAGTCTTTACCCAACTATATTGGAGTTGGCTTCCAGTCTAACGGGATGCAGCTGAATACCAGTATTTTGCATGGAGAGATACAACCCAGTTACTGGGTAATACGATACCCCTTAGTAAGACCAGCAGCTGGCAGCTTTTCTTAAGACTAGAGTAGGCATTATTCCTGTGCGAGTCCCTAAAAATATTTTTTTTTTTTTTTTTTTTTGTATTTCCAGTATCAAGTACCAATTTACCATTTAGCCCGTCACAGACGTAGCTATAATATATGTCGGAGCTGGTATAGTGCGTCTCGTTATCATCAGACATGTTTTAAATAGTGTGGGCGTTCTATGGGTAGTGCTGGTTATTGCGCAATAGAAAAACAGTTTGCAGTTCAAATCAGATTATAATTTCACGAACAGTTTAATTACACTATCGAATCACACACTGTAGGTACACACTCTACGATACGGAACGCGCGACAGTTTCTGAGCACATGTTGTCCGTCCGATGTCCAATGGTCAAGTCCGCCGCTCCACCTCGAAGCTCGCTCTCCTCGACCCCTCCACGGACTCAGGCTAGACTCTGTCCAGCGCCACCAGATGGCGCTGACGTTCCGAATAGTCAAATGAATGACGCATTTTCGACATATATATTAATATGAATCATAGCAAGGCATATTACGACATATTTTCTATATAAATTTGCGAGTGACCGCACTCGCAGCTATAATATATATTTCTATGACGTCACCAAAATATGTCGACATATATATCTCGGTATATTTTGGCATGGGACGATAGACGCATAGGACAAGGACGACCGCAGACCGAGTGAGGGCAAAATATATATTATAGTATAGCTCCCGTGTGTGGTGGCTTGCTATCACCTAATCTGTGCTTGCTATACTATAATATATATCTCGATAAATTAATATATATTATAGCTACGTCTGTGACGGGCTTTTTAAACAAAGTTTCTCAAGATGATCACCTAAACTCCTCGCCCCACCAACCTGTAACCCTTTAATATCAACTGTCAAAAATTAAACCGTTGAACTTATCCCCCGATGAGTAATGCCGTGACGGTTGGTCGGCCCGCGATATGAGCCGTTACGGGACTCATGGCGTATGCAGCGGAGTGTGGTTAATGGCTCAAGTTTTTGTTACTTACTTATATAATTGTGTTATTAATGTAATGAACGAGAGTTTATTGTCTTTGGGACTAAGTTTGAAGGTTTGTTTTTAATGTTCTTGGCGGATTTTTATGTGGGTTTATTGAATGCCTTTGTGCAAGCCTTCGTGGCGTAAAAGGCGACTAGTGAACTAATATATTGCTTGGGGAATTAAAAACTTTTTAGGTAATAGTTTTTAGTCGTTTTGTCGGTTTCGCTATAAGAATATCATGCATTATTGCCGCATCAATTATATACCTACCTAACAAAAGAATGAGTCATTAATATATGAGATAACTGTTTATCATTTTCTGTCCGTCTAGTATCTTCATCAGCACAGCACTACGGTCACTTCATACAGTGGTATCGTTTAACTTTAAAAAACCCACCGTACCACCAGGGGTACGGCCAGGGGTACGGTGGGTCTGCAGTGAAATCATTCGAGCGTTTTTTCCAGTCATGTGGTTGCTGTAATGAATTGTTCTGAAACACATAACTATTTATGCTGAATGGGAAGTAATTTAAAAAAGTCACAGTACCTACAGAAAAGTAATGAATAGCTTTTCTTTTCTTATTCATATTTCGTAGCAGTAGGTCTACGGCGCGGCGTAGCAAATATCACTTGTAGCATTTCTTAATGCATAAGTACCTTCCGGTTTCAATCTTTAAATATATCAACTATAAAACTACTTATAGGCAAAGTTAGGTGTTAACATGCAATCAAATAGGTAGCTTATAAAATTGAAAGATATTTTTTTTTTATTTATTCACATAAAATTTACACACAAAAAGAATTACACAGCTTGAGTAAGGTATCAATATTGTTATTTGTAGATTTTTTATAATATCAAACCGAAAAATAAATCAATTACCATATTATTATAAAACCACTCACAGCTCATAGCAAAATTACCCCACCATTACCCATCAAATGTCCCATAAACACCGATAAAACCCATAAATACACATTAAAAACATTAGAATACTACTTTGCCGGATATCATGGTGTTTCTCTAAAGGGGAATATGGCAGCTCTTATATAAGCCCTTGGGGAATTAATGGCTTTATTTCTTTTTCTCTCAAGGGTGTTGTTGGTGAGTCAGGGATTGTGTAAGGCAGATGGGTGGAAGAGACTGGTCTAATGGTCTAATGGCTGTAAGGACAGAGAGAGTGGGTGAGGATTAAAATCAATAAAAAAAATATGTTTTTTTGGTAAAATTATCTATAGGCCGGTAACAATTTTTTAACATGTGACAAGTCCAACCCAACTACAACCTTATTTTAACAAGAATAAAGATTAGGTACTACGATTTTGATACACTAGTCAGTGACAACAATCCAACAGCAACCTTATTGTAACGAGAATAAGGATTAGTTTGATTTTGACTGTGATGCAAATTCAGAGGTAAAATAACTGTAAGAGGACTATAGTAGCTTTTCTATTAGAATATAGAATAGGATGAAGGTTAGAAAAAAAAACTATACAGCTTTTAAATATAAAAAAAATGCACAGCATTTCAAAAAGTTTTATTTATAATTTTTCTTTTATATTCTATTCTTTCTGTTTATCAGAATAAGAGCTCTTGCAGACGAGTCTTTGCCAACGACAAATGGCAACGGCATATTATTCCCTAAAAGTCCTAAATAATTTTGAAAGCCAGCATTGACCACTGTGCAAGTACATGTAGGTACCAATCCATCCATGAGCATATCGATTCGCTACCCTCCAAAGAAAAAGAAAAACAAAGCATTTTAATATGAGCACAATATCATGAGATCCTTATTTATAATAGCAATAACATGTTCAATAATGACTGGGTCGAGTTCTAGCCAGTGTTGTCAGACCTCTGTGTGGATGGTGTGAAGGAAATGTGGAGTAGAATGGTATTATCTTAAGAAAATAAAAACTACAGACAATGATGTTGTTTTAATTATCAGTTTTATGGTCAGTGGTAAAAATATAGTTTTTATCACATCTATTCAAAAAGAGCTAGTAAATTCTTCGTAAACGAGGCCTAAAATAGCGCTTTAATCTCTAGGGACCAAAAGTTATTTGAATTTGGAATGTGGATATTGTTAGTAAAAGTTTCAATCACCAAAGAGATCGATCACGAACATTGTATGAACAAGTAACAGGTTGTATGATAAAGTAAAACGCGCGAGCCAAATTAAAAAGAAAAGTTTGTGAAAATATAAAAAACGCGCGAAAAGCAATCTGCCTTGCTTCGTTCCTAATTGTTTACTCAAATTAAGATTTTACTTAGTTTTATAAAAAATGAGTATGTCTTTCTCTTCTTATGTCTTCGTATGTCTTCAAGTAATTGTATGTAAATATGTAAATAAAAGTACAACCTACTATTCATATTCATAAGTTGCACTTACTTATTTTTTCATAGAGGGTGATAAAAAGTAGAGTGTCCACCTCGGGAGCACCACTATTTTAAGCTCGAGTGACGTACTTTGAATCCCTCGCCTTCAAAATAGTTGTTTGCTCCCTTGGCAAACAATCTACTATTTCGTTTTATTTAATAGTAATTTGGTGAAGTAGAGAGAGGCCTATAAAAAAAGACCTCTTTTCAGTATCTCATAACGATGCAAGCCTCTGAGCCTGCTTTTTCCAATCCAAGACAAATTCCAACTTATAAAATCAAAGTAAAACAGGGAGACAAGAATTCAGTAGAACTGTCTTCTAATCTTACATCTTGAAAGCAGGTAAATCACACTAATATTATAAAGGCGAAAGTTTGTGAGTTTGTGTGTCTGTCTGTGTGTGTGTTTATGTTTGTTACTTCTTCACGCTCAAACGGCTTTACCAATTTTGATACAATTTTGTACGGAGGTAGCTGACACCCTGGATTAACATATAGGCTACGTTTTATCCCGATATTCCCACGGGATCGACATTTACGCGGGTGAGACCGCGGGGCGCAGCTAGTTTAATAATAAAATCTATGTTCGACAAACAAACCAACATCAAACTAGCCAGTAATTTTAGTTACTTATTTGATTTAATACGGGGTGTTTTTTTTAAACATCATATTCTTTCTTTTTTCACAGAAATAAATAGTTAGGTCTGCGTACACCTTTTAACAATTTCTTAATACTAAACTACAAAACTGACACTATCACCACTCAACACCATATTTTTTCCCACCACAGCTCAACTTACACTAGCGCAGTGGCCAGCGATTTATCGCCGGTCGCCGGTTCGGTTCCCGGTCACGTCCGCGTGTCCGTCACGAATGATACGATGATTTGACCCGGTGACGTGCCGGACAACTCGGTAGGGTAGCGTATGATAGCCGTCCGGGTTTTGGAAATGGTCGTTGGAGATTTTAGGAATAAAGGTAGGCTCGTGTGACTGCGTTAGAAGTTTAGATATTTATGTGCTACTGCTGCGCCCCGCAGTTTTACCCGCATAAGTTTCGATCCCGTGGGAATATCGGATTGAAAGTACCTGTATGTTAATCCAGGGTATCAGCTACCTCCATACAAAATTGTATCCAAATTGGTCGAGCCGTTTGAGCGTGAAGAAGTAACAAACATATAAAAACAAACACACACACTTACAAACTTTGAAGGCCTGACCCTTCAGGGGAGTAATAAGCGTGAAGTTATTTGTGTTAATTACAGTAGGTTGTAACAGCGACATTAAATAGTCTACATGAGTGTCGACACTTTTACAGTACGTTGAGAGTACACAGACAGAGAGTACAGACGCACATCAAGCTACCCGAAACTGTCAAATTTTCCCAATCAACTTTGAACCTTATGATTTAGCGATAAAGTTGAAAATCTATTAAAGAAATTTGACAGATTGTAGAAGCTTGATGTGCTGGCGTCTGTACATTATGTCTGAGCAGTCAGCTCCTTATCTTGTACTATCTTCTGCTCACAGCTTCGCCCGCGTGGTTGTTTTATATTTTATGTTTTTTTTTGCGCGGAACTCTAATTCTTTTTCTACTCATCATCATCATTACAGCCGAAAGACGTCCACTGCTGGACATAGGCCTCCCCCAAGAACCTCCACTTCGACTGGTTCTGTGCTTCTCTCATCCAACGGGTTCCTGCGACTTTCACAAGGTCTCTTTCTACTATTGTAACCCAAGTTACCATATAACATCAGCTATCTGCAAGTGATGAATCCCATCAAAATCGGTCCAGCCGATTCGGATCAGCCAGAATAAACAGACAGAGAGACAGACAAAATAAAAAAAAATGTTATAAGTACTGTATATACATTCTTATGCTTTTGGTAAAAATCTGTTATTTTGAAATTACAAACACACTTCAATATTATTTATCTGTATAGTACTTATATATAGTTCAACGAAATAGAAAACAGCCTGAAGTTATCAACACACCTCTCTTCTTCACAGTCGGTTAACTCCCTACCACCACATCTTCCTCCACACCAACACATAAATCGTTCAACCGTCTCCGTAGCTGACGAGTTTCAGTTTTTATTGCCCTGCCTACCTACGTCGGGGGCTGGCGTGAGGGTACGCGTCATATATTGTCAGTTAGTACGTCTGTGCATTATACTGGGGCGTGAGATGCATCCGCTAGTGATTTATCTCGTAATATCATTTTATGGATTGAAGCGAGATGGATATTGTTTTGGATGATAATGGAGGTAATTTTGAAGGAAGGGATTTGGGAATATAATGGTTAAGAAATCCGTGGAAAATGATGGCAGATGTTGGTAGGTTCGAATATGAAATGAATGCCCCACGAATTTTCAGTTCAATATTCAATTATTTATTGCATTCTTAGATGGTGTTACAAAGTAAATGATCAATATGGACCCTGTCTGGCACAGCAAAATTAGGAGAGAGGAAGAGGGCTAAGCTATTCAATATTATTATAAATTATTAGATGTGCTTAATTGGGTGTATCGTCGTTTCAGCCGATAGACGTCCACTGCTGGACATAGGCCTCCCCCAATTTTGGGAGGGTTTGCCATAATCGCCACGCTTGGCAGGCGGGTTGGCGATCGCAGTATGGTATGATGGTGGAATACATAGAGAACGCTGCTGCCCATTCTCCGGTACGATCCTTAGTCGCCTTTTACGACACCCACGGGAAGTAAGGGGTGGTGGTATTCTTTAAGTCCGGCACCACACAGACAGTAAGAATTGGGTGTATAATTATGTATATTTATTTATTATTTATACAGGGTTATTGGTAAAACATTAACAACCTCTTAACAGGTCATTGTACTCATCATTATGAACAACTTTTACTATGGGACCAAACCCGAAACCGCGAAAAAAAAATCAGCTGTTCCCTACATTTTGACGAGTTATACGAACATAAATGTAGGGAACAGCTAATTTTTTTTCGCGATTTCAGGTTTGCTCCCATAGTAAAAGTTGTTCATAATGATGAGTACCATGACCTCTTAAGAGGTTGTTAATGTTTTACCAATAACCCTGTATATTATTAGGTTTGTTGTTGTTGTTGTGTGTTTGTGTTAGGTTGGTTCTTTTACTAAATCTTAATACCTTTCGAATGATATATCATTTCGTGGCATCATTCTTTACAGAAATCTAACCATTTTTCATTTATGTCTCATTCCGAGATATTATTATAGCCATAAAAATACCAATTAACTCATGGAAATCCTGATTACAAGATTAATATTCCAACTTCTCTAGAATTGCTTGTTCTGAATAACAGACACTTCACCTTCAAACGTTTACAAACACTTTTGAATTGTCAAAGCAGTCGAAAATTCATAAAGATGAAGCTAGTTGCCCATTCTAAAGCCTTGTACGTTCCTATGGAGTATATAATGGGAAGAAACTCCTTGGATACTTTTTAAAATTATATTGTTACAAAATATTAGTTACGTCATTAATGTTGAAACCTACGAAGCTCTGAAATTCTCCTTGATACACAGACGTCGCTGAAAAAAAAAAATGTCAAGACAACCGTGTGTACCGTTTACATTTCCACCACCAGAAAATCAACGCCAAAATAATATATATTAAAAAAAAATATTATAATATTAATTTTATTTTCTTGACAATCTTAATTTACTTATTATTTTTAAATGATCACAATTTTGTTTTGGGTTTTTACCTGTTTTGAATTTAATATTATATTTTATAAGTAATTTTAATGTATGAATTTGAAACTATGGACTAGAATTATGTCTGAAATAAATAAATAATAATTATTATTATTAAATTATTATAGAAAATATTCAGCAATTACTATAAAACCAAAAACACACCAAAAATCGCTTAACAAACATTTAAATGTAGGTACATCAAAATAGTCCCGTTGTTTATTGCAAATTAAATGCAATTTAACCCTCAAAAAGCATTCGACATTCCACAACAAATTCTGTACCAAATTGGTGGAGGATCTAGCCACGATGTTTATAAAGGGGAGAAGGGGGCTAAAGTAACCCATTTGAATGCATACTTGTCCGTCACTCAAGGCGATATCGGGCCGGAGCTAGCGCTGAGCGTGTTACAAACCGACAAATTTACTTCCGACCCCCGCACCCCCCGATTTATTCAGTGGAACAGAACTCGGGGGATATAACTGCCGAGTTATCGGAGTTCTTTGTAAACTGGTCGCTTGCTCGTACAAGCTAACTTGTCACATACGCGATTAAGCCCGATTGTGATGTAGGCTCGCAGGATAACTGTTGATTTGATTTTATGTCACACCAAAACGTCTGTCTGTACGTTTATTGCTTATAAAGTCTCGTTAGCTTACGTTCTGTATCGACAAATAAAATTGCGTGTTAAACTGTTATGATCCCGACTGGATTGTGTTGGGAATGACAATTATTTTTTTCTTTTTTAAGTGTATCTCTTTTGTATTGGTTTTTCTGTACTGTCTTCGTGTCGTAGCTGACGTTTTATATAGATCCTGTTTGTTATTTCTTTGATAAAGATTTTGCTGAGTTAAATTGAAGTAATAAAAAATATGGTGTATTTTGACAAACTTTTCTAGCAGCTCAAAAAGTTCAGAGCAACTTACAACAAAAAATACTGAAAGAAGTAGTTAATTAAATTAATTGACGAATAAAAATAACTTAAAACCATGTTTGCAAAACAAAATAGCAAGTCGACAAAATATTTTGATGTTACTAGTAGGTAAGGAATGAAAGTGATGACTCAAACTATTATTGAAGAAACATCTTCATTACGTCCTTCACAGTCCTCAACAAAAACATGCCAATAGAAAGTTTAACTCGATTTCACAAATCACCGAACCGACCCATCTGTTTATTGGCACTGATACCCACGCTATTGTGCCTTTTTCCCAAATAGAAATGAACAAAAACAATTCGTACTCCCGATATCATCAACACCGCACGGAACACATTCTATTCGACAAACTTCGACCAAAACTTCCGCACCCCAAACGCACAATAAATAAAGAGGGGGGGAGGCACAACAAAAACTCTCGCAGCCATCACCTCGCCACGTCACCCTGCTCAGATTTCATTACCATAAAGAACTGGAAGCCTTAAAACCCCCCGGCTGTGTAAAAGGTGACGAATACCGACCAGTTACTAAAGACCCCTCGTTTTCCCCAACTTCTCCCCGACTCCCCAACTATTTCTACGGCGAGAAGGGGGTTGGGTAGGTCTTGCTTGATCGGCCGGTGGAAATCCCTAAGCGGGCCAGTCCCGGCGTCGAAATGTGCCGTAAATCGTCATAAAACTGTCTGAATCCATGATGTGACGCTGCCCGGGGGTAATTAAACTGGAATTTATAGTTTTGCGCGAGTTACCCCTGCTTCCCCCTTTGGTTTGCCAACGTCTCATCTTGACGATCGAAACCCGCGTTTTTGTTGGTGGTCGTGTCATATTTTTAGTAAAATTCTTGTATAATGCTGGTTAACTCGCTCTGATAAAGATTTTCATTATAACAATGTTATACGTATGCCTCGTTATTATTTTGTGAATGTAATGACTAGAGTGAAAACGTGACGTCAACTTTTTCAACTTCCTCGATCAGGTTTTGGGCGCCAAACAAACGACAGATCATAAATATATGAACTAATCATAATATGATAATTTCTTCTAAATTATTATTATATAGTTCATTTGCGAATATTATTCTTTTTAAAACACGAAAATAAGTACACGATTTCCCGAAAAACTAGCTTGATCCAAGTTAATTTACCTCATCAAACTAAACTCTCATTTCTCAAGCTCACCTCACATCACCCCAAAAGCGTCCTGCTTTAAATCGCAATTCTTTTCAAAGAAATATGTCCGTATGTCCTCGGCTAAATCTCAGGAACCCAGATTTAGTGGCATGCAAATCCGAGGGATGCCGCGTGGAACATAATTAGCGTCGGGCTGTTATGCCCACAGCCCACAGTTCCACACCCCAGTTGTGGGAGGTATGGCAGGATAGATTACGAAGACATTACACGACTTAGTGATGGCAGATGAGGTAGCTAACTTAAACTTTATTGTGAAGGTCTTGCGTAATTTCTTAGAGGTTTTTTTTTATCTTTTCATTATTTAAAATTTTCTTTCAAACATTGTATTGAAACTAATTTCAGGGGATGGAAAACAGGTAGCTTAGGTAACTACTTACGGTGTAGTGTAAAGTTGTAAAATCAAATACAGGCGTATTGATAGTGAATATTCATTTTGTTTTGAATACTAACCATAATTTTATCTTAAGGGGCTTACATGACCTAAAGCGCGGTCACTGTCGGTCTGCATAGAAAAGAAAGAGAAGCGCGATGACACAACGCTGGTTATTGCAAAATTGCAAAATATGAATTAATTATTGAATTACAAAAAATCTATTGTTTGAACTAAAAAAATTAAACACTAGTGTTTTAGTATGTTGCTTGTAGAATAATCTGCCAAAAATCTGAATGATTGTATGTATATATTAGTATGATTTTTATTGTAAAAAGAAAGTTTTAGAGGTGTCTTCATGATTTTTTTCTATCGTATCAAACTCAACTCAAACTCAAAGCATTTATTTCAATTAAACCAATTACAGGCACTTTTGAATTGTCAATGGGTCTGTCAGTCAGAAATATGAAGCTAGTTGTATTAAATCAAATTAGTTGTATTATGTTTTCAACACACTATCTACCTAGCATATATCCTGAAAAATATCAGATATTTTTCTGATTTTATTTACTGTAGTCGATCATATACTTTTATTATTTCTAAAACTTGCGTTTTTTGCGTTTAGGTCCTGTAATCCCCTTAACATGCAGCATTTCGTTTTGGAAATATGTGTGTAGTGACTTTCTAGCCTAACGATTTTTGTATATTGCTTTTTATCAAATCCTGCCAACTTTTATCAGCAGCATAATAAAATGACACCAAATAAGTATCACAGGACAATTACCTACCCCCAATAATTATGCAACGGGTGTGCAATGCATAATAAGGACTGTCGCAGGAGCAGCACAATATATCTAACGAAATACATCTCAGTTCCACCCAAAAAGACAAACACCGCTGCAATCACCGCCCGACACTAAAACTTGATGACAGTATTCACAATAACCCTTGTTTTAAGCAGAATAGCGCTTTAAACGTAATATTAAAGGTATTATGTGCATACGCGTAGCATATTCGCAGTACGGAGCAATTAGATGTATAAATAAATTCGTTTAACAACCGACAGATGGCGCTAACGCGTACGCCATCTTGGGCGATATTCATAGGTGATCTAATTAGGCCACTGTTTAGTATTGTTTATTTTTGTTTGATATTAACATTTAGCTTTGTTGTGTTTAAAGGGTTGTTATCTTAATAAATGTGGGTGGTTAAGTGCTTAATAATAATTATGGGGTGCCTAAGGTAGTCTAAACAATTGCGAATCAAATGACATATAAATTAAATTGAACCATAATTATTATTAATAATGTCACATCCGGCTGCAGGTAACTGTCATTTCATAAATCTAGGATAAAAAAACGAAGTTACCTAAATTAACTCTTTTTTTAATCAGTTTGCCAACTTTTTCTAAATTACTAAAAATAACACAAACAATAAAACAAATAGATAAATCAATCCATGCACCTGAACCTCCACCTAATCTTCATTCAACTTTATGTGCCCCTTAATCGTCTAACGAAAAATGACCCCAACAGACTATTAACGTTAGTCAGCAAAATAATCAAGTAAATAGAAAAAGACAAAAACAATGGCGAATAGGAATCTGCAATAACAATAGCTGCTGTAACTAAACTCCTACACATTAGGCCCCTAATTTCCAATTAGCAAGCAGGTAGCGTAAAAAGACGCCATTAGTAGACGCTTCCCGATTTTCTGTTGGGGTTGCTAGCTTTTGGGAGAGAAATATCGGATGAATGCATTTGGGAAAACGAATTTAATAAATAGGTACAATCTTCATCTATTGCTTTGTAGTTATTTTAAATTTTTTATTTCTTTCGTTAGTAAAGAAACCCTAAATTGATACATTTGCACATAATACCTGCAATATATTACTGAGTATTTTTAAAAGTTAAATCTATGAACAATTTATAACTGCAACAACGTTACAGTCAACCCTTTCCCAAAAAAAAAATATACAACAAAGAAACACCGAAAACCCGGGAAAATCATTGACATGGCAGCACTGATTCCCGCCAAAAGGTCGCCGGGCGCCATCTTGCGGGTCACGTGGTCCGTTCGGATACACGCGTGCGAATTATTGTCCAACGTTGCATATGTGATGTTGTTTATTGAATTAATTTTGGTCATTCTGATTTTCGGAACGGTTTTCCCGTTTCAGAGATGCCATTTTGTTTTGTCTTCGTTTGGCGAGTTAAGTATTGGCATCTTGGTTGTTAATTTTTGTGATTGTAGGAGGAATATTGAGGTGTTTTTCACAATGTACTTAGTTATACATAATACCTTGGCATTTAGTGGAGCAATCAGCAGGTGTAATCGAAAATGCTAACTTTGACAGGTTTTAAGGTCATATTTTGATGAATCTAGGCCTAAGTTTAAAAACTGACAACCTTTTTTCTATATGAACCTGAAGCAAAATACCTGTATTTCATATCTTTTATTACAAAATAAAGACCGCAGATTTACCGCGTACCCGTTACGAACTAACCAGACACCCATACTTTAACGATATTGCAATAGCAAAAACTCACGGGGACATCACATTTACAGTAATTAGAAAAGTTTGATACATTTTGAGAAAGGAGAATTAGTATTTTGTGGCTTTACTCGTTTTGTACAAGCTATAAAAGCCGTTAACTGGAAGTAACAACCGCTTCGAGGCGGGTTCCACCGTGATGTTAACTTTTAGTTAGGAATATTAAAAAGTGACACGCTATGTGTATGAGCTGCTGGCATTAATAATAAGCCTCTCTATTGCAGGGTGCTGTTTCTATATTTCTACGTTGTTTTCAGTCCAGATTGGGGGCACAGCCGCCACATTAGATGATACTATAGGTACTGATCTAAACCACTACTACTTATACTGTACTTATACTGTACCGTAATTGTACTGACGCGACGCCAGCACTTCAAGCTACTACAATCTGTCAAATTTCTTTAATAGATTTTCAACTTTATCGCTAAAGCATACGGTTCAAAGTTGATTGGGAAAATTTTACAGTTTCGGATAGCTTGCATGTGCTGGCGTCTGTATCTTGTAACATCTTATTAACATTTTGGATCGCAAAAACTCACGGCATTTATTCTCAGAATATAACATATAACCTACTAGAACTGTAGTTCATCATCGCCAGTAGCAGCCAGCTCGTGACCTGACCTCAAATTTTAGCTGAAATGAAATCCAAGATTTGCATCATGATTGAAAATCGTATCTTAACGGTCCAATCAATATCTTGCCAACCCATTGCTTGCCAACGGTAATTATTTAACAAGATAATCATCAAATAATCAAGCAGAACTAATCGACTCCTAGAACCAGTGATTCATCTCTCAAAAACGCTTTCATTTTCATTCAAAAATTTACAAACACACCCCCGTAAACGGACGTTAACCAAAACCGGTGCAACTCTCCCTCAAAGCCTAAACAGTGAAAAGTTACGTCCATAGTTTGAAAAGCAACGCCTAGTGACGGTGTCGGACCAAATCAGAATGTTTTATTCTTAACGGCTACACGAGTTAATTGCTTAAACCCTCGTCCATCCCTAGTTTTAAACGACAATTTATTTTGGTTATCGTCGAGGTTATTGTACAGGGTGTTCGTTATGATGGAGTTTGTACACGTGGAAGTGGGCATTATCTCGATTTTCGTGCTTGAGTGGATGCGTTGACGTTTCCGAGAAAAAGCTCTGACTTTTATAAAACAGCGGATCTTTTTCTTTGTACCAAATAGGTGAGCCTTCCAATGTATGTATTATACAGGCACTAAAATTAAATGTCAACGAACATACTATCCATTGTTCAGATATATCTATCACATCTGTTAGACAAAACCTAATTTCATTTGAAAATGGCAGCGTTTTTTCTTTTTCTTTCACATGTTAACAAAGTAAGCCTAAGTTAACCTAAATTACTTTTATCTGTTTCTTTTCATTGTACAAATGCTACACAAATTACATTCTTATCAATCAAACCCCCGAAACTGAAATAAAGCGCTATCTCCTTCATCACATTTCCCCACATCACCCTGTATGCGTAAACATGAGGGGCATAAAATTAAATTTATATGACAAACTATTGTTTAAAATTCAAATTGTACGTGTGAAATCTTGCCCGCCCTTAATTGTATTGACCAAAAGTCCCTCACACGAATTACTGAGGGCAGAAAGGGTTAGTACACTTCGTTCGTGTGAGGAAACAATAATATGACGATCGTGGAACAATAATGGCGTATGTCAAAAACACTATTATGGTTTATAGAAAAGAATAAGAAGGCCTTAATGGTTTTTGAAGAGAGTGAGTTTGGACGAAATATTTCAAAATAAAAATTAAAAGTTATTTATTCAAACTAGGCTCAGAATCAGTACTTTTTGGATGTCAAATTACATAAGACAGTCCCCCCAAAACGCCCACCCTTCACCACTTCCTAGTGCGAGCAGAAAAAAAGAAGTGGCGCGACAATTCCCCCAACTTAAAAACAGAAATCGGACTGCAATGTCACGTACTGGTATCTACTAATTGATGCTGCTCAAATTTTAATAATGTATGCTCAGAGCAAAAAAAAAAAAAACAAATTCAAATCAACATTGGCTTTGTCCAACTTGGGAATCCAACACGTAAAAATCTGAATATGCAGGAAACATTCCCCAAATATTTAAAACATGAACATTTCCTTAGTTTTCCTATTTGACTTACGCCCTTATGGTTCTGTACAACATCCTGATGTAGAAATACTCTTCTACCCTCCTAATGGCTTTAATAAAGGTACGAATTTACGTCCCGCCATATTTATGATTTTGTTTCGATATATTTAATTAAAATTTTAGTGGCAGCCGTTTGAAATAACTGTTTCTTTGTCATTTTTGTTAATGTTATTGTTTGAATACGTTTTTGAATTGGCGTTTGGGTCGTTTTTATTATTGTCATTTTCAGTTAAAGTCATTTTGATTTTGGGTTATTGTAGATTTTGTTAGGATTAAAATTAGGAGCGGTTTTTGTTACGTTTTTAATGTCGATTTTATATACAATATTTACATTAAGGAGTATGTAAGAATCTTTAGCAGGTGGCGTTCTGTAGTTTCTGCCTACGCTCATGGGAAGAAGGCGTGAGTTTATGTAAGGTCTATTCGAATTTATGTTGGCATGATGTTATTTCAAGTTAAACAAATATCAACTTTATTTCTATGGTAATTAAATTGATTTCAGAGTGCCTAGCACTATTGAAAAAGTTATGAAAATGTTTGAAGTTGTAGTGTAAACTGAACTTATTGTGTAGGAATTACAGTTATTTTTCCATTAAGTAATTCATAGTTGTTTACATTTTTGGAAATTAAATCGCGAACACAGATTATGTATTTTATACTTTATCGTGATGTTTTTTGTGCATTAATTTCGAAATATACCTCATCATCTACCTGCCTTTTCCCAACTATGTAGGGGTCGGCTTCCAGTCTAACCGGATGCAGCTGAATACCAGTATTTTACATGGAGCGACTGCCTATGTGACCTCCTCAACCCAGTTAGTGGGTAATACGATACCCCTTGGTAAGACTGGTTGTCAGACTTTCGGGCTTCCGACTACCCGTAACGACTTTCAAAGATCCACGAATGACAGCCGGGACCAACAGCTTACCGTGCTTTCCGAGGCACGGAGGGGTCACGGTATGTAAAGATGGTCACCCATCCACAGACCAACCGCGAAAGCGTAGCTTAACCTGGTCGATCGACTTGTGCGGCTGTTATTATTTAGCCATACGCCCCTCTTCTAATTTCGAAATATACCTATTTAATTTAATCATAAAGGTAAATAAACTGCTTAATAACTATAGAAAATTAAAAGCAATTATTAAGCTATGAATGTAGAAATAGGTAAGAATAATAAGCGGGACGTTATTCTTGACCTGCAAGCGTTCATTGTTTGACCATTCCTAGACACATCTTAATATTTCAAAAATAACCGTTCCTCAACCCCCCCAATTTCACCACCAAAATAATATTCACAAACGAAAATTCAAAACATGTCTTCCCTATCAATAATAGGCCACGTATTGCCAATAAATTGCACCGATGCTCCCGAAACAAGCGGCCATCGTAAAATCGATGCACTAGGTTCTTGAGTTACTGCGGGACGTACACACGAACATAAATATAACAGTAACTCATCGTGGCCGTTCGCTCCACCTGTTACAGTTAATAGATGTGCAGCGAACGGTCATCATGGGCACAACCGTTTCAATGGAGTTTATGGCTTATTTGAATGTGCAGGAAGATAGTGTTAATTATTATAGGAGGTCATTGCTTCATCGGAGGGTCACAAGTTCAATATCTCTTTTCAGAAGTAAAATAGGCCATTTACTTTAGAGGTTAATGGCTGTAGAATAGAATAGAATAAAATCAATCGATTCCAATCCGAATCGAAATCGAATCGATTAATCATAGAATCGCAAAAAAAGCCATAGGAAATCAGAAAATTTCTCTACTATAAGTAATTACATACAAATCAAACCCTAAATCCGTAACGTTCTTGCTAAAGTTTGCCAATAAAAAGGCCTAAATACGAGAGCAGTGGTGGCTCTGTGGTAACGGCTGCGACTTACGAGTTGTAGGTCGTAGGTTCGAACCTAAACAGGCGGTTTACTTTGTGTTAACTACTTCATCACCACTGCTCTCAAAACGGTGACGGAAAATGTGAGGATCCGGCAGGTCCTAGAACCAACAATTCGAAGACTTGTGACATCTACCAACCCGCACTGGGCCCTCGAGGTGGTTTCCCTCCCTCTCACAGACAGGAGGCATGTGTCCCAGCAGTGGGAACATTATATAGGGTGATTAAGTTTTGCTTCTGACACTGAACTGACCCAGTATCTCTTTTCAGTTAAGGAAAATGCCATTTTCTTTGGGTGGAAATGGTTTTGGGTTCGTGAAAAGGCCATTGGAAATCGTGAAATCTGTCTACTTTATGCCATAACTTGCAAATCAAACCCTAAATCTGTTACCATTCGTGCTAACAATTTGGCAATAAAAACGCCTAAATACAGGGAGAGATTACCGAGACTATCTTTTCGGTAGAAGAACATCGGTATTCAGGTGCATACATAAGAAAATCGTGGCTAAATCGTGGCTAACAACAGCCGCACAGGTCGATCGATCAGGTTAAGCTACGCTTGCCGCGGTTGGTCTGTGGATGGGTGATCAATGACCATCTTTACATACCGTGACCCTTCCGTGCCTCGGAAAACACGTTAAGCCGTTGGTCCCGGCTGTCATTCGTAGATCTTTGACAGTCGTTACGGGTAGTCAGAAGCCCGAAAGTCTGACAACCAGTCTTAACAAGGGGTATCGTATTACCCAGTAACTGGGTTGTGGAGGTCAGATAGGCAGTCGCTCCATGTAAAAACACTGGTATTCAGCTGCATCCGGTTAGACTGAAAGCCGACCCCAACATAGTTGGGAAAAGGCTAGGCAGATGACATAAGAAAATCCTTACTTACTCCAATAGGTGTAGGTACAATACTATCGGTAACGGTTCCCATCCGGTTATTTACCGACTGTCCAGCGGACGTGTCGTTACGGTAGATATTGTGCTACCCTAGTTTAGCAAATTAATACTCTGTTATTACCTATTGCGCAGGTATCCGTTTTGGGGTAAATAGGATCTTGTGTAGGCATCCGTGTTGTACCTATGAATTTTTCTTTAATAAGTAACTATGCCAACTGAGTTACAAAGAATTTATGTAGTTTAGAATCTTAGTTATGGAGGATAAGTAAATGTTTATAATTCACCGACTTGGTAGCTCATCCACCGCTACACATAGCAACATAAACCATAAAAATGGTACGAAAAAAAAATGTAATACGCCAAATCATCAATAATCACGACAATCACAATCAAAATTAAACCCTTCCATCAAAAAACAAATCGAAACAAATTAACGGATCCTATAAAATCATCGCGCATTGAAAAGCGAATATTCAGACAGTAAACAATGACACGTTGTCCCTTTACAACAGCAGATCAAACACATTTTCAATTCTCATCAAAAAAGTAAAGCGTTACGACATTCCTAATAAAAACCGCTCGCAATATTCGTTGTACTCACAGCAATATCGTAATGAACAGCCTGTATACACGGCGGCCATTTAATCTCGCACCTGTATCAGCCTGTATACTGGTGGTGTGTGTTATACTTGACCAGCGATTGGGTAAGTTCTTTTTTACTGAAAAGAAGACTATTTTTGTCAGGTCCAGGGCCTATTGCAGTTCACTGCTGGACATAGGCGTCTTCCGAGCTGCGGTAAGCACAAAAGCAGGTTTCAAAAGCGGATTATACGTAAATATTATTGTGGAGCACAACTTAACGTGCTTATTTTCTGCATTTTCATTCTAAAATAAAAGTAATAACCAAACAAACGATGAGGGCGCCACTGCGCGGTAGGCGCCCTCTTAAGGCTTGTTCAGTTAAACTTAAAATTAAATAAGCAGTTGTAGCCTTTATAACACACAAAAGGGAGTAGCAAACGTCATACAAGTTCCAAAAAACGATAGGAAAGACTTTCAGGAGATTACAGGAGCCCGCAGCCGGTCGTAATTATTAAGGGGCTTACAGGACCTAAACACAAAATCCGCAAGTTTTAGAAAAAATAAAAGTATATGATCAACTACAGTAAACAAAATCAGAAAAATATATGATATTCTTCAGGATATAATTATGATAGTGTGTGGAAAACATAATACAACTAATTTGATATCATCATCATCATCATTTCAGCCGAAAGACTTGGCAGGCGGGTTGGCGATCGCAGTATAGTATGGTGGTGGAATGCATAGAGAACGCTGCTGCCCATTCTCCGGTACGACCCTTAGTCGCCTTTTACGACACCCACTGGAAGTATGGGGTGGTGCTATTCTTTAAGTCCGGCACCACACAGACCAACTTGATATGATAGAGAAAAATTATGAAGATACCTCTAAAAACATTCTTTTTACAATAAAAACCATACTAATATACATACAATCGTTCCCATTTTTTGTCAGATTATTCTACAGGCAACATACTAAAATACTAGTGTTTTAATTTGTTAGTCCAAACAATAGATTTTTTGTAATTAAATAATTGCTTCAATTTTGCAATAAATTACCAGCGTTGTGTCATCGTGCTTCTCTTTCTTTTCTTTGCAGTCCGACAGTGACCGCGCTTTAGGTCATGTAAGCCTCTTAAGCATCTAATGAAAGAAAACCTGATGATTACGTAAATGATTAGTTACTAGATTTCGCTCTGGTTCATACAATAGCAGCTGAATCCATGGAGCGACTGCCTATCTGACCGCCACAATCCAGTTACTGGGTAATACGACACCCCTTGGAAAGACTGGTTGTCAGACTTTCGGGCTGCTTACTACCCGTAACGACTGTTAAAGATCCACTAATGTCAGCCGGGACCAACAAAAAAAATACATACGCTAAAAAAAATGGTATCTTCACAATCATGACACCAATCCCGCCCGCTGCAACCCATCCCTTGCGCCGGGTCCCGCTGACGGGTCGGTCGCTAAACGGTCGGCAGTTTGGTTGTCCTAAGCAAATAACCCATGCCATCTGCGTAAGGGTGTTTCACATTAAAACATTGTTTAGCAATCCGACATGCGTCATTAGTGCGATCCGCTGACCCAGCTAATAACTGACACGGTGTTTTTTTACTTGATTACGTCACCTGTATTCTGTGAAAAGTCAAATGGAGAAATGCTGCTTGGAATTAACAGCTTCTCTATTTCAACTTTGTCTCTGGGATGGCAATGCGTCTATTATGATTGTCTCTGAGATGACAATGCATCTCCAATACCTCTGAGATGGCAACGCAGCTGTGATGGCAATTGACGATAATTATCAGGAGGTAATCTGCATCTACTAATCCCTTTGTGGTGTACTGTGGTGCACAATAATTGAATTTGCATTTTGGCTCCTAAACAGGATATTGTTGAGCTGAATTAGAAGTGGCAAAAAGCATTCTTGAACTCTAAGAGTGCTTTTCTAGTGTTTTTTGTTTTGATTTTTTTTTTTTGCGTGGACAAGTGATGTACAGACGCCAGCACATCAAGCTACTACAATCTGTCAAATTTCTTTAATAGATTTTCAACTTTATTACTAGAGCATAAGGTTCAAAGTTGATTGGGAAAATTTGTCAGTTTCAGGTAGCTTGATGTGCTGGCATCTGTACTTATTTATCCCTCTGCGAGACCTAAGCAGACAGTCATAAACTACGATGATGAAGTACTGTAACTCATTTGCAGGACGTGTCGGATGTCTGAATGACAATAAGTCCGAATTTTTAATAACCAAAGCTGATCCCGATCCATTATAACGGAAAACTTTGACCTCGTAAAAATCGAATCGATTTATTTAATACACTTCAAAACTCCAATACGAACGCATCCATTTTACATTTCTACCTTCTACATTCAAAAGTTGGCGTTATCTGTGCAATGTAACTTTCCCGCCAATCGCAATCGAACGTCAATGTCTGCGGTGAAGAAATTAAAAGTTTGTCAGTTGGCCTCGAGCGGTCGACGGCGCCGGTCGTTCTGCCAATAGTTTGATTACTAGAATGTCGGGAATCTGGATGGCTTTTATATAAGTACAGCTATGTTTATTTCTATTTAGTATTTCTTAAAACAAAAGTTTGATTAGTAGCCCAGATTTTATTAATTGAGTTGTCAACATTGATGTATGGTTGTCAATCAAAGTTAAAATCATGGCCACAACATAGTCATGAAATTAATTAAAAGCACAAAATGTGAATAAAATCATATCAATGACTATTAAATTGCTGTGTATTTTGATGGATTGTAATATTTATAATACAGGATCCCGCGGTCCGTCCAAAGCCTCAATTTTTTTATTGCTATCTCACTTTCGTGCCAAGGCGATGACTCGCACAACTTATAATTTGATGAGGTCCCGCGGATCTTTTCGCAACTTTTCACGGAGCATGAATATTAAGGGCTTCCCCTTTTTGGCGCCCACCGCGGGACCAGCTTATTATTTCTTTCGTTAATGTCGACAGATTCTTTTTTTGAATTTCGTTTATATTTCGTTTTGTAATGGGCCAGTAAAGTATCCTTTATAATGGTAATAAGTTCACATTGAAAGATTCTGACATAGATTTGAAACAACTGTGTAGATTACTGAGCTATGTTCTATAATCTATTGGAAGAAAACCGTGATTCGTTTTTTGGAAACAAAAACCGTTATTGATCTAAGATTTTTATTGTTACAGTGTACAAGGAGGAACAATCATTCA
The DNA here is from genome assembly GCA_916614155.1 of Mesoligia furuncula. Lineage (NCBI taxonomy): Eukaryota > Metazoa > Arthropoda > Insecta > Lepidoptera > Noctuidae > Mesoligia > Mesoligia furuncula. Next base: position 27,726,722 of record OU744803.1, read on the forward strand.
ACAATTAGTGGCTTGGCTTTAAAACTACCAGCTTTTTATGTGACATGGCAACATTATCATCTTTGTAAAGAAACAGCAAAATTACACGAGTCCCCGTAATTTTTCTCCTACTCTCACATAAGTTTGACGCCATGTTGCCCCTCGGAGAAATCACGGCACAACGATATGAGAGCCTAATTGAACATATCTGAAGACGCGGGATTAATTTAATCACGATGAGGTTTAAAATTGTACTTAGATATAGAGTGTAAGTGTGTAATTATTTTGCGGTTTTTGGAGGTAGAATGGTGAATTGTGTTTGAACATAGTGAGATAGCAGATTTGAATCTGCTATCTATCAAAGTTCTGTATTTTTTTAAAATACTTACTTATTTCTTATATTATGTATTTTTGAACTTTGGTTTCTGTTTTCAAGGACCAATTTCGATAAAGAAAAGCGAAGTGAGCTTAACATAGTAGAAAAAAGGTGGGTTCCATTATTATATTTCCTTCATTTCCCAGCTAACACGGTTATTAGTCGAATATTTTCCGTATTCTACCCGCAAAATACTAAGTTTTGTATATTTTAGTTGGTTGAGAAAAGTTGGTTCACGAGGTTGGGCCATGAAGCTAACGTTGGTTATTTTCTGTAAAAAAAAATGTACCGAATCCTTTAAATACCGAGTAATTCGGGAGATATGAATGAGTGCTAAAAAAAATTTGCAGGAGTTCCTAGTAGTTTTTTAAATATTTTTTAATCTGAGTTTTCATCTTTTTAAACTCTCTTGTCTTCTCTAGACTACTTGCATTACATAAATAATCCTGCATAAATCGTAATCACTCTATCTAATTCCTGTTGTAAACTGCACAATCTCTTTCTTCGTGGCCTCACAAATAAAAGGGCTTGCGAGTCTCCATCAAACGGTAGGCGAGCCCCAGAGAAATCAGCGGAGTCCATATGTGCCGCTGTTAATTAGGCTGGCTTCGTAAATATTGCTTGTATCGCCGCGAATAATTAAAATATTGGGGAAAAACGTCTTGCTTGCTTCCTCGTGTTTTGGCTCCAATTATTTCTTATGAAATTGTGGTTTGATTCAACTTACTGTTACAATCAATATCTTGTAACGAAAAAAAAAATATCTTGGCTAATCTTTTATGATTGGCAGTTTAGCTTTAGGTCCCAGCTCCAGCTTTGCCAGCGAGCCGTGGAGCGCAGTATCCTGGGAGTTTGAACTTCTGACCGTATAAGGTAACAAACGTTACCCTGAAAACCGCTAAACTTAAGTGGGACTGGGCCGGACATGTCTGCCGTGTGTCAGATACTAGCTTCAACTTTCTGACGAACTGACAGACTATTTAATTTTGACAATTCAAAAGTACCAGTATAGGGTTTAATTAAAATATATGCTTTGACTTTGAGTTTGAGAGTTTGAGATGACAATTGGGCTAAGAGAACCACCGATTGGGTCCCACTAAACGCACGACGCCATCGGCTATTAAACTAAAAAGATTGCTCTTAAATACACTTGACCACGTAGGTATTGCAATTTTTTATGGAACAGCAGATATTTTTTGATAGTTCAGAGCCTTGTGCTACATCCATGGTAACAGGGTCTGCATCCATGTTACTGCCACCCTGCATGTAAGCATGAGATTTGACAGCAAATTAGCAGATCACAAACTTGGCCAGACTCTTAGAACCCGCGGGTCAGTTACCAGTTTACCTAATGGGATTTTCCAGTTAGTTTCTTGGTATTAGGGTCCTTATACCAAGAAATATTCATGTTCTCACTTAAGGGAATAGTAGGCAATTAGAACAGCTATGTTGTTGTCCACCAGTCCAGTTTACCTATTCTTTAGACTAGAAATTCTACCGGCAACGAAAAAGCAACTAGCACGGTATAATTTGCAACTGGCAACATAGAAGCAACGTGCTCTATGGTACGCTAACTGGCTATTAAATACTTACAGAAAAACCTGCCGAGAATCGTATTCGAAACTTGAAATCTTTTTAAAAAAGGAACGTTCTGTCAAAGCTAGAAACGGTTAGCAATAAAGGCGCGCTCTGATTGGTCGGCGAGGTGGTAGACGGAGGGTGCATTTGCACAAAGGTACAGAAATATGTGACCGGTGCTAAACATTAACGATTATAGTCGCCAAGTCACGTCTAATTGCGAAAGAGGATGGGATTATGCAGAAGTGTGTGTAAAAGTCTAGTTCTGATTTTAAGCTGGCACGGTAAAAAAATGTACTTTCACCAGCTACACATGTTTTGACTGCCCTGTTAGGCTCGTGGTCGCCAACGCAACTGCTAAGCGTGGGTTCGATTCCTAGGTCCGGCAAAGTGCTATTGGGTTTTTCCGTTATGGAATTCTCGGTAACTCCTATTAAGTAGTAAGTTGGCCGTGTGATACCCCCCGTGACTCGGGAAGGACGTTAAGAGCGTTTACGCCGTACATTTCATACAAACTTTGAAGCCCTTATTTTACGAAATGAATAAACCGATTTTAATAAAACTTCATACGCATAAGCAGGATACAAAGGTCTAAAAGTAAGTAGAGAACATTTTCGAAAAATAGTGTTACAGCCAAGATAGAAACAGAGATTTCCAGTTATCTTTTTTTAAATAAGACATTTCGAAAAAGTTCTCTACTAACTTTTTAGACATTTGTATCCTGCTTATGCGTGTGAAGTTTCATTAAAACCGGTTCATTAATTTCGAAAATTATGGGCTTGAAAGTTTTTATGAAATGCTGTACGGCGTAAACGCTCTTAAGGTGACTCTAGTCGATATTTTTTCCATACAAATTTCGGGAGTGTATTACTCCACTGTATGACATTGTGCATCCAAAGTTAAGCATGATATCGTTTTGTCTTATTATTAATGTTGTCTGTACGGAAACAGAATAGTAAAATAAAAAGCCATTAAAAAGTTATGAGCCAACAAAGATTCGTTTTTCTTGCTATTTTTAACGTAACTTTGGGTGTAAATAAGTAATATAAGAACTGTAAAATCTTCAAAACCAAGTCCGTACCGACAAAGCTCAGTTATCGAAGAGTTCAATAAACTTTATTTTTAATTGATTTACGCATTATTTTTTTCATAAAACACATTTTTTTTCGAAGCACTTATAATTTTTTTTTCCGCGCCTATCAGTTCGGAATGGTATTTCTGTGGGTGAGAACTAGACTTTTTCCATGTAGACTAGCGTCTAACTGCTCATCACTGATACTAGCTCAGTCGGGCACGAAGCCAGATAAGACAACGTGATTTTTGGCCATGACCACCAGTGAGTTCGAGCTCGCGACTAGTTTGCTCTTAAGCCGTTCGGTCCTGCGCCTAATCTCTTTCCGGTCGTGTCGGATTGCCTTCCCATCGGAAAGAGTTTAGGAAGAGAGAGTGCATCTGTGAGTTTCTTCTGAGATTGGCTGCCATTGCCGAAACAAAAAAAAAACAGTGGCACTCCGGGAGTGCCGACAGAAGTGAAAACTTGAACAATTACGTGTGTATTATTACCGACTTCAAAAAAAGAAGGTTATTTGAATTGTCTTATAAACAAAACACGCCCGGTGTCGGTTACGGTAACAGTGTTGCGAGTTTTTCCATCTCAAAAAATGCCCAACGCGCCTAAAGAAGTTTTCACTTCAAAAAGAAAAAAAAGTTGAGGACTATTTTTATAGGTGTTTAGCCTCTGAAACTTGTAAAAGCATCCAGAAAACTAGAAAAACTTAGAAGATTTTGGAATAATTTTGTTATGATGATTTTTTTCTTCATGATGATCGTTCTTCAATGAAATTACTTTGGAAATTATAATCAAAACTGACTATCACACTAAACACGTACTCGTAGCATATTGTACATACTTAACCAATGCACACAATCCAGAAAACTCTTCCTCCAAAACTGCATTTTCGCATGCCCTGCATAGGAAACTGCGGTGCTATTCTGTAAAAACTTCACCATGAAAACATAGGTGAAGTGAGCGTGGAGTGAGCTGTCAATAGTGTCAATTCCTAGCAAAAACAAACTCACTTCACCTAAGTTTTCACGGTGAGATTTTTACAGAATCGTCCGGCTGCACACTCTAACATAACACCGTCCATGCTAATTGTAAGCGCGCGTTATCGCGAGACAAACGTGCTGGCTCCGCAACGCATAATCGTTACCACTTTTTCGTTTCGCGAAATTAGCGCCTTTTTGCATTGTCTCGTCCCCGATAGAGACTGTTGTGTATCGCCATTGCCATTGCTTTGTTCTTTGTTCCTTTTACTATTGCCGTACGTAATTGGGCCTGAGTATAATTGACTTGACTTTTTGCGATGGTGTTGTTTTCAAGAGGATGCTGTTATTGTAGTGATTTAAGGTTAATGGATAATGGTAGACCGTGAAATTCAAATTTACTTACGTTTTTTGCAATTTGCAGGTCAGTGACAGATTGTATCTTGATCAAAATATGATTCGCGACAATAACAGGTACATATTTAGAGAATTATAATCATTAGGATCATTAATATATCTTTCTAAGTTAGATTTCTACCACCAACCACCAATCTCTTATGGTAAGTGCTATTGGTAGAAATCTGAATGTCGCGGTCTCAACTACCCATTCACCTTATAGAATGGAATGAGCAGTAGTGGCTGGCCCAGTGGTGTCGGCCCCGAGTTAACGAGTTGTAGGTCTTGGGTTCGAACCCAGACAGGCGCTTTTCTGTGTGTGAATAATTTCATCACCACTGCTCTCAAAACGGTGAAGGAAAACATCGTGAGGAAACCGGCATGTCTTAGAACCAAAAATTCGAAGACATGTGACATTTACCAAATCGCACTGGGCCCGCGTGGTGGATTTTGGGCCCACTCCTTCTCAGTTCTTCTTCTTAGAGTGTCGATAGCAATCTGAATGTACTCGGCCCAGAATTCGGCTACTTGTTTGGCACCTTCACCAGCGTCCATCAGTTCCTGTAACGTGCAGCTGACAGGACACGCAGGAAGACGAGGTTTGTGTCCCAACAGTGGGAACATTAAGATAGGCTGATTATGATGATGATGAAAGAATGGAATTAAAGGCACTATCATCCTGTTTCTGAGGGACTAATTAACGTCATTTACTAACAGACTGTCTGTTTGTCAAGTCAAATTTAATTATTGATTTCAGTGAACAATTTGAACTATTCTCAGCAGTTAACATGAGTTTACATTTAGTTTGTGTTCAGAGAACCGGGTGTAAGTCAGAATGTGTTGTTTTTACTAGGAACAAGAACTATAAAGCGTAGCAGCATAATAATTTATGGTAATTGATGATTGTGCACGCTTTTTTATAGGAAGTTAGCTCATTCACTCGAGAATTGAAGAGTCCCAGGTTATAAGCAGAAAACAGACTCCTGCAAGCAGTTCACACAGCGACATCTTAGAAAAAGACAACTCATCAGCACTTCCCAAGTAAAATGACAATACGACATCCGAATCCCCTCACCAATCATTCTTGCACGCCGCCATCTATCCGCAAAAAAATGGCGTATACACTAGAAGGGGCAATCAGTCTCTATAAACATAGAAGTCTAACCTATCCACTCACGCGGCCATAACCACGAGCAGGTATTGAGGAAAATGTTACACTCGCTCGAAAACCAAGATCGGCCATTGAAAAAACTGCGACAGCAAGCATTTTCCACACCGCAGTATTTTATTTTTAGTAATTTTGTCTATGGGAGTATTGCTCACGTTCCAGGTTCTTTAGTCGAGTGGTTAGATGAAGTACATTTGTGCCAAAGGCCGTGTGGTTATATCGGCATTACGAAATAAGTTATCTGTAGTTGAAAATCTTTAAATAAACAAATGAGACGGCGATGACGCATGCGTAATTTGATACTCGCGTGATGTTATTGTTATTGTATATCAAAACTTTGGAACCACAATGGTATGTATTATATGTCATTCGATTCAGTATGAATGGGGCTATTTTTTAGGTAAATAAAAAAATATGGTCATCGCTTTCGATTTTGAAATAATATTATTTTAATTTTTAATTGTCGTAATGTATCAAACATTAAAAATAAACAATTATTAAAAACAATCAAAGTCTCTTAAAGTTACGGAACAAGTTTTGTTATCTACACTTGTCTATCCACTTGAAGAAACAGCCATTAGTTTAACAGCGGTCCATAGAATTTTTTTCTGTACGAGTCGTGTATAAGTGGCGAGGGCGCTCCGCGGCGCGTCGAAAAAAATGTGCTAAAAACATACTTGCGTATAGGAAGGCGTTACCGCGGGGTACTTGCGCGTGAGTGGTTATTAACTCAATACTCGAAGAATCCCAAGTCAAAGCTATTGAAAAATACAGTCTCCAGCTAGTAGTTCGATCTTTAGCAGTTGTGCAACTAAAATTGCTCTAAATTCTTGGCAATTTCTATACAATCTTGGTGTTGCTGTGACTTGCTCCAGGGCTGCTGAGACGTCACCAATTGCCAAGAATTGCGAAATTAATTGCCCGTGTAAGAAAAAGCCAACATATCAACACTTACCAAGTCAAATGACTATAAGACAGTCAAATTCCCTCGTCTATATAAACTTAGAAGACTCAGTAATAGATACTCGAAACTCTTTTTCGGTAATTATCCGGAAAAGAACCGGAGTTACCGACATAGCTTGCAGAGTAAGCAAACTGAAGTGTCAGTGGGCTGGCCATGTCTCTCGAACGAACGATGGCCGGTGGAGCAGACGAGTCCTGGAGTGGAGACCGCGTATCGGCAAGCCTAGTGTGGGACGCCCCCCAGCTAGATGGACGGACGATCTAAAGAAGGTGGCTGGGGTAGACTGGATGCGGAAGGCGAAGGAGAGGGTGCTGTATTGCAGTCTGGAGATGCCTATATCCAGCAGTGGACTGCGATAGGCTGAGTTGATTGATTGAAGTACTCGGAGAATCTCAGGCCAATGCTATCGGAAAACACAGACTTCAGCTAGTAGTAGCAGTGGTGTATTTGGGCAACTAAAATTGCTCAATTCTATACAGTCCTGGTGTTGCCATAAATTGATCCATGTTGCTGATACGTCCTATTCAACACAGTTGCATAATTAATTGCGCGTCTTAAGAAAAAGACAACACATCAGCAATTCCCAAGTCAAATGGCCCTACGACAGCCGAATTCCCTCGCCAATCATTCTTTCTCCCCGCCATCTTTCCGCAGAGAAATGGCGAATACAGTAGGAGAGGCGATCAGTCTGTGTAATTAACATTCCGGCTCACCTCGACCTCGGCTCGGCGTCAAGACGCGCGAATTAAACCGATATCACTTCGCCACTTATTGACGGGGGGCTCGCGGTGCAGTAATGGAGTCGGGTGGGTTATTTTATGGGCTTCGGACGTTTAAAAAATACTTGGGTTACTATGGAAAAACGAATATTACGTTTTTGCTAGATGTTATTTCAGTTTAAAAGGTTTGGTGTTCTTATTCAGTTGGTTCAGTTGTTCTTCTTGTGTTGGCACGAGCTAATACTAATTAACCTGTTCATATGTAGTAAGATCAGTCAATGACTATATCAATCAGATACCTACAGTTCTTATCTATGAAACTATGAAAGTATTCGTAGTATATAAAATTCCCAAACACGGAATTTGTCAAGAAGGTGACTAACAAATATGTTGGTTTAAAAAAAACTCTTGAATCTTTTTATTGTTTTTCTTGCATTTCCTTCTATCTTTATATAGAAACCTAATACAATTTCCTCATCTGCTCCAGTACTGCACTACGAGGCTATGCCTGGCGCGTTCGCGAGACGAGCGTTCGACAGGCTCCGTTACCGAATCGACACAGGCATCCTACACATTACACTGTGTTCGACTGTTGAATGTGAGAGCTTTGAAAATTATAGTTTTTTTTCTTCTCTAGAAAATAAATAAATTAAAGCTATGAAAATAAAACCTAAATAAGAAACCTGCTGTTCAGTAATCGGATTTGTAGATAAGTTACAAAGCTAGATTTTTAAACAAAAACATAAAAAATTGTTCCAAGTACTAGTCACAGTACAGGTAACTTTCGTAGAAAGGAGTTTCCCTGTGACTAACTAAGTGAGATCGATGGTCAGATTTTACAAAATGGGTAAGTGACACAGTGGTGTGGTTGTGGAGGTCAGATAGGCAGTCGCTCCGTGTAAAATACTGGTATTCAGCTGCATCCAGTTAGACTGGAAGCCGACCCCAACATAGTTGGGAAAAGGCTAGGCAGATGATGATGGGTAAGTACTACACCACTATTGTATGGTTAGTTTATTGAGTTTTTTTAGTTTATTATAAAAATCCTGTACAGTGAGAAGTCTTTAACTTGTAATTATTTTTTTACCCGCACCGTAATTGCGTAACACAACAATCAATAGTCATTTATTCAAATTAGGCCAAGAATCAGCACTTTTTGAACGTCAGAATCACAACCTCAGCTTTTTAAAGAATATTGCTAATCCTCATATTTTCGAAAAATTTGTCTGCTTAACAACGTCATCATCATCATCTGCCTAGCCTTTTCCCAACTATGTTGGGGTCGGCTTCCAGTCTAACCGGATGCAGCTGAATACCAGTATTTTACATGGAGCGACTGCCTATCTGTCTGCTTAACAACGTAAATAACTTAATAAATGTCGTTGAAACTGATAGTATGTTAATGCGCTGTATGTGATAGTGTGGAATACCCCAGTGTTTGTACTTTCGCAAATAATAGTATGTCTACTGAAGACACAAATTCTGTTGAAATCGCTTTTAGTTACGTGGCTTCTCTTCGTTGTCTCTCTACTATTTCAAAACTTTTTCAAATACCGCACCCTTTCTCCGCGAACAGCCTGTAACCCTGTCTATATTAATGTGGCCAATTTGTAGGAGGGCGCGATCACCTCATTTGTCGGGAGTGGCGGGCTACGCAAAACAAGTAGCTTCACTGTGTTGCCAGATCTAAGACGATCGTTTCCCAAGAAAACTTGTAATTTTGTTTGTGGAAATTCTTCGTTAATTCTTTCATAGTCATTCTTTTCTTTCTCAGGGAAGAATTCATTTGGAAATGTGTTACTACCATATTTTTTTGAAGTGAAAACTTTTTTAGGCGCGTTCGGAATTTTTTGAGATGGGAAAAAACCTTTGAATTCGCGCCACTGTTACCGTAAGCGACACCGTGTTTTGTTTATAAGATGATTAAAATAATACCGGCTTCGGATGTGTTCGGCTGTCCTCGGGATGTACTCGGTTTTAATGTATATCCGATATGTTAGTGAGTGATGGCAAAGTATTCTGTTTGTGTTTTGTTTTCACTTCCGTCGGCACTCTCTGAGTGCCACTGTTTTTTTGCCTCAGAACAATATTGCTGTGATCCTGTTATCAGAGATGCATTTTAGATTAATCAGCAATGTTTTGTTTATTTATTTATTTAATACTTCAAGCACATAAATGTACAGAGGCCGACTTAATGCCATAGGCATTTTCTACCACACACTTTTTTTTTTTTTTTAGTTGGTATATTGGCGTGTGCTAGCTGGCCTAAGGCAAATAATTTAAGATAATGTTTTGTGTTTCGTAACGTATAGGATGAAGTTCTTCTAACTGACAGCTGTGCTGCTGGGCGGATTTTTCGCCACATCTTCTTCCCAGCGAAAGCACTACGAAGTGGTGAAGGGCGGACGTTTTGGTGGACTGTCTTGTGTAATTTTTACGTTCAAAAATGCTGATTTTCAGCATAGTTTGAATAAATGACTTTTCAATTATTCCCCTGTCGTCCCTTCAGCAGACATCTTACACCAATGTATTTTGTTTTTCTGACGATTAATTAGATTCCAATAGTTAGGTAAGAGTATTCAAGAAATAAAAGATTAACACCGTTGAAAAGTAGGCACTTACACAATCAACGACCTAAAACTAGCAACCTACTCTAAAACAAACAAAAAAACCTCTAAAACAAAGGTCTCTCCGTAAGCTTACAACCCAGCATTATTTGGTACACGAACACTTGTTAATCGGTAACTAATTACTGTTTAATTAAAGAACGAAACGTTAACGCAGTCCGTTTGTAAGACTACCCTCGTTTTAACACGAGCGTACTGTGAACTTTACAGATCGGTAGATTATTAGCAAACGGAATTTTACAATGAATATTTAGCTTCTTGGGAACACTGAAAAACGTAACTGTTGATAAGAGAAAGAAATGTTTCTTGTTGAAAGAAAGAAAGAAATACTGGCCAAAGGCGAGTCAAGGAAAAAACGCCGAAAAAAACACGTTTGTTGTATGGGAGCCCCCCTTAAGGGGCTTACAGGACCTAAACGCAAAAAACGCAAGTTTTAGAAACAATAAAAGTAAATGATCAACTACAGTAAACAAAATCAAAAAAATATATGATATTCTTCAGGATTTATGCTAGGTTGATAGTGTGTTGAAAACATAATATAACTAATTTGATACGATAGAAAAAATCTATGAAGATACCTCTAAAAACTTTGTTTTTACAATAAAAACCATACTAATATACAAACAATCATTCTGATTTTTCGGCAGATTATTCTACAAGCAACATACTAAAACTAGTGTTATAATTTTTTTGTTCAAACAACAGAGGGTTTTGTAAGTAAATAATTGATTCATATTTTGCAATGAATTACCAGCGTTGTGTCATCGCGCTTCTTTTTCTTTTCATGTAAGCCCCTTAAATATTTATTTTATTCTGTTTTTAGTATTTGTTGTTATAGCGGCTACAGAAACACATCATTTGTGAAAATTTCAACTGTCTAGCTATCACGGTTCGTGAAATACAGCCTGGTGACAGACGGACAGACGAACACAAACCACAGAAGATCACAAACTAAACTAAACACAGTTATATAAAAAAAAGTAACAAAAATAAAAATGAAAAAAAAAAGTCCTACACGAAGCCAAAAGGCTCCTATCTCAGCATGAAGAATACCAGCGCTGCTACATTTATTTTTTAAATATCGCAGCGCCGGTATTCTGACAAGGCCTGATTTGCATGTTCTTCATTTATTAAAAGATCAAGGATTATGTTTGCAGATTGAGCAACTTTGTCATATCGTTTTAGTTTCCCTTGCATCTTCTTCTTCACATCCCCATCCCCCATCCCCATGCTACTCCCCATTCCCCATGGTATTAGGTTGCGTGTCGATGGAGCATGGATGTTCAGAATTATGGAAGTACTGAATCCATATTCAGATGATTCTGAACCTCCATGCGTAGAAGTATCACTTCGGTTGTTAGTAAAAAATAGCTGTTTCATACATTTTGACAGCGTAAACATTGCACTTTTCTATGAAACAGCAGATTTTTTTTGATAACCTTCAGAAAGTTTCTACGCTATGCGTTCATTATTGCGCGGGCCTGCGGGCGGAGAGTAATGGGTAGCTCACCGCCCGATCAGGACCAGGCCCGTGCCGGACGGCGCGTACGTGTTCCACGCGCGCCTCAAAGAGATGTCAGCATCGAGGAGGGGCCCCTTAGGGCCGAAGCCTGCCGGGTCAGCGGGATTGTCCGAAAGGGTTACCGCTGGCCCGGAACATAAAGGGCTAAGGAAGGAACACGGGTGGGTTTTAGTCAGTAAGAGTCTGACACTCCCTTCCGCTCCACCCAGAGCGGGAGGAGTCATTTGATGATTTCCCATCCTCAAAAAAAAAAAAAAAAAAAAAGGCGTTCATTATTCAATCATGTGCTGAATTCAATGTTATGCTGAAAAAAATAATTTCTTACTTACACCTCATTAAAGAGATTTCAATTAGACTTACTGACTTTATACGGTAAGAAGAAATGTTTGTAAAACAGTAAAAGACAAAACAGTAACTTTTAATGATTGAACATACCTACTATTTACTGAAAAAAAGGAAAACCACCATTACTGTAAAGTACGTAAGTCAATTTTAATGGTTTGAACGATATCACCAAAAGAATAAAACAGTTAATTTTGTGATTTTTAAGGTTTACTACCATGATGGTTACATTTTGCCTCAAGCTTTAACTGTTTTCGGATCAGTAAAAAATACTGTTTTGAACGTTAGGCTCATATGGAACTGTTTATAGCAGTTCAGATCAATGTTTTTCATTTGTATTTACTGCTTATTTCTTTCGGTGTACAGTGTGCGCTTTGCTGACCCAACATCCTGTATACGCTAGACGGGGTCGAAAATAATGTCAGGCATCCAAGGATTCTGTTAAAAAAAACCCAGATCTCATAAGAAATGTGACTGCTAAGATACAACTAGGGAAAATAAAAAGTCAAACTTTACACAATTGACATTAGCATAACTGCTTTAACATCGTAACACAGGATACCTGACACAACACAAACACAAAATCCAAAACGCTCCTGAACTCTCAAACTTAATCAAAACGAGAGTCAACATCAGTGTGTTATCTTAATCTGAACAAATTTTAGCGACACAAAGCGCGATCCGATAGTGATACAACTTCGTTAAAGCAACAGAACTCATTTATTCACCTCAATACAACGTGTTCCTGATAAAATCTAAATAACTTCGACGATCTCATATTATTAAAAGGCCCAAAATGTCGATAAGTGAAGGAGGTAGACAATTTGGAAAGGGTTCGTGGTTGGGACTGAATGAGTTTTTGGGCTTTCTTGTCCTGTCAAAAATGAGATGTCTCGAAAAAATACTACATTTATTTTACTGTCAGGTGCTATTTGTAACATATGTATTTGTTAAAAACTGACGCATAATGTATTTATATTATACTAGCTGCGCCTCGCGGATGTCGATCCCGTAGGAATATCGGGATAAAAGTAGCCTATGTGTTAATACAGGGTGTTAGCTACCTCCATACAAAATTTTATTAAAATTGGTCCAGCCGTTTGAGCGTGAAGAAGTGACAAACATATAACCACACACACACACAAACTTTTGCCTTTATAATATTAGTGTGATAAGTATAGTAAGTAGGTTTATCATAATTAATAAAATCTAAACATTAAGCCAATAAAGAACAATTGAAAAATTTAATCGAGTAATCGTTACATTTTCACGACAGGTGCTCTTTATTAGATTTTGTAAGTTTTTTTAATAGTTTTATTTTTATTATATAGATTGTCACCTGTCATCTGTCACCGGGCGCCTGGCGCCTGTCAGTTTTATTAAATAGGCCCCAGGTCGAAAAGTCTTCAACGATCAAAAGAAAGAATTGATGTCAAAGAGAACTGGATAAAATTGATTAATTGTGGCGTGTGAACCAACACCACACTCTCGTTTAGTCTATTAGTGAATAAACTTTCATACTTAGAATAAAGATTTTCTGGCTAAGTTTTCTTTATACTTTCGTTCCTTGATGTCGGAGTCAAAAAATATCTAAAAAAAATGTGACCTACATTCTGCCACTTCCAGTTTTCTCAACATCTTCAAGGTTCTTATTTTAGAAGGTATCGAATAGTCCCAGTTAATCCAGCGCGATATGAGCGACCAACAAAGAGATCGCCGATATAGCCCGCGACTGACAAGAGTAGACCTGGGAATGTCTAGAGAGTCAGTAGACTACTCTAAAAAGTTAGTAGCCTAGGTTGTTTTAAATATAAGTTTAGGTCAGTTACAGATTTACCTTTGTTTAAGGCGACTACATGACCTAAAGCGCGGTCTTTGTCGGACTGCATAAAAAAGAAAGAGAAGCGCGATGACACAACGCTGATAATTTATTGCAAAATATGAAGCAATTATGTATTTACAAAAAATCTATTGTATGGACTAAAAAATTAAAACACTAGTACTTTAGTATGTTGCTTGTAGAATAATCTGACAAAAAATCATAATGACTGTATGTATATTAGTATGGATTTTATTGTAAAAAGAAAGTTTTTAGAGGTATCTTCATGATTTTTTTCTATCGTATCTAATTAGTTGTATTATGTTTTCAACGCACTATTTACTTAGCTTACGCTTTATTTTCTTATCCTGAAGAATGTCGTATATTTTTCTGATTTTGTTTACTGTAGTCAATCTTAAACTTTTATTGTTTCTAAAACTTGCGTTTTTTGTGTTTAGGTCCTGTAAGCCCTTAAGAGGAGATGTTTTCTGACTGACTTGTCATATTGTGTTCCTATTATGCACACTGATTTTACTATTATAACCTTCAGGTAACGTAAATAATCCTAAACACCTTAATAGATTATGGTGTGACGTTGTCTGATACTTTATCGCCCGATATATCCCGTGAAAGTGAATAGAAGTGATAGGTATTGAAAATCCATACTTCCAAAAAAATATTAATGCGAAAGTGTGTCTGTCTGTCTGTCTGCTCTTCACGGTTAAACCGCGGAACCGATTTAGATGAACTTTGGTATAGAGATAGTTTGAGTTCCGGGAAAGGACATAGGTATTTATCCAGATATTCTTACGGGATCGAAACTTACGTGCGTTAAGCCGCGGGGCACTGCTGGTATCTAATAATTTGGTTTTGCTATTATGTCTTCAATACCTATATATTAAAATCAATTTTTAAAACATATCTAAAAACCTGCCTTCTCTAAAGGTCTGTCAATTGAAGATCTTTATCATTCAGAGCCGTTAACGTCGAGTTTTGGAACAAATTCCATTCGAGTAGAAACTTGTCGGGACAATGAGAAACACCTTGCTAATATCCAAGAGGGGACTATCCCCCCCTAACCCCTTGATCGAGTTCGATCGATTAACCCTTTAGTTGCTCTCGTAGGGAATTAAAAACGGTGAGTTTGTTTTCGTCTTAGAAGGAAGGTGTCTTTGTTACGGAGATGGTAAGGTAAAATGAAATAGACCCTTTTCTTGCTAATACTTTTTAATCGCACAACTGTACTCTTTCACAATCCAACAACGACTAGCTTTTCACAAAATTTTACCATTTGTAACGACATTTACCGTGGGGTAAATGTAGAAACCAGAAACAACGATAATATCATAGCCGTTTCCAAGTGTTGCCAAAGTAGAATAATACATTTAGTTGCCATAGTGGAAATACTTTTTAAAAGTTTGTTACAATATTAATAATTTGTACTTTGATAGTGTTGCCACAGTGGATATTATAATGCGGTATTAAAATAATGAATGTTTACATTAAATCAATGAAAACACGACAACTCGGCCATCCGACGGGCGTGCTAACTCCGAGGCACGCGGTAATCACGACCAAAGTAAACTAAATTAGTTATTTTTTAAGCAAAGAAATGGTAGGTAGCAGCGATTACATTTTATAATAAATGTAGGATGTTAATTCGGAACGCATCATAATTTTAAGAAAACAATTTGAATATGAACGCAGCGATGAGTGAATGAGAGAGTGTGTGTGGGAAGGAGACAGGAAGATGGAGGGAAGATGGCAAGCGAGCTAAAGAGTTAAGACGTTTGTCGTTTTTGTAAGAATTTATAAAAAATATATTAAGTGAAGTTTATTTCGGTCATCCACACACCCTCTACATAATTATGTAATAGATAGAAAATGTGGTCAAAGCAATAATTTTTTGGAGATCTGCCATGGGCTTGTTTATTTTAAACACTACAAAAGAGGAATAAGAATAATGATTATGTTCAATTTCATTAATTTTACTTGAGGGAGTTGTCTTGTTGTCTGCGTCAGCGAATAGTGTTAGCGTTGCCAAGTTCTGGGCTAAATAGGAAATTAACTTAATATTTGAGATCGACACGCTATGAAGAAGAATAAGAGCTGTAACTCGAAACCTACTGAGAAATGTCTGCGCCACCTATAAGCTAGCTTTATTAAGTAACCTTAATAACTTTTTTCAATAATCACCTCACAAATCATGGCAGGTCCAGTTGGAAACCAGCGTCACCTTTAGACTACTAGTGCCTGACGCTGGTTTCCAACATCAAAAAGGCCCAGTTCAGCAAAAATGCCAGATAGCATGTTTGCTGAACTGGGCCTTTTGGGTTTTGGTGCAGCCGTGAGGCACACTTTCCTACAAAATTCTCACATCGGACTTTACATTTTCTATTTTATTTTTATTTGTTACTATAAGGGGACCTAAACAGGCCACTTTGGCAGAATCATAAAAGGATAACATTATGAATCATAACGGGCAGTTAACTGTTAAATTAATCGTATCAAATCCCATTGGTGAAGGATTTTTCAGTTTTTTTTTTGTTTGTGCAAATCAATCCAATCCAAATCCAATCCCAATCTCTTTGATCATACCTACGTGTGTGTAGCGAAAAAAAGAAAAACACGGACTGTCTTCGCCTTAATATGATTCATAATGTTATCCTTTTATGATTCTGCTAAAGTGGCCTTTTTAGGCTCCCTGGTGTATTTATCTGGTGTATTGTGTGTCTTTTAGTCTGTGCTAAATAAATGTATTATCTTTTTTAGGGTTCCGTAGCCAAATGGCAAAAACGGAACCCTTATAGATTCGTCATGTCTGTCTGTCTGTCTGTCCGTCTGTCTGTCTGTCTGTCTGTCCGTCCGTATGTCACAGCCACTTTTCTCCGAAACTATAAGAAGTATACTGTTGAAACTTGGTAAGTAGATGTATTCTGTGAACCGCATTAAGATTTTCACACAAAACTAGAAAAAAAAACAATACATTTTAGGGTTCCCCATACTTAGAACCGGAACTCAAATTTTTTTTTTATCAAACCCAAAGTGTGGGGTATCTATGGGTAGGTCTTCAAAAATGATATTGAGGTTTCTAATATCATTTTTTTCTAAACTGAATAGTTTGAGCGAGAGACACTTCCAAAGTGGTAAAATGTGTGTCCCCCCCCTGTAACTTCTAAAATAAGAGAATGATAAAACTAAAAAAAATATATGATGTACATTACCATGTAGTAAACTACCACCGAAAATTGGTTTGAACGACATCTAGTAAGTAGTTTTTTTTTAATACGTCATAAATCGTTAACCGCAATTTACCATTCATTCAATCAACTCAAAAATTAAAAAAAAACATTTAATTTCATAAACATAAACCTTATGCATAAACCCGGGATGTTACGGAACCCTCGGTGCGCGAGTCCGACTCGCTCTTGCCCGGTTTTCTTTTTTTCAATAAGTCATTGAAAATACAGTTCCTGGACGTTTTTCCCCGTTATCAGAGCCAGGAACTTTCAGTTTCCAAGCCCCGATAACATTAACTTGTAACATTACACACATAGGCCATCCCAATCCGCTTACAATGACATCCCAACACCAGTGTCACAGCGGAACTCGGTTTGCTAGTCAAACATGAAACAATGCAGCCGTTTGCGTAGGAGCACAACTTTATACGTAACACAAGAGTTATAGTTCAACTTGTAGCCTTCATATTGTTTACCTTGTCGTGCGAACGTTTACCAATGCTAAGTGATTAAGAATACTCGTTGAGGATAGGAGTGCGGTGGAGTCGGTGTTGATTTTCTTGTGCTATTGAGTAAGAAGTTAGTGCAGTATTTGTTAAGGAGTCTTTGAAATACCTATTAGGTTTGTTAGTATCTGATATTCCTCCACTGACTACTGTAAGGCATATGCTATGTGTTAATAGCTCATACATACAGTCACACTATGACGAAAAGATAAGTCATTCAGAAGGTCAGAATGGTCAGGTAGTAGTGGTGTCTTATCTCTTCTAGCAGAGACAATTTCTGTAAAACTCATGGATAGTAGAAGAATTGAAACCCATTTAAACAATGCCATTCTTAATGTTATTATCACTAACAACAACATCATTGGTACATGTCATACTCAACAGTATTAAAAACTGATTGACATTCAATTTCATTAAATCGAAGATTTTCAGTTTTAACATTTATTACATTTAATTACTTTTTAAAATCGATTAAAAACCTATGTTTCTAATCGATTTTAAATTACGGTGAAATCCAGACACCGAAATGACATAGAAGACAGTTAAAATAACAATGTACTCGGAAATAACCCTTTCAATGATCAAAAACTGGACGACAAACCTTAACCTTAGTTTCAGCAGCGACTCCACCCCACCCCCTATCCCCACTTACGCCGAACTACACAAGATACAGTTCTCTACTCAAATTCCAAGTGTTCTCTAACTTAAACTGAAATAACTTATGAGAATCGGCCGATCGCCTTTGTCGTAAGCTAGAAGGCAATTATCATTAATTATTATTAAATGTGACATTTTAGTGATAAACGGTTGGCCGATAACTTGGGCAAATAACTCAAGTTAGGGTGGATGGGTCGAAAGTACCCGCGGTGTTCACCGTTTGATTTGCTATTAGATTTGAGGGTTGAGTTTCGTTTGTTTGATTTCTAGTGGTTCGATAATGATTTTTGGTGTTGAAACAGACAATTTTGTAAGTTTTTATGAGCATAGTCACGAGAATAAGTACTTCTGTAATTAGTGTAAAAATTACCCAAAGATAATCTATATTGCGCTGGATTTGACTGAAATTAATTGTTTATCATGTAAATAGGTCAGCGGAATCACTTTTACACGTCATATTAAAACAAAAAAATACGCTAGTTGGATGCGATATTTCCTATCTGACGGGGTCGTCAAAAGAAATGGCGAAAAAAGTCAAGGGTCACACTTAACATCATCTCATTACTTTCATTCCTACTAATAATTTCATAGGCAGTTGCTATGTCGACGTTAACAGGATTCGATGTGGTTCTCTGGATAATAAGACACCACCTTGTCTACCCTGGATGATGAAAAAAGCGTTATGGGGATTATGATTTATGTCAAGACAAGATAGCCGGAAACGTTCCCCGCACTGCCAGTTAATATAATTTTGCGACTCAGTCATATATCTTTGTGATAACCCATCTAGGATATTGAGTGAAGAGGGAAGATGTGACTCTAAAAAAGTAAAGTGGAGCCTCGAAGGAACGCAAGCAAAGTGTGGAGCTATGTCGCAAACCATGCTCCACCTCCTATCCTGCCCTCTGTGTTCCAAAACTTGCAGTCAAAGTGACCTCTGCGCTGCCACCGCCGACGCCGTGGAAGTGGTGAAGTTTTGTGCCAGCAAGAACTTAGAAATGTCGTGCCAGCGACACGAAGAAGAAGAAAACTTCCACGCATCGACGAAACAAAGCAGGCTGCTTGACGCTGGACTCCGGTGGGAGGGTGTCGCAAACCAGGCAGGAGGTAGCCCTACCACCGCAAGGGAAGAATTGGCCAGTCAAATAAGGTGTTAGGTTTGACTAACCAGGATGCGCCGAGCGCTCGGTTCAGTTGAGTAACTGGCGGAACAAACTGTGCTACCCGAGGAGGCTTCTTCATGCATCCCAAAAACTGAACCTTTCTAGTTATTTTACCCTAAGCCTGATGGTACGCCAGAATCTTTACCCTATCAGAAGCAATAGGTAACACAATGACGGCACGACTCTTCATACCCATCGTAGATGGCATTTCGGTAAAGTATAGCCACTTAACTCCGTCAAATAAATTTATTTTCACATAAATTCCTCTGTTATTAATCTTATCCGTGCTGTGCGCACATTTGTTACTTTTATTGTTACTTCATATGGAATACTGTGATAGTTATCCTAATATTCTGTATGGTGGAATGGTACCGGTTTATTCAGACATTCAAATACTGAAACCAAGACAAATAACATTTATTTAGTACAGTGGTTACAGGGTAGTGTACATATTATTTACACAAAAAGTTCCATGGCGCTTTCAAAGCGTACTCTCTGCCAAACATCAAAATATAAATATTAGCTAGATTCCATTTTTGCATTTTTTATACTAGGTACCTATTCTGCCGGACTTGTGGCTAAGTAGTACAATAACAGCCACACAAAAAGTCAATGAATATACGATTAAGTTTCCGCGGTCGGTCCGTGGATGGGTGTCCATTTTTACATACCAAAACCCCTCCGTGCTTCGGAAAGCACCTTAAGCCGTTGGTCCCGGATGTCATTCGTGGATCCTTGACAGCCGTTAAGGGTCGTCAGAAGCCCGAAAGTCTGACAACCAGTCAAACAAAGGGGTATCATAATACCGCGACTGCCTATCTGACCTCCACAACCTAGTTACTGAGGTTGTGGAGGTCAGAGAGAGAGAGTCGCTCCATGTAAAATACTGGTATTCAGCTGCATCCAGTTAGACTGGAAGCCGACCTCAACATAGTTGGGACAAGGCTAAACAGATGAGGTACAGTAGGGCTGCAAAAGTGCATGGATAGTTCAGAAATATAATCGTGTGAAGCGTGAAATGACGCCATCTAGCGTAAAACCAGTTAACGACTAACAAAATTTCATTAAAGAAAGAAAAGAAAGAAAGAAAAAGTATTTTATTAAGTTAAGTATTGCTTTGCGACACGTACAGGAAGTTTCTTTTATTATTTTATAATTTTTCAAATGCTAGCAAATGTAATGTAATAGTTAGATATATTAGCTGTGTAACTCCTTTCTCAATACGTTTCTTCCCAACTGCTTACTTACGTGTCGTAAATTAGTCACAGTTGTGAAGAAACCAACGCCATCTAGTTTATTTTAGAAAACTTGAACTCCAACGTTCATAGGAAAATAGCCATTAGGGTATCCATGTACTTATGCAGGTGACCGTACCTACTCTGCCGTAGTGGAAACGCGCTAATCATTAAAGTCATTTTCTTAAACAAATCACAAATATTCAAAACTACATGACTAAACTGTGGGAAAAATGGCACTGTTTTGTTTTGTTTTTTTATTTTGGTCAATAAAAATAAATAAAAAATTTGTCAAGAGCAAACCCATTTCGGGTTTGCTCTTGACTCTAGTCTAGGTCAGACGTGACTGAGACAAAGTCGACGATGGAGTGAGCTTACCCAGAAGAAGCCTGTTCACTCTTACGTTGAAGATATTCGGGTTGTATGCGCTCGGAAATACAGTCGCAGGTACTTTGAGAGTTCCACTCTTCCACGATTCCGCTATCGATTAAGGTTTGTGGTACCGTTCAGGACTCTGCTTCACCACTCTTTACCCTCTGCGGTATCCGTGGGCCCTTTAACGCATAACCTTCAGCAGAACTACCGTATTCAGCACTATAACCGCACAATAAATCGACGCACCTTGACTACTTATCGATCTCAGCTTTACCCGGGTAATCATAATAAATAATGGCAAATACTCGGCAAATTCGTACATTAACCAGTTCGCGTCGCTTGCCCTGAGTTATAACCGTCTACCCGACATTTAGGCCAACCAGCGGCATTAGCATTAATTTAAAATATTATTTATAGTTTGAAGCTTTATACTGATGGGGATGCTCGAAGGGATGGAGGTGACAAGAGTTTTTTTTTCAAACCCGCATTAAAAAAAATCTCAGTAAATACCAGTATTATACATGGAGCGACTGCCTATCTGACCTCAACAACCCAATTACTGGGTAACGCGATACCCGTGGTAAGACTGGTTGACTTAACTTGTTTTGGAACAATATTAATTGCTATCGCCATGCTAGAAAGGAGATAGCAATACTGCTGCAAGGATGGTGGTAGAAAGTTTCCAGAGAAAGTCTGTCAGTTTAGAAGAAATATTAAGTAGGTATTTTACCGTCTCCAAAAACACACAAGATTCTCGAAATCTTTCCTCCACCGTTGTGCTCACAAGTTTTCGTAGCTCAACATTGGTGCTGTGTTGATGATCTCGTTAAGGGTAAGATGACACCAAATGACCGTAATTATACCGAGTTAAGGGGCAGTAATCGCGTCGGGGCCGTGTTTTTGGCGAATTCGCAGAGCGTCGTGTTTCATTGTTTATTAAAGTTTTTTATTTTTATTGTTATTGCTGCTGCTAGTGCCTTTAATTGGTATCAATTTGATGGTGTTTGGAAAGTTTTGAATGTAGGATGGCTGCTGCGTGTTACGATTAATTAATTAATTCTGTTAATTATTAGGCTAGATCTTACATACTCGTTTCATCTTACATACTCCGCATCCTTTACCAGCCAGTAACTGTTTTAATTTTTTTACCGACTTCAAAAAAAAAAGCGGTTATCAATTCGACACGTATGTATGTAATATTACTGGAACTGCATTATATTCACATATAACAATCTATTAGGGCTTCCAAACAAATATACAAAATTTTATAGATGTATGTATCTATGTATGTTTGTCCACGCATTTCTCCGCAACTACTAATCGGATCGTGACCATTTTTTATTGGCTTACATTTACTTCAACCTAGGGAACAATGCAAGTTCCATCAAAATCGATTCAGTAATTTTCAAGATATGGACTAATACTTGTAAGTGTGACGGCCTGGCTTATTAATACGAGCTACGGGTGTAGTGTCAAAGGGAAAACATCTCAATACCTTGGCCAAATTCTAGTGCAATATTTACAACAAAACAATTACCTACTTATTACAAACAAATATTCCAGTTTTTACTTAAAACTAAAAAATGAAATCGACTTCAAAAAGAAGTTAACTCAAAATTATGAAATAACTTTAATTTTATTTCGGAAGTCGGTGGAAAAAAACTAAAACTAAAACATATAACCCAAGACACCGACTTCCGAAATTAAAGTTATTTCATAATTTTGAGTTAATTTCTTTTTGAAGTCGATTTAATTTTTTATAATTTTTTTTTTTTGCTGGTTTTGAGGCAGTTACTGTCACTTACATTAAGACTAGCAAGTAGATGTCCTTACATAAACTGTCTCATAAGAAAATACCACGTTGGAGGGATAGCGTTAACATGAAGAAAATTAAATAAGCTTGCAACCTTTTCAGCTAGGATGATGCTTGACGGCAAAAAATATTTGCGGAACAGTGGCGATGGTTCCATACAACTCGATTCCTACCGACTTCCCATTGAAAAATGGCACAGTCAGTATTCTATAGGCGAAAATAATATAATCATATTAAAGATATCTGATCTACTCCGGCTTACCTCTTACAAAGATTGACCCTTCACTACTGCTGCGGAATTAAAATTATAGCTTATAATGTTGCAAGAAGTATCATAATTATTTCAACTTACCAGATTTAAATATGCAGGTGTTACACACATCATCATCAGCCGAAAGACGTCCACTGCTGGACATAGGCCTCCCCCAAGCACCTCCACTTCGACCGGTCTTGTGCTTCCCGCATCCAACGGGTTCCTGCGGCCTTCACAAGGTCGTCGGTCCACCTTGTGGGAGGCCTTCCAACGCTACGTCTTCCGGTACGCGGTCGCCACTCCAGAACCTTTCAGCCCCATCGGCCATCTGTTCTGTGGTACACACAAAAGACAGGTATATCGTTCATATTATAGTCCTACAATTTTGTGTGAACAATGGACACACACTTGCACAGTAATGTTATGATTGTGTCGTGTATGTACCTACCTAATCACATCACACTAATATTATAAAGGCGAAATTTGAGTGAGAATTGTGAGTGTGTGCGTGTGTGTGTTTTTATAATTATGTTTGTTACTTCTTCACGCTCAAACGGCTGGACCGATTTTGATAAAATTTTGTATGGAGGTAGCTGACACCCTGGATTATATCCCGATATTCCTAAGGGATCGATATTTACGCGGGTGAAACCGCGGGGCGCAGCTAGTTTTAATAAAACTACAGAGTTGTTTGCAACACGTTTATTCAAAAAGTACAGACGCCAGCATATCAAGCTACCCGAAAGTGTCAAATTTTCCCAATCAACTTTGAACCTAATTCTTTAGCGATAAAGTTGAAAATCTATTAAAGAAATTTGACAGATTGTAGTAGGTTGATGTGCTGGCGATTGTACAATACCTACAATACGTTCGTACGTACGTTCTTTACATACCGTGACTCCTCCTTGCCTCGGGAAGCACGTTAAGCCGTTGGTTCCGGCTGTCATTCGTGGATCTTTGACAGTCGTTACGGGTAGTCAGAAACCCGAAAGTCTGACAACCAGTCTTACCAAGGGGTATCGTATTACCCAGTGACTGGGTTGTGAAGGTCAGATAGACAATCGCTCCATGTAAAACACTGGTATTCAGCTGCATCCAATTAGACTGGAAGCCGACCCCAACATAGTTGGGAAAGGCTAGGCAGATGATGAATACCTACAGTACGCGTCCGATTAAATGGCGCTAGCAGTCTTATTTTGTTATCAGTCTACAATTTTAACAGTCTAAATTATTCATCAATTATATAGTCTTCTAGGTAACCGACATAGCCCGAAGAATTGCCAAACTTAAGTGGCAGTGGGCAGGGCACATTGCTCGCAGAACAGATGGCCGATGGGGCCGAAAGGTTCTGGAGTGGCGACCGCGTACCGGAAGACGTAGCGTTGAAAGGATTCCCACAAGGTGGACCGACGACCTTGTGAAGGCCGCAGGAACCCGTTGGATGCGGGAAGCACAGGACCGGTCGAAGTGGAGGTGCTTGGGGGAGACCTATGTCCAGCAGTGGACGTCTTTCGGCTGAAATGATGATGATGATATAGTCTTAAGTTAAAATCTACAGACTTCCAGTCAGTTTAAAGAAAATTCCTGATCCTACCTAGTTAAATAACTCACTTCAAACACACAAAACATAATCTTCAACCCGGTATTACTCACAAAACATGTATGTTGGTAATAATTTCCATACATATGTGTGGTACGCTTCTCTGTTGGACTCGTATGGACACGAGCGCCATGTTTGAGTCCCCGACCGGACATATTTAAGCTATTTTATTTATTTTGAGATACAAAAGGCCTTATCGGCGGATATATAGCTTAACAGCGTGTTCGGATTCGGGTACTTTATTATTGATAATTATTATGTAGGAAATAATAATTATGAAAGAGTTATCTGTAATATTGTTGTTTTTTTGTCTAAATGAATATAAACTTATAAAGACATGGAAACCTGGAAGATTATTAAGTCAAAACGATTGTCAAGCAAACAATCGTTCAAATATCATCTCAAAAATATTAGTTTCGTAAATCGATTTTTATAGCATTGCCAATTTAATTATTCGTAGTACAGACGCCAGCACATCAAGCTATCCGAAACTGTCAAATTTCCCCAATCAACTTTGAACCTTATATTTTAGCGATGAAGTTGAAAATCTATTAAAGAAACCTGACAGATTGTAGTAGTTTGATGTGCTGGCGTCTGTACTTTCGTAATTATAATTAATAGACTCAAACTCAAAATTAATATTGGCGAGTTGTTAGCCGGAATATTGAACGCCATACCTACGAAGAGTTTTTGTTCCAATTTAGTTTCATAACCAACCACTAATAAGCGAATTGCCACTGTTTGTTTCTGCATTATCCAAAGGTTGACTGGTAGAAAATGCCTATGACACTAAATCCGCCTCTGTACATTTGTGTGCATAAAGTACCTATTAAATAAATAAATTACTCGACTAAACACGTCAGAAAGCACTAATATGACCGTTTACGCCGTACGGCATTTCATACAAACTTTCAAGCCCTTGTTTTTCGAAATGAATGAACCTATTTTAATGAAACTTCATACGCTTAAGCAGGATACAAAGACCTAAAAGTTACTTAAGAACATTTTCGAAATATCTTATTTAAAAAACGATAACTGGAAATCTCTGTTTCTATGGAAAATTTAAAATCGGTCTAATTTGGCTGTAACACTATTTTTCGAAAGTGTAAATGAACATATTATATATGTAATACAAGGATTATATAAGGATAACAACTGAATATTTCAACACAAAATGCCCAATAAAACACATGAAAATGAAATGATATTCCCAGCATCCCAATGTGAACAGCAGGACCCGCGTGACATCCTCTCAATAAACAAGGCTTCTCATAGTTGCCCGCGTTATCTGACTTTGATGGGACGGTCGGCGGGTAGTTTTAAAACGTGCGCAAACACCGGTAGTTGTAAATAATTATGGGCTTTTGTAGTTTTTGCCCAGCGATTATGCGTAATGACCGGGCCTGGATACATTTTGAGATAGTTACCAGTTTTATTTACGTTGTTAAGTTTTGTTTTGCGCTATGTATTTTGTTTGGTAAATTGTAATCAGCTTTGTATGTAATGCTTGTTTAGTTCATTTAATTAATGAAGGTGGAGTAATTGGGTTGGTTTGTTTTTGGTGTTAGAGGGTTGAAATGAAATGTACCTAAGTAGCATGTTTTAAAGATAAATTATGAAAAGGATAAGATACATGACAAAATGAGAGCTTCAAATAGATATACCTTTGATTGTCAAAGATAATAAGTAGGTAGGCGACTTTTACACTGATGGCGTAATCGTTTTGTTTATTAGTGGAACGAAAAGACAACAGTTTTGCTTTGTTATAAGCTCTTTTTAACATTGATAAAGAGCTCCATGTTTCAAAAAATATTTGATTATAAAACATCATAATAAAGTTAGTAAATCAGATGTTTCAAAACAATATTGCGATTAATAAAAACGAGTTGCGAGTAGAATTTAACAATGTTGTGTCTACGCCAATGCTACGCCGTAGCACACATTCGTAGCCGTAGCAGACCGGGCGCTACGATCGGGATCGCATTAATATTCCCATTTTTATTAACTAGGTAACTTTTGTAAATGGTATTTCTATTTCTATCAATTTTTAACCTACATTTGTTTTGTGTACAAAACTAAAATTTACATATTTGAAAACAAATTACATAAATGAAGTAAAAGTATGTATAAGATTATGTCTTTAATTTTTGTTGGGTTTTATACTTTTCTAATAATTTTCAATATAGTTTGGTTGAGAGTTGATGTGGAACAAATTCTAAAATATTGTCATTTATGCTCAGATTTATAGAAGACTAGCTTCCGCCTGCGCCTTCGCCCGCGAGGTATGTCGATAAAAGCTATCCTATGTCCTTTCCTGGGATGCAATCTATCTCTCTGCCAAATTTTATCGAAATCCGTTCAGTGGTTTAGGCATGAAAAGGTAACGTACAGACAGACCGAGTTACTTTCGAATGTATAATATTAGTATAGATTTGTTTTCTTGTTCGCCTACACACGTATTCAGTAAATTTTTATACATCAACTTTCAATAAAAATAATACGAAATATCGCAAAAAAATCAAATCAAATCCATCCAAAAACTCCATACGCTGTGCATGAGGCCTTGTCCCTAAGGACAGGTTCATACTTCCGATACCAAAGGCTATAACATAAACATGGGGTACACTATTAAAACTTGGACTCGTTTTGTAAGCCAAAATATTATACGGAGTACCTTCCTTCTATCTCGATGCGTTAGGGCTGCCAGAGCATTTACATTTTTATTTCAACGTAAAGGAGATATGTTTGTTAAATGTTATCTGGTTCAGAACAAGATAGTTGCTTGTCAGTTTATGGCTATTGTGGCCAGGTTTGGATTGGAAAATGGACTACGATTGTCTGGATTGTGTTTTTGTTTTAGTTTTCGGTTTAATTGGGGGGATTTGTTGCGTAGTTATTAAATTTGTTTTACACTTTAAGGGACACTAAATGCCCATAGGCGTAATAGAAATACATTTTTTGTAATGTCTCAGAATATACATATATATGTCCGATACTTTTCTGCCCAGTAGGTTCACTGAACTCCATGTGTTGCGAGACCGATGAGCATCCAGTGAAAGAAATAAGCAGTAAATAAAAAATTAAATGAAAAAACATAAATCTGAACTACTTTTAAAAGTTCCATATCAGCCTAACGTTCAAAACAGGATTTTTTACTGATCCGAAAACAATACATGCTTGAAGCAAAATGTTGCTGTCATCATGATAGTAAACTTTAACGTTTTAAGTAGCTAAAAGGTAACAAAGTTAACTGTTTTATTCATTTGGTGATATCGTTCAAACCACTGAAATTTACTTACAATTACTGCAGTAATGGCAGTTTTCCTTTTTTTGTTGTTTGTTTCAGTAAATAGTATCATTAAGTCTTAATGAAATCGCTTTAATGTGCTGTAGTAAGAAATTATGTGGGGGGTTGTAGACGCTGTGTCTAGTTTCTTCTTTTTTACTTTTTAATTACTATCATTAGTTAAAAGCTAAATTCTTGTAACTAACAACCTTGCCTATGGACTTTTTTGTCTAAAATAAATTATTTTTTATTTTATTATAATCAGCATCTAATGTTCCCCCCTCTTACCTATTGCTCAAGATGCTGTTAACTAAGATGAAAACATTTTTAGAGCTTCTTACCATGTTTTAATGGTCTGATAGCCTTTATCGCGCAATGTGCAAGAATGGAGATGATTTTGATCAATGCTTAAACCTTTTCTGAAAGAGCGAGGGCTTTTATAACGCAGTTGAAATAAATTCAGGCTAATATTAATTTGTAGCAGGTCTTAGTTCTGTCGTCACAGCTTACCGTAATACTTTCTGCATTTCTAGTATTTATGATTATTTTTTGGCTTACGTCCACCTTTGTTTGACCATCGCATATTTGATGGTCTCTCGCATTTTTGAAGGTAATGCATTGCACGATTCACGGACATTACTAGTCTTATCTTTTACCGCTATAGAAAAGCACTAGTGTATCTAACTTTCTTTCATCAATTCCCTCGGATTTCCCGGCAGCCCTAGCCGGCCGGCCGCAGTCCGGCAGTCCGGCGGCTGTCTCATAAACATGCCCCCTGTATCAGCGCGTAATCTGCCGGATTTGTCGATCAGGCCGGCTATCCACTGCCCAGATTTGTACGGGGCTTTGCCGCCGATACGGCACATACATTTTGCTTTTCTTCTTCAGTGTTTATGTGGCTGGTCAGGTGGAAGGCTCTAGTTTGTTTACGGGAACGTCATTTGTTTTTGTTTTTATTTGCGGGTGCTGATTGAAGGGGGTTGGGGGGTTTGTAATTATGGGTGTAGGTAGGTACTGTATTTCGTGTGGTTTACTGTCTATTGTTGTTCATGCATTTTATATAAGACATGAGCTAGCATGTTAAATATAGCCTTACCTGATTATCAGACTAGAAGGATATAAAATAAGTAAATAAATTTCTTTTGTTATCCTCATCATCTGCATAGCTTTTTTCCAACTATGTTGGGGTTGGGTTCCAGTCTAACCGGGTGCAGTTGAATACCAGTATTTTACATGGAGCGACTGCCTATCTGTCCTCCACAACCCAGTTACTGGGCAATACGATACCCCCGGGTAAGATTGAATGTCAGACTTTCGGGCTTCTGACTACCCGTAACGACTGTCAAAGATCCACCGAATGACAGCCGGGACCAACGGCTTAACGTGCTTTCGCACGGCAGCTTTTAGGCACGGAGGGGTCTCGGTATGTAAAGATGGTGACCCATCCACAGACCAACCGCGGCAAGCGTAGCTTAACCTGATCGATTGACCTGTGCGGCTGTTATTATTTAGCCACGGACCTCTCACATCTGGAACTGAGAATAACTCGGGGTTTGTGGAGGAAAAAAGTTTTATATACTTTTGTATTTTTGGCGTCCACTGCCACATGTCAAAAAATCAAAAACGTGCCCTCTGCGTCAAAGTCTGTCATGTAGTCGAACCGTGGCGTGCTGGGCATATTTTTACCGACTTCACAAAAAGGAGGAGGTACTATGTTCGGATGTTTGTGTTTTTTTTTTTTTTGTATGTGTGTTCATCGAATACTCCGCCAATTGTCGACGGATTTTCAAAATTCTTTTTTTGTTCGAAAGTAGATAGTTCTGAGGTGGTCGCATTGTCACCAAGTTAGGATCTGATGATGGGATCTTAGAGAAATCGAGGGCAACCCTCAAATTTTATAGGCTCACTTATTGTTTTTCGCATATTTTATGAAGTATCTTGTGTATTTGCGTATGGTTGTCACCATTTCAGGTAGCTGGACTGATGATGAAAGGTACAACTCCTTAACAGTAAGACGTTACTCGAACAGGCAAGGACTGTTTTAGTAAATTGTTTTGATGTTTGATAGGGCATTTGCCACATTTGGTCTTATGATCATCAAGTTATGACCTGATGCTGCAGTCGGGATAGTCTGCTGAGTACCTAACTCCTCGACAACTAACAGCAGATATATCGTGTTTAGGCTTATTGAAAAGGGCTCGATGTGTGGATAAACGTACTGTTAATGAGGAACACCGAAGTACATAAAGACCAAAGCTGAAGCCAGGAGCATCAGAAAAAGTACTAACCTTGAAAGCCCTTGAGCCCAAACACGACTACGGTGCTGTAGGCACCGTAGTCGTGTTTGGGCTCATTTTAAACAGGACTAAATCGCTGCTAAGCAATTTATGCTCATTACAATGCGTATGGTGAAGTGGAGCTGATGGTGACTTTTCAATCAGCTCCAGTTCTCCTGGTTCTTACTAGGAGAACTCCTCAAGAATTAACGTCCCTGCATCGGGAAAAGCAACATTTTGTAAAAGGTGATAAGCAGTTGACATTAGGCTATTATAACTTAGATAAATTACAAACTGACCCGCTAAAAAGTGAAAAATAAAAACTTTTTTACAAAAAAAACAACCGACTTCCAAAAACACTATAAAGTGAAAAATAACTTTAATTTCGGAAGTCGGTGGCAAAAAACTAAAATACAGATCCAAAGACACCGACTTCCGAAGTTTAAGTTATTTTTCACTTTATAGTGTTTTTGGAAGTCGGTTGTTTTTTTTGTAAAAAAGTTTTTATGGTTTGTCATCTATCATCTATACATGACTGTGGAGGTCAAAAGGTTAAAGTACTAGCTGACCCGACAGACGTTGTCCTGTTTTTGATTCGAAAGACATGTAGCGCCATCTATTATATATCATAATAACGTTATTGTTGTTCTCCTCGGGAACAGCACTTTTTTTTTGGGATGAAGTACCTGACAAAAAGTACTTATGTCCGTTTCTGTACAGGTGTACATCCTGAAATTTTGCATATACGTTGTCAGGTGACAACGTATATGCAAAATTTCAGGATGAAAATTATATAGCTCAATTGAATACTACTTCTCTCTGAGTTTAAATGCGATTGCTTTCCGAAGTAATTAATAAGAACTAATTATTCCAAAAAAAATCCATTCACGGAAAACTTTCTTTTATTCGCGTCGCTTCATCGGACTGTCTGATGCCTTCAGCAGCGGAACATTAAGACAGCTCGATATAATATTACTAACACACATAATATAATGGATATTTTATTTTTCGTAAGCTTTAAACTTCACATTTTTTCGTCAGTAATTTTTTTTGTTAAAAAGTTTTTTTATTTTTCTCTTTTTTACAACTTGACAAGTATCGTTTAACTGCCATAAAGTATTACGTCTACACCTTGCATACTTCACCTTTTAAATCTAAAACAAAACAACATTAACATCACCTACTTTTAAAAGCGAAGAAACAACTGCAATTCCAACACCCGTTCTCACACATCTCACTGACTATTGTAAATTAATACGTCCCAACGACCAGGCCTCGTAAATCGGCCGTCTCAATTTACCGGCCCTGCGTATTGGCAAGACGGAGGCCTGGCGAGGCCAGTGGAGGCCTTTATTGATAGGCCGTTGTCGCCTTGAGATATTGCACGGCAATTTGTAGACGCTTGCAGGGTACAGAATTAGCGGTAATCAATTAATTGGACGGTTTAATGGGAAAAATTTGTTAATGGGGCTGTTGTTTAAATTGGTTTTTGAGTTGAAGGGGGGTCTTGAAATGGTTTTTAATAAAATGACTGTAAACTTGGTTGTGTATAGTTGTTGACATAGGGAAGAAAGTAGAACTGACGACGATTCCTTCTTTTCTGAAAATTTTGATCGCTAATTTAGCGTCAAGTTTAGCATGTAAGTACATAATGGGGAATCATTAGACTGTGGCTGCTTCAGCTGACTGTGTTGAACCTACAGAAAGGCTTCCAGCGGGCCACCAATTACCATGGCACATCTGGAAATCTCTTAACCTACTAAGAAGCCAGGTGGGCCGCTGCAGGCACAACTTGGTCAGGGGTGCTCTGATGAGCTGCAGTGCGACTGTGGAGCCGCATTGCAAACTATGTTCCACCTCTGGTCCTGCTCTTTGTGCACTAATACCTGCACTGTGGAAGGCCTTTGCGAGGTCGACGATAACGCTGTCGAAGTGGCCGAATTCTGGTCGGAACCTAATTAAAATAATCAAACGGAATCATGGGTACGACGAAGAAGTGCATGGTTACGCTGTGGGGGTATTGTTTTACGCTGTGGGCGTGTATATTTATGTACTAGTAGCGCCCCGCGGTTTCACCCGCATAAGTTTCGATCCCGTGAGAATATCGGGATAAAAACTATCCTATGTCCTTTCCCGGGACTCAAACTATCTCTATACTAAATTTCATTTAAATCGGTTCAGCGGTTTAAGCGTGAAGAGGTAACATAGAGACAGACAGACACACTTTATAATGTTAGTATGGATTTATAACTACTGATATATGTTGTTGCTAGTAACACTCTAACACAAAACTAGGTTAGTCAATTAAATATTTAAAATAAGATATTCTCCTTGAATGTCTAAACGTTTTAAAGCGTGCCACGCTAAACACGCACGCTTTTTTTTGTTATTTCTCTATAACACTTTAGAAGACTATAAAGTTTGACTTTAGACTTTCGACTATTGACTTTAGACTATAAAGTCTAAAGTGTTATCGAGAAATTTAAAGAGCGTGATCAAAGAGTACAGTAAAGTAAAGTTGTTAAATAAGTCAATCCTTATTTTTGCATTAAAAACGAACGAATGTTACCCATAGGTAGACTCTATAAAACTACTAATATGGTAATTATTTATACAAGAAACTTAAATCAAAGCTTTAAATTCAATTTTACAATAAAATTGTGAAGTTTTAATTATAATAGTTACGATAATAGGGTGACCATGTTTTCAGCAAAATAATAGTGCACTTATTATTACTCTTTGAAGTATACCTATACGCTTTCATTTAAATCAATTGCCGTATAAACACGAATTCTTTTCACACCAATGTTCCTAACAGTTTTTCACAAACGCGAACCAAACTGTATAATCCAAAACACAGCACCAATCATGCAATAACATTGTCAAATCCAGCCCCGGACAGGCGGCGGATTACTGCGTATTTACTGCAAATTAACCGCACAATTGATGGCCAATTGATCGTCTAATGTTCCCACATAGCCATTATATTAAATCAAACAGCTCTCGATGGTCTACCAAGTACCTGGACAAAGACCTATTGATTTAAGAGCTGTGTAGAGGCTGTTTACATAGATTGATGTCATCGGGAGATCTGTGCGTCTTAAGGCAGAGCGTTCGAATGGTCTAATCTCTCTTGGAAGGTGGACCATTGACCAGTGACAATTGAGCTGAGGTCTTGAATGCTGAGAATTTGGGTAGCGAGGAGCAGTGTAAGACAAGATTTAGATTATAATAGCAATAGCAATGTAAATCTCACTTGACCATGGCTCGTTAAAACTTGCTTGTCCTGTAGTTGCTTTACCAGCCGTGTTTTGCGTTGGAATTGTTAAAACGAAACCTTATTTTGAAATAATCTGAAAACTGTGTCGGTATCTTCTTCCCAGACACAAACTTTAGGTAAACTTTAATGCTATTTTGCGAACAGATGCAATCTGAGCAGCGAAGCTCCCAAAACCAACTACAGAACAGAAACCAAAACTCATCCCTAAAAACAAAATCCCTTGGCATACAAAACGCCTAGTTGCACAAAGACAATAATTCGATAGTAAGCCCGCGCCGCGCCTCAGATCTCACCTGACTAACTGCCTCTAACCACCTCTAACCGCCGCGCGCCGACACGGACCGGTTTAATCCGCCCGGAACCGGCGCAATCCGGTTCACAAACTTTGTTCTGTCATGCTTGCTTTGCGGTACACGCGCCGTGCCACTTGTCGTGTTGTCTGTAAACGATTTGTTAATGGATTCCGGTTATTGTGTTGCCCTTTTGTGTGTAATTGGCTGGAGTGATGAGTGTATTGGCGGTTTCGGAAATAAGAATATATTTTTTCAGGATTCGTGTAGCTGGATCATGATATTGCATCAATAAAAGCAATATAACATTTTTCCCTAAATACCTACTTGTTGAAAGCTTCGGCCCCTTCATAAAATATTGTATTTTTTTGCAGCCACACATTTCTCTCTTGCAATCTAACGGGAATCCTTCAAATACACATTAATAATGATAATAAACTCCCTAAGTCTTCCTTCTAAGACCCATTAAACAAAATATCGCCATAACACCCTTTTAGCTAAATGCCAGTCCACACCAAATGTCCCAACGTCCGTGAATACTCCCAAATGTCAGACAATGTCCCCAAACGTACCTGAATGTCCCGTAAAGATTGTTGCCGCGGGCTTAATGCTCCGTGCTGGCCGCGGCCCATTGCATCGCCGATATCTTTGTTGCTTTGCAAAGTTGGATGTAGGAGGAGATAGACAGACATTGGAAAGCATAAAGTAGCCTTAGGAACTGCGTGTAGAACTGGGCTTGTTGCAATTTGTTAAAGATCTTTAGGAATGGGTCTTTTTCTATGACCTGGACTAAATTGGGCGTGAGTTGACTGCTTTGCCATTGCATGTACAATATTTTTATGAGTAAAGTTTCAAAAAATAACTTCTCATGTAAAAGAAAATACAATTTAAGTTGAAAGATAACTAGGTACTTGCTCTAATTGTCTTAAATTTCAAACGTTTTTCTCAGAACAATCTTCACATCAAATAACTTTGCACAAAGTTTAAATCGAGCCTAACCAGTATAAACCGGTTCAAACCGAACGTAAACCAGTTTAAGGCGGTCTGAGCTAACTCACGGCGCTAAGTTTGTTTTGTCACTTGCTCCGTTTAATAGCAAGTTGGGCTCACACTCAAGGTACACAGTCTAATTGAATTGATTGTCTGGATTTGAGTGGGAATACCTGTAAGATATACGGGGAACTCCTCAATGTGGAAACACATTTTCTACACTTTTGAGGGTTCCGTAGCCAAATGGCAAAAACGGAACCTTTATGGACTCGTCATGTCTGACTGTCCGTCCGTCCGTATGACACAGCCACTTTTTTCAGAAACCTTAAGAACTATACTGTTGAAACTTGTAAGTAGATGTATTCTGTGAACCGCATTAAGATTTTCACACAAGAATATAAAATAAAAACAATAAATTTTAGGGGTTCCCCATAACTGAAACTCAAACATTTTTTTTCATCAAACCCATACGTGTGAGGTATCTATGGATAGGTCTTCAAAAATGATATGATATTGACGTTTCTAATATAATTTTTTTCTAAACTGAATAGTTTGCGCGAGAGACACTTCCAAAGTGGTAAAATGTGTGCCCCCCCCCCCCCGTGTAACTTCTAAAATAAGAGAATGATAAAACAAAAAAAAAAATATGATGTACATTGTACCATGTAAACATCCACCGAAAATTGGTTTGAACGAGATCTAGTAAGTAGTTTTTTTTAATACGTCATATATCGTAAACCGCAATTTACCATTCATTCAATCAACTCAAATAATAATATTAAAAAAAACCATTATATTTCATAAACATAAAACTTATGCATAAATCCGGATGTTACGGACTACGGAACCCTCGGTGCGCGAGTCCGAGTCGCTCTTGCCCGGTTTTTTATTTTAAAATTAAATCTTCATAGTAAAAGGATTAGTGATTCTAAAATTATGTGTATGATTATATACTTATAAATCGGTCCTTTGATATAAACCATTGATATTATTTAATGATATTCCCCTGGTAGGAACATGATGTTTTGAACTTGATAAATAAAACTGCCGTGAAAGCCACCACGTACTTAGGTCATCGCAAAAGAAAAATAGAAAGGCACACTACGAAAAAATCTATTGTTTTACGACTAAAAAGAGTTTGTTGACAGGAGTGAACACAGTACCACTTGTTATTCTATCATTATTCCATTTCTTCCTATCCCACACAAACATCTGTCTCCATCAAAAAATCCACAAGTGAACTGAATTTGAATCGAAGCGCCGTCCAATAGTGAAATACAAGAAGTGATCATTAATCACTGCATTGTTGAACTGGGGTGACAACGAGTCAGCTTGTATTGTGGATTTGTTGACAGGGATCACGTCTGGACGTCAGCGGCCGTATTCCGGCCGTTTGATGTGGGTTCGTGTTTCTTTCGAATGTTGTGTGCGGTGGTGGGCTGATTTTGTGATATGTTGTCTTGTGAGAATAGTTTAAACTATACTAAAATACATTTACTTGAATGTATTTAATAATTTAAATTGTGTTGTTTCAAAATTGTGATATATACCTTTGTATTTACAATTATTGTTTTTAATGCCCATTTACATGTACATTTTCAGATTTACTTAACTATTTTTAAGTAACCAAACAAGCTGGATTTTATTTGTTTTTAGAAAAAAAACTGAAATAAATGAAAATAAATTTCATTTTAATTTCCACTAGGTAATAAGATATATTTCAACTTGACTTTTATAATGATTATTGCAATTACCAATAATAATATATAATGAAACTCTTGTCTCCAGAATAAGTCTCCAAGCTCCTCACTCACAGTAGTGAACAATCGCGAATGAATGGAGTGGAGACAAAAGGCGCCGTCCTTTGTGCTAATGAAGAATGGTCACCCTTACCCCGTGTCGTGTTAGTGTGTTAGGCGTTAGATTAATATCGTGGCTAGTGCTCATTGGATGTAACAAAAATTTACGTTTAGTGATAAATCGTTCGGCTAATTGTTTAGGGATTGAGGTGCTGAGGATTTCGGTGGATAGATTTTATATACCTAAATTTTATTTTAAAATTTGCAATAAATCAAACTATTAAGTGGGCACCAGAACAAAGTAATTAAATTAGCAAATATAATTTTGAACTATTAAGTACTTAATATCATTTCGCAAAGTATATACCTAACTGTCGTATAGGAGGTGTGCTGTGTAAGTGGGTTTTCACTGGAAATCAATGCTCTTTCCCAGAGAACTTAATCAGCGGAACTTTATTATAGGAACTCGATTAACTATGTAAGTTAATCAAGTTCCTATAGGAGGAGGTTCCTATATGGAGGGTCCGTGGCTAAATAATAACAGACGCACAGGTCGATCGATCAGGTTAAGCTACGCTTGCCGCGGTTGGTCTGTGGACGGGTGACCATCTTTACATATCGAGACCCCTCCGTGCCTCGGAAAGCACGTTAAGCCGTTGGGCCCGGCTGTCATTCGTGGATCTTTGACAGTCGTTACGGGTAGTCATAAGCCCGAAATCTGACAACCAGTCTTACCAAGGGGTATCGTATTACTCAGTGACTGGGTTGTGGAGGTCAGATAGGCAGGCTCCATGTAAAATACTGGTATTCAGCTGCATCCGGTTAGACTGGAAGCCGACCCCAACATTGTTGGGAAAAGGCTCGGCAGATGAGGCAGATGATGAGATGGAATTCCTAAAAAGCTAGTTCAATTCTGAATAAGTAAAATCCTTGAATGACGAAAACAACTTTTGAATACCAAACATACGAGTATCATTTTAACTTCCTTACAAAATACCATCCACCAGTAAATACTAAAATTACAACGAAAACAGACCAAAACATTTTCTTTGCGTGACTTCCAAAAGTCACAGGGACTTATCCCGTCACGACATATCAGCGACGTTTTACGACGTCAAAAGTCTCGTCAGGATTACTAGTGACGTCGCGGCCGGCCCCTGTCCCGGACTGACAAGCCAGATGGACACCCTTATCTCTCACTAAAAGCGTGTCTATTTATAGTTTTATATGTGTGTTTGTGATGTGTGTGCAAAGTTTCGTTGTGTGGTCAAAAATAAGTCGTTTTTATTTTAGAATTAAATGTATTTAGTTGGTGACTAAGGACTTTATAAAGCTAAAATCGGATATATTTAAATCGGGATTTATTGAAATAGGTCTATGATTGGCATTCAACAATTATTACCTACAAAAAAGACGTAATTTTTACTTAGATAAACGTATAATAAGTTCTGAGATGAAATGTTAAGGCAAATTTTTCAATAGACAGGTAATTTTTATTCGTAGAATAAAATTGACGTCTGACAGATTTTGTATGGAAGAACTGTCAAAAATTCAAAATTATTCCTCCGATAAAATTATCTGTCGATTGAAAAATCAGACCTAAGTAGATCTTTTAAGACACTTATACACGACAATATTTTTAAAATTAGATGGCATTTTCCTATCTAGCTGATCCCGAGAAGAAATGCCAAAACAAACTCAGAGATCATGGTCTCTTTTAAAGTCCTAAAATTATGTGAATCTAAAAATGCAGGGTCATGTCTGGAAGGGTCTTTTGAGTTGACCTGTCCCAACAGGTGGGATGCATGCACCAGTCATCGTGTAGCTCAACCATATTTTAGGGAGCTCAACGATCCGTCACATGACGCTACCAGATCAGCAGGACATTTGCGTAGGCCTTATAAAATATTCAAAACCGCCAGACATCTATAAAGCCATGTAAAGCTAAAGGATGATTTCCACCAAACGGCTCGCACCGCATCGGACAGGAACGTATTTTACAATCTTTAAACGATTTTAAATTTTATACACAGTAGGTACTTAAAGTCTATATTACCATGCCGCGCACAGCAGCTTGACCGCGGGCGTCTTCCGCGAAAGTATGCTGCGACGCGCGTACGGCTCCGTTCGCCTGTCGTCGTATCCGATCGAATCCTTTCGGCTGTCATCCAAATTTTTCTTTTCCTCTTCTGTGTTTTATGTTTTTTTTCTTCTTCCTCTAGTGCAATAGCCAAAAATACTACGTCAACTTCAACCATTAAAAAAAAATAGAACACGTCAACACGGTAGGAATGAAACTATTTGACTAGGCGCAGAAACGGATACGTTCGCAAGCGACGTACAGAGACGATCGTATGCTTCGACATGCTGCCGGACGTGATCGGCTGTCGCCGCATCCGTTCGTATCCTTTCTGATCCGATGCGGCGCGAGCCGTTTGGTGGAAATCATCCTTAAGTCTATCTTAAACATGTAAGTAGTTATGGAAACAATACGACAAAAAACAAGATGGCCGCTGTTAAAAGAAGTTTCTCTGTGTGTACTTCCGACCACCACAACCTCGCTAACTAACCGAATTGATTTCAAAGAAAACACTAAGCCACTTAACTTCAAAGGTTACCCGGCTAAAGAAACAAAAACCCACTCAAAGTGACAGATTGACACTAGGGTGTGTCACTTTGACTAATAGTGCCGACTGACCCACGACACTCGTAATTACAGACTCATTAATACTTAGGACACTATCAGTCACGCACTAGGGGTGGGTTTAAAAACAATGAAGTGGACACGGTTAGTGCTTAGGTTAAAACATGTATGTCCACTTGAAATTATGGTCACCCTTTCTTGATGGATGCAATTAATTGTTTATAGTAATTAATAAGGCTGTTTGGCTTCTAAAGTGACAATAGAAACTTTGCCAGTAGCATGTTGTGCATGAGCATATAGAGGTATGAGGAACAGGGTGTAAAGTTCACTCAACCGCCATAGAAACGGGAGGATCCTCCAACCAGACGGGTGTTGTGTCTGGCGGGCAACTGCCCAATGATTCATGTCGGGCCGTTGTATCTATGCTAGTTGCGCGGTAAACTTTGCTTGCGCGATGCAGGATTTTGCATGACGTCAGTAAGACGCGTTGTTCTCATGTGGCGTTGTAGATACACGCTCAACAAGCTCTTTGGTGTAGCAGGGCGTTGCATTTCTTACGAGCTGTGGTGGCCCAGTAGCAACGACCCCGACTTATGAGTAATAGTCTTGGGTTCGAACTCCGACAGGCGCTTTACTTTGTGTAAATAATTTCATCACCACTGCTTTCAAAACGTTGAAGGAAGACATCGTGAGGTAACCGACATGTCCTAAAACTAACAGTTCGATGACATGTGATATCTACCAGCCTCTTCTCACAGAGAGGAGGCCTGTGTCTCAGCCTTATTATAGGCTGATTATGCATTTCTTACTGGTTTCTTGGTGGTTGAAACCAGTAAGAAATGCATAATCAGCCTAATCAGGTAACATTTCAGTATTCGCCTGTTGACGAAGAGTGGACAATGACAAAGACAATATAATTCCAGTAGTTTGATCACCATCATCTTCAACTGCATCCGGTTAGACTGGAAGCTGACCCCAACATAGTTGGGAAAAGGCTAGGCAGATGATGATGATGATGATGACTTCGATCACCATATAATTCTTTGGCGAATTCCACACATTCACCCATAATAAAATCACAATAAAATGAATCTACTACTGATTCATTTTATTGTGATGTTTTGGCATATAATTACTGCTATGAAAACGATTTTCCCAGTACGTAGGAACTGGGAAAATAGTTTGATAGCGCTGAGATCCTTAACTTTACAACCTTTCCACACATTCACCATAGTAAAATCAAAATAAAAGTAATCAGTACTACTACTGATTCATTTTATTGTGATTTTTCGGCCTAAAATTACTGCTATGAAAACGATTTTCCCAGTAGGTATGTAGGAACTGGGAAAAAGTTTCATAGCGCTGAGATCCTTAACTTTATTTTCAACCTTCTGATTGCCTCATTGTTTGCATCATTTACTACTGCCTGCCTTACTAGCTTAAAGTTTAGATATTCTTGCAATAAAACTTACATAAAAAAAAATATAACCACTTTTTTTTTTGTTCGGTGACCGCAACTGATGGCCGAAACATACTTAAACAAAGGCCAGCCTGATGATGAT
The DNA here is from genome assembly GCA_916614155.1 of Mesoligia furuncula. NCBI lineage: Eukaryota > Metazoa > Arthropoda > Insecta > Lepidoptera > Noctuidae > Mesoligia > Mesoligia furuncula. The sequence continues at coordinate 27,767,226 of OU744803.1, forward strand.
CTACCCTCCCACATAATCGAACAGCCCACATAAATCAAAGAACTCGAGCACTGCACACAGTTGAGGTATAATTACAGCGCACCATAAACATGCCAGGCTAACTCTGTCCCACGTGGCTGCACAGCGATACCCGCACGGTAATAAGCGCGATAATATGGCGGTAATATACGGGGGAGGTGCTGAAATGTTACCTAGTGTAGGGGGTTGTGTCGTACTTTGGAATGGTGGGGAGCTTTTGGGTTTTGAAACAAAAGTGTAGACAAAGCATTACAAATATGATATAATATTTTTTTTACTTAGCCTACGCTGTTCCACTGCCGAGCAAAGGCCTCTCCTAAATCCTTCCAGACATCCTTTTCTTTTTTGTGTTTCTTTTCGGAAACGTGGTCGCTCACAATGGGCCTTATAAGAAGGCTAATAGTCACCCAAAGGGCAATGGATAGGGCTATGCTTGGAGTTTCCCTACGTGATCGAATCAAGAATGAGGAGATCCGCAGGAGAACCAAGGTAACCGACATAGCCCGAAGAATTGCCAAACTTAAGTGGCAGTGGGCGGGGCACATTGCTCGCAGAACAGATGGCCGATGGGGCCGAAAGGTTCTGGAGTGGCGACCGCGTACCAGAAGATGTAGCGTTGGAAGGTCTCCCACAAGGTGGACCGACGACCTTGTGAAGGCCGCAGGAACCCGTTGGATGCGAGAAGCACCGAACCGGTCGAAGTGGAGGTGCTTGTGGGAGGCCTATGTCCAGCAGTGGACGTTCTCGAGATATCATCAAAAAAGCGTTTCATACAGAATGTACCTACCTATGAGAAAATGAATGTACTTCTTTTTTTTTTGTGAATTTTTACCATGTTTTATAAGTTATTCTGCTAATCGTGGTGGAGACAAATCCAACAAATCAAAGATGTGTTTTTTCTAAAGTGTCACAAATGTTAGCAAAGAGTACTACTAATGGTAAACATAAAGAGAGCGAAGGCGGTAAGAAACAGCATTTCCTTGCTATACAGGATATATTTTTTATGCATTGCGCAAATTTTCACAGGGTGTTCTACCCATGAATATGAATAACTTTCACTGTGAGACAAACTCTGAAATCACGAAAAAAAAAAAAACAGCTGTTTCATACAAAAGTTCAATACCTACTCGACCAAAATGCATGCATCGAAACAGCAGATTTTTTTTTCGTGATTTCAGACTTCGTCCCATAGTGGAAGTTATTCATGTTCATGGGTAGACAACCCTGTGAAAATTTGCGCAATGCATAAAAAAATATCCTGTATAATAACAGGCGTTATTTTATTATGAAGCCAGTTAGAACCAGCAGGCTAATTGCGTAACATACTATCAGTAGCAATTTGACAGTTTAACAACATTCATTGCGTTGTTCACGTTGTTGAGCAGACACATTTTTCGAAGATAAGGAGCAATGGATTAGCATTATGCTTCAGAATGATTCAAATTGAGAGAAATAGTGTGGTTACGCAATTAGGGTACCTACTGGCTGCATTATAAGACAGCCTAGTTTCATCTACTGCTAAGTATTGACCTCCTCCGTTTAAGGCCGATCCTATAATTTACGGACCGATAATGGTTATAATCAAGACTCTTGTATCTTTGTCAATAATGAAGCAAAGACCTTTGCATAGTAGACCCTCCCATATGAAAGTAGCTATCACAGGCAAAATTAGCTTACGAATCTTTTTATATGCCAGTTTTGCAATAAAAAATGTAACCAACACGATTTGGTTTTCTTTTTTACAGCCGCATCTCCCTATGGTGTGTTAATCGAACTGAGTTCTACCTCGCGATCTATTGCCTTAGGTCTAATGGGATTCTGACTAACATGAAACAAAAAGTAGGTAATTGCGTATGAACTGCAGCATTTCGAAACAGGATAGCAGACCCTTGAAATTATATCATGGTTATTACCGTTACGATGATGTATTATGCATCTAAGTTGCACCCCCAAACTTCTAAACCTAACCCCATTGTGCAGTAAATTCAAAACTCGTCCCAATTATCTATCGGGGGGACGTAAATCAAAGTCCGAATGCACATAATCTTATCAATTTATGGTCCCAGTGTATCGAAACTTGGCCCCTTGCATGTGCAGGCGACAAACTGCTCAAGTTTGATAATAAATTAAAACCGCTAGATATTTAGTGTTGCGTTGGAGTTCTAGTGATGGGGGCATGTGGTGCTACATTGGTTGTTTCCTAACAACCACTGTAGCACCACATGGCCCAGGGTTTTGATTTTAAATTGTATTTAAGGTACAATGCTAGAGCTACCAGACAGTATCTAAGTCTGTTTTATTTTTGAAGTTGCATTGGCGTGGAGTTTTGAAAGTCATCATCTGCCTAGCCTTTTCTCAACTATGTTGGGGTCGGCTTCCAGTCTATCCGGATGCAGCTGAATACCAGTATTTTACATGGAGCGACTGTTCTCCACACCTAGTTACTGGGTAATACGATACCCCTTGGTAAGACTGGTTGTCATAATTTCGGGCTTTTGACTACCCGTAACGACTGTCAAAGATCCACGAATGGCAGCCGGGTCCAACGGCTTAACGTGCTTTCCGAGGCACGGAGTGGAGCTTTGAAAGTATTTTACAGTTATCTAGGTCTATTTGCGCAGTTACTTTATAACCAATTCTAATTCTTAGTATTGAGTGGGTTAAAGAGCCTTATTATCCTTTCAAGGAGCATAACTCGAAGATATGTCTAAAAATTTATTTGAAATGTTCTTTGATATTCGTGGGTTAATCTCTTGATCCCCGCTAATGAGACACAATTGATTATCTATTGTATCGTACTACATAGTGTACGCGTGGGGCTGGACCTGTTAAAGGTTTTGCAGAGTTTACCTCGCTTTCAACAAGAACCGTCATAGGCGCATCACTATATAACTGTATTAGATTCAGCGTGTATGTAAATGGATTGCAACAGTTCGAAAATATCGTGTCATTAATTAAATATATTATAAGTAACTATAACATCTGAGTACAATATTGTTACGTGAAATTATAATTAAGGAATTCTTTAAGGCAAGGCAAGCAAATTACTTGTTCACCCACAATTTCACTGTCTTAAAAAAGTGATAACCAATCTGTTTGTCAAGGAATTATTAAAACCATTTTTTCTCATTATAAAAATAATGAGAAAGAAAGAAAATACATTTATTTACACTACATATTATGCAAAAGGGATTTAAAACATAAAACACATAAAGACAATAAGAACTAGTACTTAAATAACGGTTTTATTATTATCCATGAAAATAATCACCTTTCACGATTGCTAACTTCTGGTACACCTTCTATAGAAATCGTAGGCAGTTAATTAAAAGTCTGAACCCATACGTTCTTACAGATCAAGTCGGTTAGTCTCATCGTCGTCTTAATAAGCGACTGTGTTCACATGCCGCTAGTGTCAGCATTTATTGATGAGATAGACTTATCGTAGACCCTACTGGAAGTGTCCTCCAAAAATATTTCTATTGCTAATTATTATTTTGCAAGCTGCACTCACCACCACCACGCCACTGCATCGGAAAACATAGCGTTGGAAGGCCTGGAAAGAAGGTAGACCGATGAACTGGTGAAGGCCGCAGAAATCCGCTGAATGGGTGAAGCACAAAACTGGTCGAAGTGGCGGTGCTTGGGGGAGGCCTATGTCCAGCAGTGGACGTCTTTCGGCTGAAACGATGATGAAGATGAAATTGCACTGTTTCTTTGCCTAGCCTCATCCCAAGTCATTTCGTCAAAGTCCAAGTCGTTTCCAAGTTATTCGCCAGATGTTTCGGTTCTGGGTCCTCGAGTCATGCACATGGGCTTGCTTCAGCTTCAGGTCGTTGTTGACTACAGACATACAACTGAAAAGGCATCTACCTCGCTTTTTTGGACCTGAATGATGATGGAACTGCGCTCTAAATTATATTTTTTTGAGGTTTTAGGTAGGGAATAAAACCAATGAATAAATGCATATTATAAATTGCTTACAATTGTCCTTTTAAGAATTGGAAACTAGTAATAAATTCATCAAATAAGTTGACCTGACAAAAAGAGGACTCTGGACTAAGTTTAAGATCTCATCTTTTGGTTGCTAACATGTTGCTAAGTAGTTTTTCGGCTTGATGCCAATGTCTGGGACGTCTACTTCGTCTTAAGTCTGGTAAGTAGCTTCGAAGGCAAAAAAAACAAAGCATTCACAAAAAATGCTGTTTACTCCATCAGTCATATGAGATCAAGGTTTTAAGCTGATTATTTTATGATGAGTGCATCAATATTTTGGTGATACGAGCAGCAGTGTTCCAGTTTTAAAGTCTACACACACTTCAGTGCCGTGTCCGGGCCGTGATAGGTCCGTGGCACACACAAGGCAGGTACAGAAGCTCCGTCGCCGGCCCGGACACGGACGTCCGTGGTGGGAACGAGTTCATATAAAATGACACACCGAAATTTTTTTTGAGCCCCTAATGGAACACTGTCCGTCTACGTCCCTGATGTGTATGGACAGACCTTAAAGGGTTTGGTTGCCGGTGAATATACTATTTCCTTTTATAATTATGTCTCTTAAGCTGATACTGCGTTGGCAAACCTGGTTGTGTCGCAGATATCGAAAAACTTGACTCCCACAAAACGAGAACTGTTATATCTAGCCTGGAGTTCCGTACCCAAAGGGTAAAAACGGGACCCTATTACTAAGACTCCACTGTCCGTCTGTCTGTCTGTCTATCACCAGGCTGTATCACATGAACCGTGATAGCTAGACAGTTGAAATTTTCACAGATGATGTATCTCTGTTGCCGCTATAACAACAAATAATAAAAATAAAATAAAGTTAAAATTTAAAAGGGTATAAAAGAAATGTTTTTTTCGGCGTTTTATACCATAGGTGCCCCTTCGTGTGCGAGTCCGACTTGCACTTGGCCGGTTTTTTTTTAGGTCATGAGAAATGAGCGCAGGAATTCCAGGTGACCGTTATCCAAGTGTATCTAACACTTCGATCAAAAGTGAATTTTTGATGGAAGACGTAACAGAGTTAAATTATTTAATGTGGCCATATCCAGTGCATCTATATGAAGGTCATGAGAAATGTAGGGCGGACGCTCAGAGGTCCAGGTGATGCGGCCGTTAGCCAAGTGTAACAGAATTAATTTGTGGGCGGCGGGGACACGGACGGCTCGATGACGACACGAACCGTTTGTTATTGGAAATTCTATTCATAAATGGATGCGAGGATCAACATCTTTGCGGAAATTGTATTAAGTTTGGTAACAAGAAAATGTTCTTGTTGCCAAACTTAATACAAGTTGTAGTTTTGCCACCACCATCTAATCACCGTGCCAATTTTGACTATTTACATTAATAGCAAGCCATGAGTTTCCGGGGTTTCCAGTGGTAACACCCGCGACTTACGAGTTACAGGTCATAGGTTCGAACCCAGACAGGGGCTTTACTTTGTGAAAATTAATTCATCACGACTGCTCTCAAAAACGGTGAAGGAAAACATCGTGAGGAAACTATTCTAGAGCCAAAAATTCGAAGACATGTGACATCTACCAACTCGCACTGGGCCCGCGTGGTGGATATATAGCCCACTTCTTCTCGAAGAGAAGAGGCCTGAGTCCCAGCAGAGGGTACATTATAGGCTGATTATGATAAAGTCAAAGTCAAAGCAATTATTTCAAATCACACTAATATTATAAGGGCGAAAGTTTGTGAGTGTGTGTGTGTGTGTATGTGTGTGTGTTTATAGGTTTGTTACTTCTTCACGCTCAAACGGCTAGACCAATTTTGATCAAATTTGGTATGAAGGTAGCTGACTCCCTGGATTAACATATAGGTTACTTTTATCCCGATATTCCCACGGGATCAAAACTTATGCGGGTGAAACCGCGGGGCGCAGCTAGTAGCCACATAAAAGGCACTTTTGAAGGTCAAAAATTACAACAAAATAGAATTGACTCTAGTCGACATTAATAGCAAGTCATGAGTTTCCATTATGGTCATCCTCATTCTCCTGACCTTTTATGCCAATTTATTTGGGGTCACCGCAACATGTCTTTTTCTTCCATACTTCTCTATTAGTCGTCATCTCGGTAGTCACCCCCTTTCTAACTATATCATCATTTACACAGTCCATACATCGTTTTTTTGGTCTTCCCCTACTCTTATAGCCATCTTATAGTTTCCGTAATAGTATTGACGTAAATTAAATAAACGTAACTTAAATAACTTCGTGCATGTAATTCTCGAAAGGTTGACGTAAATATAATACTAAAATAACAATGATCGGACGAAAGAAATTATCATTTAATAAGTCATACAAGTTCAAGGCAAGAGGATCGAAAATATTAAAAAATTGCCAGAGCATAAGTATAAACGCCAGCACATTAAGCTACTCGAAACTGCCAAATTTTCCCAATCAACTTTGAATCTTATGGTTTAGCGATAAAGTTGAAAATCTATTCAAGAAATTTGACAGATTGTAGTAGCTTGATGTGCTGGCGTCTGTACAATAGAATAGAATATAATTTTCTTTATTATGTAGGTACACTATATAAATTACAGACATAAATATAGAAACTGTGCAAAGGGTGACACAATGGGCGGTCTTATCGCTAAAAGCGATCTTATAAAGACAACCTACACAACCAATAAATACCAAAAAATACCTACACAACCAACAAATACCTACTGACAACCAATAAATACCTACTAGCCTATTTTTCCACATATAGAAATGCGATCAAATCCGAGCGTACGATAGACTTCCACCTACTTACTCTAAAATCCTAACTTACTAAAATTTCATTGAGGATTCAACAGTTGTGGTCACGATTTTGTCATTTTATAATACCTACATTTAACTAACATTGAAAAGATAACCTAGTTCAGCCCTTTCATTTCAACAACTCCCAAATTTTGAACAACAAGACATAAAGCATCAACTCGATCAACGAGTCCGGGCCCCTATTCTCATAATCTTCGTCTAGCCCGATAGACTTATTAGCAGTGCCGCACTCGACATAAATCAGGCAGCTTGGGCCGGCGCAGGTGCTTCTAATGCGCTGGCGCACGATATATAGTCGCTTGCGTAGTAATTGACGGTGCTATTGCAGATTTTGATTTATGTATATCGTTTTTGTAATGAAGTGATGATGGTTTGTTTGAAATTTTAAGGTTTTTGAGTCAGTTACGACCGGCTAACAAATCTACCGAAACAAGAAAAACAAAATGGTGAAAAAATATGCTTTCTTTAGTGTGATGAAGCACTAAAAAAAAACAATTTGCGTTCTTCTTAATGCCAATTTTTTTTTTGAATCAAATTATTCAAGAGCAGTGGTGGCCCAGTGGTGACGGCCGCTACTTACGAGTTGAAGATCGTGGGTTCAAACCCGGACAGGCGCTTTCATCATTTCAGCCGAAAGACGTCCACTGCTGGACATAGGCCTGCCCCAACATTCTTGGGGGGGTTTGCCATAATCGCCACGCTTGGCAGGCGGGTTGGCGATCGCAGTATAGTAGGGAGGTGGAATGCATAGAGAACGCTGCTGCCTATCCTCCGGTACGACCCTTAGTCGCCTTTTACGACACCCACGGGAAGTATGGGCGCTTTATTTTGTATAAATTATTTCATCACCACTGCTCTCAACACGGTGAAGGAAACAGGCATATCCTAGATCAAAGAAAAAAACGAAGACATGTGACATTAACCCCCACTGGGCCCGCGTATAGGACTGTGTATGGCCCACTCCCTCTTACCGAGAGGAGGCCTGTATCCCAGAAGTGGGTACATTATAGGCTGAATACTCTAAAATTAAAAAGAACGCAAAGGACATTCGTTAATTATTAAAATCTTAAACTACCCTCATTTTATTGCAGTGTCAATAAATTATTAAAATGTCGCGTATAAAACGGCTATTAAATATTACAACTCTTGCGAAAAACTGTCCAACATTTCACAACTTTCTGCCAATATTGCAAAAATAAAATTTCACCTCCACTTCATTGCCTGCCTGCCACACGGCTTTACGCAGTGACGGCAACATTTTAGATTGAAGCGAATTGAAGTGTCAACTGTCGTGTGACTGAGTAGTGTTATTGAAAATACACTGGCCAGTCAGAGGGTTGGCGAGGGTGGAGACGGAACTTTACATCTCAGGCAAAAAAACAAAAATTGTAGTTGGGTTTTTCCAGATTACAAGAACTAATCATTATTGACGTGTCTTTAGCGAAACATGACACATAACTGGCGATCTATTCTGTAAAAATCTTACTGTGAAAACTAAGGCGAGCTCTCAATGAAGTCAATTCCTTACTGACCTCTATAATACAAGAGAAGTCAGTGCAATTCCTGGTGAAATGACTTAATGGTAAAATGACACCTCACATCACCTGTAGTTAGTTTTTTAATCCCGGAGACTAATCTGACTGGTGTAATGTAAAACTAAAAAACGCAAACACGAAAGACTTAAATGTCAGATTAGTCTCTGGGATAAAAAAACAAACTATACGTTGAAATTTTTACAGAATAAACCAGCTTATGTGATAAGTACCTACTTGTACTGACGAAACTTGTGAATCGTGCATACGGTACAAATAACTAATAACACATCGAGTTAAGTCACTGAGGTACTTAGGTAAGGTAAAACGCCTGCCAGATAATCAGGGCGCCAAAGCCAGATAAGTTACTCAATCCAAAGGCTGCCTTAGGTTTTAAACAATCTGAGGCCCATTCATAATATAGGTCATGGCGAACAGATCCTGCAGTTTGGTCGTAAAATATCACGAATTCAAGAAACTAAATAATAGAAATACAGTCGCACGGGAACTGTAAAAGCCCATACAAAATAATCCTCCAAAATAAAGCCGCTTCCACACCACACCGCCGGTCAGCGTGGCTATCAAAAAATCGTAATTGATTTTTTCACGGGCGATGCGTCAAGCGCGAACGCAAATGGCTTACGTCGGCCGTATTGAATTAGTGCGTCGACGACGACAATGTCGCGCGGACAGTGACTGAATGGAGCTGACGATTGTAGCTTTTTTTTAGATAAACGTTCAGTTAGTCTCTTTCTACGGTTCGTAGGTATTTTTGAAGTGAAACTTCTTTACGCACGCTTGACTTGGGGAGTAAGCTGGCGAACGCGTGACGTAAGCGTTACGAAAAGTGTGATCGGGCAAGGCGAACGGAAGTTAAGTGGGGGATATAAGCAAGAGACAGCAGTGCGCGCGCACATTTTCTTTCTCTCTTCCTCTCATAGCCAAATACGTTCCGTATATATAAGAACACTGCAGGCTTAATGAAAATGATGAATAAAAATAGAAGATCTATGCAAAAATATTAATTTACTAATGAAACCATGAAATAAATTTAAATATTTGTAGAAAATTAATATATGTATATGTGTATACATGTATATATTGTACAAACATATACATACAGATGGAGCGAAAGAAGTTTCACTTCAGTCGTGTGGTCATAAGCACACTCGTTTTTTTTTTAAGAGGGCACCGCCCAAGCCGACCGCGCAGTGGCGCTCTCATCATTTGATTGGTTATTTCTTTTATTTTAGGATGAAAATGCAGAAAATAAGCACGTTAAGTTGTGTCAATGATCAGAACATGGTTCTATTAGAAAGTAACAGAGGTTAAAGTGCCAGAGTAAATTCAAATTCATTTATTGCTTGTTACAGGTGTATGTTCAGTTCTTATAATTATTTGTTATAATAGGTATCTCTGTATCATACCCATGGGGTGTACAATGTTTCAAAAATAATAATAATTTGGCAGGGCAGTTGATAATTCATGAAATAGTCATTCAATAGTATTATATGAACTTAGGGGGTTGTATTGATGATTTTAATGATAATAATTCTGTAAAGACATATTTTTGATGCCCGCGAATCATTTTTATAAGAAAATTTGAATTTCGGGGCTACCTAGCGCATCGAGTATGAGTTACATACCTATCCCAATTTTGCTCAATTGGCATTTCAGACTGCTGCCGTAGAAGTTGAAAATATGTTTGTAACTAGCTGCGCCCCGTGGTTTCGCCTGCATAAGTTTCCATCCCGTGGGAATATCGGGATAAAAAGTAGCCTATATTAATTATTCGTGGGTGTCAGCTAACTCCATACCAAATTTTATCAAAATTGGTCCAGCCGTTTGAGCGTGAAGAAGTGACAATATCACACGCACACTCACAAACTTTTGCGATTATAATATTAGTGTGATACACGGCTTTTTGACCGGATTCGGAAAATCCAGCAAAACTTATCGTCGAAAAGCCGTATTTTTGGCTTTAAGCCATTTAACTACGAATCCTCTCCAAGTGTGAAAATACGCACAACAAAAAAAAAACTACGACAACGACTCCACACATTCATGTCCCGCAACAAAATTCACTCATAAAATTAATTAAAAAACACTTCGCGCCGGCGATTTCGCACAAATTGATCGAGAGCGGCCGAGCCCGTGACGTCACTAATGGAGCACTGTTGCCATTTTTATAACCGCGTTAGTGGACACCCATCTTTATGTCATCAAAGACATTAAGTTCTTAGTGCGTAATGAGGTGACAACAGAAATTAGGGGGCGTCTCTCAAAATTACGGTTCAATATTTTTTTATATGTAATCATTCTAGCTTAGTCTATTGTAACATTGATGCTAAATCATTGATACCTAAATCAATTGCATCATACTCTAGATTTCGTTTAATAGCTTACGTAATTATATAAGAGGTCATTGTACTCATCATTATGAACAACTTTTACTATGGGACCAATGCTGAACACGCGAAAAAAAAATCAGCTGTTCCCTACATTTTTGTTCGTATAACTCGTCAAAATGCAGGAAACAGCTGATTTTTTTTCGCGATTTCTGGTTCGTCCCATAGTAAAAGTTGTTCATAATGATGAGTTCAATGACCTCTTAAGAGGTTGTTAATGTGTTACCAATAACCCTGTATAAGTGTTTCAAAATTAACCTAATAAACTTCAAGAGGAGTTTTAAACCATCGAACTGAACAACTTTCACTATGGGGCCAACTCTGAAATCACGAAATAAAATAAGAAAGAAAGAAAGAAAATACATTTATTTAGCTCAGACTAAAAGACACACAATACACCAGACAGTCAGATATTAGTCGTACATCAGATAAAAACAAAGATAAAGATTCTAAAGTGCAAAATCCAATGTAAGAAATTAGCAGGAATGTGTGCCTCACGGCTGCGCCATTTCAGCAAAAATGCCGGTCAAGTTGTCCGGCATTATTGCTGCGGGACAACTAGTGCCTGACGCTGGTTTTCAACTGGAGCTGACGTGTGAGGTGACGGATGTAAATCAGTTTCATACTGCAACGTGACGTGTGTATGCTTAATTAAATAAATAAAAATAAATTTGTAAAAATAAATGTGTCACATAAAAACAATATTGAGTAACATTGCAAAAATAAACAAAAAAAAAACTGATAAATACATAAGTGAGATGGCCGCATGATAGAAACATCAGCTGTATAATACAAAAGTTCAATACATTGGCCAAAATTTATGAAACAGCTGATTTTTTTCAATAGGTACTCTTGCCAACTTAAAAATTCATAATCTTGTTTCGATCCAATCTTAACATTGAACTAAACTGGTATCTGAACAACCCAATCCCAGTAAACTCAAAATCCCCACGAACCAATAGCTTTCCTGCGCCACTCGGCAACAAACAAGCGCCATACTTGTCGTATAACATGGCGGGTTTAGGAGTCCGGCGCAGCCGCAACACTGCGTAACACCTAATTAAAGTGCAGCAAGTTGTTGATAGCCGCAGTGAATGAAGGTGGACTCTTAATTAATACATTTTGAACATGGATTAACACAAGCTGCAGTGTTTGGACCTGGTTTGCGTAACGTGAAGGTTGCACTGTCTCAAAGTCTTGAAGGTCTACAACTGAACTTGAACTGACTTAGCATTATTCCCCCAGAAAACCAGCCTTTTTTTTCGTAGCGAAATCCACATGGAAACTCTCTGTCTGGGAAGAACGGAGGTTTATGTCAAATGTTAAAAGATTTTATTTTTGTAAGTAGGTTTGCACAAACACCTTTACACGTCAATCATATTTTTTTTTAAACTAGATGAGGTCGGCGTTTCCTATCTGACTACTCTCAGACGAAAGGCCGAAACAAACTCAGAGGTCACAGGCCGACTGACTAAAACCCCACGGTTCCTTCCAGTACCATGAGCCGGGAGCCCGGGAGATACATGTACACAGCCGGCAAACAGTTACTACCTATGAGGTTATTGTTGTTAGTTCATATGAGCTTAAAAGTTATATCTAGAATGAATGGTCTACCTTTTTTTTTTGCAATCTTGCTTTCATAGTTAGATGGACTGGAGAGACAAGAACTATTAATATTGTAAATATCCCTTGATAGCCCAATGTTACTTGTGTCTAAGTTAGTTTTGGCACTTCAGTTTTGTGTGCCAGCTCATCAAAGTCAAAACATTTATTTTAAATAGGCACATATAAGGCACTTTTGAACGTCAAAAATTACGATAAAATAGAATTGATTCTAGTCGCCCATTCCAAAAGGTAGTTTTCGTATGGACAAGAATGGGCAAGAAACTCCACCGTTACTCTTTTAAAATGTTTTACAATATTTTGCATACATTAATTATATAATAATATGTGATGACGATGAACCTAAAATAAAATTACTATACCAAAATAGGTAATTAAAAAATTACAAGTAATAAGTCAGGGTGTGAGTTTAAGTAATTACAGAATATAAATCAACGTCAAAAAAAGTTTAAATACTGGAATAGGTATGATGACAATTTTCTTTGGCAAACAGCATCTCACGTTGAAGCGTGAATTAGAGTGTGGCCGACGAGACAATGGGGTCTTGACACCTGTCAGTTTCATTCAAACGTGTTTTGCGAATTTGATCTTTATTAGCTGCTAGAATTGTCGCAGTGACAGTTGTCAGGAACGCAGTCACTCGACTAAAGCTGTGTGTACTTTCATTTGTACACAAAAATAAATTAATAGTTTAAAAAAGGGAACTAATTTTTTGAGCTGTTATTTAAATATTCGAGATGTTATTATGATCAGTTGAAAAACATATTGAGCAGTTATTTAATTTAATGGCGGTTGATTAATTATTGCGACAGTAAAACATGGACAGTAATAAAAGATCAATTAGACTGTTATTTTATCATACAATGTCAATTCTAAAAATAATTGAGCAGTCCAATAACTAAATGAGCGGTAAAAATGATGGAATGGGCGGTTCGCTAAATAGTTCGGCAGATCATAGCGGATGCAAGAGCGAGCGAAGCGAGCTCGGGACTTGGGGCACCCCGACTCGGACAGGTTAGGTTCGAAGGGGATGACGGGGGCTCGAGTGAGCGAGCAAAGCGAGCGAACGAGCCCCCGTCATCCCCTTCGTGTTAGGTTCCTTTAAACCCTGTAGACAGAAATAGGGGCCCCGCGAAGCGGGGCTCCGTCGACTACACACCCAAAACTACTTTACCACCTCATTGTTTATAGAATTGCTTAGAATGAGATTTATTACCAACAAATTCCGATTTATTACTGCCCACACGTAACTGCCCATTCATTCATTTTTACCGCCCATTTAATTATTTTCCCACTCAATTATATATTCACTGATCCATTTCATTATTTTTTATTACTCATTTTTGTTTACTTTACTGCTTAGTTTTAACTGCTGAACAAGTTATTAAACGTGCCATTTATAATTTTTAACTTACCAAAACCGCTATTTACAACTGCCTCTTTAAATCAGTGCCTTTAAAAAACACTAGAAAAACACGCTTGGCCTTTCTCACAAGTGCAAATACGACTATGATACGATATTCTATCATGAAATGCCAGTGCCTATCTTCCGGCTTCATCATCAGACCTTGAAACCTATTCGTGGTCAAAGTTCATTACAAGATTTTTCTACGAAATCCAAAACAGCTATGATACGGTTTTCCATCATGAAGTTCCAGTTCATATCTTCCGGCTCCATCATCAGATCAGTTCGACAGTACCATAATATTGTATTGTCATCAGAACTACATACAGCCGCCAATTTTCATTACGCTGCGACCCTTGGAAAATGGTTAAATTAGTTACCTTAGATTCCTTACATAGTTAGTTACACACAGGTCGACCTAATAAAAGCGTGTTAAAAATAAAGTATTTTTTTTCAAACGTTCCTCGATAGTTTCTCCCAAGACCTGCATACTGGTCAGTCAATAACGAGGGCAGGAAGACCCCTCAACTCCCCTTTGACACAAACACGGCACAAACAGATAGCTAATCATGCTAACTCAATTAACAGCATCTGCCTTCAGTCCGATCCGCTGCGCTCGCGTTATTGTGCTCAGCGCTCATAAATTGACAAACTGTCCAACTCTCATGAACAAGCCGGAATAAGTTTCTGCTTCCGGTCAGTGCGCGAAACATGGCGGACATACGGGGAGGAAGTTGGGACGGGGCTGCTGGTCTTAAGGTGGTAGCTCGGCTTAATGATTTGGTTGGGTATTAGAAAGTGTCAGAGCATTTTTCACCCAAAGTCAAAGTTATGGTGCCAATGAATAAGACTTCACAATGTCAGTAAGTTTTTGAGACTTTTTTTTCAAGATTGTCATGAGAAGATGAAGTGTGTTTTATATTAGGATAGACCTCAAGGACGTTAGTGATATGAATGCAAATCTAATAAATTGCCAAAAGGTCACACTTATCATATTAAATATACATGTCCATCAGAGATACGTTCCATTCTAAGGTGGAAATTACCATAAAATAGTTGTGAAACTATTCGTCTCGCAACTCAGATCAGGCATAGGTACATGTACAGTCAACAAAAGAGATAAGTATGCAGGATCGTTGGATATAGTTGAAGTTTAGTAAGAAAGCGATGGATGTTGTGGACTGAAATTTAATTTAATAAATGAGCTGTTTTCTATTAATAAAAGAAAATCCATCGGTTTCTTACTAAACTTCAACTATATCCGACGATCCTGCATACTTATCTCTTTTGTTGACTGTACATTCTGCTGTAACATGCCAACTTAGGTACTACTTACGTGTCCTTCGGGACGTCACGGCTAAACATGAAGACATTTTCAACACCAAACTCTCCACGACTTCCATCATCAGCTCCACGGGAGCACTCCCATTTAGACCCCCGTGTGTCCCCATCCAGGGGTCCACAGGCACCGCTCGTGATTTAGCGACTAACTTGGCCCGTGTCCTGCGAGGACCTACGGAACCAAGCCACGGTTGTTTGCTTAATGAACCATGAATTTCTATTTGTTGTCCGTTCAGGTAATTAAGTAATAGCTCGGTAACGACTTTGTTTATGTCATGCATATTTGTCTGTTTGTCTTTTGTTTATTTAGCTAAGTGAAACAGAGGCACCAAGCGGGGTTCATATCCCAGCCTGAGCATCAAGCAACAAATATAGTCATCATATTTGAAGAAGAAACCACATCAGCAGTGCCATGAGGAACTAAAAAGGCAAGTGCGAGTCGGACTCGCACACGAAGAGATCCGTACCACAAGGCAAAAACGCCGAAAAATCACGTTTGTTGTATGAGAGCCCCCATAAATATTTTTTTTGTTCTGTTTTTAGCATTTGTTGTTATAGCGGCAACAGAAACACATCATCTGTGAAAACTTCAACTGTCTAGCTATTACGGTTCATGAGATACAGCCTGGTGACAGACATACGGACAGAGGGACAGTGGAGTCTTAGTAATAGGGTCCCGTATTTACCCTTTGGGTACGAAACCCTAAAAAAATCTTGACAATTAACCTAATCTGCATTCGCGATTTATTTGCCAAAAATGTAAACAAATATGAGTTTATGGAAAAATAACTTTAATCCCTACACAATAACGTTCAATTTACGCAGCAACTTCAAACATTTTTATAACTTTTTCAATAGTGCTTGCCACTCTGAAATCAACTTAATTACCCACATTAAAATAAAGTTGATATTTTTTTAACTTGAATTAACATCAATTTGAGTAGACTTTAAGTGTTCCGAAGGTGTAAGCAGAGATGCACTATTTATTACACCTACAGTCCATATAAAAAAAACCGGGCAAGAGCGAGTCGGACTCGCGCACCGAGGGTTCCGTAACATCCGGGCTTATGCATAAGGTTTATGTTTATGAAATTAAAGCATTTGTTTATGAAATTTGCATAAGGTTTATGTTTATTTTAATTTTTGAGTTGATTGAATAAATGGTAAATTGCGGTTTACGATTTATGACGTATTAAAAAAAACTACTTACTAGATCTCGTTCAAACCAATTTTCGGTGGGAGTTTACATGGTAATGTGCATCATATATTTATTTTAGTTTTATCATTCTCTTATTTTAGAAGTTACAGGGGGGGGGGACACATTTTACCACTTTGGAAGTGTCTCTCGTGCAAACTATTCAGTTTAGAAAAAAATGATATTAGAAACCTCAATATCATTTTTGAAGACCTACTCATAGATACCTAACACGTACGGGCTTGATGAAAAAAAAATTTTGAGTTTCGGTTCTAAGTATGGGGAACCCTAAAATTTATTGTTTTTTTTTCTATTTTTGTGTGAAAATCTTAATGCGGTTCAAGGAATACATCCACTTACCAAGTTTCAACAGTATATTTCTTATAGTTTCGGAGAAAAGTGGCTGTGACATACGGACGTACAGACAGACGGACAGACAGACAGACAGATAGACAGACAGACAGACAGACAGACAGACATGACGAATCTACAAGGGTTCCGTTTTTGCCATTTGGCTACGGAACCCTAAAAAACCATGTTTATAGGGCGCGCTTATTGCTATAAATCGAGCAGAAATTGAGAAATTTTTGATGGTATAAGTTAAAAACCCAATAACACTACTTAATAGCTCGACCTTGGTATCGAACCCGGACTGCACGTTCAGGAAAAGCGCTTGCGTCGACTACACTCACGAGTTTGCCTCGGTTATATCTTGAAAAGTATACCTACTTTTCATACAATTCTATATATTTTTCAAACTAATAACAGATTAATGTGGCGTAGTAGATGATGCCCTCGTTACACATAAATATTATTATCAAAAGAAACCAGGCGGTTGCTCAAAGATCAGGTAAGAAAAACATAGTGAGGAAACCGGCATGTCCTAAAACCTTAATTCGAAGACATATGACATCTACCAACCCGCACTGGGCCTGCGTGGTAGATTACGGCCCACTCCCTCTCACAGAGAGGAGGGCTGTGTCCCAGCAGTGGGAACATTATAGGCTGAACTATTATGCTATATCTTGAATGAAAAGTAGAAAGGCTTCTACAAAAGGCGTGACACGCGATATAATCGCGCGCGACACAAAGGCACCGCTCGTTGCGCGACTTGCGGTGCCTTATTGTGTCGCGCGCGATTTTATCGCGTGTCGCGCCTGTTTATAGTAGGTATTGGCCTCGTTACACATAAATATTATTATCAAAATAACCCAGGCGGTTGTTCAAAGATCAAGTTATCAATAATGGTTAGCAGTTTTATTGTAACTTAAATTATGTTATCAACTTATCAGTATTCTTAAAGGCCTAGAAATAGTTTGTCGTATATTTTTTACAGCTTTAACCTAGATCCTCCTTGAACTTGTAATTATGCAATTAAAATGAATATGAATTAATGTGCAGTTGCAGTTGCAGTTGTTGCTTTGCATCTTGATGTTTTGACTTTGACCTTGATTTGTTAAAATCTTTAAACTAATAACAAAGGTAAAGAGTTTGTTTGTTTGTCATAATCTCTGGAACTGCCAGTCGGATTTCCAAAATTCTGGACTGTAGAAATGCATATGAAATCACACTAATATTATAAAGGCGAAAGTTTGTGAGTGTGTGTGTGAGTGTGTGTGTGTGTTTATATGTTTGTTACTTCTTTACGCTCAAACGGCTGGAGCAATTTTGATAAAATTTTGTATGGACGTAGCTGACGCCCTGGATTAACATATGGGCTACTTTTTATCCCGATATTCCCACGGGATCGACAATTACGCTGGTGAAACCGCGGGGCGCAGCTAGTGTGTAAATAAAACGTTTATTTAAATCATTATAATATAAAATGTTTATTTGTTTTGCAAACTATTACAATTCACGATAGCATTTCCTTTTACAATAAATATTTAAAAAATCTGATATACTAAACAATGGCACTGATCGAATGTGTTATTATGAAATTACATTCTTCAAACAAATAAATTATTATTAATCTTTGACAATTATTAATAGGAGTAAAGTGTTACAGAGCCTAAATTAGAAGAATAATTAAAACAACAACAATACTAAGCTTAAATAAAATTACTTTCTTAAACTATGTAATATTTTAACTTACATAATAGTCTACCCTCATAAATTAATTATTACAATAATGAATAATATAATTATTCTTAACCATATCACGAGCTGACAGGCGTGTCGCGACTCTCTCTAGACGATTTCTATGAGAACTTCATTGAATGGGAACTGTTCTACCAGGATCGCGTCGCACCGTGTCGAGTCGCGCATGCGTGCCTTAACTAGTTTTTTAAACAAATCTCAATGTTTACTTTGGTAACTATCTAACTTCTACTTTACAAAAATCAAAACTGAAAACCAAACAGCACTCCCGTTTTTATTTTTCATACTTATTATTTATGAATACCCACAGTTTTAATATGAATTACCTATATACTTACTTGAATAACTATTTATGTTTAGATCACAGTATCATACCACCCTTTCTATGCCCGTAGAATCCCAATCTTCCAGACCTAAGAACACAGAAGTACACGAAAGTACCCTCCAATGGAATTACCAACACTAAATCACTATAGTTTAATGTCCAACCTCACTATCTTTAAACGCATGGCTTTTCCAGAACTCTGCTAACTCCTTAAACTTATTACAACACTTTCGCTGTCTCCTAGGATTGCAGTTCACTGCTGGGCTGCGAAGAATGGAGCTGAACTTCCTCACAAGGGTCGTCACTGATTCCCTCGTGACGTCATCCACATCATCCATTGTCATATTTGAGAAGTGGCTCAGCTTCTCAAAGGCTTCATCGATGTACCTTTCCACGTCATCTTCGTCACTTTTTTCCTTTTCTGTAGGAGTATCATCAAAGGACAGGTCGGCGGTAGATATGCTGCAGTTAACTTTCTCAGGTAAAGCATTCTTCTTCCGGACTGTGCTGGTAGCAGAAGAAAGCTTCTCCACAGACTTGAATATGTCATCAATCTTGTCACATATTTCTTCTACGGAAGCTGCTGAGAGAATCTGTCCATTGATGAAGTAGAACTGCTTTGGTTGGTTCTTTTCTTCAAGGTCTTGCAAGAAGTCATTGTAGTCTAAGACTCCTGCATTTGACAGCCTTCTTCCAACTTTCCTGCGCACTTTCTTAAACAGGAACGAGGAATCGAAGGTAGTCTTCATCAAGTCCAAGGTGCTGAAGACAGGCTGTAGTTTCCCTGGAGGGTGGTCTTCCTCAGTTTCTAGGTCAACAGGTTCTCCCCACTTTTCATCGAGCTGTATCCATTCCTCGTTGCCTGATAATATCGCCTCGGGGTCAAGAAATGTACTGCACATTTTGGAGACGTGTTTCCGCTGCGAACGATCGGTGCGAACTGAGGCCTAGATACGTTTGTTGTGGTTTTAAGGTGCGCCCGCGCAATGTTTTAACTCATTAAATGATAATCGCTGCCGGTTGTTGATAAACACATTAGGGTACCTATTTCTTAGGGTTTCCGTAATAGTTTTATTTGTTAAGAAAGTATAAGTCGATTATCGCGTGGTAATTATCAGTTAACAAGAGATTAAACACACTTTTATGTCTTTTAACTAATGGATCATTAAACGTCTGTAGTTATTTATATTAGCAGTTGTTTTGAGATCAAATATTTTTAAATACCAACCATTATTTTGAACAGGGCTATTAGAATTAATGAGTAAACATATCAAGCA
Source organism: Mesoligia furuncula (assembly GCA_916614155.1). NCBI lineage: Eukaryota > Metazoa > Arthropoda > Insecta > Lepidoptera > Noctuidae > Mesoligia > Mesoligia furuncula. Next base: position 27,787,231 of record OU744803.1, read on the forward strand.
AAGTTTTCGAAAATTCTAAAGTTTTCTTCGAATTTCTTGAAGTTTTATCATAGGATGAATAAGATTTGGGTGTACCTACTAAGGTAGGCAGAAGGCCTTACCTATCGGTAATTATAGGCGTGGTGATACGTTATGATGAATAAGATTTGTATACATTAATTTGTATTATCATCCGTCATAAGTTCGTTATACTTACAGAAGTCGTAATTAGTGCCGATTCCCTTGTTCACAAACTAAACTAAATTTAAGTTCAGTGCATCTTTTTCTTTCAATTTCTTTAAGTAAAAGACAGAAGATAAATTTTAGTCTAGTCCTGTCAAATTAATCAGCGCCTGACACTACTCCGCACAAGTTTAGACGTGATTAAAAACTTGCCTACTAAAATTAAGTCAATTTATTGACCTCAGGCGCTGAATAATTTGACAAGACTAAACTAAAATTTATCTTCTGTCCTTTTCTTAATGAAATAGAAAGACAAAGATGCACTGAACTTTAATTTAGTTTAGTTTGTGTACAACAGAATCGGTATCAATGTAAACTTTCATGTTTTATCAGGAACTACTTGCGCCCCGCGGTTTCACCCGCGTAAATGTAGATTCCGTGGGAATATCGGAACAAAAAGTAGCTTTTATGTTAATCCAGGGTGTCAGCTACCTCCATACAAAATTTTATTAAAATTGATCCAGCCGTTTGAGCGTGGAGAAGTAAAAACATATAAACACACACATACAAACTTTCGCCTTTATAATATTACTGTGATTACAACAAGACATTAAAATATTCCTAAACATCAACAACCATAACCATAAGTCCATTTTAAAATAACTTGATAAACATTTAAAAAAAAAAGCTATAGTAATATAAAGTGGTTTACTTTGACTAAAACAGACTACCCGTAACGACTGTCAAAGATCCACGAATGACAGCTGGGACCAACGGCTTAACGTGCTTTCCGACGCACGGAGGGGTCTCGGTATGTAAAGATGGACACCCATCCACAGTGAGACCAACCGCGGCAAGTTAAGCTAGGGGTATCGTATTACCCAGTAACTGGGTTGTGGAGGTCAGATAGGCAGTCGCTCCATGTAAAATACTGGTATGCAGCTGCATCCGGTTAGACTGGAAGCCGACCCCAACATAGTTGAGAAAAGGCTAGGCAGATGACTTTGACTAAAGCAGACAAGAAAAATATTTCTTTTTGAAAAAGGGTGAGTATAATAAGTTATGAGTACCTATTTTATAATTAGCTCCAATAAACGTACAATTGTGTACAAAGCCATTCCTACCATCAGATACATCTTTCCTCATATACAGAGGGGATATGCAAAAAGGACGCTCGCGTACACATACGTTGCAATAAACTAGGCACCTTTTGTGCACAACGAGCCGCTGTCGCTTAATTATCGTTTTGGAATGAGCGTTACACCGGATTTATAATACTGGGTACGCTTCAGTGCAAACGTGTTTATGTTTTTCGATTGGTTTTATTAAATAAAATAATTTATTTAAACACTGTTATTATTGGGCTTGTGGCTCAATAATAACAGTCGCGCGGGTCGATCGATCAGGTTAAGCTACGCTTGCCGCGGTTGGTCCGTGGATGGGTGACCATCGTTATGTACCAAGACACCTCCGTGCCTCGGAAAGCACTTTAAGCCGTTGGTTGCGGCTGTCATTCGTGGATCTATGACAGTCGTTACGGGTCGTCAGTAGCCCGAAAGTCTGACAACCAGTCTTACCAAGGGGTATAGTATTACCCAGTAACTGGGTTGTGGAGATCAGATAGGCAGTCGCTCCATGTAAAATACTGATAGCTGCATGCGGGTAGACTGGAAGCCGACCCCAACATAGTTGGGAAAAGCCTAGGCAGATGATGATGGAAGATTTAAGGGGCTTACAGGACCTAAACACAAAAAGTTTTAGAAACAATAAAAGTATGTTATCGACTTCAGAAAAAAAACAGAAAAATATGTGTTATTCTTCAGGATTTGTGCTAGATAGATAGTCTGTTGAAAATATAATACAACTAATTTGATACGATACAAAAAAATCAGGAAGATACTTCTAAAAAAATTATTTTAAAAAAAAAAACCATACTGATATACATACAATCATTATGATTTTTTGTCAGTTTATTCTACAAGCAATATACTAAAACACTAGTGTTTTAATTTTTTTTGTACAAACAATAGATTTTTGTAAATAGATAATTGCTTCATATTTTGCAATAAATTACCAGCGTTGTGTCATCGCGCTTCTCATTCTTTTCTATGCAGTCCGACAAAGACAAAGGCCGCGCTTTAGGTCATGAAGTCGCCTTCAGCAAGACTACCTCGTTGAACTATAGTCGTCGCTAGCGGTGCTGCTGAGCATGAGGTCCTGGATTCGATTACCAGGTTGGGCAAAGTGTTATTGGGTTTTTCCATAACTAATTCCTCAGTAGCAGCCCGGAGTCTGAATTCGTGCCCAGTTGATGGAAATAGGCTAAACGTCTGTTGTTTGGAGCTTAAATATAAATGGCGAAATATGTACTCCCCGTTAGCTAAGGCAGAGGTCAACAAAAGAGATAAGTATGCAGGATCGTCGGATATAGTGGAAGTTTAGTAAGAAACCGATGGATGTTCTCTCGAAAAAAATGTAATTTTGTTATTAGAAAACAAACAGCTCATTTATAAAATAATATTTAGTTGACAACATCCATCGGTTTCATACTAAACTTCAACTATATCCGACGATCCTGCATATTTATCTCTTTTGTTGACTGTACACAGAGTGCCTCAGCCATCGCGGAATACATATTTCGTCATTTGAATTTGAATTTGAGGATCCTGCATACTTATCTGTTTTGTTGACTGTACCTACTTATAGTACACCCACATTTCGTCAGTTATGTTTAAGTCCCATGTAATGGGGGGCGAGCCTATTGCCATCAACCGGGCATAAATTCAGATCAGAGTGACTCGAGGGCGACTAAAATCAATTCTATTGTATCGGTATCTAGAACGCCACATGAGAACAACGAGTCATACTGACGTCATGCAAAATCCTGCATCTCGCAAGCAGAGTTTACCGCGCAACTAACATAGATACAACGGCCCGACATGAATCATCGGGCAGTTGCCCGCCAGACACAACATCCGTCTGGTCGGAGGATCCTCCCTTTTCTATTGAGTATGAGTGAACTTTACACCCTGTGTTCCCTCTATACTATTTTATTGTAATTTTTGACGTTATATGCCTATTTGAAATAAGTGATTTGGCTTTGACTTTAACTTCGGGCTGCAACTGAGAAATTCCAGATAGAAAAATCCAATAACACCCACATGGGAATTGAATCCAGGACCTCACTCTCAGCAGTACCGTTTGCGACCACCACACCACCGAGGCCAATCATCATCGTCATTTCAGCCGAAAGACGTCTACTGCTGGACAAAGTCCTCCCCCAAGTACCTCCACTTCGACCGGAACCCCGAAAAACCGGAACCTTCTGATTTTTTTTATTAATTTTCTAGCAGAGCCCCGCGGTTTTACCCGCGTAAGTTTCGATCCCGTAGGAATATCGCGATAAAAAGTATCCTTTGTGTTAATCTAGGAAATGGTCTACCTATGTGCCATTTTTCATCCAAATCTGTTCAACGGTTTACGCGTGATTGAGTAATAAACATCCAAACATCTTCACAAACTTTCACATCAATACTAACATTATAAGTTCGAAAGTAGCACTGTCAAAGTCTGTCTGTATGTTACCCTTTCACGCCTAAACCACTCAACGGATTTCGATAAAATTTGGCATAGAGATAGATTGCATACTGGAGAAGGACATAGGATAGTTTTTATCGCCATACCTCGGAGGCAAAGCCGCTGGCGAAAGCTAGTTTATAAATGTTAGTAAGATTTTATTTAAATTACATCAACACTTTTGTGTCTAACTGTTCTTACAAATACGGCATATCCCAGCGCCCTAATGAGAAGGCCTGATATTACCTACAAATACATCGTAACGCTGTTTTGTTTCAAATTGTGACCCGAGCTGTTATTATTTTTAACTTTTTTAGGCGAAACAAGTGATTTTTTGGGTTGTATCTTCTTAATTTTTGTTAATTATTATGGAAATGTTTTGCTTGGAGTTTTTATTTTTGAATTGGAGTTAAATCTTTCTCATTGTCTTTTTTATTTGATATCTGAAGATTGGAGGGAGTTATCTTATCTTTTTATATGCAAGTGTTTCGGTGACTGGTAAAACTATTTTACTTTTTTTATAGTAGTTAAACCTACTAAAAAAAGATTCCTTTTTCTTCATTATTTTCTCTTGCTCGATAGATGGCGTTGGCGTCGAATTAGATCAAAGTCAAAGTCAAAGCATTTATTTCAAATAGGTAGGCACTTTAACAGGCACTTTTGAACGTCAAAAATTACTAAAATAGAATTGATTCTAGTCGCCCATTCCAAAAGGTAGTTTTCGTATGGAGAAGAATGGGCAAGAAACTCCACCGTTACTCTTTTAAAATGTTTTACAATATTTTGCATGTACATTAATTATATAATATATATGTGAAGACGATGCACCTAAAATAAAATTACTGTACCACAATAGGTAAAAGAATTAAAAATGAAACCATAACATATAAATTAATTATCTGATAGATACATGCATGGTGCTCACATATTTACAAAAATGGTAAAAATAAACGATTGTCATAAAAAAAAAAAAAAATAATAATTAATAGTAATAAGTCAGGGTGTGAGTTAAAATAATTACAGAATGTAAATCAATGTAAAAAAAAAGAAGGAACAAAAAAAAAAAAATTTACAATTAAATTAGCAACCAGTTTGATTTTGGATCGCGCTATGGTATTGTTTAAGCGTCGCCTACTTCCTACTAATATTATAAACGCGAAAGTTTGTGAGGATGGATGGATGGATGGATGTTTGTTACTCTTTCACGCAAAAACTACTGAACGGATTTTGATGAAATTTGGTACACATATAGCTTATAACCAGGATGAACACATAGAATACTTTTTATCCTGATTTTCCCACGGGATCGACACTAACGTGGATGAAACCGCCTGGCGCTGCTAGTACACCCATAAGTTATACGCAACTTACTGCAAGTATCGTAGTAACTTTTTATGGTATAAAAGGCTGGTGTCCGCTCTACTGCACGTCAAAGCGCGTATTTTGCGTACAGGGGTTTAGTAAATTACTACATAAGTAATTATTTTTTAAGAAATCGACCTTTTGGTTCGATTTGTATAAGAAGGTACTTAATAAAATAATAACCTGCTGCAATTTTGCAGTAATTAGTATTGTAGGACATGCGGGGTAGTTGCGTAACAAACTAACAGTAGGAATGGCTTTCATTTTCACAGTTCAACAACATCCATTGCGTATTTATGTTCTTGAGCAGACAAAATTTTTCGAACATAAGAAGCAATGATAGTATGATACGCAATTAGGGTGCTGGTTTTCCTTAGTACTGTTACAGACGCCAGCACATCAAGCTACCCGAAACTGTCAAATTTTCCCAATCAACTGTGAACTTTATGCTTTAGCGATAAAGTTGAAAATCTATTAAAGAAATTTGACAGATTGTAGTAGCTTGATTTGCTGGCGTCTGTACCTAGTGTACTTAAGCTGATCACATTTTTTTAAACATTTTCTGAAAAAAGAGAATTCCCTTTCAAAAAACATTTACCTCCGTACAACCACTCACAAAACATAAAGGGTAAGTAACGCCCATATTATAAACAGCCAAATCCACTATTTCCCACCTTAATCTTATTATTTATCGCGTTCCGGGAAAGCGTCCGGGGCAATTAAACGCATCCAGTGCTTGGCCATGTATCACGGACAGTAATCCAGGGGACAGAATCATAATAACAAAAAACAATAAAAATAACGAATTACCCCGTGAACTGGGCTTGAATCGGCCCCGAGGATGCGGCGAGCGGGAGGACATGGAGTCGCTGTTGGTGATGGAAGCGTTTGAAGGGGCCAGGGGACGATGTTGTGACGGTCGAATCAATACATATACTCGTAGGAAAGGAAACTGAAAGATCGAATTTACACACGTAGACTGGACTGTCCAGTACAGTCACGAGCACTAATATGTCAACACTTGGTAACTTTCAATTGCGATTTTTTCATGAAATAACGAATGCAACATTGAAATACGACATTTTACATAAACCTGTGGGTTCGAAAATACCATGTTCGTAATAACATAAAATTTCATTCAAAATGAAAGGAGAAAATCGCCTTTGAATAAAGCCAAGTCTATACATACTTATGCTCGTGACTGTACCTTAAGTTATGGGTAAGTACTGTGTCTAATCAATCGGTTTCGGCCATTTTTATTTAACACTAGCAGAGCCCCGTGGTTTCACCTGCATAAGTGTCAATCCAGTTCTAAAGACACGTGACGCCATCTCATAATAACGTTATAATAATAACACATTATCATAATTGTTTTCCCTCGGGAACTATGAAAACTATGTCCGTTTTTGTATACCTGACAACGTATATGCAAAATTTCAGGATGATCGGTTCAGTGGTTTAGGCGTGGAAAGGTAACAAACAAACAAACTTACTTTCGCATTTATAATATTAAAATGTAATATACTAGCTTCCGCCCGCGGCTTCGCCCGCGAAGTATGTCGATAAAAACTATTCTATGTCCTTCCCCGGTATGCAATCTATCTCTCTGCCAAATTTTATCGAAATCCGTTCAGTGGTTTAGGCGTGAAAAGGAAACATACAGACAGACAGACAGAGTTACTTTCGAAATTATAATATTAGTATGGATATATAAATAATATAATAGTTAAGATTAGATCAAAGTTCACTTTGTATCAGAAATTAGTCGGTCTTTTATGCTGCAGGTGCAACGTTTAAGTCCGTCAGTGTTGTTCACATCACAGATGAAAGAACCTGCTTATTATCCATCTAACCTGTCTTACGCAGGGGAAACAACCATGCATTTCCTCCCAAAATTTTTAGGCTGTTGTCGTCTCCACAATATCGGCCGGCCCCTGTTCCAAATCCACATTCTGTTTGTGCTCATTCTTAATATGGGGCAAAACTGTTGGAAGAACAACAGTTTTTGTTGTATATTTTATGTTCTGTGACGCTATAACTCAGTCGGGTGACACACCACCCTGAGCCTCGTAATATACAGCCCTATACAAGTACTACTCCAACATTATTTATAATACAGCAGTTATTTTTATTTATATTCTTATTTTATTGGTTTATTGCTCCACGGCTTGTTGGTTCCGTATCTTCGATAAGTAGATATCTTCTATCCTCTATGCTTATTACTGTATCTTTGCCAATTGGGAGTTTTATGTCCTGATAATAATTCGTTGAAACAATAATTCGTTTTCGTTTATGTTCTGAGCGCAGAAGTTCGGAAATGATAATTCTTTGTCAATGTTTTATTGTTGAATTTATTGTGGTTGACTACTCGTGTTTTCTAAGTTATCGTCACGGTCTTCTTAGCTTGCGAAGTGGGCAGGACTCCAAGCAGTAAATGATAACTGTAATAAATAGAAACAAAAATATTAGGAATATTTAAGGCAACAAAACCAAACATACCGAGTTTTCTAAAAGTCGTTTCACATTGATCTGTTGTCTATAATGTCATGATTGAAACCTGCTGTCAAATTGCATTCTGCGCTGCCAGCACTGACGACGTCGTTGTAGTGGCGAAGTTATGGGCCAACAAGATCTAAAACACAGTCGAGCCAGCGACCGACACGAAAAAGAAGATAGTCTTGTAAAAATAGGATTCCTTGTTGTTATTTTGGTCAACGGTTGACAGCATCTAACATGAGGTTTGATAGCAGATTATCTGTAACTTTACCAGCTCTTTGGATACCGGGGCGCGTCATAAATGGTTTTTTCTGCGTAGCTTTTGAAGAATAACCAGTCTATAATGTTCCCACTGCTGGGACACAGGCAGTGAGAGTGGGCTGTAATCCACCACGTGGGCCCACTGCGGGTTGGCAGATGTCACATGTTTTCGAACTTTTGGTAATGTCGGTTTCCTCACGATGTTTTCCTTCATCGTTTTGAGAGCAGTGGTGATGAAATAATTTTCTCAAATTATAGCTCCTGAGGGTTCGAACCTGCGACCTACAACTCGTAAGCAGCGGCAGTTACTACTGCGCCACCAATGCTCTCCATAGCTTTTGAAGACTTTCTCAAAACGTCTTGATTCTAACATTTATGCTGGAGGATAACATTGCATTTTTATTGCTCGTTGATGACCACATGATGAGAGATTTAAGTTCAGACCGTAGTATTACCACAGAATAATTAAAAATGTGTTAAGTAAATATCCTGAAAAGTCGAACTGATGGCAGTATAATGAAATTAATGTATAATTACGATTGATGATATATTATTTAATGGTGTATCAGTACATTATCGTAAATTAATTAGACGCAAAATAATGCGCTTCCATTACACGGGCTGATGTCAACGTGGTGAACTGTACAGGCTGTTTGAAAACGAGCTTTTTTTATTACAAAAATATTATATTGACACAAACTAAAAGTTTGAGAGTAAGATAAAGTTGTCTGTGTGGTGCCGGCGACTTAAAGAATTGCACCACCCCTTACTTCCCGTGGGTGTCGTAAAAGGCGACTAAGGGTCTTACCGGAGAATGGGCAGCAGCGTTCTCTATTTATTCCACCATCATACCATACTGCGATCGCCAACCCGCCTGCCAAGCGTGGCGATTATGGCAAACCCCCCCCAAAATTGGGGGAGGCCTATGTCCAGCAGTGGACATCTATCGGCTGAAACGACGAAGATAAAGTTAGTTAGTTGTTGTTTTCTTTTATGAATGTGTAAAACATACTTTATCAAATCACTACAGAATTTGAGAAAATTCTATTTAAGTTTACGAGGCTTTAAAACTTTATTTGTACGTAAACTTATTGTATATTTTACAAAAAGTTTTAGCAAACTTTATTCAAGGCTAGATAATTTTAATACTTAGGTATAGCAAGAACATTTTTGAGTTCCCAGTTGGGTTCGCAGTACCTCGCAACTCATTTCATGATATCGTCATTCCAAAATTACTTCAACTCCATCATGACTTATTATAAAATTAACCCTACCAATTTCCTAACACCCTATGCGTGTATCGCAAAAATATCGGCAGTCGTTCAGCGATCGCATTGATTGCTATTATTTCGAGTCATTAAATCAAAGCAACGACAATCGCGCGCTCATTATGGCGGGGCCACGCCATTTTCCAACGGGGATACACCCGCGGGACCGTATCGCGTAACTGGTAGGAGCAATCGGTTGCAGACGACCTACCACCACCTCACCTCGTTTAGCAGGATATTTTTAAACTTCAGTGTGAGAAAGGGATGGAGCTATACGTCCTGTAAAGCCATTTCTTTTACAAACTGAAGTAAGTTTAAAATAATACTGTTTTATGAGATGGGTTTTAGGTGCTCAGAGCAGCTGTTATTCTGCGGCGCTTGTCCATAGAGGTGAAGACTGTTTTAGAGAAAGGATGCCTGTTTTTACTTCTTCTTCCAACTTTGATTGGTGGGTTTATTTAAAGGTGTCGAAAGAGGAGTTAACACATATTAATTGCTAAAACACTTCTAGAAGACATATCGTCGGTCAAATCACGAAAGGGCTTAACTGAGTTTTACCAAATTTTTCAGGAGAGCGATTTTTAATAAAATGTACAATTATGTATCGTCGTAACATTTTTCCTAATTCTTATATGAGGTTTATAGAATACTCGTTTTGATTAATGGTTAATTCTGTTTATATGTTTAATTAACTTTTTTGTGTAAAACAATTGGCTGTGGAGATATTCGATTTTTTTTGAAAAAAGTTTCACTTACGCCCCTTTGTGTTGTAAAATTAATATCATAAATTTCATTTACGCCCGGTATCTTGGATTTAAATTAAATAAAAAACGGTAAGTATTCTGGAGCTTTATCTTATTTTATAATATAAAAATCTAAAAGAATACTCGTACATAAAATAATCAAAAAAGGGTCGAAAAACCAATCAAAATAAGTAGTAATTCTTAATTCATTAAAGTTGTATTATTTATTACTAAAATAATCTTCAATCGTGGGGCAAGTTTTCGTAGTAAAAAAATATGTTCTCGATTCCTTATTATCGGTGTATCTCCGCTGCACATTTTCATTAGGTCATTATACTTCTCTTTAGATTTTTTTATTAAAGAGTGGTTTAACTGTTCGACGTTTGTCCTCAACCAATGTACAAAGTGTTATCTTGTCACGTCAACAATTCTCGTGTACTGACTACATTTTGAGTTCCATCCTTCCACGTCACTAACACAAGTAACACATCCACCATTTACAAAAAGTATCCTTCGGGAACAAATGCTGTTCGTATCTATAAGAAACAATAAATCTATTATTGAAATAACTAATTTATTTACAAATCACACTCTCAAACTCTCAATAACTTATGAATAGTCAAACTTTACCATATCATTAATATTTTGTGTAGCTAATAAAAAAAAATGTTTAGAAAAAACCAACCTAAAAAAATGCAGATTTAGGACTAATCTGCTTGAAGTAAAAACAATTTACTGTGATTATTAACTTACCTTGTGATTTGTGCAAAGAACACTTGCAACTAACTGTTTATCCGCGGTTTTATTCACTTTAGGGCTGATTTTTCAATCGACAGATAATTTTTGTTCGTGGAATAAAATTGACGTCTGACAGTTTTTGTATGAGAAAACTGTCAAAAATTCAAAATTATTCCTCCGATAAAAAATTATCTGGCGTTGGAGAAATCAGCCCTAAATCAAAGAAATTAATTATTTTACCTCTTAAAAACAAACTTTGCAGCTTACAAATTGCACAGAGAATGAATGACAATGAACAAGTTTTGACAGGTCCTTGTTTCATTCGCGCCAAATTACGTTACGCCTCTTCGTGAAAAAATATTTCTATACATGTACAGGCGTAACTGATGATACGCCTATTCGTGATGTTTTAAATTAAAGGAATAGCAGATAGGGCTCTTCGCGACTGCTCCTAAGTCATTAAAGACTGTGATTTTGGTTACGCCTTTTCGTGACATAATAAAACTTGACATCTAGAATTCAATGGTGTAAATAGCTCAAAATCCGAAATTTTGTTGGTTGCGCCCCTTCGTGATTCGACCGACGATATCTGCAGCTAATGTTTACCACATAATTATATTCGTTTAGGTCACTTATTTGCAAAACTGCTACACTTTTCTAAATGAACCCACATTTAGTATTGTGTCGATTTTTCTAGAGATCAGCAGCAAGTATGAAGTTAACTTATCGTAGCTAGCTATTCAAAACTGAAGGTGGTCGCACATCTGACCGACGATGCGTCGGGCGTAACTTTGTTAGCATGGCTTGAGACACTAACGCATCATTAGTTGAGTGTGTATGGTTGAATGTTTTATTAACTTCTTGTCCTTTCTGGCGTTACGCGACCGACGATACGCGACGCACTTTCGATCAGATACACGACCACCCTAAGACTGGGATTTTTTTTTGTAAACACTACAATTTTCAACCGCTCCCTACAACCCAGCAACCGGTTGCTGTTCACACAATAAACCCACAGTTAGCTATGAATTTAATCATCCAGGCCGACTAGCCGTTGTTAAATTTTGATTTATGCCACTCTCTGCGGTAGTTTTTGAACTGATTGCGTTTAGTTTTATGGGTTAGTGCGCCATTTTAGCGGCAATTTATTTCGATAATTATTTTAGTTTATGACTTTTTATGTGCTGTCGTTTTGAGGGAAATACTGTCAGTTTTGGCTCCGGGGCATGTTTTCTGGGTTACATAAAGGATGTTGACTCTTTTATGGAAGTCTGTGAAGGTCAAGATATTAGTCAAGGCTTGATGGTGTGCTTCGGTAAAATGGAATCATCATTTCCCCTCGTTTTGCTGATTTACATTGACATTGAAATGACAGCCTTCTGTCATTCTTTGACGTTTTAGCCCTAAAAGGCTAGTAAATAGAGTTATCTTTTCTCATTAAAAATAATAGTTATGTTTCCTGTTATTTGACGGGACCATACGATTGCGGTTCCGCGACTTACAAGTTGCAGGTCGTAGGATCGAACCCAGACAGACTTTGTGTAAATTATTTCATCACCACTGCTCTCAAAACGGTGAAGGAAGACATCGTGTTTCTTAGGAAAACCTAAACCAAAAATTCTAAGACATGTGACATCTACCAACACGCATTGCGCCCGCGTGGTGGGTTACGGCCAAATCCCACTCCTCGAGAGCTGGCCTGCGTCCCAGCAGTGGGAACGTTATGGGCGGATTATGCTGTACGCTAAAGTGCGAACATTCTGGTCACCACCAAAACGGGTTGAACCTGTAGCGGTATCTGCAACGCCACATGCAAACATCGCGTCATACTAACGTCACGCAAAATCCTGCATCTCGCAAGCAGAGTTTATCGTGCAACTAGCATAGATACAACGGCCCGATATGAATCATCGGGCCGTTGCCCGCCAGACACAACACCCGTCTGGTCGGAGGATCCTCCCTTTTCTATGGAGGTTGAGTGAACTTTACACCCTGTTCCTCATAGGCACCTCTATAAACCTATCACCATTATAGTTATCGACACTTAGATGACACTTCTCGGCCTAATCCTGCTAATTAACACTTTTGTGAAAGAACTTGCCAGCTGAGGGCTGCTCCTGCAACTCCTCATGAACAGACTAGTCAGTCAGCAAGGTGGGTAGCAAACCGACTGACCGCCCCGCTGCACGCTGTTTCAGTAGCATCTGTGATTATAAATGTTTGCGGCGCTGTCAAAATCTGTTTAGAAAATAACACAAATTCATTACCAAATTACCTTCAGAACTATCACCTAACTCATTACTAATGTACACTCAACACCATATATCTAAATAACGTCATTACAACCCAATCACCAAAACAAGGTGCTCGCATTAAAATGACATAACGTCATCAGCACTCGGGAGCCGAACATTTCCGAGCATTCCCGAATTTTCCCGAAATTAGCATTAATACGATCGTAAAGCCGTCAGCGTGGCTATAGGCTGTGTGATTCGCGTCGCGTTTGGAACAATGTTGCCATGTTTTATGTTATAATGTTGGTAATGATAAGGTTTTAGTGTGGCAATAATTTTTGGTTATTAGTTCATTAGGTGCTGCTGTTTCCAAGCTTATTCGTCATGCCGGTTGGGTATATATGGCGTTGTAATTTGGGTTTGAAATTAGTACAGCAAGAAAGATTTGTATTTAACGTCATATTACATAAGTAACCTTGCTCAGACCAAGGTGGCTATGGGAGGCATTCACTAGTAGAAAAAGTCAATGTTAGAATTTTTCAATATTTGTAATGATCTTAGCTATCTGGATTTTATTAAGCATAAAAAAAAAGAATGGGTAACTTAATTATTAAATCCGCGTTCTTTTAGGAATGTTTCATTCCGGCTATTACAATTTTTAATAAACAATACCTACCTACATTTGATTCCGCCATTATTTTCACCAATTTATCATCTAATCTGTACAGCAGCTAATCGGAAGGCCACAGCGCAACCACTGTAAAATACGAGGGTAAAATTAGAATCTCACCCAATAGCTGTTATTTATTATGAGCGCACTCAATAATATCGTGCGCAGAGGCGATAATGACTGCACTAAATATGATTTAGTGATAATAATCATCGAAAGGATGCGCTCGCGTGCCGAATAATGCCGTGATTAATACGCGCACTGTAATTAGTCGGATGTTTTGTTGGGTAGCTTGTTTTTTGTTGTTAGAAAAAAGAGCAGAAAAATTTACCGTATTTCACTATCATAAAATCGTAAATATAATCATGTCTACTTGGATTAGGTAGATAATAATATAATCCTTTATTATTGTAGACCAAGTCGGAAGATAATAAACAAACGACAAAAATAGCAAAAAAAGTAGGTAGGTATATTTTATGATAAAACGTATAGTGCGCACGTTTTATCATAAAATATATCGATTTGTGTTGGACAACGTGCAGATGCACATTAATGATCGGATTAGATAGCAAATCAAAGAAAAACTGGCCAAGTGCGAGTCGGACTCGCACACGAAGGGTTCCGTACCACAAGGCAAAAACGCCGAAAAAAACACGTTTGTTGTATTAAATATTTATTTTACTCTGTTTTTAGTATTTGTTGTTATAGCGGCAACAGAAATACATCATCTGTGAAAATTTCAACTATCTAACTATCGCGGTTTATGAGATACAGCCTGGTGACGGACGGACGACGGACAGTGGAGCCTTAGTAATAGGGTCCCGTTTTTACCCTTTGGGTACGGAACCCTAAAAACGAGTATGTAAGGATTGTAGTAGGTGGCGTTCTGTAATTCCTGCCTACCCTATAGGAAGAAAGCGTGAGTTTATGTATCTTTGACTTCATAATTTTATTGTAAAACTAGCTGCGCCCCGCGGTTTCACCCGCGTAATTGTCGATCCCGTGGGAATATCGGGATAAAAAGTAGCCTATATGTTAATCCAGGGTGTCAGCTTCCTCCATACAAAATTTTATCAAAATTGGTCCAGCCGTTTGAGCGTGAAGAAGTAACAAATATATAAACACACACACACACTCACAAACTTTCGCCTTTATAATATTAGTGTGATGTGTTAACGGTCAAATATTGGATACTGGCATTGTTTTCACTTCTTCTTCTACTTAGCGTGTCAATGGTAATCTAAATGGACACGGCCCAGAATTTGGCTACGTATTTGGCGCCATCACTAGCGTCCATCAGTTTCTGTAATATGCAGACAACAGTACACGCAGGACACGATATTAAGTGTCCCATCGTTTGTGGAACAGCACCGTATTTGCACTCCAAGGCGGAGTCATCTATGCATCTCCATCTGAACAGGTTTTCCTTGCTTCGGCCAAACTGGGTCAGGATTGTTTTCACTGAATGTCCAGTCTTTTCCAGCTCCTCTGAAAAAAATAATTATCAAACCTTTTGTAAGGTATTCCTTTTGTAAATTCCCGTTGTCCCCGTTAACGGGGACAGCGTACGGGGACAACGGGAAGTAATTATAATAATTTTATTAAATTCCCGTTGTCCCCGTTAACGGGGACACAGATAACGGGGACAACGGGAAATAATTTTAATAATTTTATTAAATTCCCTTTGTCCCCGTTAACGGGGACAGCGTACGGGGACAACGGGAAGTAATTTTAATAATTGTATTAAATTCCCGTTGTCCCCGTTAACGGGGACACAGATAACGGGGACAACGGGAATACAGGATTCTTACGATTACCGAACCAAAAGCACAAACGAATTGTGAAAGTCCAGCTATGGACACCCTAAAAACCCCCCTTTACACCTTCAGCATACTGCAGCGACAGCGAAATGGAAGCGAACCAAAACTAGCCAATAGCGCATGGCAGGCAGGAAGCAACTTTAGCTTCAGGCTATAATTACTTGACCGATACACCTAAAAGTGCCGTACTGTACCGACCTTTGAGTATTAGTTTAATACTCAAAGGTACCGACCCAGCCAGATGGACCGATGACTTTAAAAGGTGGCTGGGACAGGCCGGATGCGAAACGTAGAGGACAGAGTGTTGTGCGCAGCCTGGGAGAGGCCTATGTCCAGCAGTGGACTGCGATAGGCCGAGTTCATTGATTGATTGACACCAAAAAGGCCTGTCGTCCCCGACGCTACTCAATAGTAACCAGTGATTTTTCTCGATACAAAAAAGTTGCAAAGTTAAATCTATTATCTATAAAACGGGACCATATTACTAAGACTTCGCTGTCTGTCCGTCTGTCCGTCCGTCCGTCTGTCTGTCACCAGGCTGTATTTCAAGAACCGCGATAGCTAGACAGTTGAAATTTTCACAAATTATGTATTTCTGTAGCCGATATAACAACAAATACTAAAAACAAAATAAAATAAATATTTAAGGGGGGCTCCCATACAACAAACGTGTTTTTTTTTAACACTTCGTGTGTAAGTCCGACTCGCACTTGGCCAGTTTTTACTTTTTTCGACATCACGGCGTAACGCTTATGACACAAAATACTGATAGTACAGAAGTCAATCTACATACAAAGTGCGCTCGAGCAACGCACACATAGACACCGCTCACGGACACGTTATCTCAGACGGGTTGGGAGCAGTGCGGGCGCGCGTGTCATCCGCTTGAGACACGCGTCTGTGAAGTGCAAGAATGGAGCAACAAAAAATGCCTATCTAAGCTCGATTTATATAATAGTTTCCTATTTTGAATCAGTATAAATAAAGTAACTTTTTTGTAAGGTAAATCCATGCCACCAACTTTTACGTAAGTTGAAAACATGATTTTTTGTTTGTATCTATAGATATTGTGTTGTTTTTAGTGTCATTTGATAGGTTTAGGTCTAAAACGGGTAGGGCAAAATAAATTGTGTAAATAGGGTAATCCGTTTTGAAGTTATTAGGGAGTTTCGATAGTGAAAATTGACAAATTTAAAATTTTATATGTTTTTGTTCTGTAAACTTTTTGTATTGTAATACTATGTTTATTGATTCGTTTTAATATTTTAGAATAAGCTCAACAATAAATCATGCAACTAGATACGAGTGCCACTATCACAATAGTTTTTTGTGCATAAGGCAAAGTTGACAACCATAGCGCGACCGCCGAGCGTAGGTATGAAAAGTAAAGTACATACACGTGATTGACTTCTGTACTATCTGTATTTTGTGCTTATGAGCTATTCATTGGAACTTGCTTTAAAACAGAGAATTATCATATCAAAGTTTACTCGTTTTATTCCGAGAGCACGCACATTATAGACATCTCTCTTCTTTTGCGTTTCAAAAGTAATTGCAACACTTTCGGTCGCTTAATAGATCAGTCGCTAGGATTTATGTTCGAGGTAGCGCCCGGAATAAATCCTTAAAGGTACCTCCGTTGATCCAAATAGCCCTCGAAGTTTCTAGGTGACCTAGTGCGTTATCATAATCCGTCTGAACCAATAAAGATTTTAATCAAGTTCAGTGGAACTATTATTAGATTATGCTGAATACTATCAACACTAATCAGGGACTGTTGTTATTGTTAATGATGATAACGCTTTGTTTCAAGGCGTAGTACCTACCTAATGATTATTATTCGGTTAGGTAGATATTTATAGGATAACCAAGCTTAATCCCTACGACTTAAAGG
Organism: Mesoligia furuncula; assembly: GCA_916614155.1. Taxonomy (NCBI): domain Eukaryota; kingdom Metazoa; phylum Arthropoda; class Insecta; order Lepidoptera; family Noctuidae; genus Mesoligia; species Mesoligia furuncula. The sequence continues at coordinate 27,804,455 of OU744803.1, forward strand.
TCGCCAGCACATGAAGCTACTACAATTTGTCAAATTTCTTTATTAGATTTTCAACTTTACCGCTAAAGCATAAGGTTCAAAGTTGATTGGATTCTGGCGTCTGTACTATAACTGATGGCCGTTGAAGCTGACGTGTTATTGAATGGGGGGACCGCGAATGCAGTGTATGTATTGTCCGTTCCAAGAGTATCTAATGAAATGTAAATACAAACGGATCCGAAGACGTAGGTACCTGTGGTTGCCAATTTGAAGTGCTACTTACAGATTCAGTGCTTTGATTTAATTAGAATACTTAAATCCGAAATTGAAACTTTAAAGATTTTCATTTGACGATTGAGGTTAATTTTATAACCTCAACTTTTGTGCATGATTTTTCAATAACAATTTAATATTCAAAATTGGGGCCAAACTAACGACTAAGTGGGCCCAGACGGCGGGATGAGCTGAACTCCTTGGATAAGGAATGGCTCTTGGCGGCTCTGGACAGAGAGAGGATGAGAGGAAGGGAGGCCTTTGCCCAGCAGTGGGACATTAACGGCTAAAAATAAATAAATAAACTAATTTAATATTCAAACAATAATTGCTGGAAAAGGGGAGATATATTGTAGCCGGTATCAACAACGCCACATGCGAACAACGCGTCATACTGACGTCACGCAAAATCCTGCATCTCGCAAGCAGAGTTTACCGCGCAACTAGCACAGAATTATAAATACAACGGCCCGAATGGCATGAATCATCGGCCAGTTGCCCGCCAGACACAACACCCGTCTGGTCGGAGGATCCTCCCTTTTCTATAGAGTATGAGCGAACTTTACATCCTGTTCCTCATACCTCTATAATATAAAAAGTTGAAGCAATCTAAATCAGATGATTGTGTTATTAATACCCTCTACTGAGTGATTGTGTAAGAATTTAACTTGATTTGTTCGTTTACAATTTCATCGTATACTTTTGGAACAGACTTTAAGATATACCCTCGTGCTAAATGAAGTGACGATCGCCACAAGATGTAACAATTATTGGAACGGTATGGGCTGGGGATAATTTTCGATTACAAAGACAATTATCACCAGCCCATACCGTTCCAATACTATTACTTACAAGGATAATTATTCCACAGTATTCCTTATACACATGGTGTTCTGTAAACCTTAGCTGGAGATTATTGGTGTGGAATGGGATTCGTATTATACCTCCGTCAAGTTTCGGCTCCATATCCCTATTACACACGACAGTCAGGACCAAACACAGACAAAACTACACTTAAAAGAACTAACAATAGCCTGATATCAGTCACAATTTCTTCAAAACTGCATCCAATACTCACACAAAACGCAAACCAGCATCGTATTCAAGGAAATAACAGTAAATCGTATGCGGGTTGTACGCATACAGCCGGCACCGAAGTAATAGGTGCCGCTCAGATATTGCCAATGCACGGCCGCGCAGATTTAAGATGGCCGACGTCGACTTGCCTTGTTTTAATTGGTCAGTTTGTTTTGGAATGCTTAGAGCTGTTGATACGTGTTAACGAAAAATACAAGGTTTTTTTTTATTTTATTATTTATGAACACACAGTAAAATGGATACAGATACGACATATTCGTCGACCGTAGGTTCAATTGGTGTAAGGGAGAAAATACGATTTTTCAGGAGAGGCCGACAAAGTTTTTTTTTCGGACCAAATCACCCATAACTTTTTTTGTTATTAACCTTTTTCGGATCTGATTTCACACATCATCTTGTATTTTGGTGCTCTATCTATCTGTGAATTTATTTAAATAAGTTAGGTATTGAAGAAAATAGACGTCCCTTACACCAACGTATTTTGTTAGTAATGTCCCTTACTGAACAAGTATCTTGTAGTCCCGTCCCTTACATTAAATTGATCTCTACGTTGGATCCAACCTATAATGATAAAATAGTGTAAAGGTCTTGTTGAAAAAATGAATGAAAAATAATACAGTGTAAAGAGATTTTTGATAGAAAATGAAGCACACACTTTTGACGTACGGATATCTTAAATTTAGAAATCGTTATAAAAAATCATATAAGAGACATGAAAATGTATTAGAACCGTGCGTGCGTTTTTTTGTGTGTCGATACATGCAATATTTGTACATTGTAATAGCCAATTTCTATTAGCTGTAATACATTTTTATTTCATTTAATATATAATCAAATTATTAAAAAAAAAATGGTAACAATTTTACCTATAGGTAAAACACTGGTCCACTGCTGGACATAGGCCTCCCCCAAGCACCTCCACTTCGACCGTCTCTGTGCTTCTCGCATCCAACGGGTTCCTGCGGCCTTCACAAGGTCGTCGGACCACCTTGTGGGAGGCCATCTAACGCTACGTCTTCCGGTACGCGGTCGCGAATCTGGCAAACGACCCAAGAGCTAGATTGACCCGACACTATACCTAAGACATCCCGGACGCCTGTACGAGATTAGGATGGCTCTGAAGCAGGTCAAAAACAACCAGGCACCGGGTGATGACGATATTACGGCCGAACTCCTGAAGGCCGGCGGAAAACCCGTTCTTAAGGCCCTTGAGAAGCTGTTTGGTTCCGTCAGACTCGAGGGCAAAACACCACAGGCATGGAACAGAGGTGTGGTGATACTTTTCTTTAAGAAGGGCGACAATACCCTTCTTATGAATTATAGGCCCATCAAGCTGTTTTCGAGAGTCATCACAAACCGTCTCGCGCGCGGGTTTGACGACTTCCAGCCTCTCGAACAAGCCGGATTCCGTAAAGGCTTTAGCACCGTAGACCACATACATATATGCTGTGACAGGTTATACAGAAGACCGAAGAGTTTAACCTGTCTCCCTGCTTAGCGTTTCTGGACAACGAGAAAGCCTTTGATTCGATCAAGACATGGGCTGTGCTGCAGTCTCTTCAACGGTGCCAGATCGACTATCGGTACATCAAGGTGCTGAAGTGTCTGTTCGAAAACGCAACTATGTCAGTCCAACTCCAGGATCGGACCTCGAAACCTATCCTTCTGCAGCGAGGTGTGAGGCAGGGAGACGTTATCTCTCCAAAACTGTTCACCGCTGCACTGGAGGATGTCTTCAAGGTTCTGGACTGGAAAGGGGCTGGCATTAACATCAATGGCGAGTACATAACTCTCCTTCGGTTTGTCGACGATATTGTAGTCATAGCTGAGACTATGGAGGACCTCAGTACAATGCTCGATGATCTCAGTAGAGCCTCCGAAAGAGTAGTCGTGTCAAATGCCCATGTAACACCCACTCTCATAAAGATCGGAGACGCTACACTCGAAGTCGTGATCGAGTATGTTTACCTAGGACAAACTGTCCATTTAGGTAGGTCCAACTTCGAGAAAGAGGTCAATCGTCGAATCCGACTCGGCTGGGCAAAGTTCTGGACGCTACACAATATCTTCTCGTCCCACTACCGCAGTGTCTCAAGACGAAAGTCTTTGACCAGTGCGTGTTGCCAGTGATGAACGTGGTCGCTTGCAATGGGCCTTATTAGAAGGCTAAAAGTCACCCAAATCGCAATGGAGAGGGATGTGATTGGAGTTTTCCTGCGTGATCGAATCAATGAGGAGATCCGCAGGAGAACCAAGGTAACCGACATAGCCCGAAGAATTGCCAAACTTAAGTGGCAGTGGGCAGGGCACATTGTTCGCAGAACAGATGGTCGATGGAGCCGAAAGGTTCTGGAGTGTTGACCGCGTAGGTAAGGTGGAAAGACGACCTTGTGAAGGCCGCAGGAACCCGTTGGATGCGAGAAGCACAGAACCGGTCAAAGCGAAGGTGCTTGGGGGAGGCCTATGTCCAGCAGTGGACGTCTGTCGGCTGAAATGATGATTAGAGAATAATTAGGTAACATTGAATAGTTTTATATTATTATGATTCTTCTGTCTTCGTCGAAGCAACTGGTTTAAATGGTTTTGTTTTTCCATTTTTACCACATTCTTTTTGTGAAAAACCTTGCATAATCCCGACCAAACGACAGGTGAACTTGCACTGATAGCACAGTTTTTTAAGCTAGAATATTTTCATATACACCATTCGAAAGAGCGAAAAATTCTGAACAAAACTGTATACTCAACTCATTTTGGGTATTTTGTCCCACACACCAATTGAACCTACGGTCGACGATATTAGTGTTGAGTACTAAGGTACCTACTGTTTATTTCTTAAGAAATTTCTTCCAGCAGACCTGCGAAAGGAGAAATGGAAAAGCAATGAGACAATAGTGTACAGAACAAGAAGAGAAGAATTTGATTTAGTGACGTCTTAAACTAAAATATTAAATATAACCTACATAATTATATAATGCAAAAACTAACTTACATGTATTTAAATAAATACATAATGCTAAAATAAATAAACATAAATATATACATTCTCACAGGTTATTTTTATTAAGGTCAAAATGCATCAGTAAGTAATTAATTTGTGATTGTGTGATTTGTGAATATGAGACTTACGAGTTGTAGTTCTTAGGTTCGAACCCAGACGGGCGCTTTACTTTGTGTAAATTATTTCATCACCACTGCTTTCAAAACGGTGAAGGAAAACATCGTGAGGAAACCGGCATATCCTAGAACCAAAATTCGAAGACATCTGACATCTGCCAACCCGCACTGGGCCCGCGTGGTGGATTACGGCGCACTCCCTCTCACCGAGAGAAGGCCTGTATCCAGTGTATCGCAGTGGGAACATTATAGGCTGCATTATGATATAATATCTGTATTCTACAACTATTTACAGAAATATACAGGGTTATTGGTAAAACATTAACAACCTCTTAAGCCGTCATTGTACTCATCATTATGAACAACTTTTACTATGACCAAACCTGAAATCGTGAAAAAAATCAATCATTTTGACGAATTATCTATACATATAATAAAATTGTAGAAAAGTGGTGTCTGTACAATGGAAATATATTAAAAAAAAGTAGCAGGGGTTGTTATTATATCGATGCCGAACCCGAAAATGTAATTAAATTTTTTTTTGTCTGTTTATCTGTTTGTCTGCTGTGTTTGTGCACGCTAATATCAGAAACGGCTTATTCGATTTAGATGCGGTTTTCACTAATATATTGTAGTAAGCTTCACTTAACATTTAGTGTTTATTTCATGTCAATCGGTTCATAAATAAAAAAGTTATGTCAATTTAAAGAATCACGGCGAACATTTGTTAAGGTATTCTATCAGAGTACGTAAACGCCTCGCGCCTGCGCGTCCGTGGCTATATATACAAGGTGTAACGGAAAGGGGGTATCAACCCTGAAGGAGGTGAATGAAGATGAAAAAAAAATTTGGCCACCCATAGTAATAGCACATCAATGATTTACTATTACTATGGGAGGTCCAAATTTTTTTTCATATTTCGACCTATGTTCTTTGGGGAAATTTGTTCAGTTTCATGAGCACGTTCACCTCCTTCAGGGTTGATACCCCCTTTCCGTTACACCTTGTATAAAGCGCGCTGAGAGCCGCGCCGCTGCCATAATTCCGATCCAGCCTGTCCCTTGCTGCTCTCTCCCAGCGACGCCCTAAGCCGAGGTCCGTACCCCACAGGGGGTGCCCTTAGCGTGTAGTCGCTTAGTTTTTAAGTTTATATTGTGTAGTTAAGTTGTGTATTATGCCCTGGCTGGAGGCCTTAATTTATTGAGGCATCCACAGGAAAGCCAGGTTAAGCAGTCGACAACCCCTCAGGTTGTACTGCGAGATGACCATTTCAAAAGAAAACGCGCCGCTGCCATAAGGATTCAGTTATTCGTAGCGTACGCACATATCCTGGAGAGTATAGGCGAATAGTTGGATTCGATTATTGCGATTCACTTGAATACTGACTGTTTGCATATTTCATTTATTTATATTTTAGGGATTGTAGGTTAGGTTCTTTTTCTTAATTTTCTTTAAAATTTTGTAAGTATTTGGTATAGGTTAGGCGGTTCTTTCCTTGATTATTGGGTATTTACTTATCTTAATTTTTATTTAGGGTTTTGTAAATAAATATTGTAAGCATTTATTATTGGTTAGGCATTTCTTTCCCTGATTTTCGCTATACTTATCTTAATTTGTATTTAGGGTTTGTATATAAATATTATAAGTATTTGGTATAGGTTAGGCATTTCTTTTCTTGATTTTCTTTATTAAGTATAAGTTCATTAGCTTAGGTTAGTAATTATTTTTTCTGGCAATTCTTTTGTTTTATAAAGTTAGTACGTTTGTCTGTGTAGAAGAATAGCACCACCCCTTACTTCCCGTGGGTGTCGTAAAAGGCGACTAAGGGTCTCACCGGAGAATGGGCAGCAGCGTTCTCTATGCATTCCACCACCTTACCATACTGCGATCGCCAACCCGCCTGCCAAGCGTGGCGATTATGGCAAACCCCCCCAAAATTGGGGGAAGCCTATGTCCAGCAGTGAACGTCTATCGGCTGAAATGATGATGATAATGACGTTTGGTTTACACGTCTTAACACTTATTACTTAAACTGTGATAATTTTAGACTGTATAATAATCTGTAAGTATTTATAATTTAATTGTTTACGATAGTACGTGTTTACTAAATAACTGTGTGTTAAGTAGTAAGTACTATTTTATTGTAAGAATGCCTCGAAGAAGATCCAACCTCTCCCAATGTAGCAGAAATGCTAAAAGGATGAGATTAGTTCGATCACAGGAATCTGAGGAAGGTCGTGAGGCAAAAGGCTCTCTGCACCAGGCTAGGTTTCGTGCTGCAGAAACTTCGACTCAGCGAGAATCTCGACTGAGTTCAAATCGTTCTCGAATGATGACAACTCGAAATAGGGAAAACGGGGAACAACGAAAGGCACGTTTATCTGTCGATCGCGAAGCTCACGCGCTATCGCGTGAGTCTGAGACTTTTGCTGTCAGGGAAATCCGCCTGAGCTCCCAGAGAGTCGTCGTCGTCGTTTCAGCCGATAGACGTCCACTGCTGGACATAGGCTCCCCCCAATTTTGGGAGGGTTTGCTATAATCGCCACGCTTGGCAGGCGGGTTGGCGATCGCAGTATGGTATGATGGTGGAATACATAGAGAACGCTGCTGCCCATTCTCCGGTACGATCCTTAGTCGCCTTTTACGACACCCACGGGAAGTAAGGGGTGGTGGTATTCTTTAAGTCCGGCACCACACAGACACAAATGCTCGATTCCAGGAGACACAGGACGAACGGGAAATACGTCTCACTGCCGATCGTGAAGCTCATACACTATCGCGTGAGTCTGAGACTTTCACTGATAGGGAAATTCGTCTGAGTTCTCAGAGGGTTCGGACAGCAAATGTTCGGTCTCAGGAAACACAGGAAGAACGAGAAATACGTCTCACTGCCGATCGTGAAGCTCAAGCACTAGAGTCTGAGACTTTCACTGAAATTCGCCTGAGTTCTCAGAGGGTTCGGACAGTAAATGCCCGGTCTGTAGACGGTATATGTAATTCAAAATATGCTGCTCGAAAAGTCACTATTCCACGCGGACGAAGTCGCGGGCACAGCTAGTACGAACATAAATGTAGGGAACAGCTGATTTTTTTTTCGCGATTTCAGGTTTGGCCCCATAGTAAAATCATGATGTTCATAATGATGAGTACAATGACCTCTTAAGAGGTTGTTAATATTTTACCAATAACCCTGTATAGGTATGAGTTATAAAAGATAACAGTAGTTACCTACTTCATCAGGATTAGACTACTTCTGTGAATCACATGGATTTGCTGTTATCAGAGACATTTATTCATGTTTGTGGAAACTAACTGAACATTGATCCAATTTCATCGTACTTATCAGTGTTTTGTTTTAACAACAGATTTTTATCTTTAGCTTTTTGCGCGTAAACTCATTAATCAACTGAGCCTATCAACGTCGACTGATTGTTTGACCACTTGATATCACTTTATCGTACTTTAACCACATCGTCATATGTAAAGAAAAAGAAAGAAAATACATTCATTGCGTTTAAAGTACGCCATTCGGCTTGTTCTATACAGCTGCGACCAGCCACCCTGCAATGATCGTCACTCCACCTAGCCTGGACAACGATTTACTTCATTCCAAACGGTTGTACGACTTACAAGCCTGTCCCATTACCAGTTAGTTCAGTTTACTTATTCTGTGGGCTATTCAAATTATTTAAGACGACAGTACTGCCTCAATTAGCCCCTAATAAAAAAATCTAAACAGGTGTCATCCTCTCCATAAAATCCCGTCCGGTCCGGCAGCAAACCGCACGTGCGGAGTTACGGCGCGCCGCGGCGTGCGGACACGGCGTGGTTCGTATTGCGACGCACTTTATTGCACTCCGATACATTTTGACAACCGTGTAGACAACGTACGCCGTGCCACTATCCAGATTTGTTTTTGGAACAACCTGTATATCGGATTTTGTGTTTTGTGACGTCAGTTTTCTGACGTTCTGTAAGTGACCAACTGCGTAAGGTGGGATTTTAACGTGTTGTAAGATAGTGATTGGTATCTTAACTAATCCTAGCTTTTGCTGGACAGTTTGTTGCGCCATTTCTTCATCCCAGCGAATGCACCAGGATTTGGTGAAGGGCAGGCGTTTTGGAGGACTGTCGTATGTAATTTTGACGTTCGAAAAGTGCTGATTCTCAGCCTAGTTTGAATAAATTACTTTTGATTTTGATCTTCTTGAAAAACAAGCGTGGTGGTATGTATCAATAAAATCAGTGACAATAGGAACAGACCACAGATATAGATACACCTAGATAACGCAAGAGCAACTACTTCGCGTGCCCAGTTTACGTACAAAAATCGTAAGCCACCACTTTCGCGATCAGTCCTCTGTGTACTGCTGGCGGGTGAGCGTGAGCGCTGGCGCTAGGCCCCGGAGGTGGGGCGAGGCGGTTGCCGCACGCGGCGGTGTCTTTGAATCGATTTGATTTTCCCATCAGTAAATAGTGCTTGCGACGTCATAGTAGGTAGTCAAAAAAATGACACGGTTGGTTTATAACAGATCGTGATACTTACGTTATCTAGGTCTATCTTTATCTGTGCAACAAACTGACAGTGTGTCATCATCATTTTCCTGTCCTTAACCCAATTTAATTTGGGTTAGCGAAGAAAATAAAGTCAATCTTTCCTTGTAATTATTAAACTTTTAATTTTTGTAAGCAAAAATAACCGCCTTTTGTCTTAGCCTCGTCGTGGCCTTCTTCCCTCTCTCCTCCTTCATCTTTTTCCCTTCCGTTCACTCTCTCTCTCTTTCACACACACTACACTTGCTCTTTCATACCTCTGGGTGCGGTACGATTCCCACATTATGGCTTGTCTTCTTCTTCCAAACTTCTCTATTAGTCGTCGACTCAGTAGTCACTTTCTTTCTATTTCCATATCATTTTTCAAACAGTCCATCCATCGTTATTGCGATCGCTAATTCTCTGAGTATCCTGTGAAGCCGATATCATTTAACATATATCGGTTATAAAAAAAATCGAAAGCATAAAATCGCAATGAAAGTTTAAGTAAATTATTAAAATGATTATTATTTTATTAAATTAAAATTTAAAATGCACCACGAGAAATTAATAAATGAGCTGTCAATTTGACAATTCAACCCTGCGCCCGCGGCCGTAATTTCGCATTACGATGACCAATACCAATTCACACTTCACATACTCGCACTAATTTAATTCGGAAAATCTCAACGGATCGTAGTCCCCAAGCCATATCAATAACATTATCAAAAAGCGATCTGTTACACTCATTAGTAGCCGAGTGGCGGAACAAAATGGCGTATTTAAAACTGCATCCCGGCCAAACGGCACGAAACGATAATTATTGGTAATTAGACCCCGCGCGGTTAGTGGCCGCTATTGGTTTATATTTAGTGCTATTTTCAACGATCTACCTTGCATCAGGGTGGGTCAGCTAAGTGGCTTGGGTAATGGTCACGATCCTCCCGGGCCGAGGGATGGGTGGAAAGAAGTGGATGGGCTTGTTACATTGTGAATTACCATAGCACTGACGGGCGCTGTCTGGGAGGTTAGAAAAACTATCAGTAAATTACGTACTTATGCAGTATCGTGTTAGATTTATTAATCACAGAATTAATATAAGTAGCTATGTTATTGCCCGAAAATAATAAAAGTCAGGTCATTCCGATAATTCCATCATCATAAAGATTATTTTCGTAGTAGCGTAGAATGAGGTTATTGGTAATAAAGCCAATAGATACCAGCCATTTCAGTCATCCGATTCTGATTTCTCATACGCCATTACGCATCAAATCCATTCAAAACCAGTAGAACATTTTTGAATAAATTTAACCTGCAAAATATCACTTCAGCATGACAATATTAACACAATAGTGATACATAACAATTCAAACATTAACACAAGTTTATTGTAGTGATTTCCGTACAGCCGGCCTCGCCATTTTACATCGCAACCAAACGCGATATACGACGGAATTAAAAATACATAAACATGTTCGCATTTTACGATAATTACGGTGCACTATGCATTGGTAGGGTTATAATGGTGGAAATAAATACGTTCAATTGTTTTAATCGGTACGGCTACTGTTTGTTGAACGATTGTAATTTTGCCGAATTAAGTTGCATTGGGTAGATATACTCGTTTTGGTTGTGGCGGGAATTCTTTTGTTATAGGCCGGGAGAAATATATTTTATTTTAAAACATGAGGCAAGATTTTTGCCATAGAAAAGTTTACAGAAAACTACAGACTATGATAAAAGGCATTGCCACCTCCAGTAACAATATTCTATTAGTTACAGGTATTTTAACTGAGTTTCTTTCGAAAGACTAGGAATAGAAACGACTGCTTATTGTAGTGTAGAATGATCTGGCAAAGGGGTTGGCGAAGAAAAGGGGGCCTACAAAGGCCACTTTGGCCGAATCATAAAAGGATAACATTATGAATCATAATATGGCGAAGACAGTCCGTGTTTTTCTTTTTTTCGGTGCACTACGTAGTTATAATTTAGATTGGGATTGGATTTGGATTGGATTGATTGGTATTTTAGCACAGACAAAAAAAAATAACTGAGAAATCCTTCACGAATGGGATTTGATACGATTAACTTAACAGTTAACTTTCCATTATGTTATCCTTTTATGATTCTGCTAAAGTGGCCGTTTTAGGCCTCCAGCTCTAGACAGAAATAAGTGGAGGGAAATAGAGGAGACCTATATCGCAAGACAGCCTGATCGGTAGCGAATAATTATACAGATCGGACTAACTTACCTAGTGACGTCCGATCCATAATTATAAAATGATTGCTGAATGTTCTTCAAGCGATTTTCCAGTTCTCGCAGACGTTCGGTCAGATCCTTCATTCCTTCGTCTCGTTTTCATCCATGTTTTCCCATCTCGTTAAAACTTTTCTGAACTTTTATAAACGAAAACGTGATCAGCGCGCGGCACAAAAAAGTACAATGATTGACAGATGTCAGGAGAGCGCGCCAACGACTGAACCACAGGTAACATTTGTTTTTTTTTTTGTGAAGAAGGCTTTCATCTTTAAATAATGTGATTAGCGAGTTGTGCAGGAGTGCAAGCTACAAAGTAAACAATGAGGACGAGGTTACGAACCATAATTTATAGCTAATTAATGCTAATATGGGGTTAACAATCTGAAATCATAATGTTCCCACTGCTGGGACTCAGGAATCCTCTTATGAGAGGAAGGGAATCATAAGAGGAAAAAATGTTATTAGTTTTTATAAAAACTTGTTTAAGTACAGACGCCAGCAGATCAAGCTTCCCGAAACTCAAATTTTCCCAATCAACTTTGAACCTTATACTTTAGCGATAAAGTTGAAAATCTATTAAAGAAATTTGACAGATTGTACTAGCTTGATGTGCTGGCGTCTGCACAAAAGGACGGAGAAAATGAAGGCTATTTTTATTTTGTACTTATTTATTTAATTTAAGTATTGTATAGTGATAATCCCCTTGAGCGAAAGTATTAAAATAAAAATGTAGTTGTCCACTTGGCTCTCGTAAAACAATGTGTATCAGTTAGGCATCAGCATATTTTCTGTAGTATTTATAGATATACTTATAAGATTTGTCTTGAGCACAAACGTCACAAGGTGCGGGCTGAGTGGTGGGGCGGCGGCATTTTATGGTGCGTAGGCCAGCCAAATACTATTTTAATATTGTGTAGCTATACTAGCTACTGCATTTTTTTAAACGTTGCCCCACACTAGAAATTTCTCCTGTTTTGTGGGTGCGCTTACAAACATTTATACTCACATACACAAACAGCCAGACCCGGAACAACTACTTGTAGGTCACACAAACTCAAACTCAAAGCATTTATTTCAATTAAACCTTGTACAGGCACTTTTGAATTGTCAAAATTAAATAGTCTGTCAGTTAGTCCGAAAGTTGAAGCTAGTTGCCCATTCCAAAACAAGAAACTCCATGGACACTCTTTTATATCAAGATATTACAAATCCTGAGTACATTATTCTTGTTGTTTCTATATGTGAGAACAATGCAAAAAAAACTGGCTAAGTGCGAGTCGAATTCGCACACGAAGGGTTCCGTACCACAAGGCAAAAACGCCAAAAAAAAAAAGTTTGTTGTATATCGAGCAAAAAAGGGCAAAAAAATCGCGTTTGTTGTATGGGAGCCCCCCTTAAATATTTAATTTATTTTGTTTTTAGTATTTGTTGTTATAGCGGCAACAGAAATACATCATCTGTGAAAATTTCAACTGTCTAGCTATCGCGGTTCTTGAGATACAGCCTGGTGACAGACAGACGGACAGACGGACAGACGGACAGACGGACAGACAGCGAAGTCTTAGTAATAGGGTCCCGTTTTTACCCTTTGGGTACGGAACCCTAAAAAAGACACAAATGAAGAAACAATTCAAAATATAAGATTAAAAATAAGCATTGGCAGTTAAGAGATGACCAGTCTCAACCGACGGCGCCCGTTCACGAACAGGACGCGTGGATCAGCACCATGCAGCTCAACCAGTTTGTAGGGAACCGAATGATCCAACACAAATATTTGTACCATGCGGGAATCGAACCCGCGACACGCGCGTAGCAGTCAATCGCTTAACCACTCCGCCAACCGGGCCGTCAAATTTTCTAATATCTGATTCCTTCCAGCTGCTATTGCAGTGAAAAGTTTTGACAGTCAGCAAGGTAGTCAGCAGGACTGGCTGCCTCGGGCACGCCGGACGAACTTAGACATCGCCAGTGGTGGAGGCTCTTGAAATAGGTACTCCCGTCGTTTTGTAACGGTTTACCATTAGAATCTATTATTCAGCAGAAGATAACAGAGAGATTTCGATTAGAAGTCCAAGTATAGACTTAGACTTCTAATCGTATTTCGTTATTGGACAGTTTAACTTTGAATTTAAATAATGTTACCATACTAAAACTATAGTACTGTGAAGGTCTACACGGGACCTCCACATTTCCTAGTGTATAATTAAAAGACCGTAGACTTGGAACTATTATATTGTTAAAAGAGAACTTTACAGCTACAAGGCAAATATATTTAACCAAAAACACCATATTAAAAATATTTGACACACGCTTGAATCTTCGAATGGAACATCGATACAATTATGACCAGCTTGTCTTACTAAATGAAGAGCTACACATAAAGCCTCTGCAGTACCTACTTACTGAACAAAAATGCGAATAGAATGAATAGTAGGAGAAATAGGACAAAATAATTAATTTTTTTATTTTACATTGTCAAGTGTAGTTATATCTACCTACACACCTACACTCACACAAACACACACCTGGCACATAAATAGATACTCCCTTTTCTTTGTTTTTACTTAATTTAAACCTCTTTTCGTTTTTCCCCAGGTTCTTTTCCACAAAATTAAAAGCTACAAGAAACTGTCAAATTTTTTTCAACTTTGAACCTTATGCTTCAGCAATAAAGTTTAAAATCTATTAAACAAATTTGACAGATTGTAGTAGCTTGATGTGCTGGCGTCTGTACCTACTAAGTAGGTAAGATGCTCTAGTTTATTTTTACAAAAGTGCACATTACTAAATTGTTAGTGTTATAATATGCTTATATAGACGGATGGATGACCCCAGTAAGGCTTTTTCTTAGCATAGGTATGGGTCATTGATCATATTTTATTTTGTGCCAGGCTATTTGTACGCCTTGTGTCTGTGTAGATACCTACTTTTTAATGTCAAATAAATAATTCTAATTATAAATTATTTTCAATACTTACATTGACCTTTTGTAAACGTGAAAATGGTCATTACTCATTGTATATGTATGGTGTAAACAACGAACATAACGTGTTGTAAAGTAAATGATTAAATCCATTTAAAAGTCCAAGTAGAGAATTTTTTTGCTTGTTAGGATTCTACACGGCATTTTATAATACTTAGGGCGAATTCTATCAAACTTCTTTATCTAGAATAACTTTTAACCCGAATTTTTAAAATTTTGAATTTTTGACAGTTTTTCCTTAATATAACTGTCATTTTATTCCACAGATAAAAGATATCTGACTTTGATAAATCAGCTGTTAGTGCTTTAAACTTGGTAGCCTATTTAGGCGTTGCTTTTCATATAATAATAATAATCTACAGACTATAACCAATACACGAATCAGACATGTATACGCATAAGCATTTAATCATAAAGAAAATAAATATCAACCAGTTTGGCATCCAGAACAAAACAGACATAAATACTTAATATATGATGACGTCACGATGATGCAAAGCAACACATCCCAACAGGCACTAAATCGTACATCGTATAACCCTACAGTGACGCGTACGCAATAAAATGTCCAACCCTACTGCCGTCCAATACTAGGACAATAAACAAGAAATAACTATAGTAATTCAAAAGGGGGATGCTTTGGGGTTGCCAGCTTGGTCATATTTTTCCTACAGTTTATTTATTTATTTCTGTACTGACACTTATAAACAAATAACTTAAGTTTGAGGAGCTTTCAACAGAAAAATCAACAATTAGGTAGGTAAAGGGTTTTTATTAATTTTCAGAATTAAGTACAAAATATTTTATAAAGTTTGAAATTATTGTTCTGCGATTGCACAATACCTGTATCGAATGTGTATTCATATGAAAATAATTGTATTAATGTTAAATGTCAATTGAAATGATACAAAAATATAATATAGAAATTTGGGCTTGAATAATGAATAGCATTTTTTTGTTAAACAAAATATTGGGTATCAAATTTTTCGCAGGCGCTTATTACCAACCAAACACACTAGAACCAAAACTTCGAAGACATGACATCTATCAAATCGCACTGGGCTCGCGTGGTGGATTACGGCCCATTCCCTCTCACAGAGTCCTGAGGCCTGTATCCAGCAGTGGGAACGTTCCAAGCTGATTATGCTTTAGAGCGTTTACGCAGTACGGCATTTCATACAAACTTTCAAGCCCTTATTTTTCGAAATGAATTAACCGATTTTAATGAAACTTCATACGCATAAGCAGGATAGAAAGGTCTAAAAAGATAGTAGAAAACATTTTCGAAATGTCTTATTTAAAAAAGATAACTGGAAATCTCTGTTTCTATTTAATTTGGCTGTAACACTATTTTTGGAAAATGTTGTCTACTAACTTTTTAGACTTTTGTATCCTGCTTATGCGTATGAAGTTTCATTAAAATTGGTTTATTCATTTCGAAAAATAAGGGCTTGAAAGTTTGTATGAACTGCCGTACGGCGTAAACGCAATTCAGACAAAAATACTTTTAACGTAAAAGTATCTAAGTCGCAAAATAAGGAACATGTGAACGTATAACTAGCAACACTGCCGCGGGCTGGGTCGCTCCGATACCGGTCAATGTCCATCAGTCGCCACTCGTAAACTAGGGTTAAGTCTGCGGATTTGTCCCCATCAGGATCCATATATTTGTGTATTGATATGGCATGATATTGGATTAGGATTTATAACTCGATCTCTTGTATCGCGTTGGCGTTTGAGGGTTAGTTTATTTAACCGACTTCAAAAAAGAAGGAGGTTCTATGTTCGACTGTATGTATATATTTTTAATTTTTTTTTCTTCTGTATATGTTAACTTATTTGGATGATTCTTGTTTGTTTAGAAGAGAGTTCAAACTGGGTAAAGATCTGATGAATACCTACCTTTGAAGATAGACAATGTAACTCCATAATAATGAACAGTGCACGTAGTATGATTTGATTAATGTACTGAAGATCAACAAAGAAAATTTGGGTGAAGTGAGCCGTCAAACCCTGGACCCAATAACCCCAACCATCGCCCTGTTATGCCCTGTTTCGTTTGATCCACGATTTTTTACCCATCCTGTATGTTATGTAATATGTTAGGATAGTTCGATATCTTCTGTATGGGTAACCTAACCAAAAGCGTGTACCGAAACCATAGCGCGATTCAGCGGGACGGCACAACGCCATCTATCGAAGAAGGGGTCAAACTTTTGTCGCTGCTCTTGCGAGAAAACTTTTGAGAAATTGGTCCGTATTGTTCCTTTGCTAATAATAAATAGGTAATGTGTTTATTTCAATGCAAGTGTATTTGATATTAGTTTATTTAAAACATGTGTAACTATAATCGTTTCAATTATGATCTAATAGGTCAAATTATAGTCGTATTGAAATTTAGTTTTAAAACGAGAAAACTAACTTAAAGTTTTAACTGAAGTTTGTACAAACAATTCTTAAAAAAAAAAAATATTGTTATGTGTAAAACAATATTATTACTTATATTATCTTTATAATAAGAATGATTTATCTCAAAAAAACTTCACTGAAAACTCATCATTTTCCTAATCCCATGTCTCGGTCAATCCGTAGCGCCGTAGCTCCCCATTCGTAGCCGCGTAGGCGCGTAGCAGCGTAGGCGTAGCATAGCTCATTACAAATAAGTATGCAAAATCGTAAAGTTTAATTTGCTCACTTGATAATAACAAGAAAACACGACAAATTAACATTACTAAGAGACAAAGAATGCTGGAGTTTGATACTACGTTCAAATCAAGCAAGCATACACATTAAATATAATAGCTTAGGTCTGCGCCTTCGGATGACGACGATGTTTTAATGTGGATAATACGATACAACTTTGTTTGGGCGGAATTAAAATGGGGGATTTTAAACTGGAATTATATATTCTTTATCTTACTTTATAATGATAGTATAGACTGCTTTAGTAGGCCATAATTATATTAGGTACAGTTTCACAAAACGGTTGTCTTAAAATCAATTAATTTATTGAAATAAACATTTATAGTTTTAGAACTCGTTGATATAGAAATAACTATCGAATTTTACTTCAATGTCTAGGTAGCGCAGCTGAGGTGTGAGTAATTGAGAATAGACATGGTAGTCACCATTCAAACCATACAAAAAATCTGTTTTTTCTCACTTATAAACCAGCCGACCTATTCTGTAACAATCTCACCGTCAACCTTAAGTGAAGTGAGATTAAAGTGAGCTGTCATTCCATAATCCTAGGGACTGACACTATTAGTTAACACAGTGAGATTTTTACAGAATATATCGGCTATCTTCAGTTCACTCAAACGAGTATTAATGAGGAGTTTCTGTTAGGATATTTCTTAACAGGCAAGGAATCAAAGCGGAATATTTTACTAAAATATCTCCTAATTTTTTTCTTCAAAGATCCTATACTTTCGATGCCACTTTTAAAAACTTTAAAGTTAATTTTAAAATCTACCCACATCCACTCTAATCCAACACAGTCCGCCGCAGCGCAGCGTACCAACAAATTCTTGGCTCATTTGTTTTTTATTCATCCACAGCCCAGTGTAATCGAAAGTATAAATTCGCTTTAACTGCTAGCAGGCCTGCCGACCGATAACACACCCCTTGTTAACTGCGTAATAAGAAAAATAAACTTATATTTGTGGCGCCTTATGGAATATCAAAGTTTAAACTGAGATAGTGGGGATGCTGTGGCAACATGCAGCTTTTTCTCACTCAAGCATTTCCTTGTGTGAGAAAAGGGAAAAGTTAAGTGTGTGTTGCTGGGGTTTGGAATTGGATGGGTGACCGCCCATTGCAACTTAGAGGGGTCTTGCTGTTATGGTCAATTGAGAACACACTTGTGGCTTGTGGCATGGACTCGTAAAGAATGGTAGACTTTTTTAGATATTTATAGTTTGGGTAAGAAATGTGTGGGTCAAGTAAACATTTGCTCAGGTTTGGACGGTGATGGGTGACCACTGTTTAGCTTTTATAGGTAGAATTAATTTGTTTTAAATACCAGCTGTTTATCGACCGATAACATACTCCTTGTTCATTCAGTAATAAGAAAAATAAACTTATATTTGTGGCACCTTAGGGAATATCGATGATTGCTCGTAAACTGAGATAATAGGGATTCTGTGGCAAGAGACACGGAAGCGAAAATAGTAACTTGGGCAAATTACGAGTGGCTATTGTTGAGGTAGAAAATGTGCATATCAAGTAACCGTTGGTGGAATTGGGTTTGAATGGAACGCTGCAACTAAATGGTGTATGATGGCCTTTTGACAAAGCTTTCGTAACCTTTACGTATAGTCATAATGTACTAACGAAAATTGGAACGTAAGTAAGTTAGAAGGAATAAAAAAAAAATTGGTGCAAGTTAATTATTTGTTCTTAATGTTTACAGTAGGCTGAGTAATTGATGATTTGTGTTAATAATTTGTTCACCTAACTTGTGAGATTTTGCCTAAAATAACATTTAAAAAAAGATAATTCTTTTTTTAAATGTTATTTTAGGCAAAATCTCTAACTAGGTTATTATAATATCGGTCTATATGATCTTGTCAAATACACAATAATCAGCCTATATTGCTCCCACTACTGGGATGTCACATGTCTTCGAATTTTTGGTTATAGGACATGCCGGTTTCCTCACGATGTTTTCCTTCACCGTTTTGAGAGCAGTGGTGATGAAATAATTTACACAAAGTAAAGCGCCTGTCTGGGTTCGAACCTACGATCTACAACTCGTAAGTCGCGGCCGTTACCACTGGAACACTACTGCTCTCAAGCAATACACAATATAATGGCTTGAGAAACGTGATTAATACCCCCTTAATTCGGCCTTATGCTTCTAATACTTTTAATACACCTACTACACACAGGTTTAATACACATTAATGTAGGGGCGGTATAGAACAGCCCTTTTTTTTTTTTTGGTGGGAAATCATCAAATGACTCCTCCCGCTCTTGAGCGGAAGGGAGTGTCAGACTCTTACTGACTAAAACCCACACATGTTCCTTCCTTAGCCCTTTATGTTCAGGGCCAGCGCTAACCCTTTCGGACAATCCCGCTTTCCCGGCAGGCTTCGGCCCTAAAGGGCTCCTCCTCGATGCTGACATATCTTTGAGGCGCGCGTGGTACACGTACGCGCCGTCCGGCACGGGCCTGGTCATGATCGGACGGTGAACTACCCATTACTCTCCGCCCGCAGACCCGCGCCTACGATGGCCGGGAGTCGTCACGCGGCTCCCGACGCCCGGAGCGTCTCCCGCAGATAGAACAGTCCTGCCCCTGACCACTATCTTACTGAGTAGACACAGACTCCCTGTTTATTCGTGGATATCAATAGTTTGAGTCGAAGAAATGACGACGAGTTCAGTAGCACGAATGTTATTTGCTTGCGCCCCAGAAAACTACAAACTTTTCATATCCACTAAACTATTCTTAAATCCAGCTTAAAAATTCCTCAACTAATATTTCTCCTACTTTCCCTGATTTAATAAGCAAGGACCTCGGAATTGTACGGTAATGGGGTATACTTTACTTCACGAACTAAAAACAACAGTCATTGGGTATTTCCACCTTACGCTAAGAAAAGCCTCTTAGAGGAGGAAGAAAGTTAAAAAATAATTAATGCTTTCGTAAATATTCATACCTTGGACGGAGTTTAGAGTTAACCCTCCGTGTTGGAAATGTAGTGGGGAATGGTTTTGAGCGGGAACGCTTAGAGGTGAAAATTGGTAGAAAATATTTGTTGGAAATCTTAGGATACGTTGGTATGAGTGATCAGGCAACAGCTCTAGAATGATTTATGAGAAATCGTGCTTTTTAATTTATTGTAAAAATCAAATACGCACGACGACTTATCAAGCTGTACCTACATTTATTTATTTATATAATACTTTATTGTACAGTTACAAGCACTAATATGTCAACACTTGGCAACTTACAATTGCGATTTTTTCGTGAAATAACGAATGCAACGTTGAAAAACGACACTTTACACAGATCTATGGGTTCGAAAATACTTTGTTCGTAATAACATTAAATTTCATTCAAAACTAAAGTAGAAAATCGTCTTTGAATAAAGCCAAGTGTGTACTTTTGCTCGTGACTGTACCTACACCAGAAAATACAACACAAAATAAAAAAAAAGATTATTAAATACAAAACATACAATAAATTACATTTCCAGTATAAGCTGACTTCTCATTGTACGAAAAGCAATACGAGATCAGCTAAAACTGAAAATGTATAGCTTGTTATGTCGTCGTGTATATCAGGTTTAAAAATTCTTTAGAACTGAGTTAGACTTGAAAATACTAACTTAGTTTTCGTTATACCAGGGGAAACATTACTTACTCAATACTCAATATATTTATTGCTTCCACATGTAAACTTAAGTGGTAGGTTTTACAGAATATGACAGCAAAACAACGACTACTTCAAGTAACAACTCAACAACTTCAAGGTCAATGAGAGGTTTTTCTTTTCAGTATTAAAAAAAAAACATAGTTTCCAAGAACCCTGAAGATGGCGTTGAACTGACTACGTTACTAGATGCCAAAGTCAAAACGCTTGTAAAAAAAAACATTGCGTCACGTCATATACGCTCGTTGAGTGACAGTTTAGTTTGCTTTCGTTTTACGATCTCAAAATTACATCCAAGTGAATTAATAAAAAAATTATGTGACTTCCGTTCCTTGCAGTAACTTACCAAGTTCAGCGCCATCTATCCAGCGACTAGGGAAGCGTTAAAAAAAAAGAAAAAGAAAATCCCTCATTAAAACAATATGCTTTCAAGTACTAAGATACATACTTTTTTCTGACTTTATAAGTTACCGAGATGTTAAAGATTGCAGCGCATTCTACAAACAACCCTTATTATTATACCCGCAGCAGTTGGTTTCGCAATATGAGTCCATAAGTTTACAAAAGTGAAGGGTTCGTCGAAACGACTCCGATTTAATTTAAGTCCAGCGCCGTTATCGTCGGTACCCCATTGTTTTTCTTTCTTGAAATTTTACGGTCAATTTGACGTGATTCCTTTTTTTTACGATTAATTTGAATTTAATTAGTTCTGAGCATTGTTGTCGAGTTATAGCGGCTGTGAGTCAGCGTTTATTGCTGGGTTATAGTTGTGTGTATTTTAATTTAATTTTGTAAATTGCTTTTTTATTTACTTTGTGATAAAATTATTTGACTTATGCCCTCGACTCTAAGTGAACCGGTGGTCGATTCGTTGAAAAGCCGCCATCCTTCACTATGAAGGTACCTACATTCTTCACGAGAATCGTCGTAATTTTCATAACTTTAGGAGTAATAACTTTGAATCGTTATCAGTTGTTATAACATATCCTCTGATCACTCTGACAGTTATAAAACTGACTTTAAAAACTGCTAATAGAAAATTTTGAAAAAAAAAGAAATTCTATTCTAAGAAGTCCAATTTTAAACTAGCTCTATCTAGGTAAGACGCAAGACGACGAAGACGCAATTACAGTAACCCCCGCTCAAAAAGGCACAAATCAAGCGAACAATTACAGCCGATAACGCACCTCCCACTTGCGTCCCATCCATCTCCCACCACACACGAAGTAAGATCGACAAATCCTGACGCACTGCAACTTCGCACAAAAAAAGATCTCCTCACATATACATCTTTAGATATTGGAGCCTGTTGACATATTTACGAGCTCCTCGACTATTAAGTGGTGATTTAGTGAGGGCATATCGGGATGGATACGTTTTTATCGCGAGCAATATATCCACTTGGCTTCTAGCTCTATTATGTGAACCATTGTGAGAGAGCTTGAAGATTTTCACCCGCAATTTCCCTGAGGGAGTTTTTTAATGTTGTTTGATATTTTTGGTTTTGATCGACCTTGTACACTTGAACAGCGCATGCATTTTGGTATGTTGAGTACCTATTCCAGATTAGCTTCGCTCACGCGACTATACACGCGTCTATTCGAGGACTACATGACCTAAAGCGAGGTCACTGTCGGAGTGCTTAGAAAAGAAAGAGAAGCGCGATGGCACGACAGTGGTAATTCATTGCAAAATAATTATGAAGCAATTATCTATTTACAAAAATCTATTGTTTCGACAAAATAAACAAAAATTTAGTACTTTAGTATGTTATGTTTGTGGAATAATCTGACAAAAAATTAGAATGATTGTATGTATAGTAGTATGGTTTTTATTATGAAAAGAAAGTTTTAGAGGTATCGTAAAATATTAATTGTATTATGTTTTCAACACATTATCTAACTAGAATAGATCCCGAAGAATATTATATATTTTTCTGATTTTGTTTACTATAGTCGATCATATACTTTTATAAAACTTGCATTTTTTGCGTTTAGGTCCTGTAGTAGTCACCTTAAAAATTAACGGGAACTTGAAGTCAAGTATGTAAATACGAAAATAATATTTAAGAAAAGAATTGAGTTAGCAACATTATTTCTTGCAGTCATCACCTCGATACCTTTCCCCACCTTCTGAAATACCATATGCCTCGCCTAAAGCATATTTATGTGATAAAATTAACATCACCGAAAACAAAATATCTTTATGATATTACTGCTTTTGAAGAAATATAAAGACTTACTAGAGCGTCCCGTTCTACACCTCTCAGAATTTCGTAATTTATTGATTTGCTATTATTACGAAGGTCATTATAATAAAGGAAGATCAGTATTAGAGATCGATGTATCTGCCCATCCACTTGATGTAGGTACATATTAAACATTCGAAAGACCTTTAGTAAAATGGTCTCAATATTTCTTACTAAATCTGACATTATTATTCCAACTCGAAAATAGTGGTCCCTTCCTCGGCTCTTAACCCTCAAAAGCATCCGTGGGCTGAAGGGTACAAGTCGACAGTAACAAGTTAATTCTTCAAGCTTAATCTAAGATATTTGCTGATGAGGTAATCATGGGTATTGCTGTAATACTAGGACACCGCAAATGGTTACATGATAGTGAGTTAGGGAAACTGGATGTGTACTGTACTTATAGTGGTTGAAGTTATATCAGTTTAACTCCGGAAATAGGGAATTTCACCACTAAGTCACCTCAAACACCTACGAATAGTTGGGTTTCTAGTTTTGCATTATAATTGTGGTTCCTTACTTAATTGTCTGCTATTAATGCCATAATATGCTGGTGGAGCAGTGGTGGCCTAGCAGAAATGGCCGACGAGCCTTACGAGCTGTAGATCGTAGGTTCAAACTCGGGCAAATGCCGGCCCGAGTTTGAACCTACGATCATTTGTATACATTATTTTCTTCACCTTTTTGAGAGCAGTGATGTGCTCTCAAAAGGTGAGGAAACGGGTATGTCCATAACCAAAAATTCGAAGACATGTTGCATCTACCAAACCGCAATGCGTGGTGGATTACGGTCGCTCCCTGTCCCACGGAGGAAGCCTGTACCCCAGCAGTGAGTAACATTATAGGCTGATTATGTTATGCTCGTGGAAAAATATCGTTCTAAGTATTCCGTTTTTAATTACTAGCCTTTGTTAACATTCTTTTTGAAAATTTTGTGTAGGAGGCGTTCAAGTATTACGTAACCAGATTTTTTGCAATTATTGCAAAAATTATTGCAATAATTGCAAAAAATCTGGTTATGACGAGGGCGTCAGCAAAGCATTTGGACATTGGGACATGCATTTTTCAATGTGTTCTGGATTTTATATTGATTCATGAGCAGCAGTTTTATGCGTTTCGTTTTTAAGCATAGACAAGTAGGGTGGGTTGTTACATTTGTCCAAACCAAAATAGACAACATTTTGTAGAAAATCCAAAAAAAGTAAATACTGCTGACGTAATCGCCATCCAGACCCCCCATCCCCCATGTCATCAAAAATAAGCAAACCCCGCCCCCCTGTAGTGCTTACGTACCTAATACTTGATGTCTATTGTAATTTGTTTCTTTTTTAATCTCTCTCATTACTTTCTAGTTAAGTACCTTTTCCTACTCCACCATCATCGTCACCACCTGCTATCTCAGCCTTACTTTGCCATCACCAAATCCAGCATCAGTTACATCCATGTTATCATTATGTATAACATCGGCCGTCTGTAGGCCGTCGCGTCGCCGCGTGTTCCAGTTAATGCCTTAATCTTAAGGTGGACGCCGATCGTGAGAGCAGTGTGGACGTACCCTTGTTTATTTGAGAATAGTTTCGGCTACAGTAAGGCATTTGTAACTCAGAGGTCTTAACTAGAAAGGGTGTAGATACCGTTTTTTTATATAACTAGCTTCTCGCCCGCGACTTCGTCCGCGTGAAATTTAACCCTCTTAGGGGTGGAATTTCGAAAAACCCTTTCATAATGGATACCTACTCTTCACAAACAACACACCCTCCAAATTTCATGTCTCTAGAACCAGCGGTTTAGGCTGTGCGTTCATATATCAGTCGACCGACTGTTGAAAGACCTAACTAGGTCTTTGGGGATATGCGGGGCCCGCCAGATAGGCGGGCATGCGCCGGGGCGGGTTGTGGACGCAAAGGCTGAGCCGGATTCCCATGACCCCCCCATCAAGGCGATGAGGGAACACCGCTGAGTTTTAGTGGGTATACTGCCAGTCTGGCAGGGAGTCCCACATACTCCGTCTCGTCCCCCGACGAGCGGAGATGCGTAATGTCATTTCTCAGCGAAAAAAAAAAAAAAAAAGCTCTTTGAATTTTATTAGTTAATGATGGTACAAACAATGTCACAATTTTTTAATCCAATGTTAATAAGTTTTATGCGAATTTTATTTGGTCTTTAATACATTAGAGGAATGAAGTTTTCGGGTTGACATAATAATAATAATATTCAGCCTGTGTGCCCGACTGCAAGGCAAAGGCCTCTCTTTCCTTTTCCCACCCAATTTGACCCTGAGTCAATATGGACCAATCACTCATAAAGGCGTCAAGTTCGTCCCGCCGTCTACGCCTGGGTCTTCCGCGATGCCGTTAAATCATATCATTGTATATATCATTATACATATCATTTGGTATTTCCATTGTACGTTCTTCAACTTTTAAACCGAACTAACTTCTTCATTATTATTTTTTATGTTGTAGATACTTGTTGTTGTTACATCTTTTTCTTTCTTGTAAAAAACAGTATTTTGTGACTTCAAAAAAGAAGACCTGAAAATAAAATCAATTTGAGTTAAAACATAGTCAGTTCTCACTGTGAAGCCTAGTTATTATTAGATTAGCTCATTGACTTTATCTCATTTTCGCCATCCACACCTTAAAATCCCCGTCACATCCTCTCTCTTCCAACAGCAACACTGTCACCTCGGAGGTGTCTCCCCAGCCATAACTCTTCACGGAGGAACGTCCCCGTCGCCGTGTTGAGGAATTATTATTATGCGAATAAATACTCCGAATGTCACTAGTAAATGTCTCCCCTCTGTCGGGTAATCCGAGGGGCGATGGGGGCTAGAGTTGCCAGTTGTACGGTGGTAAAGTGGAATTTATAAAAAGTACAGCTAGTTGAAATGAATTTCCTGAGATTTCCTGCTTTGAATATAGCAGACTTTAAAGAAAGATTATATAAAATAATTTTGGCTGCAATTTCCCGATTTATATAGTGCAGGCTTTATAGAACAAAAAATCATCGGCGATGGCGGCACACAGAACATACTTTGTTTTGTTTTATAATCTGTACCTGTACAGCAGCAACCTAACAGCCAAGAAGCTTATAGATAAAAGTGGAGACAACACTCTAAATACTTAAGTGAAGACTACTGTGGTCGGACCTCTCTTCCTGAATACATACATATGACAAAGAAACACATATCACTGTCTCGTTCTTATGTGTGTATTTAGAAAGAGAGTGTCCGACCACAGTCGTCTCCACTTAGGTATTTAGAGTGTTGCTCCACTTTTATCTATAAGCTTCTTGCTAACAGTAATCTTATTGTTACGAGAACAAAGATCACAATGATTTTGACAGGCTTGCCAGTGGGAGCAACCCAACCAGCAACCTTATTAGAATAAGAAAAAGATCACTGTAATTTGGACAGTGATGCAAATTCAGAGGTGAAATAACTTTGAACGGTCTGTAATTTTGAGCGAGTTGTCACTAACAGAAACAAAGGAAAAGAAAGCATTATGTCAATAGTAAAAAACAGAAATGTATACAAACACCCACGTAGCGTGTTTTAGGTGTATTAAAAGTATACTGCCGCTGAAAATGACAAAGAATCACCATGAGTAATAAATTAAATGATTAGGGTTTATGGCCTGATAAAGTACACGCAAAATTGTATTATAACTTACAATATGAATGCTAACTAGGGTAAAAACTTATATTATATTAGGGCAATAAGAAAATATTTCCACATTTTTGCTATATCACTTTATAGAAATGAGGACCGTCCTCCCTAATCGAGACATTTGGTGTCACCGTGCGGCCCCGGCCTCTAGACAAATGCCGTTCGATCCGCCGAAATGTTCCAGTAATAGTTTTAAAGTGTGGCCAATTTCTTGACGTTGTCACCTTCAAGATTTTCCTTGATGATGACTGTCATATTTGTCAAGTGTTATGGGTACCTGTCATTTTAATAGGAATCGTAAGATGAGTCGTTTCTGGGGGCCTAAAAAGGCCACTTTGGCAGAATCATAAAAGGCTAACATTATATTACAGGTTTAGGTATAAAAACCGGACGCGAGTTTTCCAAGTTAGGTCTAGGCAGCGAATCAGAAAACCTTGACGTGATTGGTCGGGATTTTTTGCTACTATAAGTACCAAGGTACCTACAATATCATCTTGTCACAGCTTCGTTCCACGTTTTATGTCACTCATAAAAAGAGGGGATGAGAAAGCTTATGGCACGATAAGCGTTATAATATTTTGAAATGAAAAGAAACAGAATTAAATGATAATATTATTAAGTTATTTTTATGTTTTGCTGCAAACGTCTGCTTTGGAAGGCCTTTAGATCCTTACAATTAAAATACTAGACTTTTCAGTTTCATCTTTTAGAGTAGCCATATACATATAGATAATTTTTGAATACGGATGAAAATGACGAACATTTTTATTAAAACTTACTATAATGTATGGGACATTATAGTAAGTTTTAATATTATAGTAGACTAGCTTCCACCGACATACCTCGCGGGCGATGCCACGGGTGGAATCTAGTCTACTATAATATAAAAAAAAATATAACAAAAATTAATAAAATTAAATTAATAAAATTTTATCGAAATCCGTTCAGTGGTTTAGGCGTGAAAAGGTAACATACAGACAGACAGACAGAGTTACTTTCGAATTTATAATATTAGTATGGATGCATGATTTTGTTAATTCAACTTGACCAACAATTCAAGGGATGTAATACTTATTCCCGTATTCAGTACTCCTAATGAAGTGTTTTACATGGCAGATTTTTTAGAAAATCGTAAGTATCTGAATCCTGAATACTTATACATACATGGACATATTGTTATTCTTGCATTGCCCATGCAATATAGTTCTAAATCTTAATCACTCTCTTCCCACAACCTGCCTGAAAGATTGACAATTTGATTCCACCATCAGGTTAGTAAGTGTAATGTTATCGCCTACAACAAAGGTGTTGCTATGGTCATTGTAGTGTAATGGAGTTCTTTATCTCAGTATATCACGGTGTCGCTCAGGCGGGGGAGCGGAGCTAAGAATCAGATGACTGAGTTTAAAATATACTTTGTATATATATTCTGGTCTGAGATATGAAAATTTGGGTTTATAACATAGTCATTGTCTATCAGAAAAGTTAATTTGGTTTCGAATTTCATGAAGTGACAGATAAATTAACCGATGCTTATCTAGAAGTGGTGAAAGAAGCCAATTAGATATGCCTTTCTTTGTTTTTCTCGCATCAAGATAACAACTATAATAACAAGATTTTGAACCCAAGATTTTTGTAATTTTGATATACTAACATAGCCAAGCTTAAAAGGTAAGAGACTATGGCTAGGCCTTATTTTGAGACTGGCGTTGATCTGTTCTGAATTTAGACCCCATTAATTCAATTTAAGCTATAACCATGTTGGGAACATGCCAATAGAGGGCTGACGTCATAGCATGCAATAATATACGACTATTAACTAAGACGAAGTTGATGTCCTCCGGTCTATCAGTTTAGTTCAGTAATTGGTAGCTTTTTTATATCGGTTGTAACCAGCTTCGGAATTATCTGTGTGCGGTTACTTTACATTAGGCGATAATAAAATAATAGCCTCCCGACCGATTTCGGTCTTGGTGGCCAATCTCAACGGAGATTAGCCAGGTACGCAGGAGATATAGTAGAGAAGTGAGTGCGTAGACACAGGTGCACTCTCTGTTTCTACTCATAGTTCGATGGGACGGCAATCCGACACGGAGAGATCATGATCTCTCCCCGGTCGTGTCGGATGGCGCAGGACCAACGGCTTTACATGCTTTCCGAGGCACGAGGGTATTAAACCGCCACCTTCCAAACGCCAGACTGTTACTAAGAAATTCCTAATGGAAAACCCAATAACACTTTGTTTGACCTGGGAATCGAACCCAGGACTCCACGCTCAGCAATGGCGCTGGCAACCACGAGACCAACGAGGCAGTTCAGGCGATATAAATGTCTCATCACACTCATGCGTTTTTTATAGGATGAACTAGTCCCCATCTGCATAGTAAAGTATTACTCTTAGTATCTCTGAGGCTCCGTTAACCCCTTGTCAGTTAGGCAAGCTTATTAAGGTAGATAACAATAGACAAAGTAATTGTGTCTCATTAGTGACAGTCGAGCTCGAAAAACCAGGGCAAAGTCATCATTTTATCATAACTAGGTAATACCATATCCGACTCCGCCTATATCCACGTTTGACGAGGGACGGTGGTGTAACGTCTTGTTTAAATCAAGCGGGGAATGATGGCAATAACAGTTAGCAGCGGAGTTACGGCTGCTAAGATAATGGTGGCTCCGGAGATTCCCTCAAAGTAATTGCTAATTTCGGTCGACGCGGCGTGCGCGATAATTGTTTGTTTGTTTCTTTGTTTAAGCCTGCCTTGTTTATCATCTAGTGTATCAATAAGTTGGAAAGTTTTGGGTATTTTCAGCTATCCTTTGTGTCTAAAGTGTAGCCGGATTCGCTGGAATCTGGAACAGCTATAGGGTCTCCAAACTGCGAACATCTGCTGTTATGTAATGGCCTTTAAAGGGGCAGTTGCTTCTTTGCAGCAAAGATATCGGCTACAGAGAAGCTGGCTATAGTATAACAGCAACGACACTCATAATTTTGCATAAAAAGGAACTAAGGATGATGCTACTTCACCCAGAGCGGGAGGAGTCATTTAATGATTTCCCATCCAAAAAAAAAAAAAAAAGGCTGATGCTACTTAAGATACCTATGCTTAGGTATTTACCTATATTACCAAAACAGTAGTGATAATAATAGTATGACATAAATAAGAATCCATAAAATGATGCCACTTTTAAGATATGCTTAGGTAGGTATATGTAGGGAATTACCTACAGGAGAATTACGACTTAAAAGTTAAAGTTTATGAAGTTTCTTTGATCTCTAGTTCTCCTTGTTTTTAATGGTCGAGAAATCCATCTTGTACGGAAGACGTATGTGACGGTATGCGAGCATCCATCACTCCACCACCTATCCATTATCGACGAAATTAAAGCCATCTATCGTGTACTAGCTGCAACTCGCATCTTAATTACGTCTCCGCACAACAGATGGCGCTCCCATCAATATCAGTAACCGTTAACAGACCCAAAACTACTTAATATACATAAAGTACGGAGACAAGACAAACTTGTCGACTGTCGTAACTATAAATCGCACATGTTAAACTAAGACAGACATGTCGGACGTTTGCGACAACTCAGCAGCCCTTATCAAGAGGCGAGCCGTTATTTACGGCCTGGACTGAGTTATGGCCAATTTACAGGCAGTCATTAGTGCCTTAATGGCCTTAAGGTGTCCGGGTGAAAAGTACCGGCGGATAAGTTTCGGCAACGTCAGCGTTTGCGTCGCATGATGTAGGGTTTTGTCTTGCATTTGTAATGGTAATGTTGGGGAGTAAGAGGCTTCTTGGTTTTTATGGGATCGTTGTTTATGTGGTTAGTATTTAATGGTTTGATTTTTACCAATAGTTTTTAATCCTTAAGTCGAGTGGGATAAGTGAGTGAAAGTTAGAGCAACTGCCTTACACGTCTTTCTTTCTCTAAGCAGCATTAAAAAAAAATCAGCTGTTCTATAGGTACAAAAAGGTATTAAAGATAAACGATGTTATAACTAATACGTTTATTCCAAACGAACGTGTTTACATCACCGCGCCTATATCATCATTGGTTTTTTCAACCAAAAAGCCTAATACAAAAAATTTAAAGCTCACTCTAAATTCGTTTGACTGTTCGAATGCAACCAGAGTTAACCAATTATTCTACTGCCAGCCCCGCAGCCTGCGCTAACTGGTGTAACTACTTTTGAGAACAACCTTTACAGTAGCTATGTGGTTCCAAGGAATAGGTAGGACATGTAAACACTTGACGTTCAGTAAGTTAACTGGAATACCATCGGAACAACACAAGTATTTCCAAAGGTTGCATGTCTGTAAAAGTTCGATGGTAGCTATAAGTTTGCCCATTACCGTCTTAAGAGCGTTTATGCCGTTCGGCATTTCATACAAACTTTCAAGCCCTTATTTTTCGAAATGAATGAACGGATTTCAATGAAACTTCATACGCATAAGCAGGATACAAAGGTCTAAAAAGTTAGTAGAGAACATTTTAGAAAAATAGTGTTACAGACAAATTAGACTGATTTTAAATTTTACATAGAAACAGAGATTTCCATGAACTACTAACTGTTCTCTCTCCCGTACGGCGTAAAGGCTCTTAAGACAGTTTAAAGTTTTAAGCTGCCTACTTATTTAATCCTATCATTTTTTTTTATATTTCTGTTGTAGGATTGTCAAAAATCAGAGGAGGGGTTTTGATCTTGGTCGGAATAAATGCTGATTTAACATTTTAATTTCTTTAAATAGTTTTAGTTATTTTGAGTCCAAGTCTTTCCCATAAACTTTACATAGATGAACTAATTAAAACTCCACAAATCACAACCGCAAAAATTTTAACCAAAAACATATGCACAGTAGATAAAACGTCAAAATGATTTGTTAAAGCCATTCCGGCGCTAAAGGCCGGTCGACAATAGCAAAATTCATTACAACAGCGTAACTGGCAATGATAACCTCATTTTGTAACGAATGAATCAAACGCACATTAAAGCATTGTCGTGCGCGAGAATTATTGTGACGTAGCTCTCGTTACTGGCGCACTTCGATGCTGCCGGCGGTGCAGGGCTAGGGGTGCTGTGGAGCGGGTTAGGGCTAAAGATTTTCGGTGGTCTGGTTTGGAAGGTCTCTCTCTGTACCTCTCTCTCTCTACCCGTTGTAAACCTGTCAATTGCTGCTGTGATATATTTCATCGTTTTATGGTAAGACGAGCTGAGCCTCGCGGTTTCGCCCACGTAAATGTCGATACCGTGGGAATATCGGGATTAAAACTAGCCTTTATGTTGATTCAGGGTGTCAGCTACCTTCGTACAAAATTTTATCAAAATTGGTCCAGCCGTTTGAGCGTGAAGAAGTAACAAACATATAAACACACACACTCACAAACTTTCACCTTTTATTAGTATGATTCTTGATTGACAGGGAATTTCTGCTGACCAAGCTAAGCTGATAGGCTGGACTGCTATGTTTTATGTCGCTGCTCTCGTATCTCAGCTGAAATGCGGAAGCAGTGATTGTTTTGTTGTGTTTGTTTGTATAATTGTATCACTAACATAGTTGTAAGTTTATTTTATTGTTACCAACACTGTATGAGTCTCATGGTTACACGAAATAAAGAATTTAATTTAATAATAATAAGCTAACTACTTATAAATAATGAAATACGCAGTAGCCATTTTCAGCACATTTGTAAGGGGCTTCGGAATCCCAGTGGATGCGCGCAGCAATGCCTGCGCATGCTGCCTTGTTTAAACGAACACAGAGTCATTTCCTTAAAAAGTATCAACTTTTGGTAAGCAGTAAAAAAAAAACAATTTCATTTCAAATAAAAAAAAAGTTAGTGCTTTATGATGCACATGATGTTAGTCTGTTTATGAGT
The DNA here is from genome assembly GCA_916614155.1 of Mesoligia furuncula. Taxonomy (NCBI): domain Eukaryota; kingdom Metazoa; phylum Arthropoda; class Insecta; order Lepidoptera; family Noctuidae; genus Mesoligia; species Mesoligia furuncula. The sequence goes on from OU744803.1 coordinate 27,836,878, forward strand.
ACCTGGAAGGCAGGGAAGAAGTTGATAAATTCAAGTAGCTTTTAGTTCATTTTTTAAAGCCAAGGCGTTTACAATGACTGATGCTTTTGCTTCCTGAAAACCACCCCGAACTATTAACTTACACATATAAGTTAAGCTAGAACACGAAATAATCAACCAATCAACTAATCATTTCGTTAATCACACCACTCCACAGTTTTCCTAGCCGCAAATTTTGCATTATCGCGGTTGGTATGACAGTTCAGTGATATATTCACCGTATTATAAATGCTATAAATAAATAAATATCGGATATTTAGGATCGCGCCATTGTTCGCTATGAGCTATGTGCGGGCGCTTGTCTGCAGTCATGTTAACAATCATGGGTGATTTAGGAAAATTTTCAGACTAATTTTCAATTTTCAGGCGTTATAATTTGCCTTGCGTTTTAGCCTGAGTTTCATTCTTGTTGTGTTTATGTTCATTGAGAGAAAAGAGAAAATTCATGGAAAATCTATACTAATATTATAAAGAGGTAAAGTTTGTAAGTTTGTATGTAGGGGGTAATCTCTGGAACTACCAGTCAGATTTGAAAAAATCTTTTTGTATTTGATAGCCCATTTCTTGAGGAAGGCTGTAGGCTATTTAACATCACGCTATGACCCTTAAGAGCCGAACAAAAAGAAAAAAAAAAGTCAGAAAGAACGCTAAGCAAAAACGAAGTAATAGCGCGATAATAATAAATATAATAAATAATAACATCATTACAATGTCTCGAACAGTCAAATGTACATACACTTCTTAGATCTGCTACATCAATGAGTATATAGTTTGTTTGTGTTTCAACATCATGAAAACCCTCTTCATTTGTTTATTATTCATGTTTTACGTCAGTCACCAATCTATAGGGTCTTCAGTTTCACACGATCTGACCAAGATTATGTGATGTGTGTGTCTGATTACGACTTTATAAGAGACTGTGACTTCTGAGTTTGTTTCAGCCTTTCTTCTCAGAGTAGTCAGATAGGAAACGTCGACCTCATCTAGTTTTTAACCGACTTCTAAAAAGAGGCGGTTCTCAATTCGGATGTTTATTAACATAATATGATTGACGTATAAAAGTGTTTGTACACACACCAGCACATCAAGCTACCAGAAACTGTCAAATTTTCCCAATCAACTTTGAACCATAAGCTTTAGAGATAAGGTTGAAAATCTATTAAAGAAATTTGATAGATTGTAGTAGCTTGATGTGCTGGCGTCTGTACAAACCTACTTACAGGAATAAAATCATTAATCATTATTTACCGTTTTTACTAAGACTAGGCGAAACTTATCGATTTATTTCAAACTAGCTGCGTCCCGCGGTTTCACCCGCATAAGTTTTGATCCCGTGGGAATATCGGGATAAAAAGCCTATATATTAATCCAGGGTGTCAGCTACCTCCATACCAAATTTTATCAAAATTGGTCTAGCTGTTTGAGCGTGAAGAAGTAACAAACATATAAACACACACACACACACACTCACAAACTTTCGCCTTTATAATATTAATTAACGTGATTCCTCCAAATAACATCAATATGCATGTTTCACCTACCTGTAACAATTCAAAATAAGCTTAAAATAGCTAAAATAACATCCACAAATAATTACATAAAACACTTATAATTCCGCCATAACCAGTTTCGGGTGGTTTTAATCGGTTTCATCTAGTTTTTGTGGTAAATGACAGGGTAGCGTCGTGCACAGCGGCGGGCACAATCGTATTGTTTTGACGTGTGGCTGTGCAAATAAATATATACTCATTTTTGTTGATAATGAATTGTGGGGCAGCGGTCGTGGTTGTCGGCCTGCTGGAATAATTGTTTTGTTCAAAATTGAGGGATGGATGGATGTTTTTGGATGAACGATAACTCGATATGGGTTGGTAATAAGGCACCTTTATTGAGTCGATGTTGAAGAATGTGCAATAACTTTGAAAGAAACAGTGAATGTGTTTATTCTTCATAAAGTGGCCACCTAGGAATTGTGGCGAATAGGCTTTACAAGCTAGGTACTGACTTATTGGTTCAATCGCGTAGAATGTGACGAATTTTGTTATTTATTGGCTTAGTCACGATCTGCAAAAACATTGTCTAATCTTTAAGGTCAGATTTGTTTTATAGTAGAGAGCAACGCACTGCTACTTATCCTTTTAATGAAATTGGTTCGATACTTAGCTCCCTCTTTACAGTGTGCAAGTTTCTTGTTCGGAATACATTTGTGTTTCTCTACATATTTTCACAGCAGAATCTTAAGATAAAAACTGCCACTCAACACAACACTGTATTGTCACCTAGAAACTGAGTGTTAAAACAAGTTTAGGGCAATGTTATTAATAAAAAAAAATAAAACATAAAATAAGGATGGACGATAACAGTCCCTCCCACCCTATTTAATGTGCAACTGTGTTTGATTGCGGTCGTAAACGTTTGTCGTCGTACCAATAGTAATTATGATTTTTAATTATACCACGCGAGTGCACATTTTGTTTTAAATTTATTATTGTTCACGTTAATTTAATTATTATTCAATTTTAAACTGTATTTATGTTTAATTGAGCGTAATTGTTAAATAATGTGTCAAATGTAGTTTTCGTAGTTTATTCTGTTGTGATATATTCATTAATTAAAACGAGTTACGTACTTATTTTAGGTAAGTAGTTTGTTTTTATTTTGGTGCGTTTGTTCGTGTTTCATCTTCTTGGAAAAGAAAGTAGGTATTCAGCAGGGCTAGCATGGGCTGGGGATAAAACTTTTCTCCACCGGTTATTTCCACTGACAAGAGATAAAATTATTTTATCCACCTGCCAAAGCACGGCATCAGGGGGAAAGAGAATTATATCACTTTTTGACATTAGACGTGGATACTCACCCCCCGTCTATAGCATGGCGACTATTGGAAGAGAAAAATTACAGATATTTTGACATAACAAAGGGAGAAATTTGTCCACGTCTTTAGATGGTGGGTTTAAGTATATCTCTTGGAGAAAATATAATTAATTGTACTATAAAAATGTCTCGTGCTTACTGCCACCGTGAATAGTTTATCCACCCATGTCGCCATGCTCGGATGGTGGACGAAATTGACTGAGGGGAATAGTATTTTCTCCTCTTCCCGTGGATAAAATGTCTCCGGCCATGCTAGCCCTGCTGGTTTGTCCACCGTGAATAGTTTATCCACCCATGTCGCCGTGCTCGGAGGGTGGACAAAATTGACAGAGGGAAATAGTATTTTCTCCTCTCCCCGTGGATAAAATGTCTCCGGCTCTGCTAGCCCCGCACGTTAGTTACCATGTGCTACCTGTGTCCGCGTGGCTAGTTTCAGTTTCAGCGAATTAAGACAATTGATTTAGCGGATCAGAGGAGCAATTCTCGTAATTTTAAGAACGTTCACAGTCTGGTCGCAGTCTCTGTCAAAAATATCTCTAATTTTCCTACATTTTTGACAAGTTTTTGACACTGATTGTCATTGAGATGAGACTGCGATTTTGTACGTTTTATAGCACGGGATAAGGTATAAGATGAGGATAAGATAAGGAAAGTCTTCTGACAACTTAAATATGACTACTATTATTATTATTTTAGAATTTATATATCTCGGAACCTTGGGGTCCCGGTCCTTTGGAAGGCGTACGAGGGGCCGAAACCAACTCGCAGAGGCCCCTTAGGAAATTTTAATGAAATGCGGCACCAACCGACGATTATCCCTGTATGCGCTATGCAAGTGCACTTAAGGATAACCCCCGGTTGGTGTTGGACTTTTGCAGGATATGGAAATATAAAAAGTTGGACTATGGGTTTGGGTGGCTAAAGTGGACTGGTTACCAAGAACTATGGAATAACTATGACCCCAGCTGGTCAATGTTTTATATACACACGGATAAAATAGCAGGGGGTGACTTGCACACTCAACAAGGGGCCCCCGGAAACGGTCGCTAGCACATAGTGACGTAGCAACAAGGGGGCAACATGTCCTGAAGTGCTTATGAGAAGTGGAGAGGATTATTATTATTATTTATTATTACTATTATTACTTAAATATTTGTATGACCTACAAGTAGTTGTTCCGGGTCTGGCTGTTTGTGTATGTGAGTTTAAATGTCTGTAAACGCACCCACAACACAGGAGGAAATTCCTAGTGTGGGGCAACGTTTAAAAAAAAAAAAAAACTTTATGTAGGTACCATCGCGCACACTGGCGATGGACCACTTTTCAGCCTTAATACTAAGGACACAAGGGCAACTGCTATTGACCGCGGTTGATCTATCAGTGGCGACGGTTCCACATAGCTCGATTCCTACCGACTTCCCTTTGAAAAATTGCACAGTCAGTCAGTATTCTATAGACAAATAATATAATCATAACTCCGGCTTACCTCTTACAAATATTTACCCTTCGCTACTGCTATCTATAATAATGGATTCTATTTGATATTAAGATTCCAATAGGTTTCCAATAGATTACCTATATTAATTAAACAGGGAACTGAAAACAACTCCGTCGATAAAAACTGGCAGTCACACCAAACATACTGAAATAATCTTTAGCCCTTTGTTTGTATCCTTCTTAAATCACGCAGTCATTATTATTCCTGGATACATGTTGTATGTACCTATGTGTGATTGATTGCATGTGTGCGGTGCGCGGGCGCCGATTGACAAGACTCAGCGAGATTGAGCCGCGGGAATCATTGGATCTTACTTATACCGAGATTATTGTGGGTTAGGAAGCAGTAGACAGAGCGAGAGCTAAAATGGTTTTGTTTCGAAAATGTAGGTAATGTAGATAACGGAAAAATAAGTAGGTGCTTAATCAACGCCACGAAAAATAATAATTATGATAATTTGTCGAATACGATTCTATTCGACAAAATGTCTAATTTGATCCGATCTTTGTAATTGATTTTGATAATGTTTCACTGGTTCACTGGTGAACATAGTAATAGTAATTTTATTTCCTAATGCACACGTTACATCAATGAGGTCTCGAACCCTGAACTAGGACATTCTGTAAGGGGTCTACATAGATAGGTTATGGAATATTCACACACTTTTTAATACGATCCTCGGCTACTCTCATCCAGCTGCTGTCAGCCTCTCTGCGCAAGGTCAAAAATTGTGAGGATAGATAGATATTTGTTACTCTTTCACGCAAAAACTACTGAACGGATTTGGATGAAATTTGGTACACAGATAGTGTATAACCAGGATTAACACATATGATATTTTTTATCGCAATATTGCTACGGGGTCGAAACTTATGCGGGTCAAACCGCGCGGCGCTGCTTCAACTTTTTGTTTTCAACTTTGTCTTTCTATAAAACTAAAATCCAAAATAGTTTAAAACATTAATTTAAATTCAACCTGGACGTATCATTCACACAATTTCGTAAGCTAAATGAGAATGAAACAATTTACGTCGACCTTCCAAACAACATTATTGTGCGCGTGATCATCCGTGCCAAGTCTATCCATTCAACGTGGAGGTGTTGAGGGATTCATTCTACCGATGACGAATTGTGCTGAGATCTTCGAGAGTAAACATTGGGACTACTGCGTGGTGGCAGTGACCAAGACGTTTGGTGGTTTTGTGGGGATAAATATTATAAATGGCATAATATTGTTAGCACGTAGGCAGATTTCAAAGAGTTATTTCGAGTGGTTTCAAGTCAATCACACTAATATTATAAAGGCGAAAGTTTGTGAGTGTGTGTGTGTGTGTTCATATGTTTGTTACTTCTTCACGCTCAAACTGCTGGACCAATTTTGGTAAAATTTTGTATGGAGATAGCTGACACCCTGCATTAGCATATAGGCTACTTTGGATGCTGGATCGACACTTATGCGGGTGAAACCACGGGCCGCAGCTAGTTGATAAATAAATCTAAGCTGCATATATTAAATCTAAGCTGCATATATTTTGCAGCAATGTGTTAATTATATTATTATTTGGGGAAAGATTACAAGAAGAAACCGAATAAGACGTTCTATTGAATAATGGCATGATCTTCCCAAGTGGGAAGATGTAAATCCAACCTGGTAAAGTGGGGCTACCTTGACGGAACGGCAGAGGGGTGTGATTGCGGAGCTATGTCACACACCATGCTCCACCTCCTATCCTGCCTTCTGTGACCCAAAACATGCAGTCAAAGTGACCTCTGCGCTGCCACTGACAACGCCGTGGAAGTGGTAAAATTTTGGGAAAACAAGATTTAAAATACAGTCGTGCCAGCGACACGGAGAAGATGGCATGATAACAGTGGACATCATTTAGGTAATTACCTTACTTAAGTTAGTCGAAAGATCTTAGTAGAAAATGTAATGGTTGAACTTTTTTTGGAAAATCTAGTAGTTTTCCTGGCTAATAAAATGTAGTATATTTAGTAATTTGTGTACAGACGCCAGCACATCAAGCTACCCTAAACTGTCAAATTTTCGCAATCAACTTTGAACCTTATGCTTTTGCGATAAAGTTGAAAATCGATTAAAGAAATTTGACAGATTGTCTTACTTTCTTGTCTTCTCTCTTACTTTTTAGTCTGTGCTTAATAAATGTTTTTTGTTTTTTTTATTACTTTCTATTTAGGTACTGTTCTGTTACGCATCATTTAGTGGCACGCATAGAAAAATAACCCAAAGAGTCTCGCTTACACGACATGGTGGCAGGCTCAGACGGAGATGGCGGGAGGAGCTGGATTCCTTTAATAAAGATTGGTCCTTGGCAGCTCTGGACAGAGAGGACGAAAGGATGGAAGGGGAGTAGAGAGGCTTTTGTCCAGCAGTGGGACTTCAGTGTCTAATACAAAAAAAATACAAAATTGATGATTTTTCTATTTTTTGAAAATTTTGCATGCCGCAAAGTAAAATGCGCAAGGTAAAATAAATTTGTCTGTGTGGTGCCGGACTTAAAGAATAGCATCACCCCATGCTTCACGTGGGTGTCGTAAATGGCGACTAAGGGAGACCGGAGAATGGACAGCAGCGTTCTCTATGCATTACACCATCATACCATACTGCGATCGCCAACCCGCCTGCCAAGCGTGGCGATTATGGCAAACCCCTCCAAAATTGGGGTAGGCCTATATCCAGCAGTGGACGTATTTCGACTGAAATGATGATGATGATGAAGGTAAAATGCATAGGGAACTATTTATCAAAAATCCATCTTATCCGTAAACCTATCCTTACGGATAAGAAGGATTTTATATAAATTATAAGCAAATACATTATAAGCAAATCAATTATTTCTCTTTCTATAGGTATTAGGTTCTTTAGGTATTATGTTTGTGCAGTATCAAATACAGTTCTTAGATACTTAGGTACTGAAGATTTCTGGGTGATAATTTTTTTTTTGGACTATTTACTTCAAATAAACGAATTAATTACGGACATCGAGTTTCTCGAATTAATGCAGTGGTGACATTTATGTATAATTTCCTATCTTAAAATGTAGCCCTAACCAACTCTTTTCAAACAGGACAGTCCCGCCATCTCCCAAACCCATACCCACCACATGCTCCCGCGCACGAATCTTGATTTAAATCCCGCAACAAAATATGTACTGTTTTACTCTTAACCAACGACGGATTTATTTGACCAAACTGCTTGATTCTCAGCATTTTGGCTGTATAACTTTTTAACACATAAATATTTAGAATAGTGCGCGGCTACCGGTTGGTGTGTATTGGTGTATCGTTATTATTGTTTTGCTATGGACAGAATTAGTTATGGTATGGCCGTGTTGAAGTTTTATGAGTTATGTTAGTTATGATGATGGGTTTATGGGTCTGGGTTTGTGTATGGGGTTGGTGGGATATTCTTTTGTTACGTATTTCTTGTTGTTAATTTTGACATCGCTCTCTCTCTCTGTTATAGTTTTGTCAGCCGGAGCCAGGTAGTCTTTTAAAAAGAGACCAGGTGCTGAAAGCTTGCTACAGAAATTAAGGCCCTATCTTGAAATTGAATTGTAGTTTGATGGGCGTCCGCGGGGAGTGGCGGTTCCATCTTCCGCGGTCGACCGCCGTTTTTTGTATCGAGAAAATGTCATTGTATAGTGTGTTAAAAAACATACACCACATTGTTGAATCGCCATTCCATACACTTAACTAGGCACACTATAAAGGACGAGCACATTTTTATGCAATTATACAGGGTTATTGGTAAAACATTAACAACCTCTTAAGAGGTCATTGTACTCATCATTATGAACAACTTTTACTATGGGACCAAACCTGAAATCGCGAAAAAAAAAAATCAGCTGTTCCCTACATTTTGACGAACAATAATGTCGGAAACAGCTGATTCTTTTTACCCGACTGCGCGACGCAAAGGAGTGGTAATGTGTTCATCAGCCTATGTATGTATGTATGTATGTTTATATGTTCCTTTGAAGCACTATACAGACCAAACGCCTGGGCCGATTTTTATGATTCACACGTTAATCGATTCCTCTTAGTCCGGCGAGTGTCACTAAAGACATGACGTTAGTGAAAATTCAATATGGCGACTACTGGACGCCATATTAAATATTTAAAAAAACAATTTTTTTTCAAAACCTATCGAGTGGGGTATCAAAATAAAGGGTTTTAAAAGGTGATTACAAAAATATATACAACATATATACTTCAAAGCAATTCGAAGTGACAAATCGCAAAAAAACACCTACCAAGAACTAAATCGTCTGCGAAATCTTTCAAACTTGTAAACTAAAAAGCTGGAAATAAAAAAAGTTATTTAAAAAAATCAAAAAACCCGACTGCGGCAAAAAACTTAAGTTAAAAGAAACTGAAAAGCTAAAAACAAGCCCATTTTAAATTAAATAAAAGTTGGAAGCAGGCGGGACCCATTTGAATTTGAAAATACAATAAAAATGATGTGGGTCCCGCCTGCTTCCAACTTTTATTTAATTTAAAATGGGCTTGTTTTTAGCTTTTCAGTTTCTTTTAACTTAAGTTTTTTGCCGCAGTCGGGTTTTTTGTTTCGTAAGAGGTTGTTAATATTTTACCAATAACCCTGTATAGTTACCTACCACCTTAATGGCAGTTGACATTTTCTAGACAAACTATATCAGGTCAAGCCAAAGGCGTTGTATAAAAAATAAGCTTCTGCGGTAAAGGTAGACATTCTTTAGGAATCTCTCAAAACTGTAACTTGCTACAGGTAACTAAAATTTGCTACAGGTTCCTAAAAATCAGTAAAATAATCAATCGCTTTTCTCCCTTCTCAACTCTCCCACTCCTCCTTCTTATCTCGTGTCTCACTTCCAATATCTATGTTCTTCTCACGCTAAGAATCTGCGTTCTTCTAACAATCTTCTCCTACTCTGCCCTTCTCATACTTCTGACTTTGTTCATTCTTCCTTTCATATTCAGTCCATTCTTCTTTGGAATGCACTTCCTCTTGATATCAGTACGGCCACCAGTCGGTATGCATTTAAGCGGAAATTGCAGAGTTATTTTCAAAACAAATAGCGTAGAGTCATCTCAACACCTCTCTCCCTTGAATTTGTATGTATATATGTATATATTATAAGTATGTATTATAGTCAATAGTATGTATGTGTATATAACCTATTTATGTATTTGTATACTTAGTTTTAATTTTTTTTTAAACCATTGGTCCTCTCAACCAAAGCACCTGCCTTCCAATCTCTTCACCACCCTTGGTTGACTGGTAGAGAATGCCTAAGGCATTAAGTCCGCCTTTGTACCTTTTTGTGCGAAAAGTTTAAATAAATAAATAAATAAATAAATCAATAAGTACCAGCAAAAGGCTCAAGTCTTGGATTCCCAAATCTGCCACTTCTACAAGTTCCGGTAACCACGAAAATAACCAAAATTCTGTGCAAGTCTTCTGGCGAGCTGGTAAGCCAGGTAACAAAGAGACGTGGAGCATCGCATAATATCAGGCACTGGGATCGCGCCTAACTCACTCTTAAACACAGCACTATAAATACGGACACTAAATACCTGCTGGAACTTAAGGGGGAGGTGCTGCTAATTACCTACCTGTATTTTTGGAAATCCTACTTTTTTTCTTCTTTTTAGGTGAAAGAAAAAAATCTAGTTGGATTTTCTAGCAGATCTAGTGGCAGATAAGACTTATTTCTTCTTTAAATTGTGAACGCAATATGAAAAAAAAAAAAATGTTTACCTTTTTTCACAGTCCGCTAAATAAGAACCGAATGATTGAGACTATAAAGTTGTTAAATGCATAATATTGGTACTTAATTGGATCTGTGTTAATTTTGCCCCCACGCATGAAGAAGTTATGCAGTTAACTCTCTTGAGGTGACGGTCATGATTGATCAATCAATCAAGTTTGATGCCAGACTAAACCAAGAAGCATCACAAGATGCCTCATCCGTCTATTATTCAAAGAACTCTGACGGGATTATCCACCTGTGACTGATAACTTTTTGGTTTTATTTGAGTCAACAAATCACACCAACTGACTTAAGATTCGTCAACACAGTTTTTCATGCTTTCAAAAACATTGGTCAAGTAATCAACAGATTTTTTGAACCCCCAATCACTTGATCAGGCCAGCCCCTTAACTATGCGGTGAGCTGAAGGCAAGTATACACAAAAACTGCAAGTGTGTGTCTGTTTACGAGGCTCGCACGGCTGTGGTGGCCGGCAGAATTATAAGAGGTTTAGTGTATACTACTAAACAGAATATTAAACTACCTTTCTACTTGGAGATTTTGCCCGAATTTGGTTATAGTATTGTTTTGCGCTAGATTGTAATTTTGGACGAAGCAAAATTCTTTTTGGTACCTATCGAAATGGTGATCACTGCTACGCTCCACAGTTCCCCATACAGTATTAAGGCGCTTACAGGACTTAAACGCAAGTTTTAGAAACAATAAAAGTATAATATTATCGACTACAGTAAACAAAATCAGAAAAATATATGATATTCTTCAGGATATATGCTAGGTAGATAGTGTGTTGAAAACATAATACGACTAATTTGAAACGATAGAAAAAAACATGAAGATATCTCTAAAAACTTTCGTTTTACAATAAAAACCATAGGTACTAATATACATACAATCATTCTTATTTTTTGTCAGATTATTCTACAAGCAACATACTAAAAGACTAACTATTTTAATTTTTTAGTCCAAACAAAAGATTTTTTGTTGTTAAATAATTGCTTAATATTTTGCAATAAATTACATGCGTTGTGTCATCGCGCTTCTCTTTCTTTTCTATGCAGTCCTACAGTGATCGCGCTTTAGGTCATGTAAGCCCCTTAAAGGCGTAGAGCATCTCTTGGCTACTCACAACCAACATGCTATACCGCAACCATAATTCGAGGCAAACTCTTTTTAAAATAGAACAATCTTGCAGGTTCCCAATTATTCCAAATCATACCAAAAAATAATTACAGGAAACATAATTTTTATAAGGTTGCCGTACTCTGAATCGGTGACCAATTTACAGAAGAAGTTGATCCTATACATCTGCACATTTAGTTGCTAAAATGCACTCCAATTTTTTATACATAGTGTCAGAATAATAACAGCTATTAATTGAGAATCGTCAATGCGACGTCGCGCAAGAAGGAACTGGAAAAACTGTAAAAGTCCGACATCTAAAGTATACATACAGTCCAACTCAACATCTACACTACCAAGGAATTTGCCTTAAAGATAAATGTTGAGATGTCTCATTCAAGCTTAACTTTCACCAGCACTCTGAAACCAGGAGGCCTAAAAAGGCCACTTTGGCAGAATCATAAAAGGATAACATAATGGACACATCGTATCAAGTCCCATTGGTGAAGTATTTTTCAGTTATTTTTTTGTCTGTGCTAAAATACCAATCAATCCGATCCAAATCCAATCCCAATCTCTTTGATTATACCTACGTAGTGCAGCGAAAAAAAGAAAAACACGGACTGTTTCACCAATTACGATTCATAATGTTATCCTTTTATGATTCTCCAAAGTGGCCTTTTTAGGCCCCCAGAACAGGGCAACGATGTTTGACAGTAGAATTATGTTCAGTGGAGGCACTACTGCGCACGGGCCCTGGTACGCTTAGCCTCACCTTTTACAGCCACCAAAACGCCATCTCCACGTATTCATAACCAGAAAACAACAAGCTTTAACAAGCAGTTCTTAAAACCCCCAAAAACCTTAGTGGGACAGTTAAAAGCTAATGTTATTAGAAGCACGTTAGGGCGCGTGCACACTGGCGCGTTGTCGCGGTGATGTACGCGACCGAGCCCCCGTAAACATGCTCTACCTGGCTTTGCTAACGCTACCTACATGGTCAGTGTAGCGACAGCAAAGAAGGAAGCAGGAAAGACAAACCCAAACATTCCAAAAAAAAAAAACTAATTTAGTTTTCGTTCACATTGAGTCAATTAAGTCATAGTTGTGTGTTGTATAGTATAATTATTTGTATCATAATCTACATTATTATAATCTTGAACTTACGGTTTAAAAAAACCTGTTGTAAAACAAAATGCAACAATTAATGATTGCCCGGTTACCAATTCAATTTATTTCTGCAAATTAGTATATTTTTCTTTTATCTTAATAATATTTACCGTTCCATATCAATCATTAAACATTATTTTAACACACTTTGTATAGGTACTAACTTTGCAAAATCATACTAAATCATTGCCGCTTAATTTATTTCAAACTTTTTTGCTAACCGTACGAGGATCTGCACCTCGCCCGGTATCGGAGATATCAAAAAGCTTACGCCGAGTTAGGGCACTCGATTAAAGCCAGCCTTGTTTGCATCGCCGCTGAATGTGCTGACCCTACCACTACCACTTGAGCTGTTTTATGGTAATTAAAATTTTTGTTAACGATCCTTCTTGTTTTGCTTACTGTACTTTTTGGGTTTAGTGTCGTGAGATGTGTAGCTTTTGTGTGTGTTTTGGCTAATTTTAGAAGTGAGCTGATTATTGGAGTTCTATATAAAAATATTACTGTTCAGTGGTTGCAGTTGAAAGAAACTGAATGTCTAAAAGAAAACTAAAGTTGCGTGACTTGAAAATAGAAACAGCGAATTTTATTTTCACTAAAGTGAAGCATAGAGATACCGTAGACGCATTTCAACTATGACGTCACTGACGAACAAAAAGCAGAACAAAACACGACTCAAATAATAAAACATCAAACATCAACATTGAAATAATAAATCTGCGCGTCCATTCCCCCCTCCCCCTACTCCCCCCCCTTCTCAGGCTCAAGGAGGCATCCATGAATGCTGTCAGGGCATGATGGACGGCCGGGCATAAAACTGACGAGACGACTACCCACGGTACGAAATGGCTCTACGGAGCCCAGTATATCACTTTTATTACATGCCATCTTCATTTTCATATTTCATATTTGCATTTCTGTAGCACCCCCCCCCCCACCCTAGGTCGTCTCCCCCCCGTTTTAAGCGTTTCGCACGTTTTTCTATGTAATCGCTCGCTTTGTGTGTGTGACGTAGTGGGCAACGCGTCAAAGGAAAGTTTTTATGGCGTTATGTTGGCTAAATGTGTTGTGAGGTTTAAGGTTCCGTATATAAATACGTAATATTCTCTTTGTTCTTTCCGTTTTTGGTGATTCTATTTAGAGATAGAAAGAAAATGGAACAATGTCAGTGGAAACTTTAATTTTAAAGGAGAATCGAAAAAAATGTCAGCGTCCAGGTCCAAACATGATATTATTGTACTCTCATCGGAATGCATAAATTTGAAAATATTCAAACTTAGACCACTAGAAGTGATTAAATATGCAATGGTTCCGTTATTCCTACGAAACATCGCCATATATTTTTTCACACAGCGATTTAAAATGCACAGCCATAGTAGTTATTTTCAAATGTTCATATTAAAATGCCTATCTAATGACATAATGTTTGGTTGTTGTTGGTTGTGGTGACCGTTTTGTCTGATCCTCCTTTAGTGCTTTTGTAGTAACGCTGATTGTACAGACGCCAGCTCATCAGGCTACTACAATCTGTCAAATTTCTTTAATAGATTTTAATAGATCAACTTTATCGCTAAAGCATAAGATTCAAAGTTGATTGGGAAAATTTGAAAGTTTCGGGTAGCTTGATGTGCTGGCGTCTGCCACCAGCGCTTAGTCACAATTATAAAACAAAAAAAAACATTAATTCTTGTGACAAATTTGTTTACATGTCATTTGTTTTCATCATGCCCTACGAGGTCATGTGACCTTCTTATTGGTGATCTATGTACTTCAGAAAGGTCAGGTGCATAGTACGCGCAACCCTGATAAATAAACGTAAATAAAACAAAAAGAGTATTCAAGTATCGTAGCAGGTGGCGTTTTATAGTTTCTGTCTTCCTATGAAATGGAAAGGCGTCAGTCCATGTATGTACCTATGTGTTGTTTTCATCAACATAGATCAGCAAAAAATTGGAAAGCTTCCTTCCTCCCTTTCTATAAACCATAACGACTATGTTGAAATATCTCATGTGCTAGTGCAACAGAGCACACACAACGTAACACACAGCAGTAATGCGGTTAGAAAGAATGGATCGCTGGATTGAACAAAAATAAATATGACAAGTAGTGTAATCGTGTAATTTTGGTATAAGCTTGGCAAGCCAACTGATACAGGCTGACGAGTCATTTAGCTGACCACAACTTACATTGCCAAAACCACCGAATAATTTGCTAGTAAACCTCTGGTTTAGCATTTAGTAACGATGCTAAGTACAGAGTTTGCGAGTTCTTGATTCGATTATAAAGTTGAAGACCTCACCATTAGCTTTCATCAAAACCTTGGCAATATAGAATTATTAACTATATCCGGTAGATGGATTTAAACTGTCCTTAGTCCTTTGAACCTCATGCCAGAAAAATATGACTTTACATACTACAGCATACGCTCTGAGGGAAAATTCTCGTAAATTTAAGAACGTTCACAGTCTGATCTCAGTCACAATCCATCAAAAATATCTCTAAATTTCCTAAATTTTTGACACTGATTGTAGCCGCATGTAATTGCTGGAATTGGCTTTCTGATCACATTTGATGCAAACTTGGGAGGCACACCGCACTTTGTATATTCGTTATTTTGATTTGACTCATAAAATACAGGCTACACTAATGTTTGTGTCTTGAAGTGAAAATAAATCTATACATATAAAATTCAAAGTCCCCTGACTGACTGACGGATATATCAACGCACAGCCTAAACCACTGGTCCTAGATACATGAAATTTGGAGTGTGTGTTCTTTGTGAAGAGTAGGTATCCACTAAGAAAGGTTTTTCGAAATTCCACCCCTAAGAGGGTGAATGGGGGGAAGGTGAAATTTCACAAAATTATTATGTTATAGTGTCACTTAACTTCTTTAAGTATGTTTTCATTTTTTTTTATGTATGTTAGCACCTTGTTTATTTATTCATGTAATTTGTTATCATTTAATTATGCTTTTGTGTGTTGTGTCATTTCTTTTGTGTGCTAAATAAATGGATTCTCTATCTATCAATCTATCTCTGATCACTTCGCTGACAACTGAAAGGCAAATAAAGTTTAACCAATCAATCCCGGCGTGGTACGCTATCGGCCCATTACAATAGTCATAGAAAATCAATTGTGTCCCATTAGCGGTGATTAAGAGGTTAAGTACAAAAATAATTAAAATAAATTGTCGATTTATTTTCGGCCACACTGCGGAACCCTAAAAAGCTAAGTCAAGGAAATGTATAACAAAGTTGAGGGCATGTTGTGACGTGTTCTTTAGCGGACCCAGGCTAAGCTGCTTAGTACACGTTCCGGTGTTCACGGAATTTATTTTTAACGTGATATAACTTTTATGTAAATATATCGGTATTGAAATTGCTGAGAGGTTCATCGATTTATTTTTATTTAGATTGATTATCTTAATTTTGTGCAGTTGGCGAGTGCTAATTGGCAATTTCATTAGGGTTTCTGGATTCGTTAGGTTTCTGGCAAAAAGGAACTATTTATTTTTAGGTTGGTGTTAAGTTACAAACATGGAAAGTTATTAGCAGGGTGGAATAAACACGTAAGCGAGTCTTACTCGGGTGCCAGGCAGACATTTAATACATGGGTAAGCTACGGTAAGCCAGCTAGCGGGCCATTGTTCAGAGACATGATTGAGGCGCGTAAAATTTTTAAAGGTAAGCTTAAGTGGTGTCAAAACCATCAAGAACAGATAAAAATGGACTTGATGGCGACACACTACTCGAATAAGGACTTTAAAAATTTTTGGAAGTGTACAAATAAACTGAATACAAGATCTGGCATCCCAGTGAGTGTCGGCGGTGTTTCTAGCCCTGAAGACATTGCCAATGTTTTTATGGAACAATTTGTAGTAAAGTCACCCTTAGGACCAGCATGCGGACGGTTTGCTACTGAGACTCAGGGTATGAATATTTCAACGTTGATACTTGCGAAGGATATAGATCGTGCTATTAGGGATATGAAGGGAGGAAAATCACCGGGTTATGACGCTCTCAGCGTGGAACACCTCAAGCATGCTGGTTTCCACCTTCCTAGAGTACTTGCAATGTTATGTAATTTGTGCATAAATCACTCACACTTACCCCCTGCCCTGATGAAGACTTTGGTGGTGCCGATTGTCAAGAGTAAGACGGGGGATGTGTCTGAAAAATCTAACTACAGACCCATTTCGCTAGCCACGATTGTAGCAAAGGTATTTGACAGTGTGCTTAACTCATATTTGAACAAGCATGTTAAGTTACATGACGCTCAGTTCGGCTTTCGTCCTGGCCTGTCGACTGAGACTGCTATTCTTAGCCTTAAGCACACTGTGAAATATTACACTGACAGACAGACCCCGGTTTATGCTTGCTTTCTAGACCTCTCGAAAGCATTTGACCTAGTGTCTTATGATATGTTATGGCAGAAGCTAAAAGAAACGGGCCTACCGCCAGAGTTGACATCACTTTTTAGGTATTGGTACCATAATCAGAAAAATAATGTAAAGTGGGCGGGTGAATTGTCGAGTGAATACAGGCTGGAATGCGGAGTGAGGCAGGGGGGGTTGAGCTCGCCCTTGCTTTTTAACCTTTACGTAAATGCGCTAATCGAGGAACTCAGTCAAATGCCCGTAGGGTGCTACGTGGATGGTGTCAGTGTGAACAACCTTAGTTATGCCGATGATATGGTGCTGCTGGCTCCCTCGATTTGTGCATTGCGGAAGTTGCTTGCCGTGTGTGAAAAGTATGCGGCCACACACGGTCTGAGTTATAATGTTAAAAAATCAGAGTGCATGATCTTCAAGGCGGGTACAAAGTGCCCAACTGTTGTTCCACCATTGTTACTCAATGGTATTCCTCTTAATCGAGTATACCAATTCAAGTATCTTGGGCATGTGGTTACCGAAAATCTTGGAGATGATGTAGACATGGAGAGGGAGCGCAGGGCATTGTCAGTCCGGGCGAACATGCTGGCCCGCAGGTTCGCTCGATGTGCAGACGCGGTCAAAGTAACTTTATTCAAAGCGTATTGCACGTCTCTGTACTCAGCGAGCCTGTGGTTCAGATATACCCAAAGGGCTTACAATTCTCTGCGCATCCAGTTTAACAATGCCTTCAGGGCGCTGTTACGTCTGCCGCGCTTCTGCAGTGCGTCAACAATGTTCGCTGAGTCGCGCACAGACGGCTTTGATGCCACCTGGCGCAAAAAGACAGCCTCACTGCTAAGCAGATTGCGTGGGAGCAGTAACAGCATCCTGATAGTAATAGGCAATAAGTTAGACAGCCCACTGGTGTGGAGCCTCACCCAGAGGACTAAATCTCTCTTAGTTATTAGGTACTAACATAGTTTTTAAGTTCACACTAACAATATAAATGTAATATAATGTAATGGATCATTGGTTGTCTGAATAAATAAATAAATTATAATTATTATAAGTATAATGACATCAAAGAGTTAGCGTTAATGTTTTAATATTAACGCTAACGCGTTATTTCATTTTTATTGCTAAAGTATTTATTTTGACTTTGTATAAATTTTATGTTATTTAATTTTTTTTTTTTTTTGACTTTATGTATATTTTTTAGGGCTGATTTTTCTATCGCCAGATAACTTTTATTGGAGGAATAACATTGACGTTTGACAGATTTTGTATGAAATAACTGTCAAAATTTCAAAATTATTCCTCGAATAAAGTTATCAGTTGATTGAAAAATCAGCCCTAAATAAATGAATCGAAATTACTTGAATATAGTAAGCAATATTCTGTAGTTGGTAGTGTACTAGAAGTCGCTCATTTGGAGAAACATTGACATAACTGCTACTTTTTTTTTTACGTCTTTGCTTTCTTAACGTAAATACGCTTTCTAAGTGCTTTGTCATAATTAACTCGTTTTTTGGAAAAATACATTTACGTCGATGTTTCTCTAAATCACAC
Source organism: Mesoligia furuncula (assembly GCA_916614155.1). NCBI lineage: Eukaryota > Metazoa > Arthropoda > Insecta > Lepidoptera > Noctuidae > Mesoligia > Mesoligia furuncula. Next base: position 27,855,298 of record OU744803.1, read on the forward strand.
TAATATTATAAAGGTGAAAGTTTGTGAGTGTGTGTGTGTGTGTGTTTATATGTTTGTTACTTCTTCGCGCTCAAACGGCTGAACCAATTTTGATAAAATTTTGTATGGAGGTAGCTGACACCCTGGATTAACATATCGACTGTGAACTGGCAACCGGTCCTATCTCAATTTTTTGAAGATTTCACTTTTTAATGCCATTTTATACCATTTAATACTCCATCCACTCCTTCATTCTGTAAAATTGTCAAAATTGAGATAGTACCGGTTGCCAGTTCACAGTCGATATAGGCTTTTTATCCCGATATACCCACGGGGTCGACATTTACGCGGGTGAAACCGCGGGGCGCAGCTAGTGAGAAATATATCTATATCTCTACACGTCACATTAATCACCATTTTTATAGAATACTAGCTTCTGCCCGCGACTTCGTCCGCGTGAAATTCGTACTTTCCTCCTAATATTTCGAAAATTTATGTTTATGATCTTAACATTTATTTAGATAAATAATTATTCGGGCCAATTTTTAAGTTTATAGATCAAAGAGTTTTTGTACTTTTCAAATAAACTATATCCCCGCTTTTCACTCCAACAGGGATGGAATTTTGAAAAATCGTTTGGGATGCATGTGTTCATAAGTTGACTCAAAGACCCATACCCATTTTCGAGTTAATGGAAGCAGGCAGTAAAATCCAACCCATAAACTTTATTACTCTTTTCCAACTTGGTAGGAGTCGATTTTTGAAAAACCCTAAAACACACTTTTTTATTTTTAACCGACGTCAACAAAAGCAGGAGGTTCTCAATTCGTCGGAATCTTTTTTTTTATGTACGTTCCCGATTACTCGAAGACGGCTAGACCGATTTGATTTTTTTTTTGTTTTCAGGGTATACTTTCCAGGTGGTCCCATTGTCATCAGGTCAGGATCTGATGAGGGGATAATGGAGAAATCGAAGGAACTCTTTAAATATTATAGGCACACCTATAGCGATTTGGGCAATTTTTACAGTAACTCGTGCATTTGCTCTCGAAAGCACTATTTGGTGAAGTGGAACCGATGATGAAGACCACAGATGGCCACCGGAACTACTCCATAATAAGTATTCCACGGGTTGCGATTCGATTACTTTAACATGGTTGCTAAGTAATTTATGCTCGTCACAATGCGAATGGTGAAATGGAGCTGATGGTGAAATACCAGGAGAATTCCTCAACAATTAATGTCAGTCATGCATCGGGAAAAGCAATATTTTGGTAAAGGCGATGAGCAAGTTGATATTAGGATGTTTTAACTTAGATACATTATAAACAGACCCACTAAAAAGTGAGAAATACAAACGTTATAACAAAAAAAAAACCGACCTCCAAAAAAACACTACAAAGTGAAAAATAACTTTAATTTCGGAAGTCGGTGGCAAAAAACTTAAATACAGATCCAAAGACACCGACTTCCGAAATTAAAGTTTGTATTTCTGGAAGTCTATAAAGTTTATAAACCAAATAAATAAGATTTTTCATATAAACAGTGTCCCCTCTTTTTATCCCCATAAGGATGGAATTTTGAACAATCGTCTGGGATGTTTCGATGACTTTTTTTTTTCGTGTGGCAAATCATCAAATGACCCCCTCCCGCTCTGGGTGGAGCAGAAGGGAGTGTCAAACTCTTACTGACTAAAACCCAGCCATGTTCTTTCCTTAGCCTTTTATGTTCCGGACCAGCGGTAACCTTTCGGACAATCCCGCTGACCCGGCAGGATGTTTCGATGACTCGACTCAAACATTATTTATAACAATTTTCGAGCTAATCATGCCACGTAATAAAATACTCCCCTGTGAAATTGACTACCCTTTTTCACGCAGTTAGGGGTAGATTTTCGAAATACCTTGATACACATTAGTCTTTATTTTTAGTTTTAAGTATACATACTCAGTTTCGAGCTAATCGGACAGCGCGTTAAAATTATTCCATACAAATTTTGACACCCCCCAATCCCCAATCCCTTTTTAGAGAGTAGTTTAGAAAAACAAAAATTGCCAAACTTCATAATTTACTTAGATAAGTATTCGTGCCAAGTTTCAAGGTTATTAACTCAAGGAATAAGATGTTTCATACAAACAAAATCCCCCCTTTTCCACCTCCTTAAAGGTTGAATTTCCAAAAACCCCTTCTTAGTGGATACCTACTCTTCACAAAAAACACACCCTCCAAAATTCATATCTCTAGGACCAGCAGTGCAGGCTGTGCGTTGATAGATTATATAATATAATTAAAAACAAAATTTCATTCCCCTTTTCACCCCCTTAAGAGCGTTTACGCCGTACGGCATTTCATACATACTTTCAAGCCCCTATTATTCGAAATTAATGAACCGATGTTAATTAAACTTCATACGCATTAGCAGGATACAAAGGTCTAAAAAGTTAGTAGAGAACATTTTCAAAATGTCTTATTTAAAAAAAGATAACTGGAAATCTCTGTTTCTATTGAAAATTTAAAATCGGTCTAATTTGGCTGTAACACTATTTTTCAAAAATGTTCTCTACTAACTTTTTAGACCTATGTATTTTGCATATGCGTACAAAGTTTCATTAAAATCGGTTCATTCATTTCGAAAAATAAGGGCTTGAAAGTTTGTATGAAATGCCGTACGGCGTAAACGCTCTTAAGGGTTGAAATTCTAACAATACCGTTGCGTTACCTTCCAACCATAAATAAGCCTAGATTTTTACGTTGCGTTACCTTTACGTTGCGTTACATTTTTACGTTGCGTTGCGTTACCTTCCAACCATAAGCCTAGATTGAATTTTGTGATTTTTACTTCGAAAATTAAGGACTTTCCATACACAACGCTGAGACACTTGTTAATTAATATTAAATCCTCAGCCTAAACACAAAACTTGAAGATCCTAACTTCAAAACTGGCAGACTTTCATATAAACTTCCATCCCCTATTTCACCCCTTTAGGGGTAGAATTCCCAAAAATCCTTTCTTAGTGGATACTTACTCCTTACAAAGAACAAACCCTCCAAGTTTCATGTCTCTAGGACCAACGGTTTGGGCTGTGTGTTGATATATCAACAGTCAGTCAGTTTACCATTTTATAATATAGAAGATAAAGAAAATCGAGAAAAGAAATGCCTAACCTATACCAAATATAATACTTATAATATTTATATACATACCCTAAATACAAATTAAGATAAGTATACCGAAAATCAGCGAAATAAGTGCCTAACCTAGGTATAATAAATGCTTACAATATTTATTTACAAACCCTGAATAAAAATTAAGATAAGTAAATACCCAAAAATCCAGGAAAGAACCGCCTAAGTCAGTATTCAAGTGAATCGCAATAATCGAAAGCAACTATTCGCCTATACTCTCCAGGATACGTGCGTTCGCTGAATACCTGTTACCAAATGTTCGCCGTGATTCTTTAAATTGACATAACTTTTTTATTTATGAACCGATTGACATGAAATAAACACTAAATGTTAAGTGAAGCTTACTACAATATATTAGTGAAAACCGCATCTAAATCGAATAAGCCGTTTCTGATATTAGCGTGCACAAACACAGCAGACAAACAGACAAACAGACAAAAAAAAAAATTAATTACAATTTCGGGTTCGGCATCGATATAATAACAACCCCTGCTACTTTTTTTTAATATATTTCCATTGTACAGACACCACTTTTCTACAATTTTATTATATATGTATAGATTAAACATGGTTTTAGCATCGAATTAGTTACTACTGACAAGATCCAAATCCACAAGCCTAATATTTATTAATATTAACTGTTGCCTGAGAGTTCGTCTGCGTCCACGACGAAAGGTATGTCCTTAGCTAAGCCCAGGGGGCCTAAAAAGGCCACTTTGGCAGAATCATAAAAGGATAACATTATGAATCGTGATATTGCGAAGACAGTCCGTGTTTTTCTTTTTTCCGCTGCACTACGTACGGAATAATCAAACAGATTGTGATTGTATTTGGATTGGATTGATTGCCAATGGGATTTTATACGATTAAATTAATAGTTAACTGTCCATTATGATTCGTAATATTATCCGTTTATGATTCTGCTAAAGTGGCCTTTTTAGGCGGGCCCTTGTCTATTTATGTGCCAAATTTCATCTAAATTTAGCGTGAAAGAGTAACACAAACTCATTTTCGCATTTATAATAGGGGAAGCCCGGGCAAGAAGCATAGTGCGGGTAAGAAGAATAACTAATTTTTCCATAAACATATAATAGATAGCGCTATTAACATTTTCTCTAGTCGTGACACATACGATCGGTAATGCCATGGCAGTTCAACCCAAACAATACGCGAGTGCATCTGTTGTGGAAGGGAAAAAAAAGGATTATCGTTGTTTTGTTACGATTTTTGTAAAGGTTTGCACACAAATTTTTGTATTAGTCATCAGTTGTCTATAAAGATGTATTGTATATTCAATTGCACGTTTATTTAGGTATTATTTGTGATCGTTACTTTTTGTTTACCTACTAAAAACAATTCAAGTTTTCACTTGTTTCTAATATTAGAGTGTTGGGCAAAATGGATATGGGCAAAACGGTTAGGTATTCCGTTTTGCTCAGAGCAAGCATATTATAAGTATTAGTTACCACTACCATTACATATGCCATTTCTGAGTTAGCAGGCCCCAGAAAAACTAAAACTAAAATATCCTCAGTCAAATAACAAAACAAAAATCCGAAACCAGATTTTTACGGTTTAGTGTGCGCTGACAAATACACTGAACCACTAGCGAAAGATTGGATTCAGTGTAATCAGTGCATTTGGGCGCATAAAGACTGCACTTTATTATGTAGGAGTTGGCAGCTACTTCTGTGATGAATGCGAACACTGATCTAAGCTAGTTCTACTTATCCTTTTTGCCCGACCCCACCGGGCAAAACCGATAATTGATACCTTTTGTTAATGTTCAAAATTATTACAGAAATTGTTTAAGTTTTTGAATTTAAATGATTATTTTTCAAAGACGATTAAACATAGTACAAATTAAAAGTACAAAGAGTTCTATTGATTATTAGATTGTGGTTTTATTTGCAGTACCCCTTAACATATTCGTCTTGCCCGGGCTTCCCCTATAGGTCATAGTTAGGATTCAATTAAAATTTGTAATTGAGTGACCATGCCGACTTATCAGTGGTAGATCTTACAAAGATTGTCATTGTATGTGATCTATAGATACAACCAATAGTATATCAAAATAAAAAATAATAATAATAATAACACAAATTTTATTTTAATAAAAAAGTATAAATTTAAAGAAACAGAACTTCTGCATCACGACCAGAAGCATTAAAAAACAATCACCAGAGTCACAAGTCTGGCAGTCAATATCCCCTCATATATTTTTACCATAGGCGTTCTCCCGTCACCACAAACAAAGACGTAGCCATAACTCCTTCCAGCACACGGGGAACAATACTGGAATTAATGACCTGATCCGCCCAGTGGGCCCAGATGTTTTTCACTCATTGTTTATGGGTAGGACGAGAAGTTGGGCCGATCAGGTTTATTGGGTAGGGAGATATGATCTTTGTATTGTTGTACAATGAGTGATATGTCAGCTTCATCGCTTTAAAATATCTACATTGGTAAAACTTTATTAGTAGTCGTAATGGCGATCATATCATTTGGTTTAATAGGTTTTTTTTTTTAAATTTATCTTTCTGATAGATTCTTTTATATTTTGTGAATGTGAGAACGTTGTAGGCTTTGTAAACTGTAGATTTGTAGACCATTTTCTATTTTATTAAGCACCTGGTACTTAGGTGATAGACCTACACTGTCCTCCCATACCTATTGATACTTTATTTATTTAACAACTAGCTGCGCCCCGCGGTTTCACCCGCATAAGTTTCGATCCCGTGGGAATATCGGGATAAAAAGTAGCCTATATGTTCCAGGGTGTCAGCTACCTCCATACCAAATTTTATCAAAATTGGTCCAGCCGTTTGAGCGTGAAGAAGTAACAAACATATAAACACACACACACTCACACACACACTCACAAACTTTCGCCTTTATAATATTAGTGTGATATACAATTATACGCCAAATTACAACTTATACTTAGAATAGAATATAATACAATACTGTATAATAAGTACAGTCACGAGCACTAATTTGTCAACACTTGGTAACTTTAAATAGCGATTTTTTTCACGAAATAATGAATGCAACGTTGAAATACGACACTTTACATAAACCTATGGGTTCGAAAATAATAAGTTCCGAATAATATAAAATTTCATTAAAAATAATGGAGAAAATCGCGTTTGAATAAAGCCAAGTGTATACATACTTTTGCTCGTGACTGTACACCATAAATATTACAGATACACTAAATATAGAATTTTTCACAAGGGGTGGACACAATTTGCGGTCTTATCGCTAAAAGCGATAATAATTAATAATTTCGGAAGTCGGTGGCAAAAAACGAAAACTATAAAATACAGATCCCAAAGACACCGACTTCTGAAATTAAAGTTATTTCATAATTTTGAGTTCATTTCTTTTTGAAGTCGCTAGTCGGTTTAATTTTTTTTAAATTACTTTTTTATTTTTAAAAGAGTAACCGCGGAGTTAACCAGAGAACCAAAGTTGTCGACATAGCGTACGGAGTAAGCAGGCTGAAGTGGTAATACGCTGGCTATATTAGCCGTGTCTGTGTGGTGCCGGACTTAAAGAATAGCACCACCCCATACTTCCCGTGGGTGTCGTAAAAGGCGACTAAGGGGCGTACCGGAGAATGGGCAGCAGCGTTCTCTATGCATTCCACCACCATACCATACTGCGATCGCCAACCCGCCTGCCAAGCGTGGCGATTATGGCAAACCCCCCCTTTTTGGGGGAGGCCTTTGTCCAGCAGTGGACGTCTTTCGGCTGAGGTGGTCATGTGGTGATGTGATTAGCCGTAGAACCGATGACCGTTTGAGTAGACGTGTTCTTGAGTGGAGACCAAGAATCGGTAACGTAAGGTGGGACGCCCTCAGGCTAGGTGGAGTGACGATCTTCGCAGGGTGGCTGCTAGCAGCTGGATGAGACTTCCCGAAAATCGATTAGAATGGCGTGCAATAGGAGAGGCCTATGTTCAACAGTGGACTGCTGTAGGCTGATGATGATGAACCATGGAGTTTCTTGCCGTCTCTTCTCCATAGAAAACGACCAATTGGAACCGTGCACCTAGCTTCTGACGTTTCATAAGTTCCCATGTAGGTTTATGTGAAATAAAACGTTTTGATTTTAACTAGTAGGTGTAATAAACAAGTCACTTTCAACACCCTTTATAAAATGTTATTTTTTATTGTAAGGATCAGTTTTTTGATGAGGCAAGCTTGCTTTCATACTAGAAGATTTTGTATCCATTTGAACGTCTTGCAAAGGTCTAACAATGGAATGTGAAAAAACTGGGTGCAAGTGCAAGATACTAAATGTTCCAACCCGTATTTTAATTGGCTTGTACGGTAATCACCGTGACTCATAAAATAAGACTCATTAATAATATTATGCATGAAACATTGGTAAGGCAGGGGCCATAGTATTCCCATAGTTCTAGATAACCACCCAAACCCATAATCCAATATCTTTGTTTCCATATCCTGCAATAGTTCTACACCAACCGGGGGTTGTCCTTGGGTGCACTTGCATAGTGCATACAGCGGACCTCTGCGAGTTGGCTTCGGCCCCTCGTACGCCTTCCAAAGGTCCGAGACCCCAGGCTCAAATGTCAAGAGACGTAAAAATATGCATCATCATTATCTGCCTAGCCTCTTCCCAACAGCTATGTTGGTGTCGGCTTCCAGTCTAACCGGATGCAGCTGAATACCAGTATTTTACATGGAGCGACTGCCTATCTGACCTCCACAACCCAGTTACTGGGTAATAAGATACCCCTTGGTAAGACTGGTTGTCAGACTTTCGGGCTTCTGACTACCCGTAACAGCTGTCACAGATCCACGTATGACAGCCGGGACCAACGGCTTAACGTGCTTTTCGAGGCACGGAGGGGTCACGGTATGTAAAGATGGTCACCCATCCACATAACAAGCGTAGCTTAACCTGATCGATCGACCTGTGCGGCTGTTATTATTTAGCAACGGGCGGGTAAAAATATGCATGATAATATTTAAATTAATTGAAAGTTAATATTCAACCGCCTAAAAAAACACTTTCAAAGCCTGACGTATGCAATAACAGGTAATTTTAAAATGTCAAACTAAAACGTAGCTCTTTACTTTCTATTCCCAAAAACATAACATTTTTCTTGCCTAATTAGTTTAGCAAATAGGACCGGTCTTAGTATCTCAATTTCCTAACATAATTCTAGTTAGATAAATTCTTAAAATGGTAGCGATTTAATTAAATATACACATGACTGACATGACTTTTTAATACTTGGTCGTTCAATATTATTGCAATATTGCAATGATCCTTGTTGTTTTGACCAATTTTTTTTTTGGATGGGAAATCAACAAATGATTCCTCCCGCTCTGGGTGGAGCGGAAGGGAGTGTCAGACTCTTACTGACTAAAACCCAACCGTGTTCCTTCCTTAGCCCTTTATGTTCCGGGCCAACGGTAACCCTTTCGGACAATCCCGCCTCTGTTGCGGACTTAGGTACTTATACTAGAAAAAAAAACAAATATCAAAGAGAGAGTTAGTGTAGTGTAAAAATACCTAATAGTGACAATGACACACATAGTGACACACAAACACATTGTTTACATCATTACATCAGACAAGAAAGTGGAACGGACATGTGTGAAAAGTACCTACACTATTCTAAGTTTCAAAATAATTGTCACGTAAAACTTTAAGTTAGATAAAAAAAAAATCTTAGTCTTACTGGCTAGGTTGTAATTAATTATCTAGGTTCTTTTTAATAAAGGATTTTTTTAAAATAAAAGTTACATGCCTAAATTACCAAAAAGAATCAACATATAGTATCGCCTTTGACAATATACCCTATCTTTAAACTTAACCTTTCAGGACCCCGATTTCTCTTACCTAAATAAATCTAGATACTTCAAAATACAGGGGAGCCCCCTGTATTTTGAAGTGTCTAGATTTGTGGCTGAGTAATCCCGATACGTGCGGCTGCAATAACAGTAGCACGGGTCGATCGATAAGGTTAAGCTTCGCTTGCCGCGGTTGGTCCGTGGATGGGTGACCATCTTTACATACCAATACCCCTCCGTGCCTCAGAAAGCACGTTAAGCCGTTGGTGCCGCTGTCATTCGTGAATCTTTGACAGTAGTTACGGTTCGTTAGAAGCCTGAAAGTCTGACAACCAGTTTTACCAAGGGGTATAAGATTACCCAGTAACTGGGTTGTGGAGGTCAGATAGGCAGTTGCTCCATGTAAAATACTGGAACTCAGCTGCATCCGGTTAGACTGGAAGCTGACCCCAACATAGTTGGGAAAAGGCTAGGCAGATGAGGACTTCAAAAATATAACTACTACATCTTGTATGACGTAAAAAATCATAAAACTTGCTAAAAATGAATATGACAGCCGGCTACATGTGTGTGTGTTTATAATAAGGGTGTGTGTGTGCCTGCCCCAACTCCATCCGTGTATGTACAGACAACAAAATTATAAAAGGGTAAATAAAACAGAAAGCTTACACAAGTCATAAATTTGATTTATAGAGATTAAAAAAGGCGCTTTAGAAACGGCTCGAACGAAAATTTTCGGTGGGACGAATCGGGAGACGAGTGTAGCGTCAGCAGAGAAAGTATTGTAACTGTCAGTAATGTTGTTGTAAGTTACAAATTGAATATTGTTATTTTTGTAAAGAAATGGCGACGATTAAGAATAATGTTGAATAAAAAAAAACAAGTTTGTATCCAACTGAAGCTTTATTAAAGGACAAAGTTTGCAGAAAAGCGTTATGTAATATTTTGACAAGCTTTGCCTTTGCAAGCCTTGAATCTTTAGGAAAACGATAATGTTCTAGATAGCTTCGTAGATGTCTTTTTCATAAATTTTAAAAACAATCCTTAACCCTTCGGATGTCCGGAACGTGGATCCACGCGAGACACAATGACTTTTAATTGTTTCTGTAATTACGGCATTCAACCGGTTAAGTAAGAAGTTACAATCCAAAAAATAAAATACAGTAACAGATTTCGCATTTCTGCACACCGTACTAATGTCAGCGCAGTGTCGATGTTCGGGGCCGTCAGAGGGGGCGCCGTAAGAAAATTTACAGGCACCGCCGTATTTCACCCCCGCCTTTTTTGTTAATCTACCCTCCTAATGCGTCGCTTTGTTTACCTGCTGACCGTACATAGTGTCCTTAGTTAACGTGTTCAGATGGAATTATTACGCCTATTTTGTTAAAGTGCTCTTTTGTTCCAGGGGTAAGCAGAAGGCTAGGTTGCGATTATGAGATCTTGGGTGTCTAGGCGTGTTTTGTGAATAGGTGAATAAATGGGGGAATTCTAATGCATGTGAGGGTAACAACAACAGTACTGCTTAGTAAATGCAGGTGATAATGATTCCGTTATTAATTAAAATGGTGAGAGAAGACTTTGGGACACAGCAGTTTTTTTTTTAAGATCTCATCCAGGCATCAAAGTCAAAGTCAAATCATTTATTTCAAATAGGCACATTGAAGGCACTTTTGAACGTCAAAAATTACAGTAAAATTGAATTGATAATAGTCGCCCATTCCAAAAGGTAGTGTTCGTATGGAGAAGAATGGGCAATAAACTCCACCGTTACTCTTTTAAAATGTTTTACAAGGTTTTGGAAACATAATATCATCCTATTCTAGAGATACAGGACTATAAGAAAAGAAATAAAAGTTAAAGATTTGAAGGTAGCTAGGTATACTCGTAGTGAGCATAATCAACTTTAAGCAGAAGACCAATCATTCTCGTACTTATAAAACGTACATTTCAAGTCCCAATCTCATCGCTGTGATAGGAATCGCCCCTCTGATGTTCTCATATGAATAGCTTTATCTATGATTTTCACTTTTTTGTGAACTTAAGGGGCTTACAGGACCTAAACACAAAAAAAGCAAGTTTTAGAAACAATAAAAGTATATGATCGACTACAGTAAATAAAATCAGACTCAGAGACTCAGATCTGATTCTTCAGGATATATTCTAGGTAGATATCATATGATATGAATAATATGATGTGATAGAAAAAAAATCATGAAGATACCTCTAAAAACTTTCTTTTAACAATAAATACCATACTAATATACATACAATCATTTTGATTTTTTGTCAGATTATTCTACAAGCAACATACTAAAATACTACCTTACTACCACAAAACAGTGTTTATCAGTTGTTTAGGCTAAACACCTTTTAAACACGACATATTTATATGGATTTTGACGTAACACTGACATTAGACACACGTTGAACAAGTTTTTGTGGTTAGACCCCTACCGTCTTATTACAAAACGAGATCTAATTTTAAACCTAGCCTAAACCTTCGAGCCAGTTACTCTATTTTGAACTTTATTCCGACAAACGCAAAGTTCTAAATGCAAAATTAATAACTTAGACTCAGGTTTAACGTCAGTTTTTGTAATAAGAATTTTAGCTTCGTCGGATTATGGTTCGAAATTTAAAAATGGCTGGATGGTTTAAACCTGGGTTTAAAGATAAATCTTGTTTTGTAATAAGGCCGTTTGTGTTTTAATTTTTTCGTCCAAACAATAGATTTTTTGTAATTAAATAATTGCTTCATATTTTGCAATAAATTGCCAGCGTTATGTCATCGCGCTTCTCTTTCTTTTCTATGCAGTCCGACAGTGACCGCGCTTTAGGCACAGATGACTAAATAGTTACTTCGTAACTTTAGGTCATGTAAGCCTCTTAACAGGTTCACTGTCCACAGACCACATGATGGTCTGTAGAGAGACTTCCATATCAGTCCACAGACCGTATGTGGTATGTTCGCCCGTACAATTTCTAAGTCATCTGATACTGTGGACGTAAGGAGAAAGTCTCGTATTTAATGCGGACTTGGCAGGACACATCATAAGGATTATAAAAAGTGCTGGGACATAGGGAAAATGTAGATTTTTTTTTTCTAAAGGGTATGAAATAAACATAACTGGACTTATGGACCATTCCCTCTCTGGAGCCTGGACAGTGAACCTGTTAATCGGCAAAAAGTTACCGTCATTAAATTTTGCATGCATTTTCTTGTATACTGTCTTTTGTTTTTCTCTCCGTCTACTTACGTCTATCTCGTTTTCGGTCCTGGCTTTGATTCCCGGGCCAGGAAAAGTGTTAATGAGTTTTTCCATCTGGAATTTCTCAGTAGCAGCCCGGAGTCCGGATCTGTACCTTGTTGATGGCAATACGCTTGCCCCCTATGACATGGTACTTAAATATTACTGGTGAAACTAGCTGTACTATTTATACCTCTGCCTAACCCTTCGGGTATTATAGTCGTGAAGTTATGTTACGTCTATCTTGAAGCTTTTATTTCGATAGTAGCACAGTCCCGCGGTTTCACCCGCATAAGTGTCGATCCCGTGGCAATATCGGGATAAAAACTATCCTATGTCCTTTCCTGGGACTCAAACTGTCTCTATACCAAATTTCATCTAAATCGGTTTAGCGGTTTAAGCGTGAAGAGGATATTAGTATGGATAGATACGCCCGTGGCTAAATACCTAATAACAGCCGCACAGGTAGATCGATCAGGTTAAGCTATGCTTGCCGCGGTTGGTCTTTGGATGGGTGACCAACTTTACATAACGTGACCCCTCCGTGCCTCAGAAAGCACGTAAAGCCTCTGGTCCCGGCTGTCATTCATGGATCTTTGACAGTCGTTACGGTTAGTCAGAAGCCCGAAAGTCTGATAACCAGTCTTACCAAGGGGTATCATATTACCCAGTAATTGGGTTGTGGAGTTCAGAAAGGCAGTCGCTCCATGTAAAATACTGGTATTCAGCTGCATCCGGTTGGACTGGAAGCCGATCCCAACATAGTTGGGAAAAGGCTAGGCAGGTGATGATGAGATACAAGCGATAGTTATGCGTTACCCGTTTGTTTTGGTCTTAGCAAAAAGGAAATGAAATCTCATGGTCCTAGTATCTTTTATGCCTCAAAAGAATAGTTAAATGATCCAATTCCGAATCTTCGTCCTATATAACGTTTGCAAATGAGCGTCGCAGTTGAAAGTTGTGCAATACAGAGATACAGCAACTTATGAGTGCGGACCGAGCTTAGTTTTCGATTTGGCAAGCTGCGGGGCAATATTGTTCGGTTCGCGAGCCATTCCTACAGTATGTTTAGCGTTTTTATTAGTTATATGATTTTCGAAATATTGGGTTGTGTGCTGTTCAGAATGTGGCTGTTGTTTTTTGTTTTTTGAGGGTGGTATCGGGTGAGGGGGTTAGAGAGACGCATATGCCATCAATCAACACTATTCTGTTCATAGTTTGGTCGTCTTCAAATGTTTAGATTTTTAGTAATACTCGTAGAACCGAATTTTCAATAATAAAAATTAAACATGAGGAAATGTGAGGAATAAACTTACCACAAGGCAAAAACGCCGAAAAGAACACGTTTATTGTATGGGAGCCCCCCTTAAATATTTATTTTATTCTGTTTTTAGTATTTCTTGTTATAGCGGCAACAGAAATTCATCTTCTGTGAAAATTTCAACTGTCTAGCTATCACGGTTCATGAGATACAGCCTGGTGACAGACAGACGGACAGTGGAGTCTTAGTAATTACGGAACGGAACCCTAAAAATGTAAAGAGGGAGGGAGAATATACGAAATGGTAAAGAGTAAGTTACGGTATTGTAAGTAATACACAATGGTAGAAATAAAGTTAACCGAATTCGAATAACTACTTTTGGACACACTACAACACAGTCTCATATTTTTGACAGAGATATTCGTGTGAAATCTACGACAATGAACTACTGACAAATTGTTTTGAAAGAAAAAAAAACTGGCCAAGTGCGAGTCGGACTCGCACACGAAGGGTTCCGTACCACAAGGCAAAAACGCCGAAAAAAACATGTTTGTTGTATGGGAGCCCCCCTTAAATATTTATTTTATTTTATTATTATTATTTATTATTAAAGTTAAAATACAACTGAGTATTTCGTGAATATTTCAAGTGCCTACCTGTTGCCATTTTTGATATCGAGCAAAAAAGGGCAAAAAAATCGCGTTTGTTGTATGGGAGCCCCCTTAAATATTAATTTTATTTTGTTTTTAGTATTTGTTGTTATAGCGGCAACAGAAATACATAATTTGTGAAAATTTCAACTGTCTAGCTATCGCGGTTCTTGAGATACAGCCTGGTGACAGACAGACGGACAGACAGACAGACGGACAGACGGACAGACGGACAGACAGCGAAGTCTTAGTAATAGGGTTCCGTTTTTATACGGAACCCTAAAAAATGTTTATTCTGCACAAACAGAACGCACGTTACAAATAAAAAAAAACGACATAAAATATACACATACAACATAGCTAAAAGCCTCGTACTCAAGCATATAAAAAGTTGACAATTTTGTCCATTGCTTGATGTCTTTTGCAGTTTGATAGATGTTTTCCCATGAAAACACTAACATTATGTTTTAAATATTGGAAAACACATCCTGTACGACCCGTTCGGCGTTCCTGCTCCAAGGTCCTGTTCTGACCAATTATTCAAATCCCTGCAATGATTTAAAAAGTGTGCCTACATCCTTTGACAGGATTATCAGCTGATCCACTTTCCATCCATCACTGACAGCCCTCAGGTCTAGACATAATGCTATCACCTTTAATGGCCATCCACTTGCACACTTTAACCCTTCGACTGGTTATATAATTGGTCCAATGAGGGGAGAGCGGGTTATTTCATAATCTACGGCACTCCCCTCCCCTCCTCCCCCCGTTGCAGACGGATCAACGCTGCACAATCCCGGCGATAGAATTTTATGAGACCCCCGGATGCAGCGTGGTAAGCAGTAGTCATAAATAGTTGCGAGTGTTAGAGTAGACTGGATGTGGCAGGGCTTTTTTTTAATTTAGATTCATATAAGAAGAGATACATTTTGTTAAAAGTAGTTATCTTAAACAGATCTGGTATTTAAACTAAAGTAGGTAATGTTAATATTTTTTTAAGCCAAAGATGAAAGTAATTGATTAATTATGGGGATTTATAACGAAGACTATAGTATCAAATATGTATGGTCACACTTCTAGAGCATGTGAAAAGAAATGCCATGGAGATACAGGTTAATAAAAAAGATAAAAAGCTAAGAAATAAAATGTAGCTGCTGGAAAACTAGTTGAGAATTTGATATTATGCAAAAGCGAAGGTTGGGGTATAACGCAAAGTTTCAGCTACAGGCAAAGGGGCCCCCGACCACATTCCTACTTTTTCACCTGTTGAAAGATAAAAGTAGTATCAGAAAAATAACCAATTTAGAATAACTTTCAGTGTTAATGAGGACTAGTAGCCCAGTGGTATCAGCCGCGATCTACGAGTTGTAGGTCGTAGGTTCAAACCAACCCGCATTGGGTCCACGTGTGGGATTACGGCCCACTGAGAGGAGGCCTGTGTCCCAGCAGTGGGAACATTATAGGCTGATTATGTATCAGTGCTTAAAATTACCCAGACAAGCAACCAACCAGAATTCACAAAAACAAAAGCCTTTTTAACCGACTTCAAAAAGGAGGAGGTTCTCAATTCGACGGTATGTTTTTTTTTTTTTTTTGTGTTTGTTACGCGATTACTCCGCTAATTGTGGACCGATTTTCAAAATTCTTTTTTTGTTTGAAAGGGTATACTCTCGAGGTGGTCCCATTATCATCAAATTGGAATCTGATGAGAGGATCCCATGGAAATCGATGGAAACCCTCAAATTTTATAGGCAAAGCTATAACGATTTGGGTATTTTTTAAAATAACTTCAGCATTTGCTCTCGGAAATCATCATTTGGTAAAGTGGAGCTGATGAAGAAGACCACAGATGGCCCACTAAAAAGTGAAAAATAAAAACTTTTTACAAAAAAAAAACAACCGACTTCCAAAAAACACTACAAATTGAAAAATAACTTTAATTTCGGAAGTCGGTGTCAATAAACGAAAATGCGGAACCAAAGACACCGACTTCCGAAATTAAAGTTATTTTTCAATTTGTAGTGTTTTTTTTGGAAGTCGGTTGTTTTTTTTTTGTAAAAAGTTTTTTTAACTTATAGAGGTATGAGGAACAGGGTGTAAGGTTCACTCATACTCTATAGAAAAGGGAGGATCCCCCGACCAGACGAGTGTTGTGTCTGGCGGGCAACTGCCCTATGATTCATGTTGGGCCGTTGTATCTGTGCTAGTTGCGCGGTAAACTCTGCTTGCGAGATGCAGGATTTTGCGTGACTTCAATATGACGCGTTGTTCGCATGTGGCGTTGTAGATACCGCTACAAACTCAACCAGTCTCCAGCCACATCCAGCAGGGGCCACATCTGCTGGCAGCACATTAATGCACTACGACTGTACGTAACTATTACGCTGTGAGTTGTGGATTTGTTTTGCCGGTCAGATAGTTGAAAATATGAAAATGAGTTTCAAGTCTCACTAAGATGTGGAGCGACATCAAATTTTATGGACAAAACAACTTTTGTATTAATTCTGGCACAAGTTTTATGTTTTAGTGGATGGTGGTGTGTTAAATTATGTTTATATGGAGTTGTATGGAGGTATTTACTTATGTCTGTAATTAATATGGTGTACATCATAAAGAGTATTCTATTCTATTCTATTTCTGGGTACTAGAAGGTAGTTACGGCGCGTGGTTGATTTATAATGCCAACTAATAGTAGTTTAGATGTATTTTGGATGCTTTAGTAGTATTTTGGATATGGTAATTGTATCATTTTGTTATGGGCCCACCATAGGACCTAGCAGTGACAGAGTAGAATAAAGGTATTATATACTTACAATTTGAGATAATCATTTGTTTATTTCAAGAAATGACAAAAAAAGTGAAAATTCCTATTGAAGTAGTTATTTGCGTTGATTTCGCGCGTTGTAGGGTTATTTCTTAGTAATAGGGGCTATTACCGTATTTTAAGAATAGTATTTTGGCATATATAAAAAAAAAAATAACTGAAAAATCCTTCACCAATGGGATTTGATACGATTAACTTAACAGTTAACTGTCCATTATGATTCATAATGTTATCCTGTTATGATTCTGCCAAAGTGGCCTTTTTAGGGTGTTCGTTTCCTACTTACTTCTTTTCACAGCTTATTCATACTCAGAAAGCTTATGCCGATGAACGCGGATCCACGCGAAACACAATGACATTTTGATTACGGCATTAAACCGGTTAAAAATACTCAACAATTACACCAACATTCCTCGTGACAAATAATCCACTTAAGTATTAATTTTATAACCCTCCCCATACCACCGGCACTTAATCCATCAGCCTTTCAACTCCTAACTTTTGTAACCAACTCAAAGTTGAACAGTCTTGTAGAAATATAAAAGATCGTTGAGTGAAGACTGCGGGGTGACATGATACGGACAAAAGGCACCAGATTGCACCTACCTCCCCTTGTGTTAAGGGGAGGTTACCTTGTGGATTTATTGGTGGTTAAGTTTTTGTCGGGAGAATATGGTAGCTGTAAAGGTAAATTGTATTTTTCGTATGGTAGTTTATCAGGGAGGATTTGTAAGTTTTTAATCCATACTAATATTATAAATTCGAAAGCAACCCTGTGGTCTGTCTGTTTGTATGTTACCTTTTCACGCCTAAACCATTGAACGGATTTCGATAAAATTTGGCAGAGGGATAGATTGCATCCCGGAGAAGGATATAGGATAGGTTTTGTCGACATACCTCGACGAGCGGAAGCTAGTCGAGTATAAGATACCATGGGACTTCCATACTTGCAGTCACAAAGTCCATTGAGTCCTACTGAATAATGTCTTTGAATAATGAATGATTAGTAATACTGGATAGTTACTGGTATTTCGAAAGACGAACACTGACACTACTGGGCGAAGGCTGATGTCCCAGGTAAAATTTTGTGAACTGATTGATGTCAGATAATCAAAAACTGGCCAAGTGCGAGTCGGACTCGCACACGAAGGGTTCCGTACCGCAAGGCAAAAACGCCGAACAAAACATGTTTGTTGTATGAGAGCCCCCCTTAAATATTTATTTTATTTTAATTTTATTATTTATTATTAAAGTTAAAATACAACTGAGTATTTTGTGAATATTTCAAGTGCCTACCTGTTGCCATTTTTGATATCGAGTAAAAAAGGGCAAAAAAATCGCATTTGTTGTATGGGAGCCCTCCTTAAATATTTATTTTATTTTGTTTTTAGTATTTGTTGTTATAGCGGCAACAGAAATACATCTTCTGTGAAAATTTCAAATGTCTAGCTATCGCGGTTCTTGAGATACAGCCTGGTGACAGACAGACAGACAGACGGACAGACGGACAGACAGCGAAGTCTTAGTAATAGGGTTCCGTTTTGTACCCTTTGGGTACGGAACCCTAAAAAAAATGCTACGAGGTTTTATTAACGGGATTGCTCCGTTCTTTTCAAATGTCACAATCACACACACAGCAACACATCACACACACACAAACACACGCACAGTACACACAAACAGCACACACACAGCCACACACACCCCCACACAGCCTCACACACACACACACACACACAGTCACACAGTCTTTTATACCCACACTGACACACACACACATAGTCAGTCATTTAAAAAAAAAATTTTTTTTTAGTCTTTTATACGCTGCCTTTTGATTCTGTAAAATTCTCACCGTGAAAACTGAGGTGATGTGAGTTTGTTTATGCTAGGACATGACCATTATTGACAGCTCACTCCACGCCCACTTCACCTAAGTTTTTACGGTGAGATTTTTACAGAATAGCTGGCACCGCTGATCATCAAAGTCGCAAGTCTAAAATTAGTCTACAGAGAGCTCAACAATCACAAAAAGTAATGAGGATTTTTTCTTCTTATTTTTTTCTTTCTACAGACAGCATCCATCCCCTTAACAGTTGCAGCGGATTTCAAGACGGACGGACGGACAGCGAGCGGGGGCAGGTAAAGGGGTCAACAGTCATCGATCGGGGTTCAACCCGCCGTAATCATACTTCACTTGTTTATTTTATATTGGAAATGTCAGCGCCGTGTGTGATGTTTGGTTGTTTCTGTACTTGCTCGAGTATTGAAAGGTTAAGATGTGTTTTGAGGAAGTGAAATAGTGTTGGAGTTGTGAGTTTTATGTATTGTTTGTGTGTGAGGAAGGTGATTGAATGAATAGCCGATTTATTTCTCGTATATTGACTTTAAGGTGAATGGATGGTGCTAGACCGCGAAATTCAAATTTTCTTGCGTTTTTTTGCAATTTGCAGGTCAGTGTCAGGTTGTATCTTGATCAAAATATGATTCGCGACAATAACAGGTACATATTTAGAGAATCACAATCATTAGACTTTTTAAACATCATTCTAAGTTACATATTCTCTATGAAGTAATTCGTCATAACAAACTTTCGAAGTTCCGTACATCGCGATCATGAAAATTCTAAATCAAGTAATTCGTTATAGCGTACCTTCTAACTCACGTAATTCGTAATTTTAAACTTTATGAATACAGTAGGTACATCGGTATTTTAAACTTCGAAGTCCACTATGACAGTCTTAGATTTGCACCATAAGAACCAATTTCTTATTGAAAAGTGCTTATGGTAGAAATCTAACTTAGAAAGATGTATTAATGATTCTAATTCTCTAAATATGTACCTGTTACTGTCGCGAATCATATTTTGATCAAGATACAACCTGACACTGACCTGCAAATTGCAAGAAAATTTGACCTTTCACCTTAACTAAGGAGATCGCTCATCCAAAAACTCGGGAACAAAATACTTACTTATTTTCATAAGATAGTTTTTTTTTTGGTGGTATCGGCTTCGCCTTATTGTAGGCCGTGAGTTTGAACCCAGCCAGGGTCTTTACTTTGTGTATTTTATTTCATCACCACTGCTCTTAAAACGGTGAAGGAAAACATCGTGAGGAAACCGGCATGTCCTAGAACCAAACATTCGAAGACATGTGACATCTACCAACCCGCACTGGGCCCACGTGGTGGATTACGGCCCACACCCTCTCACCGAGAGGCCTGTGTCCCAGCAGTGGGAACATTATAGGCTGATTATGATAGGTGATCGCTTATTCTAAAATTCGGGAACAAATACTTACTCTACTCATTTTGATAAAATAGTATTTTTTGCCTTTTTTAACCCTTTTCGACATGATTTTTCACCTCCGAATTTATTTTCAGTTCATTTATTCGACATATCTGGGGGCCTAAAAAGGAAACTTTGGCAGAATCATAGAAGGATAACATTATTAATCATAATGGACAGTTAACTGTTAAGTTAATCGTATCAAATCCCATTGGTGAAGGATTTTTCAGTTATTTTTTTTGTCTGTGCTAAAATACCAATCAATCCAATCCAAATCAAATCTGTTTGAATATACCTACGTAGTGCAGCGAATAAAAGAAAAACACGGACTGTCTTTGCTATATTATAATTCATAATGTTATCCTTTTATGATTCTGCCAAAGCGGCCTCTTTAGGCCCCCAGATGATTTCATCCGACATCTGTAACATTTTTGATTTATCTTGTTTGTAGTACCTATCTGGACTTTAAATAATTCTGAGAGCTTATTTGAATTGTTTTAGAAATCTCAGAAATTCCATCACATAGATATTCTTGGAGATTTCCACTTGAAATTATCAGGTGCATGCTTGCAAGCCCCCGTTGTGTTGCGGTGGGACTGCAGCATACAACGACGCCTCAAAGAGACTGCCGACGACTTAACACCTTACTCGAGAAACAGTGAATGTGTAATAGCGGTCACTTTGTCAAGACACGCTCTCATGGGCTTTTTGAAAACTGGCTGAGGGCGTGTTTCCATTGTAGGACGTTTTTTGGTATGTCTAAGGTCCTGTAGTTATTGGTAGAAGAACGGTTTATTTGAAATAATGTTGGTACTCGAAGAATTGCCTCATAAAAAAGGGTTTCAACTACATTCTTCATTGTTAAAATACAATATTATTTTATTATTTCGTTTCTGGTGCCAATGATAAAATTAAATAACTCTACTGGGCACCACTTTCTGAAGTAACTTATATGTATTTATCAAGTATCGGTCAGTTGCCACCTATCCGTATCGTGCCTTGGAAACGTACCAGCAGGTGCATGCACGGAGTGCGTCGCGGCCACACGGACTGTCTTACCCCTTTATGCAGGTCCCCTCAATACAAGCGCTGCATATTTTAACCTTACCTCGACCACAGCCCGCTTCGTAAACGCTATCTGCTTTTGACTTCGCAAACATAACCTTACCTTACCGAGAGCCGAGGTCGTTCCATTTTCAATTGTATCTTCGTCGAGGTAAGACGTGTCGGTGCTCTCGCGAGTGCAAATAGTATTTGGCAGGTGAGTAAAAGCAAAGTCATTGGTCGCGCTTGAGATATTAGCAGCTTCAGTACTCCAGATGGGTGCATTTACGTGGAGATATTTCCGATTTGATAGCCTTTGAGGCGGCGTGAATTCTGAATGAGTTTGGCTTCGGCTTGCTTTTGATTTAGGTGTCGTGGGTGCCAGAGGGAATAAAGATGGGTAAATTTTTTGGAAATGAATTTTTTGAAGATTTATTTTTTCGGTTTTATTTGCGGTGAGTCTTCCTGTGAATAAATCTAAAAATATTGCTTTTTGCTCGCAACAAAAATGCCTTCTATTTGGACATCTTATTCAAAGGGCATTGGCCTTACCGTACAACTTAAAAATTGACAAAATTGTAGAGAGATCGTCTAAAAGTTTAGTTGGGGACCTCACGATGCTCACTGCATCACGGTAGAAGGAGGAACCTTTTGTTATTGATGACATAAATTATTAATTTCTTCTGTACATCATCTAAACTAATATTATAAAGATACAAGATTATTTTTTTTGTATGTTTGTTTTCACGCTAAACGTGTTTGGATGAATTATGGCACACGGGTAGACCATGACCTGGAGAAGCTTCTTTTCCTACTGGATCACAGTCAAAGTCACGGGTAACAGCTAGTAGGATAAGAAAAACCGAGAATTTGAAACACTTATTACTATGTACGACATGCATTCTATTCATGCATTCTATCATTCTACTTATCCTCAAATATATTACCTACCTACATAAAAACAGTCACCAAAACATTAACTCGCAGATTTTTGCGAACAATCAGTCCCTCTACAGTCCACATACTCGTAAGTACCCACCACATGTTTTTCATATCGTCACATCACCCGAGGTTGCTGTGAAACTAACCATTGTTCTTGCACGACAACCTGCCACCAACGAGCCAGGCGAGCTGTCTCAGATGTGACGTCACTGTATTTTTGTCAAGTAGTGTTGGTAGTTGAGGACTGTATTTATTAAGAGGAGGGTATTATTTAGACCGGCTGCAGGCGTCAGACTGATAAATGGAGACTAACACAAAAATACTATTTGTGCACCAATTTTATTGGTAGAACATAGAGCTCGACTACAATAATATGAAATGAAAATATATGTATGACGGAGATGGTATGTTTGTCTCGTTATCATCAGGCATATTTTCATTATTGTGGGCTACTGTGGGTATGTGTTGGTTATTGCGCAATAGAAAAACAGTTTGCAGTTCAAATCAGATTATAATTTCACGATCAGTTTAATTACACTAGCGAATCACACACTGTAGGTACATACTCAACGATATGGAACGCGCGAGGTTCTGGGCACATGTTGTCCATACGATGTCCAATGGTCAAGTCCGTCGTCGCTCCACCTCGAAGCTCGCTCTCCTCGACCCCCCAGGGTCTCAGGCTAGATTCTGTCCAGCGCCACCAGATGGCGCTGACGTTCCGAATAGTCAAACGAATGACGTATTTCCGACATGTATATTTAAGACCTTTTATGTATACCTATGTTCACAAATAAAGTTGACTGATTGAGACTGACTTATAGTATAGTACTTAACTGGGTAGGTTCAAAACCAGCCTTATTTATAACTTCAAGCAGGTTATGTCCAATGACCAAGAAAATGAAATGACATCAACTGTGTGTGGTCGAGAAGGGCTAAAAATAGTAGAAGTTCGAAAGAAGAGAGAGAGAGAGAAAAAAGGCAGAACATAGAAACAGCATAAAGAAGAGGGAGACAGTAGAAGTTTTCATGACATAGAACTCGACAAAAGATCGTTCCCAAAATCTAACTTTAACTGTTTCTATAGTTTTCAGTAAAAGAAACAACAGTGAATCTTTTTGTAAAATTCTCACAGTGAAAAACGATTTATTCCGGCCTGATCCCCTGAACCCCCCGCCACCCCCCCTGCCTCCTCTGGATCTCCTGTTAGTTATTCTTCTGTTTTAATCTCTGTCTTATCCACTTTATCTAGGTCTGATCCCCTTACTCTTTCTGACAGGTAAGTACAGTCAAGAAATTAGCTATCAAAAGTGTCAATCCCTAGCCTTTTTTTTCAGGAGAGATTTTTACAGAATTGTGATCACTGAAACAAAACACTGAATTCTATGTCCTCGTCCACCCGCTACCAAATAAGACGCAAACCCATAAAAAATAAATAAGGCACAAAAGATATTACAAGTGATAATACAGCAGTATGAGTTGGTAGGCAGACAGTGTCGTCACGCGTCGCTGATAATTCGCGCTACAGCTGAAAATGAGCTGCATATCACTGGCTATCCTGTGCTCATACAGGGTGTTACCATTTCCATTCGGAAATAATACACTGTTTCAGTACAATTGAATAAAATCTGGTAATATTGGTCTTCAAATTCAGTACAGCGTAGCACTTGTAGAAGGTAGAGACATCAAGCTACCCGAAACTGTCAAATTTTCCCAATGAACTTTGAACCTAATGCTTCAGCGATAAAGTTGAAAATCTATGAAAGAAATTAATGTGCTGGCTTCTTTACGTAAGAGGGCTATACCTGTCTTCTTCTTCTTTGTGTCGCTGGCACGACGGTATTACGTCGTCGTCGCGTCGTCGGTGTCAGAGCAGAGGTGACTTTTACAGCATGTTTTGAGGCACAGAGAGAAGGTGGAGCATAGTTTGCGACATAGCTCCACACCCACATACTACTGTTCTGTCGTTCTGTCGAGGTAGCCTCACTTTACCAGATTGGAGTTACATTTTCTTCGGACTTCCAAGTGGACTACAAAATGTGACACCCTGCAGGAAAATGCTCCTTTGGTGCGCTGACCGGGATCGGTTTCAGGCAACCTGTAATCGTTCGGCATGTTTCGTCTTTATATAGGTATGTATGTTCAGCTGATTCCTACTTCAAAGTAAGCACAATTTGAAAAGTATGTGATAGATACGATGTTCTGATTTTTTTAAAATTAAAGTTCACATCATGCAAAAAATAGTTACAAACTAAGCCTTACAAAACCGTAGTAATGGTTTGACTGTAGGGTCTGACGAGTCTTTTAGACACACTTACAAATTCATACTTTAGACTTAGGTATAGCACTTTATAACATTTCTAAATAACATCTTTTTAATTTATTTTTAAATCTGCTTTTATTGGTTTCGCTCCTTATGTCTGCCGGCAAACTATTCAATAAATATGGTAATCGTTTTTTTAAAGTTCTGTCACCAAAGTAATTGGTGACTCTGGGTACATTGAATTTGCCGGCAGCCATAGATCGCGTATTATAGTTGTTGAGTACATGAGTTAAGTTATGCTCTTGGGTTCCATGGTGGTTAACTGCTAGAAGATATTTATGTTTTAAACTAATCGGTAAAACTTTACATATTTTGAATAGCTTTCTATAGGTAATCGCCTTTACAACTGTTTTTAGTTTTTTGAGTAACAAGTAGTTTTAAGAATCGAATTTGAAGAGCTTCTAATTTATTCAAGTTAGTTTTAAATGTTAATCCATAGCTGTCAAGAGCATAGCTAATAATGGAATCTATTAATGACATGTATATACATATTAAAATACTAGTAGTAACTTTAAAGCTAATTGAACTTTTATGGACTGATTTGAAAAAGATAGTAGTAGTGGTGCATGAAACTGCCCGCTTATCAGTGAATTTAGCTGAGTGGTGATCACTACCAAAATAGTTCTGACTTTCAAAGCATCATTATAACTTTTACACACACTGTATATATCCTCCTTGTACCACCAGACACCGTTCGCCGCGCAGGCGTAAAATAAAAATTAAAATAAACAAAAGGCAACACTCGTCCTACACCCCGGGGCCGGTCGTATTAAAGCTTTTGTCCTAAGATTAGCTGTTAAGAAAGGCCGTAATACCAGCTAGGTCTGTCGTCTGAACCTCACTGGTACTGGAATTAGTCGGTTTTGTGAAGGGGGACGAGGGGGGGCGACTTTTGTTGCTCTTTAGATGAGAAAACTATGAGGAATGAAGTAGTGTTGTGACTTGATGTTTGTTAGTGTTTTGTTTTAACGCGTTCTTGTTTTGTTTTGTTTTTAGAATGGAATGTTCTGCTTGGTAGTGTATTTGGATTGGCTCAGCGTAAAATAAAGTACTTATGTTGGTTATTACTCGTGATAATACAAGAATTCTTATTAAAAGTAAAGGTATCAAACCTTAACCTCGTTGCATATCAAAAGAAGTTAACGATTTTTATTTCCTTTTGTTTATTTTTGGACGGATGTCAATTCTGTCAAAAAATACTTGGAAAGTTTTTTTATTTTTACTTAATATTTATTATTTTTATTAATACTGGTATTCAGCTGTATCCGGTTAGACTGGAAGCCGACCCCAACATAGTTGGGAAAAGGCTAGGCAGATGATGATGATTTATTATTTTTAACCGACGAAAAAACGTATATATTTTTTTTTTATCTTACCAAGGGGTAAGTATAGTGTTATCCAGAAACTGGTTTGTGGAGTTCAGATAGGCAGTTACTCCACGTAAAATACTGGTATTCAGCTGCATCCGGTTAGACCGGAAGTCGACCCTAAAAATTGTCGGGAAAAGGCTATAAAAAAATAACAGATCATAATTTATTATTTTTAATTAAAAAACCTAGTGAATTTCAATTCTTAACTATCTCCAACATCCGTATCGCTCTACTTAATTAAACATAAATGACATCATCATCAGGTTGAGACTTCCAAATGCACGATACGTATCTCGATCGTCGGACTTCCTCATTCAGCATCTACCAGCCACCCTGCATGCAAATCATTATAAACCGTACAAAGTAGAACAATTTAATTAATTTAGTAAGTTACCCGACTTTTGCGGTTGACTGTACTTATATGCAAATATACCTAGTGTCTATCTTTGCGATCAATCATGTTGCAAAATCTTAGAAAAAAAAAAAAAATAAGCAGACCCAATGTCATTACGCCATCGCACCATCTATGACTGTATCAATATCAAATAACGTTACAAATTCACCTTGGGACATCTTTAATTCCGTACTTTCCCATATTATGTCTAGAGGCCGAAATATTACGCAAATCATAATTAAAATTGTCTCCTTGTTGGGTATTTTAGTATTGCAACACACACATTATAAATGTAATTCGTTATGTTATCTGTGGCAACACGACCCTTCCAACTGTGACACTGGTCCTATACACACGTAAATTGATTTTGTCCGCCGTTTTATTTATTCTTCCGTGGCACCACGCTACCAGCACCTCATCAGCAACCAACACCATTTATACCGCTGCACACTCCTTTTTAGTCATTAGAAAGCCAAACTAGCTGCGCCCCGCGTTTCACCCGCGTAAATGTCGATCTCGTGGGAATATCAGAATAAAAAGTAGCCTATATGTTAATCCAGGGTGTCTGCTACCTCCATACAAAATTTTATCAAAATTGGTCCAGCCGTTTGAGCGTGAAGAAGTAACAAACATATAAACACACACACACACACACAATCACAAACTTTTGCCTTTATAATATTAGTGAGACTCAAAACTGCACCCCACAGTATGCTTGTAGGCGATTTCCTAAATTTTTTAACAAAATATTATCATATCGATCAGTTCCATGAACATTAAAAATCAATTTAAACTAATCCACAAAGTAACATCACGAACAAAATGTTAATAAACTAAAAATCAATCAGCACAAATCGCACAGTGGACAAGACACTAAATTTCTCTAGGCAAAAAAAAAATCCCGAGAAAAAAAAAATATCTCGACATTTATCACAACGTAAAATTCCTTTAAAAAAGTAAATTCTTTTCTTTAGCATCGATGGAAAGAACGGCGAAAGAGAATTAATGCAAAACAAAAGTCCCGCTATCTGGATGGTGGGCGTAGCGGCGGCACTAAATTACTCGATGGGCGTCAACCCACCGCCATGTATCAATCAGGCTGGCCCAGATTTATGGGACAGTACACTTCGGAATCGTTAGCCTCCGCGACGAAAATGTGTTACTGTTATCCTGTGTCTTCCGACTTTTCTCGTTTTTCGGAGGGTGGGGGTGTCGTTCGTTTATCTAGACTTGCGAAAATACGAATTACGTGATTGTGTTCGCTGTAATTCATGGGGAAAGCTTTTATGAACTTGACTGAGCACCTATGTGTTTTGTACAAAAAAATAAAAAAAGTTATAAACCTGAAGGTCTTTGTCTGAATCAGAAAATAAAGTAATTGATTAAAACATTGATATTTTGTTTTGTTTCAGGGCGCTTCAGTTTCTAATAGCCAAAACGTGATCGTTTCGATCAGACCGGACTAAATCCTTGAACTTTGTGATAAAAATTTCCCAATTTGTCTTTTATTTGAATGCCGAAAATCGAAAAAAAAAGATTAAAACTTCATCCAAATTCACACGTAGCTTCAAAAACCTCGTTTGAAATTTAAACCCCACAGAAATATCACCTGGAAACGAAAAAAAAAATTCCTTTACTATTACAGGCAACAATACAATAAAAACATTTATAAAATTAACGTTTTCCAGTACAGTCTGTGTCGTCATCAGCATTGATGGTTCTGTCCCATCCTTTGTCGGCGTGAGGCACTGTGCTCTTGTCATGTTGACATAAATGGAAAAAATGCGAATGGCCGCCACACTGAGGCTAATTTCCTTTTCAATGTTCCCTGTCCCCGTCCGTGTGTCCATGTCAGTCCGGCTTGACGTCCCTTTCAGCTATTTCAAGCTTTGATGTTGTTTTTGATGGTAATTAATTACGTTTGAAATTTTTTACGTGTGTGAGTTTTTGTAATTAAAATGTTTATGATGTTTTAATTTTCAGCTGATGAGTTTGTTTGATTTGTGAGAGTTGAATTAGTGTTATTTTTATTAGGTTGCTGTCCACTGGGTAGTTTAATTTCCTTTGAAAGTATTTCGACACAATAATTACTTTTTGAAACGAGAAAAATTTATAGTTAGCAAAATTGTGATTACATTTTATGAAGCAACATGATTAGGATTAATTCATTCGAACATCATTTTTACGTCCTCTTTTACCACAATCGCTCTGGGGGCCTAGAAGGCCACTTTAGCAGAATCATAAAAGTCAGGCAGTTAACTGTTAAGTTAATCGTATCAAATCCCATTGGTGAAGGATTTCTCAGTTATTTGTTTTTTGTCTGTGCTAAAATACCAATCAATCCAATCCAAATCCAATCCCAATCTCTTTGATTATACCTACGTATTGCAGCGAAAAAAAGAAAAACACGGACTGTCTTCGCCTTATGATTCATAATGCTATCCTTTAATGATTCTGAGAAAATGACCATTTTGGGCCCCCTGAAAATGACAATACCATAACAAAAAAAAACAAGAACAATTTCTTATAAAATCTACACTTGCATCAACACATCTTGCATCATCATAAAGTAAGTTTCCTAAAAAATATTTTCACCGTCCTCAAAAAGCTTTTACGATCCAAGTCACACGTACCCGTACGTACCTCCTTCCGCGTACGAAATACGAGCGACACGCGTAACTGTAACGATACGATTGCGTAAACACACAACAACTCACACCTGTGCGGTATTTACGAGTTGTGCTCGACTGTACGCCAATTTATTCGCGCTGTTGTTACTTTTGTGCTTTATAGTACTGTGCGAGTCTATTGAATGATTGGGCGTTAATTTTGATGAAAATGCTGCGAATGATGACTTTTTGTTTTTTGTGTTGTTTTTCTTGAAATAGGTAACGCCTATTTCATCACGGTTTTTTTCCACTTTGTGACTTTTGATCCAAAAATGTATGAATGTCGAAAGCTGTAAGAGTAGGGGAAGACCAAAGAAATGATGGATGGACTGTATAATAATGATATGGTTAGAAAGGGGGTGACTACCGAGATGACGACTAATAGAGAAGTGTGGAAGAAAATTACATGTTGCGGTGGCCTAAAATAAATTGGGATAAGGACAGGAGAGTGAAGATGAATTTTGATCCAAAGTTAAATTATTGAAAGAATTTTTAACAAAAATGTCCATCGACCTAACTACTAAGCAAGCTTATTCTTAAGCATATTTTATAACGTGTACCAGTGTGCTTATGCCCCTGCTCATAAACATTGCTTTAAGTTAAAAGACGTTTAAACGTGACAAATCTATTGTTAAACAGCCGCTAATCATTACTTAACTTACTTTTAAGCAACGTTTTTAAGCACCGTAACGTATAGCAGATTTTAGGACAAGTAAGTACAGACGCCAGCACATCAATCTACTACAATCTGTCAAATTTCTTTAATCGATTTTCAACTTTATCGCTAAAGCAAAAGGTTCACAGTTGATTGGGAAAATTTGAATGTCGGGTAGCTTGATGTGCTGGCGTCTGTACTTAAATTTAAAACCTTTTGTATCCTCGAAATAGTAAGAAGTAAACTAAACTTTATGCCGCCATTTTGTTTCCCCGCCATTTGAGTTCCAAAAAAATAAAAATATACTTAATAATAATATTATAATGAAAATGCAAATTTGAAGTTTAATTCAACGGTCGGATTAGCCTCCTTGAGGGTACAGTGACGTAGATAACCGACAGAGCTGAGGTACAGTCGCGTAGATAAGCGGCTTTCATTACTGGCGTGTCGCGCCGACAATGGATTGCGACAACAAATCTCGGCGCTGAGTTATTTGTTGCTTCTGAGGTTATGTCGGTGACTGTACCTGTTATTGATGCTTTTGTTCTTGCTTGTAGTGCAGTCTTGGAAGGTGATGGGAGGTCAGGAGACGCCAGAATTGTCTTTCGCTTAAATCACACTATCACACTAATTGTTGGGGCGTAACTCCCAACAGTGAAAATGTTATGGTTTTGTTATGTAAGGTACGCACTTGTAAGGTGCGTTATGTTATGTTATGTAAATGAGTAGACGAATGATTTCCCTTGATGGATTTATTGCTACTAAATGTAATTACATAATTGTTCTACTTAAATGCTATATTGAAGGAATGCACAGCTAAACAATATTGATGTGCATAAAGATATGTGTGACGTACAAACTACCACAAAGGTCAATGTACAGCGTAGCTCGTACATATTGCCCACTCACAAAGAGTAACTGTAAGAGTGTGAACAATAAAAATGAAAATGTTATTGTTAAATAATAAATGTTAAAAAAGGAGATAAAATGTATAAGAAAATAATCTAATCCGAGCCTTATACTATTAAATCACAACGCGCAATAGGCGACGTTGCTTTGTTGAGTGTATGTGCACTCGATAAGTGCGCTACGCTGTCGTCTGTGACGTCAAATACAGCTGTGTTGTCCACGATGCTTGTAGTCGACCTCCTTCGGGGCGGTGGATTGGGAACAGGCGATGTCTCAGGTTTTTCTTGACTCGTGCAATGTTGGCGAAGTCGGTGGTAAGCATATATTGCACCTGCTGTCGCTGCTGCTGCTGCCAATGTGTATATGACAACATATTGGTGAACATCGTGGTATGTCGCCCGATCAGAGATGATGTCTTCTGCGGTCGCGGCTTTCATCTGTTCTATCTGTTTTCCCAGATCTTGCAATAATGATCTTTGCTCCATTACCGTCTCATTCTCGGGTTCGTGTTTCAAAACCGGTACCGATAGGTTGAAGATCCGATTAATTGGAGGGATTTCCAGCGTAAGTTCTTCCACCTGGGCATGCATTATGTCCATCAGTTGCCTGTGGGAATGTACAGTGAACGTCTCGCTTTTCATAGTGCAGTCACTTCCGAGTGTCATTACCCCTGCGTTGTTAAGTAGTTCAGTTGAAACTTGATTCCCGCATATGACGCGTATTTTGCAAGCGTCACAGCAAAAGTATAGATAGCTGTTTATGTTGCTAAGTGCCAACCACGTGTTTTGACAGCTCTCATGTTTTGTTTTGCAGCCAGACGAATCTTGTGTCTTCTTGCAGAGGCTCTCATCAGACTGCATGTTGTATATTGGTGACTTCATGGTGCACAGCAGAGTTGTACTGTCGTAGTGCATGCATTGATGTAGGTCAGTCCCAGTCATCGGTAGGTATGAATCTTTCTGTATGTTAATTGCTAATAGTTCCGCTATCGGCAGTAGGGTGACCATGTCAAAGCCACTCTTTTTTGGGACAGGAATGACGTGATAAACTTCGTAGTTTTCTCTACTGATTAACGGTATCCGTATCTCAATAATTAGGTATTTCTCTGTCATTTTTGCCTTCACTTGTAAAAGTTGATATAGGCGGAA
This sequence comes from Mesoligia furuncula, assembly GCA_916614155.1. Taxonomy (NCBI): domain Eukaryota; kingdom Metazoa; phylum Arthropoda; class Insecta; order Lepidoptera; family Noctuidae; genus Mesoligia; species Mesoligia furuncula. Next base: position 27,887,017 of record OU744803.1, read on the forward strand.
GAAATCATCTTGAATGTTGTTGATGGGAAGTGCCACATCCTTTGAGAGCTGACCGGATATGACGTTCAATTCGTCCCGTAGCTGTTCTGGCGCAATGAGGTGTAAGTTCATCTTGCCGTTGTAAATGTTGGTTACGGTATCCAATAGAATCTCTTGAACATTTCTTAGATGCTCTATAAAGCTGTTGGCAGAGATTGCCGACATCACAAACTCGATTGATAGTTCTTGAGATTCAATTTCTTGCTGAAGGCTGCTCGTTAGCTTGTCTAGTCTTAGCAGATGTTGATTGAATAGTTTGTATTGTTTTTCGATTGTTTCTTCCGATCTTCTTAGCACGTTGTATTCGGCTTCTATTATAGTTGTCTGATTCTTAGACAAAAGGGCCAGATGTTTCTCATTTTCTTTGATGAGTTGTATATCCCGTTGATATTGTTCGGCGAATTGGTCATCCAATACTCCGAACAGGGAACGTGCGATTGAACCGACACCGTTGATAAGGCCGCGTTTGCTTCTCATATTCACCCGACCTTGCGGATTCAGCAAAATCCGGTTGTAGTGGTCGAGTTCAGCGAACGCGTGATGTAGTTGTAATGAAATAACGTCACATTGAGTCTTCTGTTTTAGTTTTGAACATATAGTTTCGAGATGATCGTTGAATTTGGTAAACACTGTTGTACCATGCCAGTAGGGTTTGACGTCGTAGTATACAACTATCTTCCACTCGTCGCGAATCAATTTCATGTCGGTGGCTTTGTCGAAATATAGACCTTGTTGCAATTCGATAAAGTTTGTTGTTGTGTTTGTTGTCGCGCTTGCTGGACTTAGTAGGTATAGCAGGGTCATTACTAAACCGATCAAGTTGATTTTTCCTGTCTTGGCAGTTTGTTGACGTTTTGTTGTAGTCTCGTTAGTAGCTTGATTTTTGTATTCATTTTCGGTGTTTTGTTCAATGGAGTTTTCCTCGCTGTCTATTGGTAGGATAGATAGCTTTGTTATGGGTCTCTTTATGGAACCGTTTCTTGTTTTCAGGGTCACGATACGAACATATCCGTCGTTTCCTGGGTGGAGATCTGTTACTCTGCCCATCAACCATTTTCCTGCGGGCCGCTGGTCATCATGTACAACAACCAAGTCACCAATCTTCACGTTGTTCTGAGGTTTGTGCCACTTTGTTCTTGCTAACAGTTGGCACAAGTACTCGTTTTTCCACTTCTTCCAGATTTCTGAATATATTTTTCTAGTCAGCTCCAATGTCAATGTACAGCGTAGCTCGTACACTAATATTATAAAGGCGAAAGTTTGTGAGTGTGTGCCGTGTGTGTGTGTGTTTATATGTTTGTTACTTCTTCACGCTCAAACGGCTGGACCAATTTTGATAAAATTTGGTATGGAGGTAGCGGAAACCCTGAATTAACATATAGGCTACTTTTTTATCCCGCTATTCCCACGGGATCGAAACTTATGCGGGTGAAACCGCGGGGCGCAGCTAGTGTTAGATATTTTTTGGAAGATGACAAAAAAAATGTAAGTAACAGAATGTCAAACAGGTCGACGGACTACTTACTTGAAGGAAAGTGTTTGAAATGTTTTTAGAAACTCCAAAACCAAGTAAGCTTTGCATAAGCATAGCATTTTTACATCGTTCTCACATAAAATTGTAAATTCAACATTAATGATGTAACTAATATTTTTGTAAAAATATAATTTAAAAGTGTCCAAGGAGTTTCTTGCCCGTTCTTCTCCATAGGTACCTACGCTTTAGAATGAGCAACTAGCTTCATATTTTCTGACTGACCGATTTCTTGACAATCCAAAAGTGCCTGTTAATGGTTTAATTGAAATAAATGGTTTGAGTTTGATAAAATCAGCCTATAATGTTCCCACTGCTGGGACACAGGCCTCCTCTCTGTGAGAGGGAGTAGGCAGTAATCCACCACGCGGGCCCAGTGCGGGATGGTAGATGTCACATGTCTTCGAGTTTTTGGCTTAGTTAACTCTGTAAATAAAATGTTAAAAGCTCATCTTATCTGAAGTTAGAGAAATTAAATACTAAGCAAATTGACCGTCAACGTAAATTGTCCGTATAATCAAATCACAACTGTCTTTCGTTGATAGTTTTATGAAGTGGCTATAACGCGGCAAATTGATGTAGTGTGTTAATTTGACAAACAGTTTCCTTTACTGTACTCACCTAGATTTACAGCTGAAATAAATATTAGTGACTAAATCAATGGAGAGAGAGTTTTCATTCAGCTGGAGCTGGAGGAATTCAGTATCATATGAAATAAGTTGTTGCCGCTTACTGCAGATGCCATTTACAGGCAGATAAACTGAAAAAAGGGCCAAGTGCGAAAAAAACATTTATTAGATACTAGCGTCCGCCCGCGGCTTCGCCCGCAAGGTATGTCGATAAAAACTAACTTATGTCCTTCCCCGGGATACAATCTATCTCTCTGCCAAATTTTATCCAAATCCGTTCAGTGGTTTAGGCGTGAAAAGGTCACATACAGATTTTATAATATTAGTATGGATTAGTTGTTATAGCGGCAATAGAAATACACAATCTGTGCAATTTTGAACTGTCTACCTATTACGGTTCATGAGATACAGCCCGCTGACAGATAGACAGGCGGACGGACTAACAGTGCAGGCTTAGTAATAGGGTTCCGTTGGCATCTTTTGGGTATGGAACCCTAAAAAGTGAAACGTTAATTAGCATTTTTGCAGTTCAGTTTATTATGAGATAGACAATTATTATGACTGAAAACTAAATTGCTGTTTATATTCTATTGTAAGCCATTATATTTTCAGCACAAAATAATTTATTATACCTAAATCCCGGTACAGTTTTAGATCGGGCCAGGCAGTCGGAAATATCTAAAATCAATTTAATTTCAATCAAACACGACAGCGTAATGTAAACAGATCTGTCTTTTATAACCTCTACTTTATGATGACACCAAAGTAAACTGCGCTTGCGCATCAGAGGTAACACGTAACTGTGTGCGCTTCGGGAAATTAGTGAAGTGGAAACAGATTTTTTTAAGCTTTTCATTAACTGTTTTTGTTCCAGTTCGGTATTCTGTCATATTTTTTTCATATTCCGTTCGCCTGCACCTCGGATGTGCTAAAGAAGTGATGCCAGTGATGACGCAATCAATGTGGTCTCCTAATGGGCTTAAACTATATTAAAAAAAAAACAGCGAGCAAGAGTACCATCGACACAAAAAGAAGAAGTTAATTTTTGCCGACTTCTTTGCCGATCTAAAATAATTATACAAAATTTTATAGGTGTATGTAGGATGTAAGTATGTTTGTCCACGTATTTCTCCGCAACTATTAATCGGATCGTGACCATTTTTTTATTAGCTTACATTTACTTAAACTTACGGAAACAGTGCAAGTTTCATTAAAATCGATTCAGTAATTTTCAAGATATGGACGATAAGTTCAGTAAACTAGTGGAAACAGTTAGAGATCTGTGTCTTGGGATATGTATTTTAGTTTTAGTTTTTTGCCACCGACTTTCGAAATTAAAGATATTTCGTCATTTTGAGTTAATTTATTTTTGAAGTCGGTTTGATTTTTTTAATTCCTTTTTTTCGATATTTTTTTTCGATTTTAATTTTTCAAAGAGAGAGACAGACACAGATCTCTTGCTGTTTCCACTAGCTTGTTTACTGCACTTATCGTTAAATATAGTGTAATGTAATAAGCTACAACTACGCGGTATGTCATCATTTAAGGGACTTACATGACCTAAAGCGCGGTCACTGTCGGACTGCATAGAAAAAAAAGAAAGAGAAGCGCGACGACACAACACTGGTAATTTATTAAAATATTTAATTACAAAAAATCTATTGTTTGGACTAAAAAACTAAAACACTAGTATTTCAGTAAGTATATCAGTATGGTTTTTATTGTAAAAAGAAAGATTTAAGAGGTATCTTCATGATAAAGAATGCCCTTAATAAAGAAGTGAGCGAGCTCGTCAATGCTTCGTTATATTCATGAGCAGATGAAATGTAAAAAGTGAACTACATTGTTAAGAAGTAGTAGTTCTTGACTTGAAACAAAACGTATTTTGATAAAATTTGATAGCCGACACCCTGGATTAACATATAGGCTACTTTTTATCCAATATTCCCACGGGATCGACAATTACGCGGGTGAAAACGCGGGGCGCAGCTAGTTACTCATATAACATATATTATTATGTTATATGAAAAACCATGAACATAAAATCAAAGTCTTCAGCACTTTTCGAACGTCAAAATGACATAAGACAGTCCCTCAAAACGTCCCTTCACCACTTCCTGGTGCTTTTGCTGGGAAAAAGAAGTGCCACAACAAACTCCCCAGCAGCACAGCCGTAGAAAATACAGCCTGATCCCAATCTCGTCCGTTTTCGACATGTATTTTGTTCTTTCAGGAAAATACGGACAAGATCCCATGTCCATACAGTGATTTACTGCAATAAAATAGAGCCAAAGAATAAAAATATAAACTTCCAAAAATCCCGTACGCATTCCTCTCAGCAGTTACGTCCTACCGTCGTTCTTCACGTATGTTTTGACACACTGACGATATATTACTCGAACCAGTAAACGATCGTGAAGTACGGCGGAACACTGCACCACAGAATAGAAAGGCGCAGAAGGTTGGCTTCATGCAACTAGCGCAAACACACATAGACATGCTTCACGTACAGCGAATGCAAGGGCACTCGCGAAGTTGCGATTGGCACCAGCCCAAGTACGCACGGCCGATTTTTTTCGCGCACTCGTTTTTCAATAAAAACCTCGCTTGGATTCGCATCGCGCAACATCGCGTAATAAAATCGCCCGTGCGTAGGTACCGTGGTTTAAAGTCTATCAAGACTTTGTTTCCACTAATGTTATTTCCAGTCACGAATATAAACTTTAAGTTAGTGTAAATTATGGTGATTTCAGAATGACAATTGAAGAAGTCTTAAAAATGTTTGAAATCATAGTGCAAACTGAACTTTCTGTGTGGGTATTTGTCTGTATGGTGCCGGACTATTATGGTGGCTACCCCCCCTGGTGGCTATTATGGCACCCCCCCCCCCACCCCCCTAAATTGGGGGAGGCCTATGTCCAGCAGTGGACGTCTGTCGGTTGAAATGATGATGATGATTTTTCCAAAAATACATATTGTTTATATGACTGGACACAAAATAGTGGACGCAATGTACACCGAGATCGCAGTACGCAAACGTGCGCGCGTGCGTCTATGTGTGTGCGCCTGTTATCGATTGTTGTATGAAGCTGACCTTCTGTACCTATTTACTTTGTGACCGCACAATAGGCCGCAAAGGCGATTCTGAAATAACCAATAAAATACAATGGTTGCGTCAATTTCAACAAACTCTCAATGCGTCATTATTGCTCATTTTAGTGCACGTTCGATATCGTAAATAAAATTAATTAAAAGTTAATTTGTTTTAGTGTATAATCATGATGCTTTATTTTTTGTGATGGACTTCGAGTGGATGTCGGAATTTATGACGGCGCGTCCGGTTATTTATAATTTGTATAATTGCCGGAAAAGATGACGAAGTTGAATAGAAAAGTCTGGGCCCGCGTGGTGGATTATGGCCCACTCCCTCTCATAGAGCGGAACCCTTTGCCCAGCAGTGGGACAGCATAGGTTAAAAAAATAGATACATAGATAAACCATTTATTTAGCGCACACAAAAAGACAGCACAACTCACAAAAGTACAATATTAGAATACTATTGGAGTACCTAATTCAACAAACAATAGTCTCAGCGATAGAAGCCGGCTCTCATTATCGAACTATTTTACAGCACCTGATGATCAAATCAGGGGCCTGCCTAGTCTCGAAGTCCGTCAACGATACGGGCCCCGTCCGAAAATAGTTCAAAACTTAGAACCCTACACCCGATTTAATTAACTTTATCGGACGGGCAAGAACACATCAGGAGTACCTATAGACAACTGTCAAATCGTGGTGTCATTCATTCTTAGGTCGGGCCCCAAACTAATCACAACGTCCATAGGTGTTACGGAGTAGACTAAACCCGTAACATCGGCCGAAGCTATGAATTTCGTGCATAGGGGTAGACCTCTAGACAGCTTAGAATTGAATAGAATACCTACATTTTATTATTTACACCATAAATATTACAGTTATAAATGTAAAAGTTTTACAAGGGGTGGCACAATGAGTGGTCTTATCAAAAAGCGATCTTTAAGCATGGAATAGAGTCTCCCGTCCCAGCCGCCGCGGAAGACGCTCCGGGCGTCGGGAGCCACGTGATGACTCCCGGTCACCGTAGGCGCGGGCCTGCGGACGAAGAGTAATGGATAGCTCATCGTCCGATCAGGACCGGGCCAGTGCCGGACGGCGCGTACGTGTTCCACGCGTGCCTCAAAGAGATGTCAGCATGAGTTGAAGGGGCCCGTTAGGGCTGAAGCCTACGGGTCAGCGGTACTGTCCAAAAGAGTTACCGCTGGCCCGGAACATAAAGGTCTAAGGAAGGAACACGGGTGAGTTTTAGTCAGTAAGAGTCTGACACTCCCTTCCGCTCCACCCAGACCGGAAGGGGATCATGTGATGATTTCCCATCCTGAAAAAAAGAAAGCATGGAAAGGACATCATTCAATTCGTACCCAAAAATTTAAGTGGCCGGCCAGAAAAGAAAAGTACTGTTTTCTTTTGGGAAATAACACCTTGAGCATTTTTTACTATTACAGCGAAAGTCTGTTATTTAAGTTAAGTTTATTTAAGTTCAATTATCACCCTGGCTGCTATTTGAGATTGATAATCAAAAATCATATTTTTATAACAAGTGTTTTATGCTTATCATTTAAAAAACTGGCCAAGTGCGAGTCGGACTCGCACACGAAGGGTTCCGTACCACAAGGCAAAAACGCCGAAAAAAACATGTTTGTTGTATGGGAGCCCCCCTTAAATATTTATTTTATTTTAATTTTATTACTTATTTATTATTAAAGTTAAAATACAACTGAGTATTTTGTGAATATTTCAAGTGCCTACCTGTTGCCATTTTGGATATCGAGCCAAAAAGGGCAAAAATATCGCGTTTGTTGTATGGGAGCCCCCCTTAAATATTTATTTTATTTTGTTTTTAGTATTTGTTGTTATAGCGGCAACAGAAATACATAATTTGTGAAAATTTCAAATGTCTAGCTATCGCGGTTCTTGAGATACAGCCTGGTGACAGACAGACAGACAGACGGACAGACGGACAGACAGCGAAGTCTTAGTAATAGGGTACCGTTTTTACCCTTTGGGTACGGAACCCTAAAAATACCAACTTTTAATTGAATAAACCATCCCGAACAGATTTTAACTATTACAACATAGATCTACAATTAACCCCCTGGGTGCTATTTAGGTTTGAAAGTACCAATTATCATAATTCTTGCCAACAATATTTTGGATATTCGCATTAAATTCGCATAAAAAAATGCTCAAGTTGTTATTTCCCATAATAGGAAAACAGTACTTTTCTTTTCTAACCGGCACTTTCATTTTTGCATATAAAATGTTCGACACTTGAATAATGTCCTTTTACTGATTGTTTAACTGCTTTAGTTCACCTGTATATACAATTGTTTAGGTACAGAATCTCGCAATACTTATTATAGGTATACAAAGGTAGTGATGAGAATGGGTCATTACCTTGTTCAAGTCAATTAAAACAGCAGTCATTTGTCAGTCTTGCCACACGCTGATAAATCTGTAACAATATTAAACCTTTGCGAAAAGTGCTATTAAATCGACTGTACAATCACAATAGGTCATATTCTACCTCTTACATCAGGGATGGCAAACATAACATTAAACAAGTGATGTCACAAAAAATGTCTTGACAATTTCATGTCCACGTCAACAATTTAACAGTACCTCTACCATGGTAGAGGTACTGTGCGCTAGCGAGTAAGTTTTCGATAACAACTCATGAGTTGTTATCGAAAACTTACTCGCTAGCGTCAAACTCGCTAGCGTATTAACGTGGATCGAATAGATTTCGATAATGCTTGCACCATGAGTTTTACGGAGTTTTACGCAGGCGCTAAGGTAAACTCGATAGATCGTGTCGTATGTAACGTCACTTCCTTAAGTTTTATTTCTTTCTTTCTCAGTAATAAGGAGAGAGAACGGCATATATTATGCTCAAAATATAGTGCTATCGCCTATACTTAAAATGTTATGATAGGCAATAATCCGACTAAATAGAATGGTTGGCGGTTAGTGAACTTCTTAAGGTATTTAGTGGTTGTTGAATTTTTATTCCTTATATGTCACTGTTGTGTCATCGAGTGTCGTTTTCAATTTGTAATTTTGTATTTGTTGACATTGTGTTCACGGCGTTTTTTAATAAAATTCAGTTAAATAAGTTTACAAAATGACAATAATACAATGAGGACCAGTATGGCACAATTTTTAGAAACTGCCTGTCGCTTCTGCGCTAAGAATCGCCGGTTCATTTGTCGCATGGAGCAAAAAGTTGTGTGATCCAATCTTCCAAAGAAAGATACCTAATTGTTCCGGGTCTGGATGTTTGTGCATGTGATATTTGTGTTTGTAAATGCACCAGGATACAGGGGAAATCCTAGTGTCCAATGTTTAAAGAAAAAAATGTGTAGTTAGTAGGTAACAAGTATGTGTTTTTATGTCAATTTTTGTATTCCTTATTTTGTTAAATATGCTGTATGTTTCCCATATAATAATAAAATAAATGAAAAGGTCGTATAAGTAAAATGTCTTTTATTTAAATTTAAGTTAATATTCATCACAGAAAGCCTCCTAGGTAGCTGCGAAATGTCCTGCCCATTGGTAAGCTAGAATTTCATTTTCTTGTAATTTTGGCTTGAAATTCACGTTCTTTACGTCGTTGGTCTTCAAATTCAGCGGCCGCCAACATATTCCATGCTAAATAAGCTCTTCCAGACATTATTTTGACTCAAAATACTCAAAAACGTATATAATTTCAATGTAAACATATGTTTCACGCGTCAAAATGCTAGTGAGTGACGTAACTACTACCGTAAGCGTATTTTTCGATAGCGTCTGTCAAATTATTAACTCATGGTGCCGTTTTGTATGGCGACAGCTGAAAAACGTTAGTGACTATCGAATAGATTACGTTAGGTGTCTTACCTATCGAAATCTATAGTGCTCATGGTACGAATTTTAATTCTTTCGGTGACCGCTAGGGGCGCTGTACAATATTTCATACATATTATTTACGTAGACGCTAGCGAGTTTTGGCTGTGCAAACTCACGGTAGAGCTACAGTTCTCTATTGAGTTCAACTTTAAATTATCATCGAAGATTTTATCACTTTCATTTTTTTTTTCTTCGATGTCATAGTCAAAATCAAATCATTTTTTCAAATAGACAAAATTTACAAAAAATTTAATGTGTTCAAGTCGCCCATTCCAAAAGGTAGTTTCTTCTTTATTTTTAAATTTTATTATTCGCACTTTCTTTTCCGATTCACTTTTCACTTTGGCAGAATGATTGCCATTGGCTTTGCTTGCCATAATAGGATATAGAATAGAATGATAACAGATCACGGTTATATTAACCTCAATTAATTCAAATCAAATACTTATTGCAATAAAGAACATAATTTACGAACTGCATCAGTAATAAACTGTTTCGCAGTCATTAGCGCCCACCTCCATAAAGTCGCAATTATAACTAATTTGATTTCATTTTAATACAAATTTCTTTGACAAAACACGTTTATATCTATTTGACTGGTTAACATCATCATCATCTGCCTAGCCTTTTCCGAACTTTGTTGGAGTCGGCTAACCGAATGCAGCTGAATACCAGCATTTTACATAGAGCGACTGCCTATCTGACCTCCACAATCCAGTCACTCCAACATAGCCGACTCCTGGGGAAAAAGCTAGGCAGATTGTTATAGAAATTACAAATATATTCTGTTAGATGCCAATGGTTCACCTTCCCTGGCCTTACATAACTTTATTACTTATTGTTTTTTTCTTTTATTGTTTCACTTAGAATTTTAATTCACTTGATTGATGGGTACAATATTTTTATCTGTCTGTCTGTCTTAGTAATGACAGGTTAGAAATCAATTTTCGTGTTCTCTTTTCGTAAGTCGGGTAGAAAGAGATTAAGTTGGTATTATGGTTTTAGAAGTGTATCAAGGTTTTCCTTTTGTGGAGTAATGTGAGATGAGGCGTGTGATTATTTGTTTTATTACTGTGGTGGATTAAACAATTAGAAGACGCCAGCACATTAAGCTACTACAATCTGTAAAATTCCTTTAATAGATTTTCAACTTTATCGCTAAAGTATAAGGTTCAAAGTTGATTGGGAAAATTTGACAGTTTCGGGTAGCTTGATGTTCTGGCGTTTGTTAAATGATAAATGATTTATTTTCTGTAAGTAGGTTTTTACAAACACTTTTACACGTCATCATATTTTTTAAAACTAGATGTGGTCGGCGTTTCCTATCTGACTACTCTGAGAAGAAAGGCCGAAACAAACTCAGAGGTCACAGTCTCTTTTAAAGTCCAGACAAAATCTTGGTCAGATCGTGTGAAGACCATGTAGATTGATGTCTGAAATGGTCTTTTGAGGAAAGAACCACACAGATTGAGCGGACCTGTCCAATCAGTGCACGCATTTGTCAAAAATCGTGCAGCTCGACTCAGAAATGAGGAGCTCAACGATTCGACGAACAATACCAAAGAAAGGACATTTGGGTAGGCCGCGTAAATTACTCAAACTGCCAGATCATGATTAAAACTAAGAAGGAACACAGAAAAAAAAAATGACCCACATAGTCCTCACATTCACAATAATTAAATGAAAAGAAAAAAAAAATACTTTACAAAGTAAATATTCATGTCATTGTCTAAATAAAATTCATCAATGTCAATGTGTATATAAAAATCCGGACATAATCTTTGAGGACCATGTAGATTAGTGTCTGAAAAGATCTTTTGAGGAAAGAACCACACAGATTGAGTGGACCTGTCCAGTCAGTGCACGCATTTGTCAGTAACCGTGCAGCTCAACTCAGAACTTCAGGAGCTCAACGATTCGACGAACAATACCAAAGACAGGACATTTGGGTAGGCCGCATATTTGTACTTAAAAACGTTCAAAATCAAGTCTCATTCTCATTTCAGCGACAAACAATTTAAATAAACTCGTCAAAAATGTAGAGATTTTTTCAACAGATGGTAACTGATGGGATGGATGGATGGATTTTTTTGGGGATGGGATGAATGGGGCCATTCTAGTATCTAATAGTTCCTCAAAAAAAAAAAATCAAGACCGACTGGTAGTCCAAGAGATTTACGGGTTCAAACAAACAAACAAACAGATTCTTCAGCTTTATTAATAGTATATAATTGGCATCTAAATACTAATTAGAAATATTAACAGTATTGTGTCTTATGAAATCGTCAGTCTGTGGTCTCACAGTTTATATACTAACTAGCATCTTATATACTATCTGTTATAGACTTTTTAACTAGCAGCGTCCCGCGGTTTCACCCGCATAAGTGTCAATCCCGTGGGATTATCGGGATAAAAACTATCCTATGTCCTTTCCTGGGATGCAATCTATCTCTCTGCCAAATTTTATCCAAATCCGTTTAGTGGTTTAGGCGTGAAAAGGTAATATACAGACAGACAGACAGAATTACTTTTGAATTTATAATATTAGTATGGATGCTTGGCTATGTATGTATGTATGTCAGCCCTTATCCCGCCTTTCGAACCGTATACAAAACTAGATTTCCTAGTTTTTAACAAAACTTTCCTCATCAAGGAATCAATCTTAGAACCTCACATTTGATTGCCACGCTTAAATTTGTTCATGTTCATCATCATTTCAGCCCGGAATTACCCATTCCTGGGTATATGCCTCGCCTTTTTTCTGCCATACTTCCCGGTTCCGTTGTCCCTCATCCAAGTGTTTGTCACGGCTGACCATCATCAACCCAACGCACTTTTGTTCAACTAAGGGCTGATTTTTTAATCGACAGATATTTTTTATTCGTCTAATAAAATTGACATCTGACAGTTTTTGTATGGAAGAACTGTCAAAAATTCAAATTTATTCTTCCGATAAAATTATCTGGCATTGGAAAAATCAGCCCTAAAACATAATATAAATGAGCTCTGTGACACTGTGACAAGTTCACTTATAAACACCATCTTTCCCATACTAATATCTATCCAATAATTTGACATAAATATGTTAAAGACTTGGCACAGTGCGGTGAACGTGAGACGAATGGCTCTTGACTTTCATGAAGACCGCAGCTGCTGGCCGTCGCACTACCCGCTAATACAATTAATTGTTACGCCTACTGAATTTTGAGGACCACCACACTCATGTGTGGTTGTAAGGAATATCGATATAAGGTCCGTGGCTATATAAGTAATAATAGCCGCTCAGGTCGATCGATCAGGTTCAGCTACACTTGTCGTGGTTGGTCTGTGGATGGGTGACCATCTTCACATACCGAGATCCCTCCGTGCCTCGGAAAAGCACGTTAAGCCGTTGATCCCGGCTGTCATTCGTGGATCTTAGACAGTCGTTACGGGTAGTCACAAGCCCGAAAGTCTGACAACCAGTTTTACCAAGGGTATTACCCAGTAACTGGGTTGTGGAGGTCAGATAGGTAGTAGCTCCATATAGAATAGAATAGAATACTCTTTATTATGTACACCATATTAATTACAGACATAATTATAGAAACTGTACAAAGGGTGACACAATGGGCGGTCTTATCGCTAAAAGCGATCTTTAAAAGGCAACCAAACAAAACAACAAATAAAGACAACATATAAAATACTGGTATTCAGCTGCATCCAGTTAGACTGGAAGCCGACCCCAACATAGTTGGGAAAAGGCTAGGCAGATGATGATCTATATAAAGATTTGATTGTGAAGAATGAATCACATACTACACCATGATGTACTCGTAGATACCGTTTTAATTAATTTACAGTTAGCCTGCATCATCCCACAGCTGGGCAAAGATCTCTCCCGATGGCTTCCAGCTCTTTTATCCAGGGCTAAAGTGGACCACTGGTCGTTTGTTTTCTCCAGCTCGTACCGCCATCTTCTATAGGGTCAGCCGCGACGCCTTCAGGCTTTGTCAGTGCTCCTTAGTGGTTATTTTGGCCCATAGCGCATTGGGCATACGGCAGACGTGGCCGGCCCAGTCCCACTTCAGCTTAGCGGCTTTTTGAGCAACGTCAGTAATTCATTAATTTAAGGGAAACTAAATAAGTTCATTAGGTTTTTTTTTCATGGCACATATTTTTTACCTTAATAGTACAGAAAAAATTTAGGCGCTGACACCATGAGGGGAGTCCCCCACAGACTCCAAAAAGGCACTTATTTCGTCACTACCCAGAATTTTCGAGAGAAGTTTCATTTGAATAGAGTTGTCATGTTACAATATAACTGACGGCAGTTTTGTTTTATTTATTCTGCCTCTAAAACCCCGGCTGGCCGAACGTTTTCAGATACAAGTGACAATTCACGCCAATTCGTTTGCAGAGGGCGCCTGTCACACCGCAGTGTGACGTGATTGATTTGTCAACGGGTCAGGGTATTTAAGTAAATTGATATTAAAAATTACAAGAAACTGGTGTTGATACAAATAGGTAGGTACGCCACTAAATGATTTAGTTGTAACTTACGCAACCTCTGTAATTATAAAACAGAATCGCAAAAACTTTTTCATTTATAGGAACAAAACATTTGCGAGAACAACTAAATCCTTTTTTTGGTATTTTCACTGAGTAAGAATTCTAATTTGAATATTTCATACATCAGACCTTATTCGAGAGCAAGACTAATCTTTTAATAGCCAACAAATTAAGATTCGCGCTCGTAAAAGAAACGTTAAGAGCGTTTACGCAGTACGGCATTTCATACAAACTTTCAAGCCCTTAGTTTTCGAAATGAATGAACTGATTTTAATGAAACTTCATACGCATAAGCAGGATACAAAGGTCTAAAAAGTTACTTAGAACATTTTAGAAAAATTGTGTTACAGCCAAATTAGACCAATTTTAAATTTAAAGATTTTAGTTTTAAATAAAACATTTCGAAAATGTTCTTAAGTACCTTTTTAGAACGTTGTATTCTGCTTATGCGTATGATGTTTCATTAAAATCGGTTCATTGATTCCAAAAAACAAGGGCTTAAAAGTTTGTATGAAATGCCGTACGGCGGAAACGCTCTTATGGTCACTTCTATTTTGTGCCGTCATCAAAGGGTTTTGAATACTTAGTAATAATTAAAAACCAGCGAAAGCTGTATAATTTTGCAACACTTAATTTGATCAGCCATATTCAGAGAGCAAGAATGCCTGAACTCTAAATAAGTACTACCACGTAAAAATTTATCACTATAAATTGTCCGATTCTTAATTCGTCGACGATCCAACCGAATTCCTCCAGTGCTATGTTAAAATGTTGACTTTTAAACGTTTTTGAAGAGTAGAAAGTAATTTTTTTGTACTTTTTTTGGATAGATATCCATAAACGTGCTCTTCCTAATTAGTACCTACATGAAACGCTGCGATGAGTAAGAAAAGAAAGTGACATTATTTTTTTTTACATTTACGGATGTTTTTAATTGAATTAATTAGTTTTACACTAAGCGGTTGTTTATTGTAGGTTTTTATTGGAAAGAGCTTTCTTTTTATCCCAGGATCGCACGAGTGAGTTTTCCCGCGGCCATTTTTTTTCGCGCACGGGAATTTTAACGCTTACGCACTGCTTAGCGCCAAGAGTTTAAATCCCAACAATATACGAGTATTTTGACGCGCTGAGATGCGCTTTGTTGGATTCTCAATACTCGGCTCAACACAGAGAATTGAAAATCCAATGCGAGATAAAGTGACGCCACGATAATTTTACGTCCATGCGAACGAGGCGCGACACGCGATATAATCGCGCGCGACACAAAGGCATCGCTCGTTGCGCGACTTGCGGTGCCTTTGTGTCGCGTGCGATTATATCGCGTGTCGCGCCTGTTTGAAGGAGCCTTTATAGTGACTTTTTTTACGTAGAACTTTCAGCAGCAAATTAAACTATGATTAAAAAAGAAAAGAAAAATATATATGTGTGCCTGTGCAGTTACATGACCGTGTAACAGTCATCCACGTCCCTGACCAAAAAAAAAAGACGATGACTTATTTACATTTTACATACAAACGCTATCCATTGGTCGTCAGTCAATCGACTTTCAGAATTTTATTTCGGTACACCAGACATGAATCCTCGACTTTTCGGTATAAACATTTTTTCACTCGATTTTACGAATTGAAGTCGTTGAAAAATTGACCTTTCGGCTTTAATTGGTTTATTGATATTTTTGCTACGTTTTTTTTTTTTAATAAATAAAAGCCGATGTTTTTTTTCGAATTGACGTTTGCTTTTTAAAAATACGGTGACGAGAGTGGTCAAGTTAAAAACGTTTTCTAGTTCCCGCTTATAAAATTGATTTGGTTTGGCTATATTTTGAATATCGTTTGCTCTAAAAATGTCAGCCTAATTGTATTCAGTTTTAAATAAATGTAAATTGCAGTCTGGATTTTGAAGGGATAGAAATAGTTTGCTGAGTAGAATGTTCTGTTCTTTGTTTTGTTTTAGTATCTATTTGGGAAAGATAACCCGAAATTGGCAAACTCTTTATAGCTGAATACGTGATAGAAATGTTATGCAAATTCACTAAGAGAACTCAGCCCCTAAATACTTCAGTACTATAGTCGTGTAGGTACAGACGCCAGCACAACAAGCTATCCGAAACTGTCAAATTTTCCCAATGAACTTTGAACTTTATTCTTTAGCGATAAAGTTGAAAATCAATTAAAGAAATTTGTCTGATTGTAGTAGCTTGATGTGCTGGCGTCTGTACTTGATAGCATGCAGGAGCCGTATTCTCTATGACACAATGAACGAAGCGAGGTTGCGATGATTACCTTAGGAATTGATGTGGTTTCGATGTAAGGAATCGTTGAGTGGTCATATTGAATCAGGGCCCGGCATCCTAATTGCGTAACACACTATAACTCTCAATTAGAATCATTTTGACACATATATTTATAGATTATAAAACCTTGGCTCCAGTCCTTAAGTTATGACGACACTGAAAAGTTAATTTTATCAGTAACATAAAAGACGAGTATAATTTGCAAAAACATTAAGATACTCACATACATACTTATGTAGACTCATGTGCGTTCGCTCACCATCGCACACACACACACACACTCACCCCCACACACACACTCACATACACACACACGCAATCACACGCTCGCTTTGTTTCTTTTTATTATTGTATAATTTTACTGTCTCAATACCTACTATTGTTACTTACTATTTTTATTTTATTACATAAAAATTGAAATGAGTATTGATCTAAGGCGGAGGACACTGATTCCTGTAACAAAGGTTCGCCTAGCACAGGAGTCTGGGGTTTAACATGTATGGTTGTAATATTTTTATGTCAATAAAGATTATTATTATTATATTGCTAATCCATTGCTCCATATGTTCGAAAATGTGTCAATACTCAATACTTTATTTGCATTCCACAATGTGGGGTGGTAAGTTCAAAAGAGAAAGAAATTATGTTCATTATGGACCCTGTCGCCCCTGTCGGGCACAGCAAAAGAAAAAGAAAAACAAACACAAATTTATGTAGGAGAGAGGAAGCCTTAAATAATCAAACTTAAATCTAAAATAAATTCAATAATACCATATTAGGGACTCTTTATTATATCGCTTTATATTTTATCGCTTAAATATTCGTTTAAACTGTGATAGCATTTTTTGATTAAAAATTGTTTAAGTTTTTTTACAAATACGTTTATTTTATCTTCTTTTTTTTTTATTAATTCAGGTAGTTTATTATATATTTTTATGGACATCACGTATGGACTTGTTGAATGTATTTTTAGTCGAGATTTAGGAATGTTTAATCTGGATTTGTGTCGGAGTGTGTAACGTGATTGTATGTCCTCGCGTTTTGTATAAAATTCTTGATATTTTCGAACAAATTTGCAAGTTTCTAATATGTGTCTGCTCAATAACGTGAATCACGCAATGAATGTTGTTGAATTGTCAATATGGAACCCATTGCTACTGATAGTGTGTTACGCAATCAACCCTGCAGGTTTAATAAGGTATAGTCTTGACCGCAGCCTTTAGATATCTATGATTTTGGCGGATATAAGCATGGTGTCTTTAAGTCTTCTTGACATTATTAATTACTAGCTGCGACCAGCGGTTTCACCCGCGTAAGTCTCGATGCCGTGGGAATATCGGGACAAAAACTAGCCTATATGTTAATCCAGGGTGTCAGCTACCTCCATACAAAAATTTATCAAAATTGGTCCAGCTGTGTGAGCGTGAAGAAGTAACAAACATATAAACACACACACTCACTCACAAACTTTCGCCTTTATAATATAGTGTGATTATCTTGACCATAGTCTTTGGATATCTACTTATGGTTTTGACAGTTATATGTATGGGGTCTTGTTGACATTATTAATTACTAGCTGCGACCAGCGGTTTCACCCGCGTGAGTCTCGATCCCGTGGGAGTATCGGGATCAAAAGTATCCTATGTCCTAATCCAAGTCATGATCAACCCATATGGCCAACATAAAAATCCGTATACCTAGCCGTTTTTGGGTGAAAGCGTAACAAAAAGACATACAAAATCAAATCTTTTCTTTAGGTACCTATAATATTAGTTTAGACAAATCAATTGCTCTATTTTCATTTTATGAATACGAACCTTTTAGATTTCAATTATGATATTCATCATTGGGTCTGCATGATTCAATTAGAGACCTGAGACCTGTATTTTTTTTACGATAAATCCGAAGGTCAATTCCCGTTATTTTGGCGACTAAATGACCTAAAACTCGGTCTTTGTCGGACTGCATAGAATAGAAAGAGAAGCGCGATAACACAACGCTGGTAATTTATTGCAAAATATGAAGCAATTATCTATTTACAAAAAATCTATTGTTTGGACTAAAAAATGAAGACACTACAGTTTTAGTACGTTGCTTGTAGAATAATCTGACAAAAAATCATAATGATTGTATGTATATATTAGTCTGGTTTTATTGTAAAAAGAAAGTTTTTAGAGGTATCTTCATGATTTTTTTCTATCGTATGAAATTAGTTGTATTATGTTTTCAACACACGATCTACCTAGCCTAAAAATATCATATATTTTTCTGATTTTGTTTACTGTAGTCGATCATATACTTTTATTGTTTCTAAAACTTCCGTTTTTTGGGCCTGTAAGCCCCTTCAAAACCTAGTCACAATCTCATCACAGCGACAATAAATAACATAAACTTGTCAAAAATGTAGGGTAATTAGAGGTATTTTTGACAAAGATCAGACTGTGAACGTTCTTATGAATTTTGTTTACGTCTTCACGGGAAACGCACATATTTTCTTCAACTTTTCATTTCACAAGCAAAGCATTCATCACAACCAAATCAGTTTATCCTACACAATCAGTCACATAGCCTGGCCGTTATAGCCGACTTCGCCCAACCCCTTATTAGACAAAAATACACATCTCAGCATGTTCGGACCTCGGGAGGTCCACGGGCTACGGCCACCGGCCACCCCAACGAGGTTTAATTATCGGCCACTAAATTAAGTTGGGTCCGTTCTGCTGCCTTGCACTTCGTGTTTTGTGAGATCGCTGCGATTGCAATATGGAGGATAAGAATGTTGAGGAGTTTAACGGGGTGGAGGGTTAAGGAGGGGGTGTTTAGAGGCTTTTTGAGGCAGAGTTTTAAATTTTTTGGTGTCTAGGAAAGGGACATTTTTAATAATGAATGGAAATGTAGAAGAAAGTTATGGTTTTTGAACTGTACTTTAATGAAATTATACTGAATGATTTTTTTTACCGTCTCGAAATTTTTACAGGGTGTTCTACCTATGAATACGAACATCTTTCACTATGGGACCAACGCTGAAATCACGAAAAAAAAATCAGCTGTTTAATACAAAAGTTCAATACCTACTAGACCACAATGTATGAAACGGCTGATTTTTTTTCGTGATTTCAGGGATGGTCCCATAGTGAAAGATGTTTATATTCATGGGTAGTTTACTAGTAGTTAGTAGTATTTTAGTTTATTTTTCAAACTTTATGTAGCATAGGTAGAACTACAAAGACGGACTTAATGGTTAATAATAAAAGGTTATATACAGGAGTACTTATAATAGACTTATTTTCGTTGGATCCCACACCCCCATTTAATCAGTAGGGGGCGAGCCTATTGCCATTGACCGAGCACATATTCAGACTCCGGGCTGCTACTAACAAAATCCAGATGGAAAACCCATGAAAAACCCAATAATCGTCCAATTTTCCCGACCCGAGAATCGAACTCAGTTCTTATCAAGTAAATAGATCCTTGATTATATAGATGAGAGTTGAGAATGTTCTCGACACTGTATGGTATTACTAGCTTCCTCCCGCGGCTTCGCCCGCGAGGTGTGTCGATAAAAACTATCCTTTGTCCTTCCCCGGGTTGCAATCTATCTCTCTCCCAAATTTTACCAAAATCCGTTCAATGGTTTGGGCGTGAAAAGGTAACCTACAGACGACGGCACGGTTGGTGCAGTGGTTAAGCGCTTGACTGCTGCGCTGCGTGTCGCGGGTTCGATTCCCGCACGGAACAAATATTTGTATGACCTACAAGTAGTTGTTTCGGGTCTGGCTGTTTGTGTATGTAAGTTTAAATATCTGTAAACGCACCCACAACACAGGAGAAATTCCTAGTGTGGAGCAATGTTTACAAAAAAAAATTACATAATGCTTGGAAGTAGGAATAAGATATAAACAAGGCAGTTCCAGTTTCAATTTAAATAAGTCTGTTAATCACCAATAAGGGTGATTAAAATCAGGTGCCATAAACATCAATAGGTATCAACCTATTTGCAAATAAATGATTTTGATAGCAACGGTACTACAGTTCGGCCAGCGATAGAATGCGTTCTTGACCTGTCAGTTTCATAGAAACGAAAACGTGTTTTGCGAATTTGATCTTTATTAGCTACTAGATTTGTCGCAGTGACAGGTGTCAGCAACACATTCTGTCGGCGGCCGGACTGTAGTGACTCCCATTCCATCGTTTCACAAAAACTGGGCAAGGTTTGACGGCAAGGTTGGCGCAGTGGTTAAGCGATTGACTGCTGTGCTGCGTGTCGCGGGTTCGATCCCTGCACGGAACAAATATTTGTATGACCTACAAGTAGTTGTTCCGGGTCTGGCTGTTTGTGTAGGTATGTGAGTTTTAAATGTTTGTAAACGCACCCACAATACAAGAGAAAATCCTAGTGTGGGGCAATGTTTATTATTTAAAAAAAAAAGGTGACGAAAAACGTTGTCATCTTACAACATAGTTTATATGACTCATTTTCCCACAACGTTTATGTGTTTTGAAGTTCAATGCGCCCGCGCCGCCTCGCCTGTGCCCTTCTTGTTCTAGTTCTCACGAAACGAGTCAATATTTTGTTTATAAATAATGCAGTGATTACACATCCTGTGAACTTACTGTTGTCTTCAAAGTCAGTTGCTTGAAATTCAGAGTAGAATATGCAATGCTGAATTGCACTTTTGAGTAAATTATAAGTTAGTTCGTTTTTCAGTTTTTGTTTTCTAGCCCTCATAAACAGTTCTAAATAATGGAATAATTAAGTATAGTTGTCTAATAAGAGCCGTGGTGGCCAAGTGGTAACGGCCACGACTTACGACTTGTAGGTCGTAGGTTCGAACCCAGACGAACCAGAAGAAGTTTTACTTCGTTTAAGTTATTTCATCTCCACTGCTTTGAAACGTGGACACTGACGGTCGGGCTGGTCCACAGATTCAAGGTCGCTCAGCGCGCTATGGAGCGAGCTATGCTCGGAGTCTCTTTGAAGGAAAAAATCAGGAATGAAATTATTCGGAAAAGAACCGGAGTTACCGACATAGCAAGGCAAGTGGCAGTGGGCTGGCCATGTCTGTCGAAGGACCGATGGGCGGTGGAGCAGACGAGTCCAGAATGGAATGGAGACTGCGTATCGGCAAGCGTAGTGTGGGACGCCCCCCAGCTAGATGGACGGACGACCTAAAGAAGGTGGCTGGGGTAGACTGGATGCGGAAGGCGGAGGACAGGGTGTTGTGGCGCAGTCTGGGGGAAGCCTATGTCCAGCATTGGACTGCGATAGGATGAGTTGATTGATTAATGGACTGCTCTCAAAACCGTGATGGAAAACATCGTGAGGAACCCGTCATGTCCTAGAACCAAAAATTCGATGACATGTGACATCTATTGACCCACACTGGGCCCGCATCGTGGATTACGGCCTGCTCCGTCTCACCGAGAGGAGGCTTTGTGTCTGAGCAATGGGAATATTTTAAGCTGATTATGCTTTCTAAGAGTCGTAGCAAGGTGGCGTTCTGTCTTCTGTAGGTTCAGCCCATGCAACATTTTAAAAGTTCATAAAATTAGTAACCTACCTACTAGATAATTTTCAATTGTAATCACACTAATATCATAAAAGCGAAAGTTTGTGAGTGTGTGTTTATATGTTTGTTACTTCTTCACGCTCAAACGGCTGGACCAATTATGATAATATTTTGTGTGGAGGTAGCTGACACCCTGGATTAACATTTAGGCTACTTTTTATCCCAATATACCCACGGGGCGCAGCTAGTAATTACATATCAAAAGGCCACTAAAATGTCGACATCATTTTAATACCGAACCTACCAAAGCCTTTGATCTTTTAAATCCAAAACCACAATAATACCGAACTACTCATACAATTAATAAGCACGTGACACGTCATCGGCACGCGTATCGGTTCGCCATGATATGCCACTACGCCCCAGAACGCGGGACGGTACGCCCCGGGCCATCAATAGGGACATCGGGACAAAACATCACCTCTGTGCTCGACTGTATATCAAACGTCTTTGATTTTGAATTGGATGGCTCTATGCAGGAATGCTGTTATTAAGTATTTATTTAATTTTTATTGAGCAAAGTAGCATAATTATTATGTAATTTATTGAACATCCCGAACACGATTGATAAGCGGACCGTCGCCGCGTCGGTTGCTCCTCTCATACGATGTGTTTGGTATGGTACCTACATGAGTTTTGCAAGACATGAAATTCACATAGTGATTTTTTGGTACTTTCAAACTCAAATAGTAGCCAAGGGGTTAATTGTAGATCTATGTTGTAATAGTTAGAACATGTTCAGGATGTTAGCACACTAATATTATAAAGGCGAAAGTTTGTGAGTGTGTGTGTGTTTATATGTTTGTTACTTCTTCACGCTCAAACGGCTGGACCAATTTTGATAAAATTTTGTATCGAGGTAGCTGAGACCCCTGGATTAACATATTTTTATCTCGATATTCCCACGGGATCGACATTTACGTGGGTGAAATCGCGGGGCGTACGTAATAAAAAGTTGGTATTTATACATATGTTGTGTATTTTTACGCACAAGATTGAAATTAAAAATTGTTAAAAAAATTGGATTTCTGTCATTTTCAATCTCAAATAGCATCCAGGGGGTTAATTATAGATTTTCGCTGAAATAGTAAAATATGCTCAAGATGATAAAAAAAGAAGAATAAAATATTACTTTTTTTTCTGGCCAGCTTTAATTTTCGGGTATAAAATGTTCGACACTTGAACGATGTCCTTTGAATTTTACAATATCATCTATAATTCCTTTAGGATTATTTTTTAGACAAAAAGTATGTCCGTCCTCGCGATGCCATCTATCTTCTTACCAAATTTTATCGCAATCCGTTCAATAGTTTATCCGTGAAAAGGTTACATACATATAAACAGAACGAGTTATTATGGGTGGATTATAAACTGAAATTTATTTAATGGGTTAACTGGGCACTGTTATTAATTAAACAAATATAGGTTTCGCAAAAAGTTTATATTGTCACATAAACGATTATGAAAACCAAAAAACCAAACCTTTCGAACCACAAAAATGAATTAAAAATCAATTAACAAACATTAAAAACGGCATTGACACATTTAAAATACCTACATTAAGGGGCTTACAGGACCTAAACACAAAAAACGCAAGTTTTATAAACAATAAAAGTAAGTATATGATTGACTATAGTAAACAAAATCACAAAAATATATGATATTCTTCAGGACATATGCTAGGTAGATAGTGCATTGAAAACATAATACAACCAATTTGATACGATAGAAAAAAAACATGAAGATACCTCTAAAAACTTTCTTTTTACAATAAAAACCATACTAATATACATACAATCATTCTGATTTTTTGTCAGATTATTCTACAAACAACATACTAAAATACTAGTGTTTTAATTTTTTAGTCCAAACAGTACATTTTTTGTAATTAAATAATTGCTTCATATTTTGCAATAAGTTACCAGCGTTGTGTCATCGCGCTTCTCTTTCTTTTCTACGCAGTCCCACAGTGACCGCTCATTAGGTCATGTAAGCCCCTTAACATCTTATTATACAAAAGAAAAAAAATTGAGAGATAAAAGAGAAAACAAAACGCCCACTATACCAAACTCAAGTCCAAATGACGATTAGAATTTATGTTAAAGACAACAGTAATGGAGGTTAGCAAAAGAACACAAGGGAACAAAATAAAACATACAAGTACAAAGTAAAATAATAATTACCCGTACCACCTGAGGCGATACGAAGATATACCGCATCCGTATAACCTTTTGTTATAAAAGATTTACTTTTTTATTCAATTAGTCACATAATGCGAATGGAAAAACGTCTAGGTCTTTGCCGTGATACAGACAGCAGCTTTGAAATGTTAAAGCTTACGCGTAATTGGAAATTTTTGCGATTTTACGTTTTTGTCTGGTGTGTGCATGTTTTGGCGCACTGTGCTTTTTGTTTGGTTTAGTTTTGTGTTAATAACGCTCGGGTTTTGTTTTCAAATGTGCGTCGTTGGGTGTTGATTGTTATTTTTTTTTAGTTTTGTGATGCTGGTCGTAGTGAAATGTGAATGTTTTAGAAACTGTTTAAATATTAGTTTGGGTGGTCGTTTAGTTTTGATTGAGTTCTCAAGTTCATGTTGTACGACACATTGCATTAATTGATATCATCATTTTTTTATATGAATTTTAGGTATTTCTTTAGTTGATTAAATTGACTTTAATATCATTAAAGGCCGTGCGGCGGTACGGACGTGCTCTATGCCCGTTAATATGTGGGCTGCTTCACCATAAAATAAGATAGTTTACGCATTTTGAGAACTGTGCGACGAATAGGTAATATTTTTTTGAGCTCTGTTCTACATTTGTTTTATCATAAAACTATTTCATTTTTTATGAAATATTTTTCTATAAGTTTTCTTTGAATATTTGATGGCGGGACGAACTGGAGAAAATAAACGACCAGTGGTTCACATTGTATCGAAAGAGCTGAAAATCATGGGAAACTCTCGCCCAGTGGTCGGATGATGCAGGCTAACAGTAACAATGGCTCTTTTTTTGTTTTGCGGATGGGACATTATCAAATGACCCCTCTCGCTCTGGGTGGAGCGGAAGGGAGTGTCAGACTCTTACTGACTGAAACCCACCCGTGTTCCTTCCTTAGCCCTTTATGTTCCTGTGCCCTTTATGTGCTGTATGAGCCCCGCTCTGTCACAGCGTGTCATTGACTGGCGCGTCATGGAGGAGGTGGAGACCTACAGAACTTTTTACTTTGACTGTATTTTAAGGTGTGTGTTAGGTAGCGTTACCAAACGGGAGCGTTCCCAAACGGGAGTAAACCACTCCGATCACCGGTATATATCCGGTTCGCGTTCCAGGTGCGGAATAAACTCCGCAGCTGGGCCCCCCCACTGACGCAAAGTCTCCGTCCCCAGCTGGTGGAGGAGGTGGTGAGCGCTCTGTTCCCTTCACGGGGGGAGCACACCCCCCCGTCCATTGCGGTGCCCGAAGCGGACCACGCGGACGACGACGACATCCCTGAAGTGACCGGGGTAGAACTGAGAGCGGCGGTAGGTAGGCTGAATGCCAAAAATACCGTCCCAGGACCCGACGGCTTGCCAGGTAAAGCCTGGGTCCTGGCCTCGAGGGCTCTCGGGCCTCGACTGGAGGCGCTCTTAAGCGCATGTTTTGAGAGAGGCCAGTTTCCACTTCGTTGGAAGACAGGGAAGCTGGTCCTCATTCGGAGTAATAATGACTGACGTTCACTTGACGTAATTAAAAAGTAGGTATATTATCTTTCCGCCGTCAAAAGTAAGCCCACGTTCGCACAGACATAACAATATCGCGACGGAATTTTATCGCGCACTGGATTTTCAACTGTAGGTGTTGAGCCGAGCATTGAGAATCCAACAAAGCGCATCCCAGCAAGTCAACAAACACACTGTTGGATTTTCAACTCTCGGCGCTAAGCAATGCGTTGGAAATCCAATGCGCGAAAAAAATCGCCGCCAGAAAAACGCACCCAAATCTGGGCTTAGCGACCGACAAACTTTAGACGTCATTATTTTATGTGTTAACCTTTGATACGGTGATCTGCTCAAATTGCCCACTGTTTATAAAACATTCATCTTCCGTTTTACATTCCAATCGAACTCTCATAAAAACAATTTATTTTAACGCTAATTACACACTACAATATTTCCTGTAATTTGTTAATACTGCACAGTGCTTAACACAGCTCGTTATTTAAGAAAAAGTGTATAATAATTAAGTTTTATTAACTAACCTTGTGTCTTGACCTGCCTGTGTAATTTGGACAGTGGACGTGTAGGTATATAAGTATCCAATTTCACTTTTAAGCCATTCGCTTGCAATCCTGCTCGCCTTGGTGCGATCCGATCTCATTCCGTTCTCTAGAAAAAAAAACTAAGAAATGTAGCGTTGCCTAACACCAATTGATGCTGCCTTGTTAACAGAAGATTATTTCAATAAATTATTTTGATAAAGATGCAATAGTTGCAATGACGATCTTGTGGTTGTTCAAGGAGTTTCATTCACTTTTTTTAATGTCAGGACGATTGAGACATTGGAATATTTTTAAATGAAATATTAAATGCTTTGAAAGAAGAGTTTGCATATTTTGACTTAGCTTGAAGTTACATTGAAAGTGTTCGAGACACACCTTCAAATAACTCGAGGTCAACCACATAGCAATGTTATGTCAGTGAATCTATTTCATAATTCAAAAAAATAATGTTCACCTCTCTACATGACTTATGATTTATGTACGTAAAAATAATGTGGAACAACATGAATTATTTCGACAAGATCACCACATTTGGAGCATGGACATAACGACTTCCTTCTTTAAAATAAAGTCTTAACAACACACAAAAACCAGTCGACAATGGCAAAGTAAACAACAATACTGATCACCTCATTTACAGTAAACATGTAAGCCTTGTGCTATTTTTTCCACATTAACATGTGTTCGGCACACTATGCGTCTTAAATTAATTAATGGTTGAATTAAAGGCGGGCAAAATGAAAGGCCAAAAACCTCATCGCGTAAGGTTAAAGCACAAATGATTGTACTGACATCTCATTAGCTAAAGCGGGGAACGATATGCCTGAGGCACTATCCGATCGTAGCGCAAGTTGTGAGAGGTTGGCGGAGGGGAACCGGTGGTCATAGCTCATATTTTCACCTTTACCTAGGGCACATTTTGTTTTAAGTTTTTAATATTCGGTTTTTATTGGAAGGTTATTTTACTTATCTAAAGTAATACAAACTATTTACATTAGATACTAAATTAAATGACTAACTAACTTACTATACAAATATATACAAAAACAAAGGACCGCGAAGGCGTCGAAGTACTCGTCCGCATCGCTGTCATCCGAAAACGTGTACAGAAGACTGGCAGCATTGCCACGTTGAATGGCAATGCTAATTCTTTGGCCAAAGAACGACCCATTCTTTGGAAGGTAGGTCAGTATAGTTGTAAGTAGGAAGTTTTATTTACAGCAATCGGAGCCAGTTTGAGTATTTTTTTTTCTGTTTTATAATTCAGCATTCAATTTACTGCTTAGGTATCGTATTTTATCCGAATCTATAACTATAACAGGGTTTTCAGCATTCTTTTTCACGTCTTTATTGGATACCACTCATTCTTCTCATTATTTTAAGCAAGCAGGTAACTTATCTACTTTTAGCTATAATGTTCTTTTAACGCGCTCGCTACCATTCATGCCATACACCACGATATAAGGCAGAGCACACCACATATCTGTATTTTTGCCGATCAAAGGAGCGTTGCGCCTGACGGCCGTTTGAACCGGTAATCAAATTAGCTGTGCTTCCCATTCTCAAAGAAAAATATGTGTCTATCAGTAGCCGTGGAGTTGGCAACAAAAATATTATGTTAGCAGTCATTAAGTTTGTTATTGTGAGTTGTTGGGGAATGTGGGAGGTTGTTTTTCATTTCATTGAGTTTTTCCTGCTTTATTGCTTTCATTAATCTATTATTTTCTTTAGTTACTAGCTGACCCGGCAAACGTTGCGTTGTTATGCCATATAAATTATTTCTAGCTGCCCGGCGCTACTTCTTTCGCGTGGTGTCCTACCCCTTACCCTACCCTACCCTACTCCTACACTACTCCTACCCTCCTCCTACCCTACTCCTACACTACTCTTACCCTACTAATACGCTACTCCTACCCTACTCCAACCCTACTCCTAACCTACTTCTACCTTACTCCTACCCTACTCCTACACTACTCCTACCCTAATCCTATAAGTGAAAAAAAAGGATAAAAAGTATCCTATGTCCGTCTCCTGGTTCTAAGCTACCTCCCCACCAATTTTCAGCCAAATCGGTTCAGCCGTTCTTGAGTTATAAATAGTGTAACTAACACGACTTTCTTTTACTTAAATAGATTTATTTTATTTTTTTATAGAGGATTCTAGGGTCTTTGGTGGGAACCAGTTGCCAGTCAGGATGATGGTTAAGAGACTGACTGTTCAAGGTCTGCTCTGAATGGGAAAGGTATCGTCATTCGTGGAGACTTCCTGAATGCATCCCTTATTCAGTCTAAACAGCATTCCAAGTTTCAGGGCTTCTTCATGAGTTTATATTTTCCAACATACTCACTTGGGAATGGGTTTTGCAAATGAAGATGACTCGCCTTTTTTGTCTTTAAATTTTTCTTTAGGTACATTATTTTTTAAATCACTTAATTGTATTTAGTCTAAGCTAAGCTGATCCATATACCTGGACAATTCTCGACCCCTGCCATACAGGATGTCCTAGTTCAGGGGTCGAGACCTCATTGTTGTAACGTGTACTGAAGTTTTGAAAATAAATTACTATTATTTATGACAAGACGGCCATAATCTCGATTTATTCCGGTCTGATCCCATGAAACCTCCCTGCACCCTCCCCCTCCTCGATCCACTGCAAGTTCGTCTTCTGTTTTAATCTCTGTCTTATCCACATTATGTAAGTTTACTATTTTTGACAGGTAATAGACAAAACTGAGCCAAATAAGAAAGCACATAGATATCTCTATCCTTACCTGGGGGACATAATATTGTAAATCGTACGTTTCTCCCCTATTAACACGTAGTTGCGCTAAAATATTTTCCCCGGACTGCCTATTTATACTGAACTGCCAATCTTCCTCCCTACAGTCACACCATGATGGTATAAACGCACTCCTCCCCATCGTAAGCCCCTTTAAGCCCTAAATTTTGTTGCCGTACTGATTTAATGACATCACATGACGCCCTCTATCGAATGTCAACTGGCATCGTTTATTATCCTACTTAACGTAACATCCCATCTCCCTTCACACTCCCAGAGAAAACTCAAACTTCCTTCAAAGTACCAAAGTTCAAAATTGAGTGGGAAGATAGTCGAAATATGAAAGGTACAATCGCGCACACAATGCATAGGTTAGATATTTGAGTCACGAATCCATTTTATGACTAATTCCATAACTTTGTATGTGAATTTCGGGATCAGGTAGGTACACATACAGGGTGTATGTTTACTGTGTCATATCTTCCTCGATCTGGAGCCTGAGGGGTTTGATTTAACGGTGAGATCATGGCGCGGCAAAGTTCAGGCGGATATTGTTTATGTTGTTCTAGTTTTTGGGTATATTGTGGGTGCTGGATAAAAACTAGGGCCTCTAAATAAATAAGGGAAAATAGGTTAGATTGCTTGCTTCAAAAATTGGTTCTAAATTATATAAATTGATATAATTGGAGCAGTGGTGGCCCAGTGGTAAGGGCCGCGACTTACGAGTTGTTGGTCGTGGGTTCGAACCCAGTGAGGCGCTTTCCTTGGTGTAAATAATTTCATCACCACTGCCCTCAAAACCGTGAAGGAAAACATCGTGTTGGAACATGTCTTAGAACCAAAAAGCCTCAGTTGTGAATTTGCTTGTGCCGCTCAAATACGGTGCCTAGCTTGTGCGCCAGCGGCGCGCGGACGGCGCAGGGGCTGCGAACGAACATGAAATGCACGCGCGCAGTTCGCAAGCAGCTCGCGAGCGGCGCATTAGCCAGGTCTGGACACACCTTTGTGATAATGATAGTGGTAATGATATCCCAGCTTTATATTGGTCTTACTCTCTCTTATTTTGGATCACCATTTTGCCAACATGATAGATGACAACTGTTTCTTTAGTAGGATCTGACTGCTTGTCTTTCTTTCTGTCCTGCAGATCGTTTCCATACTAGTGCAGCACCATATTTCCAAAGCTTCTTGCTTTCGGCCAAGATTATTTTAGTTTCAGGTGTAATACACATACTGACTTGTGACCTTGTGTACGTTTTAGCACCGTAGCGTATATTGCGGGGTAACTTCGTAACACACTAAAGATTCCCGCAGACGGGCGCGATGCAACTCTAGTAAAACAATTTCTACGAAAACTTCATGGAGAATGCTCGACCAGAATAGTATCGCACCGTCGCGTCGCGCTTGTCTGCGGGAGACTTAACAGTAGTAATGGCTTAACTTCCACAGCATTCATTGCGTTATTTACGTTGTTGAGCTGATAAGTTTTCGAACATATGAAGCAATGGATTAGCAATATTCTTCAAAATCATTCAGATTGTGATTGTAAGAAAACTAAGAGTGACCAGGCTTCTTCTGGGTAAGCTCACTCCATCGTCGACTTTGTCTCTGTCACCTCTGACCCAGACTAGAGTCAAGAGCAAACCTGTAGAGGTATGAGGAACAGGGTATAAAGCTCACTCAACCTCCATAGAAAAGGGAGGATCCTCCGACCAGACGGGTGTTGTGTCTGGCGAGCAACTGCCCGATGATTCATGTCGGGCCGTTGTATCTATGCTAGTTGCTCGGTAAACTCTGCTTGCGCGATGCAGGAATTTGCGTGACGTCAGAATGACACGTTGTTCGCATGTGGCTTTGTAGATGCCGCTACAAACCCATTACAAATTAAAAAAAATTAAAAAGTGTGTTACGCAATTAGGCAGTACAAGCTGGTCTCTGATTCTATTGAAACTTCGAACTAGGCTAGCTCAAGGTCAAGGTCAAAGTGTCCAACTCGACGAGCAGTCGACTGTACAGTTGCTAGTAATTAAAGTATTAATGTATGTTAATGTCTGTTACAAAGTAATCAAATTGGATGGTGTAATACGAGTGTTTATAAGGCACTTAAGTCATTAGGCCAATAAGGAATTCTTATGTGGAGATTATCTATGGTTGACCGTTACGTCACTACAATCTCTAAATTAGGGTTGCTACACGATTTCATATCAGTCTAAAGTTGCTGTTACCTTGTCATCGTACTACTGGGGAAAGGCCTCTCAACAACAACCTTATTATGACGTAGATAAAGATCATAATGATTTTGACAGACTTTTCAATGGTTTCAGTGGTTGCAACCCAACAGCAACCTTATATGAATGAGAATAAGGATCACTGTGATTTGGACAGAAATGCAAAATCAAAGGTAAAGTAACTGTGAAAGGACTTAGGTACAGACGCCAGCACATCAAGCTACTACAATCTGTCAAATATCTTTAATAGATTTTCAACTTTATCGCTAAAGCATAAGATTCAAAGTTGATTGGGAAAATTTGACAGTTTCGGGTAGCTTGATGTGCTGGCGTCTGTACTTTATTGCAAAAATGAAGTATGCTATGCCGAGGTTGCTGATGAGGCTGAGGATGATGACCAGGTATGCACGGTCGCTGCATGCTGGTGGTTAGGATACCCGTTGAAGCCGAGGGTTATGATGATGACGTCACGCTGAAGTATTTGCATGAAGGCTGCGCTGACGTTCATGTTCGGGGTCACCAGTATGAGAAACAGGGTGTAGAGTTCACTCAGCCTCCATAGAAAAGGGAGGATCCTCGAACAGACTGGTGTTATGTCTGGCGGGCAACTGCCCGATGATTCATGTCGGGCCGTTGTATCTATGCTAGTTGCGCGGTAAACTCTGCTTGCGCGATGCAGGATTTTGCGTGAAGTCAGTATGACTCGTTGTTCGTATGTGGCGTTGTAGATACCGCTACAAGAATAAGAAGTACCTATGCACATGACGTAGGAATCAAAGTCGCAACGTCGCCCAGTATACAACTGATTAGTGAAACCGGGACAACAAAATCGTAAATGGTAGACAGGTGGAAGCAACGTCTTTATCATCTGCCTAGCCTTATCCCGATTATGTTGGGGTCAGCTTCCAGTCTAACCGGATGCAACTGAATACCAGAATTTTTATATGGAGAGGCTGCCTGTTTGACCTTTACAATCCAACACTCACTTTACAACAATCACTGGGTAATACAATATCCCTTGGTAAGACTGGTTGTCAGACTTGTTCTTTTGACGACCCGTAACGACTGTCAAAGATCTACGAATGACAGCTGGGACCAACGGAGGCACGGAGGGGTCTCGGTATGTAAAGATAGAGCAATGCATTATGCTCAAAATAATGATGATAACTACTTAGCTCATTTTCATCAAAAATTTTAATGCCCTTTACGGTATACGAACTCCGCCGTCCTTACAGGCCTCCGTAGCGGGCTATCACTAATATGGCAGCCTGTCAAGAGACTTCTGACAGATGGACAAAAATGACATGAGAGGCCCGCCACGGGCACATTATGTTAAGGAATGTATGGTGGAAAATATAGGTAACAGTTTAAAGTTTCCTCAAGGGAAACTTTTTTGATAACCTGACCCAATCCGAACACAACTTTCTAATTCACATCACTCATCAAATTAACAGGAAACTACCGTCAAATCGCCTGTAAAAGTATTAGATGTAACTCAACCGATAGTAAAGGTTAACGAGTGCCTGCCATAATCCGTCATTACTTATGTCGAATGTCGGCGCGGGCGCAAATTGTCGGTGCTCTTTATTTTTATTATTTAACGTAATATTTTTTACTTTCACTGTACCCGTGTACCGGACACAAGCAAGTTAGGAATAAATCATAAGAGTTGACGTAGAGTGTGTTAGATATAATTTTAGTGTGTTTTGATTATCAGTTTTGTTTGTTTCCATTGTTGCCTTCTTTGATGCAAAAACATAGCTATGGATCTATTGCTGTCTCATCTTTACATCGCAAGTGTCGTGGAGAAGTAGCCAAACTTGTGTAATTTGTTTAATTGTTTTTAAATACCATTGTTGATGAAATTACGAATGAATTTAAAAATATATAAAGTACGTTAAAACGAAGACAGTTGTAGAGCATTTTAAAATATGGTACTCTAAAACTCAATAAATTTGTAGGTATCAACAACTCTATGTTACAACTTCTAACTAGAGCGATAACATCATGCGCTTGCACACATTTTTGAAGTAACTAACCCGTTTAATATTTTAACTTAAGTCCTGACCTCTGACATTTTAATATGTTTTCTTTTACTACTGTCTAGACTTTTAGAGAAAGAGTTCATATAACTACCTACATTGTCATGAAGACGTTTGTTAGTTAGAAATGGCATTTATTTTAATTATGTGAAGACTTTTGTATGTTCTAGTATTATTTAAAAAAATATTTACTTTCTAAGTTTATCTTAAACGTTAATGACGTTGGTTTAGGAAACCATCGTGAGGAAACCTGGACTTCAACATCATCATCATCATCATCATCTGCCTAACCTTTTCCCAACTATGTTGGGGTCGGCTTCCAGTCTAACCGGGTGCAGCTGAATACCAGTATTTTAAATGGAGCGACTGCCTATCTGACCTCCACAACATAGTTACTGGGTAATACGATACCCCTTGGCAAGACTGGTTGTCAGACTTTCGGGCTTCTGACTACCCGTAACGACTGTCAAAGATCCACGAATGACAGCCGGGACCAACGGCTTAACGTGCTTTCTGAAGCACGAATATTAAAAAGGCGAAAGTTTGTGAGCGAGTGTGTTTATATGTTTGTTACGTCTTCACGCACAAACGGCTGAACGGATTTGGATGAAATTTGGCACACAGATAGTTTATAACCAGGAATAACACATAGGCTAATTTTTATCCTGATATTTTTACGGAATCGACACTTACGCGGGTGAAGCCGCGGGGCGTAGCTAGTAGTTAATATAAGTAAATCACCAACCCGTCTTGAGTAAGCGTGGTGATCAGTGCTCATGCCTTCTCTGCATGAGAAGAGACCTTTGCCCAGCAGTGTGACAGGGTAGGGTATTATTATAATTCAAAGTTAAGAGTTCGATATTCTTGATAGTATTCAATTCTTCTTTTATTTGTAGTCAAGTAAGAAAGAGTAAATGCTTCACGTAGATACAGTCAACAAAAGAGATAAGTATGCAGGATCGTCCGATGTAAATGAATTTTAGTAACAAACCGATGGAAGTTCTCGAATAAAATTTAATTTTATGAATAGAAAACAAACAGCTCATTTATTAAATTAAAGGAGAAACCCAAACTCCATTGAAACTTGGGCCTGGCGTTACAGGGCTGGAATTTGGCCATAAATTAGAGCATTTAGGAAGGTTTCACGAGCCCAATTTTCACGTCTCTCAGCAATGGCCAAATTGGTAAAATCAGACAACAATGTTCACTTTTTAGGTTATTTTTAGTACCTAGTTAAACAATGATATTTTTGAGACTTTCGTTTCCTACGTAAATCTGAAACGCACATGTGCTGTGCTGCAGCACCTGCCGCCTATCACGCTGGGGTTTTAGGTACTTATATAAAAAGCGCTTAGGGGATGACTGCCGATTTATCTGATTGTTCTTGTAGCGGTACTGAAAACCTCAGCAGAAAACTATGTTTATTATACAAGGCCCACTTACATCACTACTGGCTTGCATTTGTTAATATTGTACCTAGGGATTTGATGCAATCTCAGATTACAGTAAGTAATCTGAGATTGCAATAATATATTAAAATAAAAAGAACACTGGTAATTGTGATGGTTTTATTAATTACTTTCTTCATTAGGATTATCATAATATAATAACACCGTAGGTTATCCAGAAATTGTGCAGGAGACAATTATTGACTACCCTGGTACCGTGCCTAACCAAGATACCATATTATGCTCATGGTGTGGGTACAGCATCCAACCGTTCTTTTGCTAACGATACAGGTTCGGTTATAGCATCCCTTCCACTTAGAGAGCTGTCGACTACTGTATAAACGAAATACATCCTATTACTAATATGCCTCGACTTTATTCTTCCTCTTGAGTTTGAGTCCGATGTTGACAGCTCTTGCTGTTGATCATGGAAATGCCGGGATGCTCTATTTGCTCGCACCCAACAAGAGTGACAAACAACACTTTAAGCACCCACCTGAAAATAATATATCTACATTAAAGGGTGCCTTTACACCAGAGATGTGTGGTTTGTTATTGCCCATTTGAAAAAGAATGATCTAAAGAAATCCTGATGTAGGTTAGTAAGCCTGAGTTAGCTTAACCATTATCACACTGTTCTAATTCACTTAAATGTTTTAGCATACTAAATAAAACTTTTGAATGCCCTTGTTATCAAAACTAATTTAAAAAAAATGTTATTAAAAAAGCATGAAAAAAACTATTATATTAACCGTGCGTGGTAGGATCCATCCTCTTATAACTTCGTGTATTCTGTGTTCTTGCACTGTACCAGTAGTCGTAAGTTGATGGCAACGAACTCTTCTCAGACGAGAATGTTCACAGTGAATACACACTCGTTGGTGTCCTGTAGGTGTCTGTTCACTCCCTTCTGGTATATTTCCATCAATTTGCTATGCTGGAAGCATTGGCATGATTCCAGCAAGCTTGGCAGATTAAAGTCATTTTCATTTACCTGAAGCAAACATTTATCATTTGACTATTAGGTCTAGCATTAGCATTTAGCAATAAACATCCGAGTGGCACATTTGGGTAAACATAAGCGGCCTTATTACATTCCCACTGCAGGGACACAGGTCTCCTCTCTGAGAGGGAATATAATTAACCAATAACCATGCAGGTTCAGCCCGGATTGGTGATGTCACAGTCATGTCTTCGAATATGAAGCATCACATCTGCACATTCTGGTATCATTATATAAAGTACAACTATCAACAAACAACTGAACAAATGCGATAACACTATTTAGTTCGACTACATTAAATTATTAAGTACATACATTGTACAAAAATGTTACAATATAGAAATATCGGATACTAACCGTTTGAGGCGCGCGCGACCCATTCCAGTACAATTGAAAGAATCATTTTCATCTTCCAATCTTCGCCTTCCTATTGTATGGCAGTGGGCCGTTGCTATTCCGCAATTAATGCTCAGGTTCATGACGTCGTGCCAGTCGTCAAAAAGAGCAATAATCATATCCGGTTTTCCAGCAAAAGTCAGCACAGGTGGCAGGTTATGTAACGGTGTCCATTGTTCAAGCGAGGGTCAGTCAGAATGCAATCAATTTCGGAGTCCAGTATTCGATTAAGAGGTCTTATGAAAAAATAAATCCCCAGAAATACAGAAAAACAACACATTGACTTGCGCAAAAATCCGAAAAAGCGAATGACATGACATTACAACCATGACAATTGACAGACGTTGACATTGACATTTGCCGTTTACTAGTGCAATCCATGGTGCAGTCGATTTTATCGATTATTTATTTATTTTAATGTTTTTTAATGGCGATTACGTTAAATATCAATTAGTTTCCAGATTTAATTGTTTTACATTGATTTTAATACCGAAAAAGTCATTTATACTAAAACAATGGAGTGTTATTTAATTATTTGTATCAGCATCGATTTCCACTAAATCGATCATATTCTTAGGGTACGCTCTATTGATAGAATACCAGCATTTGTGAAGTTAGCGACGTATAACAAAATAAGTGTTGTAACGGTTTACAAAGGTGGTTTAAAACAAAAAAAATAGAAATCTAATTATTTTCTACACTTGGCCATTGTAAATGAGGCTAAGATTTAAATGGGTTAATTTAGCAAAATAGACGATTTTTTTGGTACATATCTTATTCGTGTAACGGTTAGGCCCAGAAACGGGTTTCTCCTTTCAGCCGACAACATCCATCGGTGTCTTACTAAAATTCAACTATATCCGAAGATCCTGCACACTTATCTCTTTTGTTGACTGTACATAGACACATATTATAACTAAAAATAATAACTGCAATAAATTAATAACGGAATCATTGCGTAACATTCATTGATATTTATATTAATTTATTGCAAAAACTTGTGTTTCTGACATGTGCTAATTTGAAGTTAATTGGCCGAACATAATTTAGCGGTTAAGTTCGGTAGTGGTCCGGTTGTGGAGGTCATGAGTTCGAATTCGAATCAAAGCATCGATTACCTATAACAAGCCGTGTCATCATCTCATCTGCCTAACCTTTTCCCAACTATGTTGGGGTCGACTTCCAATCTAACCGGATGCAGCTGAGTACCAGTATTTTACACGGAGCGACTGCCTATCTGACCTCCACAACCCAGTTACTGGGTAATACGAAACCCCTTGTTAGACTGGTGGTCAGACTTTCGGGCTTCTGACTGTCAAAGACCACGAATAACAGCCGAGACCAACGACTTAACGTGCTTCCGAGACACGGAGGGGTTTTGGTATGTAAAGATGGTCACCCATCCAGGGACCAACCGCGGCAAGCATAGCTTAACCTGATCGATCGATCCATGAGGCTGTTATTACTTAGCCATAAGCCATGTGCCCGTTGGTATTTCCCATCGGCTTTTAATAAACGTTTATCCCCGATTGAGGGATGAATTTTCAAAAATCCTTTCTCAGAGCTCATTTTCCTTATATCAGTCCTGATATCAGGAAAATGAGCTCTTCAGAACATTTATGTAAAATTTCTATGCTTCTAGACCTCGCGGTTTCGACTGTGGAGCATTGTCTGTCAGTGAATGAATTTAAGAATTTTTTTAAAGTAAATGACGGAGTGCATCGTCGTCGAGGTAGACCACGGTGAAGGTGATGTGAGGATCTGATAAGGTTTGCAGGGACAACATGGCCAGAGATTGCACCATAGGCTTAGAAGGATGAAGTGGAGGCCTTTGCCCAGCAACATAGGCTAACGAAAGAAAAAACTAAGTAGGTAGAAGATCTTCGATGGCATAAACGGGCCTCTAAGTCTATCTGATGTAAATTAGTAGTTGTAAGTATCATTTCTGTGTTCTAGTTTAAAGACTATCCACGTCAGTTAAGTTGCAAAGTCAACTTTTGCAAAGCCATACGTATTCTACGTGTGTAATACGTAGGTATAATTAGAATCAGGGCGGCTACCTGTCTGACTCTTTCGCTAATTCAAAAATAGATGATCCAGTTTCTCCAAAATGACTCCACATTTAAGTAGATACGTAAAATCATGGTCTAACGTCCGTAACATGAAATAACATAATAGATACCTTAACCTTTTGACCGGCACACGTCAAAAAATCAAAAAGCGTGCCCTCGTCGTCAAAGTCTGTAATGTAGTCGAACCGTGGCAAGCTGGGCATATTTTGATTTGTCATCTATACATGACTGTGGCGGTCAAAAGCTTAACCTTATACAGTCTTAATCTTCAGCTATAAAAAAGAAAACTATGTCAATCGACTAATAGCAATAAAAATTTGTAGGTGCTTTTATGGTCTATCGAACATATCTTAAAAGAAAATAAAATAAAACGGTTTCGATCGTAAAAACCAAAATGTTTTGTTTTTATTTTGGTGTTCCAGAGTGTGGGTGATTCGTCGTGTAAGATGTTATATGGGTAAATTAGTAGGGCTATTGTTTTCAAATGGTAGATCATTTGAAAACAATAGCCCTACTAACCTAACAAAACTATATTCTAACGAATTTATTTATCTGTCTGTTTATTTTCTTTAAAAATGTGCAGATAAGAAGACTTAGTTCTTCTGAAA
Source organism: Mesoligia furuncula (assembly GCA_916614155.1). Taxonomy (NCBI): domain Eukaryota; kingdom Metazoa; phylum Arthropoda; class Insecta; order Lepidoptera; family Noctuidae; genus Mesoligia; species Mesoligia furuncula. The sequence goes on from OU744803.1 coordinate 27,925,450, forward strand.
CTAATGAAAAAATTAAATAGCCGAAATTAAATACTGTAACAAAGTGTAAAACGACTGCTGAAACATTTTTTTTACATTGTATAATTTAACTTCAGTATCTATGATGTTTTTTTTTAAACATTTAAACTGACTTTAAACATAAAATATTGCAACATTTGCGGTTTAAGAAGTCAACCTTTTTAACGTCGTGTGATCAAAAAGTTTTGTCCTGCGAAACCACTTTATACAAATGTAGTTAACATAATACAACCAAAACACGTTCACTGGCATTAGTACTCTCTATTTAAACCACAAAATAATTCTAACTCAAATCTTATCAGATCCGAGATCCGCTCTCAAACAATACATAACCTTGTCTCAAGTAGACCGTTAATACTTTTATTAACTTACAACATACCTATCTTAAATCGTTCAATTTCGCAATACTAATGTGTAAAGCTGTAGTCACATGACATGGAGATATCTGTATTTCTGACTTAGGAAGAGAAAATCTATAAATAGAATTAGTGTCTTAAAAGGTGGCTAAAAAAGCTAGGACGACATTACCATAGCACCGATGGCCGTTGAGGCAGAAGAGGACGGAAGAGATCATTGTTAGATTCACCACATTTAAGATGAGCTCCTTTAGTTTTGAGTTGAGCTACACGAACACACGTTACACGAACAAGTTAATGGGATTATCTGTTTACTGACTGCATGACTATGATCAATAATTCATTTCAATAAAATATGTAACCTTATTTTATATTTGCACGCCGAAATTAAGAGAACAATTCTGTACATTTTACCAACCTTCTGTACCTTATTTATGCATATAAATGTTTTTTTTTTTAACAAATGCGTGCACTGAATGAATGCGACAGGTCCATTCAATCTTTGTGGCTCATTCCTCAAAAGACCATTTCAGAAATCAATCTCACCAAGACAACATCATCATGATCATCATGATGTTCATCATCATGATGACATCATTGATTTGTGATCGTGATGTTCATCATCATCATGATCTGACCAAGATTATATCTGGACTTTAAAAGAGACTGTGACCTCTGAGTTTGTTTCGGCCTTTCTTGTCAGAGTAGTCAGATAGTAAACACCGACCTCATCTAGTTTTTAAAATATGATTGACGTGTAAAAATGTTTGAAAACCAACCTACTACCATTTATTATGTACTAGCTTCCGCCCGCGGCTTCGCCCGCGAGATATGTCGATAAAAACTATCCTATGTCTTTCCCCGGGATGCAATCTATCTCTCTGCCAAATTTTATCGAAATCCGTTCAGTGGTGTAGGCGAGAAAAGGTAACATACAGACAGACAGACAGAGTTACTTACGAATTTATAATATTAGTATGGATAAGCTGAAGTAGCGGAAGCGTGGTCACGTCAAGACTCGCAATATGTTTACACACAGTCATCGGCTACAGGAAAACTACTTCTAAACAAAGTGAAAATCCCTTGGACAAGGAAGGGGAAGTTACGATCACCAGCGAATATATCACTAAGAATCGGTTCTAGTGTGCGAGACCTCATAGACCTCATCCATTGCTTTCCACCAGGCGAGATCGAGGTCAAGGGCCCGATCGAGGACCCATTTTGCAATAAAATCACCAAAAAAAAAACTGACTTACGTGATCACAGCCTTATCCAATGTGCAACTGATAATGCATGAGTGCAATACCAGAAATTATTGCAATGTTACAATACCTATACATTACTTATTTTATTTTAACTCGGTTTTAATAACTGGTAGAGCGTAGGTGAAAGTCTAATTGGGTTACCAACTGTATCCAATGGATTGAGGAAAACCGTGTATGAGATGATACTTGTCTTTTTCTGTCATCATTATGACTGCCTCAATTCTTTTATTTGATAGAGTCCAGAGACAATATAACTAATCACCTTTGTAGCTACGTGATTTTACTTCTTAGTAATTCTTTTTAGATTGCCGATTCGGCCGAAAGGTTCTGGAGTGGCGACCGCGTACCGGAAGCCGTAGTGTTGGACGGCGTTCCACAAGGTGGACCGATGACCTTGTGAAGGCCGCAGGAATCCGCTAGATGCGGAAAGCACAGAACCGGTCGAAGTGGTGGTGCCTGGGCGAGGAATATCAGCAGTGGACGTCTTTCGGCTGAAACGAATTAATGAATTAATAATTGTTTTAACTAACTTTGTTTTTGGTTAGCATAATTACCTACTTTAGAATATCTCAGTTTGTTATGGCGCTTTGTAACGGTATGTTGCTAGGAACTATTTTATTGTACGTCATCATCATCATCATCATTTCAGCCGAAAGACGTCCACTGCTGGACATAGGCCTCCCCCAAAAGGGGGGGTTTGCCATAATCGCCACGCTTGGCAGGCGGGTTGGCGATCGCAGTATGGTATAGTGGTGGAATGCATAGAGAACGCTGCTGCCCATTCTCCGGTACGCCCCTTAGTCGCCTTTTACAACACCCACGGGAAGTATGGGTCTGAAGTTATTGTACGTATTTTTCCGTAATTTCCTTCTTGTATAGGTGTACATAAATGGTTAAATAAATAAAAAACCACTAACTAAAGAAAGAAGAAAGAAAATACATTTATTTAGTACATACTAATAGACACACAATGCACCAGATAATCAGACAATAGTCGTACATCAGATAAAAACAAAATAAAGATAACAATAAAAAGTACAAAGTCCGATGTAAGAAATTAGCAGGAAAGTGTTTCTCACGTCAGGGATCAGAACGGAATAATAAATCCCGAAAAGGCTCAGTTCAGCAAAAACTGTGCCTGACGCTGGTTTTCAACTGGACCTGATGTGTGAGGTGTCGGATGTAAATTAGTTTTATACTGCATCGTGAAGTGTGTATGCACAATTAAATAAATAAATAATAATAAATTTGTGTCAGATAAACACAGTAACGAATAAGCAATTATAAAGGTGTTGGATCACTCACAAGTAGTTTTGCATAGTAATTTTAACGCAATTAACATGAAGATTTCTTTCTTCGATTATATTGCAGATGACATAACGTTTAAATTACTAATGCAACCTTCAAAATATATCAGAAAAAACTACTCATCACAACATACCAAAAACTACATACAGCAATGTTTTGCCAACGGTCATCTAAGATACGCCTCCGGCAGAGGATAGTTATCTAACAGAAACTCGGCCAATTACGTATCAAATGTTACCAGTCTTGATCTAATAAGTATGTGGGTATTAAGTCCACTTGTGACGTAACTCGACTTTCTGTGACATTGTTGAGATGCATCTTGTATGTCTGTCCGTATGTTACAACATGTGGCGAAACGGCTGGACGGATTATGATTACAAGCATTAGAACGTGTGTTTAATGCGAATTAATATATTTGAATAAGTTAAGTGATTGTTTTGCTGGACCAGTACCTACAATTTTTTTTATTCAATATTGATCATCATTAAAGAAGATTCGACGAAGATGTGCCTCGGACGTTGGTCCCGGCTGTCATTCGTGGATCTTTGACAGTCGTTACGGGTAGTCAAAAGGCCGCAAGTCGACAACCAGTTTTACCAAGGGGTATCGTCTTACCCAGTAACTAGGTTGTGGAGGTCAGATAGGCACTATTATGCAGTAAGACTCGCCAGCAACCTCACTGATTGATTTTAGAGCAGCATGAGATATTCGGAATTTACTGAAATCATGTTACATGCTGTAGGTAATACGCAATGCAAATGCACAAAGCAACCAACCAACCAACTAACCAACCATCTAACTTGAGAAAACACAGAAAACTGGCTAAATAATTGATTGACTAATGATTGCAGTTAGACTTATTATTCTTACTAAATTATGGATTTACCTGCTTCTGCCCACGATTTCACCCACGGGAACGAACTGTTGGAATAAAAACTACCCTATGTCCTATCCCAGATCTTGTTCTATCCGTTTTCATCTAAATCCGTTCCGCCGTTAAGACGTGAAAAGGTAACAGTCTGACAGACAGAGTTACTTTCGTATTTATAATATCACTATGCATTCCTTATTTTCTTACATTGCCCAAAGGTATTAAGAACGAAAGCGGTAATGGACGTCAGATTCCAAGTAGGTCAGATTCCATGTACAGACGCCAGCACATCAAGCTATTTTTCATTCAACTTTGTCGCTGAAGTTTAAGGTTCAAAGTTGATTGGGAAAATTTGACAGTTTCGGGTAGCTTGATTTGCTGGCGTCTGTACGTCATTTTCCAGCTAGGACATTTTTCAACTAGGTCAGATTTTGAGTTAGTAATGGTCTCTGGCCAGAAATAAAGACTACTGGCATTCCTTGGAGGAGGCTTTTACCCGAAGGGGGTCCGTACAAGCTTCATAACATTTTATCTTACAATATTTTACATATTCTCTATAATAATAAAAAAAATAAAAATAAAAAATAAATAAAAATATAAAAAAAAAACTTAACTGTTACCTGTATGGAATAAAATAAAGCTCTATTATTATTATTATAATGGTTTCTGGTACAGTTAGTCGTCGTTTCAGCCGATAGACGTCCACTGCTGGACATAGGCCTCCCCCAATTTGGGGGGGGGGGGGGGGGGTTGCCATAATCGCCACGCTTGGCAGGCGGGTTGGCGATCGCAGTATGGTATGATGGTGGAATAAATAGAGAACGCTGCTGCCCATTTTCCGGTAAGACCCTTAGTCGCCTTTTACGACACCCACGGGAAGTAAGGGGTGGTGCAATTCTTTAAGTCCGGCACCACACAGACAGTACAGTTACTCACATTATTTTAATTCCTTATTGCGGTTAAAGACGTAAATCAGCTGATATGTCAACATCAATTTAGTTAGTATCGAACTCGAAGCCTCATGCACGATTAACGGCCTTACTTTCAACTTCTATACCATATCTAGTCAATATTTTACTACTCGTAAGTGAAGTTAAAACAGTAATAATATGCCTGTTATATACTTACATAACAGTCTGTCTAGCCGTGTTGACTAATGTAAGGTTACGCAACTAACATAGGTAAGTTTGTATAGTTCCTGATAATAAGCAGAACTGCTTCATAGCTTCCCATTACTGTCTTTGGAGATAGTTCATTATTGTCTATAATCAAACATTTGCTTACAGATATGTTCCGCGACTAGTTTTCTCGTAAGGGCCGGTTGTTTCAAACGGTTGGTTAACGTAACATACGTACGTTAAACAATAACGATTACGTCCTCGTTATTTGACGTACGGCAAGGCCATCATTTTGTATTTGTAATATGAAACAACGCTTTTTTTGGTTTGACGATAGTTAGCGCCATTTTTGTCGTATACGCGTGCGTCAAATGGACGTGGTACAACCCGCCCTAAGCATCATGTGTGCCGATTAAAGGGAGATTTTAAATAAATAGTACCGCAAAACTCTTTTAAACGTTGCAAGGAATGAAGTTTGTATGTTACTCATATTCTTGCTACCTTCTCCAATGAGCAAGGTGTGGGAGGAGTGTAAGGACTGGGGATTGAACCTACTACTTCTTGCTCACTAAGTTGATAGTCTTTGTCTTATTGTGCATAAACATGAGCGACACTCGTTGTTGACAGAGGCATCTGCAACCGTCGACGCGTGTCGCTCAGGTGTATGCAGACTTAAGGCTCATTCAAACAGGCGCGACACGCGATAAAATCGCGCTCGACACAATAGCACCGCAAGTCGTGCAACGAGCGGTGCCTTGTCGCGCGCGACTATCGTTGGGATATGCTGCTTCATAACTAAATACAAGTTTTTTTTTATCAGGTATCCCTTTTACAGACACAAATCTAACAAGGACAAAGCCGAGGCCCGAAAAACTACCTGTTGGCCATATATCGTTACGTCTGGGAATAGTCTGCGGCCAGTAGTGCAGAATTCAGTGGTTCTGCAAAACTGCACCATTCGAGCCGCCGAATAAAAAGAGGTTTGTCCTCAGTTTAACTCAAAGCCCTTGACACTACGATAACAATCTCACGTTTACATACATGTTATTAAATATCAAACTGGTACGATGACATAATTTTATTATTATTTTCTTGTTTTTATGCTTCAACTGAGTTTCAGGTCGAGCAACTTTAACACTACACCAACTTTTGATTCTTAAGTACATATCCAGTCTTAATTAAAGTTAATCTGCTTGTAACTATTATTGGATTAAAAATAATACTACTTTTCATCTTATTGCCATAATTTATTATTTATTTCAGGCGACGCAGGCCCATAAATACCTTAACCTAAACCTACATATTTTTATTATAAAATAGTACTTCACTGGCTTGTTTTTGTCGTGTTCTGTGGTACTTGTCCGCGGAAGCGACGGAACACCACGTCCTGCGGCCAGAAGTCTTCATCCATGACGACGGGCAGATAACAATTCGGTACGCGCACCGCGAACGCCTTGAAGTTGACGTTGCGGTGCGACTCCAGTAACTGCACCCTCCGCGTGTACCTCGTCTTCTGGCGTACGTACTCCATGATGTCCTACGCCTTAGTGACGCAATACCTACGCGGTCAAAGTGTATGGATCAACATTTTTTTTTAAATAACAGACGCTTAATTTTAACGCAGGGATTTCTACTCGCTCCGGGCGTCGGGAGCCGCGTGACGACTCCCGGCCACCTCAGGCGCGGGCCTGCGGACGGAGAGTAACGGGTAGCTCACCGTCCGACCGCGCGTACGTATTCCACGCGCACCTCAAGGAAATGTCAGCATGATCTGAAGGAAGTTAGGGCCGAAGCCTGCCGGGTCAGCGGAATTGTCTAAAAGGGTTACTGCTGGCCCGGAACATAAAGGGCTAAGGAAGGTACACGGGTGGGTTTTAGTCAGTAAGAGTCTGACATTTTCTTCCGCTCCGCCGCTGAGTGGGAGGGGGGTCATTTGATGATTTCCAACCCAAAAAAAAGGGTGTTTAGAATCATGTACTGAATCCAAGGTCACCGTTTGCGCGCCAATGTCCCACCATCCTGTATATACGAAACCTAAAAGAAATGAAGGTAGGTACGAGCAATGGTTAAAGAAGTTATTCTTGGCCGGAAATCTCGAAGTAAATGATACAATATTAAAATAATTTACATAAGTCGCAAAGCAGTGGTGACTTACGAGTTGTAAGGTCGTAGGTTCGAACCTAGACTGGCGCTTTACTTAGTGTAAATCATTTCATCACCACTGCTTTCAAAACGGTGAAGGAAAACATCGTGAGGAAACCGGCATGTCTTAGAACCAAAAAATCAAAGACATGTGACGTCTTCCAACCCGCACTGGGCCCGCGTGGTGAATTATGGCCCACTCCCTCTCACAGAGAGGAGGCCTGTGTCCCAGCAGTGGGAACTGGCTTCTGCTATGCTACAGCCGCAGTACATTGTTGAATGTTAAACAAAACAGGTGTAAACGGATCATTATCGGTGTTGATCACACCATGACCACGCATTACCATTGCGTGGTACCAAATTACCATAAAAACGCTATCAAAATTCAGTATACAAGTAGACGCACAGAATGCGGGTCAATGGCACAAACTTACGGCGCACGTATGAAAAGACTTCGTGAGATTTGTGTGGTACAAGTTAAAAGATGCAAGCGATGTTTGTTTGTTTGTGTGGTTTGTGTTTGTTTGTTTTGTTTATGCATGTTCGCCGAGTCGCAAGTAGACTGTTTTTATTCTACTATGCGAAAACGATGCACATCCCTGGTGCGCAGGGTTCGGGCTAGCTCCAGCGGCATTCTGAGGGCATTCGCGCAGAGGTTCGATTGCCAGCCAACCATTGCTGTATGGTTCACATACTGGGCAATCAAAGTACGTAATATGTTTAGGTATGGTCTTTCTTTTTCATATTGTGTGTTTTTATTTTGTTTTATTTTTAAATTTTGTAATTTTTGTACCTAATATGATCCTGTGTTGGTCGAAATAAACGATTTATTATTATTATTATTATTAAAAGCAATTGTTGAAGAACATGATAACTGTTTATCACGTTTTAATGTGAGGTGGTTAGCTATGACATTAACCAGTGGGTACATCTTAAATACAGCATACATAAAGAATCTTTAATAATTATCAGAACAGTGAAAAAAACTGTGTCAGACTAGGAACTGATCTCATAAAGGTTTCGTAACCCTAGAACAACATTACCTAACACAGTTTTTTCTTTATTTCCACCAATTCATTTTGAAGTTTTATTCTTTTAGTATCTTTAATCTATTTATCAAAACGCTTAAAAAGTTTATTTGGTATGTATGTGTGTGAAATAAATTATGTGCATATTGTCCTCTAAATACGCAACCGCTTGAGAAAACGCTGCCGCGTCCTCTCCTCCCAAACACCACACAACTAACCATTTGATATTATATTCTAATCTTTACATAACACCTGATCTACTTAACTGCAAGTATAGTACGTACTCACAGCTTGCACAATTCCCTAAATGTTTACCATGTGCCAAGAGAGTAATGCGCAAACGCAACTTGATCACATAGTCGCATCGTCACATGGAAACGTGGTCACTTTTACCATTACATAACATGGTCAATTGGTTACTGAATATATTAGACTTCTAATAAAATCCTTATAGAGAGGTTACGGAAAACTGCAGCGTATGGAATTGCGACAAAATTAATAACTATGCGTTTTAATTATACGAGTAACTGTTATATAAACGGAATTTGTCGTATGTTTTTTATAAAGATAAGATGTCTCATTTTGGTCTACCTCAAGTATGTCTGCCTTTCTGCTTTGCTGAGTAAACGATGGACAAAACTACATGAGACGTCTAAACCGGTCAGCGGGATTGTCCGAAAGGGTTACCGCTGGCCCGGAACATAAAGGGCTAAGGAATGAACACGGGTGGGTTTTTAGTCAGTAAGAGTCTGACACTCCCTTCCGCTGCACCCAGAGCGGGAAGAGTCATTTGATGATTTCCCATCCTCAAAAAAAATAAAAAAGCCGTCTAAACAATAGCATTTTTATTTCCTGGATATTTTTCAAGTGTGTTCCGCTGTACAGGTAGTAAAAGTGGACTTATTCTTAAAGGATTGGCCTACAATCGCAGTAGAGCGGGAAAAGTGTAAAGAGGACAGGGGAGGCTTTTGCCATGCAGTGGGACAACACAGGCGATTTTTACTTATCATTATAAAATAATAATAAAAAAATTAAGTATTTAATATTTTTTTATTCCCTTTATTAAATTAAATACATATAAATTATATTTTTAAATATTAGTATAAAATAAAAACATTTAAAATATAAAAAATAGTAGCCCATCGGTATCGGGAAAAGGGTCCAAGCTACCGGCGGTCAGGGCTCCAGAGAGAGGAACCTCCTAACAATGCGGGCCGTGTCCAGAAGTACCGCTTTCTTGATCAAGCCCTTGATCCAGAAAGTATATTATTTATATTTTTTTTATTTTATTTTTATTAAAATTATAAAAATTATAATAAAAACATTAAGGAAAATCGCTTACATTCAAAATTACAATAGGGAAGTATCGTGTTATTGGTGAGGTGGTGTTGTTTGTGGCATGGAGGTAGTATTAAACTATTCGATACGTGTAGCGTGTTTTTTTTTTATGTGACACTGACATGCAATCCATTGCTTTGAGGGGCAAATCTCTGGTTAAAAATCCCCATGGATACTCTGCTTCTAGGAAAGGTACGCAGTTTCCAGAAGCAGTGTATCCACGAGGTTTGCAACGTTCAACGGCCCAGAAAGGAAGGAAGGGGAACAGGAAGCTGGGGGCTTAGTGAATAAAGCCACGGCATATTTAGAGGGGAGAAGATGATCCACTATTTAATTTAGTGTTAAATTAACCCAACAGTCTCAAACACAGAAAAGTTAACCCAGAAAACTAGTTTTCTCACTAAGTTCATCCGCCCAGCATTATAATAATGAAAAATGTCATAATCTCTTACACAAATCTTTCAATTTACCAACCGTTGCAGACATGCACACCATAAAGAAATGCCGACGCTAATTAACATAATTAGACCTTTTATATTCAACGTTTTATTGATGGTTGTATTGTAATCACTTCATTAGGACTTATTAATTATAAATGTATGAATTTAACGAATCTTCCTAATGCTTAAAATAAGAAGTTAAGTTATATATATTTCAGCTGAAAGACGTCCACTGCTGGACATAGGCCTCCCCCAATTTTGGGGGGGTTTGCCATAATCGCCACGCTTGGCAGGCGGGTTGGCGATCGCAGTATGGTATGATGGTGTAATGCATAGAGAACGCTGCTGCCCATTCTCCGGTCTCCCTTAGTCGCCTTTTACGACACCCACGGGAAGTATGGGGTGGTGCTATTCCTTAAGTCCGGCACCACACAGACTTTGGTTTAATAAAATTGTATAATTCTTGAGATGTCATCGTTGCTATTCGATTAATTAATCATTGTTGTAGTTTACTGTTTTTAATCAAAGTTCTCTAAGTTTTCTACCGCGTTTTTGGCAATAAGGTTTTTATTATTATTATATTAGTAACGATTTTATTGCCACTTAGATTATAATCAATGCTCAAAATAGCAAATACCTACCAAACAAAAAACCGGGCAAGAACGAGTCGGACTCGCGCACCGAGGGTTCCGTAACATCCAGATTTATACATAAGGTTTATGTTTATGAAATTTTTTATTTTTTTTTATTTTTATATTTGAGTAGATTGAATGAAAGGTAAATTGCGGTTTACGATTTATGACGTATTAAAAAAAACTACTTACTAGATCTCGTTCAGACTAATTAGTTTTATCATTGGAAACCTCAATATCATTTTTGAAGACCCATTCATAGATAACCCCCACACGTATGGGTTTCATGAAAAAAACATTTTTGAGTTTCCTTTCTAAGTATGGCGAACCCTCAAAATTTATTGCTTTTTTCTATTTTTGTGTGAAAATCCGAATGCGGTTCACAGAATACATCTACTGACCAAGTTTCAACAGTATAGTGCTTATAGTTTCGGAAAAAAGTGGCTGTGACATACAGACGGACAGACAGACAGACAGACAGACAGGCATGACGAATCAATAAGGGTTCCGTTTTTTGCCATTTGGCTACGGAACCCTAAAAATGATCCCGGGCGTTAATTGCGGAAATGTAATTTTAACATGATGAATTATAAGCATTTTTTGTAAGTATAAATTTTCGTAAATATTACTGCAACAGAAGAACTTGAAATACTACTTACTCGATATTTTTTTTTTATCTTCTTGAGGAAAATATGATGAATATAAAAAGATTGCCCGTCTTTTAAATTACCATATTTTTTATTTATAATGGCTAATGGCGTTACGGGTCGTCAGAAGCCCGATAGTCTGACAACCAGTCTTACCAAGGGGTATCGTATTACATAGTAACTAGGTTGTGGAGGTCAGATAAGCAGTCGCTCCATGTAAAATACTGGTATTCATTCAGCTACATCCGGTTAGACTGGAAGCCGACCCTAGGCAGATGAATTGCTTACTTACTAAATATAATACGGCATTAACCCACAGTCTTATCATAATTATAAATCTAGCATGTACCTTAATAATATAAAAATCACCAGTAGTAAAGAATCTGAGAAGTTACATATTTAATTGCAGAGATGCAATTAAATTAATGTAAGTTCTGGGCGTGAAATGAAATATATTGTTCGAGTTATTATGATAAATTGAGAAATATTAATGTGATGTAACTGTGCATTAAATGCAATCATTTATTAGGGTTCCGTACCCAAAGGGTAAAAACGGGACCCCATTACTAAGACTCCACTGTCCATCTGTCTCAAAGTCAAAGTCAAAAGTCATTTATTTGCATAAATAAGGTACAGAAGGTTGGTAAAATATACAGAATTGTTCTCTTATTCTGCCTTTAATTTCGGCGTGCAAATATAAAATAAGGCTACATATTTTATTGAAATTAGTTATTGATCATAATCATGCAGTCAGTAAACAGATAATCCCATTAAATTTGTGTCATTGAATTAAATAAATGTCACTTTAAAATTAAAAAACAAAAAAAAAAGGTAATAAAAAGAATAATCATAAATGTCAATAATAATCATGTCAATAATGGGAGGGATTCGGCACACAATAATAATAACCATAATAAATTAAAAAATGACCGTGCAACTTACAAAACTTACAATTTATAATCCAAAAATTCATATACACTATAAAAGCATTTTTCAATTAAAAACCTCGTCAAATTATTTTTAAATCTAGAAAATGGTAGCGTTTTTATAGAATTTGGTATTTTGTTATACAACTTTATGCACATAATATAGCTGTTGTTGCCTGTAAATGTGAGATTCGTCCTCGGTTGAAATAACTTATTAGTATACATAGATCGTGGGGCATAGTAGCTTGTAGCTTGTTGAAAAAGTCTCTTATGTTTGAAAACAAATATACACGATCCTAATATATAAATACATGGTAGAGTCAATATTTTATATTTCCTAAAGAATGGACGACATGATTCTATTTGCTTCAGCCCAAATATAACTCTTAGACACTTTTTTTGCATTACGAATGCTTGATCAATCTCCATACAACGACCCCACAGGATAATACCATACCTTAGAGTGGAGGTTATATAGCCATGGAAAGCCGTTATTGCAGCATTTCTAGATACCTCGCTGCTTATACGCCTCAAAGGGTATATAAAATTATTTATTTTAGCACAAATGTCATTTATATGATTTTTCCATGAACAAAATTTATCCAGATTTATTCCAAGAAACTTAACAGAATCAGTTTCTGCCAGGGCGACCCCTTTATAAGATATATTTAAGGCCAGCGGTTTTGATCGACAGGTATTAAATTGCATAAACTTTGTTTTATTAATATTAACTTTTAAATTATTAGCCTCTAGCCACTCTATAGTTCTTTGAAGAGCAATATTTATTTCTTGTTCGTACGAACTTTTATCTTGTCCTTTAATTATAATTGTAGTATCGTCGGCAAATAGTACACATTTATGATTTATAACTTCTGGGAAATCATTTATGTAAAGCAAAAACATTGGCGGCCCTAAAATACTGCCCTGTGGCACGCTATATCTATAAACATACACGAAGATTGAAGTGATTCTAACGTCTGTCTGTCACCAGGCTGTATCTCATGAACCGTAATAGCTAGACAGTTGAAATTTTCACAGATGATGTATTTCTGTGGCGGCTATAACAACAAATACTAAAAACATAATTAAATAAATATTTAAGGGGGGCTCCCATACAACAAACGTGTTTGTTACGGCGTTTTTGCCTTGTGGCACGGAACCCTTCGTATGCCACCACTCCGACTCGCACTTGGCCAGTTTTTTGTGTTGAAACGCAAGACCGTAAAGTCTATGTACTGAATATAATTGGATTGTATCATCTCTTTTTAGGTATATTTTTTAGGTATGTGCTCTCGAATTTGTTAGGTAACATCCTGTGTTATTTCGTCAAGTGAAGAAGAAACAGATTAAGTGGCTCGTCGGTTGCTTCTATGGTGAAATTTAGTGGTTGCTACTTGAATCATATTTTGGACTAGTGCTGTGTCCGCGACTTTGTTCGCGTGCATATTGGATTTCAAGGGTTTTAATTTTTTTGCGCGGAACCCTAACTCATCATCTGCCTAGCCTTTTCCCAACTATGTTGGGGTCGGCTTCCAGTCTAACCGGATGCAGCTGAATACCAGTATTTTACATGGAGCTACTGCCTATGACCTCCACAACCCACTTACTGGGTAATACGATACCCCTTGGTAAGACTGGTTGTTAGACTTTCGGGCTTCTGACTACCCGTAACGACTGTCAAAGATCCACGAATGACAGCCGGGCCCAACGCCTTAACGTGCTTTCCGAGGCATGGAGGGGTCTCGGTATGTAAAAATGGTCATCCATCCACATACCAACCGCGGGAAGCGTAGCTTAACCTGGTCGATAGACCTGTGCGCCTGTTATTATTTAGCCTCGGGCCCCTAACTATTTTTATAAAATAATGGTTTATGTAGTAAGTAGTAATAAAATAATGGTTTATGTAGTAAGTAGTAATAAAAGTAAAGTCTAGATGTTTCGGAGATCAGCCGGAACAAACAGTCAGACAAACAGACAAAAAACAAATTGTTGTTTTGTTGTAAATACTATATTATGTTACTTTCATAATGCATTTAGTAAAAAGTTGTTATTTTGACATTCCAAACAGACATTTCAATTTAATTTATTGTATGTATAGATTAGATAAAAGGACTGAATATGAATTTAACACAAAATGACAAAAGCACATCACTACACATCACATCTAATATAGTTCTCACTAAGTACTGGGACTCAGATCTCTCTGAGAGAAAGAGAATGGGATGCATCCACCACACGGACCCATGTCTGACACTCCCTTCCGCTCCACCCAGAGCGGGATGATTTCATTTGATGATTTCCCATCCTCAAAAAAAAAAAGCCTAGATATTATAAGTATCAGCTACGTCTCTTGTGTCACTAGATTGAATTAGTAGATACGGGCATTTTATTTACAAACATTATCTTCCACTATACGTCTCGTGTCTAAGTATTCACAGCCGCAAGCGTCGACTGATCAGGTTAAGCTACTCTTACCATGACGACGGATGGGTGGCCTTCTTTTGCATACCGAAACCCTTCCATGGCTCAGACAGCACGTTCAGCCGTTGGTCCCGGCTGTCATCTTTGACAGTCGTTACGGGTCGTGAGTAGCCCGAAAGTCTGACAACCAGTCTTACCTTACCAAGGGGTATCGTATTACCGATTTAAACTGGGTTGTAGAGTTCAGATAGGTAGTCGCTCCATGTAAAATATTGGTATTCAGCTGCATTCGGTTGGACTGGAAGCTGACCCTAATATAGTTGAGAAAAGGCTACGCATACTAACTATCTCCCATCTATTCCCTTCATATCTGAATCATCGATTGCCAATTGACAAATCAATTACTTCTCACATCGCATTTAACTATCGCAATATGTCAAAGGTTACTAGTCCAGATCAGCTGTTCACTGTTAATGTCCACCTTTCACTGAAGCTTTGTAATGCTACCGATGATATTCAAGCTTAATACATAGTTTCAATCCATTGAAATTGTACACTTTGAAATCCATACTAATATTATAAATTCAAAAGTAACTCTGTCTGTATGTTACCTTTTCACGCCTAAACCACTGAACGGATTTCCATAAAATTTGGCAGAGAGATAGATTGCATCCCGGGGAAGGACATAGGATGGTTTTTATCGACATACCTTGCGGGCGAAGCTGCGGGCGCAAGCTAGTGTTATAAATGTGAAAGTTTGTGAAGATGTTTGGATGTTTGTTACTGTAACCGTTGAACAGATTTAGATGAAATTTGGTATAGAGATAGTTTGAGTCCCGGGAAAGGACATACGATAGTTTTTACCCCTAAATTTTCACGGAATCTAAACTAACGCGGGTGAAACCACGGGGCACTGCCAATTTTAAATAATAGACGTCGCACACAAGAGTGTAGGTTCGAACCCAGTCAGGCGCTTTAATTTGTTTAAATTATGTCATCACCACTGCTCTCAAAATTGTAAAAGAAAACATCGTAAGGAAGCCGGCATGTCCTAGAACCAAAACATCGAAGACATGTACATCTATCAACCTGCACTGGGCCCGCGTGGTGGATTTGGCCTAGGGATAGCAGTGGGCACATTATAAACGGCTCGCATCGCATCGGATCGGAAAGGATACGAACGGACGCGGCGACAGCCGATCGCGTCCGGCAGCAAGACGCCAAGACCCCATCTGTCATAAATCATAATCATAAATCTGTTCAGTGGTTTAAGCATGAAAAGGTAACATACAGACGGAATTACTTTCGAATTTATAACTATTACACGCACTAATCTTGTCTGTGTGGTGCCGGACTTAAGGAATACCACCACCCCATACTTCCCGTGGGTGTCGTAAAAGGCGACTAAGGGGCGTACCGGAGAATGGGCAGCAGCGTTCTCTATGCATTCCACCATCATACCATACTGTGATAGCCAACCCGCCTGCCAAGCGTGGCGATTATGGCAAACCCCCCCCCCCCCCTCTTTTGGGTGAGGCCTATGTCCAGCAGTGGACGTCTTTCGGCTGAAGTGATGAGTGTGATGACACACACTAATATTTTATAGGCGAATGTTTATAAAGTGTGTTTGTATGCTTGTTACTTCTTCACGTACTTAACGGCTGAATGGGTTTGGATGAAATTTTGCACACAGATAGTTTATAACCAAGATTAACACATAAAATACTTTTTTTATCCCCATTTTCCCACGGGATCGAGACTTATCCGGGTAAAACCACGAGGCGCTGTTAGTATTCCATAAAGTATGGATAAACCTACATTGGTACATAGGAAACGTCAGAAGCTATTAAGTGCACGGTTCCTTTCATGGTTCATTGGTTTCCTTCATTTTTTTCGTTTTCTATATTATAGAGGTATGAGGAACAGGATGTAAAGTTCACTCATCCTCTATACTATAGAAAAGGGAGGATCCTCCGACCAGACGTGTGTTGTGTCTGTCGGGCAACTGCCCGATGATTCATGTCGGGCCGTTGTATCTATGCTAGTTGCGCGGTAAACTCTGCTTGCGAGATGCAGAATTTTGCGTGACGTCAGTATGACGCGTTATTCGCATGTGGCGTTGTAGATACCGCTACAGGTCGTTTCCTAAGGAGAAGGGACATCAAAAAACTCCACTGATTTGTTCGATGTAATGGCTTGGCTTAATCCCTTACTACCAACGAACATGTTCTACAATAAGACTTAAGTCAATTCGACTATACACGGGCCCAAAAAATCTGACGTGCGTAAGCGTTGTTAATTTTTATTAAAACTGATTAAAGACTGGGGAAACCCCCACTCGTCGTTTCAGCCGATAGACGTCCACTGCTGGACATAGGCCTCCCCCAAATTTGGGAGGGTTTGCCATAATCGCCACGCTTGGCAGGCGGGTTGGCGATCGCAGTATGTATGATGGTGGAATACATAGAGAACGCTGCTGCCCATTCTCCGGTACGACCCTTAGTCGCCTTTTACGACACCCACGGGAAGTAAGGGGTGGTGGTATTCTTTAAGTCACACAGACCACCCCCACTACGGTAGACCAATCAGACTATACACACGCAATACTAAACTGCTAATTAATAGATTATTATAACTCTTAGACCACGTAAAAATACCGCGGTGGGATCTTATCGCGATTGAGAACCCAACAGAGCGCAAACGCGCGAAAAAATCGCAAAAAATAATCTCCAACATTTTTACGTCCGTACGAATGTGGCCTTAGCCATCTCTACCTTTTTAAGTACTCTCTTAAAGCCAGATCATATTTATATAATAAACTTAGTTCAATTAAGTCTATACATTAGCCAACATTTTGGGTGAGTCGCAAAAAGATGATAATCACTAAGCGATAAAATTATCTATTTCGTAAAAACTATTACGATTAATTTTTGTCAAATCATCAACAAGATGGTTCATTTTGTACCATTGCACAATTCCTTTGAGTATCTATTGAGCAAGTCAAAAATTATTTTGGTTTTGGCTCATTGCGTAATTAGTTAGTAAATTAGTTTGATTTCCGCTAGCGCGAAATACACGCCTATGCGGCTTTCTCTCAGGTTTAAATATAGTTTTTTTAATGATGATGAGATAATTAAACTTCCTTCATGTTATAAATGATGTTGCTTGCTCGGTGGATGACGGATCTTCGGCTACAGGTGTTTAATTGTATAAATCAATATTAATGAACCGCAAACGCTTACTATCATCAGTGACATAGCTTACTAGAAGAAGACCTAGAAAATGTCTCCATTCAAGGTAGTTTTAACTCAGCATTGAATGTTTGAATGATGATGATGTTTATCGTCATTACCTATTCACAATGACTTAATATGCTTGAAATAGGCTTATCACGAAACTTCCGCAAAGTTCAGGATTAGACTCAAAAACATGAATGACGAGAGGCATTTTGAAGCCAAGGCTTGTCATAAATCAAATCATTATTATCATCTAAAATTAATATCCTTAATTTACTTCCGTAATGGACACATTTGTCTGTGTGGTGCCGGACTTAAAGAATAGCACCACCCCATACTTCCCGTGGGTGTCGTAAAAGGCGACTAAGGGGCGTACCGGAGAATGGGCAGCAGCGTTCTCTATGCATTCCACCACCATACTATACTGCGATCGCCAACCCGCCTGCCAAGCGTGGCGATTATGACAACCCCTCCCCCCCCTTTTTGGGGGAGGCCTATGTCCAGCAGTGGACGTCTTTCGGCTGAAATGAATGGACACATACATGCATACTTAATGAACCTACAATGATTCCACTGCTGGGACACAGCCCTCCTCTCTGTGAGGGGGAGTGAGCCGTAATCGACCACGCGGGCCCAGTGCAGGTTGGTGAATGTCACATCGTCTTCGAATTTCTGCTTCTAGGACATGCCGGTTTCCTCATGGTTTTTAGGGTTCTGTACCAAAATGGTAAAACGGAACCCTTATGGTGAGACTCAGTCTGTCCGTCTGTCTGTCGCAGCTGGATGTTATTATCTCAAGATGCTATCAACTTGAAATTGGAAATAGTTTTAGATGACGTTTGCCCAACTATTTTGCAAATAAGAAAGAAATAAAAATATACGTATTTTTTTTGCAACAGGGACTGAAAGGTCTGAAAAATTTGAATTAGGGCTACTAGGGCATGTAGGGTATCATATGAAAGAACGCAATTTGCAAATTCTTAAACATTTTTCTTTTTTTTAGGCCGCATAGTTTTCGACTTTTGATGAAAAATGTAAAAAAAATACCGTTCTTATCTCCGAAGTTTGCAAAGAGAAAAATCTGAAATTATTTTATGTGATAGAAATGTATGTAAAGATTACAGGAAAAATAAAAAGAAGTCTCTAAATAGCACACTTTTTCAGAAATCATCAACAAAATTTACATTAGTTCCACTATCGGTCAAGAGATGGCGCTGACATAAAACTGCAATATTCTACACTTCAGTGAACAGTGTTAAAATTCTCTAACGAATATAGGCCTCGCCGATGAAAATTTAAAAACATGATGGTACGGAACCCTCGGTGCGCGAGTCCGACTCGCTCTTGACCGGTTTTTTTTCTTCACTGTTTTGGGAGCAGTGGTGATGAAATTAAATACATACACAAAGTAAAGTAATGGACTACTTATAGTTAATATAAGTCAGAAATCACCAACCCGTCTTGAGAAAGCGTGGTGATCAGTGCTCGTGCCTTCTCTGTATAAGAAGAGACCTTTGCCCAGCAGTGGGACTATAATAGGCTGGTATTACTAATAGACAACTTCATTGCCTGACACCTAGGTCCATCTGCCTAAGTTTAATATAAAGCAATCGTTTAAATACTTTTGTCGATCTCATTACATCAATTAGAAACCTCATCTTTCAATTATAACAGATTAGCAGTGTCTCGCGGTTTTGCCCGCATAAGTGTCGATCCCGTTCGAAAGACACGTGGCGCCATCTACTAACATAATAACGTTATTGTTGTTTTCCTCGGGAACAGGACTTTTTTCGGGATGAAAGGTACCCTATGTCCGTTTCTGTACACCTGACAAAATGATATGCAAAATTTCAGGATGATCGGTTCAGTGGTTTAGGCGTGAAAAGGTAACAAACAAACTTACTTTCGTATTTATAATATTAGTTAGGATAGATATTTCGGTAAATGAAACCAGTTAATTGATTTCTACATTAAAATTTGTGCTTGCATAATAACCATTAGAAATTGATAAGACATATACTCGTTTTTATTCCGGTTGATTTTATCTTAATTTCTTTCCGGCATTAAGCATTTCTTTATGCTTCCAAATTACCTTTAAGTACTTATTTCTAAATAAATTATGATTGAATTAAGTACAAGTTACTAAAATATTTATAAAATTTAAATAAGTAGTGGTAAGGGCTAGTGGCTAAGGAACTGTTCATTTATTACGAAAGACTTTGTGGGGGGAGAGGGTCCAAACAAGTCTTATTTTTTCTTACGTACGAAGGCTCTAGATTGTTCTTACGTAAGATAACATAAGTAGGTAAGCAAAAATTATAAGTTTTTTTTTTTAATTTTGCTACTTTTTCTTTACAAGATTGGTACATACTGATCTTATACCTATATGGTTCAGGGCGGGGGGGGGGGGGGGTAATTCAAGTTTTCTTTTTCTTACGTAGGGGGAAATGTACGACGATGGGACTGGACTCATACCGCGAGGGCTGGTTTGAGGTGGCGCGGGAAAAGAGTTCCTGGAAGGACTTGGGGGAGGCCTTTGCCCAGCAGTGGGACAGTATAGGCAAAAAAAAAGGGGGAAATGGGTGAACAGCCCCTAAATGATAACAGCCACACGGTTCTATCGAAGGTGAAGCTCCGCTTGCCGCGGCCGATTCGTGGATAGGTGACCATTCATTACCGAAAGCACGGAAAGCACGTTAAACCGTTAGTTCCGGCTGTCATTTGTAGATCTTCTTACTAAGGGGTATCGTATTACCCAGTAAATGGGTTGTGGAGGTGGAGGTGGTCGCTCCATGTAAAATACTGTTAATACCAGTATTTTACATAAATACCGTGGATATGGTTAGACTGATAGCCGACCCTAACATAGTTTGGAAATTCTAGGCAGATAAATCAAAAGTCATTTATTCAAACTAGGCTGAGAATCAGCACTTTTCGATTGTCGAAATTACAAAACACATTCCCCCAAAACGCCCGCCCATCACTTCTTCTTCTGCATAATGTTTATAAACATGATAAACTTATCATGGATGACAATTTGTTTTATTCCTTACCACCAAATTTTGTCTTGCATAGGGTCGCAGCATAATGCTGAGCGATAGCCGTTTTGCGTGGATGTGACGCATGTTTCCCCCAACCCTTTCTTATTTTTTTTGTTTATGTTCTTCATTGCGTCATGTTTACCGCAAATAAATGTATTTTCTTTCTTTCTAAATTAATAATAATATAATATAATATATTCGACAACTATCACACAACGCCGTCTAGTCCCAAGCTAAGCAGAGCTTGTGTTATGGGTACTAGACAACTGATAAACATACTTATATATTTCTAAATACATACATATTATAGATAAATTACACCCAGACACAGAACAAATGATCATGCTCATCACACAAACATTTGTCCTGGGTGGGAATCGAACCCACGACCTCCGGCATAGCAGTCAGGGCCACTAACCACTAGACCAACGGGCCAGTCAGCAATTACCTATTAGATGATCATGATTACCGATTCGATTCGACTCGACAACATTCGATTCGACACATTCGATTTCGACGACATCATCAGCTCTTTGACAGTTTCGATTTAGGTACTACTTCCAGGATGTTACCGCCCATCATTTAGAAAGCCCAGCCAGCGAAATAAGCTATCAAAAAATTTCGGAAGTCGGTGACAAAAAACAAAAACTAAAAAAATACAGATCCCAAGAAACTAATTCAAAATTATGAAATAACTTTAAATTAGTCCATATCTTGAAAATTACTGAATCGGTTTTGATGAAACTTGCACTGTTCCCCAAGTTGAAGTAAATGTAGGCCTATAAAAAAATGGTCACGATCCGATTAATAGTTGCGGAGAAATGCGTGGACATACATAAATCTATAAAATTTTGTATATTTGTTTGGAAGCCTTAATAGATTGTCATGTATGAATATAATGCAGTTCCTATAATATTACATACGTACGTGTCGAGTTGATAACCTCCATTTTTTTGAAGTCGGTAAAAATAGATATCAGTTACAAAACCTCCAATTCGCCACGCAAATCTCGTTCGTACTTAAAGAAAAATGTAGTAAGTATACAACAGCTATTTACCCCTTATAAGGACAAAATTGCCTTAGAATAACTATGTCATATCCTCCTTAAAAAACACAGGATGGTCTGATCTGATTGGTCAACGCACTAAGTTATATCTCTACGATCTATAAAACATCATTTAATTTAATTGAATCGTTGCATCACTAAACAAAACTGCACTAAAGTTGTACTTAAATAGTGATGTCCGTATATCGATAGGAATTAACCTGTCTGTTTTATGATTATATTTATGAATTGCAGCTTTAACGATTACATTGTTGATTTTATGACTGTTTAGTAACATGGTTATGTGGGGAATCGTCGCAAGCGCGAGTCCCTTTCTCTCGGTGTGATGACGATGCTAAAAGACTTCATCAATTCTTCAACTCAGCCTGTCGCAGTTCACTGTTGAATTTCAAGCTATATCGGTAACTTCAGTTCTTTTCAATGACTTAATGAACTTCGGTATTCCGTGTGAGCAATTTTTCAAACGCATCATGTGCCCTTCTCGGTAAAAGCTCGCCTCTGCTGTAGACACTCGCAATACTTGAGGCGGTATGCGTTGTCAACCCTTAAAATGAACTTGAGTATCTTCAAAATCAAAAGGCATTTATTTAAACCAGGCTGTGAATTAGCGCTTTTTGAACATCAAAATTACATAAGACATTCGCCCAAAAACTCCCTCCCTGAAGGGAAGGGAATTTTGAATTTTGATAGAAGATGTGGTGCAACAAACTCCCCAGTAGCACAGCTGTCTGTTCAGTTAGAATAACTTGATCATATACAATCGTATGCAATTAACATTACGAAACACAAAACACTAAATTAAATGATGTGCCTTATCGATCAATCAATCAATCAATCAAAACGTTTATTTCGGACAATAACAATCCATATTTTGTTAGCAGATACAATATTTTAATCTATGTTAGTACACGTAATAATATAAATTATTGTAGTAGTATTAATAAAAATTAAATTAAAATCAAACCAACAATTAATTAGAATTAAATTAAAATCACCTTATGCATTAAAATCAAAGTTAAAATAAATATTAAAATCAAAATTACAATCAAAATTAAAACCAAAATCACAATCAAAAATAATTACAAATTAAAAAAATACTGAAATTAAATCAAAATCAAATCAATTAAATCATAATTTAAATAACAATTAAACCAAAATCAAACTATATCAAAAATAAATAAAACTTGACCATACCTCTTCTACATAAAATACACACATCAAAAGTGTCTAGGGATCAAGCATTTTTATGCGGATTTCTTGAGATTGAGATGTGGCTTTGTAATAAATTTATGATTTTATAAATTTATATGGATCCTTTTTGGTGCATTTCATAATTTGAATCAGGAACTGTGAATCAAATTCGAGTAAAAGATGAAAATCAGCTGTCAATATTTTCCCTATAAAAACATACAACGCATTGAAGACATTATTAGTGCTACTGTTTCCCTACTACTGATTAAAACCAACGTTATTATGGAGCGGCGACGTCATTTAAGCAGGGAAGAAATGCTCAGAGCCGTGGGAATGATAGAAGCTGGTTCCCGGCAACGTACTGTGGCTTTAGCTCTGAATACAAGTCAGAGTGTTATCAGTCGACTTTGGACACGTTACCGAAGCACTGGTACCGTGGCTGAGCGCCATGGAGGACGGTATCGCTGCACCACACGGAGACAAGACCGATACATTCAAATCTTAACTCGAAGAGCTCCAACAATAACCGCCATGATGTTAGCCGTGAGGCTTCATCACTCTTCAGGGAACTTAATTAGCGACCAAACAGTCAGAAACCGCTTGCATGAAGTGAACCTTCATTCCCGAAGACCGCTACGGGTACCACCTATAGCAATGCACAATCGTAGGATTCGATATCAATGGACTCTTGAACACAGAAATTGGGCAGAAGAACAATGGCGTTTCGTGTGCTTTTCTGATGAGTCTCGTTTTGGTATGAGACCGGATACAAGACGTATACGACACTGGAGAACCCCTGGACGCCAACAGCGATTAAAATCCTTCCAGGAAGTCCATCCTTATAGTGGTGGAACCATCATGGTATGGGCGGGTATTTGGATCGGCGGAAGAACTGAGTTGATTTGGATCAGAGGCAACCTCAACGCTCAAATTTATGCTGAGACGATTGTATCAGACGTCATCGTTCCTCTACAAGTGCAAATCGGTCCCTTATTTCAGTTAATGCATGATAATGCACGACCGCACACCGCAAGAGTTGTAAGACAGACTCTCGCCGCAGCTAACATCAATGTCCTGCCCTGGCCTGCTCAGTCGCCAGACTTGAACCCGATTGAGCATGCATGGAATATGCTACAGAGAAGAGCTCTGCCGAATATGGAGGGTATCCAGTCGCAAGAAGACCTTTTTTTGTTGTTGCAACGAACATGGGCGGCCATTCCACAGCGTGATTTGGATGAACTCATTTTGAGTATGCCAAACCGATGTTCTTGTGTTGTTAGTGTTCGCGGTAGAAACACGGATTATTAATTGTTTAAGTTACCCAATAAAATTTTAAAGAAAACTGTTATTTCAGTCTTTTTTCGAACTTTTGTGTTAGTGGTTCAAATGTCAAAAATCCCTTTATTAGGAAAATGGCAAATTTCTTTATTAATGCAAAGGTGACTTGGTTTATCGTTACTGTGACAAACGAAAACACTTTATTTGATGAATCCTTAAAGAAAATTTTAATTAATATCAATCAGGAGAAAAGTTATTGCAAAAATATATGTTGATCCCTAGACACTTTTGATGTGTGTATTATGTCAGCCTTATATCAGCTTGCACACGCCAAGATACCAACAAATTCGCATATCAAACAAAACATCTGTTTAATGTCCCAATATATGCAGCAACCCACTATAGAAATGGTTTCGTTAAAATCATCTCTCTAATTTTTATAAGTAACTAGCTGCGAAATATCGGGATAAAAAGTAGCTTATATGTTAATCCAGGATGTCAGCTACCTCTACACAAAATTTTATCAAAATTGGTTTAGCCGTTTTAGCGTGAAGAAGTAACAAACACACACTCACAAACTTACGCCTTTATAATATTAATGTGATTGTCCTCCAGAACGTATTTCGGCCACGGCGGCCAATCTTAACGGAGACTAGCCTTCGACGCGGGAGATATTATTGTACACAAGTGTGTGCGCAGACGCCGATGCTCGTCCCTCACTTCCATAGTCCGAAGGGACGACAATCCGATACGGCCGAAGAGAGATCAGGCGCAGGATCAACAGCCAATCCTGCTTTCCGAGGCACGAAGGTGTCATCCCAACTCCTTTTTTTTTGCGGATGGTAAATCATCGAATGACCCCTCCTGCTCTGGGTGGAGCGGAAGGGAGTGTCAGACTCTTACTGACTAAAACCCACCCGTGTTCCATCCTTAGCCCTTTATGTTCCGGGCCAGCGGTGACCCTTTCGGACAAATACCCTTACAAACAAAACCTTGTAAGGGCTATGGTTTCATATAAGGTTTATATTGTGCGCTGCTTAAGCCACAGGCCCTAACAGTGCTATGTTATAAGCCTATTTAAACTTTAAGAGCATTCATACTTGTAAAATATTTTTATAGAGGTATATAAGAAAACGTTATTTAATATTAATAAGAGCAGTGGCATTACAAGCGCCTTTTACAAGTATAATTGCCTTTGATTAGTACTTATAAATACAATTAGTAAGAACATTTGATCTTAGAAGTGACTATACACGATCAGCTGCCGCGTATTTTATAACTATTGCGAGTTGAACAGTGTAATTGAGTTTCGATATATTTCCAAAACAAAATCGATAACCAATTACACCTCTAGTAGGAACCTGCCTTATATCACGAATATTATACACGAATATTATTAAGAGCAGAGCAGTGGTGGCCAAGTGGTAACGGCCGCGACTTACGAGTTGTATGTCGTAGGTTCGAACCCAGACAGGCGCTTTACTTTGTGTAAATTATTTAATCACCACTGCTCTCAAAACCAAAGAACCAAAAATTCGAAGACATGTGACATCTGCCAACCCGCACTGGGCCCGCGTGGTGGATTACGGCCCACTCCCTCTCACCGAGAGGAGGCCTATGTCCCAGCAGTGGGAACATTATAGGCTGATTATGTATGTTATGTATTATAAAGGCGAAAGTTTGTGTGTGTGTGTGTTTGTAAGTTTGTTACTTCTTCACGCTCAAACGGCTGAACCAATTTTGATAAAATTTTGTATGGAGGTAGATGATACCCTGGATTAAGATATAGGCTACTTTTTATCCCGATATATCCACGGAATCGACATAAACCGCGAAGCGCAACTAGTAATAAATGATTCACATTATCTGACCAGCACTGATCCACATTGGGCCATAAACTTTAATAGCCAAGTAAATGGTTCAACCTGGAACAGGACACTTCAAATTGCTAGTGAAAGTCTTCGATTTACTTGGCAGTTATTAGAGAAACTGATAAAGAGATAGGTAAGACTTGTATGGGTCAGAATCTAGGTAGATTCCGGCAGTGTGACGTCACTGTGATTGGATGCAGCAGCTCAGTTGCATATAATGCCGTTATAATCTTAGTTTGGCGTTAAACCAGTTGACCAAATGTTACATTATCTTTGTTAAGGATAGGATTACGAGCAGGTATCAGTAAAAAATACTAAAAAAAAAAACTTTTTTTGGGTATAACATAAATGCTGCTTTGTAATTTGCCATGACATTTTCATAAAACCCTGTCAAATAGATATCTCAAAAAAATACCCTTGACCTTTGCAGTTCAATAATAATTATTTCTATAATTCTAATTCGGCTAAAACCAGTTGACCAAGTGATAGGATATGAATCGGAGCTACATCTTGCAGAAACAGTTGAAAACAATTGGCAACAATATATAGTGCTTTGTAAATTCGAGTGCATGCTATAAACTATTCATAACTATATACTAAATACTTGGTTGAACCTTTGCATTTAAATAATAACACTTTAAATAATCTATTTCGGTGGTATATTTCTGGTGATGGTGGTGGTTTTTTTTATATTTCTAGGGGTCCGTGGCTAAATAATAACAGCCGCACAGGTCGATCGATCAGGTTAAGCTACGCTTGCCGCGGTTGGTCTGTGGATGGGTGACCATCTTTACATACCGAGACCTCGCCCAGAAAGCACGTTAAGCTGTTGGTCCCGGCTGTCATTCGTGGATCTTTGACAGTCGTTACCGGTATTCAGAAGCCCGAAAGTCTGACAACAGGTCTTCCCAAGGGGTATCGTATTACCCAGTAATTGGTATTCAGCTGCATCCGGTTAGACCGGAAGCCGACCACAACATAGTTGGGGAAAGGATTTCTAGGTGCAGTACTAAATAAGGTAATTTATCGATTCAGGCACATCACTTTACTTTCACAACACTGACTCACAACGAGCCAGTTTTGACCCTCGGACGATATAAACTCTATGGACATTTAACTAGACTACACTTGTGATAAGAAGTGGTCATAGGCAGTGAAAGTTTGTAGCTATGGCTAGTCTCTGGTCCGGTCTACCTTCAAAACTAAATAACGTGAGAATGTGCGTGATAATAAATTACGATTTTATTTTATGTGTCAGGTACGAAGACTACAATCTCCTTTGTGGGTGTGGCAAAACTTAAAGATGGCCAAATAGCCAACAGCGGGGGTCGCGCAACATCTGAGGTTCAGCTGTAGGTACTTGCCGTGATCAGACTTAAGTATGCTGGGTGACTTATCTAGATGATCGAAACTCTTAATGTATTGGAGGCGCGCAGTTGATTTGGGAGGTCCAAAAGTGAAGGTAGGTTTGAGTTAAGAGTACAGCTATTTTTAGTCTCATGTTGTAAGCTTGAAAGCCGTCTACAACTTTGTTTGGGGAAAACTAAGTTTATAGGCGACGAGGCGTTGGTGGCTAGGCTTCACAGCCTGGCTCGTCGTCGCAATGTTGCTTGCCCGTTTGTTTGTCGGTCTTCTGTAGACTGTACTTCGGAGACTGTGTGCAGGAGCTCCACGATCTGATCCCACCCCCCCATATCCCTATAGAGGTATAAGGAACAGGGTGTAAAGTTCACTCATACTCTATAAAAAGGGAGGATCCTCCGACGAGACGCCAGCATATCAAGCTACTATAATCTGTCAAATTTCTTTAATAGATTTTCAACTTTATCGCTAAAGCATACGGTTTGAAGTTGATTGGGAAAATTTTACAGTTTCGGGTAGTTTGATGTGCTGGCGTCTGTACATGCCCCAACTTACTGACCAAATTGTATGACGTCCAAATTGATGACCCAAAAAAAGATCACAGTTCCGTCTGAATTCGTAATAAAGTATCCATAACGAGTAAGATAATAAAAAGGTAAGCGCAAGCGCAGATGATGCCTTTACATTGCTATAAGTTTAAAATATGTATGTGGTTCAACTTTGACATTTTGATAAGTACTGCACTTTATATTGTATACATAATTCTAGTTAAAAGAGAGACTGTCCTGTTTGTTAATAAATTCAAAGCCTTTCTGAATTATAACATTACTTTTTCCAAGCCAGGAACTTGGGGCCTAAAAAGGCCACTTTGGAAATTCATAAAAGGATAACATTATGAATCGTAATATGGCGAAGACAGTCCGTGTTTTTCTTTTTTTTGCTGCACTACGTAGGTATAATCAAAGAGATTGGGATTGGATTTGGATCGGATTGATTGGTATTTTAGCACAGACAAAAAAAATAACTGAAAATTGCTTCACCAATGGGATTTGATACGATTAACTTAATGGTTAACTGTCCATTATGTTATCCTTTTATGATTCTGCCAAAGTGGCCTTTTTAGGCCCCCTGACATAAGGATTATGACGCAAAAGCCAATCGAATGAGGAAAAAAAAAATTTTGGAACGCTCGGCTACTGCGTAAATATTGCGTAAAATTATCGAAGAATGTGTGTATTTCATATAATGTATTACAATACAAACATTCTAATCAGGCCCATAATTGCGAAAAACAAGTCTTTTGTGGTCAAGTGTGGCAATAAACACATTCTTAGACGATGAGATCAAATTTTATAGATGACCCTCAATTAATTAAATTACGTAGTTTTGTAATTTTAATATTCACGGAGACTATCCTCGAAGTTGATGGCTCCTTGGTCGCTGTGGCATAATGTGGCGAAGTCGGCGCCGGTGCAAAGATCTATGACGGTGGATTTTTGAACGATCAGCTGTCAGCAAATTGTCTTCCCGTAGGTGTATTTCATCATCATCACTTCAGCCGAAAGACGTCCACTGCTGGACATAGGCCTCCCCCAAAGGGAGGGTTTGCCATAATCGCCACGCTTGGCAGGCGGGTTGGCGATCGCAGTATAGTATGGTGGTGGAATGCATAGAGAACGCTGCTGCCCATTCTCCGGTACGACCCTTAGTCGCCTTTTACGACACCCACGGGAAGTAAGGGGTGGTGGTATTCTTTAAGTCCGGCACCACAAAGACAATAGGTGTATTAAGTTAGTGGCTAATGGTTACAGATGACGATCCAGTATTATCCAAGTCTAGTGATCGTGGGTATAAAGATTGGAAGTAACTAAGACCAGTTGTAGGGTACGCATTATTTTAAAAGTTGCTGTGAGCAATGTCATCATAATAATTATTCTACAGTTCTTTCACAATCCAAGGGCCTGACTTCATGACACTGTCTTTGGTCTTGAAACATCGCTACATCGCAAACGCTTTGGGAGTTAAGCTGATTTCTTTTTAGAGTTCCGTACCCAAATGGTAAAAACGGGACCCTATTACTAAGACTCCACTGTCCGTCTGTCTGTCACCAGGCTGTATCTCTAAACCGTGATAGTTAGACAGTTGAAATTTACACAGATGATGTATTTCTGTTGCCGCTATAACAACAAATACTAAAAACAGAATAAAATAAATATTTAAGGGGGGCTCCTATACAACAAACGTGTTTTTTTCGGCGTTTTTGCCTTGTGGTACGGAACCCTTCGTGTGCCAGTCCGACTCGTACTTGGCCAGTTTTTTACAATTTGCATGCATGCCGCTATAACAACAAATACTAAAAACAGAATAAAATAAATATTTAAGGGGGGCTCCCATACAACAAACATGTTTTTTCGGCGTTTTTGCCTTGTGGTACGGAACCCTTCGTAGGTGTGTGTGTGTGCGCTTGGCCAGTTTTTCTATCGTTTCTGCATATTTATTTATTGGTTTTATTTAATTATACATTTTTGCAATAACCATCAATTTCGATGTTTCACATCTGCCGGGGGTCCCGTGACAACTCTTTTAGTTGCGTAACGCATTATAGTCCTTTATTACACTAGGAAATATGATTATTTCAGGCACTCTGTCTGGTCACCCTACACTGAACATAACTCGTGCATTTATGACTGACAGACAATCGAACTAAAAGTATAGTTATTACATCACCAAAAGGTTGAAATTGTTACAAATATGAATGTAACAATACTTGAGAGTATCATCTACCTACAAGTTAGTGAAAGGTTTCTTTAGATTCAATTGTTACGCTAATCTTAATCAATATGTTTGAGTGAAGTTCAGGGGTTATTTCTTCAGGTTAAATTATAGTTTGTTCAATTGAATTCATGAGTCAGCATTTTCTTGAAGGCTGAAAAGCCGCAACCATTTTTTAAAGTGTGTCCTCCCATTCACTGGCGAACGGTTTAAGGAAAGGCTAAAAGTTGTGGCGAGGCAACAGCGGGAGTCGCGCAACGACTGAGGTTCAGCTGTAGGTACTTGCCATGATCAGACTTCTCCACCATATTAATTCGTTCCACCTGCTGACCTGAAAGACTTTTTTTTTCAAATAGACTTCGGTCTCAGATGAGCAAAGAAAACTTGCAATGGTGGAGATTCCCGGATGACTCCGCCCTGGACAAACAATGGGGCACGGTCGTGTTGTTGTCTGCACGGTACAGGCGTTGATTGACGCTGCTGAAGGTGCCAAGCTCGTAGCCAAATTCTGGGCTGACTTTAAACATATAGATTGCTATCGACACGCTTAGAAGAAGATTTGCTTTTAATTTCAACCTATTGTGTTTTGGAGATATCTCCAAAGTTTTAAATTTTCAGAATCAAATATTTGAAAAAAGAAAAAAAGAAAGTGCCAATGAGTATAGAGTCATCGGCACTTTTTGTACCAAAAACGCTCGATATTTAGTGATGTTAATAAGTTCATTATTATTCATGCAAGTATTTATTTTTGGATCAGTTAATATATTAATTTAGTCTTACTACGTTGCCAGGTGCAACTTAGTAAGACTAAATTAATATATTAACTCCTCACTAAATACCTCACCAAACAGGTTTTTAAACGGTCATTTTTTGTAGTTACATCATCATCATCTTCCTAAATAAAACAATAAAATTTTAATAATTATGTAATTTTCGTTTGAGAAATATCTACATATATAATTGCAATAAAACTAGTCAATAAATAATACTAATTGTCGTTAAATCAAATACAGATAAAATCTAATCTACAACAAAATAATAGGTACCTACCTTTCAAAATTATGACTTGCCTTGAGAAATTATACAGACCAAATATGTAGTATCTTTAGTTCTTATGTTTTGGATGACAAAGTTTATTTTCCTTTAACATAAAATAATTGCGTTATAAAAAGGAATGCTCTGCAATTTCTATGTTTTAATTTCTGTTGCATCATTTAGTTTATTTTTCCTGCCACTAATGACTCATTTTTTTCGCAATTAAAGGTGTGAAACAGGTCGGTTGACCTGTTGAAAAGTCGTTACTTCTGGCTCTGGACACCTGCAACATCAAGGGGTCAAAGTCAAAGATTTTTATTTGTTAATCGTCTTTAGAGACAAAGTTGTAAAGTCTAGGTTTCCTATTCCTGCAATGGTGATATTCATCAGCCCATAATGGTCCCACTGCTGGGACACAGGCCTCCTCCCGGTGAGAGGGAGTGAGCTGTAATCCACCACGTGGGCCCAGTGCGGGTTGGTAGATGTCCCGTGTCCTCGATTTTTTGGTTCTAGGACATATCGGTTTCCTCACGAGGTTTTCCTTCACCGTTTTGAGACAAGTGGTGGTGATTTAATAAAAACCGGGCAAGAGCGAGTCGGACTCGCGCACCGAGGGTTCCGTAACATCCGGGTTTATGAATAAGGTTTATGTTTATGAAATTAAATGTTTTTTTTTATTATTTTTATATTTGAGTTGATTGAATAAAATGTAAATTGCGGTTTACGATTTATGACGTATTAAAAAAAAAACTACTTACTAGATCTCGTTCAAACCAATTTTCGGTGGAAGTTTACATGGTATTGTACATCATATATTTTTTTTAGTTTTATCATTTGCTTATTTTAGAAGTTACGGGGGGGGGGACACACATTTTACCACTTTGGAAGAGTCTCTCGCGCAAACTATTCAGTTTAGAAAAAAATGATATTAGAAACCTCAATATCATTTTTGAAGACCTATCCATAGATACCCCACACGTATGGGTTTGACGAAAAAAAATTTTTTTAGTTTCAGTTCTAAGTATGGGGAACCCCAAAATTTATTGTTTTTTTTTCTATTTTTGTGTGAAAATCTTAATGCGGTTCACAGAATACATCTACTTACCAAGTTTCAACAGTATAGTTCTTATAGTTTCGGAGAAAAGTGGCTGTGACATACGGACGGACAGACAGACAGACAGACAGACAGACGGACAGACAGACAGACAGACATGACGAATCTATAAGGGTTCCGTTTTTTGCCATTTGGCAACGGAACCCTAAAAAGCGCCTGTCTGGGTTCGAACCTACGACCTGGAACTCGTAAGTCGTTATCGTTACTACTGGGCCACCGCTAATGGTGATATTTGGCATAGTAAAATATGTCGTAGGTGTTAAACTCGCTCGAATGAACTCTTTCAACGGGTGTTTTACCAGTAGGTAGGTAGGTATAATGTTATTTGAGTAAGTAATTAATGAACGTTGCCAGTCTTCTGGGCGTTTTCGAATGACAGCGATGTGTAGGCTCGTGGCTAAGAAATAACAGCCGCACGAGTCGATCGATCAGGTTAAGCTACGCTTGCCGCGGTTGGTCCGTGGATGGGTGACCATCTTTATATATCGAGACCCCTCCGTGCCTCGGAAAGCACGTTAAGCCGTTGGTCCCGGCTGTCATTCGTGGATCTTTGACAGTCGTCACGGGTCGTCAGAAACCCGAAAAATCTGACAACCAGTCTTACCAAGGTGTATAGTATTACCCGCAGTAACTGGATAGGCAGTCGCTCCATGTAAAATACTGGTATTCAGCTGCATCCGGTTAGACTGGAAGCTGACCCCAACGAAGTTGGGAAAAGGCAAGGCAGATGATGAGCGATGTGGAGAGGTTTTTCGACGCATTTAAGTGTTCTTTTGTTTTTGTATAGTTACTTATTTAATTTAGTACGTAGTGTAAATATTATATTTGTCTGTGTAGTCTCTATGCATTCCACCACCATACTATACTGCGATCGCCAACCCGCCTGCCAAGCGTGGCGATTATGGCAAACCCCCCCCAAACTTGGGGGAGGCCTATGCCCAGCAGTGGACGTCTTTCGGCTGAAATGATGATGATGATGATGTAAATATTAATTAACTAGCTGCGCCCCGCGGTTTCACCCGCATAAGTTTGGATCCCGTGGGAATATCGGGATAAAAAGTAGCCTATATGTTAATCCAGGGTGTCAGCTACCTCCATACCAAATTTTATCAAAATTGGTTCAGCCGTTTGAGCGTGAAGAAGTAACAAACATATAAACACACACACACACTCACACACACACTCACAAACTTTCGCCTTTATAATATTAGTGTGATTAAGTAAAAACAAATACATTTGTTATTAAAATAAGGATTATTTCAGTGCAATTTCGTAAAAATTAAATTAACTGTCACCGTATTTCCTACACAACAGGGTTGACTTTACTCAACTCAATAAACAGAACTGAAAGGTGTAACATTACTAATTTCATACTGCAATATTAAAACATACTACACAAATTTACTGCAGGTTCTTACCACCTTATTTTTAACATAACAAGGTTGATATTCCCATAAATTAATGACAAATGACATAACGAGGATTGATGTTAGACGCATCAATCATTAGTTGCACCTAGTCAAGGAGATAGTGATCTCTCGCTGTGTCATCGATCATCAAATAGGTATGTAGTAATGGTATTGGTGTTGCAAAACTGAATAGTTCATCATTTGCCATCTGCTAAGCCTTTTCCCAATTAGGTATATTGTGGTTGTCTCCTAGACTAGCGAGATGGTGCTGAATAATATGCAGTAGGGAAGTAATGTCATCTCAATCTGACCTCCATCAGTATGACCACAATTTACAGAGGTTTGCAAATAGATCTCGTCATATCCATTCAGAATTTCGGGATTCTATCAACTCCGGTAGTCAGGAAGACATACTTACAATCGTTTGACGATTTCATGCTACAACCTAACAACCGAGACCGCCGCCCGATGACTTTTAAATAGGTAGGTATCTTGAACATAACCGAATTAAGTAGTTGTAGAAAAAACCGACATAGCCGGAAGAATTGCCAAACTTAAGTGGCATTGGGCAGGGCACATTGCTCGCAGAACAGATAGCCGATGGGGCCGAAAGGTTCTGAAGTGGCGACCGCGTACCGGAAGACGTAGCGTTGAAAGACCTCCCACAAGGTGGACCGACGACCTTGTGAAGGCCGCAGGAACCCGTTGGATGCGGGAAGCACAGAACCGGTCGAAGTGGAGGTGCTTGGGGGAGGCCTATGTCCAGCAGTGGACGTCTTTCGGCTGAAATGATGATGATGATGATGAGCAAGTAACAAAGTTGTTGGATTCTGGAAGCGGAAGGCAGAGGACAGGGTGTTGTGGCGCAGTTTGAAAGAGGCCAGAAGCCAGCAATAGGCTGCAATAGGCTGAATTTATTGATTAAGCGAGCAAGTACCATGTCTATGCTTCTACATTCTTTGTATGACAACAAGATTTTGTGTTACGTACAAGTCTGGTAAGCTTCATCATAACCAGCCTATAAAACTCCCACTGCTGGGACACAGGATTCCTCTTAGCTAGTGGGAGTGGGCCGTAATCCACCACGTGGGTTGGTGGATGTCACATGTCTTCGCATTTTTGGTTCTAGGACGTGCCAGTTTCCTCACGAAGTTTTCCTTCACCGTTTTGAGAGCAGTGGTTATGAAATAATTTAAACAAAGTAAAGCGCCTGTCTGGGTTCGAACCTACGACCTACAACTCGTAAGTTTTGTCCGTGACCACTGGGCCACCACTGCTCCCAAGCTATAAGCTTACCATCTTACAAAATCACACTACATGAAGAAGCACCGTATCATGTTAAATAAGAAGCCACTTTTCCTATTCAACACCGTGTCAAGTTTACATAGGACCTAGCCAGACCGGTTAGTTACCACACGTTCTAGATCTAGACTTGGCTAGCACTAATACATAAGCACTGCAATATTGTAACCGACCATCAGTCTATACAGATGCATTAATTGGAGCTGTCTCGCTTTGATGCAATTATTGCTTTATAATGACACTGTATGATTTTGTGTTAATACGAAGATTCTGTAATAACAGGTAGATATTGAGACTTGATTTCAATTCTGTATTTATCTACATAATAAACATATTCTGACTCCTAAGACACAGTCACACCTAGTTTAGGAGTCAATATTAAAATTATTGTGACCTAGCCTTATATGAAGTTTGAAGTTTTGAAGTTTATTTTATTTTAATACATAATGCATATTTACAATATTAAGCCTTAAACTAAAGTGGTAGGTATATAATAATGGGATCGACCTGAACTAGGATAAACCTGTATCTCAGGTATCACTATGTGCAAATTAGCTTATTACAATAATATTCCAAAGATTGATAATATACATAAATAGTGGGTAACTTAGCAGACTAATGCTAGGACAATACAGAAATAAAAATAGTATTTAACTTAAAACAACCAGTAACTTTTCAGTGTCATCATAGGACAGATTTTGCAACCAAGTTGTAATAACATTTTTGCAATGTACCGTTTTTAATGCAGACATAGACAAAATTGCGTTTACTTTATTATATAGAAATGGGCCTAGGAATATAAAAATATATGATCATAGTCTTTGGACATTGAAATGTGATAGCTTTTGGTGAAATAAAGAATTCATTATTTATGTATATATGTTACGGCTAATAGCCGAAGTGCAGCTACACCTAGTTTTAACCAAATCTAACCTCGGGGTGCCCTTCGCTCGCTTTTGCATCCTACGTCGACGGAGCCCCGCTTCGCGGGGCTCCTTTTTCTGTGTAAGGGGCTTAAAGTAACCTAACCAAACCTAACCTCGGAGTGCAGGCCTCCTCTATGTGAGAGAGAGTGGGCTGAAATCCACCACGCGGGCTCAGTGCGGGTTGTCGGATGTCACATATCTTCGTATGTTTGGTTCTAGGACACGCCGGCTTTTTCACGATATTTTTCTTCAGCGTTTTTGAGAGCAGAGGTGATGCAATATTTTAACTAAAGTAAAGCGCCTGTCTGGGCTCGAATCTAGGACCTACAACTCACAAGTCGCGGCCGTTACTTTAGACTGGGCCGCCTCTGCTCTCGGGCCACTACTATACTCGGAAAATACTGGTGTGGACTACAGAACTATAACGTAAAGTTGTGACGACGTTATGACGTCATTATTCAAATGTAACGTAAATACCAATATTTATATTTGGTTTAACCCACACGAAACACACAGTTATGTGATTCTCTGCTCACCCAAAAATGGTGAAGCGAGAGCGACATTACAAGAAAACTGGGTCAAAAGCAGACATTTACGCGTTTTACTTCCTTTTTTTACGTTTTGGGTAAAGTCAAAGTCATATTTCAAGGTATGTTTAAATGAAATAAGCTTGTCGATTATTAAAGGCCGAAATGCCTTGAGACGCACTTTAGATGCGTTATCTACCTGCGTAATTGATCATGAGAGTTGTTTTAATAATCAATGATCACTATGATCCAGTCACCAGACTCCCTGTTTTTGGCGCTCAACTACCAACACAATGGCTAAAAAGCAGGCACAGTTTTTGAAATCGACTGGTTCTCTACCAGGTAACCCAGCCAACGCCCGTTGTAAACTATGTCAAGATACCTTTCCTTCACCT
The DNA here is from genome assembly GCA_916614155.1 of Mesoligia furuncula. Classification (NCBI taxonomy): domain Eukaryota; kingdom Metazoa; phylum Arthropoda; class Insecta; order Lepidoptera; family Noctuidae; genus Mesoligia; species Mesoligia furuncula. The sequence goes on from OU744803.1 coordinate 27,962,485, forward strand.
AGTCACTATTTACCACCAAACGAGCATCTTCCTACAAGGTGTAACCTTCCGTGGTCCACTTGGAAGTCCCTGATCCGTCTCCATACCCAAGTGGGAGAATATAAGTCGAACCTCGTAAAGTGGGACTATTTCGATGGAACGGCAGTAGGGGATGGATGTGAAGCCGTGTCACAAACTATGCTCCACCTTTCTATCCTGCCCTTTATGCCCAAAAACATGCAGCCAAAATGACCTCTGCGCTGCCACCGATTATCATCATCATTATCATTTCAGCCGAAAGACGTCCACTGCTGGACATAGGCCTCCCCCAAGCACCTCCACTTCGACCGGTCCTGTGCTTCCCGCATCTAACGGGTTCTTGCGGCCTTCACAAGGTCGTCGGACCACCTTGCGGGAGGCCTTCCGACGGTACGTCGTCCGGTACGCGGTCTACACTCCAGAACCTTTCGGCCCCATCAGCCATCAGTTCTGCGAGCAATGTGCCCTGCCCACTGCCACTTAGGTTTGGCAATTCTTCGGGCTATGTCGGTTACCTTGGTGCCACCTATAATGACGCGGAATTAGCGAAGTATTGGGCCAAGAAAATTTAAATAAGTATCGTGCCAGCGACAAAAGAAGAAGAAAAGATGCCCCCAAGGTTCCATGATTTGCATATTGCTAAGAGACAGTGCGTAAGCGTGATGACCAATGCTCCGTCGGTTTCTGAAGAGGTCAAATTGCTCTGCAGTGACACTATATCTCAAAATTAATCTAAGGTGACATTCAAAAAGTCTGGTCATGACGCATTTGCTTGACTGGAGGCGTGTATCACATCACGTCTTCACTAAATTCGTTAGCACCAATCTGCTGCTTACAACACAAACATAGGTAACAACCATGACGAAGTTCAGACCACCAGTTGCGCAATTTAAACGGCTTCGTTTACTTAAAAATCACATACTCAAGGACAAAGGAAAAGTGTGTTTAAAAGTTACAAACACAACATAAAATACTTCGGATATTCCAGTGGTAGTAGGTATTATTAGTTGGAGTCGATATCATAACTAAGCAGTCTTTATAAATGTATTCGTTCTTGTAAACGAATCTCTATTGGCAATTTATACTAAGCACAGGAAAAAAATCTCTCCAAAACAAGTTGTTCAAATTAAGCATTATTTTAGCTCATGACGTGTGAGATGAAGAACGTACATAATTATTGTAAGGTTTATATAACAGTGATCGGTGAGTGGTCCAGATAGGGAGGTCGCGTGGTTTCCGATGCGAGATACTTTGTCGGTGCGTGTCCATTTTTGAGACGACACGACACTGGTAATGGTGGACTTTGCAAAAGATTTTAGCATTGATGATACAAATAGATGTCCGTCTTCCTAAGTTTTTAAAACAATTGCACTAGAAAAGTCCTGAAGATAGTGAATAGGTAAACGTAGCAGAGGAAGTCATACGAAGAAGGAGGGGCAAACTGGATGAACATGAACTCGCTATGTGTAATCTTAATCATAATAATATTTTATTGATCAAAAGACGTCTATCACAAGACAATAGGCTTGCGACAGACAATTCCCATAACAATCAACATCTTTTTATCTAGGACCTCAATAAAATCAAATACTTTCTATTGCACAGGACGTCGGGCTATAAAATAACGACTTTCAATTATGATTGACGTCTAGCAATCTTACGTCAGTCAAACGTCAATAAAAGCCGTCATTCAACGTGCACGCACGCGCGTATTAGCCCGGATCTCGATTCCTTTCTCCATTGAGAGAGACGAGCATCACATCAGTTGCACATTGTGAATGGGATGGGTGCGGAACGTTAAATACTAAATTATTACGTCGGTATGTGGGCACATGTTGAACTCTCACTAGTTTTACATTATTTTTGAATAAATATTTGAGCGGTAGTTTGATGTTAATTGACTATTCACTAAACACTTCGAAACGAAGTATTTTTTTCTGGTTTTCCCTCATAAATTATTCGTCTATGAAGTAGAGGATTAAATTAAGATGTAGACGAAAGATAGGTACTAATAAGGAAAAACCTAACTATGTTTATTTATTTCAGGCGTCACAGGCCCATAATATATTCTGACCTTAACCTAAACATACATATTTTTATTCTATTATTTTTTTTTGTTTAATCTTGTAATCTTGTTGTTTTGTGTTTTTTTGAGGATGGGCAAACATCAAATGACCACTCTCTCTCTGGGTGGAGTGGAAGGGAGTGTCAGACTCTTACTGACTAAAACCCATCCGTGTTCCTTCTTTAGCCCTTTATGTTCCGGGCCAGCGGCTTCGGCCCTTAACGGGCCCCTTCGCTGATGCTGACATCTCTTTGAGACGCGGGTGGCACGGCGCGTACGTGTTGTACGCGCCGTCCGGCACGGGCCTGGTCCTGATCCGACGGTGAGCTACCCATTACTCTCCGTCCGCAGGCTCGAGCCTACGGTGGCCGGGAGTCGTCACGCGGCTCCCGACGCCCGGAGCGTCCCCGGCGGTAGCTGGGACGTGAGGCTCTGTCCCTCAGCCATCCCGCCATCTCCTTCGCAAGCATGACTGCTTCGCAGAAGGAGGTAACTGCCTCCCACTCCCTGTCGCTCCGGACCATGGCTTGCACCGGGGCTGGTTTAAATTATAACTAACAAGAGACTTAGACAGATTAAACAGCGGATCTCAAACTAGGCACATCTTGGTAACCCAAACGCCCAAAGTTAATCATTCATGAGTTTTGGCTGAGATGAAGACACTGACGCACATACGCCTTTTTAGGGTTCCGTACCTCAAAGGAAAAAACGGAACCCTTATAGGATCACTTTGTTGTCCGTCTGTCTGTCTGTCAGGACCCTTTATCTCGGGAACGCGTGGAGGTATCGAGTTGAAATTAAAACCATATACATGGATCTATAGTCCCTTGAAGCTGTGAAACAATCAAACTTCTAAGTTAATGTAAAAAAAAGATACGGCCGTTTATGCCGCAAAACATGTATGTTTCGACACTCTCAAGGGAATCAAAATTTATAAGATACTTCCCGTTGACCTAGAATCATAAAATTTGCCAAGAAGCAAGGACATGTAGCACAAGTAAAGGAAAAACTCTGAAAACCGTTAATGTGTAGTTACATAAAAAAAACCCGTGATAAACTACACACATCAAAAGTGTCTAGGGATCAACATATATTTTTGCAATAACTTTTCTCCTGATTGATATTAATTAAAATTTTCTTTAAGGATTCATCAAATAAAGTGTTTTCGTTTGTCACAGTAACGATAAACCAAGTCACCTTTGCATTAATAAAGAAATTTGCCATTTTCCTAATAAAGGGATTTTTGACATTTGAACCACTAACACAAAAGTTCGAAAAAAAGACTGAAATAACAGTTTTCTTTAAAATTTTATTGGGTAACTTAAACAATTAATAATCCGTGTTTCTACCGCGAACACTAACAACACAAGAACATCGGTTTGGCATACTCAAAATGAGTTCATCCAAATCACGCTGTGGAATGGCCGCCCATGTTCGTTGCAACAACAAAAAAAGGTCTTCTTGCGACTGGATACCCTCCATATTCGGCAGAGCTCTTCTCTGTAGCATATCCCATGCATGCTCAATCGGGTTCAAGTCTGGCGACTGAGCAGGCCAGGGCAGGACATTGATGTTAGCTGCGGCGAGAGTCTGTCTTACAACTCTTGCGGTGTGCGGTCGTGCATTATCATGCATTAACTGAAATAAGGGACCGATTTGCACTTGTAGAGGAACGATGACGTCTGATACAATCGTCTCAGCATAAATTTGAGCGTTGAGGTTGCCTCTGATCCAAATCAACTCAGTTCTTCCGCCGATCCAAATACCCGCCCATACCATGATGGTTCCACCACTATAAGGATGGACTTCCTGGCAGGATTTTAATCGCTGTTGGCGTCCAGGGGTTCTCCAGTGTCGTATACGTCTTGTATCCGGTCTCATACCAAAACGAGACTCATCAGAAAAGCACACGAAACGCCATTGTTCTTCTGCCCAATTTCTGTGTTCAAGAGCCCATTGATATCGAATCCTACGATTGTGCATTGCTATAGGTGGTACCCGTAGCGGTCTTCGGGAATGAAGGTTCACTTCATGCAAGCGGTTTCTGACTGTTTGGTCGCTAATTAAGTTCCCTGAAGAGTGATGAAGCCTCACGGCTAACATCATGGCGGTTATTGTTGGAGCTCTTCGAGTTAAGATTTGAATGTATCGGTCTTGTCTCCGTGTGGTGCAGCGATACCGTCCTCCATGGCGCTCAGCCACGGTACCAGTGCTTCGGTAACGTGTCCAAAGTCGACTGATAACACTCTGACTTGTATTCAGAGCTAAAGCCACAGTACGTTGCCGGGAACCAGCTTCTATCATTCCCACGGCTCTGAGCATTTCTTCCCTGCTTAAATGACGTCGCCGCTCCATAATAACGTTGGTTTTAATCAGTAGTAGGGAAACAGTAGCACTAATAATGTCTTCAATGCGTTGTATGTTTTTATAGGGAAAATATTGACAGCTGATTTTCATCTTTTACTCGAATTTGATTCACAGTTCCTGATTCAAATTATGAAATGCACCAAAAAGGATCCATATAAATTTATAAAATCATAAATTTATTACAAAGCCACATCTCAATCTCAAGAAATCCGCATAAAAATGCTTGATCCCTAGACACTTTTGATGTGTGTATATTATCTACAACTTCGTACGGAACCCTCGGTGCTCGAGTCCGACTCGCACTTGACCTGTTTTTCCATAGGTATTTGCGTTACTATTAGGTAGGTCGGGTAGGCAGATCCTACAGACGTGTTATGATTTTACCTTGTAAGCCGGTTGTTCATAGATAAGGATATCATTATTGCGATTGGTGTAGTAATCACGATTTTGTAACACAAAATACCTACTATAGATTACTTTGATTACATCTACGTTTTTAGGGTTCCGTAGTTAACTAGGAACCCTTATAGTTTCGCCATGTCTGTCTGTCCGTCCGTCTGTCTGTCCGTCCTCGCTTAATCTCTGTGACCGTTAGCACTAGAAAGCTGAAATTTTGTAGGAGTACGTATATCAATTACACCGTCAAAGTGGTAAAATAAAATTTTGGAAAATATTTTTTTTTAGGGTAGCTCACCTACATCTGAAGTGGGGATGAATATTTTTTTCATCATCTACCCCATCGTGTCGGGTATCGTTGAATAGGTCTTCTAAAATGGCTTAGGGGTTGCTATAATAATTTTTCGATTTAATGCTCCATTTACGAAATATTAAAGTTTAAAGTGCAAATTTTTGTTCCAGTAGGGCGTCCCCCCCCCTCTAAAAGCTAAACTACTGTCTTGAAAAATCTGGGAAAATTCTCCATGATAGTGCATTTCATGAACTTTAAAGGAAAAGTATAGCGGTTAAGATAACTTTATTAGTTTAGCAGTAATAGTCGTTGAACTTGGGTGTTGGATAATTTTGTACCAAATACAAAATCCTTAGCATTAATCCTTTAAAGTGACTAAGATGAAGCAGTTGCTTGTTTATAATGGGTAAAGACTTGCATTGAACACCAAAATATGTTTTTTTTTTTATCTATTCTGAATAAAGAACAACAGAATCGTACTACATTGTGATAACGGGCTACTACGGAACCCTACACTGTGCGTGGTCCGACACGCACTTGGCCGGTTTTATTTTAATGATTGTCTGATTAAGACATAACAGAGAGTTATAAAAACGTTAGTTGGCAATTCAGTAAACTTTAATCACTAGGTAGGTCTATCATAAAAAGCGGCCAAGTGCGAGTTGGATCTACATACGAAGTTACACCGTAGCACCACACAATATTTAACACTGAAAATTTTTTATTATTTTATTACAAAAAACACGTTTCATAATATGGACGTTTAATTTTTAGGGTTGTCTAAAAACGGGACCCTATTACTAAGACTCCACTGTCCGTCTGTCCGTCTGTCACCAAGTATCTCACGAACGGTGATAGCTAGACAGTTGAAATTTTCACAACAACAAATACTAAAAACAGAATAAAATAAATATTTAAGGGGGGCTCCCATACAACAAACGTGTTTTTTGCGGCGTTTTAGCCATGTAATACGGAACCCTTTGTGTGCGGGTCCGACTCGCTCGTGGCCAGTTTTTTTGCTTTATTTTTTTTTTTTCAATTTTGAACTTTTATGTTCAAAATTGAAAAAAATGTATGACAAAAGTGTATGACGGACGGACAGCGGTGCCTTAGTAATACTCTTTGGGTAAACAATCCTAAAAACGATGATCTAAGTGATCTAACTAAACCACTTAGATGTTGTCCATGTTTACGATTTTAGTTAGATCACTTAGATGTTAGATTGGATTGCGTCTTATTTTATTACTTCGTGGTAACTAGATTTCTTGAAGATAATGTCCGTCTGCAGTGTGTTAATGTTACCTATTTCTTGAAAACCCATTCACCTTTCCCTTGTCTACGGGTCTTTACACAATGGATGTTGATGGCCATACTTCAGCGCTTGCGCAAACTGTAAGTCGCGGAGACAGGCGAATATTTTTCTTGGTCTTTGGTCGACATCCAGTCCGATATAGGCTATTTAATGATATTCTTAATGGCCTCTTTGACCTTGTAGCTTTAAGTTTAGATTTTGAAATTCATCATCATCATCACTGGACATAGGCCTCCCCCAAAAGGGGGGGGGGAGGTTGCCATAATCGCTTGGCAGGCGGGTTGGCGATCGCAGTATGGTATGGTGGTGGAATGCATACAGAACGCTGCTGCCCATTCTCCGGTACGCCCCTTAGTCGCCTTTCACGACACCCACGGGAAGTATGGGGTGGTGCTATTCTTTAAGTCCGGCACCACACAGACAATTTTGTGACACAGACTGATTTTGAAATTACCCGAGGATATATGTCATTCGCAAATAAATAAGCATCTTTAAGGGGCAGTTATTAAGGGAAGACTTAATTTCAAATTTCTTTTTGGTTTTCAGAAAACTGAACTTGTAATCAGAGGGAAATTAGGTGCGTATTATCTTAGGTTTGCATTATCAGCCCATAATGTTCCCACTGCTGGGACTGCTGGCCTCCTCTCTGTGAGAGCGAGTGAGCCGAATTCCACCACACAGGTCCAGTGTGGGTTGACGGATGTCACGTCTAAGATTTTTTGGTTCAAGGACATGCCGGTTTCCTCACAATGTTTTCCTTCACGGTTTTGAGAGCAGGTTTTGTTTTATTTTTCAATTGCACTTGTTTTAAATTAGTTTGCTTTTAAAAGATTTCATTACGTTCTATGTTCATAGACTTTATCACGATATCTTTACTAAATTCGCAAAGTAATTTTCAAATCCACCATCGCTCGCAGTAATCCACTCTCGTGTGTAAGTACCCACGGTACGTCAAACAGCGCACGCGCATTATTCAACATCTGTCAAAGGTCAGTGTCACGAACTTGAGGACATTGCGCTTGACTTTTATTGAAGGATGCTCATTAAATACAGTGATTATAATTTACTTATCTACCGTTGGTTCTTGAACATCCTTGTTTTTTGTGGGTTTATTATTTACCATTGCTTTTTGATCCATAATGACTTTTTGAAACTCCTTAGTCGGATGTGGTTAAGCTAAATTAACTTAATCTTTTAAATAGATTTGGGGATTTTATTCATCTCATCTGCCTAGCCTTTTCCCAATTATGTTGGGGTCGGCTTCCAGTCTAACCGGAAGCCGCTGAATATCAGTATTTTACATAGAGCGACTGCCCATCTGACCGCCACAACCCACTTATTGGGTAATACGATACCCCTTGGTAAAACTGGTTGTCAGACTTTCAGGCTTGTTTCTATCTACGAATGACAGCCGGGACGAACAGCTTAACGTGCTTGCCGAGGCACGGAGGGGTCTTGGTATGTAAAGATGGTTACCCATCCATGGCCCAAACGCAGCAAGCCTGGCTTAACCTGATCGATCGAACCGTGCGGCTATTATTTCTTTGCCACAAGCCCATTCGGAGATATTATTATGTTAATTAAATAAGCCGACTGTATTTATTGTTCATATTATTAAAAGATGGATGAATTGCGTGAGGAATGATATGAAAGAGAAGGGAGTGATTGATAGCGTGACGGTGGACAGGGGACAATGGCAGAAGACGTGTTGCGCCGACCCCAAGTAACATGGGCTATGGGCAGGAACATGATGATTGGTCGTTATATTAGCGTGTCGATGACAATTTTAATTAAGTTGGCCCAGAATTTGGTGCCTTCAGTAGCGTCCATCAGTTCCTGTAACGTGCAGACAGCAGGACATGCTATTAAACGATATTAAGACTTGTGCTCCTTCGTTTGTAGAACAGCACCATATTTACACTCCAAGACGGACTCATTTATAAATCTCCATTTGGACAGGTTTTCCTTGTTTCGGCCAACGCGTCCGGAGTCTGATTAAATACTTCTTTACTTGCCAGAGTACAGTAATACTTCAAAATCACTCTTTCTTTATGTGTCAGTCAGGGATGCGGCGAATGTACAAGTAATTAGGTATCTCCCGGGCCCCCAACTCATGGTACTAGAAGGAACAGTGGAGTTTTAGTCGGTAGGAGTCCGACAATACCCTCCGTTTTTCCTAGACAGACGATACATAAGGATTTCCCCACGAAAAAAAAAAGAAGTTCCCTAGCTATGTGTCGCTAAAATCCCATTATGGGTCAAGCAGTTTCCGAGATTGCCAAAACAGCCAGAGGTATTTAAAATACGTAGCAGATGAAGAAATATGCATCATTTCGCACTCCAGTTATATTACTTTTAAAGTATAATTAATTTGATAATTACAACATTAAGACAAGTCTTAAAATTACGGGTTTGTTAATATTTAAATGTTACTTCTCGTCGGTTTGTATGTCATTTAGAAAGGACATTAATTACATCACTTCACACTTGTTATTCTAATATTGTAAGCAGAGATTCACTGCCTGTAAATTAATCTAGATTTGGGTTTACTTTTAATTGAATCGATTGAATTTTAATTCTTAAATTCAATTCTGTATTAATAAAACATTGTTACTTACTAACTACTTAACTATATCCAGTGTCCGTCCTCCTCTCTCCTACTTGATACAAGCTGATGCCAGACAGGGTCCATAATTGTGACTCATCATCTGCCTAGCCTTTTCCCAATTATGTTGGGGTCGGCTTCCAGTCTAACCGAATGCAGCTGAATACCAGTATTGTACATGGAGCGACTGCCTATCTGACCTCCGCAACCCAGTTACTGGGTAATACGATACCCCTTGGTAAGACTGGTTGCCAGACTTTCGGGCTTCTGTCGACCCGTAACGACTGTCAAAGATCCACGAATAACAGCCGGGACGTGCTTTCCCAGCACAGAGGGGTCTTGGTATGTAAAGATGGTCACCCATCCATGAACCAACACCGGCAAGCGTAGCGTAACCTGATCATTTGACCCGTGCGGCTTCTATTATTTAGCCACAAGCCTCCCTTGTACATTTTTATACTTATTATAAAATAAAGTCAGTTTTAGTGTATGGCCACACTGTGACCACGTTGTTCTTATAAACTAAGCAACGGATTTTCACGCGGTTTTCATCATCAATAAGAGAATTTATTTCTTAAGGTTTATAATACAGGATAATCAGCCTATAACGTTCCCACTGCTGGGACACGAGCCTCCTCTCTGTGAGAGAAAGTGTGGGTTGGTAGATGTGACATGTCTTCGAATTTTTGGTTCTAGGTACCGTTTTGAGAATAGTGATGAAATTATTTACACAAAGTAAAGCGCCTGTCTGGGTTCGAACCTACGACGAACCTAAGTCGCGGCCGTTCCCACTGGGTAACCACTGCTCTACTGGGCCACCGCTGCTCACTGGGCCACGAATTTATAGGTCATTCAAATTAAACTAACATATATATAATAAAGAAATTTAGATATATTGTCAGGTCGCAAAAACCGTGTAAAGCAGGGGCCCGTCGTTAGTCGATAATTCAGTGTTTTCAACAAGTTAGGCACAGTCAACAAAAATAACTCAGATACATATATGACCGATGAATGTTGTCGACTGAAATTTAATTTGATAAAAATGAGCTATTTGTTTTCTAATAATAAAATAAAATTATATTTGAGATGGTTCATCGGTTTCTTACTAAACTTCATCTATATCCGACGATCCTGCATACTTATCTGTTTTGTTGGCTGTAACTATTAGATAAAAACTGAAAAGATAAAAGAAAAGCTTTGCTATTGCAATTCCTAAGAGCCTGTTTTTGAGAATTTTATACCTAGCTAGCTTTTGTCTGCAACTTTGTCCGCGTGGAGGTCGGAAATTATCTCATGGGAACTTACTACCGGGATATAAAGTGTTCTATGTGATAATCCAGGTTATAAACTATCTGTGTGCCAATCCGTTTAGCCGTTCTTGAGGGATTGAGTAACAAACATCCAAATATACTTTCACATTTATAATATTAGCAGGATGTATCTATCTGTAAGATGTATCATTCACGCTCATTAAGTCTACACTTAAGCTGAACTTGATCAACTAATCTTCGATTGCAAAAACTTCATTTTTATTCACATGATAACCAGTTTATTTTATTTGAAACACCAACACATTTGGCAATGACTTTGATTGATGAAATCCCACACAACATACTTAATTTGGCACACTTAACTATTGAAAGAGTTCTACTGCGAAGTTCATTCAATTTTGAAAAAAGTTGGAAATATATTTTATGAAGTAGGTAGGTAAACAAAGTAAAAACCATTTTTTTTCTACAATACATGATTAATAGCGATGTTTTGACCTCTGAAAAAAGTAGGTAAACTACTTACACTCATGTGCTCAATAAAGCGTTATGTCACAAAATTGACTGAAAAAAACCGCACCATCACGGTGAACAGCCGGTACCTAAGCAGCGACGTCAGAAACCTTGCTTTCTCTGTTTAGATCACCAATATTTGAAACACTTCATTATTTTTATGTTTTTACATATCTCGGGACCATGAGGTCCCGGTCCTTTGGAAGGCTTACGAGGGGCTGACGCCAACTCGCAGAGGCCCCTTAGGAAATTTTAATGAAATGCGGCACCAACCGACGATTATCCCTGTATGCATCACTGTGTAAGTGCACCCAAGGACAACCCCGGTTCATCATCATCATCATCATTTCAGCCGAAAGACGTCCACTGCTGGACATAGGCCTCCCCCAAGAAGGGGGGTTTGCCATAATCGCCACGCTTGGCAGGCGGGTTGGCGATCGCAGTATAGTATGGTGGTGGAATGCATAGAGAACGCTGCTGCCCATTCTCCGGTACGACCCTTAGTCGCCTTTTACGACACCCACGGGAAGTATGGGGCGGTGCTATTCTTTAAGTCCGGCACCACACAGACATAAAACTATCCACTATAAACTATGCAACCCCCGGTTGGTGTAGGTTTATTGCAGGATATGGAAAAAAATAAAGTTGGACAATGGGTTTGGGTAGCTAGTGTGGACTGGTTACCAAGGACTATGGCCCCTGCCTGATAAATGTTTTATATGTACACGGAAAAAATAGCAAGGGGTGACACACTCAATAATGGGCCCCCGGAAACGGTCGCTAGCACATAGTGACGTAGCATCAAGGGGGTAATATGTCAATCAATCAATCAAGTCATATATTTGCAACGCCTGAAAAGCCCGTGTTGTCCCACTGTAGGGCAAAGGTTTCTATTCCCGCTTTCTACTTTTCCTGGTCTACTGCGATTGCGAGCCAATTCTTTAAGAAGGAGTCCAGCTCATGCAGCCAACACTTCATATTTCTGTAAAAATCCGTAGAATAAAATATGCATTACTTACCGGAAACATCAAAAAGTGCAAAGGGTGGGTTTCAAACTCATGACCGGTCCTTTGCTCGATGCGTTTGCCAATTCAGTAATTTTGACACAAAATTCATATTTTCTTTCACAAATCCTCTTGAATAAACGAATAAACAGGACATCAGTCAACTGATGAACTGCAATAAACCATTAGAGAAATAAATATTTGTCCATTATTTTTGAGCAGAAAACCGATGTATTTTTTCCGGTAGCTATATAAATATAAAAACCTGTACAACCACATAAAGGACAAAATAGACATCTGTATCTATGCATATTATAATTTATAATATATGCGGGTTTAGATATTGCTAAGCAGCGGGTGGTATCACCTTGCAAATGAGCTATTGACAGACTTAAGATATGATTTAAATTATAAGAGCCTCCATGAAATTATTTGCCCGCTCTTCTCCAATGGGCAACTAGCTTCATATTTCTGACTGACCCACTCCGTGACAATTCAAAAGTGCCTGTAAATTATTTATCCATACTAATATTATGAATTCGAAAGTAACTCTGTTCGTCTCTCTGTCTGTATGTTACCTTTTCACGCCTAAAGCACTGAACAGATTTCGATAAAATTTGGCAGAGAGATAGATTGCATCCCGGGGAAGGACATAGGGTAGTTTTTATCGACATACGGAGGCGGAAGCTAGTTTGAAATAAATGCTTTAAGTTGGAGTAATATTACAAGCTGCATACTTACACCACATACTAAATCAAAATAATAAATATTACTGTACTTTAAAAATAGTACTGGTATTCAGCTGCATCCGGTTAGACTGGAAGCCGACCCCAACGTAGTTGGGAAAAGGCTACGCAGATGAAGACTAAATCAAAAATAATGTCGATGAGAACGAGCGATTTTCGAGAAACAACAAAGACTGATATTTTCAAATCTCTTTTTCACGCAGCAAAAGCCAATCTCCTCAGCCACTGCACACTTGCAGTCTTGACTTCAAAATAATAGGTATAATATACTATGAAAGTCTACCACCTTTTGTCACCAGGGATCAAATTGGCAACGCAGGCAGAAACTCAGCAACAACCCAGGCGATTTTTATTTTATTTAAACTGTCCCACTACTGGGCAAAAGCCTCTCCCATAACCTTCCAGGACCTCTTTTCCCGCGCCACCTCGAACGAACCCTCCCGGTACGCGTCTAGATCGTCCCGCCACCTCTTTCTGGACCAGCCTCGGCACGGGCGCGGTGTTCCATCGTCCAGACATTCAGACATTTTTTAAACTAAAAATACTTATTAGAAAATCCAAAACTAGGGGTCACTAATGACAAGTAGACCGGAATTCATCTTTAAAATCACACAAGCTCAAAATTAACTCCTTGACACCGTTAAACAACATTAACAAATCGTTTACCCGTATGTGTGTAATTACCTACGAAAATGCTACACCATTATGCAAATATCATTTTAGTTTGAACGCTCTTTATTATTTATTATGTTTAATGGTTATGGCGAGTTATGATTATGTAGTTTTAAGTGTAATTGGTTTTCACATATGCATAACTACATACGTTCATGTTACATATTATGAAGAAGTGAGCTAAGGAAACATTTGACAACTTTGATACATCTATGGTAGCTTTTGAAACTGCGCTGATTGTTCTTTAAAAATACTATCTAATAGATGTAAATGGATCCTGTTATGAGCGTTTAAATGCGTATAGTATTTTATACAAACTTTCAAGCCCTCATTTTTCGAAATTAATGAACCGATTTTAATGAAACTTCAGACGCATAAGCAGGATACAAAGGTCTAAAAAGTTAGTAGAGAACATTTTCGAAATGTCTTATTAAAAAAAAAGATATTTTTTTTAAATCGGTCTAATTTAGATGTAACACTATTTTTCGAAAATGTTCTCTATTAACTTTTTAGACCTTTGTATCCTGTTTAAGCGTATGATGTTTCATTAAAATCAGTTCATTCATTTCGAAAAATAAGGGCTTGAAAGCTTGTATGAAATGCCGTACGTCGAAAACGCTCTTAAGGCTTTTTTCAATAGTCTAAATGTCCCACTCCTGGGAAAAAGCCTCTCCTATTCCTTCCACTTCCTTTGATGTTGTGATACTTCTCGTCTATTCATAAGGAAGCCATTCAAGGCCACCCGCAATTTTCTCCTCGGTCGCGTCTAGCTCTGAAGATTGCCCTTCGTTAAAGGGATTGCCATTCCCTGCCCTTCCTTGCCCGTGCCCTGTTGAGTATCATTGTTCGATGGCCAGTGGTGTCTATACTGCAATCGATCAGTAACTGCCCTAATGCAGGTTGAAGGTCTGACTTCATACAAGGAAGGAACGACCAATCATTACCATCCTTGCTTCCTGCATGTAGGTTAGTTATGCGATTTATTAAAGTAGGTTGCAGAACCCTACTCGTACCTTTGTATTGCGCACAGACTTAAGTCTGTGGAATAATGTACCCAGGATTTTGTAATATCTTGATTTAAAAGAGTGTCCATGGAGTTTCTTGCCCGTACTTCTCCACAGAAATCTACGTTTTGGAATGGGCAACTAGCTTCAACTTTCTGACTAACTGACAGACTATTTAATTTTGACAATTCAAAAGTGCCTGTGAAATAAATGCTTTGAGTTTGAGTTTGTTGCCGATATAACAACAAATTCTAAACACAGAATAAAATAAATATTTAAGGGGGGGCTCCCGTACAACAAACGTGTTTTTTTCAGCGTTTTTGCCTTGTGGTACGGAACCCTTCGTGTGCGATTCCGACTCGCACTTGGCCAGTTTTTTATTGAGTTAGTGTCTAGATTAAGATATGACCTTCATAATTATTATTGCCTATAAGCTATAAGGCCATAAAATATTTAGAATTGTGACGATTGCGTCAGTATTTCGAAAATTCAATATTTAAATAAATGAATAATTGACAAACCAACTTTATTTTCGTTACTCTTGTTTCTAAAAAGAAAATATCTAAACGAATGGTGGCAATTTTAAATAATTTATAATTGCCATTTCCACTGACCTCTATCATTATATTGTATAATACAGGTCAGTGGCCATTTATAATTAGTAAACGGATGCGGAACTCAATAATTTAAAATCGTATACCAATGTGCATAAAATATGAATGATATCGTTTTGAAGTGAGTTTCCGTAGGTATCTGCTTAGCTATCTCGATTATCTAAATTACTGAATTTATTATGATGTGGTTTAGTCATCAATAAGTTTATAAAATTAACGATGAATATCAATATTATTGCATCATTTTATTCGAGTAACAAAAACACTGAAATTACCAAACTTAGCTTTGTTTAAAACACGTATTAAGTTAAAGTTATTATTACAGAAAAATATTGAAACATCTCGAATATTTCTTAAGTTAAGATAATTGGAGCACTTAACCCGTTACCCATATCAGCTGTACCGCCAAAAGTCTTAAGTCTCACCCACTAAAACCAAAAATGAAAAAATAGTCCATTTGCAACCCGAATTCGTCCTCGATAGCCTCTCTAGTAAAGTAAAAGTAGCCGGTCTGATCTCCGCTATATAAACGGATCGTTCCGAGCACAAGGCATCACACATCAGCCAGCGTTCAACCAAACTAGACATGGTCAAATACATCGTAAGTTGGAGTGCAGTGAATGTGTTGTGTCGTGTGAAGGTGCACTATGCACACCATGTGAAGTGGACTTCAGTTTCGTAAAAATCGGTGCTCTCTGGATGTGCTTTCGGATGTCTCCGAGACTTGCCAAGGATTTGATCTTCATTTCTAAGTGTTCCGTACCAGTTTTGGGAAAATGGGACGCTTATTTTGTGGAGAGGCGTGTGATTCCGGCTTTTGGAGTGATAGCTTCGAAGCTACACTTTATCATTGTGGGCTGATTAATTGGTGATGAGCTAGTTACTGAGCCAATTACTTATGCATGAGTCTCGACTATGCATTTAGCCAAAACATCGCATTAATTTTTTACTCCACAGGTTTATGAAAAATTGGGAATCGGTATCTTAACTTAATATTTGTTGACAGGTCGCCCTCGCCCTCTTGGGTTGCGCCGTCGCTGAGCCTCCCGTGGGCTACAGTTACTCTGCTCCATCATCCCACTCATCGTCTATCTCGCTGGGCAGCCTCGGCGGCGGTGGACACTACCACTCCGTGCCCGTCGGACATTCCGAAAGCGAGGGCTACTATGTAGACCCTCATCTCCTCTACAAAATCAAGAACATCCTCTTGTCCGACGAGATCAACAACCAAGGCTCCGGCTCCGGCGGTCACGGACATGGCCACGTTTCATCTCACTACGGTGCCCCTGCCCCCGTGTACGGCGTCCCCGACCAGAGGATCGTTGGCATTGAGCTCGACCACGTCCAGCAGTCCCACCAGGTCGCCCAGTACCACCAGATTCAGCAGGCGTACGCCAGCGGTCATGGCAGCTACTATTCCGGCGGAAACGGAGGCTACTCATCCGGCGGTGGCTACTCATCCGGCGGCGGTGGCGCCCACTACACCACCATCGGAGTCCCCTCAGGATCCTACGGAGTCCCCTCCGACACATACGGCCACCCCCACTAAACGACCAAATTGTTAGTCATCTCATCTCATTTAATGTAAATCATGTGATCGCATCCTAGATGTTATTATGTATTATATTTTGTTGTTATAAGTTTCTGTAAATAAAAGAACAATCTATTTTGTACGAACGGCTCCTTGATTTAATGCCCGACTTTCACATCCCGAGGTACCGCAACTGGTACATCTTGGTGCTACAATCGTAAAACCATATGCGGTTCAACAAAAAATATATTAATGCGAAACAAAAACATGTTTCGACGCCTTAAAGAGCTGTAATAGGTCCCTATCGAAAGTCGTTTTCGATAAAATCGAAAGTACCGATGTCAGCGGACGACTTTATGACATGCATGTGACGTAATTGACGTGCAATTTTATAATAAAGTGGAATTAAGTCTTTTTTTCGACATATTATTAAGTTACATACTCGTACTTAGCACCTCACAAAATGAATCACTCTTGATTTCGCAACCCGCTGACCGAGATATGTGAACGTAACAACCTTAAAACCAATGAAGAATTAGAAATTACGGTTCGAAATACCAGATCGCACTTTCGAGGCTTAGATAAAAATTTCGAAACTGCCTATAATGCGAGCCATCTCGTGTTGCGTCACAGCGGCCATTTTCGCGGAATTAGCGAATAATTTCGCTCGAGTTGTTAATTCGAATGCACCATGCACTTTCTCCGTTCAACCTCGGGTGTTCCGAATCTCGAGTGATTACATAATTAACGCATGAGAGGCTGCGAACGACCTGGGCGTATCCATCTGTAGGATCTTGTTTAGGTACATCAAATTATTCGGTTACTTAACGACATTTTGTTAATTAGCAGATTCTGAGGTTGCGAGACTCAAAACTTACGTAATAGATAAATTTTTGAGATGTTTTGTTTTTCAGCCGCAATAATTACCATATTCATCAACATCGACCTCCATATTGTCATTTTGTTTTATTAAGTTCTTCACTCGTTTCGTCTCATATATTCGGTGTGATTTCACCGAAAAGTGAGTAATGACTTTTTTACGAGCGATGCGAAAATTGAGCTCCTGAATAATATTTTTTTGTTCTTATCACTTTCTCCCATCTTGCAACAAGTTGTTGTAATATGGTTTCTGAAGCCAAAGGCTAATGTGATAGTACTTAATTTAAGCATTATTATTTATTTAAGCACAAATTGAAGTTCGTTTTTCCAATAAGATTTTCTTAAAGTAATTGAACATAGAATAAGTTGCTAAACTCACTAAAGCGGCAGGCCATTGTATCACATAACATAATCAGCCTATAATGTTCCCTCTGCTGATTCTGTGTGAGAGTGGGCCATAATCCACCATGCAGGTCCAGTGCGAGTTGGTGGATGTCACGTCTTCGAATTTTTGGTTCTAGAACATTTTCAGTTTCCTCACGAGGTCTTCTTTCTCCGTTTGAAGAGCAGTAGCGATGAAATAATTTACACAAACTAAAGTGCCTGCTTGGGTTCGAACCCAGGACCTTCAAATGATAAGTTGCCCTCCGTTACCACTGAGCCACCACTGCTCGCGTTTGCATGATCAGCATTGAGTTGATATGTAGTCAAGAAATCATATAAAAAATTGAATGGATGGTCCATGGTCAAAACTGTCAAAGGTTTTTGACTTCAAAGCTATTAGTTAATTAAATACCATCATTCTCATACATATCTCACATTTACTTAGTCATGTAAACGATAGAGACAGGAAAATTAATCATCGGGTAATGTAATTAGGTACTCGTAATAAGTAGGCTGCTATGTTTAAGTAGAGTACCTACCTACTTATTAATCACTAAAACTCAGTGTAAATATTAATTTTTAGCAATCAAAGTGTATATTTGAATAAATACAATACAAAATCTACCAGCCTTTTCCCAACTATGTTAGAGTCGACTTCCAGTCTAATTGAATGCAACTGAATACTAGTATTTTACATGGAGTAATCCCATACTTCCCGTGGGTGTCGTAAAAGGCGACTAAGGGGGCGTACCGGAGAATGGGCACCAGCGTTCTCTATGCATTCCACCACCATACCATACTGCGATCGCCAACCCGCCTGCCAAGCGTGGCGATTATGGCAAACCCCCCCCTTTTGGGGGAGGCCTATGTCCAGCAGTGGACGTCTTTCGGCTGAAATGATGATGATGACATGGAGCAACTACCTATCTGACCTCTATAAACAAGTTACTGGGTAACTCGATACTTCTTGGTACTGGTTGTCTGACTTTTGGGCGTTTGGCTACCCGTAACTACCATCAAAGATCTACAAATTTCAGCCGGGACGTGAGTCCTGACACCCTTCCACGAACCCACTGCGGATAGCGTGGGGCTATTATCATTTAGCCAAGAGACCATACATCAAAATAAAACCATCCATTCTAATAATATAAATGCGAAAGTAACTCTAGATTTACACGTAAACTACTGAACCGAACGTTTTGAAATACGGATAGGTAGTCTGGGACTTAGAGATGGACACAGGCTACTTTTCAACCAATAACAAATATTAAAAATGATCAAATACCAAATAAACGCAAATGAAGTCGCGGGCAACAGAGCAGCTAATCCTTAAAAAATAATATGTAAAGATCCCCCATCTATGGTCCAACCGTGGCAAGCATAGCTTAACCTAATTGATCGACCCGTGAGCCCATCAAAAATACATACATATATCATACTAGCTTTTGCCCGCGGCTTCACTCGCGTTAAGTATTATTAAAAAAAACTAATACTATTACATCCGCCATCATCCCTTATTTTATCCCCATGGGGGTTGAATGGGGGTTGAATTTATCATAATCCTTTCTCAGGGGATGGCTAAGTCATAGTAGCTATACTATGCATGCAAAGTCTCAGCCCGATCGGTTTAAAATTGACAAAGTTTCATACAAACTTTCATCCCCTATTTTATCCCCTTGGGGGTAGAATTTATCAAAATCCTTTCTTAGGGGATGCCTACGTCATAGTAGCTATATGCATGCAAAGTCTCAGCCCGATCGGTTTAAAATTGACAAAGTTTCATACAATCTTTCATCCCCTATTTTATCCCCTTGGGGGTAGAATTTATCAAAATCCTTTCTTAGCGGATGCCTACGTCATAACATCTACCTGCATGCCAAATTTCAGCCCGATCCCTCTAGTGGTTTGGGCTGTGCGTTGATAGATCACTATGTCAGTCAGTCACCTTCGAGTTTTATATATTTAGATACTAGCGATCGAACATTTCTTCACTTCCAAGTTACAACTAGCCAGATTACACAATACTTATAATAAAATGTGTAACAAAATCTTACAGTGTAACGTATATTATAACATATATATTAACAACAGAGTAACCGAAGACTAACGCTCCGACGCTTTAGATAGTAGTAACACTGGTTTATGAGACTATTGTATAACAACAGACATACATAAGTAATACTTTAATATGATATACGCGTAATATGTGTCAATATGGTAAATATAGCCCGGACCATGGCGTGGACTCAGGGTTTTATTGTTTAAAGTTTATATAGTGCCGTATTGGGCAAACATGCAATTGCGTATTTTTTTGTGACAAACTTGTCCATATAAGGAGTTACAACATTAAACTGAATGAAGTCAGCCAAGATGGCGTATCGTTTAAGAGGTCCTTTACTGAAATCAGTGTAGCCTGCAATTATACTTTTTAAATTAGTAAATAAGTATAATTGCATCAACCAAGGGGTATCGTATTACCCAGTAACTGGGTTGTGGAAGTCAGATAGGCAGTCGCTCCATGTAAAATACTGGTATTCAGTTGTATTCGGTTAGACTGGAAGTCAACCCCAATACAGTTGGGAAAAGGCTAGGCAGATTAAGACATCCTCTGGTGTTTGTCACTCGACTGCAGATAATCCTCAATTTCGTCCTATACTCATAGGACACACTTCTACCTTGTAGATAAAAAAAAAACCGGCCAAGTGCGTGACGGGCCACGCACAGTGTAGGGTTCCGTAGTAGCCCGTTATCACAATGTGGTACGATTCTGTCTCTCTTTATTCTGAATAGGTAAAAAAAAAATACATATTTTGCTTTTCAATGCAAGTCTTTACCCGTTATAAACAAGCAACTACTTCATCTTAGTCACTTTAAAGGATTAATGCTAAGGATTTTGTATTTGGTACAAAATTATCCATCACCCAAGTTCAACGACTATTACTGCTAAACTAATAAAGTTATCTGAATCGCTATAATTTTCCTTTAAAGTTCATGAAATGCACTATCATCGAGAATTTTTCCAGTTTTTTCAAGCCAGCAGTTTAGGTTTTAGAGGGGGGGGAACGCTCTACTGGAACAAAAATTTGCACTTTAAAGTTTAATATTTCGTAAATGGAGCATTAAATCGAAAAATATTTTGAGCAACCCCAAGTCATTTTAGAAGACCTATTCAACGATACCCCACACGATGGAGTAGACGACGAAAATAATATTCATCCCCATTTCACATGTAGGGGAGCTACCCTAAAAAAAATATTTTCCAAAATTTTATTTTACCACTTTGTCGGCGTGATTGATATACATATTGGTACCAAATTTCAGCTTTCTAGTGCTAACGGTCACAGAGATTAAGCGAGGACGGACAGACAGACATGGCGAAACTATAAGGGTTTCTAGTTGACTACGGAACCCTAAAAAGAAGGAAAAAACACGTTAATTCGCTTCAAATGAGCCGTTGCCGTTATTAGTTTTATGTAATCGATTAGCAATAAAATAAGACTAAAAAATAATTGTAGCTGCATCGTTCATTTACCACGCCAATTATTGAGACAATGAACCTGAGATATAATATCTTGTTTTTCACACCACCTGCTCGAAAATGTCAAATTATATGTCAAGCAACCTTAACCTAAAGTGAGTCATTAGTGGCCGGGGGCACAGCCGGTCAATAATGTTGTACTGGATTTCATTATGACCCGCTGGTCAATAATGTGATTTGAATTTGGAATCTCACATGCTCAGCTAAATTGGCAGTATAGTACTAACAAACACCCTTTGGTGCCAGAAAGAGGAAAGCTATTCTCGAAACCCTTACTACGCGTGGATGATATTCTCGATTTCCTACAAAATCATAACGACTGCTTCAGTCTTCATATCGTTGCCATATTTTCGAAGACATAATATTGGAAGAATAATTAGATAACTACGAACCATTTTTTAAAAGGAATGGAATAACATTAAAACTGGCATTAAATAACAAATACCGTACCGCGCCGTAATACCGTAATAGTACCTAATTGGCTGTAACATTAGTTCATTTATTTTAAGTAAACTGCGCTAAGATTGCTGTGGATTTTGTGAATAAATAAATAAATAATAAAACCTATCTATACTACAGTCGATTTATCACATTTTATCAAAAATACTCTATTTTCACGAGCGTCTCCAATGACGTTCTAAATTCAAAATGCATACAGCCAATCATCCAAAACCATTCTACCAGCCCTGTATAAAGCTTAGTTTACACAAACGCCACTTCCATGAGAGTGTTATCAATAGACACACACGACGAAACCGTAGAAGAGACTTTTTTTTTTGAAAATCGAATTGATCGTGTCTTGGCTACTTATTTGTAGACGCAATAAAGGCGCGAATTTTCGTACCTACTATGGCTATTATTTTCTCACAGTAGGTGTAAAAAGTAGAGTATCCTCCTCTGGGCTAAAGGTGTCTTTGCCTTGGGCTAGCTTGAATCCCTCGCTGCGTTCAGGATTCTTGTATTAACTCCCTCGCTTCGCTCGTGAGTTAATCTCTTAACTCCCTCGCTGCGCTCGGGAGTTAAATCCCGAGTCCTTCATTGCGCTCGAGATTCAATATGACGCCCGTGACATAAGACACAACTTTAGCCCCTCGGTGCATAATCTACTATTAATCAAATAAAACAAACAAGTGCTATGCTATGTAAATAAAAGAAACTCGTGGAAGCAATTGGATGTGATGATTCGGACACAGGTGAGTGAAAGATTGCGGTCAACAAGGATGCTTGGTTCTACAAACTTAAATATGTCTATTTGTGTATGTAACGATATTATGGTGGATGGCCCATCGGATATGGTTAACGGTAACCGCTATCTTTTAACTAGATGGAAAAACCCTTTTTTTTTTGGTGGGAAATCATTAAATGACCCCTCCCGCTCTGGGCGGAGCGGAAGGAAGTGTCAGACTCTTACTGACTAAAACCCAACCGTGTTCCTTCCTTAGCCCTTTATGTCCCGGGCCAGCGGTAACCCTTTCGGACAATCCCGCTGACCCGGCAGGCTTCGGCCCTCATGGGCCCCTCAATTTATGCTGACATCTCTTTGAGGCGCGCGTAGAACAAGTACGCGCCGTCCGGCACGGGCCTGGTCCTGATAGGACGGTAAGCAACTCATTACTTTCCGCCCGCAGGCCCGCGCCTACGGTGGCCGGGAGTCGTCGCGCGGCTCCCGACGCCCGGAGCGTCTCCCGCGGCGGCTGAGACGGCTGAGATTAAATTTGGCTGGGTAGATAACCTAGGTCCAATACTTTGATGTTCAAGTTGCCTTAGGATACCCTATGTGTAATTAAGCATAAGTATTTCAACTTATAACATTTGCATAACCATAAGTAATTGTTTCTGTAATGCAAAATCGACATAACTTGACTTATCGTACATGACTTGTCATTTCTCAAATATCAGTAGACCAGTTAAAACCAGTTCTATTATGGTTTAATTAACCGTCATAAATAACCACAAGTCTCCTAACATTTCATAAGGTTGATTGGCTGATCACCTGTAAATCCTGTCTTACAAATACAAATTAGAAATGAAAGTCACTTTTCGTGTATGTCTGTGTGTCCGCGTTATTCTTCTAAACTAAGCAATGGGTTTGGATGCATTTAGAGAATTTATTCAGGAAGTTTTATATATAGGTATAATATTTATATTAATGTTAAATATACATTTATTAAACAAATCCCGATGATTTGCCTAGTCATAAAATCGGGACGGGTCGCTATAAGTAGGTCGATAGCTACGGCTAGCTATGGCTAGTAGGTCGGATATGGTCGTAATTGATCCATGGTCTGTTAAAGTTTAATTGCCAACTTAATATAAAAATGAAATGTATAAAAAAAATCATTTAATTCATGTTATTTTTTAGTATAAACGGTACTTATTCAGGACAATAGTGATGGTGTAACGTCATGGGTTAGGTTTTAGCAATTTGCTTGCTACATAGCATCCACGCGTGTGGTCGTTGCTTAAATTTAACCCCAGTGCACACGGCAGTCTACTCTTGGCTAGTTTTGGCTACGGTATGACCCATTCACTATTTACTAAGCATAGTGTATCCAGCCGGGTTTTTACCTTTTATAATTTCGTGTCATCCGAAGGCCAAAGAAAAGATGAATGGTTAGTGTGAGGAAGACGGTTGACAGGAGACAATGGAAGAAGAAAACGTGTTGTGCCGACCCTAAGCAATATGGGACAAGAACATGAAGGTGAGATGATGAAACAAAGTTTAACATCAAGATTATCAGAGTAATCATAAAACAAAGTCGCCGAAATGTCTGTACGCGCATAACTTCCAAATGACTGCACCAAATTGGATAATTGTTTTTTGTTGTGTTTGGTAAATAGTCAGGACAAGGTTTGTGTGAAAGAAAATTTCGGAAATTCGTAAAAAAAAATTGAACCTGTGTGAAGCAGGGGCGGGCTGCTGATTTAAAGCCAAATCGAATGATAAATTAATTCATATTTATTTTATTTTATTAACGTAATGTGTAAGGAATCTAACAAAACATGTTTTAGGCCAATTTGCTAGATTCCTAAACTATTTTGAATTATGAGCTTTGAATTTTTTTACCTAATTTTAGGTTTTTTTATGTCTAAAATGACACAGATGTCATTAGACATAAATAACAGGTAAAAAAATTGGTAAGACTTCGTCTAAGACAGCCATGGCTTTAATGGTTCTAAATTGTCTGTACTGTGTTCGCCTTAAAGCATTGCACCCATCTTCCAGTCACCCTGTTTAAAGAGGTCACCAATACCACGGTAACTACAAAAGTGCGCAATAGAATAAAGTCAAAGTCAAAGCATTTATTTCAAATAGGCACATAAAAGGCACTTTTGAACGTCAAAAATTACTAAAATAGAATTGATTCTAGTTGCCCATTCCAAAAGGTAGTTTTCGTATGGAGAAGAATGAGCAAGAAACTCCACCGTTACTCTTTCAAATGTTTTACAATATTTTGCATGTACATAAATTATATAATAATAATATGTGAAGACGATGCACCTAAAATAAAATTACTGTACCACAAAAGGTAAATGAATTAAAAATGAAACCATGACATATAATTAATTATCTGATAGATACCTACATGGTGCTCACATATTTACAAACATGGTAAAAATACCCGATTTTCATAAAAAAAAATAAATAAATAAAAGTAATAGTAGTAAGAATACTAGAACTTATCAAATGAATAGGTACAGTCAGAAACAAAAGTCGATTAACACTTCAGTTTTTTTAATCTCAGTTATTGAGCAAAGTATTTGTTAAATTGCATTGTACTTCTGCTGCAATTTTGAACAAAATATATTTAGCTCAATAACTGAATTTAAAAAAACTGAAGTGTTAATCGACTTTTGTTGCTGACCGTACCTACCTATTTTTATCTTGTAACTAACTAATTACGTATTCACATTATGCAAATAGAGAGACGATACTAAAACGCCCATAAACATTGTTAAACACATAAACAAAGATAAGTTTACTCACTTATTACATTAACGGTCTTATTCATAAAAAAAGCTTATAGAAGGTTTAAAACGTACATTAGTTAAAATGCTCGATAAGCCTTTAAAACGTTCGATAAAATTTTGTATTCATAAACGCTTCATAAACCTTCTATAACTAAAGTGTCCTATAACTTCAATACAAATATAAATGTTGCCATTTTATTGAAGTCATCCAACAAATTGGCCAACACATTGAGTTGTCAAACGAGAATATCTGCCTACGCACCGAATAATTGTGACCATAGACATTATGACGTACGGAAAACTAATTTATTGTCTACAGTTTCGCCAGTTTTGCCGCGTTACCATGGTTATTTAAGTCAATGAATTTGTTATTGTTATTTTATTGTCAGGAGAGCGAAAACCTTTGAATATTTTTTTGTATTTAAAAGAAATGGAATTAAGACCGTAGACTAGTTCCAAGAAAGGGCAAAGAAGTGAATACTCGTTTTGATTGGAGGACGATAAGGTGTGTACTCTTACCTACAACTAAAATGTGTTCAAACAGTTATGTTCAAAGTAAGTTTTGTTTTGTAAACATTCTTAATTTCTTATACTTATGCTTGCTTTTGCTTTTCCTTAGATCTTTTAGAAGAATTGGTCAGGGAGAGGGTTTCCATAACATAAAATGAAGGTGGACGCCAAACAATGATGTGATGTGATGGCGCCAAACAAGTAGCCGAATTCTGGGCACACTAAGAAGAAGAAGATAGAAAATAAAAACACTTATACTGACTGACCCCAACGCGAAAAAGGCGGCATGGCATGATTTACGAATTAGGTGCCTATCCCATTTACTTATAAGTTACAAGGTTCCTGAGTAAGCATGTCAAGAATTTCGTTTGATGAAGAGAAAGAATTATAACATTCATTTTGTATTTCAGGACAGTAGGAAGGATGGTGCTTCACTACAAATAGCAGAAACTGAAACGGCCTAAAGAAGAGGTGGCGGCATAGATGGCAAAAGAAAAGAAACATTTTAAAAATGTTGTTCTGCTAGCACAAGTTCTAGAAGCCGAATTAAAGTTTAGAGTATTATAAAAATAAATCAATTAAACTAATATCTGTATAAAAGCTTTTTATTAATGCACTACTCGCTAAAAGGTCTCCTTTTTATCTTCTTCGTGTCGCGGGGACGACAGTATTTCAGATCTTGTTGGCCCAAAACTTTGCCACTTCCACAACGTCGTCAGTGGCAGCGCAGAGGTCACTTTGACTGCATGTTTAGGGACGCATAGGATAGGATAGGAAGAGGAACATGGTTTGCTACATAGCTTCACAACCACTCCCTACTGCCGCATCTTAGTGGAGCATCTCCGTGCAGGGTGTAAACTTCCGTTACCCACACAGAAGTCCCTGAACCGTCTCCGGACACAAGTGGGAAGATGTACCTCTAGCCTGGTAAAGTGAGGCTATCTCGGCGGAATGTTTCCTCAACAGTTTGTAAAATAGCATTTGCATTTCCCCTTACACCTAGGCTTCTTTCTTGGGCTGACTTTGTATGATATTCATTGATATTGCTACCCTAACTACTATTAACTGCATGTCTCCATGGACAACTGCAATATTGTAAGGTACTGCTCTAGCCACTATGGTTGTTTTCACATTTCCTAGTTTGCATGTATGCCATGTAAAAGACATTGAAAAGCAAACAACGCTTTTCAATGTCTTTTACATGGCACAGCCCAAAGCAGCAGCGTCCCACAGTAATTCTTGTTGCAATAATTTATGTGCTTCGTTATATTTTTCCTTGCTTCTATTTTGCATTGTAGGTATATAATAATAAACTAAATTGGTTAAACAGAAGTGCAACATAAATTAAATACAACTGCACATGTTACATTTGTAGGTCAAACGTAATTTTCTATCAGCTGATGTAGAGTCGGCCATTTTTATAGTACTGTTATAGTAGGGGTCTGGGTTTCATAACTTTATAGTAGGTTTAGAGAACGTTTTAGTGCTAAAATGCGTTTATGAATAACAATTTTTGACAACGAGACATTAGCAAGCCTTTAGATGTTCTATAACTTATTATGAATAAGACCGTATGTCTCGAAATCATTTACATTGAATAGGTCACCCAAAGATGGAAGGAGAAAGTTCATCTTGGACTGAGGTTCCATTGTTTTCGAAGACCATCTGACGTTGTACGTAAATTACAATACTGGACTTTTGGTAGTATAGTAAGTTTCAGTTTAAGGCGACAGAAACTGATATATATGCTGTGTATTAATGAAATATGCATTTTATAATTGCTTGCTCTGAGAGAGCTCTTTAAACCTTTTGACCGACCCACATCAAAAAATCAAAAACGTACCCTCGGCGTCAAAGTCTGTCCTGTGGTGCTATTCTGTAAAAATCTCACCGTGAAAACTTAGGTGAATTGAGCGTTGAGTGAGCTGTCAATAGTGCCAATTCCTAGGAAAAACAAACTCACTTCACCTAAGTGTTCAAGGTGAGATTTTTACAGAATCGACCGGCTGTAGTCGAACCGTGGCGTGCTGGGCACATTTTGGTCTGTCATACATGATTGTGGCGGTCAAAAGGTTAATGAGATGGTTGATGGTTAATTAATGAGACCAATAAGACCAACATTTCCGGTTTTTTTTTTGCTAGTAGGACAAATGAAATTGTTGATACAAAGGTATAGAGCAGCTCTAAACACTCAGTTTATGAATAAAATTTAGACACTTTCAATATAGGCATACATAAACATTTCTCGGCTCGATTATAAATAGAAAAATATTGCCTTTAAATTAGATGTTAATCGCTTCTAACCTCGATGCAAAAGAATCCCAGTGGAAAGAAACATCTTAATCATGAAGCACTAATAATTTCGTTGCCGGGTTGACATTCGTTCAGTCAATCTATCACCGGAATTCTAGCAAAATTCTAACCAGTAATTTGAACACTACTTCCTAACAAAAACAATAGATATTTTGATCTTAATCTCGGAAAAATATACACGGAACTAAGCATTTCGCCAGCGACAACAATGCTTGAATAAAATTTAAATAAGTTATGCTAATTAAATGCCCGAATTCTAATAAAATGTACGCAACGAAACGCTGCAATTATGTAATGCTGTTGCATTTATATATTTACATATTTAGTGAATAGAATTAATTTTTGGTTAGCGCCTATTTGGTTGCAAATATTCTTGAGATTTTTTTGCAAAGTCAGCTTAGTTCATCTGTCTTCTAAAACGTTCTAGAAGAAACAGAAAATATATTTCTATCGAAAAGAGTTCGGGAAGACCATATTACTCTCCAGGAAGAAGCACGAAGCCAGTGGCAAGCAACAATAAGTCAAAGTCAAATCATTTATTTCAAGTAGGCACATTAAAGGCACTTTTGAACGTCAAAAATTACAGTATAAAACATCCGAATTGAGAACCTCCTCCTTTTTTAGAAGTCGGTTAAAAATAGAATTGGAAAGTACCTTTTGGAAGGGGCGACTAGAAAGACTTGATCCAAAAGGTAGTGTTCGTAGGGAGAAGAATGGCCTCTCTCTGAATATACTCCACCGTTACTCTTTTAAATTGTTTCACAAGATTTTGTACATAAATAATATGTAAAGACGATGCGATGCACCTAGAATAAAATTAGTCTACCACAAAAGGTAAAAATAATTTAAAATGAACCAATGACAGGTAAATCAATTATGTGATAGATACATGGTGCTCACATATTTACAAATATTGTAAAAGTAGATGATTTTCCTAGATTTTTATCAAGTGTGTGTTACTGTAGTCACAGATTGTAAAAATCAATGTCATAAAATTTTTAAAAATATACATTAAATTAGCAACCGGTTTGATTTTGTCTTGACTCTAGATTGTTCTATGGAGCAGGACCAGCATCTCTCCAAGCATTCTTATCTTGGATATAATATAATCCTCTAATTTGTAATGTCCTTGTTTACAAAGTGTACGTTTAATATGAGTTTTAAATTTTCTTTCGTTTAATTGCAATATGTCACAAGGTATTTTGTTGTAGCATTTAACACAGTACCCCATAAAAGATGTAAGTACACCAGATAATACTCAATGTTAAACTTCCTACTTAACAGGAGTATATTTTCTGAGGGTAGTCTCTTGGCTGATACCAGTCTCATCATAATGGATACATTTCGCCCTTGTTGGGAACCGCTTTATAATCGACAGGCGGTACAACACTTTACTAGTATTAATGCCTCCTTCCCACATTGTCATTTTACTGCTAAAGTGCCAACCAACTTAGAATATCTAAACACAGCCAGAAAAACAAATGCCGGTCAGGATATACAAGAGAAAGCGATCTTAAGATTAGTGACGTAACTGAACAGATTGTAACGAATTGTAAATTTTCATCACGTGGGCAGTTTGCCCAGGTATTGTGTGGAATCGCTAATCTTATAAGTGTTCACATAATGCTACGGTAGCACTTGAGTGTTATGACCGATGCACGTCCTAAATAGTGCACAGAGTCTAATAGACATGGATGACATCAATCAACTCAGCCTAGCCTGAACATAGGCCTCTTCCAAACAAAGAAATTGAATAATTTAACATGTTTACATAAAGATAATAATTTAAAACTTAATCCTATTTAATTCAACACTTAAAATATGACAAAAACAAACCTATATTTCTAAAAGCTAATCGCCATTCTATTCGAAAATTATTCAAGAAAATGTTTTTTTTATGTAATACAAATTTTAAGCGTGAAGACGCTTAAAATACATTCGTGGCCATATAGACATAAAAGCTGACTTTGAGCTTTTATTTCGATACTTAGTTTGGATAGTAATGGAATAAATTTATTTATAGCTATCGCTCTGGGTGTTGCAAAAAGGTATTTTCCTATATGCCAATACTGCTCCGCAGGTCATTCGCAACAGTGGTCTACAAATAATTTCAAGTAGTAAATAAAATTATTACTGCTAAATTAAAAATGTTATGCAAAAGATACTCTACATCTTCGTGTTTCTGTGATGGGTGAACGATCAATCTTGCGCGGGCGCAGTCAGAATGATGTCCGCAGTGCGCAAGTGACAGGCGAACGGCGGAAGATAGTGATCTATGGTAAACTGTGATTATTATCGGTAGAGTATAATAGGCAGAAGTGAAGGTTGTTATGCAAAAGTTGGTTAGTTGTTTTGTTTAATCTTTAAATAAGTAAATTAGTTCCCAATGGCAGTTAATGGACAATAGAATGTGAGCAGAAGATCCTGGTTTTGGTACGATGTAAGTTTGTAGAAGTAGGGTGGACTCAGGCCAAGACACCCATTTTTTTTAAACATCAACATAAATTATATGTGTTGTAAGTACTTGTATAGATTTTAAATACAGATCAATAAATCCCAGTTCATGCCACTACACTAAATACGAATAAATTGCATTCCCCATAACTGACCCACATAAAACTGACCCACATTCACTAATGAGCGTTCCGTTTAAATCTAATCAGCGAAATCAGCGGGGATAAGTAACTGAACATAAAAAACTGACCCACCTGACGACTCTCACTTGTACATACCAAGACTCTAAGTTATTACGGGCATAAAATATTGAAGCAAAGAAGGCACACTAAGAACAAAATGATGAAAAACTTGCTGATATATAGATTTTGTAGATTACTTTAATAAAGCTATACTTTAACCGTCTGCGTCATTTTGGCAGTTACAAAGAAAGAAAAAGTATTTTTGGGACTCGCACAAAAATATCAAAAACTAAACTAAACACAATATTTTAAACATAAACAATAAAAATAAAAGAAGAAGAAGTAGAAGAAGATAGAGTAGATAGAGATTTAGCAGTAGGAATGAATGAAAAATGTTATAAAGGGTGCAAAATGAAGAGCATTGAATAGCAGCTAACTGTTAGAGGTAATAATATAATAAAAGTAACTGTAGTAACTATGCCAACAATGGCGACTGTTATCAAGCCGTATTATTAAGGTGCTGCGAGGTTTTTCCTAATGAAATTGTTGCCCTGATCCATATTATTGTTAACGTCGGGCTTCTGAGATTGATTGAGTAAAAGATCACAACACTTGCGAACGGGATGTTACGTAGAACTTCTCATACAGTTGACTGCTTTGGGTCACAGCGATACAGACCATTATAAGTTTTTGTTGAGTATAATGATGTGTCATTTTGCGGTCGTTAGAGTGTGTTTACGCATCCGCTTGTTAGTTTTATCAAATTGAGTAGCTATTGAAGGTAACGTGAATTCTTTACTAGGAAAGAATGTTGGTAGGAGGCATATGTTTAGAGTTTGTAGGAGAAATTTTGGAGAGGTGCTTGATCGTAATTGTGGAAACGGAGTGATGAATAACTCGTCATTTTTAATAGAAATATTCTATGAAAGTACAGTTTTTCGTATTTCTGTTGGCACGCATGCATGAGTTCGGTAACAACTTTACAAATATATGTTCCTTGTACAATTTATAAGTTAACTAATTAATTTGAAGACCAACAGCATTAATTTGATATCCTAGATTAATCATGGAGTTCCTCGTACATTCTTCCTCAATAACATCATCTAACCTGTTCATGATAAATTATTGATCACTTTCAATATCTCGAGATGGTAGTGAAAGTACTCGTAATATTTTCTAGTTCTATGAGAATGAGTGAGCCACGATTTGTATTTAAATGACCAGTACGTAGTAAGTAAATAAATTTATTATTTTTAATTAATATGATTGGGTTATTGCAGAATGATGGTAAGTAACTGGGGCAAGACGTTGGAATTGACGTGTTTTTGAGTGGAGGCCGGGAATCGACAAACGTAAGGTAGGACGCCCTCAAGCTAAGCGGAGCGACGATCTTCGCTGGGTGGCTGGTAGCAGCTGGATGAGAGTTGCCCTAAATCGAGTTTTCAAAACCAAAATGAGTTGAAAGGTGTGAAATAGGGGAGGCTTATGTCCAGCAGTGGACTGCTCTAGGCTAATGATGATGATGATGAACTGGAGCAAGGGCAATATTATATATGTGACGATAACGTTGCTTAGATTAAAGAAAGTAATCTTGACATGTAATATGCTCGAGAAACAGACAAGACAATTACGTATAAGTAAAGTAGATGAGTAAGAAACATTTAGTTTAGGCGTGCCTCAAGGTTCAGTTCTGAGCCCATTTCACTTCTTATTCTAAAGAAATGATATGATTTCTGTAAAACTATTTACTGACGACACTATCCATATTAAAAAATCGAGGTCAAAAAAAATTAAAGGGGCAAATGGACGCGTAACGATCGTAGCAGCTGGCGTTCTGTACGTTCGACCTACTCACATGGGAAGAAACCCGGGTTTACGTCAAACGACCTCAAAGTTGTCAACGTTAAAGTTATAATTTCGATAGAATTATCTAATTAATATTGGAAATAATAATCCTTTATCAAAACTGACAAAAGTGTAGTCTTGTCTCTTCAAAGTCTCACAATAAACTAATTTAGACTAGTAAGTAATAGGTAATACGGGCTGGTGTCCGCAACTCCACGTCAATCATATTTTGCGTACGGTAATTTAGACTAATACTCAGGCTCGCTAATATACCTACTACTACATAAACCGGACACATCCACATGTTCTCACTTATGTTTTGATCTACAATCACGAGGTTTACATAACATACATTCACTAATCAACTTTACTTGGCTAACAAACCACAGAATTTTGATTGGTTCCACGTACTTTCTGAATGTCGAGATGAGAAAATACATTGCTAAAATTCGTTTCGTTGTTGATGATTTATTATGTATTAAAAATGCTGTTAAAAGGAGAACACTTATAAATGAACAGGTAGAGTGAGAGATTCTTCCGCCATTGCAGTCACTGACTGGTTTTACTGTCTGGACTCATCTATGATATGTTTGCATTTTTGCTTGATTTTCTCGACTAACAATGTGTGTCTACGTCT
Source organism: Mesoligia furuncula (assembly GCA_916614155.1). Classification (NCBI taxonomy): domain Eukaryota; kingdom Metazoa; phylum Arthropoda; class Insecta; order Lepidoptera; family Noctuidae; genus Mesoligia; species Mesoligia furuncula. The sequence continues at coordinate 27,995,606 of OU744803.1, forward strand.
AAAATGTCATAACATTTTATCCTGTGTCTAGTTGTAATAAATGATATATGATTTTATTTCTGAAAGTAGTTTTGTACAAACACTTTACACGTCAATCATTTTTTTAAAACTAGATTATGTCGACTATTTAACTGTTTCACTCAGTTAGCCATTTAGCATGTAAATATAGTTATAGGGTTTGCCCATATTTCGCCTCGAGCCTCTCCAAAACCAGTTCTATTAGTCTTCTTTGAGTATTTAAGGACCGATCTATTTATGCCACTGACATGGCCAAATTGACAAATATGTCATTATTAATTCTTGTTTGAATCCTTCAAGTTTTCTTGTCAAGGTTAGTTCTTTAAATTAATTTCAGTATCATTATTTTTTCAAGATCTTCTTTATTTAAATGTGTTGTCGTTTTGGCGAATCCTGCTTATATTGACGACACTGATCGCAAAGATTTCGGAATGTAAATCGACGACAGTAAACAAGACAATTTTATTACCCCTTTGCGTAATGTTTTTAAGATTTCACGAAATGTATCTCCAATTTGTTATGTAAAGGTAACATTAAATGGGGCGTTTTCAGGTGATATTTTGGCAGGTCGGTATCGGCGGTGGTAGAAGACCAGACTCATTATTATCTTGCCGGTTGGTCTACTTAAATTGTCAACATAAACTTTTCACTAAATCAATTTTCTCTTTGAGTTGCGCCTCTTTGACTTCTATTTTTGGATATTGCTTGATGAAAGGCGATGAATATGCCACGATAGAATAAATGTGCCCAAAATATGCCTGAGAACTCTTGCTATGTAGACCTTACTAAAAACAAAGCTTTCAATAAAACCACAGAATTAGTCTTTGAAGCAAACGACTTCTTATTGTCATGTGGAAATTCTCAAAGTTATCTTCCCCTCTGAAAAAGCTGGAGAGGTATGACAAGAATTTCCGGACTATAACTACGTGGTGGCAATCCAGCACATAAGGACCTTCAGAATCCGGAAAGCATCTTCACATGAAACGAAGTAAAAGCTGAATTCTCTTAAAGGAGGAAAGTGCGTGAGATGCAGAATCTAGGTCATACAGCACATTCATAGCATGCTGATCATATGCTGATATTATGCAGAGCATGTGCTCCACAAATATGGCTTTGTGAGTCATTTGTGGGTAGGTATGCGTTACGTATGAGTGGTCTTCCCAAATCGAGATGTTGTATGTAATAGGGAAATTGTATGCTGTTTTGAATAGTGGGTTCGTAATGGTAAAAGTTTTTTACTAAAATGGTAAAACATTTGTAATTCCTGTCTACGAGTTCACTTTTGTTTTGTCTACACTCAAGGAAGGATAAAATTATTTTTATTTTATTTATTTTATTTTATTTGGGAAACAAACAGATGCAATAACAAATATATGTATACAAATAGTTCAACACAATCCAGAAACAGTTTCCACAGATTACTATACAACTAAATTATATGTACCTAAGTGTAACAACAACCAGAAGTTCACAACGTAAAATTTTACAGAACTTAGAGTTTAATATTATATAACACACAACAATAATATTATTTAAATTTCGATGCCAAAAAATTTCTTATATAAAATTTGAATTTGGGTAGAGAAAGGTGAAAAATATCTAAATCTTGATTTGCTTTTAATGAAATTGTGTCGTTGTACAGACGACATGCTCCCATGCTCTCATGTTGTATAGATTACTAGCTGCGCCCCGCGGTTTTACCTGCATAAGTTTCGATCCCGTAAGAGTATCGAGATAAAAAGGAGCCTATATATTAATCCAGGGTGTCAGCTACCTCCATACCAAATTTTATCAACATTGGTCCAGCGGTTTGAGCGTTAAGAATTAACAAACTTATAAACACACACTCACGCACTCACAAAATTCGCCTTTATAATATTAGTATGATGATCAGTTTTGCATATCTGGTATGTGACTTTTAGCATCTTAGCTATAATATGGATAGTAATTAATCAATGTAAACGTGAACAATATTCATTAAGACGATTTTAAGGAAATTAATTCAGAATAAGTTTTGTCTGTGTTTGTCTGTGTGGTGCCGGACTGTCTGTGTGGTGCCGGACTTAAAGAATAGCACCACCCCATACTTCCCGTGGGTGTCGTAAAAGGCGACTAAGGGGCGTACCGGAGAATGGGCAGCAGCGTTCTCTATGCATTCCACCACCATACCATACTGCGATCGCCAACCCGCCTGCCAAGCGTGGCGATTATGGACACCCCCCCCCCCCCTTTGGGGGAGGCCCATGTCCAGCAGTGGACGTCTTTCGGCTGGGGTGATGATGAAGTTTTGTCTTATAGTACTTTTTGGATTACATAATTACCTACACAAACAAAAACTTTACAAACGATTGTCATCACAACAAAAGAAAACCCACAACTGACCGACTGACTAACTGTAGGTAATGTCACTTCTACCAGTCGACCTAAATGTCAAAGTAATAATTGTTTTTTTTTTGGGTATTTCCAAAGTTGTATTGTTGCTTCGCAACTTTGCACCCATAAAAATACAAACAATGGTGTTCACACAACAAAACCCATGGTGCATATCGCCCATACATCGACATTGACCCTTAGCAGTAGTTCTTCTGACCTCAATACACATCACGTCCATCTGCTTTACCTGCTTCCTTATGTACGTTACACAAGCGGACACCTGATCGCGAGAGCTGACTTATAAGTGTGTGTACTAACTGTTTTAACAGATTGTGGAGTATTTATGAAGCTTTTAAAGTAAAAAGTTGAGAAAGGGCAGTGAGAAAAGGTGAAACGGACTTTCTACATTCTGTTGTCGACGATTCCGGTGATATGGCAGCATTTTGGTCAACAATGGAAAAATGTTTGACCAGTGGCATAATCTATTAATGTATATCTGTTACCGGAAATTAATCCTAGGAATTTTACGCGATTCCTAGGAACTTTATACAATTCCGAGCCCTTTTAGGAAACGTGTAAAATAATCTTTCAAAGATTTTTTAATACACACATTTCCTGGGAAATGTATGTATTTCCTAGGAATTGTATGCAATTCCATGATGATACTAGGAAATATATAAAAAGTAATGCTTTCTGTGACTAAAAGAAATAAAACACGTTTGTAAATTTCTCTAATCATAATAATGATTAAGCATTACATTCTAAAGTATAAATTTAGCATGCTGCATGTTTTATTTCTAACGAGTTCTTCGTCGACGTCGACGTCAGGTCGACGGAGCCCCGCTGCGCGGGGCTCCTATTTCTGTCAGCAGGGTTTAAAGGAACCTAACCAAACCGAACCTTGGGGTGCCCTTCGCTCGCTCTTGGATCCACGTCGTCTAGTAGCACAACATATTGAATTTTTAAGATTTCCGATTGCTATTTAGGAAATGTATAGATTTCCTAGGAAAAGTGCATATTAAAAAATATATCATAGATTTCCTATTTTGGGAATTGTACACATTTCCTAGGAATTGTATAGAATGACGGATTGCACACTTTTCCGTTAACATATCTACTAATTATAATCTATACTCATAATAAAGCTTTCACAGTCTGTTTGTTTGTTTGAACGCGCAAATCGCTTAAACCACAAGTCGGATTTGAAAAAAAATATTTTATCATTTGATAGCCTAATTCTTGCGGACGGCTATAGGCTATTCAACATCACGCTAGGAGCCTCAGGAGCCGAGCAAGAAGAAATAAAGTCGGAAAGAACGTTAAGCGAAAACGGAGTAATAGCGCGGGCAGGCGATGCGATGCGACGGGGTGGGTCGGGGGAGCAAGAAATTTCACGCGGACGAAGTCGCGGGCAGAAGCTAGTATTTTTCCATACACCTATACACCTTTTTAGGGTTCCGTAGCCAAATGGCAAAAACGGAACCCTTATAGATTCGTCATGTCTGTCTGTCCGTCTGTCTGTCTGTCCGTCCGTATGTCACAGCCACTTTTCTCCGAAACTATAAGAACTATACTGTTGAAACTTGGTAAGTAGATGTATTCTGTGAACCGCATTAAGATTTTCACACAAAAATAGAAAAAAAAACAAAAAATTTTAGGGTTCCCCATACTGAGAACCGAAACTCAATTTTTTTTTTCATCTAACCCATACGTGTGGGGTATCTATGGGTAGGTCTTCAAAAATGATATTGAGGTTTCCAATATCATTTTTTTTTCTAAACTGAATAGTTTGCGCGAGAGACACTTCCAAAGTGGTAAAATGTGTCCCCCCCCCGCTGTAACTTCTAAAATAAGAGAATGATAAAACTAAAAAAAATATATGATGTACATTACCATGTAAACTACCACCGAAAATTAATTTGAACGAGATCTAGTAAGTAGTTTTTTTTAATACGTCATAAATCGTAAACCGCAATTTACCATTCATTCAATCAACAAAAAAACATTTAATTTCATTTTATGAAGATTTTTGTGTTGATTTTATTGTGTGTAATTGCTGTATGTAATTGCTATGGGTTAATACCTGAAATGAACTTATTATTATTATTATTATTATTTCATAAACATAAACCTAATGCATAAACCCGGATGTTACGGAACCCTCGGTGCGCGAGTCCGACTCGCTCTTGCCCGGTTTTTTTTTATCATGATCATTCGAACCGAAAGACTTCAACGGCCTGACATAGGCCTTCCCATAGCGTCACCTCCACCACCCCCTAGGTCACATCGACCGGTTCTGTTATTTTCGCATCCAGCGGATTCTCGCGACCTTCTGCACTATAGTCCGACTTTTAATTAGCAGTAAAATGACACTTCTTAATAGCTCATTTCGGACTGAGTTTAGAGATAAGCATGTCAAATAAGTTTCGTTTGTTACACTATCCTGTACTAGAAAAACAAGATTTGGTTGATAGCCGCGAAAAAACAAAAAGACGCCAAAAGTATCACCTAAGCTGTCATTTAAGAACGGATTAAAGTATACCCCCAGTTAATGGTGACTTATCGTTTTAAAACACTTACATAGGTAAATAATAATCAAACTTCAGTTTGCACCGCTAAATGATGCGTACACGCAACCTACTTTCCACGTATTAGCCTTCTATGAATTTGGCAGCACTCTTATCGAATCACGCGCACGCATGACATGACTCATGACTACTTACGTTTTGTTAGTTTTTTACTTAACAACTCTGTTTATCTTTTCACTATGTGATAAGCATGACTTTTGAAATCAGCTTCATTATTATTATTGTGTTATAAGATGATACTCATCATTTCGGCCGAAAGACGTCTGACTGCTGGACATAGGCCTCCCCCAAGCACCTCCACTTCGACCGGTTCTTTGCTTCTCACATCCAACGGGTTCCTGCGGCCTTCACCTTGTGGGAGGCCTTCCAACGCTACGTCTTCCGGTACGCGGTCGCCACTCCAGAACCTTTCGGCCCCATCGGCCAACTGTTCTGCGAGCAATGTGCCCTGCCCACTGTCACTTAAAGGAGAAGGATAACGCTCCCATACAAGTATGGTCCAGCACGGACATTAATAAAACAATATATATCATGAAGGAATATTTGTACTTAATAGTCCTGTTTATATTTTATTACTCCAGAAGTCGGTGGTGACGAGATATAAAACATTTTAGGTGAACATTCTGGTATGATATTTTGACGTTTAAATACAGTAGACAATATGTACATTGTCGTGATGGTCCAGTGGTTAATGCCTCGCTTCTCATGCACGAGGTTGTGGGTTCAATTCCGGGCAAGTACCAGTGTCACTTTTTTAAATTCATATGTAGTTTCCGAGATTATCTTGGACATTACTGACATCGGTGAAGAAAAAACATGGTGAGGAAACCTGGACTTCTAGTTAAAATAGATATCGCCAACCCGGTCTTGAGCAAACGTGCAATGCTCGTGTCTTTTCGGTACGAGATGAGATAATAATAGGCTGGTATTATTTTTAATTACTTTTAATCATATTTAACTACGTGTGTACAATAATGTATAGGTATCACATAGACCGGTCCCGTGCTTCTCGCGAATTCCTGCGACTTCTACCAGGTCATTTTGTTCAGCATGTGAGGCTTAGGTACCTATGAGCAGCAGTGGACTTCTTTGGCTGAATGATGATGATGACTATTATTTTAAAGAAAACTCTTTACTTCGTTTGTAAGAACGTAATATATGAATAAGCGTAGTGATCAATGCTCGTTCTTTCTCTGTATGAGGAAATCAAATCAAAAGTCATTTATTCAAACTAGGCTGAGAATCAGCACTTTATGAACGTCAAAATTACATAAGACAGTCCCCCAAGACACCCGACATAAGACATTTTTCTAATATCTATGTTCTGGCATCCTAAACCAAAGCAATGTCTTTCTGTACTATTAGCTCTAGAGAAATCTGGCAATGTGACAAATATTTCAACATGTGAAACTTTAGGGACTGGTGGAACTTCAGGGAACGGTAGAACCTCGGGAACTGGTGGCACATTTATATTTTCTTGTTGTTGACCGTCGTCGTTGACGCTGTTGGGCCGCCTAGGTACTGGAGATTGCGCTCTGCAAGCTCGTTGGCGGCATGGGTGGCAAATAGAGGTTATCGGTCTCACCTATATATACGAAAAAGTTCATAATGTATCATTTCATAACATAATAATTGTATAAACATATTGAAGCGCAAACATTTTTTCATACTAACTTGTTGAGGAAAAATCCTTTCAGATAACATCATGAATGTGTCTATTGCTCTCAGAGTTCCGTGTCAGTGTGTAAAAACGAACACGCATCAGGGATCTTCCACAGTTTACACACACATTACGATGGCAAACACTAGGGTTTGGTCTTCCACTTGTACCAGACTGTGATAATGTCTGCCTAGCCAGTAACTAGCAAGAATGGCACACATTATCAGACGCAGTGACCTAAAATAAATAACTTACATAAGTATACACAAATAGCTACACCCTTAAAAGACGTGCTGAAGACGTTACTGAAAACTCACGCGTGTTAAAACTCACCAATCGCAGAGTAATCCACTGTCTTATAACAGATTGTATTTCATCAGAATCCCACAAATGTCTCCTTATGCGAAACGTTGCTATACCATAGTTAGTGCAGTCTGCAGTGCTGGTTCTCCATTAGAAATAGGGCAAAATCAGTTGTCCAAAGTGCAAGTAGCCAAGGTACAACATCAGATATCCAGAAACAAAGCCAAAGGTCATCGTAAAACACCACAAGAAATCATTAAATATGCGAGCCACAAGAACCTACACAGGAATGACTTAAATTGTCAAATTATTAATGAAAGGCAAATGTCTTGACTTTGTCATGACAATCGACATAAAACCCATATCACACGTACCTAGCTGCAATATGAATACAACCATACATAAACTACCTGCTTATGCCATGCGGGAAGGCAGAAATTATAAAACGCCCTCTACTAAGTATTATGACCCTTACCTACTTACTCGTTTTGGTTTGTCCACGTTCATACATCTAGTCATTTAGGCGCGTCACAATAATAAAACTGATATATTGTGTTGTACATAAGATGCAGTCAAATATATAATTATTAGGTATAGCTGTGCATGTGTTTAATATAACAGAAATTATAATATCGTAAATGTCACAAAAATATGTCAAAATATATTTTAAATCACCTTACTATAATAATACAATAATGTGTCCTGCACTATATATCTGTTAGACACTATCTGTTAATTTCTATGTAATTATGTTATGTTGTATTGAGTTTCTCAGTAGCAGCGCGGAGTCCGGATATTGTCTTGTCCCGGTTGATGGCAATAGGCTCGCCCTCTATGTCATGGGACTTGAATATAACTGTTGAAATGGGGGGGGGTAGGTGCTGTAGGTATACCTCTGCCTAAACCTTCGAAGATTACAGGCGTGATGTTATGTGAATATTGGGTCAAACACTATATCGAATTAAGATTTATTTTGAAAACATCTATTGCTTCGTCTGTAACTGCCTTAACAGAAGAATACAGTGTTTCCATTACTTTGAAGAAAACTACTACCACCTACTTGATTTATTGATTTTTAATTAGAGATAAATAAAATGTGTCTTTTTTACTTTTACTTCCGTTATCACTAAACGCGCATAAAAATATTTTTGTTTCGTACTCTATTATCTAAAATACAGGTAAATACATGTTGTTTCGAACGATGAACATGTAGGTACTAATTACCATCTTATTTCAAATAATTGCAACATTTGAAACTCACGGATGGAAGTCAAAATAAAACAAACAAAATAATACCCTTTTAAATAGATATTTTCCCACACACATGTGCGGAGAAATGAAAGTCATGAAAGAAATTCAAGTATTACAAGTTTTTTTTTAAATATATTTAAGTCTTTGTCCGTGCAGGGCCACACTTTATCCATGTCCTTTGGCAATTCTTCGGGCTATGTCGGTTACCTTGGTTCTCCCTCATTCCTCAATAAGATGATAATGACGATAAAAAATTAACTGTGAATAATAACTATGTAAGTATTCAATTTGTGTTTACTCCATTTTGATTTTAAATATTCAAGTAAAAAAAAATTAAAGATTAAAAGACCCCTCTTCGTTATTTTTTCAACAGTAAATGCCAAACAGGAAGTTAAGAGAAGATTTAAACCGTAATTAAAATGCTTGATTGCGTTTATTTGCAGTATAATTATGCTCCTCGAACTTAACGGAAGAGATGGCCCAACTTTGCTTAGAAATCACACGGCTGTTACTTTATTTTTTAATGTTAGCAATCCAGTTAATACGTCGCAGATTGTGTAAGTATGAAGGAAATGTGATTCTGCTATGCTTGCACCGCGTGCGATCTTGGAGCAATCTGCCACTAATTACGTATCATTTTCTACTTTACAACGTAAACGGCTAATAAACTAAGGCACTTTTTGTAGTGAGGGATTGCGTTGAAATACCAACACTTGTGTCGGAATATTTCTATTTGGCCTATAAGACTTTATTCCCCTAAAACCATTCCAGGCAAAAAAAAGTAAAAAAAGGCAGAAAGAAAGAAGATGGAAAAGAAGAAGAAGAGGGAAAGGTGGAAGGGGTAAAAGGCAGAATACTTTTAGTTATCCTATGAATACATCCGCGGATAGGCAAGCGTAGTGTGGGACGCTCCCCAGCTAGATGAACAAACGACTTCGAAAAGGTGGCTGGAACAAACTGGAGCGGAAGGCGAAGGACAGGGTGCTGTGGCGCAGCCTGGGAGAGGCCTATATCCAGCAAGGGACTGCGATTGGCTGGGTTGATTGATTGATTCTATGGATAGGAGATAATCCTTTACTTAGATGTGTTTTAAACAAGAAAGTTTTAAAATTTTCAATGTAAAATAATAAAAATAATATGACGAAAATCTGAAGAGGCCGACGACAGGGAAGCAGGACGATATTATGGAAATTAGTGGATAGGTACTTCTGGACACAATTCGGATATTAGAACACCTCCTTCCTTTCCTGTCCTTTCTACATAAAACACCGAAATTGATAAAAAGCGAAGCAAAACATTTTGGCCAAGAGGAAAATGTGTGTGTTTCCACTAAAAATAATTAGTTATATTTCTACGATATCAATTATCATCATCACATCTAAAATTACATGCACATAAGCTCCATTACAATATAACTTCCCTGCAACGGAACGAGACGCACGTAACGTAACGATGGCCGTATAGAAAAGAGTTCAACGCATTCTGCACCTCATCGCTTCTGTTATGGTGGACTTGTATGGACTAATGTGGGTGATAAAAAGGGCTTGCAAAATCGAATTGCTTGTATGGACTGATGAGGCTGTTGTATAGGACTTGTTAAATAATACCACTGTTTATGGAAAACTAACTTTTTATTCACATCTTGCGATATTGAGGCAAGTTTGTGAGCAACTAAGAATATGATAACGTATTTAGATTATAATAGGGACTCTGTTTGGTTGTGTCGCTTATCAATGGTAGGTTCAAACTGTTAAATAATAGCACTATCAGCCTAAAATGTTCCCACTGCTGGGATACAGGCCTCCTCTTTTTGAGGAGGCCGTTATCTACCACGTGGGCCGAGTGCGGGTTAGTGTTAACTACAATCAGTAATAATTAAGAAATGGCGGTTACTGATTTATAGGAAACGTATTTCTTTGTCTTTGATATGTGTTTAATAAAGTACCACCTACCTAGCAGTCTGACTATTAAGATATCGAATTAGACTTGAAAATGCCTGGCAGTCATAAAAATAAATTAAAAAGTAAGAGTGTTAGACACAATGGATTGTATTTAATGAAATTACTGTAATTATTGTCATGATTTATATTTATTATGAACACGTTGTAGGATTACAATGGTTCCTATGACAGAGAGCATAGATACCTACAGAAAAATATGGCATGGAGTTGCCACATCATACTTAAATTAACTATTATAAATTTAAAAAATAAACATAATGAATAATGAAGTCATCACTCATCATCATCACTTCAGCCGAAAGACGTCCACTGCTGGACATAGGCCTCCCCCAAAAGGGGGGAGTTTGCCATAATCGCCACGCTTGGCAGGCGGGTTGGCGATCGCAGTATGGTATGGTGGTGAAATGCATAGAGAACGCTGCTGCCCATTCTCCGGTACGACCCTTAATCGCCTTTTACGACACCCACGGGAAGTATGGGGTAATAATGAAGTAATTTAAATTAAAGAATGGCCTCATTTTTCAATAGTCAGATAAGTTATATCTGAGAAATTATATTGGGGTTTGGCAGTTTTTGTATAGAAAATATGTCAAACTGTCAGATTTATTCTTAAGTTAAGAGTTGTCTGACTATTGAAAAATCAGCGCTTTGAAAAACAATTTGCTCTTAAAGTTACTAAATAAAAACTTTTTTACAAAAAAAAACAACCGACTTCCAAAAACACTATAAATAAAGAGAAAAATAACTTTAATTTCGGAAGTCGGTGTCTTTGGATTTGTATTTTAGTTTTTTGCCACCGACTTCCGAAATTAAAGTTATTTTTCTCTTTATTTATAGTGTTTTTGGAAGTCGGTTGTTTTTTCTGTAAAAAAGTTTTTATTTTTCACTTTTTAGCGGGTCAGTTTGTAATTTATCTAAGTTATAATAGCCTAATGTCAACTGCTTATCACCTTTTAAAAAATATTGCTTTTCCCGATGCATGGACGTTAATTGTTGAGGAGTTCTCCTAGTAAGAACCAGGAGAACTGGAGCTGATTGAGAAGTCACCATCAGCTCCACTTCACCATACGCATTGTAATGAGCATTTCTTTTCTTTTTCTTTCTTTCTTTCTTTTACTAAATTGCTAAATAGACCACATGACGAAAAGGCATTGCGTGAAATGCAACGATTGAGGCTTTTATAAATCATCATCAGCCAATTGCAGTTCACTGCTGGACGTAGACCTCCCGAAGTTTGCGCCAACGTTCACGATCCTCCGCTTCTCTCATCTAGCCACTACCGGCAACCTTTGTTAGGATAATTATACAGAAGAAAAACTCGCAAAAGTATTTCACTTTAAGAAGTATTTATTAGTTTTTAGACTAGATGCTGATAATCCTGGCTGCAGCATCAGGCCAGACTTATGTCAACATTGCATTGAACTTAAAATTTAGTCCTGTTTAAAATGAGCCCAAACACGACTACGGTGCTGTAATTTCAAGGTTTGTACTTTTTCTGATGCTCGACTGGCTTGAGCATCAGGTCTCTATGTACTTCGGTGATCCTCATTAACAGTACGTTTATCCACACATCGAGCCCTTTTCAATGAGCCTAAACACGATATATCTGCTGTTAGTTGTCGAGGAGTTAGGTACTCTGCAGACTATCCTGACTGCAGCATCAGGTCATAACTTGATGATCATGAGACCAAATGTGGCAAATGCCCTATCAAACATCAAAACAATTTACTGAAACAGTCCTTGCCTGTTCGAGTAACTTCTTACTGTTAAGGAGTTGAACCATCTCAGGTAGCTGGGCTGATGATGAAAGGCATCATCAGCCCAGCTACCTGAGATGGTGACAACCGTACGCAAATACACAAGATACTTCATAAAATATGCGAAAAACAATAAGTTATAAAATTTGAGGGTTGCTCTCGATTTCTCTAAGATCCCATCATCAGATCCTAACTTGGTGACAATGGGACCACCTCAGAACTATCTACTTTCGAACAAAAAAATAATTTTGAAAATCCGTCGACAATTGGCGGAGTAATCGATGAACAAACATACAAAAAAAAACAAAAAAACATACAAACATCCGAACATAGTACCTCCTCCTTTTTGTGAAGTCGGTAATGAGTTTGTTTTAAAAGGGAAATGTGTACTACTAGTAGTTGCATAATGGTGTTAAAAGGCGAAGAACTACAAACGTCGTAAAGCCGTGCTAATACTGCTAATGTACTTTTATGGTGCTGACTGCAAATACATACTAATAATGAGTAAGGACTTACCTTATCTATACTAATATTATATAGAGGTAAAGTTTAAGTTTGTATGTAGGGGGTAATCTCTGGAACGAATTATTCCGTTCTGATCCACTGAACCCCCCTTCCACCCCCCCCGCCCGCCTCGATCCCCTCCTAGATTGTCTTCTGTTTTAATCTCTGTCTTATCCACTAAAAACTTTCTCATACCGGTTTGAACCGCTTTTTCTTTTGTTTTTGATCCTGAAGGATCGTCAGCAACAAAAATAACTGCCAGTCGGATTTGAAAAAATCTTTTTGTATTTGATAGCCCAATTCTTGAGGAAGGCTATAGGCTATTTAACATCACGCTATGACCCTTAGGAGCTGAGCAAAAAGAAAACAAGTCAGAAAGAACGCTAATCAAAAACGAAGTAATAGGCGATGAGATGCGACGGAGTGTAGTGGGATAATATTACCTACTAGCTACACCCGTAGCTAGTAGGTAACATTATCCCACTACACTACACAGTTTGGTCCAGTGATTAGGCTAATCCAAAATTTAAAATTTACATTTCCTCATTTTATTACTGAGAACGTGGTGGCCCAGTGGTAACAGCCCCGACTCAGGAATTGAAGGTCATGGATTCGAACCGAGACAGGCACTTTACTTTGTGTAAATAATTTCATCACCACTGCTCTCAAAACGGAAGGAAAACATCGAGAGTAAATCGGTATGTTCTAGAAGCAAAAATTTGCGGACATGTCACATATACCAACCCAACCCGCACTGGGCCCATGTGGTAGATTACAGCCCACTGTTTCTCGAAGACAGGAGGCCTATGGCCCAGCAGTGGGAACATTATAGGATAATTATGCATTACGATTATGATTATGATGAGGATGATTATGATTATGCATTTTATTTTTAATTTTGTTCCTCATGAAGATTTCTTACATCAAGTTACTAGAATCAAGCTAGACTTTTTATGACATTGAAAATTGTAAAACAGATAGAAACTTTTAGCAACGTTTATATAAAAGTACTAGCTGCGCCCTGCGGTTACACCCGCGTAAGTGTCGATTCCGTCGGAATATCGGGATAAAAAGTAGCCTATATATTATTCCAGGGTGTCAGCTACCTCGATACAAAATTTTATCAAAATTAGTACAGCCGTTTCAGCGTGAAGAAGTAACAAACATATAAACACACACACACACACCGCACCCCTCACACTCACAAACGTTCGCCTTTATAATATTAGTGTGTTATGGGGGTTACTTAGTCCTGTGTTAGGATAACTCATGAAACATAAGGATCATTGGAATATTTTGTCTCCGACATAACCAATAGTCGCCGAAAAAAAAAACAAAACAAAAACCCAAAAACAAAACGCCCAAAAACGGCCTGGAGGACTCCAGAGAATAGCCATTCGGCGCGGAAGATATTATAGTGCACGAGTATATGCGCAGGAAATTCAACACAAGTTCCTCACAGCCTCTTCCCTCACTCTCATAGACCGATATAATAATATGAATGGAAGGAAGAATTAATTCAATGAACGGTGTTACAATTAACAACAGTAACAGTACCAAACTAACTCTGAAAAGTGGAACAAAATAATTGCATCACATTCCGTCATATCCTTATAGCGGACCATCTTGTTCAAACATGAACCATTTTATGGTGTCACATGCAATGGTTTTTATTATCATTGCACATGCGCACTATGACGCAACGGTGACCAGCAGTGTGCGGGCTATTGTTTATAATAAATGTATGTACTTATATTAATACCTTTTTATTGTCTTTGACCCAGTTGTGTAATAGAGGGATTGAGGGCATATCCTCCTGTTTAGGAGAGAACTATTAGCTGTGAACTGTGATTAGGCTAGATTATAATTTTGGTTCATTATCATAATAAGCCCAACAGCCGCACAGGTCGATCGATCAGGTTAAGCTACGCTTGCCGCGGTTGGTCTGTGGCTGGGTGACCATCTTTACATACCGTGACCCCTCCGTGCCTCGGAAAGCACGTTAAGCCGTTGGTCCCGGCTGTCATTCGTGGACCTTTGACAGTCGTCACAGGTAGTCAGAAGCCCGAAAGTCTGACAACCAGTCTTACCAAGGGGTATCGTATTACCCAGTAACTAGGTTGTGGAGGTCAGATAGGCAGTCGCTCCATGTAAAATACTGGTATTCAGCTGCATTCGGTTAGACTGGAAGCCGACCCCAACATAGTTGGGAAAAGGCAGGCAGGTGTGATCATAATCAGCCTGTAATGTTCCCACTGCTGGGACACAGGCCTCCTCTCTGTGAGAGGGAGTGGGCTGTAATATACAACGCGGGCACAGTACGGGTTGGTAGATGTTACATGTCTTCGAATTTTTGGTTCTATGACATGCCCCGGTTTCCTCACGATGTTTTCCTTCACCGTTTTGAGAGCAGTGGTGATGAAATAATTTACACAAAGTAAAGCGCCTGTCTGGGTTCGAACCTACGACCTACGTACTCGTAAGTCGCGGCCATTATATTTTGGTTATTTCTTGCGAAATTACCTCAGTGTTGAAATTCATGAGAAGCTCTGACTGATTAGTGCAATTATTGATTCAATGCTAATTCTTTCTTGAATGGCTTGTGCTTGGGTGTAATTAATAGTAGCCACAGCCATAACTAAGGTGAAGGCCTACAAAACATATGTGCTATTATTTTTCTTACAATGTTTATTTTTCTTTGAGTTGTGGGAAAAAATAACCACTATGCCCTGACACCGCAAGAAGGAATCGAAGCAAACTCTGTAAAAGATGGTGGGGCGAGCTGGACAAAACCAACGACCAGTGGTCTACATGAGCACTGGATCGAAAGAGCTGGAAGTCAAGGGGAGAGGTCCTTGCCCAGCGGTGGGATGTTGCAGGCTAACAGTGAATGTGACAGCCTATTTTACTGTCATATCGCAATCCACTGCTTCAAAAGGACGTTGTACGACCGACGCCGGTGTAACCTTATTAAAGCACATTTTTAACGCGTGGGAAGAGGCCCAAGACACCATAGGAATCTTTTGTGACCTCTCTAAGGCATTTGATTGCGTCGATCACGAAACCTTGCTTTTGAAACTCGAGCATTACGGGCTTGGAAAACTTGCGCTCAGTTTAGTTAGTTCTTATTTAAATGACAGACAACAGCAAGTTCAAATAAATGGTGTCAATTCACATGGTTTAACAGTAAAAATGGGTGTGCCACAAGGCTCGAAATTGGGTCCTTTCCTCTTTTTAGTGTATGTTAACGATCTACTCCATTTATTAAAAAATCAACCACACACACAAATGGTATTATTTGCTGATGACACTTCCTTAATTTTTAAGGTAAATAGACGTGCTACAAATTTTGACGACGTAAATAATGCCCAAAGTTGGTTCACTGCTAATAATTTAGTATTAAATGGAAAAAAAACTAAGTGCATAAGATTTTCTTTACCAAATGTAAAGAGTAGTGATTGTGAGATAGTATTGAATCAGGAGAAACTAGAATTCGTCGATAAAACGGTTTTCCTGGGGATCACGCTCGACTCAAGGCTACAATGGGGTTCTCATTTAACATCACATCTCTTGCAGGACGGCTAAGTTCAGCAGCATATGCTGTCAGAAAAATCCGTCAATTTACTGATGTAGATACCGCGAGACTAGTCTATTTTAGTTACTTTCATAGTATCATGTCTTACGGTATTTTACTTTGGGGACGGGCTGCAGACATCGATTCTATTTTTATTCTGCAGAAAAGAGCCATCAGAGCCATATATAACCTCTGCAGGCGTGATTATCTAAGGGAACTGTTTAAGGAAATTAACATCATGACGGTGCCTTGTCAATATATCTACGAAAACATCATGTATGTAAGAAAAAACTTACATCTTTTTAGTAAAAGAGGTGAAAGACATAATTAGAGTACTAGAAATAGGGACCTATTAGTTCAACCAGGTTTCAGACTGGCTAAAGTAGACTCATCTTTTATGGGGTACTGTTTAAAATGTTATAACAAAATACCTCCCCACATTCTTCAACTGAATGAGACAAAATTCAAGTCTTGTATTAAACGCACACTATGCAGTCAGGCATATTATAAGTTGTTAATGCCTGGCTCAATGCTGGTCCTGCTCCACAACCACAACTAATTGATTAACACTTGAAAATACTGTTGGAGCTGCTGAAGATTGTAAGATTATCTTTGCATTGTATAAACTCCATTTCCTTTGCATTGTATAATTGCATAGCACAGATGTGAGTTCTATGTAAGTATGTACTATACCTTATTGACCATTTACTGGGTAATATGTCTTTCATTGACTTGAATGTGCCATGGCGGCTGATAGTATATCATGCTCACACAAATGTCTCGCTGACGGTGGCGTGTGTATTGGATCATTTAGCTCCCTTCAAAATGGTTGAGCTGAATGGTGCTGATCTATGCGTCATGTTCGTGAACGGGCGCCGTCAGATGGGGCTGGTCATCACTCAGCTGCCTCGGCTTATTTCTAATTATTTTATTTTTGGATTGTTGTCTTCTTACTATTTGCTGTACTCTGGACGCTCTTAACGCGTACGTATTTTTTTTTTTACATCGTTCTCACATATAATTGTAAATTCAACATTAATGATGTACTTAACTAATATTTTTGTAAAAATACAATTTAAAAGAGTGTCCATGGAGTATCTTGCCCGTTCTTCTCCATAGGTACCTACGCTTTGGAATGGGCAACTAGCTTCATATTTTCTGACTGACCGACTTCTTGACAATTCAAAAGTGCCTGTAAATGGTTTAATTGAAATAAATGGTTTGAGTTTGAGTTTGAGACAATGAAAACCAATATTGCTATCACCAAATCACATAATTTTAATTTTATTTAAGCTTACAGGACCTAAACGCAAAAAAACGCAAGTTTTAGAAACAATAAAAGTACCTATATGATCGACTCCAGTAAACAATATCAAAAAAAAAAATGATATTCTTCAGGATAGGTAGGTAGATAGTATGTTGAAAACATCATCATCATCATCATCATTTCAGCCGAAAGACTGTCCACTGCTGGGCATAGGGCTCCCCCAAGTACCTCCACTTCGACCGGTTCTGTGCTTCTCGCATCCAACGGGTTCCTGCGGCCTTCACAAGGTCCTCGCACCACCTTTTGGGAGACCTTCCAACGCTACATCTTCCGGTACGCGGTCGCCACTCCAGAACCTTTCGGCCCCATCGGCCATCTGTTCTGCGAGCAATGTGCCCTGCCCACTGCCACTTAAGTTTGGCAATTCTTCGGGCTATGTCGTTGAAAACATAACACAACTAATTTAATACGATAGAAAAAAATCATGAAGATACCTCTAAAAACTTTCTTTTTACAATAAAAACCATACTAATTTTTTGTCAGATTATTCTACAAGCAACATACTAAAGCACTAGGGTTTTATTTTTTTAGTCCAAACAATTGCCGTACTACCACAAAACAGTGTTTATCAGTTGTTTAGGCTAAACACCATTTAAACACGACATATTTATATGGACTTTGACGTAAAACTGACATTAGACACACGATGAACAAGTGTTTAAGTTTTTGTAGTTAGACCCTTGCGGCCTTATTACAAAACAAGATTTATCTTTAGACCAAGGTTTAAACCATCCAGCTATTTTTAAATTTCGAACTATAATCCGACGAAGCTAAAGTTCTTATTACAAAAACTGACGTTAAACCCGAGTCTAAGTTGTCAATTTTGCATTAAGAACTTTACAGTTGTCAGAATAAAGTTCAAAATTTAAAAATGGCTCGATGGTTTAAACCTGGGTCTAAAGATAAACCTTGTTTTATAATAAGGCCGCTAATGTTTTGTAAATAGATAATTGCTTCATATTTTGAAATAAATTACCAGCGTTATGTCATCGCGCTTCTCTTTCTTTTCTATGCCGTCCGACAGTGATTGTGCTTTAGGCCTTAAGTTAAAAACACAAATTAGTTCTTTATAGATATACTCATATGTAGATTCCGTCACGGATACCAAGCTCCCATGGCCCATTTCTTTACGTAACTCCAGTGAAATCTGACGCACTTATGGTGGTTCAATTAGGGCTATTAGTTCTCATTATGGTGTACCAAGAGAATGGGTTTATGAAATGAGAAGTAATTATGTTTGTGTGTGTTTCACGCCGTATCTCAGGAAATGGACGACGTTCACAGGTTATTATGTATTCTGTGTCTATTTGTTTATAGGAAGAACAATTAAAATATTACTAGTACTACTATTACTTTAAATGAGGCTTTAGTAGGTTTGGTTATGTAGTATGCACTCAAAGAAGGTAGTAGAGGTCTGAGGTTAAAGGAGGCTGTGTTTTGTCGTTGTTCTAGATTCTAGACAGACACCTGGAAATCCTACATTTTGATGATGTAAACAAAGATGCATAGTTAAAAGTAATTATTACAGAGCCTAGTTAAGATCTATGAAAGGAATATACCTAACACCTTACTTAGTTCTGCTACCGACAATCTTTGTGTTAATAATGGTGTAAATGGTGTCAAATTTATGTCATTTCTTCACATCATGCTGAGATAGGAGCCTTTTGGCCTTTTGTAGGACTTTCTGTTTAATTTTTCTTTTTGTTACTTTTTTTTTAATATCAAACTCAAAAGACATGTCTGGTGGAGCAATGGGCGATTGTCTAGGTAGTCAAAGAAAATGTTCAGTAATGATTGTTATATTATTATAATCGTCGCATTTTATAGTTTATCAATTAATCAGTTTCAGGAGTCAGGATCTTGCGCAAACTGGTGAAAACCAGGTTTATATGCTGTGTATTTTTCGTAGTTTTTTTTTAGTATAACGCCATCTGTGAGCAAATACAGATACTAATTGGTGGTATGCCTTTGTGAGATTAATGAAACATTTAATATTTTGTATTTAATATTTTGTACTTACATTTTTTTCATTTCATCACAAAGCGATCTTATTCTTTATTGTACATATAAATGCACATATTATGATATTGGTATCAGCTTTAATTTCTATCTTCAATACCCATAATATTATTTATATTTAGCTACTTGTTGGTACTGAATTGGGATTATATTAAATAAAACTATGTATGTATTTGTTGCCAAACAAATTCTTTTATTATACATAAATAAAATGATAAAAATAATAAACGTCTTCTAGAGACACCAAAACATTGTTGTTATTATAAGTATACAGCGGCTTACTAGCTCGCTTGTAATTTGGTAGGCTTACAGCTAATGTTGTACGAGCACCTCGTTGTGCTACTGGTGATAATGGAGGTGGTACTGGTAGCGGCGGCGGTGTTGGTGGGACGGCCCGTGGTAGTGGTGATGTTGGTGGAAGAGGCTGTGGTGGCGGCGGTGTTGGTGATCCAAGTTCCACGGTTGGAACAACATCCTCTTGTAAGTCCCATGATAAATCATGAATCAAGCGTCGTTTCGCTCGAACCTAACAGGCTTGGCATGCATATATTGTTGCTATATCCTGAAAATATTATTAGATTTTATTACATGGCATGACATAACTGGCGACATGTGGGGTGTACTACTGGTTTACCACTCCCAAATCCTTCGGGGATCGCTGGCGTGATGTCGTGTTTTATATGACGAACACTCCTTCCCTTTTTCTTGATAGTCGTTTCCATTGCTCGTCTTTCCAGTTTTGACGGATCTATCCAATTTATTTACCCATTTTCTTTCAGAGACCTTTCCTACTTATTATAAAAATAAATAATTTACCTGATGATTATTATCATTGGAAATAAGGGGTACTAAAGGGTTGTCCACTGCAAAAGTATAGAAACGTCGGCGTCTTGGATTTCTGCTGAGTCCGGCTGAGATACCCATGACATAGTAATCACTCATTGTCAGCAACTTCGGTATTTAATCAATTATAATAATCGTGACAAGGGTATCCATCTAATGGGAGCTGGAACCATAACAAATGTCATTGTATTTTTCAAATTATAACACAACTAACTGCTCAATGTACTGCCTTTAGGTACTGCATGGTTTACGCCACTGCCGTAGCATAGAGGCGTACCTGATTTGCTAACCATCTTGCCACTTGCAGGCGTAACGCGAGCCCTCACACAATATGTCTGCGAATCCTCATCATAATATCATTTATGTTTTGTACAATTTCATTATGCATGCGGAGTTTGCCTGTAAGTGATTGTTGCACTATTGCATACATACATTCGCATGTTACCTTTAGCATAGAACCTGTGTAAACAATTGTTGGTGAACCAAATAAATAAATAAATATCCAAATTGAAAGGAAAAGCAGAATCCTTTAGGAAAAGCAATAGTAATCGTGTCTAGAATCAATGTCAGTCCGTGTAGAATATATCAATAATACAAAATAATCGCACAGTAAGGAAGGAACGCATACACGCAACTTGGAAGCGCAATGTAAGGAAAGCCAGCAATAAATACACAGACGACTTTTAAAATACTGAAAAAAATAACTAGTAATAATAAGTCAATCTCACAGAGCATGTTCAATCTATCAAAAAGTACTCTATGATCTCATGTCAAAAAAGTAATAAATACTTACCTTCATGTTAGGAAGTGGGTATTCAAAGAAAAACATGATGTGTAAACAAAAATATTTTAGTAATATTGTCGTATTTTATACGCAAATACGTTAATATATTGCTTTGATCTAAAATAAGCGGCATAGTTATTGTTCACACTCTCTAAAAGTAATTACGGATGGTAATAATGAGGTAAAAATGGAACGTCAAAAACATTTTAGTAGGCACCTACTTCCCGTTAAAAATGGCAAAGCGGAAGCTACGATTGAGTACTGTTTTTTTGAGAATTATGTTACGCAAGTAATACTGAATTAATAAATCCATAGTAATTTAGATCTAAATTTTTAAATCTTACTGTAAAAATTTAAATCATGAACGTTTATTGATACCAGAATTACCACAGGGCAGAAACTGGACATCTCTTTTCAATTAAACCTTGTACAGGCACTTTTATTGTCAAAATTAAATAGTCTGTCAGTTAGTCAGAAAGTTGAAGCTAGTTGCCCATTCCAAAACGTAGATTTCTGTGGAGAAGAACGGGCAAGAAACTCCTGGGTACATTATTCTTGTTGCTTCTATATGTGAGAACAATGTAAATAAAGACAAATGAAGAAACAATTCAAAATATAAGATTAAAAATAAGCCTTGGCAGTTAAGAGATGACCAGTCTCAACCGACGGCGCCCGTTCACGAACATGACGCGTGGATCAGCACCATCCAGCTCAACCATTTTGTAGGGAACCGAATGATCCAACACACGCGCCACCATCGGTGAGACATTTAGGTGAGCATGACACGTTCTCAACTGCCATGCTCTTTCAAGTCAACATCAAAAAATCATAATAAAAGGAAACATGGTACTTACATTTACAAAATTTAAAAAAAATGCTTCTAAATTATACAAAACTATAGTTTGCAATGTATTTAAGATGTTAATAGAATTTTACTACCAAACAGGAAGAGATATTTAATATTGCAGTATTCAACATTTAAAACTTGATTGAATAAAATAAAAAAGTTATGTTCCTAATGTCAGAAACACTGAAAAAAAAAAGGAAGCACCTCGTCCAAATATTGAAATTTTAACTAGTGAGCCCAAGTCCCTGTGGAGCAGGACCAGCATTAAGCCAAGCATTTTTATCTACTATATAATCATCCAACTTGTAATATGCTTGTCTACTTAATGTGCGTTTAATGCATGTTTTAAATTTCTTCTCATTATCGAGTGGGATTTTATTATAACAACACAACATTTGATGTTAGCAACTTCATTTGATGTTTTATTTTTTACTGTGTTTAGTTTAGTTTGTGATCTTCCTGTACGAGTTGCAATAAATACTTTTTCTTTCTTTCTTTAAATGCATGTCAGCTTGCTTCCTATTTTTAATTGGTATGAATAAAAATAGACACGGTTAAGAGATTTCCAAAACGTCAAACAATCTGCCTAGCATTTTCCCAACTATGTTGCGG
This sequence comes from Mesoligia furuncula, assembly GCA_916614155.1. NCBI lineage: Eukaryota > Metazoa > Arthropoda > Insecta > Lepidoptera > Noctuidae > Mesoligia > Mesoligia furuncula. The sequence continues at coordinate 28,018,027 of OU744803.1, forward strand.
TCGGCTTCCAGTCTAACCGAATGCAGCTGAATACCAGTATTATACAAGGAGCGACTGCCTATCTGACCTCCACAACCTACTTACTGGGTAATACGGTACCTCTGGGTAAGACTGGTGGACTTTTGAATGTCTAGGCGTCTATGCATGACTACCCGTAACGACTATCACTTTCACAGTCGTTACGATTAGTCTTGATCTACGAATGACAGCCGGGACCAATTGCTCAATGTGCTTTCCTAGGCCCGGAGGTGTCTCGATTATGTATGATAATGAATGAGCACCCATCCACGTTCCGACCGCAGCAAGTGTAGTTTAACCTACGATCGGTCCGTGTTGCTGTTACTATATTATTATGTACACTTAGGTTAAGATATGTATCTATGGGTCTTTGTTACCTGATAATAAATGGTTTATATTTATATTTAATATATTTATCCAAGAGCCCCGTGATTTCCAAAATGTATTGACGACTAGCAGCGCCCTGCGGGTTCACCCGCATAAGTGTCGATCCCGTAAGAATATCGGGATAAAACTATCCTATGTCCTTTCCCCGGACTTAAACTATCTTTATACCAAATTTCATCTAAATCTGTTCAGCGGTTTAAGCGTGAAGAGGTAACAGACAGACAGACACACTCGCATTTATAATATAGCAGCGCCCCGCGGTTTCACCCGCATAAGTGTCGATCCCGTGGGAATATCGGGATAAAACTATCCTATGTCCTTTCCCTGGACTCAAACTATGTCTATACCAAATTTCATCTAAATCAGTTCAGCAGTTTAAGCGTGAAGAGGTAACAGACAGACAGACACACTTTCGCATTTATAATATTAGTATGGATAAAAAATGCATCAGGCCCAATATCCTAGCTTCGGAAACTTATTCCTTGTTTGCTTAGGTTTGAAAGTAAGAATTTTAAGTACTATTAAAAAAAAAACTATCCAAACAATATTGTTAGACACAAACCCGGACGACATTACCATACCCTATGACCAAACAAATAGAGAAATCGAGTTACCTAAGATCAGGCTCGGAAACAAGGCATTTGCTATTGCACGTACCTAATATATTGAACATGTAAATGTGTATATTATGTATTATGGTATCACACTGATTGATCGAGCGAAAGGAATATGACCAGCGGTCGGATGTAGATAAACTTGTTTAGACGCTTCCATTTTAAGCAATTGCTTAGTGTTGCCATAAGATTTTGAAAATGTTAGTGTAATTTTTGAGATACCTGATTTATGTGATGTGCTTCACTTTCTGTTTTGAAAGTTTTGCCAAATGGTTGCATCGTTTCCTGGGGTTTATTTCACTACCAGTATGTTGAAGAAAAACTGTTACCAAGGGGTTTACTGCTTGATTTCGAATGTCATATGCCCGATGGCTAATTCCCCGAAGTCATCAGATCGAACGTCCAAATTGCCGAAATTCCTTAGCATAGGAGTTTCGTATTATCCAGCAAGTTGGTCGCTGAGGTCTAATAGGCAGTCGCTCCATGTAAAATACTGGTATTCAGCTGCATGCGGTTACACTATAAGCCGACCCCAACATAGTTGGGAAAAGGCAAGGCAGGTGATGTTGATGATGAAGAAAGACTGTTTGTTACCTTGACAAGATGTCGGTCGTCCGGCGGCAAGAAAAGCGGACGACATTGTTGACATCGCGGGCAAAATCTGGATGATCTGGCACGGGAGAACTGGAGGGGATTGGTACAAAAAGAGAGAGGGTCGATGCCCAGCAGTGGGTGAGTGGCAGCCCAGCAGTCGGGTTGTGGATGATGAGGATGGTTAAATGCTTTCTTTAGTTTGTCAAAAGGATCGTTTGGTACGTTCCCTAGAAAAAGACACTTATCAATGTAATGGCGCCGATTCCCTTGTTCACAATCAGTGCATCTTTTTCTTTTTATTTCATTAAGAAAAAGTCAGAACATAAATATTAGTTTACTCCTATCAAATTAGTCAGCGCCTGACGTATGTTGAATTTCTTTCTCTATGGAGTTTCTTAATTTGAGAGGACTATAAACCAACATTTATTTTCTGTCCTTTTCATAATTAACTATAAAGAAAAAGATGCACTGAGCTTAAATTTAGTTTAGATTGTGAACAAGGGAGTCGGCTCCATTGTGTCTTGTTCTTATTGTGTTTGTTTACTTTATTTTTTATTATACGCCACGTTTATTGCAAATCAATGATAATCATTCTTTCTGTCTAGCGATAACATGAAAATGCTTTCCTAGCAACAGCTGCTTCAAATTTCAATCGTATTTATAAGAAAGGAAGATAAAGGACTATTTCGTTGGTCTAGTGGTCGCAAGCGCTACTGCTGGGCATGAGGTCCTCCTTTCGATTCTGGGGGTATTCCTCGAAACGCTCCAACTTTAAAACGCACCAAAAATATGTGTTTACCTAACTTTTCGGTGAATACAGGTGTGATGTTATGAAGATAAGGAAAGTCCTTATTAGGTGTTAACCTAACCTTTCGGTGAATATAGGTGTGATGTTATGAAGATAAGGAAGTCCTTAGGTGTTAACCTAACCTTTCGGTGAATATAGGTGTGATGTTATGAAGATAAGGAAGTCCTTAGGTGTTAACCTAACCTTGCGGTGAATACAGGTGTGATGTTATGAAGATAAGGATGTCCTCATTTGGTGTTAACCTAACCTTTCGGTAAATACAGGCGTGATGTTATGAAGATAAGGAAGTTCTTAGGTGTTAACCTAACCTTTCGGTGAATACAGGTGTGATGTTATGAAGACAAGGAAGTCCTTAGGTGTTAAATTACCTTTCGGTAAATACAGGCGTGATGTTATGAAGATATGGAAGTCCTTAAGTGTTAACCTAACCTTTCGGTAAATACAGGCAAGATGTTATGAAGATAAGGAAGTTCTTAGGTGTTAACCTAACCTTTCGGTGAATACCTACAGGTGTGATGTTATGAAGATAAGGAAGTCCTTAGGTGTTAACCTAACCTTTCGGTGAATACAGGTGTGATGTTATGAAGATAAGGAAGTCCTTAGGTGTTAACCTAACCTTTCGGTGAATACAGTTGTGATGTTATGAAGATAAGGAAGTTCTTAGGTGTTAACCCAACTTTTCGGTGAATACAGGTGTGATGTTATGAAGATAAGGAAGTCCTTAGGTGTTAACCTAACCTATCGGTGAATACAGGTGTGATGTTATGAAGATAAGGAAGTCCTTAGGTGTTAACCTAACCTTTCGGTGAATACAGGTGTGATGTTATGAAGATAAGGAAGTTCTTAGGTGTTAACCCAACTTTTCGGTGAATACAGGTGTGATGTTATGAAGATAAGGAAGTCCTTAGGTGTTAACCTAACCTTTCGGTGAATACGGTTGTGATGTTATGAAGATAAGGAAGTCCTTAGGTGTTAACCTAACCTTTCGGTGACTACAGGTATGATGTTATGAAGATAAGGAAGTGCTTAGGTGTTAACCCAACTTTTCGGTGAATACAGGTGTGATTTTATGAAGATAAGGAAGTAGTTAGGTGTTAACCTAACCTTTCGGTGAAACAGGTATGATGTTATGAAGATAAGGAAGTAGTTAGGTGTTAACCTAACCTTTCGGTGAAACAGGTGTGATGTAATTTATTTATTTAAACTTTTCGCACAAAAATGTACCACAAAAAGGTACCAGTCAACCAAGGGTGGTGAAGAGATTGGCTGGCAGGTGCTTTGGTTGAGAGGAATAATGATAAAAAAAAAATTTAAACTAGGTACACAAATACATAAATACTATTGACTATAATATATACTTATAATATGTATATATATATAAAATACAGCGTGATGTTATGAAGATAAGGAAGTCCTTATTAGGCGTTAACCTAACCTTTCGGTGAATACAGGTGTGATGTTATGAAAATAAGGAAGTCCTTAGGTGTTAGAAAACATTCACATGAGAAAAACAATAAACAATCAAAATTATATACATATCTAGTTTTATAGTTTGTTTACGACTGAAAATATAAACAAAGCCTAGCACTTACCAACTCTCACCTGGCTAATAAAATGGCCATCAAAACTTACATACACACATGTATAAGGTTTAAGTGTAAAATGTCACAAAGCAAGGTATTCTCAACCATTGACCGAACCACTTACCTTCACTTTCGTTTACACTCTTAGCTTCACCGGTCAACTCGACGTAAAAGAGTATCTATTTATGTATATAGCAAAAGATATAATCTCGCAAAAAAACTGTCGAATTAGGATGAGCTAAGTACTTTTCCAATCAATCGACCTTATCAGCTAGTTACAAGGCACGACTCTGATAGTCTACTTCCACATCATCATTTAGGTAATTCTGCATAACTTATCCAGTTAATAATTTTATGTAGATTAGTGTATCTTTTTCGGATTTTCATGCCTTATTTTCATAGTGAAATCGCTATTATTATTAACTAGCTGACCCGACAGACGTTGTCTTGTTTTTGATTTGAAAGACACGTGGCGCTATCTATTATCGTAATTATGTTATTGTTGTTTTCCTCGGAAACACCGGTGCCCTATGTCCGTTTCTGTACACCTGACAACGTATATGCAAAGTTTCAGGATGATCGGTTCAGTGGTTTAGGCGTGAAAAGGTAACAAGCAAACAAACTTACTTTCGCATTTATAATATTAGTTAGGATACCCTCCCGACCGAATTTAGGTTTCGACGGCCAATCTCCAAGGTGAGTTAGCGAACTACGCAGGAGATAATGATAGTACCCAGTATGTTGCAAACATAACTGCACTCTCTGGTCCTTTACTCACATAGTCCAAAGGGACAGCAATCCGACTTGACCGGGGAGAGATCAGGCGTAGAACCAACTGCTTTACGTGCTTACCGAGGCACGGGGGTGTCACATCACCAACTTCCAAACTCCTGGCTACTACTGAGATATTCCTGATGGAAAAATCCAATATCATTTTGCTTGACCTGGGATCGAACCCACGATCCCACGATCAGCAGCTACGCTTGCAAGCAGAAGGCCAACGGGGCAGTTTAAACCAAGTACCTAACTATGCTATAAAAATAAACATACATATACACGTTGGTCTGTGTGGTGCCGGACTTAAAGAATACCACCACCCCTTACTTCCCGTGGGTGTCGTAAAAGGCGACTAAGGATCGCACCGGAGAATGGGCAGCAGCGTTCTCTGTGTATTTCACCACCATACCATACTGCGATCGCCAACCCGCCTGCCAAGCGTGGCGATTATGGCAAACCCTCCCAAAATTGGGGGAGGCCTATGTCCAGCAGTGGACGTCTATCGGCTGAAACGACGACGAACGACGATACACGTTGGTACAAGTGCAAAGTGCCAGAAAGCATGGTGTTCGAAACCATTGGCCGGGGGCCGGTAGGTACCTTCACTTTCGTTTTACGTAAGTAAGTGACGCTCAGGGAAGGCCCCTTTACAGTCTCCCCAGGGATGTGACTTAGAGGCGTTGCACGGGGGTTCCGGAATTGGTCTTTTAAGAGGAACCCGGGACCTATGTGTTAACCTAACCGGGACTGCAGGTGCAGGTGATCACTGGGGTGGTTTTAGTGAGGTAAAAATTCCACACTCTGCGACCTCCCGCACCGAAGGTCGAGTGACTTTTGAAGGTTCCCCAAGACAAGAAAAAAAAAAATTACAAGTCCAAAGTGCCACAAATCATGGTGTTCGGAACCATTGACCGGTGGCCGGTTAGGTACCTTCACTTTCGTTTTACGTAACTAAGTGAGTAAGCGGCCGCATCCGCACATTGTGCTCTGAACTTGTTCTGTTATTCGGTTAGATGTTGCGAAATAGTTTTAAGGATGGCTCGTTTTGGTATAAATTGGTGGGGCAACTTATATTCTGCAGTAGCTTTGTGCATGAGTGTCCGGCTACCAACTATCTAACTAAGAAAGAGGAAGCTTATACAAGCTTAAAACACTAGTAGACTTTACCAATGCAAATTATCATCTGCCTAGCATTTATTTATTTAATACTTCGAGCATAGGCATTTTCTACCAGTCTGCATTTTGGGTCTTTTGGACCTTTTCTCAACTATATTTTGGTGGGCTACCAGTCTAACCGCATGCAGATAAATACCAGTATTTTACGAGAAGCTACTGCCTGTCTGATCTCCACAACCCTGTTACTGGGTATACGAACTTTACCAATGCAAATAAATATGCCATATAAAAATTCAAGAGAGTGAAACTATAAAACCATTTATAATAAATCGGCACTGCACGGTCAATTTATAACTGTTAAGCACTTTATAAAGATCAGCTCGTCACATTTGACTTGAAGTACATTAGCTTGCTATCTGTCTTCGGCAATTAGGTTGAGTGATCGACGGATCGTGAAGGGGAATGAAGTCTGGTTATCCATTTAGTGTGAATTTGAATTGGGTAGGAAAAGTTGATATCGTTCTCATATTAATCTTTACTTGTTGAAGTGAAAACTTTTTGAGATGGGAAAAACCATTGAACTTGCGCCACTGTTACCGTAAGCGACACCGCGCGTGTTTCGTTTATAAGACGATTAAAACAATACCCGCTACTGATGTGTTCGGCTGTCCTCGAGATGTAGGTACTCGGTTTTAATGTTCCGATATGGCAGTGAGTGATTGCATAGTATTCTGTTTGTGTTTTGTTTTCACTTCTGTCGGCACTCCCGAAAAAAAAACAGTGGCACTCCCGCTGTTTTTTTTTTCCACAATAGTAAACAATTACAGCTTTAATGACTGGTCATATTATATATCTTATTATGTCTACATTAGAAGACTTTAAAACTGAATCGATTAAGGAAAACATATTTTATCCTTCCCGGTTGACTCAAGCCTCACATAGTACAATGACGATAACGTAAATTAAATTAGATCCTCGAGTTGACGGTAGAGCACGTTATTAGAATCGATGTATCGCGATGCTTTTTTAATAACAAAAGACAACTGCCAATCGGCCACACCGGCCCAGGCATCAGGCATCAGGCATCCGGCCAGTCGAGCATTTGTCCCATTTGCCCTTATGGCCAATCCAGGACTGCGTATAAGTAAGGTGTTGGGAATCGAACCCAACACAATTCCATGTGCGCGGCCTGCTCGCGCAGGCAGTGTGATCAGCGCATCATCGGCAAGCTGAGGCGCGGCGCGGTGACGACACGGCTCGGTTCGATGACCACTCGCTTCCACGGACTCCACCGCGACGGACGATACTCCTCTCTTAAACTGACTTATTGTTTGTCTTGTACAAATACAATCTACTTCAATGTTTCCAACTTCAATGGTTATTAAACCATTGCCTAAAATACAGTCCACTCATTTATTACTCCCCGCGCTAACTTAAGGTACTGTCAAAAACACCTCGCTTGACAAAAGGATTAAAATCAAATAAATTACATAAAGGATAGCTGTTATCAGGGTAAGCCTAGTTCTATATAGGTTTTCTCTTGTCGCCTCTTCTTGTATGTAAGAACGTAACTCTCACGAAGACGCGTTTCAGTATTTATATTCACGTTCCGGTCTATGGTAGTTAAATTATTATCATTTACTTTCTATTTTACTCCAGAAAACATTCTCTTATGATGTCTTCATAACCTACAACATCAGTCAATAAATCTATTGTTATCAACGAATGATCAATCAAACAACTAAAGCCATCAATCAGATCAGAACAAAACAAATTAATGACAGTTCTTCAGAAAATATTTATTAAACAATTAAAATAACAATGGCATTATGCGTATCACTTGGACATAACACGCATGGGTTGACGAGGTCAAAATATTATACTTAAATAATGATGAATATTTTATTAGGCATATATTTGTGGAGATCGCCGCAGGCAGGCTATGGTCGTCACTTTTATTCAATATGCCTATGATGATTTAATAATAAATAGTCATTAAGTCAAATCAAAATGACTCTATTGAGAGTTGATTCGAATATTTCTCTACAGCTGATTAAACACCTATTTATGCTTTCATCATCATCATCATCAATTCAGCCGAAAGACTTCCACTGCTGGACACAGCCTCCCCCAAGCACCTCCTCTTCGACCAGTTTTGTGCTTCTCGCATCCAACGGGTTCCTGCGGCCTTCACAAGGTCGTCGATCCACCTTGAGGGAGGCCTTCCAATGCTACGTCTTCAGGTAATAATAATAATAGATTTTTTTTACACCTTACAAAAACCTGCCAAACTGCGTGACAGTTAGTCGGCAGGATTAGCGCTTGTCTTACACACGATCTTAAATATTTGGTATCAACAATTGCTTAAACATTTAAGTAAGAGTACTCTGTAGAGTAAGATGCAGGTACGCGGTCGCCACCAGAACCTTTCGGCCCCATCGCATCAGCCCTCTGTTCTGCGAGCAATGTGCCCTGGCCACTGCCATTTAAGTTTGGCAATTTATTAATTGAAGGCTCTAATTTGATTTCAGACTTTCATCGTGGTAACATATACTACTTACACCAAATTGAAAGGCTACAAACACCGTATAAAACAATCGCCAACTCAAGTGGTGGAATCTTTACTAGGGAACTGCGTCTGGTAGTCTGATGAAGGATTTTAGCCTTTTACTCCATTAAAAGCTGAAAAACATTGGTCGTACAGACGCCAGCACATCAAACTACTGCAATCTGTCAAAGAACAATGCCCACTTTCCATACATTTAAAAACCTGATAATGAAAGTTAATGTATAGTTATAAGGTATAGTAGAAAGAGTACCTGTAAGATTAGAAAATAATGTCATTTAGTCATTTTTACGATTTAAAGTCTACAAAGGCCAAAAAATATCAATGTTACTTTTTAGGTTAGGATTTGCCTTTACGATAGTTTGTTTACTTAGAAAAAGTCTAACTTTGCTATTGTATTATCAAAGTGATCACTTGCCTACCCATTTCGTTGACCGCAGTACATATATACCTACCTACTACGTCATCCAGAAATTCTGCTGGAGCAGAGATATTGTCTTGAAACCTAGCCCATCTCAGTAGTTACACACACAAAATGGCACAATACACAACGAGACGGAAGCGCAACAACAAAGTCGCAGAACTGTCAAAATATCTAAAAAGTCCGTTTCACTCGTGCGAACTCAATTATAATCTGCATAATTAATTAATTAAATTATCATGTTATTTTGAATTGATCTGTATTATGCACAGACTAATAAAAAATAGTTATTGATTAAATAAAACTTAAAATAATATATAAAACTCAGATAAAGAGTTGAATAAAGTCAAGAAGCAGTGTGCAAAACGGAACGTTGTAAAAAATGAGTAGTTGGATGCGTTCAGGGTAATTGAGATGCGTTCAAAATAAGGTAATAAGACGTAGAGTTAGTATAAAGAAAAATTAATAAATATTTTTTTCCTGGCCTTCTTTTAAAATTGTGATTAGCGTACTGAATGTACAATTAAATTAGCTGAATTTTAATATTTATTTCATTTCTATACATTGTCAGGTGAAAAATGGGCATCCTTCTTTCTTTAATAGATTTTCAACTTTATCACTAAAGCATAGGTTCAATGTTGATTGGGAAAATTTGACACTTTCGGGTAACTTGATGTACTGGCGTCTGTACAATCGACCGCACGTCCGTGGTAACTGAACTAGTATAAGTTGGCCTACAGTGTAACAGCAGTCACATCGCACCTTTAATAATAAACCGAAATAATTACAAAATTACGATTGTTGGGAAATCTCGTTTAAAGTTTTGCCAAAATGATGCAGTCTACATTTTTGCAAATTAAAATAAAGATGGAAACAATACAGTAATACTAATAAAAGTTATGTTTTACCAGGAGAATAGCCTTTTAAATGATATATATAAATCATTACTATTATTAATTAATTAAAAAATACGAGGCTTTAAAAAACATACTAGCGACTTGATTCGTTTTATGATTAAAAAACCGGGCAAGAGCGAGTCGGACTCGCTCACCGAGGGTTCCGTAACATCCGGGTTTATGTATAAGGTTTATGTTTATGTAATTAAATGTTTTTTTATATTTTTTTATATTTGAGTTGGTTGAATAAAAGGTAAATTGCGGTTTACGATTTATGACGTATTAAAAAAAAACTACTTACTAGATCTCGTTCAAACCAATTTTCGGTGGAAGTTTACATGGTATTGTACATCATATATTTTTTTTAGTTTTATCATTCTCTTATTTTAGAAGTTACAGGGGGGGGGGACACACATTTTACCACTTTGGAAGTGTCTCTCGCGCAAACTATTCAGTTCAGAAAAAAATGATATAAGAAACCTCAATATCATTTTTGAAGACCTATCCATAGATACCTCACACGTATGAGTTTGACGAAAAAAAAAAATTTAGTTTCAGTTCTAAGTATGGGGAACCCCAAAATTTATTGTTTTTTTTTCTATTTTTGTGTGAAAATCTTAATGCGGTTCACAGAATACATCTACTTACCAAGTTTCAACAGTATAGTTCTTATAGCTTCGGAGAAAAGTGGCTGTGACATACGGACGGACAGACAGACAGACAGACAGACAGACAGACGGACAGACAGACAGACAGACATGACGAATCTATAAGGGTTCCGTTTTTTGCCATTTGGCAACGGAACCCTAAAAACGAGGAAGTTTTTAAAATGATAAGAGGCACAAAATATATTAGTGCAGTTTATTATTAACAAACTAGCTTCCGCCCGCGACTCCGTCCGCGCGGATGTCGGTCTTCGCGTGGATGGTTTATTTCTCCATTTTGAGTAACTCTGACAATGACATCTTATAAATATCTATTGGACCCAAATACGGCTAAGCCTATAATAATTAAGGAGATCCCTCTAATGAGCTACTGCTGTTGAGCTCGCGTTCTGTAGTAAGTATTTTTTCCATAGTAATTCCGACCTTGATAAGTAGCATGTAGCAGTAAATTACTGACAGTGACGAAAAGTTTGCAATAATAAAAAAGTGATCGTGACAATGCGACAGAAAGTTAATTGAGAGCTTCAGCATACACAACATTGTTAGTGAGCTCGTCCGGAATATGAACATGAAGATTTCTTGGACTGCTCACACGGGAAAGAGCTACGTAAAGTTGCCCGTGTGAAAAACAACTCGCGGTAAGATCTACGCCAGCAACTCCTAGGGTCTGACCTTGAGCCTTATTTATTGTCATGGCGTAACACAAAGCTACAGGAAACTGTATTCTCTTAAATTGAAATGGAAAATTATCCACTACGGGTAATGCAACGTGTGTTCGCGGTTCTACAGAACAACGTCTATGAATAAAACCGAAAACTAAGATTTTTTGTTTCTACGTATCTTTCCAGGATAAAAAGTATCCTATTTTATGCCCAGGATAATAAGGTATAATTATACCAAGTTTCATCGAAATCGAACCGTTAGTTTTCACGTGATGCCTGCATATACAGACAGACAGACAGACAGACAAAAATTTTTTTAATCACATATTTGGGTTTGGTATCGATCCAGCAACACCCCCCGCTATTTATTTTTTCAATATTTTCAATGTACAGAATTGACCCTTCTACAGATTTATTATATGTATAGATATCTGAAAAACTTTATACATTAAGGTATAATGCTCTCTTCATATATTATAAAGATAACATTTTAGGTTAAATATTCAGGGAATAAAGATTTTTCAAAGAGATTATTACAAAATGGTTTAATTAACTGGTTTAATTGAGAGGAAACCATCACAGTTTACACTTAGAAATCTCACAAGGAACTTTGCTTCACTATAAACTAATATTAAATCAGTACAATTTTATAGGTATTTCGATTACCTGTACCTCGTAGGCGGTCTTATTATAATTAAATATTAAGAATAATAATAATAATTATTATTATTTTACCCCGCCGCCGTATCTCTACGTTGACGCAGTGGTGGGGCTTGCGCGCTCCGAATTCTAGGCCTATGCCGGAAGAGTTTACTTTGCTGGAATAGGTCTAAGGTGAGGAGCCAGACCAAGAGAGATACAGAAATCCGCAGGGCAGCATGTGGCGAGCTGTTGGGCAGTAGCGACCCCAAGCACCCTATCTTCAGGGAGAAGTCTTGTTCCTCACCTCTGGCTTGCCTTTATTGGCCGGCTGGAGTGAACAATGACGAGGAACAGAGCTCCCACCTCATTCTTGCCTTTATTGGCCGGCTTGAGTGGAGATTCGCAAGAGCAAACGTGCTCGGAGGAAGGAAGCATTCCAGTAGGATGGTAGGGATCTTGACCGTACTTCCCGGATTGTCCTGATAGCCGTGGAATACCTCTCCACTCCTGCTAAGCACATCAGGACATGTTGCCCCCTTTTTGCTACGTCACTATGTGCTAGCGACCGTTTCCGGGGGCCTATTATTGAGTGTGCAAGTCACCCCCTGCCATTTTATCCGTGTATTATACATATAAAACATTGATCAGACAGGGGTCATAGTTATTCCATAGTTCTTGGTAACCAGTCCACTTTAGCCACCCAAACCCATAGTCCAACTTTTTATATTTCCATATCCTGCAATAGTCCTACACCAACCGGGGGTTATCCTTGGGTGCACTTGCATAGCGCATACAGGGATAATCGTCGATTGGTGCCGCATTTCATTAAAATTTCCTAAGGGGCCTCTGCGAGTTGGCTTCGGCCCCTCGTACGCCTTCCAAAGGACCGGGACCCCAAGGTTCCGAGATATATAAATTCAGTAAAAAAAAAATTAAATAATAATCGACCTTTTTGATAATCTGATTGGAAGAGTCAGAATCACTACTTGAGCAATTCAAACTTGAAGGTAATAAAAAAATCTTAGTTCTGGAACCAGAAGCGTTAGCGAATTTGTCTTCAAAGTTATAAGTTGGATCATCTACGTCGTCGTCTAAGTCACTTTCATCGGTGTATCGAGGAGAAATCGTAATTGTACCATTCATAGAACAGAATCTTTGTTCTCTTACGTTACTCACTCACGTTGTCTGAAAATAAAACAGTTTTTTTTTTTATGAAAATTCAATGTTTAACTTTGATTAGAACTAAAAAAAAAATATTAGGTAAGTATATTATTACATCAGATGTAAGGTCATTTTGTGTTGTGGTCTCCGTAGTATCCTGCAATTCAGGCGTATGTGTAACTATAACGGCTAGGTCAGTTCGTGGTATGCTGCTATCCTGAGCCTGTTTGTATGTTTGCTCCGAAGAGGATGAGCTGTTGGAATTCGAAGACGACGAACTCGATGAATATGAGTTCGAGGAAGACGAACTTCGAGTGAAGTTCGTGCTAATTACTGGTGCAAGTACTGTTGTGTTTTCCTCGTCATCTACGTTGGAAATACTTTCGCTATCATAGTTTGGGACAAGACTTATTTTTGTTTCTGTGACCGATAGTAATTTTTTTTCCAACTCCAGGGGTCTATCGGTTTCAGCAATAACTTGATCGGCCTGAAATGGATAAGTAGGTAAGTACGTTAAACAGTGACAAGGTGTAAACTTAAAACAATGAAACATTAAACATCTTACGTCATTGTTTAATTGTGTATGGTCTAGTTCAAGCCAATCTTCAGTAAGGCTAGACAAAAAAAGCAACTCAGTTTCCTCTATATTAATTTGTTCCTGAAAATTTGAACACAAAGTTAATTAGGCGGTAAAATAAATATTTATAAAAACAAAATCTGTTTGTAAAAACTTCCTTCTGTATCGCACGGGTTGACATTTTCTATGTTATAATCACGAATTTGCAGACACATTGGCTGTAATAAAATAAAATGAATTTAGGTACAATGAATTTGAAAAAACTACTACAACATTATAGTTCTAATGTATGTACTAACAATGTCGCCGGAATGCTGTTTTACGCATTTTGATATATTTGCGGTTGTTTGCTCGTTTTGGGATGCATCAGATTTTCTAATCAGCCCCAAAATTTGTTGACTTCTCTTCGACGACGACGATCTCGACGACGATCCTCTCATGACTTTTTTTGAATACTTATATCTGGTTAATCCAAAAGAGAAATAATGTTATAATCATACACACAAGTTTGATGGTGTGTAAACTATTTCATCACCACTGCTCTCAAACCACATCGTGAGAAAACCGGCATGTCCTAGAACCAAAAATTCGAAGACATGTGACAACTACCAATCCGCATGGTGCCCACGTAGTGGATTACACCCCCTGTGTCCCAGTAGTGGGAACATTATAGGCTGATGCAACGTGCGATAGACTATTCTATGACAGTTCTTACACAGCTATTTTACCTTAGACAGTACCCACCAGCAACCTCGTCCAACAACACAATGAGGCGGTATACGGATTGTGCGCCAGAAGGGGTCTAGCATGGCACCAGTGGGACCTGAGCCCATCGCGCCACTTTCGCCTTCGGGTACGCACGTAAAGCCGTTGGTTCCGGTTGTCACTTGTGGATCTTTGACAGTCGTTTCGAGTAGACAGAAGCCCGAAAGTCTGACAACCAGTCTTACCAAGGGGTATCGTATTACCCAGTAACTGGGTTGTGGAGGTCAGATAGGCAGTCGCTCCATGTAAAATACTGGTATTCAGCTGCATCCAGTTAGACTGGAAGCCGGTCATAACATAGTTGGGAAAAGGCTAGGCAGATGATAACTTCCTGGTTCCGTGCGTGCCTCATCCAGGTGTTTCCCGCAACTTTGACTATATCATCAATTCAACGCGTTTTTGGACGGCCCTGGTTTCTATGGCCTAACCTTGGCCACCATTCGGTCACTGTTTAAACGGTGCAACTTTTTTGGCATGACAACAGTCATTAATTCGTACTGTGTAAATCAGGCTTAACAAAAGAAAAATCACTTCGAAAAGGTATCGATTACCATCAATTTCAGTACTACAACGTTCATTCACCTTCAATATTTTCTTCGTATCTTTCCACCTTAACCCCTCTCTCGATAATCACCAAATAAAACACTCTCCATGATATCCCAGAGACAGCTCTACGTAGAGTCGTACTCTAGCTAGAGTCGCGTCGATAACGTCCCCGCTCTAGCGTATAAATCTATTTGAAATACTCCGACGTAGAGCGATTGAGGTAAAATGGTTACAGTGTGTAATTTGTAGGTAGAGCTCTTGTGTTATGTGGGATTATATACATGCGAAGGCACTATGTGTTCAGAGATATTTATAAGAGGCAGAATTTGACTTCACTGAAAATACTAGTTAATTGGTAAAAACAATCACAAAATTAAAGGTCAGCTCGCAGTCTGAGCGCTGGCCGCGAGGTGCAAGCTTGCTGTCCTCGGGAACACCATTTTTTATGCTCTAATTTGAATGACAAGTAAATTGCTGGGTTGGAGCGGTGCCGGTATAGTGTGCCATGGCCTTTATGCTGGAGATAAAGGTGTTTGACAGTTTAAATATAATAATCCCAGCCTTTTATTGTCTTTGGTGTCCTCACGATGTTTTTCGTTCACCGATGTCAGTAATTTCCAAAATAAACTTAGAAAGTACACGTGAATTGAGGCCATAAGGTCATCTCACACCGCGACGCGACGCGGCCTGCAGTTTTCAAGATAGCAACACAATTATAGACCTTACTATACAAAATGGTACACAATTAGTGGGGTAGGCTGCGCGGCGCCGCGCGGCTTAGCTCGACGTAGTAGACATTGAATTGTGTACTTTTTACCCGACTGCGCGACGCAAAGGAGTGGTAATGTGTTCATCAGCCTATGTATGTATGTATGTATGTATGTATGTATGTATGTATGTATGTATGTATGTATGTTTATATGTTCCTTTGAAGCACTATACAGACCAAACGCCTGGGCCGATTTTTATGATTTACACGTTAATCGATTCCTCTTAGTCCGGCGAGTGTCACTAAAGACATGACGTTAGTGAAAATTCAATATGGCGACTACTGGACGCCATATTAAATTTTTTTTTTTTTTTTTCAAAACCTATCGAGTGGGATATCAAAATAAAGGGTTTTAAAAGGTGATTACAAAAATATATACAACATACATACTTAAAAGCAATTCGAAGTGACAAATCGCAAAAAAACACCTACGAAGAACTAAATCGTCTGCGAAATCTTTCAAATTTGTAAACTAAAAAGCTGGAAATAAAAAAGTTATTTAAAAAAATCAAAAAACCCGACTGCGGTAAAAAACTTAAGTTAAAAGAAACTGAAAAGCTAAAAACAAGCCCATTTTAAATTAAATAAAAGTTGGAAGCAGGCGGGACCCACACCATTTTTATTGTATTTTCAAATTCAAATGGGTCCCACCTGCTTCCAACTTTTATTTAATTTAAAATGGGCTTGTTTTTAGCTTTTCAGTTTCTTTTAACTTAAGTTTTTTACCGCAGTCGGGTTTTTTTTAGTGTAGTAGATAAGGTAAAACTACTAGGCCAAAAGGGTAAAAGTAAAAGTTTTCTGAAATATCAAGTAGGCATCCCACCTGAAGGCCAATTCCCATAATTAAAAACGAATCGCAATCTCATCGAAGCGAAAATCAAGGTCAAAACTTGTCAGAAATGTAGGGCAATTAGAGATATATTTGACAGCTTGAGACTGAGATCAGACTGTGAACGGTCTTAAAATAACAAGAATTGCCTGTCTGATTGTAAATGGTCAATCAAAATTTATTATTAAAAAAATAAATTATAAAGAAATAAAATAATAAAAAAATAAAATTAAAAAAATAATTATTATTATTATTTTTAAAATGTATTATTATTTTTAAAATTTATTATTATAAAAAATTATTATTTATTTTTTATTTATTTCACATAAGCCTACATGGGCACTTATGAAACGTCATAAGCTAGGTGCACGGTTCCAATTGGTCGTTTCCTATGGAGAAGAGCCGACAAGAAACTCCACGGTAACTCTTTTTAAAAATAATTGGCTTTTTACAATGTTTTCAAATTACAGTAGGTATGGGACGACAGCGTAGGCCCGTCAAAAAGTACCAGGGACTTGGTAAAATAAAAAAATATCTACAGATCTAAAGTCTACAATGCCTACAAAGTCCTCACATTTACAAAATAAGAATCTATCAAAAGGATAAATAAAATATAAAACCTACTAAAACCAAGTGATATGATTGCTATTACAACCACTAATCATCATGACATTTGTAATATCATCATCAGACATCTGTAATATCAAAAGTACAGTAGTAGGTGCGTGGCCATTCCATTGGCAAAACCACATACTACTCGAAATGTCTCATGTGCTTGTAAAATCATCAGCACCCATGACCTTCAAACGAGTACATAGCAACGGTGCTTGTTGGTCGACATGCGGTCAGATTTCCCCGTAAAAACTTTAAATAATTCTGCATTGAGATAAGAATATTAACTTAAGTAAACATTTTTGTCCAAATATTTATCATGCCACTGCCATTAAAATACATCTGATTATTCAAATCTAACACTGATATGTCATATTTGACTGAATAATAACAAGATCAAAACTCAAACTTACAGTCTTTTTAACACTTACAACAGACTTAAGTAACTCTCTCTAATAAAACTCTACAAAATCTAATTTGTGATATCCTGAGACAGAGTCTATGTAGAGCCGATAGCGACCCGCTCTACCCCGCATAAATCTGCCTAATCATTTGAAATACTCTACCGTAGAGCGGCGTTTAATACGCCACAGTGTAGCGCCAGACAGACATAAGACTCTATGTCTGATGAGGGTTGAATTGAAGAATTGATTTGTTCTTGTAGAAATCTTACTTGATACTACTGGGAAAAATACTAAAGCACATTATTCTATAATTTAGTTTATTTTACAAAAAAATAATGTTAAGTATTGCTGAAAAAAATGAATTTTGCAAATCGGCTTATGAATAACAGAGTTCTGATGTAACAAACATAAAAATTTTCAAAAAAATATTCAACCGAATTGAGAACCTTCTACTTTTTGAAGTCGGTTAAAAAAAAGAAAATCTAAAAAGTTAGTTTTTAATTGGGCAATAGGATAGCTGCTTGTAATAAGGGAGAATATCGTTCATCTTTAGCAAAGTTGTACAGAATTGTGCATGTATTCAAAGGCCTGGAAAAGGCCTTTTCACAATGTTTGTAAGTCTACTAGCTGACCCGACAGACGTTGTCTTGTTTTTAATTCGAAAGACACGTGGTGCTATCTATTATCAGAATAATGTTATTGTTGTTTTCCTCGGTAACAGCACTTTTTTTTTGCGATGAAAGTACTCTATGTCCGTTTCTGTACACCTGACAACGTATATGCAAAATTTCAGGATGATCGGTTCAGTGGTTTAGGCGTGAAAAGATAACAAACAAACTTACTTTAATATTATAATTTGAGAGTGTGTATTTGTGTGTTACTTGTTTGTTACTTCTTCACGCTGAAACGGCTGGACCATTTTGATAAAATTTTGTATGAAAGTAGCTGACCCTGGGTTAACATAATATAGGCTACTTTTTATCTCAATATTCCTACGGGATCGACATTTACGCGGGTGAAACCGCGGGGCACAGCTAGTTTATAATATTAGTTAGGATTATAGTTTACCTGTCCCACTGCTAGGAAAAGACCCCCCCTCCTCTTTCCTTCTATCGGCCCCGGTCCTGCTCTTCTTCTTGCAAAAGAAGATATCCAGGTCATCAATCAGAAATAAAAAGTTAATAAACTTTTCAATATAAAGAAAAAAGTTCGCAAATATAATAACAGAATTACTCAAAACTCATCACACAAAAATTCATCATATAATAAAAGATTAAGTAAATGCACAGCTAACTCTAATTAGCAATAATATTTAAAACAACGTTCCCAAACGCTAAGCGAAATTTATGCCAAGACAATATTAGAGCAGAGAAATGAGAGAAAATGCAATAACAATAAATAGCAATAAATAAAAGGATTCAGTTGTTGCTTGTATTGTATGATACTAATCCTGCGGGACGGGAAGGGGTGGAGGCGATGTTGTGCTGACAAATATTTTTTGGGCCAAAGTTTTGGGTTTTACAGAGTGCAAAAACTATATGACTATAATTTTTATTTGAAGAAAGAGGTGCATGCAAGGTAGAGGACTTAACTAAGTACTACTACTATGAGACTTACTATGAAATAATGATTATGGCACTGGTAATAACTGATAATATTATTAATAAATAAATCAATTTGTTGGTGGTGTAAAATAGATAGGATATGGGCCAATTGAGTAAAGACGCGCTAATTACATAAAACAGAGCTATTACATAATCAGTATATAAAGTTACCTCTGCTGGGACACAGGTCTCCTCTCTATGAAACGGAGTGAGCTGTAATCCACCACGCGGGCCCAATGCGGGTTGGTAGATGTCACATGTCTTCGAATATTTGGTTCTAGGATATATTTAACATAGGAGCTTTTGATTAAACTTTATTCGATGATAGTACTAACTTTTGTTTAGTCATCTCAATTATTGATATGTACTAAAAAGAGTCCGGTCTCGATTATCGAAAACTCGGAGTAAAACCGGCAATACAATTATATTACTAACGCTAGGTAAACCAACGCTTCTAACAACTCCAAAATCACATACCTACCTAAATAACCCAAAAAATCTTCGTGACCATCTTACATCCCAAATTTTTCTCCACATAACAGCGACTCCACCGCTCTCATCTCCGCAGAACTAATCCAAGGCAGCGTCGACTGTTACGGCGATTACTTTAATTGGCTCAATCTCCATTCAAAACCACCTCGCGGCCTGAGGGGGGGCGGAGTTCGGGGGGGCACGGGGAGGAGGCGGCTAGATTTATGGCAAAAGGGTAAGGCTCATGATCCCTGTTTATGAAGGAAGATGGCGAAAAATTGTGGATGCGATAGTTTTGTGGGTTTGAGTTCGGGTTGCAAGTGTTTTCTGGTGGAGGGGTGGGTTGGTAGAAGCGTTGTTGGGATTTGTAGTCTATAAAGATTGGTTTAGAGTTCAAAATGTTTTATGAAGACCTTCTAAGGCATGCTTTGCAGTTGATGGGCGAAACCAGTTCTTCATGTCCTGCCTGCTTTAGGGTACAGTCATGAGCATAAGTATGTATACACTTGGCTTTATTCAAAGGCGATTTCCTACTTTAATTTTGTATGAAATGTTATGTTATTACAAACATAGTATTTTCGAAACATAGTATATTTTTTTGGGTGACCATCTTTACATACCGTGACCCTTCCGTGCCTCGGAAAGCACGTTAAGCCGTTGGTCCCGGCTGTCATTCGTGGATCTTTGACAATCGTTACGGGTAGTCAGAAGCCCGAAAGTCTGACATCCAGTCTTACCAAGGGGTATCGTATTACCCAGTAACTGGGTTGTGGAGGTCAGATAGGCAGTCGCTCCATGTAAAATACTGGTATTCAGCTGCATCCGGTTAGACTGGAAGCCGACCCCAACATAGTTGGGAAAAGGCTAGGCAGATGATGATGAGTATTTTCGAGCCCACAGTTTTATGTAAAGTGTCGTATTTCAAGGTTGCATTCGATATTTCACGAAAAAATCGCAATTGAAAGTTACGCATCGCAATTAAAGGGCACTATATACAAAGAGCCCTTCTAGTTTTGAATATTGGAAAATGGAAAGTTGATAATATTGCTGTTGTAGTTGTGACAAATACCTGAATGAATACACACAGGACATACAGTGACCTTATTGGTAATATTCTTCACAGAGGTCAGGTGCGTAGTACTCGCAACCGGCGGCGTGTATAACCAGGGAGCCTAAAAAGGCCACTTTGCAGAATCATAAAAGGATAACATTTTGAATCGCAATATGGCGAAGACAGTCCGTGTTTTTCTTTTTTTCGCTGTACTACGTAGGTATAATCAAAGAGGTTGGGATTTGATTTGGATTAGACTGATTGGTATTTTAACAGACAAAAAAAATACTGAATAATCCTTCACCAACGGGATTTGATACGATTAACTTAACAGTTAACTGTCCATTATGAATCATTATGTTATCCTTTAATGATTCTGCCAAAGTGGCCTTTTTAGGCCCCCAGAAAGCCAATTCCCGTAATTAAAAACATTCAAAATCCAGTCGCAATCTCATTTCAGCGACAACCAATGTCAAAAACTGGCCAAGTGCGAGTCGGACTCGCACACGAAGGGTTCCGTACCACAAGGCAAAAACGCCAAAAAAAAAACATGTTTGTTGTATGGGAGCCCCCCTTAAATATTTATTTTATTTTAATTTTATTATTAAAGTTAAAATACAACTGAGTATTTTGTGAATATTTCAAGTGCCTACCTGTTGCCATTTTTGATATCAAACAAAAAAGGGCAAAAAAATCGCGTTTGTTGTATGGGAGCCCCCCTTAAATATTTAATTTATTTTGTTTTTAGTATTTGTTGTTATAGCGGCAACAGAAATACATAATTTGTGAAAATTTCAACTGTCTAGCTATCGCGGTTCTTGAGATACAGCCTGGTGACAGACAGACGGACAGACAGCGAAGTCTTAGTAATAGGGTTCCGTTTTTACCCTTTGGGTACGGAACCCTAAAAACTTGTCAAAAATGTAGGGAACGTAGAGGTACTTTTTTCTTTGACAGATTGAGTGCTAGATGAGACTGTGAACGTTCTTAAAATTAAGAGAATAGCCCTCTGATGTATGAACTCAAACGGAGCAAAAGGGTAAGGATCGTAGCAAGTTGCGTTCTGTATAATTTCTGTCTACCCCCATGTTAAGAAGGCGTAAGTTTTATCATCATCATCATCATTTCAGCCGAAAGACGTCCACTGCTGGACATAGGCCTCCCCCAAAAGTGGGGGGGGGGGGGGTGCCATAATCGCCACGCTTGGCAGGCGGGTTGGCGATCGCAGTATGGTATGGTGGTGGAATGCAGAGAGAACGCTGCTGCTCATTCTCCGGCACGCCCCTTAGTCGCCTTTTACGACACCAACGGGAAGTATGGGGTGGTGCTATTCTTTAAGTCCGGCACCACACAGACCAAAGTAAGTTAGTAAGTTTTGTGTATGTATGTAACCAAATGTATTTCTTCACAGAGACACATAGAATTCTTTCGAAGTTCAAGAATATTCTCAGTAATATTATAAAGGCGAAAGTTTGTGACTGTGTGTGTGTTTATGTTTGTTACTTCCTAACGCTCAAACGGCTGGACCAATTTCGATACAATTTCGTATGGAGGTAGCTGACACCCTGGATTAACATATAGGCTACTTTTTATCCTGATATTCGCACGGGATCGACATTTACGCGGGTGAAACCGCGGGGCGCAGCTAGTAATATTATAAAGGTGAAAGTTTGTGAGTGCGTGTGGACCCTGTGTGTGTGTGTGTGGACCCTGTGTGTGTGTGTGTTTATATGTTTGTAACTACCTCACGCTCAAAAGGCTGGACCAATTTTGATAACATTTTGTATGGAGGTAGCTGACACCCTGGATTAACATATAGGCTACTTTTTATCTCGATATTCGCACGGGATCGACATTTACGCGGGTGAAAACACGGGGCGCAGCTAGTTCTATGTAAATGATGTATCAATTTGTTAATTTAAATTATTTCAACCTTGATTACCTAACACATTTCAAATGAAAATGTTATCTATGCCAACAGGTGTCTTCAACGTATGGCGACCATAGCCTGGGGCTATCACGATTGCCCATTAGCTTATGGATTACTCACAGCTACTTTATAGACATAAAATATAACCAGTAGTTATTAATTAGGTGCCGTAAACATTTGCCCATGACATTTGATACACTTTCTTTTTAAGAGGATAGGCAACGGTGGTTCGTGTCTGCATGGCTTTTGGGGGAACTATTGATCAGCAGAGGTTGTTTTTGGCCATATATCAGGGTCCAAGCTACCGGCGGTCAGGGCTCCAGAGAGAGGAACCTCCTGACAATGCGAGCCGTGTCCAGAAGTACTGCTTTCTGCATCAAGCCCTTGATCCAGCTGCCCAACGAGAGCCTCTTCAGGTGTTGGTCGAGGCTCTTGGCTATTAATCCATTATTTTTAAATTTTTTAAATCTTATTTTATACTAATATTTAAAAATATCGCGTTTAGCGTTCGCTATGCATTACATCATCATACCATACTGCGATCGCCTACCCGCCTGCCAAGCGCGGCGATTATGGCAAACCCCCACAAAATTGGGGGATGCCTATGTCCAGCAGTGGACGTCTTTCGGCTGAAATGATGATGATGATGATCATTTAAATAAATATAGAAAATAACTGTAGAATGTGGGATTGTGGGGCAAATAAAATGCTTAAATAAACAATTTATGTGGTTTAATAAAACTTCTTTCCTCTACACCGTATGACTCCTGTAACGATCCCTTCCCAAACTGACTTCCGCCATTGCTCTACTCTACTCCCTCTCACAGTCGTTCCTTCTCTCTCTCATGCGTTGCGTTCCATTCTTCATAATAATTCATTCAATCGTACATTAAAAACACTCATCCTACATTCGGCCATCCTGCTCCCATATCTGTCCCCAGATATGCTTAATGCCATAACCCTCCAGACATGCCACTCATACAAATCTCATTCATACACCAGCTATCCACCTTCACTGCATTGACATAACTTCCCAAATTCACCATAGCTTAACTTGAACAATCTAGCTACTACCAAAGTTTACACAGAATCACTAAATTAGAACATTGTACCATACATATGATAGAATCTTAATTCTGGTAAGTACATAAAATATGAACTCGCAACAATAAGAAGTTACTACGTATAGAAAAACTTATTACATCTTAAGAACTTAAGTGCTAATAACTTAAAGAAACAATATTATTGTATCAACTTGCAAAATCATAACAGAAAAAAAAATAACAGTTGAGTTCAGCACTAAAACTTATTTAAATTACAAAAATAACCTTGTAATATCCAAACTCAATGAATCACATATCAGTATTAACACGTAACCTGGTAATCGTAAGGAGTGCTATTTAGGTACAGCTAACTATACACACACATGACATCTTTTACAAAAAAATAGTAAAGTTAAATAACAGACAAACAACACCATTCATTCGTCCTTACCTGGCCATTTTTTCATATTATCTGCTGAACTAGATGTTCTCTTTGGCCCTTCTGTGGTATCATACAATTTCTCAACATCGTATTCGTATCTGTCATTTCGCTTGACCTTAGTAATCCTATATGGTCCAAGGAATTTAGGTTTCACTTTTAGACCTGGGCCGAACTGAGTTCTCTTGATTGCAACTAAATCATCCAGCTCATACGATGAACTAGGCTTTCTCTTCTCATTATAAGTCTTCTTATTCTCATCTTGTACTTTTTGAATTTGTTGCTTGGCTTTCAGCCTCACATTCTCTCTATTTTCATCATAACTGTTGATAACTTCTTGCTGCAATAGAGTAACTATACCAATATCTTCTTTACACCTCATTTTTGTTCCAATCAGTAATTGGAATGGAGTGGTGTCTATAGATCTCTGGTAGGTACTGTTAATGGCTCTCTGGACACGACTCACATGCTTGTACCACAAAGACTTATCTTCTATACACAGCTTGGTCAACATAGGTATTAATATACGATGAATTCTCTCTACCTGTCCATTTCCTCGAGGCACTCCAGTAGTAATCTTGATGTGCTGGATATCTTCTTCTTTACAATACTCTTCAAATTCCCCACTGGTGAAAGATGTGCCTCTGTCTGTTATGACCTTAGTAGGGTTACCAAAAACTTGCTGATGAAATCTTAATTTATTTAACGCTTCTGTGCTTGTTGTAGACTTTGTAGGAAAAAGCCATGTAAACTTCGTAAACGTATCAATCATGGTAAGTATATAGTTATATTGTTTTCTTGTTTCAGTAAATGGTCCTACATGATCTAAATGCAAAGTATGCAGAGGTATTCCTTCTTTATCTATAGGGTTCAAATAGCCCTCCTGTTTTCCTTCTTTTCTTGTTGCTAATAAACAAGGTATGCAACTTAAGACTACTTCCTCTATTCTTTTATCCATGTTTCTTATGTAGTAATCTTTTCCTATGGCTTCTTTCATCTTTCTTCTTGAAAAGTGACCATTTAGGTGCACTCTCTTTATTATTTCTTTCTCCATAATCTTCGGAACTACTAATCGTTTCTCTTCGCCTTTGTACAAAATACCATTATCAATCCAGAAGTCATGATATTGACCATCTTTCAAAATCAGCTGTCTGATGGCATTGAGTTCTTCGTCTGTTTCCTGTCCTTGTCTAATCTCATCTTGAAGGCTCACCACCGCAACAAATGGGTTTCTGCTGAGAGCATCTACATGTTGCATCCTACTGCCAGCTCGGTGTTCAATCTCATAATCGTACTCATCTAGCATGAATGCCCATCTAGCCACTTTTGGTGTCAAATCCTTCTTCTTTAATGTCTGTTCAAAAGCTTTACAATCTGTAACGATTTTAAAAGGGATTCCATATAAATAATGTCTAAACTTCCTGACAGCTTCCACAACAGCAAGCGCTTCCAGCTCGTAGCTCGAGTATTTACTTTCAGCATCGGTCGTCTTATGACTCATGTAATGCACAGGATGCAGCTCTCCATCTGGATGCAATTGCAGTAATATTGCAGCCAAAGCATGACTAGATGCATCGGTGTGTAACTCCGTTTGTAAGTTGGGGCTGTAGATTTTCAATACTGGATCACTGGTCAGCTTTTTCTTCAATGAATTGAAAGCACATTGTTGTTCGTCTTCAAATTTAAATGGAACATCCTTTCTTAACAAATTTGTCAATGGTCTAGCAATCTTAGCATAATCTCTGATGTATTTTCTGAAATAAGATGTTAGGCCAATGAAACTCATAACTTGTTTAACATTTCTAGGTTCAGGGTACCTTGAGACAGCTTGCACTTTTTCTGGGCTTGGTCTAACTTCACCATTCTTGATCAAATGACCCAGATATTCAATCTCACGGCTAATCAATTTCACCTTTTTCCAATTTATTTCAAGACCATGTTGTGAAGCTACTTCTAACACCTGCGAAAGTCTCTCTAATGCCTGAATTTCTGTTTCCGCTGGAATCACAATATCATCAATAAATATCGCCATAATTCTTTTTGCTATCAATTCTCTGAAAATAATGGAGACAAATCTCATAAAATATTTAGGCGATATGGACAGACCAAAAGGAGCACGCAGAAATTCGAACTGCCCATGATGTGTTATAAAAGATGTATACTGCACTGACTCCTTGCTTACCCTAAGATGGAAAAATCCATTTTTAAGGTCCAACACGCTAAATATTTTTGCATCTCTCAAACTATCAATCAAGTCATCAATGATTGGCAACGGGAACTCATCTTTTACAATCTTCTTATTTAATAAGCGATAATCCACACAAATTCGGGTAGACCCATCTTTCTTTTTCACAAGTACTAATGGACTGGAATACTCTGAAAAACTCACCTGTATTATTCCATTTTGCAACCATTCATCTATTTGTTGTTCTACTACCTTCTGCTCCATGTGTGATATCCTTCTTGGTCGCTGCGCTACTGGCACATCATCTTTCAGCACTATCTTCATCTCGATTGGGGCATCTCTCGTCTGAACAGGCTTGTACCCATCAACCAGGCGCTCAACTTCCGTCTTTATGCTAGGATTGGAGATATGACCTGTAACATCCACATCTCTCACACAACAGTTCACCCTAGACAACCATTCGTCATCTTGTGACAACAATAACACTGCACCCTCACGAACTACCATCACAACATTTTGCAAAAATTCCTGCCCAATAATAAGTTTGTAGGGCATGGACCCTTTAGGTACTATATGAAACATTACATCAGAATAACTCTTGCTGTCTATTTGTAAACATAACATAATCTTTCCGCTCGATTTTACTTTCGACAGTCCAAGTCCAGATAGCATCGTATTATCATTATTACACGGCACATTTAACTCGTTCCACAGGTCCTCACATATTAGATTAACATCACTGCCCGTATCTACCAACGCACTTATTATTTTGCCACTTATTTTTACGTATTTCATCGCCTTATTATATCGGTCATTCGGTTTATTTTCAATCTGCATGACATCTACGTCAACCGTCATCTTGTAACTCTCGTCATGGCCGTCCGATCCATCTTCGGGTGCCGTCGTAATCCCGAACATAGCCGAATGTTTCTTCGTACTGGCGGCGGCAACAGACTGCTTTACCGACGAGCACGCTTGCGGTGACTGCTGATTGGTCGATCCGGCCGCTCTTTGCTGTTTTACCGACGTTGCTGTCCCGACCGAATTTCCGCTGCTTCCTGCCGCTACGCTCGGACTTGTACATTTGGAACTAATATGGCCGAATTGGTTACATTTGAAACATTTTAACCCGTTTCGGCATACGCTTGCTTTATGATTTTTCTCCCCACAGTTATAGCACGACTGGCCAGTTCCTGATGCAGAAGCTTGTCTTACAGGTCGTTCGGTGTTCTGCCTAGCAGCTTTTTTCTTCATAGTTTCGTACAGCAGTAACTTTTCTTTCAATGCCGGGTACGTCGATGCGCCATAAAGTATAGCCTTATTAGTTTCCAGGTCTGAAATTCCGTCTATAATATATTGGATGGCGACGTAGTCGGGGAATTTCGCTCGCTTCCCCATTTCTTTCATTATTAGCATATATTGATAGTAGGATTCGTCTTTGCGTTTCTTACGTGCCGCCATCGTCTCGTGCATTTCTTTAGTGTTCGCAGCGTCCGGGAATTCCTTCAACACGGCTGCCTTTAGTTCTTCGTACGTTTTGTGCACCTTTTCCGTCTTCAGCCACAGCCCTGCTGTTCCCGTCAATGACCTACGAGCAATGATAAGCCGTTGCTGTGCAGACCATCCAAATATCTCCGCGTTGTCATCGATATCTTGAGCCCATTTCGTGGATGCATAGGAATGATATTCACCACTGAACTGAGTCACTTCAAACATGTTGAAAAATGCGTCTTTGCTGTCCGCCATACCCATCGTCATCTGAGTATCGGGAATTTCACTGGGATCGTTTTCAAATAGCGTCTTTCGTCTTCAACTAACGTCTTTCGTCTTCAACTAGCGTCTTCCGTCCTTGTAATGCGTCTTCGTCGTGATTGTTCGTCGTTTTCCTCTGGTTTTCCACCCTTTGATGCGATCGTCTTTTTTTTCCCGTTTTTTCAAACCACTTTGCCCGCAATCCCGGACGAGCCCCCAAAATGTAGAATGTGGGATTGTGGGGCAAATAAAATGCTTAAATAAACAATTTATGTGGTTTAATAAAACTTCTTTCCTCTACACCGTATGACTCCTGTAACGATCCCTTCCCAAACTGACTTCCGCCATTGCTCTACTCTACTCCCTCTCACAGTCGTTCCTTCTCTCTCTCATGCGTTGCGTTCCATTCTTCATAATAATTCATTCAATCGTACATTAAAAACACTCATCCTACATAACTTTATTTAAAAGAGTGTTCATGGAGTTTCATTCCCGTTCTTCTCCACAAAGTTCTACGTTTTAGAACGGGCAACTAGCTTCAATTTTTTCACTCATTAGTCAGAAAGTTGAAGCTGCATAGTTGTCCGTTCCAAAATAATATAAAAATAAAACTAATTACTTAATAATCGACCGTTATTGTTACTAATGGTAAGGCCTAATGCAGCTGTTAACACAGGTATATTATCTTATAGAATGAAAAAGGTCTTCCCTATTATTTTCCTACTTGATACCGAGCCAGACTTGAATATGGGCCAGTCCATTTTAAAAGTGTTTAGTTGAAACCTTTACTTTTACTATTACCTTTTAGTATGCAGTTACATGATACTCGTAAGACCACATAAATGTTTTCGTTCATCCCTCTTTGTCATTTACGAGCTAACACTTTATAAGACTACCTTAAGTTGAGCCTAGCTAACACTTTATAAGACTACCTAAAGTTGAGCCTAGCTAACACTTTATAAGACTACCTAAAGTTGAGCCTAGCTAACACTTTATAAGACTACCTTAAGTTGATCCTAGCTAACACTTTATAAGACTACCTAAAATTGAGCCTAGCTAACACTTTAGAAGACTACCTTAAGTTGAGCCTAGCTAACACTTTATAAGACTACCTAAAGTTGAGCCTAGCTAACACTTTAGAAGACTACCATAAATTGAGCCTAGCTAACAATCTAAAAGACTACCTGAAGTTGAGCCTAGCTAACACTTTATAAGACTACCTAAAGTTGAGCCTAGCTAACACTTTAGAAGACTACCTTAAGTTGAGCCTAGCTGACACTTTAGAAGACTACCATAAATTGAGCCTAGCTAACACTCTAAAAGACTACCTTAAGTTGAGCCCAGCTAACACTTTATAAGACTACCTTAAGTTGAGCCTACCTAACACTTTATAAGACTACCTTAAGTTGAGCCTAGCTAACATTTTATAAGACTACCATAAATTGAGCCTAGCTAACACTCTAAAAGACTACCTTAAGTTGAGCCAAGCTAACACTTTTTATGACTACCTTATGTTGAGTGACATATTTGCACAAAAAAAAAGCGGAAATAAGAAATACAGAACAGGACAATGTTTACATGTCCACCTTCATCCCTTATACCAGGCTAACTAAAAAATACCGCATAAAAAGCGCAAAAAAACTAGGGTAACCAGC
Source organism: Mesoligia furuncula (assembly GCA_916614155.1). NCBI lineage: Eukaryota > Metazoa > Arthropoda > Insecta > Lepidoptera > Noctuidae > Mesoligia > Mesoligia furuncula. The sequence goes on from OU744803.1 coordinate 28,047,569, forward strand.
TATAAATAAACGATGATACAGGTGGCACAGCATCCTTATTATTTAAGATGTGTGTACGCGTCTGTCCGTCGGGCCGGTGGCCGATATATCAACATTAGTACGTCCCCCGTCTAGTCCGTGAGAGGGACATGTCGGAGCATGTTGGGTGCTGGAAGTGGCTCGCTGAAAATTTGTTTAAAAACACATTTAAAAAAACGTTAAACCCAATTACTTATAATAATTTTGTGGGAGAAACAGTTTGAGAAAGGTGTCTTTGATGGAACCACGAAAAAAATGACACTGACTTCCAAAACATTTCTGTTTTATTTACAGGTGACATCATTATCTGCCTAGCCTTTTCCCAACTATGTTGGGGTCGGCTTCCAGTCTAACCGGATGCAGCTGAATACCAGTATTTTACATGGAGCGACTGCCTATCTGACCTCCACAACCCAGTTACTGGGATGGCCACCCAGGTGACAGTAACTGTTAAATATTAGTGTAATATTATTGGTCCTAAAAAGAACCTTTGATATTCCGAATATAACGGGGTTGAAACTAGATAGGTACATTTTCTGCCATTTTACTTATGCCTTCCATCAGATAGTATTACTTTGTCCATGGCCATTGTTGAAAATACTGACACATTATTTTTTTCCAAAATTGTCGCAAGTGTCGAAAATGCATCTCTTGTGTGTTGTAAATGTCTAAGGGCATTGGTGACAGCTTTTCACCAAGTAGACTGTGCACGCCAGGCTATAAAACCCTGCAACATAAAAACATACCTACTCAATTCGTTTAATTCTGTCGACTGAACATTTCAGTATTTAATTTATTTTTTTTGCCCTCCTTTTTATATAGGACTTATTATTATTTTTAGACTGTTAGCTTCTTAAATTAAGTAAACACTTTAAATACATTTTGTTCTGAAAATACATACATATAAGTCTGTCACATCTAGTAGTTCCCACACATCACTATCCTTGTAGTGACCCATGGGACGTCAAAAATGAAGATTTAGTCCCCCACCGCGTCATACGTTACCAACTAATGAAAACACGGCTGTGGCCTGATGAAGCCGTCACTTCACCAGCTCAGCTGTAAAGATAGTAGGGGATAGAAGGGTGAGTAGAAATCCGAGGTATTGAAGGACAAAGTGCTGTTCAATAATAATAACGACGGGAATAATAGTTGGACAGAAAATGTAAGTAAATGTATGTCACCTGAAGAGGAAGTCGGCTCATCTCAACTTGGTTTTAGGTTATAATTTAGTATTGCTTCTGTCATTTAATTTTAACAAAAACTTAATTCTGTTAAAGTTAACCTTTTTTTAACCCCCGACAAAAACAGAGGGGTGTTAAAAGTTTGACGTGTGTATCTGTGTGTCTGTCTGTGCCATCGTAGCTCCCAAACGGTTGAACCCGTTTTGAAATTTTTTTTAACTTAGCCTACACTGCCCCACTTCTGAACTGTAATAACGAACAACATCAAATATTTTCAGGCATCATTTTCTAGCACCACCTCGCCAATCGTAGCTCCCAAACGGCTGTTTTGACATTTTTTTTTAACTCAGCCTACACTGCCCCACTTCTGAGCTGCAATAACGAACAACATGAAATCCTTTCAGGCATCCTTTTCTAGCGCCACCTGGCCTTCCTGGGCCGTCCTCGGCAGCGCCGTCCATTCTCAGGCACCTACCGTGTGGCGACAGTTGCCCAGTAATTTGTAAATTTCTTGAAGCAGTGAAAAATCAAACTTCTAAGTCAACGCAATCAAAAGATACGGGAGTTTATGTTCCGAAAAACCTATAGGGTGCTTCCCATTGACAAGAAGCAATATCATGTAGCACAAGTAAAGGAAAAAATCCGAAAACCGTTGTAGTTACGTTACAAAAAAACAATTTTAAAACTATTTACCTACAAATTTGTACGGAGCCCTCGGTGCGCGAGTACGACTCGCACTTGACCGGTATTTTTAATATTATTTGTACAACGTTAACGGCAAAACATAGAGACTTAAGTACCTATTTTATTTACACCACCTATTTTAATTATAACTATGTTAAGCAAGAACAACGGGAATACACGTCAACAACGTGTATTTTAATTTAATTTTTTTTCTAATTTTATTTAATAATCATTGGCCATGGGTATGGTACAGTGTTTGGCTCAGTAGTATCGGCCTCGACATACGCTTATTGTAAGTCATGAGTTCAAACCCAGGCAATCACTATTTGTTTCCATCACCACTGTTCTCAAAACGGTGAAGGAAAACATCGCGAGGAAGCCGGAATGTCCTACTAGAACCAACAACTCTAGGAGATGTGTGACATCCGCCAACCCGCCCTGGGGCCGCGTGGTGGATTACGGCCCAATCCTTCTCAACGAAAGGAGGCTCTTATTCCAGCAGTGGGAACACTAAAGGCTGATTATGTATGTGTCGCAGCGAACTGGTTTAATTAGCCGTTTAGTTAACCGCCTAGCCGTTTATTTAAACGGCGGCCGTTCAACTAACGGCCTGAATGATATTCAACTATACGTAGGTTTAGGTGGGAACAGTAACCAATCACGCGCAAGCCAAAATGGGTCGCATTAACTAAGCCAGGGCACCCCGACCAAATGGGTTAGGTTAGGTTAGAGCTGTGATCAACCACGTGCGAGCAGAGAAAGCAAATAGAGGTGAGCACTACTTCCTAAGATCAAGTGGTAAACTAAACGGGTAATTTAACCAGTTGGCTAAAACGAAGCGAGCAACATGATAAATCATTTTATTTTTTATTGATTATGACTTGATTTTTTGTTTAAAATATTTATTTCACAATGTTCATAATTGCACCTACCACTGTTTGTCTCTGCATCACCCAAAGGTTGACTGGTAGAAAATGCCTATGTCATTAAGTCCGCCTCTGTACATTAATGTGCTTGAAGTATTTCTAGTATTAGTTTACCGGCTTTCATATCTTCGGTCCACGGCACTGATAAATTAATCAGGAAAATCCTAGCCTCCACACTGATTAATTCTGATGTGCCGTATTTCACCGAGTCTATGGATGCCTGGAGACTCGCTTGCCCAAATACAGATCCACCCGACAATCCATCTTCCCAGAGACGGTGGGATGAGCCGCTCTGCAGAGTAGTACAGAACAATTTACTTAACTCGTCTGCTACTACTGCGGAGCGTGCGCGCCTGCTGGCTGTGGGTAGGTGGGAGTCGGGTCTGTGGCTTCATGCACTACCTTCGTCGAACATAGGCACTTTGTTCGACGACACTACTTTTCGCCTCGCTGCTTCCCTACGACTAGGCACTCCTTGCTTTTCTCCCCATCGCTGTCACTGTGGCGAAGATGTCAACAGCCTCGGACACCACGGCCTGTCTTGCAGCCGAAGTGCGGGTCGCTTAGCGCGGCACGCGAACATTAATGACATCATCCGACGAGCTCTTGTCACCGTCGGCGTTCCAGCTGTATTAGAACCCAATGGCTTGGCACGCGACGATGGCAAGAGACCGGACGGTATGTCTTTATTTCCATGGAAGGTGGGTAGGCCTTTAGTGTGGGACGCTACGTGTGTCGATACTCTTGCGCCATCCCATCTTCCTGGCTCGGCATGCTGTGCTGGCGCTGCTGCTGCGGCTGCGGAAAACCTCAAGCGGCGAAAATATAATAACCTCATCGGAAATTATATTTTCGAGCCGTTTGGGGTGGAAACCCTCGGGCCGTGGGGTCCGAGTGCTCATGGTCTTTTTAAAGAAATTTCAAAACGGCTGGTTGACACTTCCCGTGACCCAAGGGCTGGCTTTTACCTTGGCCAGAGGCTAAGCATCGCCATACAACGTGGTAATGCCGCCAGTCTCTTGGGTACAATACCTGTCGACAGCGATGCGGATGAGTTTTTCGACGCCATTTTCTAGTTTCTGTGTAGATAGTTTTAGTTAAGTTAGAATTTAATTTTGTTATTTTTACCTGTCTAAATATATTCACATCATTCTTTAAAAAAAAAAAAAAAAAAACCAGTAGTGTATAACTTGAAGTATTAAATAAATAAATAAATAATCCACACCTTTATTCATTTAAGCATTATCTGTGACTATGACTAGGTATCTCTTTGGCTCATCACTTCCTAGATACTCAAATATCTTACCAACATTTCCTTACCTCAGCCAGATATTTTCCTATATTTCCAAGTCTTAAACTCCTGACCGCGTTAGGCAAGATTATTTCCCATAAATCTGGCCATCATAGCATGGTGAATGATAAATATCTTGCTCCGATGTAGTGATCGCTCCGATATTTCAGTCTACTGTAAGATTCCTGCCCCTTGAAAATTATCGAGAGCTTAACTCTTGGAGGATGTCATGGGAAAGATGCTCTAGTTTAGCTTTTTTTGAGATTTTTTTAACTTCTGTAGTATGTCCTTTATTTACCTGGTGGTATGACTCTCGACTATTTTTAGAACTCGCAGTGCCCGTGGGTTCACCCGCATAAGTGTCGGGAATATCCGGATAACAACTATCCTTTGTTCTTTCCCGGGACTCAAACTATGTCTATACCAAATTTCATCTAAGAGGTAACAGACAGACACACTTTCGCATTTATAATATTAGTATGGATTTTTCGTCATTTTACAATTACGTGCTTAAGCGCTATTATGGAGGCAATTTTGGAAAATTACTCTGTAGATGCAATTTCTAGGTTTTTTTGACTGGATTCTCTTTATGAGATACATGGTGGCCGATGGGAGAATTTACCCGCAATAAAGCAAGGGAAAGCTTCTTACAGGATGAATCAACTTTTTTTTTCTACAGTCTGCACGTAACTTGGCAGGAGTCGTTAGATACGTTTTTCCTTTCTTTAAGTTTCTGCTAAACAGACATGTTTCAAAATAAATTATGGCAATAACCAATAATGACAAGCAATAAAAGTGACAATCTTTTTGTTGCAGTAAGTGTACAAAGCTCCCACTACGGCAAAACCTTGGCAAGTTACATGTTGTACTGTACTGAACCAAACTCTGTAAAACTCTCAAAAACTGACTGTACAAAAACATTGTTTCTATGGTTCCCAAAGTACCCAAAGGGTAAAAACGGGACCCTATTACTAAGACTCCACTGTCCATCTGTCCGTCTGCACCAGGCTGTATCTCATGAATCGTGATAGCTAGACAGTTGAAATTTTCACAGATGATGTATTTCTGTTGCCGCTATAACAACAAATGAAATAAATATTTAAGGCCTTGGCGTACGGAACCCTTCGTGTGCGAGTCCAACTCGCACTTGGCCAGTTTTTTCTTTCTTCTTTCACACACAAAATAACACACATATTTTTTTAATCCTATATTAAATTTAAGAAATTACTTCTAACATTACGGATGTGACTGTGGCTTAATAAAATGATGCTTATAGTAATATAATGTAACAGAAGAACCGCCTTCTCTAAATCAACGATACAAAAAATTACAAACAGCACCCACCATAAAATATTACGAAACAGAGCACTCTCCAGTCCGTCTCAGCAGCAACTAGCCAATCTCGTTCATAGATAATTTATTTGTGCGCATCACGAGAGGTTTCGCTCTTATGTAGGTTACACACCACTCCATATTTCCTTCTGACGTCCATATTTATATAGATATTATTGATGGTGTATCAGTTTGGTTAGGTAGTAGAACATTAGGTATGGAAAAACTAGGAATGCCTATGACTAAAGGCTTATAACCTCCAATTTGTGGAAGACGATTCAACGTCATAATTCATTTTTTGTTACAGACCTCATCTTCTTCTTCTTAGCGTGTCAATGGTAATCTAAACTGAGTCGGCCTAGAATTTGGATACGAGTTTGGCACCTTCAGTAGCGGGTATCAATTCCTGTAAACTATCCCTTCTCATTTACTAATTTACATACATAACTAATACCGTCTGGTGATCTGCTATACAGGTGTTTTTAGTGCAGACACCGCTCTCACAAACTAATGTCTCGAAGTTTTTAAGCTTGTTTTAAATAATATTAGTCATTGTTTTTGAACAGAAAATCAATTATTTGTAACGTGCAGACATCAGGACACGCTAAATACGATATTAAGTAAGTAACTAATTATTTATTTTACTAAAAGAGTTAGCCTAGGTAACATCAGTGTTAATTCAATAAGGGATGGGTATGGCTATTACATTTTAGAAGACTCCTGCCCTTCAAATTAGGAAAATCCTGTATCTTGAAGGACAGTGTATTTTTAAGGGATTGACACGTTTTACAAAATATTCTTATCTGCGTAATAATTCTGATGCTAACATACATATTTATTAAAGGGAATTAAAAGCTAATTGTGGGGAGTGTATGTGTGTGTGTTGCTGTTGAGTTAGACTGTCCGTTGGGGTGAAAGTGGGTGTGATGAAGTGTCCCTTCGTTTGTGGAAGTGCACCACATTTACACTCCGATCGGAGTCATCTGTGAATCTCCCCCTGCGCAAGTTTTTCTTGGGTCTCATTTCGTCATATAATATAAATGGTTGTTAGACACCGGCAATAATGTTGCTGAAAAATAAGTAAATAAAGCTGGGTGTGACGAAGAAAGATATGAAAACGAATTAAATATAACTGTGTGTGACGAGAAAAGATATCAGCGTCCTCTTTAAGGCGGACATTTCTTGAAAACGGTCAAAAATTTTTTTTTTTAAAGCAGTGTATTCTTAAACCGTAAATAATTTTGACAAAAAAAGAAGATATTAATAACATACATTAATGCATCAAAAAAATCTTCAAATACTTACTTACACCTCTACATTGTCTTTAAAAGCAGTTTATCCCTTCATTAAAAATTTTAATTATAACTAAAAATATGCCATAATGTCAAACTGCATTCAGTGGTGGATTATTATACCATACCATAACCATAATCAGCCTATAGTGTTCCTACTGCTGGGACACAGGCCTCCTCTGTGAGAGGGAGTGGGCCGTGATCCACCACGCAGCCCAGTGCGGATTGGCAGATGTCACATGTCTTCGAATTTTCGTTTCTAGGACCATGCCGGTTTCCTCACGATGTTTTCCTGCACCGTTTTGAGAGCAGTGGTGATGAAATAATTTACACAAAGTAAAGCGCCTGTCTGGGTTCGAACCTACGACCTACAACTCGTAAGTCGCGGCCATTACCACTTGGCCACCACTGCTCTCTGTGGATTATTATGTAAATAGATAATTGCTTCATATTTTTCAATAAATTACCAGTGTTGTGTCAATTTGTGTCATCCCGCTTCTCTTTCTTTTCTATGCAGTCCGACAGTGACCGCGCTTTAAGTCTACATGACCTAATTTGCATATCGGCTATATTATGTAGTCAAGTCGTGAAGGCAACGACACTCATTTTATTTCTTTAGAGTAGCATTAAATAAAATATTTCTGGACTATACATTCTTTTATAGGTACTTACCTGTTTTCTCATGAGTTCAAAAATATCTGCAAATTATCATTATTGTTCAAATCTTTGAATTGATTTACCTACCTGCTCGTGTGTGCACCTGTCCTTGGGTTTGTATTTTAATTTAGACCAACCCAAGGGAATCCAAGTTTAGAACAGGGATGGATGTCCAGGACCATCCATCAAATGTGACCCTCATCCACTTCAAATACCCACGGGTAAAGACGACCAACTTCACTTGGACGATTGACAAAACATAAATTAATTAAATTATTAATTAAATGACAAGACCTAATAAATCTAAAACTTTGCGGTTATAAATAAAAGTTGGGCAACACGTCCGGGAATCGAATCAGGGCCTGTCCGTTCGCCTTTCACCTCGGAGGGAGAGTGAGTGATTAGGGAAAGCCCGCGGGGGCCTTTCGTCAGGGCTCACAGGGATGCAGCACTGAGGTCGGGGCTTATTACCTTTTAAAGGGCTAAAGTTTATTTTAGAAAGATTTTGGGTAGGTGTTTGGAGGTCGGGGAATTTTTTTAAGTTTACTTAAATGAAAATGGACTGTCACGTAAAGTCACTCACTCAACATAGTATGTAAAATATGAAAAAAAAAAACTATTTTATGGGAAAAGCTTTCCTGATAGTGTTTAAATTCTGGTTTTACCATTACTTTTCTTGCCCACTGTACCATTTAAATATTTATCTCTAACACAATGAAAAGTTCACAAATTAAAGAGGTGGGTACTTGGACAGATCCCCTTAGGTACTCCTCATGACCACTTCTGCAAACACTCCTGAATTTCAGCGTATCAGCCTTAGCATAAGATTTCAGAACCCCCATAAAATAAATAATAAAGCCACCATAACCTTAAAAGTGTCTGGCAAGCGACAATAAATCGCTGCCGTGATGTCGTTAATTATAAAAGTTAGACAAGGCTGGGTGGGTCAAAAAACTAATGGCGGCTATCCGTCACTAGGTGTCGCTAATGTCGCCCTTATTGAAATTATGTGCTGTAGTTTGTGGAGGTAAAAGAAAATTTGAATTGCAGCTTAGAAATATATTTAACTTTTTTTTCTTTAATCACCTTACATATATTATATCTTTACAGGTTGCCCTAATGCGATAGTTAAGTTCACATATTATTTAATATAAAACCTACACAACTTGATAGTTTTAAAATTGTGAATTGAAATGAGTTAAAAAGTGTGTCCACTAGTTACCTACTTAGATAGGTACTACTTTTCTTGTTAATTTATTTCTTTAATAAAATAATGCGTGTAAGACGATGGATGAAAGTGTAAAAAACATTGTTCAGGTTAAATTTTTAAGCAATCACTCTAAAGGGAATCAGTATTTAGAAGGTTCCACTTTATAGGTTTAAGGTCCTTTGTTAGTAAGTAGATAGTGTTGTCTTTTTAAATAAATAAACTTTTCTTACTACTTTTGTCAAAAATGATTAATTGAATAACATAATATCATGGAAGATTATTGAGGTACTTAAGAACTTTGGTCTTTAGGCGAATGATAAGAAAAAAAATTCTAGTCTTTATTTTACCACGTAGCTTTAAACTAAGTACTAGCATGAACATTATCTACTGCATAAAACAAGAAATCAACCACCAAAAAATCCTTAAGCATAGACAAACGACCTTTCCATTAAAAACATCCAGGTATACAATAAACAAACTAAATCAAATCAGAAACACTTTTACCGTGTGCTTGCGCACTAACACGGCAGCGCCATCTATCAATCACCGCGGAACATTACACGTTTACTCGTTGCGCACACTCTTTGATAGATGGCAGCACTTGTTGATAGATTTATTGAACTGTTGACGGTTTTATACTGCGTTTGATGCCTTGTAATAACATTATACGAAGTTTTTTCCCGTGGGCCGTGAGTCATGGGGTGTTTTTTTTTTTAATTTATAATGTATCGATGTATTTGTGCAGGTGAGATGGATGGGCTTTCGGAATGCTCTAGATTTGAGTTTATCGTCTGATGAGATTTAGGAAGATTTATTGAGAGAATAAATAAGATTGTTTTCTAGGTGTTCTGTTATGAGGATTTTCTAGATTCCCGGAATTCGGAGACTACACATGCAGTTCGGCGTTACACGGTTTTTGAATCGCGATTTCAAATTTTACATTGTCCTAACGTGGTATTCAGGGCTTAAAAGTGAAGGGTCAAAAACAAAACACAATATCACCTATGTAATCTCTGAAGGGGCGCAGGGGTGTAGGTACCCATAGTACCTATAAATACATTTCGCCTACTATGTTTTAGGTCCCATGTAATAGGCGAGCCTTTTGCCACTTACCGGTACAAATCCAGATTTTAGGCTACTACTGAGAAATTTCTATTGGAACAACCAAATAACACTGCCCCACCTGAATATCGAACCCACGCTTACGCAGGACCAAAAGCTCAGTAGCGCTTGCGACCACTAGACCCATTTCGAATTTTTCAGTCCGTGTTGCAATAAAAAAATAATATTTCTTTCTTATTTGCAAAATAGTTGGGCAAACGTCATCTAAAACTATTCTTAGCTAACTATTGATAGCATTAGTAGTTCTTGAGATATTCAGCTGTGACAGACAGACAGACAGGGTTCCGTTCTTACCATTTTGGTACGGAAACCTAAAAAGAGAGTAAATTAACTACCCGCTTTTAGCTCACTATAAAATGTTACCAAAGGTTTCAAAATCTGCAGCAACAATAAAATTCAAGTTTTAAAGTGTAAACCTTCACTCTGAGAAAATGTTGCCCGGGTAGGGTAAAGTGTTGTTGGATTTTTCCAGCTGGAATATCTCAGTAGCAGCCCGGAGTCTTGATTTGTGCCAGGTTAATGGCATAAGGCTCACCCCCCTATTACTTACATGGAACTTAAATGTTCATCATCATCTCCCTAGCCTTTTCCCAACTATGTTGTAGTCGGCTTCCAGTCTAACTGGATGCACCTGAATACCAGTATTTTACATGGACCGACTGCCTATCTGACCTCCACAACCCAGTTACTGGGTAATACGATATCCATTGGTAAGACTGGTAGTCAGACTTGCGGGCTTCTGTCAAAGATCCATGAATGACAGCCGGGACCAACGGCTTAACGTGCATTCCGAGGCACGGAGGGGTATGTAAAGTTGGTCACCTATCCACAGACCAACAGCGGCAAGCGTAGCTTACCCTGATCGATCGACCTGTGCGGCTGATATTATTTATATTTAGGTCCCAGAGAGGCCTCTGGGACTTAAATATGTTATATTATGTAATACTTGCCTTCTCCTGGTCTTGTATGCTGTTCGTAACTCCATGTTTAATTGTAATATTAACGACTCAACAAATAGGCGGCGAGCAGTATGAATAGTAGCGAAGTTACGCAATATTTTATTAATTATTAAAAGTGCAACATTTTCTCAGAGTGAAGGTTTACACTTTAAAACTTGAATTTTATTGTTGCTGCAGATTTTGAAACCTTTGGTAGGTTTCAAAATCTGCAGCAACAATAAAATCCCGGCTGTCATTCATGGATCTTTGACAGAAGCCCGCAAGTCTGACTACCAGTCTTACCAATGGATATCGTATTACCCAGTAACTGGGTTGTGGAGGTCAGATAGGCAGTCGGTCCATGTAAAATACTGGTATTCAGGTGCATCCAGTTAGACTGGAAGCCGACTACAACATAGTTGGGAAAAGGCTAGGGAGATGATGATGAACATTTAAGTTCCATGTAAGTAATAGGGGGGTGAGCCTTATGCCATTAACCTGGCACAAATCAAGACTCCGGGCTGCTACTGTGATATTCCAGCTGGAAAAATCCAACAACACTTTACCCTACCCGGGAATCGGACCCAGGACCTCATGTTCAACACATGGTAGAGCTACCACAGGCAAGTATTGAACTACCATAACTGCGGTGCTATTCTGTAAAAATCTCACCGTGATAACTTAGGGGAACAGCGGTGCTATTCTGTAAAAATCTCACCGTGATAACTTAGGGGAATAGCGGTGCCTTTCTGTGAAAATCTCACCGTGAAAACTTAGGTGAAGTGAGCGTGGAATGAGCTGTCAATAGTGTCAATTCCTAACAAAAACAAACTCACTTCACTTAAGTTTTCACGGTGAGATTTTTACAGAATAGCACCGCTGAGCTTAAAGTGAGCTGTCATTCCACCTGATGCTAGGGATTGGCACTATTGACAGATCACTTTAAGATCACTTCACCTAAGTTTTCACAGTGAGATAAATTAGAAAATAGCACTACTGAACTTGGAGTGAGAAAAGATACTCAATCATCTTTACCTAACCTGCATCCCAATTGCTTAACACACTATCAATCTCAATTTGAATAATTTTGAAGGATATTTCTAATCCATTGCTTCATATGTTCGAAAAATGTGTCTGCTCAACAACGGAAATAACGCAACGAATGTTTTTGAACTGTCAAAATGAATAGTGTGTTACGCAATTTCCCGGCAGGTGGGGACACACCAAGGTGTAGGTGCCTAGAATGTGTAAAGAAAGAAAGAAAGAAAATACGTTGATTTGCGGTAAACATGACGCAATGAAAACATAAACAAAAAAATAATAATAAAAGGTTGGGGGAAACATGCGTCACATCCACGCAAAACAGCTATCGCTCAGCATTATGCTGCGACCCTATGCAAGACAGAGCCCCAGCGCTGGTTTTCAGCGACAGCCGGCGCCGACGTATTGACGTCGTCCGGTGCAGCAAACAAATATTAGGATGCTGTACTGGTACAGCATTCACAAAGAAAATTAATAGTTTAATTGAAACTCAAAGTGATAAAAACAGGAAAATAAAAGGAAACAATAGATATACATACATGCTATGAAAATATCATCCTCAATAAACTTACACACACACACACTTACACTGTACACTTTTGCCTAACCCTTCTGGAAAACAGACGTGAAGTTATATTATGTTTGTGTTGAAACAAGATGGCTATAACATAAATCATTAATGTCTATGTCTTGGGACAACAGAAATAATCACAAAAACAAAAACGCAGAAGTACAACATACTGCGTCGTTATCAAACCAAAACCAGCTATGTGCAAAAGTATACTTTTGAGATATTGACAAAAGAAGTTTTGACAAAGTTTTAGCTGCTGCACATAGCACATTTTATTCTAAGGCAATAGTTCCACAACTAGTGGTCATAAGCACATAGCTGTTCTTTTATATGACAAATAAGGCAGTGACCTATAAGCTGTGGTCAAAATCTTGAAACGTCAAAAAACGGCATATAGCAGATTTTGGTTTGACAACGACTATAGGTTACTTAAACAACAATAATTTCAGAGTAACTTATTAAACTTACTATTAACTTAGTGGGCAATCGGTACACTGGTTACCTAATGTCATCATCATCATCACCCTAACATTTTCCCAACAATGTTAGGGTCGGCTTCCAGTCAAACCGGATGCAGCTAACACTAGAATTTTACATTGAGCGACAGCCTGACCTCCACAACTAATACAATACCCTTTGACACGACTTGTTGTCAGAATTTCGGGATTCTGACCCGTAACGACTGACACACAATACACACACACAGAACCGGTCGAAGTGGAGGTGCTTGGAGGAGGCCTATGTCCAGCAGTGGACGTCCTTCGGCTGAAATGATGATGATGAACAACTGACATACGAATCGATCTGATACAATCCTCGAATGACAGCCGGGACTAACGGCTCAACGTGCTTTGCGGCACAAAGGGGTCTTGGTATGTAAAGATGGTCACCCATCCACGGACCGACTGCGGCAAGCGTAGCTTAACCTGATCGATCGACCCGTGCGTCTTTCACAATACAATGGATTTACCATTATTTGTTTCTCGCTACAATAACAATAGGTATATATAAGGTGTAAAAAAATTAACCTTACAAACTTTAAGAGGTGCTTTAGACCATTGGACTGAACAACTTTCACTATGGGACCAACTCTGAAATCACGAAAAAAAAATCCGCTGTTTCATACATTTTGATCAAGTAGGTAATGAACTTTTGTATTAAACAGTGGATTTTTTTTCGTGATTTCAGAGTTGGTCTCATTGTGAAAGTTGTTCAGTCCAATGGTGTAAAGCACCTCTTAAAGTTTGTAAGGTTAATTTTTTTACACCTTATATAGGTAACCAACACAAACCAACATCTTAACCCTTACCAACCGACCCCACATTATCCGCATAAAACTCGCGACCGTCCGCGACCATCACGCCGTCTCGCGACCACGACCAAATTGTTCTCGCATTAGATTTATCGTTCGCCAACGAAACAGCAACAAAGGCACTCTCTCATCTCACGACAGCTTTATGATCCTAACAGTTTTTGCTAACAGCTACCTACGACGCCCGACGATATTTATAGCTTAAGTTTTATTAATTAGCCATTTGTGAGACGTTGAAGCATGGTAAGGATTTTGGTTATTGATTTGTGGTGGCGAGTCACGGTATTACTTTAATTTAGAGTTGTGGTATGGTCAGTAAAGAAGCGCGAGGATCGTGTGTGTAAATCAAGGTCGGTTTTGTCGTAAATTGTGTTTTTTTTTTGCTGTCGGTTGGTGATTTTGTGAATGCCTGATGAAGTTGTGGCGGCAATTTGCAAGTAAGTGGTAGTTGTAAACAAATGAGTTTTTTATCAGGTACAGTATTAGTGCTGTTTCTAATTATCTCAATGTTTGCTCGTCTGTGTGGTGCCGGACTTAAAGAATAGCACCACCCCATACTTCCCGTGGGTGTCGTAAAAGGCGACTAAGGGTCTAACCGGAGAATGGGCAGCAGCGTTCTCTATGCATTCCATCACCATACCATACTGCGATCGCCAACCCGCCTGCCAAGCGTGGCGATTATGGCTAACCCTCCCCCTTTTGGGAGAGGCCTATGTCAAGCAGTGGACGTCTTTCGGCTGAAATGATGATGATGATTGCGCAAAAAACCGACAAGAAGAGGCCTTGATCCTGATTCTCAGAAGAGAGCAGGGTTCAAATGACCTAATAAGTAACGATTCTATAGATAGACAGAAAATACTTGGCACATTTATCACCAGTTTGAATGCAAAGCAACCCTCTGACACGCAGAATACGTGTTCACAAGCAAACAACCCATCACACACCAAACAAACCAAAACTTCGAATTTCAAAACAAACGCCGAAAACATCCGAGCTCACCCGAAAAACGGCGAGCGTCGATCTAACCGTCCCGCTGCTGCCAAAGATTTGACGTCAATGGTAGCGAATCGTAAATTACCATTATCTACAGACGCACGGTGCTAGTATTTATTATTTATGGGTCGGTTTGACTCGCCTGCGGCCCGATTGGGGGCGTTTTTCCCCATAGCGAGCGCAGGGTTGAGTTTAGGAGGTGTGTGTAATGTTCCGTAGTTAAAATGCTGTCATTACCTCACTTTTTGTTTTGTTAAGGATTTGGTTAAGATGTTATTTATAAGGGTCATAGTAAATTATGATACCTACGTTTAAATATTTTTTTCTGGAGACTTTTTGCCTTAGAGTGACTGGGTCAAGTTGGTCAAGAATTTTTGACTGAAATATGTTTCATAGGTATTTCAAAGTATTCAGTTGAAATGAGCAGTCAAAATCATTAAGTTATTTTTCAATAATAAACCTTTAAAAGATACAGGTTTTGTAAAAAACTGAAAAATAATTTAAGTAATATAAGCTCGTTCCGAATTCCATGCACTAAATAAAAAATAAAAACATAATCTCAGATTATATTTCACAGAAAAATGATACCGCAAGTCTCCGAACAAACGGCGCTTACGTCGCGAATCAAATAAATTACAAAGATATATTATTATTAAAATTTGGGCACCAACTTCGTCGCATTAACTTCGGGTAGTATCGGGACTGGGGCACACTGGGTGCGGAATAGCTACAGACGAGAAAACTAACGGTAGAGTGTTTTAATGACCTACTGCAGTTGTTTGAAAAATATGGTGAGTACCTAAGTCGTATTTTTTGTAGAGATTTATTAACATCTTGATTTTTAGAATGGGCTTAAAGCACTATGAAGTGGTGAAGTTTTGTGGAAATGTAATTTTGTGCTGATTCTCAGCCTAATTATACTAAACTAGCGGTCCATCCCAGCTTCGCACGAATGCAATTGTTTTTTTCGAATTTCCATAATTTTCTTTCATATAAACCTTGTCCTGGCAATACCGCACACAACAAAAATAGAATTGTCATTTGGAAGTTATGGACGTACAGACATTTCGGCGACTTTGTCTTATACTATTGTAAGGATACTGGAGTTCTGATTCTGATTCTGATAACGTTTGACTTTAATTTTAGAAGGAATAATTATGGTCTCCTGTTCAAGTCTAATTAAACAAAGTTTTAAATAAAAACAACGCATACAATAACATCACGCCTAATCCTCGAAGGATTATGCTGAGTTGTACCTGTAGTACCTACACCCACAAAAACCCAGTCTTCTGGTGAATTCTTGTCTTGCTTTGGAATGTTGAAACTTCTGGCTTAAGTTAAAGAATTAAGGTTTCCAATTACTCTAGAAATAGTGTTAGTGTCAAAGTTGCACAAACAATGCTCCCATTGTGCCACTGTACTCATCCTATAGGCCACGGCTTGTGACATCTAGAGAAATTAACGAGTTACCGTTTGAGACGTGCGATGTGAGGACTCGATAAGGACCCTTCCGTGGTTCCGGCACGGCGCCGATACGGCACCGACACGGCAACGACCCGATACCGGCGCGGAAGCCGGTAAATCTTGCCGATCGGCTATTTAGGTACTAAGCTCATCAGTTACAGAAGATCGTTCACGGAAATTGTTGTGTCAAGGTGTTTTTGCTAATGGGGTGAATCGGTAAACTGGTGTTTCGATTTTGGGATGATTAATTCGAAATGACCTATAATTGAACAAGTAGCTACGTACTTACCCGAATAACATAATCCTAGCCTATTATGTTCCCACTCCTGGGAAACATGCCTCCTCTCGTCGAGAGGGAGTGGGCTGTACCGAATCCACCACGCTGGCCCAGTGTGGGAAAGTAAATAGAAATAGAAAATATTTATTGTCCAGGTAATACAGTAAGCAGGTGGTTAACAGCAAGTTAAGACGACATGAGTAGCTTAAAATATTACCTATAGCTAGGTTACAATATAGTATTAACTAGTGAGCCCCAAACTAGACAGTTAGTCTGTATCTCGGGGCTCGGAGTGAAGATATCACATGTCTTCGGATTTTGGTTCTAGGACAAGCCGGTTTCCTCACGATGTTTACGCGCCTGCCTGAGTTCAAACTCACGACCCACAAGTTGTAGGAAAGACGGGGCCGTTACCACTGGGCCGCCGCTGCTCATACCTACCTACCCCTGGCCAGTGACTTAAGTTCGTATGAACTACAGACTACAGCTACAAAGGAGACAAGAATGGCCATGGGAAAAAAATATAAAACTTCTCATTCATTATAGAGCCATCATAAATTAATGAGCTTTAAGCTAAAAGTATATACAGGGTGATTGGAAGATGGGTGCTAAGCTTTAAACCGAATATAGTACAGACAATTTAGAACCATTTAGACCATTGTTGTCGTAGACGAAGTCTTACCAATTTTGTTTTAGGGGAAGGGGGGGGGGGCAAGATGGGGTAGCGGGTAAGACAATACCTGCCTTACCTCAGAAACAAATTGACCAATCACGATTATTTTTGCTCATAACACACCGCCGCCGCCGTCATGCCAATTGTTAGCCAGAAATGTCACAGGGCGACAGCACCACGTAATTTACTCTAAAATTGAAAAAAACAGTTTTAGGTGATTTGCTTGTAGTTTTTTTCACTTTGGTTGGAACGTGATTGTATTGTTTAAAATAACATTTCAAAATACAAACAAGGTTATTCACATGCGTCAACAATCACACTTGCAGGTAAGCACTTGTTTATTTTTGTGCGGAAACGTTGTTTTTAGAGACGAGATATGAGGGGGGGAACGGTATTTTTTTTACATTTTTCATCAAAAGTCAAAAACTATGCGGCCTAAAAAAAGAAAAATGTTTGAGAATGTGCAAACAGCGCTCTTTCATATGATACCCCACATGCCGCCCTAGTAGCCCCACTTCTTTAGGAACCCCTTTCAGTCCCTTTAGAAAAAAAAATTCTCTGTAATATGCAAAATAGGCTGCATGTGCTGAATACGGCAAATAGGCTCACTGCACCTGTGCTGGTATAGATGATGAAGATGAAGATGGGACGTTTACTTGCGAATGCTGTCAGCAAAAATAAATTGATTTTTGCAAACCAAATCTTGCCCCTTAGGATACCCCATCTTACCCGAGGAAGGGGGTAAGATGGGGAAATCTGACTTTTTCTACTTTTTGAGGATTTTCTATTTAATTACATAACACATGTTCCTAATTACATTGAATCATGGAAGAGTGATTACCAAAGATGATTTTTAAACTAAAAATGATAATATAAACACGAAAATGTTAGTTTTATTGAGTTTCAAACGTTAAATACCCCATCTTGCCCTCCTCTCCCCTAGTAGTCTAACAAATTCCCAAAATTTTAAGTAAACTGGTTATTTATAGCCAAACTGAATGGTAAATGAATTCATTTTTATTTTATTTTATTAAAGTAATGTGTAAGCAATCTAGCAAAACATGTTTTAGGCCTCTGTGTCATTAGACATAAAAAAATAGAAATTAGGTAAAAAAAAATGTTAAGACTTCGTCTAACACAACTAAATTGTCTGTACTATCTTCGCCCCATCTTCCAATCACCCTGTATATCAATAAAATTTTATTAAGTAGATATGCAAGTAAAATAAAAAGTATCTAAATATAAACTTCAAAATCAAAAAGCAAATTTATCTTGTACTATCCACTGTGTTATCGATAATTTTGTAAATTTTTGTTAACAAACAACCTTTACAGCGCCATCTTGACATTAAATGGTCGAACTTAATCAAAAGGCTGGTAGGTTAGATAAGGTCCCTGACCATATCAGTGGCGCCCTCTATGTTTACATGCTTGAAGCTGTTAGGTAGATCGATACCCAAATGAAGCGACATTGAAAAGTATTCTCACAACTTGTTAAGTTTAAACTTTCACATTTCATTTTCTACAGAATTTTATTTATGCATTTAAACTTCACAACAGTCGTTATACCTAGTAATTGTAATTGATTTACTTAATTAGATGCGAAACAAATGGTCAATGGCCATAAAACTAGCGTCCTCTAATCAAACTTTATGGCATCAAAGAGACTTCAACGATTCTCATGTGGCCAGTGTGATCAAGCAGCAATGTCTTATGTAAGTAGTTATTTTCTTTAGATACTTATAAATATATCAGCTTCTATTTTGTGTTTATCACAGTAATCGATAGAATTGTTTTTCAGAATTACTTGTGTTGATATTTCTTGGGTCTAAAAGATTTATAAAAGTACTGGTGCACTAGGGACTTATGTAGAACTACGCATTAATAAAACTTGGCAGTAAAACTATCATTGGTAGTAAAACATAAAAAAAAAACATTCAAAATTAGAACACGAAATTACACAGACTAATCAACAACAACAGAGGTTGATTTATACGTTTTATTTGCTGGCCGCTAGATGGCTGTAGCTAAGTGGAGCCATTTTCGCGTACTTTAAGTACTGGGGAGCTGTGACCGCATTATTTATCGCGCCATTACGGCATGGACCCTTAAATCATCACATGACGTGGCCCGTGTACGTGAGTCTTAATGAATGGCGGGAGAGTTGCCCAAAGTTTTTTATTCTTTATGAAATTCTAAGAGCACTTAGTGGGGAATCTATTAGAGCGAATGTGCGTTTTGGGAGATTCGTTGTTATGTTTTAATCTCTTTTTTGTGTTTCTCTGGCTGTTCTGTGTGGTCTGTGAATGTGGAAGTTTGTGTTTAAATTGAATGTGCAACACAAATCGACTCACCATTGACTTGCGTAGAAAGACTGATAAAACTTTATAGTAAATACCTACCTATCTTTATGATCTGAAGCCTACCCGTAATTAAGAATATTTAAAGTCTAGTCGTAATCTCATCTCTGCGAGAATCAATGTCAAAAACTTGTCAAAAATGTAGGGAAATTAGAGGTATTTTTGACATAGATTGAGACTGAGATCAGATTGTGAACGTTCATAAAATTGGAGAATTGCCCCTCAGACATCATCTGCCTAGCCTTTTCCCAACTATGTTGGGGTCGGCTTCCAGTCTAACCGGATGCAGCTGAATACCAGTATTTTACATGGAGCGACTGCCTATCTGACCTCCACAACCCAGGGTAATATGATACCCCTTGGTAAGACTGGTTGTCAGACTTTCGGGCTTCTGACTACCCGTAACGACTGTCAAAGATCCACGAATGACAGCCGGGACCAACGGCTTAACGTGATTTCCGAGGCACGGAGGGGTCTCGGTATGTAAAGATGGTCACCCATCCACAGACCAACCGCGGCAAGCGTAGCTTAACCTGATCGATCGACCTGTGCAGCTGTTATTATTTAGCCACGGGCCCCTCAGACGTGTTACCATAACCCTATGGTAATTAAGTGTCGACACCAATAACAAGAAGTCCGTATTGTAACAATTTAGGTAACTCCATGTACTTAGCAACTTCCCGAAATTTGATAATTTATAAACAACTAGCAGCGCCCCGCGGTTACACGCGGCGATCCCGTGGGAATAACGGGATAAAAACTATCCTATGTCCTTTCCCGGGACTCAAACTATTTCTATACCAAATTTTATCTAAATTGGTTCAGCGGTTTAAGCGTGAAGAGATGCTATTAAGTATGGATTTTTGTGGTTTCTATCCTATTGTTAACACGTCAGATCTTAGAGATTCTAATATTTATATCGAACTTTCTAAGTACCTACACGACCATAACCGAATGGTAGTATCAAAAAGAAAAATAAGAAGAAAATCGTATTATAGCAATTTGATTCCTTGTTCAAGCTCTAAAAGTGCTTTTTAAGTCCACAATAACATAGTTTACAGGTACCGTTTAACTCGCCTCATCTTTTCTACCTGATCTAAGTATAATTTGGACACTGAACTTGACCTATCCTAAGCCTGAAAACCATGTAGATTTTTGAAATACCTATACAATGAGAGGTTTTTCTTTTGAGTATTAAAAAAAAAACATAGTTTCCAAGAACCCTGAAGATGGCGTTGAACTGACTACGTTAGGTACTAGATGCCAAAATCAAAACGCTTGGAAAAAAAACATTGCGTCACGTCATATACGCTCGTTGTATGACAGTTTCGTTTGCTTTCGTTTTACGATCTCAAAATTACATCCAAGTGAATTAATAAAAAAATTATGTGATGTTCCGTTCCTTGCAGTAACTAACCAATTTCAGCGCCATCTATCCAGCGACTAGGGAAGCGTTAAAAAAAAAGAAAAAGAAAATCCCTCATTAAGGTGAATGCTCCAACCAGCCCGCGAAATTCAAATTTTCTTACGTTTTTTGCAATTTGCAGGTCAGTGCTAGGTTGTATGTTGATTAAAATATTATTCGCGGCTATAAGACATATGTAGTTACAGAATTATAATAATCAAAATCATCAATAAAACGCTCTAAGTTCATAAAGCTGTAGGAATTACTTTTTCTATTTTTTTTTTTGTTCTTACACCTTTATGAAGTTGGAGGGTTGTATTAGTGATTTTGATGATTATAATTCTGTAACTGCATACGTCTTACAGCCGCGAATAATATTTCAACCAACATACAACCTAGCACTGGCCTGCAAATTGCAAAAAACGCAAGAAATTTTGAATTTCGCGGGCTGGTTGGAGCATTCCCCTTAAAGTCGCGGAGACCACGTAGAAGATAGCGGAATGAGCTGGACAAAACGGGCAACTAATAGTGGTCCACTTTAGCTCTGGATCGAAAGAGCTGGAAGTCATGGGGAGAGGCGTTTGCCCAACAGTGGGATGATACAGGCTGACAGGAACAGTAAACAATCAAAGATAAACAACCTATATACCCAATTATCTACCTTCAATTAAATTAAACAAACTCCTCAAATCTATACGTAAGTTAGCAACCATAGTGTCCCAGTGTTCTATAGTGTCCCATAGTTCGCGATTGTCATCAAATTATAAGTTCGAAACAATGCCTATCTACCAACTGTATTGGAACTAGTGATAGTGCGCGTATCTGTTTGCCGATCTAGGAGATCTGTAGTGAATGGAATTTCATTAATTAGATTGAGAGTTTTGTATGGGAAAGAATTTTGAGATGGAGCTAAAGGTACAGTGAAAGCTTAGCCAAGTATCAAGAGCATATTGAAAGTAAGGCACGCTCGTATAGAACTCAGTAAGTCAGTGCCTTCTTGGTAGGAAAATAGAGATGAAAATGATTATACTAGGTATGTATTTAGTACAGTCGTTAGGTACCTTTAAAGTTAAATGACGTTTCTTGCAATGATTCGTAAACAGAGCTTATATTGATACTAGCAGCGCAGCTATGTCCTATGTCCTATGTCCTTCCCCGGGTTGCCTTGCCTGTCCTTCCTGGGATAATCTATCTCTCTGTCAAATTTTATCGAAATCCGTTCAGTGGTTTAGGCGTGAAAAGGTAACATACAGACAGACAGACAGAGTTACCCTCAGTTTTAAAATATAAGTATGGATTAAGTAATTCATATTAGTATCTAAAAGAGATGTCCAGTTTCTGCCCTGTGGTAATTCTGGTATCAATAAACGTTCATGATTTAAATTTTTACAGTAAGATTTAAAAATTTAGATCTAAATTACTATGGATTTATTAATTCAGTATTACTTGCGTAACATAATTCTCAAAAAAACAGTACTCAATCGTAGCTTCCGCTTTGCCATTTTTAACGGGAAGTAGGTGCCTACTAAAATGTTTTTGACGTTCCATTTTTACCTCATTATTACCATCCGTAATTACTTTTAGAGAGTGTGAACAATAACTATGCCGCTTATTTTAGATCAAAGCAATATATTAACGTATTTGCGTATAAAATACGACAATATTACTAAAATATTTTTGTTTACACATCATGTTTTTCTTTGAATACCCACTTCCTAACATGAAGGTAAGTATTTATTACTTTTTTGACATGAGATCATAGAGTACTTTTTGATAGATTGAACATGCTCTGTGAGATTGACTTATTATTACTAGTTATTTTTTTCAGTATTTTAAAAGTCGTCTGTGTATTTATTGCTGGCTTTCCTTACATTGCGCTTCCAAGTTGCGTGTATGCGTTCCTTCCTTACTGTGCGATTATTTTGTATTATTGATATATTCTACACGGACTGACATTGATTCTAGACACGATTACTATTGCTTTTCCTAAAGGATTCTGCTTTTCCTTTCAATTTGGATATTTATTTATTTATTTGGTTCACCAACAATTGTTTACACAGGTTCTATGCTAAAGGTAACATGCGAATGTATGTATGCAATAGTGCAACAATCACTTACAGGCAAACTCCGCATGCATAATGAAATTGTACAAAACATAAATGATATTATGATGAGGATTCGCAGACATATTGTGTGAGGGCTCGCGTTACGCCTGCAAGTGGCAAGATGGTTAGCAAATCAGGTACGCCTCTATGCTACGGCAGTGGCGTAAACCATGCAGTACCTAAAGGCAGTACATTGAGCAGTTAGTTGTGTTATAATTTGAAAAATACAATGACATTTGTTATGGTTCCAGCTCCCATTAGATGGATACCCTTGTCACGATTATTATAATTGATTAAATACCGAAGTTGCTGACAATGAGTGATTACTATGTCATGGGTATCTCAGCCGGACTCAGCAGAAATCCAAGACGCCGACGTTTCTATACTTTTGCAGTGGACAACCCTTTAGTACCCCTTATTTCCAATGATAATAATCATCAGGTAAATTATTTATTTTTATAATAAGTAGGAAAGGTCTCTGAAAGAAAATGGGTAAATAAATTGGATAGATCCGTCAAAACTGGAAAGACGAGCAATGGAAACGACTATCAAGAAAAAGGGAAGGAGTGTTCGTCATATAAAACACGACATCACGCCAGCGATCCCCGAAGGATTTGGGAGTGGTAAACCAGTAGTACACCCCACATGTCGCCAGTTATGTCATGCCATGTAATAAAATCTAATAATATTTTCAGGATATAGCAACAATATATGCATGCCAAGCCTGTTAGGTTCGAGCGAAACGACGCTTGATTCATGATTTATCATGGGACTTACAAGAGGATGTTGTTCCAACCGTGGAACTTGGATCACCAACACCGCCGCCACCACAGCCTCTTCCACCAACATCACCACTACCACGGGCCGTCCCACCAACACCGCCGCCGCTACCAGTACCACCTCCATTATCACCAGTAGCACAACGAGGTGCTCGTACAACATTAGCTGTAAGCCTACCAAATTACAAGCGAGCTAGTAAGCCGCTGTATACTTATAATAACAACAATGTTTTGGTGTCTCTAGAAGACGTTTATTATTTTTATCATTTTATTTATGTATAATAAAAGAATTTGTTTGGCAACAAATACATACATAGTTTTATTTAATATAATCCCAATTCAGTACCAACAAGTAGCTAAATATAAATAATATTATGGGTATTGAAGATAGAAATTAAAGCTGATACCAATATCATAATATGTGCATTTATATGTACAATAAAGAATAAGATCGCTTTGTGATGAAATGAAAAAAATGTAAGTACAAAATATTAAATACAAAATATTAAATGTTTCATTAATCTCACAAAGGCATACCACCAATTAGTATCTGTATTTGCTCACAGATGGCGTTATACTAAAAAAAAACTACGAAAAATACACAGCATATAAACCTGGTTTTCACCAGTTTGCGCAAGATCCTGACTCCTGAAACTGATTAATTGATAAACTATAAAATGCGACGATTATAATAATATAACAATCATTACTGAACATTTTCTTTGACTACCTAGACAATCGCCCATTGCTCCACCAGACATGTCTTTTCATACTTATTAGTTATAGGTACTTATTATAATAATTTCCCTAAAGATGATGATGATGATACTGGACTTCTTTGCCACTTTGGAATGGCAAAGACAATTACAATATAGCAGTCGACTTGCCTTCACCTAATTTCAATAAAATTCGATATCTACTTAGGTAGGTACATACCTGATTATTCGCATTATTAACATAGGGTTGAAAGGGTGACAGATTCTAATCACATTTCAGTATCATTCGAACATTGAACACACACCAACACCAACCAACTTAAGTACCTAACAATCTCCTCATCAATAGTTGACACAACAACGAAAATTCAATAAAAATCACCCACGACATATATGTCCTCCCTTTCCTCATAAGTTAGTTATGAGAAGGTCTAAGTGTGTATGAGGTGCATCGATGCCCTATTAGGCGGTGACAGGTGGCCCCGCTAACTTCATTATGTAACCCTTTGCAGTTCACTTTGAGTTACCTTCACCAAGAATACTTAGGATGTAAACAAACTTACCTTAAAGTGATTCCTTCAATGTAGCCAGCGAAATTCAAAAAATTTTAACGTTTTTTGCGACTTAAATTGCAGCACTGTTTTATGTGTAGTAGGTATTTTGATCTAAATTCAATACGCGGCAGTATTTTGAGAAAATAATTACTAAATTATAACCATGGAAAACATCAATTTATACTCGTACCTAGCTCTCGAAATTATATTTGGTGCAAATAAGACTCTTTCGTTTAAATGACGATTTGCAACAAATAGGGTATAATTTCGATCGCAATTCGAATTTATGTATAATTTTGTACCTCCCTATTTCGCGGGATTCATTGACGGACCCGCCTCTAAAGTGTACAGGGTTCCTTGCCCGTTCTTTTCCGTAGCAAACTTCAACTTTCTGACTAGCACACCAATTCCTAACAAGTCGTTCCTGTAAATAGTTTTAATTGAAATTGCTATAAGTTTGTATTTGAAAGACGTCAACAAAACACGATTATTAACGCTTCTGTTTTTATAAATTAAATTTTTGTGAAAATTAAAGTTGGAACTGAAATAAAATTGAAAGTTAAATATGTAAGCTTTTAGCTATTTTAAGAAACGCTAAAGATCCGTTAATCTAATAATTTTGTGTCGATTTTTAATGACAGTGTTAATGCACTTTTGTTGTTGATTGTACAGTCAACAGCAAAAGTAGATGAAGTGATTTCTGTGTGGCGTTGATGTGGCGTTGAGTGGTTTGAATCTCTTCGACGCCACACAGTTCTGACGCGAACTCCGTTCATTAGTATTGAATTTCTGATTTTGATCATCTACTTTTGCTGTTGACTGTACCTACCTAATAACATTGTTTTTGCTGCGTCTTGTTCCGACATTTGATGAAACTCTCAAAAGAGAACGAGGCATCGATTTTTGAAAACTTGCTTTGCAGTTTTAAAATTATACATAGTCACAAATTATAATGTCATATATTTACCGTGTTCGAAAGAAGAATAGATTCTCATGTTTTAATATTACACAAGGACTTCTTACACAAAAATTAATTAAAACAAATCCTTCCTCTTTGAGCTTGCGACAATCTTCACTTATCATCCCTCGTTATGTTTGTAACATCATTAAAGCCTCGGACAGAAAAACAACAGCCTTCAAGCTGGAATATCTTCAAAGCCATAACTTCAAAGAAAGATAAAATATAAACCTCGGGACATAATGCTGGTACAAATATCAGTAGCGTGACAATCTCAAAAATATCCCAACACAGCGCATACATTAGAAACATTATCGCGTCTGTGGCCCACAAAAGGTTGAAAAGTCGCATTTCGCACGTATCGCTGTTATCGTCGCTCTGTTCAAACCCTTACGTTTGGAGGGAGAATTATACTTCTGTTTAAGTTACAAGCTACAGCGATTTCGGAACTAAACGTGACAAGGGTCAGAAGTCTTTTAATGGGCTTACAGGACCTAAACGCAAAAAACGCAACTTTTAGAAACAATAAAAGTATATGATCGACTACAGTAAACAAAATCAGAAAAATATACCTATGATATTCTTCAGGAAATATAATAATAATAAAATAATAATTAACCATTTATTATCAGGTAACAAAGACCCATAGATACATACCTTAACCTAAGTATACATAATAATATAGTAACAATTTTGTTAGTAAATAAAACTTAATAACTATGTTAGTATCACTTAGTTGCACTAAGTCTTTGTGCGTTCTGGTGGCACTTGTCCGCGAAAGCGGCGGAATACCACATCCTGCGGCCAAAAGCTTAAATAAGTAAAAAAGCTTAAGCTTAAGCTTGAGCTTAAGTTTAAATATGCTAGATAGATAGTGAAAGAAAGAAAGAAACTAAGACACTAGTATTTAAATTTTTTAGTCTAAACAACAGATTTTTTGTAATTAAATAATTGCTTCATATTTTGCAATAAATTACCAGCGTTGTGTCATCGTGCTTCTCTTTTTTTTCTATGCAGTCCGACAGTGACCGCGCTTTAGGTCATGTAAGCCCCTTAAAGGGAAAATAAAAACGTAGGCTTCTATTTCTTATGATTTTTACAACGAAGGCAATATTAAAATAACTTACGAGTACTAGGCTCACTACACATTCAAATTTATAAATGAGTACTGGACCGAAAACGGAACAGGCAACTTATATGATAGATATAGTTCTTCTATAAACGCCTAGTTTGCGGACCGCCGTAAAGATCCTAATGATGATCGCTAACAGCTTCAGACCGACGTTAAGTTAAGTTAATTATAAGATAATACAGTCATGTAACATTGGTTTTGTAACATTGGTTCAATAAATCTTAAAATCTTAAAAAAAAGAACAATAACCTTGTGAAGGCCGCAGGAACCCGTTGGATGCGAGAAGCACAGAACCGATCGAAGTGGAGATGCTCGGGGGAGGCCTATGTCCAGCAGTGGACGTCTTTCGGCTGAAATGAATATGATGATGAGTAATATTAAAGATAGTCAGTCTCTCCTAAAGAAGAGAACACTGATTATGATTGCTCATGACAATTATTATTTTTCACATTGGAAATCGAGACGCTAGCTTGACTTCATTGATAAATGATAAATGATAAATGATTTATTTTCTGTAAGTAGGTTTTTACAAACACTTTTACACGTCATCATATTTTTTAAACTAGATGTGGTCGGCGTTTCCTATCTGACTACTCTGAGAAGAAAGGCCGAAACAAACTCAGAGGTCACAGTCTCTTTTAAAGTCCAGACAAAATCTTGGTCAGATCGTGTGAAGACCATGTAGATTGATGTCTGAAATGGTCTTTTGAGGAAAGAACCACACAGATTGAGCGGACCTGTCCAATCAGTGCACGCATTTGTCAAAAATCGTGCAGCTCGACTCAGAAATAAGGAGCTCAACGATTCGACGAACAATACCAAAGAAAGGACATTTGGGTAGGCCGCGTAAATTACTCAAACTGCCAGATCATGATTAAAACTAAGAAGGAAAACAGAAAAAAAAAAAAATGACCCACATAGTCCTCACATTCACAATAATTAAATGAAAAGAAAAATAAAAAATACTTTACAAAGTAAATATTCATGTCATTGTCTAAATAAAATTCATCAATGTCAATGTGTATATAAAAATCCGGACATAATCTTTGAGGACCATGTAGATTAGTGTCTGAAAAGATCTTTTGAGGAAAGAACCACACAGATTGAGTGGACCTGTCCAGTCAGTGCACGCATTTGTCAGTAACCGTGCAGCTCAACTCAGAACTTCAGGAGCTCAACGATTCGACGAACAATACCAAAGACAGGACATTTGGGTAGGCCGCATAAACTACTCAAACTGCCAGACCACGATTAAAATGTAAACAATGACCCACATAGTCCTCACATTCACAATAATTAAAATAATATAATACTTTATACAGTAAATGTACATGTCATTGTGTAAGTAAATAGATACTTAAAAAAAAAAATGAAAATATTATAACACCATAAACGTTTAAAAATGAAATTAGACGGAATTATTAATTCGGTTAATAGGATAATGAGCATCACTTTTACACGTCATATCTATATATATAAAATTCAAAGTCCTGACTGATTGACTGACTGATTGACTGATATATCAACGCACAGCCCAAACCGCTGGACCTAGAGACTTGAAATTTAGAAGGTGTGTTCTTTGTAAAGAGTAAGTATCCACTAAGAAAGGATTTTTGGGAATTCAACCCCTAAAGGGTTAAAATAGGGGATGGAAGTTTATATGAAAGTCCGACAGTTTTGAAGTTAGGATCTTCTAATTTTGTATTTAGGCTGACAATTGAAAATTAATTTATACGTGTCTCAGCGTTTTTGATAATTCTACCCCTGAAGGGTTAAAAAGGGGGATGAAGTTGTGTATAGAAAGTCATTAATTTTCGACGTAAAAATCACTAAATTTATTATCTAGGCTTATTTATGATTGGAAGCTAACTCAACGGTGTTGTTAGAATTTCATCCATTAAGGGGGTGAAAAGGGGGCTGAAATTTTGTCCTGACTGACTGATATATCAACGCACAGCCTAAAACGCTGGTCGGTACCGCTGGGTAGAGAAATTAATTTTGGAGGATGTGTTCTTTGTGAAGAGTAGATATCCACTAAGAAGGGGTGTTTGGAAATTTAACCTTTAAGGGGTGAAAAGAGGGGATTTTGTTTGTATGAAAAATCTTATTCCTTGAGTTAATAACCATGAAACTTGGCACGAATACTTATCTAAATAAATCATGAAGTTTGGCTTTTTTTCTTCTAAACTACCCCCCTGGAGCCCCGATTGGGTGGTGTCAAAGTTTGTATGGAAGAATTTTAACGCATGGTCCGATTAACTCGAAACTCAGTATTTATACTTAAGACCGAAAATAAAGAATACTTGTATCGTCTTTTTTCGAAAATTTGCCCCTAACGGGGTGAAAAGTTAATTTTATAGGGGAATACTTTACTGCGTGGCTTGATTAACTCGAAAATTGGTATAAACAATCTTTGAGTCGAGTAATGAACACATCCCAAACAATTTTAGAAAATTCCACCCCTGTGGGGGTCAAAAACGGGCTCTCAAAACGGTGAAGGAAAACATCGTGAGGAAACCGGCATGTCCTAGAACCAAAAATTCGAAGACATGTGACATCTGCCAATCCGCACTGGGCCCGCGTGGTGGATTACGGCCCACTCCCTCTCACCGAGAGGAGGCCTGTGTCCCAGCAGTGGGAACATTATAGGCTGATTATGGTGGGGGTCAAAAACGGGGATACAGTTTATAAGAAAAATCTTATTCATTTGGTTAATAAACTTGGCAAGAATACTTGCCTAAGCAAGTAATACAATTTATCATTATTCGTTTATCAAAACACCCGAACACCCCTGTGATGGGGTGTTAAAGTTTGTGTGGAAGAATTTTAACTCGCGGTCCGATTTACTCGAAACTCAGTATTAATACTTTTGACAGAAAATAATCAATAATAACAGCCGCACAGATCGATCGATCAGGTTACGCAGGCTACGCTTGCCGCGGTTGGTCTGTGGATAGGTGTCCATCTTTACATACCGTGACCTCTCCGTGCCTCGGAAAGCACACTGAGCCGTTGGTCCCGGCTGTCATTTGTGGATCTTTGACAGTCGCTAGGGATGGTCAGAAGCCCGAAAGTTTGACAACCAGTCTTATCAAGGGGTATCGTATTTGGGTTGTGGAGGTCAGATAGGCAGTCGCTCCATGTAATATACTGGTACTCAGCTGCATCCTGTTGGACTGGAAGCCGACCCCAACATAGTTGGGAAAAGGCTAGGCAGATGAAGAATCAATAGTAAGTGTATGGGGTTTTCGAAAATTATTGACCCGTGACGGGACAAAAAGTGGTAATTCGATTTATAAGGGGATTTTAATGAGTGCCTTGATAAACTCAAAAAAAATGGTACAAATAAATTTGGACTTGAAACTTGGCACAAATAATTATAAAGTTCGAGTTTTTTTGGAATTCTAAACTAACCCAAAGGGGAGATTGGGGGTGTCAAATTTAGTATGGAAAAATTTTAATGTGCGGTCCAATTAACTCGAAACTCAGTACCTATCTAAGACCAAAATAAATAATAAAGTGGTTCAGGGTTTTTCGAAAATCTACCGCTAATGGGGTGAAGAGAGAGGGGTAGTCAATTTCACCGGGCAGAATTTTATTACGAGGCATGATTAACTGGAAGATTGGTATAAATAATCTAGATTATGTTTCGAAATTCCATCCCTATGGGGACAGAAAGAGATACAGTTTATATGAAAAATCTTATTCATTTGGTTAATAAATTAGAAGTTTGGCAATATTTGGGTCCGTAAATAATAAAGATTGTCACTTTTAGTTTAAAAAATCCCTCACAGAGGATTTGGGGGGTGACAAAGTTGATGGATTAGAAAAATATTTAACCCGCTGTCGGATTAACTCGAAACTCGGTACTACTAAAACAAAAAATACTTAAAAAAAGTGATTTAGGGTTTTTCAAAAATTGACTTCTACAAAGGTGGAAAATTCTACTGCTTGCTTCCATTAACTCAAAAATGGGTATGGGTCTTTGAGTCAAGTTATGAACACATCCCAAACGATTTTTCAAAATTAGGTACTCTCCTGGGGGGGTAAAAAGCTGGGATACAGTTTATTTGAAAAATCTGATCCCTTTGAGCTATAAACTAAAAAATTGGCCCGAATACTTATTTATATCTAAATAAATGATAAAAATCATAAACATACATTTTCGAAATTATAAGAGGAATGTACGAATTTCACGCGGACGAAGTCGCGGGCAGAAGCTAGTTTAAAACATAAAATAAGCCTAGATTGAGTCATCATTTCTTACCTGACTACCTCTGAGAAGAAATGGCGAAACAAACGAAGAGGTCATGGTCTCTTCTAATGTTGAGGCTACACATTGGACATAATTTAACCCAAAATGTAGCCTTGGAGCATTGGCTCCAATGTGTGTGGGCCTGGACAAATATTGGACAGGATTTTACTGATTTTGCTCAACATTGGATGTGGTGCCAAGTCTGAACCAATGGACAAGGCCAATGTATAGCGCCGGCATTAACGAACACAAGAAACATTAAACTCTTCTAACTGTTAACCTAGAATTTGTTAACCTCAATTAAAAAATATAAGAGGTAGCGCAATTATTAATCAGCCTATAACGTTCCCACTGCTGGGACGCAGACCTCCTCTCGGAGAGAGGGAGTGAGCCGTAATCCACCACGCGGACCCAGTTCGGGTTGGTAGCACAATAATTATTATAAGTAGTTATTAATTCCTAGCCAACCTACACACGCCCTCATCACCATATTCCCCTCTCT
Source organism: Mesoligia furuncula (assembly GCA_916614155.1). Lineage (NCBI taxonomy): Eukaryota > Metazoa > Arthropoda > Insecta > Lepidoptera > Noctuidae > Mesoligia > Mesoligia furuncula. Next base: position 28,079,319 of record OU744803.1, read on the forward strand.
CATAACTTGCGACCCATCCTTAGTTCGGAGGGCGAATTATCAGAAGTCGTTCAAATGATTTATGTACACAATTATTGGGTTATTCAGGTACGATGTTTTGTGCGATTCGATCCCGTACCGATAGAAGTTTTGAGACAATAAGAGTTAATTTAATGCCTTTCTGAGAGCTGTGTGTTGCGTAGTTTGGATGTGTGGATTAAATATGGCGGGGTTGGGTTGGTACTGAATTGTTTCTCGATTTAACCCCCGAAGCGTGGGAGGAGGAGGCGAAACAAAGCTGTCATAAATTAAGGGCCCTTAATGACATACTTCTACCATTGTAACTCTTCGACTTTGCTAAACCATCCAACAATCATAGGTGTTCAGAGAATTGCATTTTCTTTTTAATTTTTCTAGTCTACTTGTTTGTTGAACCGTTCAACAAGTTGCCACAAGTAAAAATACATCGGAGAACGACGTTTTAAGTAAACTTAAACATATTGCTCTGTGTGGTGCCGGACCGGTCTGTGTGGTGCCGGACTTAAAGAATACCACCACCCCTTACTTCCCGCGGGTGTCGTAAAAGGCGACTAAGGATCGTACCGGAGAATGGGCAGCAGCGTTCTTTATGTATTCCACCATCATACCATACTGCGATCGCCAACCCGCCTGCCAAGCGTGGCGATTATGGCAACCCCTCCCAAAATTGGGGGAGGCCTATGTCCAGCAGTGGACGTCTATCGGCTGAAACGACGACGAAACATATTGCACCAACCTAATCTAACCATTGGGTTTAGAAACAAACCTCCTCGCTCATAGGAGATACTTGCTAATTGACACGATTACCTACATCTAGTTACCTAACATTATAATCAAAATCTTTTCATCACTAGGTAACTAAAGTTTAGTTGACGGATTGACAAATACACAGTGTATTAAATAGGTAAAGGTATATAATCATTTACTAAAGGCAGTATAACCGGTCAACCTCAGCCATAGATATCCGTGACCTCAGCGAATACAATTTGTTTACTTCAACCTTGACATTGGCAGAATCATCGATAAAACGATGGTGCCATTACCATAAAATTGGAATTGGAGGTAATGAAGTGAGAATTTGTCAATCCGCTATAGAAAATGCTGAATGCCAAGTCCTAAAACCTTTCCAAACCATTCCACACATCCTTCCATTTCATCATCTGCCTAGCCTTTTCCCAAGTATGTTGGGTTGGGGCTTCCAGTCTAACCGGATGCAGCTGAGTACTTACCAGTATTCTACATGGAGCGACTGCCGATTTGACCTCCACAACCCAGTTACTGGGTAATACGAAACCCCTTGGGAAGACTGATTATCAGACTTTCAGGCTACTGATGACCCGTAACGACGTCAAAGATCCACGAATGACAGCCGGGTCCAACGGCTTATCGTGCTTTCCGAGACACGGAGGGGTCTTGGTATGTAAAGATGGTAACCCATCCACGGACCAATCGCGGTGTTATTACTTTGCCACAAGCCCCGCACACCTCCCTTCATCTCTCACCGTTTTTTCCAGAAGTTTATTATTTCAGTAGGACGTGTAGGTACACAAAGTCGCGCGTTACTAAGCATGGTGTACACTACACGTGTCGCCGTGATACGTGACAGGTTGCAGGCCCATTCGCCATGAATTATATAGCAACTCATCTCCATCAGACTTCGCCTTGCACGGAAAATGTTGTTGTGGAGTTTTTTTCGCGCGTAAATTAGAAATAGATGCATGAAACTTTTTGGTGTTTTTTGTACTGGCAGTTTTTGGGCTAAAACTGGGTCTGTCGTCATAACTATAATTCATCATCTGCCTGCCTTTTGCTAACTTTGTTGGGGTCGGCTTCCAGTCTAACAGGATGCAGCCGAATACCAGTATTTTACATGGAGCGAGTGCCTATCTGACCGCTACAACTCAGTAAAGATGGTCACCCATCCACAAACCAACCGCGGCAAGCGTAGCTTAACCTGTTCGATCGACCTGTGCGGCTGTGTTATTATGTAGTCACGAGCCCCACTAACTATAATTATCTGTCTATTTATATGTATAAAAATGAAATGCTGTCTGTTGATAAGCGCATCACCTAAGAGACTGATTTTGGCTATTTTTCGTTTTAAAATATTCGTGATAGTTCGAATTAGGTTTAGATAGAAAGAAAATTTTTAAAAGGTTCCCGGGAAATGTTCAAATTGGGGAAAAACTGAACGTCCTGTTTTCTATTGGATTTTTGTTTGAATTATTAAAAGGACAACGCTTATCGGTTTAGCTAGTTATAGAAACAATCAAGTTTTACACAGACCGCTGTGCATAGTGTCCAACTTACAAAAATAAAGTCTCCTTAACGAAATAAAGTTCGGGTAGTTTAAGTTAGGACACATTGACTCAAATTATAAATTGACAACAAATTGGACAACCTGGTGGGATGATGACGTAAAAAGAACATCTTCTTTTTTGTAAGTCAAGTCAAGGCACCATCTGGCCAGGACCGTGCCGGACGTCGCGTACGTGTTCCACGCGCGCCTCAAAGAGATGTCAGCATCAGTTGAAGGGGCCCGTTAGGGCCGAAGCCTGCCGGGTCAGCAGGATTGTCCGAAAGGGTTACCGCTGGCCCGGAAAATAAAGGGCTAAGGATGGAACACGGGTGGGTTTTAGTCAGTAAGAGTCTGACACTCCCTTCCGCTCCACCCAGAGCGGGAGGGGTCATTTGATGATTTCCCGTCCGCAAAAAAAAGGCATCATCTGTAAGTATTTAATCATCTTCATGATCTCCTGATGGTTTCCCTAAAACAGTCAGCCTTGTTACTACCCCATACACAAGCAAAACTCAAATAAAACGCAAAAGAACCACAGAATATCTATCCGCAACCCGTTCTCAAAACGTATGCACTAACGAGATATCAAAACCGAATCGAATGCAATAGCCACGAGGGAAATGTTCCCGACGTAACACCTCGGTACGAATCTATCACTGTCCTGATTGCTTACCGAAACTAGTCTGCATAAATCCCACAAGTATAACACGATTTTGACATATCATTGATCTATCCAGCCCAGGATCACCTCAACACCTAGCTGCCGTCTCCCCCGAGACGTCAAACCAAAACTGTATTACATCAACACCGTTTGTGATACCAACTTCCCTGGAAACACAATATACATTGCTGATTTTGTCTGAAAACTTGTTGAGAGCAAGCATAGAAAGCACGCAATGGATAGTGTAGACCGCGACAGCATTGCTTTTCGAAAATTTCGGAATATAGTTGCGCCAATACACGCTGTTCCAACTGCGAAAGTCAATGTTTCTTGCCGTTTGATTGTGAACTTTGCCTCTGTTAAGTTAGAGTATGTTTTTAGCTTAGGTGGGTTGGTTCTTAGGATGTTTTGAGCTAGGGAGTAAACTAGATAGTTTGAAAGACAGGTCCTATCAACCGGTGACAACTACATATTGTTTAGACGCGTGTTTTATTCGGTTGTATAGTGATCTCTGTTCAGTTTCGCGCTCTCTGAAAATTGTCTTAACAATATGGAATACATTATTCACGACACTTGAATAGCGTTTGTCGATTGGTTCGGCTTTTAAAAATTTTACCTTTAGACCTGCTTTCTTGATAATGTATGAAGACTGTAATATTTGATTCTGTTTGGTCTACTAATACAGCTTTTAACACTGAAAGGACTATTTCTTACAATTATATTCTTGCGAGATTAGGTGCTGTATCCTGCATGGTTCTAACACGCAAACTATTCTAGTTATTATAGGATAATGGCATACAATTATGAAATAAACGCTAATACGAATTTAGAAAGCAGATTTCTTCAACTAAAGTTTACATGACGTAGGTCATGAGATAAAAATGTAAAAATCGTGAAACGATACTATAAATAATGTATAATTTAAGGCGACTACATGAGCTAAAGCGCGGTCTTTGTCGGACTACATAGAAAAGAAAGAGAAGCGCGATCACACAACGCTGGTAATTTATTGCAAAATATGAAGCAATTATCTATTTACAAAAAATCTATTGTTTCGACTAAAAAATTAAAACACTAGTGATTTAGTATGTTGCTTGAATCTGACAAAAAATCTGAATAATTGTATGTATATTATTATGGTTTTTATTGTAAAAATAAAGTTTTTAAAGGTATCTTCATGATTTTTTTCTATTCAAATTATTTGTATTATGTTTTCAACACACTATCTACCTAGCGTATATCCTGAAGAATATCATATTTCTGATTTTGTTTACTAAGTCGATCTACTTTATTGTTTCTAAAACTTGCGTTTTTTGCGTTTAGGTCCTGTAAGCCCCAAGTCCTGTAGGTTCCAAAGAAGTATTTTATTGATGTACCTCTCACAATACTGGACTTTCTTTTTTAAGTAAGTAAGTAAGTATTTATTTGCATAAAACATGGTATACACGGTGTTACAATAATTTACAATAAAGATCTTACATGTTTTGCCAGAATTGTACTTAGCATGCATATATTCTTTTTGTTTTAGAACGCTTTTGTAGGGAACAACTTCCATCTACCTCCTGTTGACTAATATTCATAATTGTATTCATTATTTGTATTGTATTTTCATTTTGTCTTCCCAAAATCTGATATTTTCCTCTTGTTTGGAGCTTGGTGTAGCATACTCACTTACATCATTTATCGGTAGCCAAATGGCAACAACATTTATATTAAAACGATACTTAACTTCTTTTAATGTATCACAAGCAGGTGATACGCTTATTTCTAATTAGCATAAAAATCTAATTTAGTTCAAATCACAATAAATTATGAGCCTCAATCTGTAGGTTCTTACATATTCCCCTTATTTAACATCTATCTTGTTACTTTTTATACCAAAATCAGCATTAAATTAACTAACAGAGTATCCTCAAACAACCTTGAAAGACACAAAAAACGAAATTGAAACAAAAATATGAGTTATAAATATAAAATACTTATCAGATTGGGCGTGTAAGTTTAACGTTTTAATAAATAACAAGCGCCCGCCATGTTGGATTTTTATATTTATTTGTAAAAATTAATAATAATGCTGAATAAATCAATAAAAGAATGGAAACATTTCAGGACTGGCTCCGGTTGAATGATTTGTAGTAATACGAGTGTAGTGCCGTCTGCGCGCCATAGTGGCGACGGGAGGTTTTGATACTTTAAGATGTTTTTATTATTTTTAAGCACGGTCCTTTATGAGGTAAAAAGTTTAGAATTACATTTTGACCTACAACAATAAGCTTGTAAGTAAGTAAAAAGACATCGAACTTGCCTTTTCGTTGAACCTAATCACTGATTATGTTATAGCACTTGTAACTATCAAAAAGATAAAAAAGATTGATACATCACTTTAAAAGATGACCTCATATATTACTCTGAATCCAAGTAGTTACAATACTCGAACAAATTAGTGAGATGTAATTGATATAATAAGAAATTAATGAGGCAGAAAAATCTAAGGTAAAATGTTCTTACTTAAGTATTTAATTATACAACATCTTTGGATTTTCAATCTACATAATTATTTAGTGAAAGACTGGTTTACAAATAGAACTAGAAAATTGTTTACTTTCAGTTCACCAGATTTTCATCTCAATGGTAAGTAGTAAGATTAGTTTAACTTTAAGAAGCTCAAGTATCAAAACCGCTTTTACCTCTCGTATCACAAGCTAGCCTTATATCAGTTGATATCGAGTCGAGTCGGCTGTACATCTCAGTCCCACCTCCAATAACGTGCAGCCATCAATTCAGACGGTCGCAAAAACGTTGCCTTACCTCGGGCGAGGTATGACGGATGGATGGGTGGCCACTGCTGCACTTTGTTGTGATCTGTAGTTACCTGGATTTGTTGTGGGTAGTGTTTTGGATGATATTGAAGTTTTTCTTATTCGATCGGCACTATTATGAGAATAGAGGTCGTGGTGTGGTAAAAACAAAGGTCAGTCAGAAGGCTGGTCGCCAATACGTTGCCTTACCTCAGGCGAGGTATGACGGATGGATGGGTGGCTGCTGCTGTACTTTGTTGTGATCTGTAGGTATCTGGGTGTGTTGAGGCTAGTGTTTTGGATATTAGGAGGATGATATTGAAGTTTTTCTTATTCGATCGGCACGGTTATGAGAATATAGTCGTTGTCTGTGTGGTGCCGGACTTAAAGAATAGCACCACCCCACCATTCCCGTGGGTGTCGTAAAAGGCGACTAGGGGTCGTACCGGAGAATGGGCAGCAGCGTTCTCTATGCATTCCACCACCATACCATACTGCGATCGACAACCCGCCTGCCAAGCGTGGCGATTATGGCAAACCCTCCCCTTTTGGGGGAGGCCTATGTCCAGCAGTGGACGTCTTTCGGCTGAAATGATGATGATGATGAGGTCGTGGTGTGGTAAAACATAGGTCAGTCAGAAGGCTGGTCGCCAAAAAGTTGCCTTACCTCAGGCGAGGTATGACGGATGGATGGGTGGCCACTGCTGTACTTTGTTATGATCTGAAGGTAACTGAGTTCGTTAGGTTGTAGTGATTTAGGTATTAGGAGGATTATGTTGAAGTTCTTCTTTTTTGATCGGCACGATTATGTAGATAGGTATAGGTCATGTCGAGCTAAAAAGATTGGCCGGTCAGAAGGTTGGTTGCAAAGACGTTGCCTTACCTCAGACGAGGTATGACGGATGGAAGGGTGGCCGCTGCTGCACACAGATGATCTGACGGTATCTACCTGAGTTTGTTATGGTCAGTGATTTGTATATTTCGAGGATTATATTGAAGTTCTTCTCCTTCGATCAGCACGATTATGGGAATAAAGGCCTTAACGTGTTATAAAATTAGGCCAGTCAGAAGGCTGGTCGCCAAAACGTTGCCTTACCTAGGGCGAGGTATGGTGGATAGATTGCTAGCCGCTGCTGCACTTTGTTGTGCTCTGAGTGTACCTGGGTTAGTGGGATTATGGTGGTGGTATTTGGAGGACTGGTTTGCAATTATATCAAGGAAGGTAATGAAAACAGTGAGAAGGCGACGTTTCTCAGAGTAAAAACAATTTTAGATGAAAAAAATGATTTTAACATTTTACAAAAGCACATCTAAAATCTATTTAGATGTGCTTTTGTAAAATGTTAAAATTTTACCTTAAGAGACTGGTTGAAAAAGTGTGACAGGAAAGTCCCCCACCTTTAGGTACCCAGTAAAACATACTATACTAATGACGTAAGCCAACTAATTGTACCTATTCTCAATCACGGGTAAAAACCGACCTCACAAACGTATCATGTGAAACATAGGGGAGAGTAGCCCAAAACGGGTAAGCTAAGGTTGATGATAAATAAAAACAGTTTATAGATACAAATTGAACATTTATTTGTACATTTTGAAATGTTTAGTTATCAAGGACTATAAAATAAATGACATATTTAGTAGTTTTGTACATTAAGTATAAAAAAATAACAAAAATCTTTACCATTCGAATTACCCGTTTTGCCCGTAGGGGGGGCCTAAAGCAGGTAGGGCTTTTGGGCAAAGCGGGTAGGGGCTGAATTACATTAGGTCAACGTCAATCAATGACTGAAACTGTTTCTTAACAATCATAACTCAGATGGAGCTCCACCAGGATCATCAGCTACCTGCAGTGATAATGGTTGGATCAATGGACCAGTATTCTTGGAATGGTTACGGCACTTTGTAGACAACGTAATGAGTTGGCAACGTAAACAGATAATCCATATGAAATAGATACTCAACCAGCTCTAATTCTTAAGCTGCTGTAAAAACTGTTGTGAATCTTCCTAGATTTTTTTTGACATCCTTTCTTTACATGTATCTGTAAAGTCGAAAAGTTGATGCAATATTTTTTTGCTGCACCATTGACGGAAGTTTTGAGAGCTTCTTCTATCGCAAGCTTCACAACTCCCTCATCCCACGATGCATTTGTAGTATTTCTTTTGCATTTATTAACCATCTGCAAAAATAAAAGAACTAATAAGCAGTCAATGAAATTATACAAGGCAAATCGGGTATGGGCAAAACGGGCACCCGCTTTACCCCTACCCTTTTTGCCCACAAGCATGTATTTTTTTCAATCGACTCATATCCTTAAAACCTAAATAATAAACGCTAACCTATTACACAAATAAAACGTCTATTTATTGCAAAATAATAACACAAAACTAGTAAGAACATATTGTAAACCATTTTCGAGTATTCAAAAGTAATGTAACTCAATTTTTTTTAGTGGAAATAGCAAAAAACTTCTTTCTTATCTTACCGTGAACTCGTGTCCGCCAGAGAAGCGCGCCGACTCCCTGTGATTGGCGAGCGGCAGGGTTCGCGCACTGCACGCACACATTCTAATTAGCAATAACGGTGCGCAATTTAAAAAGCATACCCGTTTTAGGCGGGCTACCCGTTTTAGGCTTACCTCCCCTACTTTCTGAAGAAAATAGGTAGACAGCAAGTCTAAATGAAGGCTTCTGTTCCGAAATCGATTATGTAATAAAAATCATTAATGACTAACAAAATATCCCAATTTGATGTTGGAGGATGGGTCTCGGAATAACGGTTCTCGTGAAGAATCTTAAAATTTCCTCCAACTCCAAAATGACCTCAAAAACACCGATTTTTCTAAGAACACCGACGAAGACTATAACAATAAATCAATCCGGACAGAATATAGATAAAATAAATCATTCAGAAGCCGTCATAGCAATGTGTCTCATCAAAATTCAAATGGATATGGACCGGCCTGTCAGTGCAAGCTGACGGCTGCTATAGGAAAACTCCAAGATGTACCTACCTATGATTTATATGAGCACTGGGAGCGCCTGGTGTCTTGTCTGACTGTAGGCGACTTTAATTTTCTCGGAGGAAAAGTAACTTAGCTATGGGTATTTCTAAGTTGTAAGTTACGTCAAAGTCGGCTAGATTACTTAGCCCTAAAAATAGACTAGCAGATATACATGCAAGATTGACACATTTTTGAGTGAGGTGATTCGATTAGTTACAGGACAAAAAGAGAACGTAAAAATTTGAGGATACAGTAATATGCAGAGTGTAAAAAGACCTATCACATAGCCGTCACAGCTACACATTACCTATGTATTGCTTAGACAAAGACAAGTATAGACGGCGGGTAGCTCCATTTCATTTCCACAAGAAAAGGATAAAGTATTGAGTTATTATAAATAACAGAAAAGGATAAAGCTATACTATTTCCGTCCCTCAGTGCGTGCCAGTTTTTTCAAGGCAGCTACTTATGTAGCTCATGTTAGTAAGGATAGTTTTTTTTCTCATGTGTGGCCACGATACCCGATGCTCTATAGATTTCTTACTCTAAGACGTACTGACTAAATGACTTTTAATTTTGGTGTAAAAACTCGCAGTGCAGCATGTCGTTTCTGTAAAAATCTCACCGTGAAAACTTGCGTGGAGTGAGCTGTCAGTGTCATCCCACTGACGCTTGGATTGACCAAGCAAACATATTTTTTATGCTAATTCTATTGATCATTTTTATTATTTATTGTACGTGCGTGACGCGCTCGCGCCTCAGGCTATATAAGGACTAGTCTAGGAAAAAAAAGAAAAAAAAACAACATTGAGGTTCTGACTAAGTTTCTGTTTTGCTATTTTAAAGCCCCACAAAATGGTAATGTTTTGACAACTAAAATACTAGCTTTGAAATTATATAAATGATCAATAGAATTAGCATAAAAAATATTATTAAAATCTCGATTATGATTCTAAATGTATGCCTGGTCAATCCCTAGTATCAGGTGGGATGACTCTGACAGCTCACTCCACGCTCACTACACTTAGGTTTTCACGGTGAGATGGTTACAGAATCGCACTGCTGGTCGTGGTCGCGGACTCGCAGTACCGTGGTCTTAAAGTCAAGAAAAGTTAAAGTAAATTGTTCAGTTATTAAAGTTCACTGATGGTTAAATTCATATAGCCTAGCCTTTTCCCAAGTATGTTGGGGTCAGCTCCCAACCCAGTTACTGGGTAATACGATGCCCCTTAGTAAGACTGGTTAACAGACTTTCGGCCTTCTGACTACCCGAAACGACTGTCAAAGATCCACGAATGACAAACGGGACCAACGGCTTAACGTGCTTTCCGAGGCAAGGAGGGGTCTTTGTATGTAAAGATGGTCACCCATCCCCGGCCCACCGTGACAAGCATAGCTGGACGTGTACAATCGATCCGTGCGACTGTTATTACTAGTGGGTAATAACTGATCGATGATGATTTCGTGTACAGTGGGCTGCATCAATTGGGTACCCTAGTTGCATTAAAATTTTCATACAACTGGGGTACCCAATTGATGCAGCCCACTGTACATATATGAAAGGAGTACCTACTAGTGAGTAGGTACTCCTTTCATATATGTACACGAAATCATCATCGATCAGTTGTCACGGCCATCATACCGTCAAAAGGTAAAAAAAAGCCATGGCAATAAAATAAAAAAACATCAAAGGTTTGCAGCTCTGTATAGACCAACAGACCATACATCTTCCACCGTACTCCCATCTCAGAAATTAAACTACAGTCAATACCTGATTAAACTGCCCATCTAACGTATCGAATGTATACCGATCCCAACCACAATCATACGACTGACCATCTTAAATTTATAATCGGCAGATATTATCTGGTTGCGCAGGCGCAGCACGATGCTACGAACTAATGATAATGTGCAGAGCCAACAATTAACTTCTATACCGACTGGGCAGGCCCGTGTCAATATTGATTTGTGATTGATATTATGTGCTTCATGTATAGGTTACTTTGTACATGGAAAATTAAACCCTAGCTTGTTAATTATAGAGTGGACTTCAGCTTGCTATTAGAAAGGTATCGGTCTTAGAAAGTGATGCAAGGGATTATCAATAGTTTCCTTGTGAAATTAGAGTTTGTTTTTGATTGTAGCATTTCTAAACTACAAGGTAAGTTTCAACTATTGAACAGGTGAATGATTTTGATCTTTATAGGGAAGGTATTAAAGTGGGATTTTGGTGTAGTAGAAATTGTTGTAGGATTAATCGGTGCGTTTGCGCCTGAAGCTTTTTTCTGAATAGTTTACTAATGATTTATTTTAAACTTTAAGCTCTTTGCAATAGGGGCTGGCTATTGTTTTAATTAATTGTAAGTTTTTGATGTATACTGGTGATTAGCGATAGATATATTATTTTGGAGGCGTGATGTTAATATATGAGATCAATATATTTATTTTAAAGTATATATCATCGGATCAATTATCAAAATAGTTATCGTTTGACGAGATCTTGTTGGAACCAAATCGTTCAGACCAATAATTTATTTTTTAAAGAACTGTGTTAGCATGGGATTTATTGCGTAGGTACTTTTAATTAATATATAGCAATACTAGCTTCCGCCCGCGGCTTCGCCCGCAAGATATGTCGATAAAAACTATCCTATGTCCTTCCCCGGAATGCAATCTATCTCTCTGCCAAATTTTATCGAAACGTGAAAAGGTAACATACAGACAGACAGAGTTACTTTCGAATTTATAACATTAGTATGGATGTTATTTCCTTATAGGTACTATCGTCTGGGGTGCTTACAGGTACCCCATTGGTCTCGTGGTCGCAAGCGCGACTGCCGAGCGTAGGGTCCTGGGTTCGCTTCCCAGGTCGAGCAAAGTGTTATAGGGTTTTTCCGTTAGGAATTTCTTCCCCTCCGTGTGTCATGTTAAGATATCGACCCATCGCTTCTAAGTAGTTTGGCTAGCTAATTTAATTGAAACTTGTTTAAAGCAGTCCCCGATTTCATTGCATCCGTCTTAGGAAACTTACATTCCCTCAATACCTTCAAGATTACGTAACGTGCATTTTTACGTTTCCTATAACTTACGCAGATGAAATACGTAACCACATACAACTTTATCTTACGGTACACGAAAGTAATAACTTATGAAACAATAGGCCACAGACGCAATATCAACGCCTCTTCATAAAATATTGTAGAAAGTGATTGCTCGGTTAGTTATGTGATGTAATGTTAAGAGATTTGGTGGTTGGTTTTGACTGACTTTCATCTGGACATAGACTGCGGTAGATATTGCAGCAGCCTATGTTTGCCGCGGTTGGTCTGTGGATGGGTGGCCCTCTTTACATACCGCGCCCCTCCGAGTCTCGGAAAGCACGTTAAGCCGTTGGTTCCGGCTGTCATTCGTGGAGCAGTCTCTTTCAAAGGTTATCATATCATCATCTGCCTAGCCTTTTCCCAACTATGTTTGGATCGCCTTCCAGTCTAACAGGATGCAGCTGAATACCAGTATTTTACATGGACCGACTGCCTATCTGACCTCCACAACCCAGTCACTGAGTAACACCTTGGTTGTCAGACTCTTGAGCTCTGACTACCCGTAACTACTGTCAACACAGCCGGGACCAACGGCTTAACGTGCTTTCTGAGGCACGGAGGGGTCTTGGTATGTATTAGATGGTCACCCATCCATAAAACGATGGCAAATGCAGCTTAACCTTAGGTTCACCCGTGCGGCTGTTATCATTTAGCCACGAACGTGGAGAGTTTGGCAGACGAGTATGCTTAGAAAAGACAATCTGATATTTTGCCTTTTCTCTCAAAAGTACATAGACAAACCTTTTTTGCGACACCTATTTTGGGCGAAGGCGAAGAGAGAGAGAGTCTCCATAGACTCTCTCTCTCTTCAATAGGAGAGCCTATAGAGAGTATGGACTCTCTATAGGCTCTCCTATTGAACATTGGATGGACCTCTTAAGACCTCTAATTCTCCTTTTTGTGGCAAATTCTGGGTTCCTCTAGTTCTTAGTTGCCTTATATCAGCAGTAATTCTGAATTTGATCAATATTACTAGAAGTTTAAGCATAGAAAGCTCAAGCTTCGGTCAGACGCAAATATTTGTTTTGGAACCATCTCAAACATTAACAAAACTTATCATTTCCTAAGAAAATAAATTGGAAACTTTTGGTTCCGAAACTTTAAGACTTTAGATCTAAATTGACAGTATTTTAGATTCAAATAGAGAAGTTTCTAGGTCAATAGACTTCCTGAAAGTTTTCGATTCAGGATATTTGTGTAAGACCGTTGATTTTTGTGTACCTACTGTCATTGACTCGGAGTGAATAAAAGGATGAAAAAGTTTTGATCCTTCTTATATCTTGTTGGAATAAAACATAATTTTATAATGCACTAGCGAACCGCCCCTGTTTCGCACGCTTTTTGCGACTTGACAAATCATCGATGTGTCTTCATTAGTTTAATATTATGCATATAAAATAAATACTCTAAATTTTGATAAAAACTGCATGAACATCCATTGTGTAGTTTAGGAGATCGACGCGGCCACACAGAGAGACACTTTTCGTGTCTCTCTGAGACACGAAAAGTGACTTTGTTTTATACTATGCCTAAATACAGGTTGAGCGTTATCAGGCTGATTTTGAAGAACTTATTTCCAACATAGCAGGATCAGTCTCTAGCTGCTATCCCAGTAAATACTACTCAAAAGTAGACACATAGGTACCTCGAACTCAAAATCTACTTGATCTGGGCGGAGCAAGACATACATAAATCAAAGGCGACCTGTTCCCTTACGTCACGCGTGTCTGTTACAATCGTGGGTATACCGGCTATCGGAACTTCCCAATTAACGGAACAATAAATAATATTAGTTAGAATTACATGTAAGGTTTGGTTGCTCGTAATATAGAAATAGGCGTTGTTTTCATGACTTAGTAAAAGAGTCTTTCATCGTTTTAAAACAGCATCTAGAATCTTTGTAAGAACCTACGAATCCATATTCTAATATTATAAATTCGAAAGTAACTCTGTCTGTCTATGTTACCTTTTCACGCCTAAACCACTGAACGGATTTCGATAAAATTTGACAGAGAGATAGATTGCATTCCGGGGAAGGACATAGGATAGTTTTTATCGACATACCTTGCGGGTGAAGCCGTGGGCGGGAGCTAGTAAGTAATAAGAGAACCAGTAAGAAACAAAATGCGTTCGGCAATCCTTCGTTCTTTATTTCGGGGCCAACAAGCGTGATATTATGTCGTGTACCTACAGGAGGTGGAATTGTATATAACATCCACGTTTTACCAGTCTTACCAAGGGGTATCGTATTACCTAGTAATTAGGGTTGTGGAGGTCAGACAGGCAGACGCTCCATGTAAAATACTGGTATTCAGCTGCATCCGTTTAGACTGGTTTCAACATGTTCCATGGGTGGAGAGCCGGGCACAAATCCAGACGCTGAGCTGCTACTGAGAAGTTCCCGGACTTAATAACACTGATCGCCCCTGGATCGCACACAGGCTCTCTCAGCACCCGAAGAAGACATGTATTTTAAAAACCCAGCTAGTAGCCATGAACCCATGAATCACGACTCGCTCGAGCGAGTGGCCAGGACGCCCTCTATCTTTAATTGCCGTAAACACAGCTTTTTGGTTACACCATCGTTGAGATGATTTATATAGTTTTGTTACTATCACCAACAATGGATGTGAGCGGTGATTAACGAGACCATTGTTTTTGGTGATTTATGTCATTTTTACATAAACTATGCTATAGTTACGTGATTCGTAAGTTCATAACATGATGATTTGAGAAAAATATTATGGTTTCCTCTAATGAACTAATCGAAAATCATCAATAGAATTATCATCATTCTCCAGCTCTTATCCCAATTTATTTGGGGTCGGCGCAACATGTCTTTTTCTTCCATACCTACTTCTCTATTAGTCGTCATCTTGGTAGTCACCCCCTTTCTAACAATATCATCATTCACACAGTTTACCACCGCTTCTTTAATCTTCCCCTACTCTTATAGCCATCGACATTCATGCTCAAAACTTTCCTTACGACATTATCCTCATTCCTCCGTATTACACGTATTATTATTTACCCATACCATGACAACCGATTACATCAAAATAATATTACATAAAAAAATAGAATATTGCAAAATAATATTTCTGTTGAATTGATATCAATATCCTTCATTAAAACATGAGCACTTACAGTTTTGATTATCGACGAAATCAAATAACGTTCCACCAGCAGATTGAAAAGTGACCAAAAAACAACATTACCAAAAATAAATTGTTTTCTCACCAACTCAGTTGCCCAAGTATTTTTACGATGTGAATACCGTATCACCTTGGGGCTTATTAATTTTAATTTTAAACTGATACTAACCTACATACGTAACATTACCGCTGATTATCAACGAGGATTTGGCGACTATCCGATGATTTTCATACAAAATATAATGTTTGAGTAGTTATTTACACAATAAAAACATTTTACGAGTTTTAAATTGACGTTGAGAGGTAAAACAGAGATCCTTTCGACTTTTGACACGCTCAGATCTGACCTGATTTTTGCACGTTTCCATTTATTTGCGGGAATTTGTGTAAAAAGTGATTGTATTGCGTCAGTTATTGTGGCATTCTCTTTTTTGTTAGCTTATAAAGTACCTATTATTTATTTTTGTTTTTTTTAATAATCGTTTTTTTCACTAAATATTCTAACAGCTATAGTTTCAATTATGACATGACACCTATTTACCGAAGAGTGTTCCGAAATTATAGATTTTCTCAGATTTTCAGATGCGAAATCAAATTTCTTATTTTAAGTTACAGGGAAATAATGGTTGTTTTGATTACAAACCAATTTTTATTAGGAAAAGAAATCAACAATTTCCGGAGTAAAATGAAAACTCGCACAAACTCAGCTAACAGTCGCACGCGCATCAAATATCGATACAATTGCGCCACGTCGCGTTTACGATAATCGTCGGTGCGCGTGAAAGGAGAGCTGCGCACGCACATTATTTTTATAATGGCGCCCGCTAAGTGAGGGGACATCGTTCTACGAATTTAATTATTTAACTTATTGATATTGGTTACGATAAGTGTTTCTTGAAGGTTTGTTAACTTAGTTTATTTTAATGGTGTTAGTTTATGCTTGGTAAATAACAGCTGATATCCTATGCTTAGATGGCGGCTGCTACCAGGGTTAATACTTATTAAACTGTTCTTTGTCCCGTCCAGATAAAGTGTTCTAAAAGAGACACTTGTTTCAATATAGTCGTTTTATGAGCTGTTTTTGAAGAAGATAACTACTTTCTTAGTCATCGATTGTATAGATTAGATCTCATTTTCGTGAAAATAACTGCGGTGTTCCCCAAGGGACCATACTAGGGCCGCCTTTATTCTTGATATATGTTAATGACTTGCCTACTGTAACTTCCCACAATTGCATACTATACGCTGACGATACGACCCTCAGTATTATAAATGAAAATGACGACATTGTTGAGTACCAAAATGAAATAAACATGACATTGAATAAAATTATTACATGGCTTGAACACAATAATCTTCATATTAATATTAACAAAACAAAAATGATACAATTTCAGACATATAACAGTACGCGTCCACGGCTTAAAATACAATATGGAAATGAGACAATAGAAGAGGTCGAATACGCAAAATTCTTGGGGATAATAATTGACAAAAACTGTAACTGGAAATCTCATATTGATAATCTATGTAAGAAGATAGATAGATTTGTATTCGTTTTGTATAGACTAACACGTGTGGCTAGTGTTGATGCGGCACTATGTGCATACCACGGCTATGTCTCATCAATTTTGCGCTATGGCATTATAATGTGGGGTAATTCGGTTGAACTTAAAAGAGTGTTTCAAGCTCAGAAAAAATGCGTGCGCTCAATTTGTGGAGCGCACCCACTGGACAGTTGTGTTCCATTATTTAAAAAACTTAAAATACTGCCACTTCCAGCATTATACATATTTGAAATTTGTGCCTTTGTACACCAAAACAGACATGAATTTGACTTGTTTAATGATGTTGTATCCAGACCCAGCCGCAAAGTGCATATGCTTAATGTTCCTAGGCGTAGAATTAAATTGTTTTCTAATAATGTATACTGCATGTCCATTACTGTTTATAACAAATTACCTGATGGCTTCAAAACTCTCAGCCTCAGGACATTTAAATGTAAATTATTTAACTTTCTCTTAAGCAAATGCTATTACTCGACTAAAGATTTTATGAATGAAAAATTAACCTAAATATTTGACATTATTGGCTAGAAATCATATTTTATCTCCTTGACGTTATTTAATTTTGACTTATATAATTAATCTCTTTTACAACTATTGTTCAATATATTTATTTTATTTGTAATCCTAATTCTAATGATTGTAATTTAATTTTAATGTAATGATGACCCATAATTTCACAAACCATATTTGTACGCCGGAAACGGCAGAATATTATGATCGTAATACATAATGCAGGCTAAATGCACATAACAACTTTGTACAATATTCTGACAAATAAATGCTTTCTATTCTATTCTATTCTAGATGTCAAGTAAAGGGTCTTTACAAAAAAATAACGATCAAGTGCGAGTCGGACTCGCGCACAAAGGGCTCCGTACAAAGTAGGTATGTAAATAGTTTTATTTTTTTTGTAACAAATTTAAGGTTTTTGGATTTTTTCCTTTACTTGTGCTACTGTGACATTGCTTTTTGCCAAATTTCATGATTTTAGGTCAACGGGAAGTACCCTATAGGTTTTGATTTCGTAACATAAACGCCCGTATCTGTTGATTGTTGACTTAGAAGTTTGATTTTTTCACTGTTTCAAGGGATTGCAGCCTTGAGTATTTGATATTAATTTGAACTTGATAACTCCACGTGTTCCTGAGAAAAAGGGTCTTAGCTGACGGTCTCGCAGACAGACAACAAAGTGATCTCATAAGGGTTGCGTTTTTCCTGTTAAGGTAATCATCTGCCTAGCCTTTTCCCAACTATGTTGGGATCGGCTTCCAGCCTAACCGGATGCAGCTGAATACCTGTATTTTACATTGAGTGACTGCCTATATGACATCCACAACGAAGTTACTTGGTAATACGATACCCCTTGGTAAGACTGGTTGTCAGAATTTCGGGCTTGTGACTACCCGTAACGACTGTCAAAGATACACGAATGACAGCCGGGTCCAACGGCTTAACTTGCTTTCCGAGACACGGAGGGGCTCGGTATGTAAAAATGGTCACCAATCAACAGACCAACCGCGACAAGCGTAGCTTAACCTGATCGATTGACCTGTGCGGCTGTTATTATTTAGCCACGGGCCCCTCCTTCTCCTCGTACGGAACCCTAAAAAGTACAAAATTCATCAAGCTCTCCAATTTTGAGAATACAGCCGGTAGATTCTGTAAATATCTCACCGTGAAAACTTAGGTGAAGCGAGCTGTCATTCCACCTGATGTTAGAGATTGACACTATTGACAACTCACACCTAAGTTCTCACGATGAGATTGATAAAGAATAGCTCGGCTGATCATCGTGACGATGGTAAATTAGATACAGTCAGCCCGAAAGCAGAATTTGAAGAATCAACTTCTGAATACTGATGTAAGAACTTATGTACAGACTCCAGCACATCAAGCTACTACAATCTATCAAATTTCTTTAATAGATTTTCAACTTTATCGCTAAAGCATAAGGTTCAAAGTTGATTAGGAATATTTGACAGTTTCTGGTAGCTTTATGTGCTGGCGTCTCTACAACTTTGTATCAACAATCAAATGGCATCGCAAAAACCGTACACTCCAAAAAAACCGTATCCAGCAATATATCGCTACTGATTACGTTTTTATTAATCGTAAATTCAGCAAGATATATTCACGACTCATCCACGAGGGTACTAACTTTATTCCTAAATTGCAATTTATGATCGAAGCGTTAACTGCAGATCGCATCGTAAAACTCTGTCACTTTCGGGAAAATAATCAAAATACTATAAAAGGTTGTCGAAATGAAATTATTTGTAACTGTTCCGCTCCAGAGAGATAATTAGTTCAAAACTGTAATAAGTATACACGATAATAAATATTTACTTAATTGTATCGGACGTAATTATCAGCTCAAAGACAACCCGCGTGGGAAATCAATATCACATGCATCTACTTTTTACTAGGTACCTAGCCAGTAGCTAGGCTAGGCTAGGCTTCTTCTGGGTACGCGGTGATTTCCTTCTGCGAAACGGTCATCACGCAGAAGGAGGCTGCGGAAAGGGAGAGGGAGATCTCGTCCACTCACCCTGCCCACAGCAGGCGCACCGGGCGTCGGCGGAGGGCGGACAACGCCCTCTTCCAGCCCCCCTAAATGGGTCCAGGGGCGACGGACTCGGGGACGTCCGCCGCCCCCCACACATCAGGACCCGAGGTGGCGGCGCGTAGTGTTCCACGCGCGCCCCTCTTAGACGTCACGGGGGGAGTCAAACACCTCACTCCCCCCCCTGACCCGACGAGGCCCGCAGTTGCGGGCCGGCACCAGCCGGGGGTTGCGGAAGGATCGTACGTTCCCGCGACCCCTGGCGTAGGTGTGAGTTGGAACACCGGGGTGGTTTTTAGTCAGTAAGAGTCTGACAGACCCCGTCGCCCGCCCCAGGGCGGCGGACATCCATGAGGATTTTCTACACCGGAACAAAAAAAAAAAGGCTTCTTCTGGGTAAGCTCACTCCATCGTCGAATTTGTCTCTGTCACCTCTGGCCTAGACTAGAGTCAAGAGCAAACCAATTTACAAAAAAAAAAACCTACCTAGTTAAAAATATAATTACATCATCAGCACTGCTGGAGCAACTGCTGGTGCTGCAGCTGCTGGACATAGGTTTCTCCTATTGCACGCCATTGTATTCGACAACTCTCATCCAGCTGCTACCAGCCATCCTGGAAAGATCGTCGCTCCTAACCTGAGGGCGTCCTACCTGGGCCAGCGGGATTGTCCGAAAGGGTTACCGCTGGCCCGGAACATCAAGGGCTAAGGAAGGAACACGGGTGGGTTTTAGTCAGTAAGAGTCTGACACTCCCTTCCGCTCCAACCAGAGCGGGAGGAGTCATTTGATGATTTCCCGTCCAAAAAAAAAAAATAAAGAAAAGGGCGTCCTACCTTGCGTTTGCGGAGTTGCGGTCTTCACTCAAGAACACGTCTCCCCCAACGGTCATCGGTTCTATGGCTAATATGGCCGGCCCATTGCCACTTCAGCTTGTTTATTCTATGAGTTATGTCGAAAACTTTGGTTCTCTGCCGGAAAAAATCATTACAAATATAGGTACTTCATTATGCTAGATGAAGACAAGTCCAAGACTATTAGTTATGCTTATTTTATGAAAATGGACAGAAGTAACGCCACGTCTTAGCTTGAAATATAAACTGATGAAACTGCTGAAACTCTCCAACACATCCAATATTCCTCGATTTATCTTAGATTTAAGAGAAACAATTGTATCGTTATCATAGTCATGACAACTGTATGTACGTCTTTAAGTAGTAGACAGTGCAGTGAACACTCAACCTCACAAAAGTGTTCCAAAAAAGAAATTTATAAATGAAGCCAGAACCACACAAGGTGA
The DNA here is from genome assembly GCA_916614155.1 of Mesoligia furuncula. Classification (NCBI taxonomy): domain Eukaryota; kingdom Metazoa; phylum Arthropoda; class Insecta; order Lepidoptera; family Noctuidae; genus Mesoligia; species Mesoligia furuncula. Next base: position 28,099,788 of record OU744803.1, read on the forward strand.
ATAGACTTTGTGTCAAGCCAAGACATCACTGTCACATTTTTCTCCAAACACTTTTTATACTTCAACAAATCAACACCCTATTAATAAATCTATCCAATTTCCTAATATTTACAAAACGTAATCATAAGTCCCTGATAACGATGATCATCCCGTTCAAACAGGCACCTGTCATGGCCGCCTGTCAAATGGGACTTATCTCTTATCAACTGCTGCATTTCTTTACGGATCAGTGTGACATGTTTAACTTTGTTGCGATGAGATGATGTTTATGGTGAGGTAGGTGGCTATGGGCATGGTTTTGTTGTGATTCTAGCACAATCTGAAGGATTTCGAAGGAAATATGGCCATCCTAATCATTGATGTTGAAAAATTTGTCTGCTCGACAACGTAAATAACGCAATGGATATTTTTGAACTGTTAAAATGAATTCTATTGGCATTGCAAGTGTATGACGCAATTAATCCCGCTGTTTCTAAAATATAGAGGAGGGAAGTCCTCCGGATTGTTCCTCTACGAAACTGTAGTCAGATGACAGCCAGATGGTCTAATATCGGATGACATACCTGGCATACAATTTTTATAAGTTCTATTTTAAGATTATACAGGGTTATTGGTAAAACATTAACAACCTCTTAAGAGGTCATTATGAACAACTTTTACAATGGGACCAAAACTGAAATCGCGAAAAAAAATCGGCTGTTCCCTACATTTTGACGAATTATACAAACATAAATGTAGGAAAAAGCTGATTTTGTTTTTCGCGATTTCAGATTTTGTCCAATAATAAAAGTTGTTCACAATGACGAGTTCAATGACCTCTTAAAAGGTTGTTAATATTTTACCAATAACCCTGTATATGAGGAAAACCATAACCGCTATAGCATCATTCTGAATTTATTTTTTGTCGTGTTTATAACCATCAACTTATTAATCTTACTAGCTTCTTGCTAGCAGTAATGTTTATTGAATCCAATTAATAATATGAATCGCCCATTAAAAGTTCATATACAGACGCCAGCACATCAAGCTACCCGAAACTGTCAAATTTTCCCAAACAACTTTGAACCTTATGCTTTAACGATAGATTTGAAGATCTATTAGGTATAGAAATTTGACAGGTTTGCAGTAGCTTGATGTGCTAGCGTCTGTACATAGATGATTTTTGAAAATAGTTTTTTAAACTTCTTGCTTTACCTTTTAACTGTTTGATGTTTTGTTACATCGAAAGGTTCGCTAAAGTATTAGGTACCCAATGAAATACTAATGATAGCCATGCAATTTGAGAGATTAGAGAAAATTGATATTTAGTGACGAATTCTGGGAAATTTAAAAATTAATAAGAAAAATGTTTTTTCTCGATTTCCATGCATTTTCGCCAAGGCTTTATGGGGTGCTTAAGTATTGCAAATGGGTCACACATGGGAAAAAACACACAAATACATGAAATTTCTCAAATTACAGAACCCATTAACTTGAATCGTACTTCAATTCAATTTGAAGAGCTTACTGGTCTTGTATTACAAAGTCACGATAATGTTTGGTCTACCAGTCCTATCGACGGATCATTGATGACGGAAAATCACAAGAAGGACACCTGATATAGATCTGTTATGGATTAAAAATGGATTAACCCGCGATAACACTTCACTTTTAAATCCTGTTAGTTACGCATAATCGATAAATATAAAGGACATTGTAAACCAGGATCTTATACTGATGTTGCAGTCACGGATCTAAAACTCCAGTTATTAAAAAACTGCATAAAAATAATAGCTATATCGCTCATTAACTTCATTGTAATTTAAACTTGTATTGCTGTTGAAGTAATTATTAATATGAAAATGTATTAATAACTGACTAAGACGAAAAGGAAGGTCATGTTTTGTCAAAATTACTGAAAATAATTTAAGATGCTTCTTCTTCATTCTATTTCTTATTGTTCCAGTATATGCTATGCTAGTCTTCTGGGCACTTTTCCGGATGACAGCGCTGCGGACGATGATTCGACCCTTATGTGTCCTTTTGTCTTTGTATTTATTTGTCTAGTTAGTCATTTAATTTAGTTCCTACCTAAGTGTTTATAGATAGTTATCTTCAAGTATTGAATAGCATGTGCATGTTCTCATAAATTAAAGAAATAGGCCTACCGACATTTATCTATATATTATACTTATATCTTTAACTTCTTCAAGCACCATTACTTTCATCAAAATCAGCCTTATAAACTTTATCTTGATCCAAATCAGCTCATACCGTTCAAAATATATATTCACAGCTCTTCATACTTAAATTGAAGACACTAACTTCACCCCATCAAAGAACACATCTAAAAACAAAAAGGAATCATATCTACATTGTTATCAAAGTTTACTGTTGGTTCTACCATAAAAATATAACGAACAAGCTTTGATGCGCGGCGATTCTGAATAATACCCATCCTTTATTTTTTGTTAAAGGCAACGCTGAAACGACCGATGGACACTGTTTTCCATTTATTGCTAGGGTACATGGAGGTACAAATCCGAGTCTGGTCTGGACTTAATTTATAGTTTTTGTTGAAAGTGAACATGAAAATTCTCCCCTTTAGCCGTTTTAATGTTAATGAAGATTTTCAGTAGCTATACCTATCTTTTTTTTTGACCTTCATCTAAAGACGAAGGAGATTGCATTCAGGATTCGGCTGGTGGCGACCGCGTACCGGAAGACGTGACGTTGGAAGTCCTACAAGGTGGACCCATGATCTGGTGAAGGTCGCAGGAAACCTTTGGATGCGTGAGTCGCGGAACAGGTCGAAGTGGCGGTGCTTAGGGGAGGCCGTGGCAGTGAACGTCTTTCGGCTGAAATGATGATAAAGATAATTCAAAAGTAGGTATGCCAACATAACTGTTAAGTTGGTATCGGTATCCATCTATGATCGATGTATTCTGAAAGATCTTCGGATACACGACTCCATTTCTATTTGATTTTTGCTGAGTTGATGCGACGGTCAACACCAACAATAAACTGCCTCCTCCAAAAAAACCCGCTCTTCACTCCGATCGTATCAGAACTTTCTTCGGCCACCCTTCACGCGTTGATGACCACTTTAGACACAATAAAAGCATATATTATTATAATAAAAACATGTATTACAATAAAAACGGCGACGGACATTCGCAGTACGACGTACAATTCACAAAACTTGTAAAAGTTTACTACCTCGTCACTTTATCGTGTTCTGGAACCTTTGGAGGTCAATCTTTGGATCGCCGGTAGAGGAAGTATAGTCGTAAAGATGGTATTATATTATTTTTAAATGTTCTTCGAAAAATCGTGATTCGGTAGTTTTAAGGTACAGAATTCAGAGACGGATTCGTGGAAATATGGAGGTTCTAAGTTAACTGTATTTGGATTGTTTTCATTCTGATTTTTGTAGGTTCTTTTTGGGGTTACGAAATATTATACAATGTTCTTTTTTATGTAAGTAGGGCCTACATAATATTCTTCGAACTTGCGGTTTTCAAGGAGGCCCATTTCCAACCGTGACTTTACGTAAAAAAGCCGTTCATTCATTATTATTATAGTCCTTCCAATGTCCTTCCTTAGGCAAGGACATTGGAAGTCTTACATATTAACAGTTCTTTTTATTGTTTATTTTAGATTAGCCATTATTGTCCCACTGCTGGGCAAAGGCCTACTCTCCTTTCACCTGTTTCTAAAATTCGTCGTCGTCGTCGTTTCAGCCGATTGACGTCCACTGCTGGACATAGGCCTCCCCCAATTTTGGGAGGGTTTGCCATAATCGCCACGCTTGGCAGGCGGGTTGGCGATCGCAGTATGGTATGATGGTGGAATACATAGAGAACGCTGCTGCCCATTCTCCGGTACGATCCTTAGTCGCCTTTTACGACACCCACGGGAAGTAAGGGGTGGTGGTATTCTTTAAGTCCGGCACCACACAGACGTTTCTAAAATTACTTGAAACAAAATATGATTTCAGTAGAAATGATGATGATGAAATCAAATTCACCAACCTCTGTGCCAATTTTTTGTGTCATTTCAACGGTTTATATCAATTGTGAAGCAAATATTTAAGGTAAAAGCGCAGTGGTAGACCGCGAAATTCTAATTTTCTTACGTTTTTTCAATTTGCAGGTCAGTGTCAGGCTGTATCTTGATCAAAATATGATTCGCGCCTATAAAAGATATGTATTTACAGAATTATAGTCTTATCTCCTTAAGTTAGATATGTTCTATAAGCACTTTTTCATAAGAGATTTGTTCATATGGAACATCTAATCTAACTTAGAAAGATGTATTAATGATTCTAATGATTATATTTCTGTAAATACGTACCTGATAAAGTCGCGAATCATATTTTGATCAAGATACAACCTGACACTGGACCTGCAAATTGCAAAAAACGTAAGAAAAAATTGAATTTCGCAGTCTACCACTGCGCATTCACCTTAATTATGTTAGTTAACTTTTAGTCCTATAGATCGTTCCATAATTTAAAAAGTTTTCTAATTTTTTAGTTTCAAGATGGACACGAAAAATGCAAAACGCTTTATGTAAAGCATCGTAAAAAGTTTCTTCAGAATATATGTCACATCTATAAACACGCCATTAAACACAAAAGTAGCTAAAGAAAAAAGGGTCAGCACAGGCATCGGTGGACACAACAAATCATAAGGAGTAGCCCTCAAACAAATGTGTGAAATATGAACAGAGGCTCCTTTATCACGGCCACCCAAAACATACTTGTTGTGGGCCAAGTGAAAATGTTAGTTATTAGACGTTAGGAGTTCTTGGGAGCTTTGTGCAACTGAAAAAAAAGGAAAATTGTTGCGTTGGAGCTCATATTCTTCTTTTTTTGACGTCTGAAAATGTTGCCACGGCTCTCCGTATTCTCATAACATTGTCGAAGATCTGATTACAGCATTTGATTTGCTGAATAAATTGTGTCTTTTTTTAGGCTAGTTCACGTTTGTAATTTTAGGTTTAACGTGTTCACGTACCTAAGTACCTACTATTTAATTGCAAACCCTTAGAAGAAAATAGATCAGAGCAATGGTGCTTTCAATTAGGTAAGTATTACAGTAATATTAGTTATTCTGTGGTATTAGTAAGTATTTTTTAAGTAATTTCTTAAATAAATCAATCAACTTATTAGCCTCGCTATTTTTAACTGTTGGAGTACGTACGTTGGCTACGTATTTTATAAAAATTAAATTACGTAGGTGATGATTTCAGTCGTCCTGTTAACATCTGGAGCTATAGCAACACTGTCCTTCGGATTTTTACCCTAAAACTTTCCAGATTCTACCTAGCAGGAGGTCTTTTATCCGCCAGATATCCAAAAAAAAAGACCTCCTAATCGCCGCCCACTCGTATTTCACGCCATATTCTCAAGTTCACGTAAGAGGTTATTTATAGGCGCAGGCGGCCGTGTCCAAAAAGCTTAGTTGTGTCAAAAGTTGAGCGTTAAATCATTGGCCACTATCTGGACACTGCAGGCCGGACTGTGGCCACTAGTGTTCGGTGTGTGTCCATTGTTGCACGGCGTGCGGTTTGACGTGTCGGATTGATAGGGCTCCGCAAAAGTGGAACGTCGGATTTTTAGTCGGAGTTAGTCCTGTATTCGTTTATTTTTCAATACGGTTCGCCACTTTTCATGCATGCTATTATAGGCGAATTGAAAAACAAAGCGTTTTTTGGGTTAGGCACCTTCCCCGATAATTATGGTGCAATGATTCCGTTTCATTAATGTCTGCAAAATAAGGTACATGCACGTCAACCTACCAAATTTCCCCAATCAACTTTGAACCTTATGCTTTAGCCATAAAGTTGAAAATCTATTAAATAAATTTGACAGATTGTAGTAGGTTGATGTGCTGGCTTCTGTACCTGCCTATATGGTGCAATACACGTGATTTTAATTTTGTAATAAAATAAGTGGCTCTTACTGGTTGGCAAACTAAAATCTCCTTTATTAGCAAATTGTAATAAATTATTTTTAGTTTTAAACAAAAATAATTAAATTTAAATAATTGCATCCCTAAAAAATCTCTTTCAACCTCCTTAAAAAAAAAACTCAAAAGAACACATATCAAAGGAAACGAGACCAAAGTGTATGTGACACTAACACTACACGTTACAAGTAGAAAAATGTTAACAAACCCGTATTATATCATAATCGTGTCGTGTGCCAATGGAAACAGTGCCAAGCTAAGTGATCCGACACAAAATGAAATATGATGACACTTCCACACATTACAATACGAATTTTTCGTGTAAATGAAAAAAATAAGCGAGTTTTTTTGGCCAGTAGGTAGTCCAGATAGAGTGCTTTCGTGTATGGGCTTCCGACTTAGATTAGTCTGATTAGTATTTAGACCCGAAGAGTAGGTCAAAAGCAGATGAAAGGGTGGTATGGAAACTTCTCCACCAACCCGCACTGGGCCTGCGTGGTGGATTATGACCTACGGGCTCTTACAGGGAGGAGGCCTGTGTCCCGGCACTGGGAACACGTGCATGTGCTATGTATGTGTCACTTGTTTTCGAATTTTATATTCTAGAACAACCTCCTCACGATATTTTCCTTCACAGTTTTGAGAGTAGTGGTGATGAAGTAATGTAGGTACACAAATTAAAGTGCCTGCTTGGGTGTGAAAACTACAACTCGGTAAGTTGCGGCTATTACAACTGGGTCACCACTGCTCGTCAGGGACACGACCTTCAGTAATGAAGTACGCGACCAAGAAGAGAGAGAGTCCATCATCTTATGGTTTATCCCATTATGATCTTTGACATTTCACAATTTAGTATAATCTACGACACAAAAACCTCATTCATGTAACATCAATATTTCAATTAAGCATCGCCGATAACCGGCACACAGGTTAATGAGATTACGCCATTATTATTTATTGTTAATTGTTATTATAAAGTGCTGCCTAGCAATTTACTAGCGCAGATTCCGATCGATTTGTATTAGTATCGAGTTATTTGATGGTGTGTTGTATGGAATTAGGTGCAGCCTTCTTGTGATGGGTAATGCGGAATTGTTGGTTAAGATTACGATCTGAGGGCATGGAATTAGCAGTGTCGAGTTTAAGTTATAATTGATTCGTGTTTGGGAGTACCGGAGGACGTAGCGGTGGAAGGCCTCCCACATGGTAGACCGATGACCTTGTGACAACCGCAGGATTCGGCTGGATGCGGGAAGCACAGATCCGGTTGAAGTGGAGGTGCTTGAGGAGGTAGTCCAGCAGTGGACGTCTTTCGGCTGAAATGATGATGATGAGTGTTTGGGAGTAATTTGCACGATAGCAAAGAACTTACCTTGATTGTACCTAGAACTTGATCATAACGCAGTCCTACGGCTCTAAGCACGACATCCATACTTTCGCACGAAGTTATGGGCATTTCCTAATCTGTATCACCTCCGGACATAAGATTAGTTGTGAGTCCGGGCTCATCTTCGTTGACGGACTTAGATAGTAGGGCCCCTGTACCTGCACCAGCACGTATCTAGTTTTAGTCTTGTGACAATGTTCTATTAAATACTTGGAATCTTAAAAATAAGAAAACAATTTTAAGTATTCCATATCATACATGGGTATCGTCAAAATCAATTGCAAACTATTCATTGTTCTTATATAGAAAGCTGCTGCTTATTACTTTTTTTATTACGTACCTACCTACTTTTCTTCAATTATTTTAGTATAAAAGTAGCTACTTAAATGATGTGATGAAACCATTCAAGTCGAATTGTCCATAGTTATTATTAGTGGTATGTCATCTGTAAATCATGTTCGTCTACGTCCGTCTTACACTTCAAAGACTTTCATTCCTGTGCTTCTTTCCCGTTTCATGTAAATAATTGGGTGAATATATCATTGTTAGAGAATTATTTAAGCTGGGATAGCAGTATCCCCTTGTTAGCGAAACATTTGACAATGTGGTGATATTGGGATTCTTTGAAGTGCTCTTTTTCATCCATAGCAGCATTTACCGATTGACTGTGAGTACTTCAGCAAAATCATCCTATAATGTTCGCACTGCTGGGACACAGGCCCACATGGCCATGGCATATGGCCCAGGCCAGCACTTTTATACAGGCCTCCACTCTGCGAGAGGGAGTGGGCTGTAATCTACCACATGGGCCCTCTACGGGTTGATAGATGTCACATGTCTTCGAATTTTTGGTTCTAGGACATGCCGATCCCATGATGATCCTCACGATGTTTTCCTTCACCGTTTTAAGAGCCTATAGTGATGAAAGCAAAGGTAATGAAACAATTTACTCAAAGTAAAGTGCCGGTCTGGGTTCGAACTGGGTTACCACTGGACTTACCGGGTGAGTACTTATTACTAGATAATGTAACTAACCACATCTAGTGCACTAGTATTATCTGCTGCATGAAATTTTCGTAAAAATTACTCCTTTCTCTCATGAATAAAACTTGTACAGACTCTAGGCTACTAACAACTGATAAAATTAAAATCAAAAGTCATTTATTCAAACTAGGCTGAGAATCGATACTCTTTAAACGTCAAAATATCATAAGACAGACCCTCACCATTTCCTAGTGCAAGAACAAGAAGTGGCGCAGCAGACTCCCCAGCAGCACAGCTGTCAGTTCAGTTAGAAGAACTTGATTCTATACAATAGTAAGTAATTAACATTACGAAAAAATTGATACAATTATTTGCCTAAGGTCAGCTAGCACACGCCAATATACCAACAAAACATATAGTTAGATTTATATTCCTAATAGAAAAACCAATAACACATTGCCAGACCTGGGGGTCGATTACAGGACCATGCGCTTAGAAATTGCACTCCGGACGATACTAAACCAAGGCACTTTCTTTACCTAATACTAGCTCCGAAACCACACCTAAAATCAAAATATTTTATTTCACATAAACCTACATGGGCACCTATGAAACGTCAGAAGCTAGGTGCACGGTTCCAATTGGTCGTTTCCTATGGAGAAGAGCCGGCAAGAAACTCCACGGCAAATAATTGGCTTTTACCTACAATATTTTCAAATTACAGTAGGTAGGTATGGGAGGACAGCGTAGACCTGTCAACAAGTCATCTGCCTAGCCTTTTCCCAATTATGTTGCGGTCGGCTTTCAGTCTAACCGGATGCACCTGAATACCAGTATTTTACATGGAGCAACTGCCTATCTGACCTCCACAACCCAGCTACACCCCTTGGTAAGACTGGTTGTCAGACTTTCGGGCTTCTGACTACCCGTAACGACTGTTAAAGATCTACGAATGACAGCCGGGACCAACGGTTTAACGTGCTTTCCGAGGCACGGAGGGGTCTCGGTAAGTAAAGATGGTCACCCATCCACAGACCAACCGTGGCAAAGATTAATAAAATATAAAAACCTATTCAAACCAAACTATATAATTGCGATTACGACCACCTAAGAATGAATAAGCCAAAATTCCTTCATACTAAATACATATTGTGCAGCAGCGTATTTGCCTGTCTAATTTTATCATCACAGGATAAATGACATCCATACATCAACAGACAGACGGACTCTCCCATCAATGTGACACGTGCGTTTGTCTCTGTCTGCGTTTCTACGGAACTAATTCTAATAGCCGTGTGTGTTACCGAAATAATTTGAGAGGTATGAATGTGATTATTAAAGTAGTGTAGTCTGATTTCAGGGTAGAGGAGAAACACGCAAGCGTTACAGGCTGTTAGTCTGCATCATCCCACAGCTGGGCAACGTCTCCCAATGACCTCCAGCTCTGTCTCATTTTATGTATTCCGATTTTTTTATGAAAATAGATGCCATGTAGCTTTACTAGTCGATTTAAGGTAATCATTTCACATTAGGTAAGTTTATATTACAAAATCAGCCTATAACGTTCCCATTGCTGAGCACAGGCCTCCTCTCGGTGAGAGGGAGTGGGCATCCACCACGCGTGCCCAGTGTGGGTTGGAAGATGCCACATGTCTTAAATTTTTTGGTTCTAGGACATGCCGGTTCCCTCGCGATCACCGTTTTGAGAGTAGTGGTGATGAAATTGTTTACATAAAGTAAAGAGCTACCCTGGGTTCGAACCCACGATCTAGAAGTCGTAAGTCAGGCCATTACTACTGGGCCACCACTGGTCTCACTGTTTAAAATTGACTTGTGTAAAATATTATGCCCACATTGTTTTTAAAGTTCCCCGGGAATTTAAGTTGAAAGATGTTTTTAACTGTCAAACTGAAATTTTAATTTTTACATTTTTTGTTGATATTTAGATTATTTCGTTCACGAAGCATTTAAGGTCACATTTACTGCTGGTGAGTGTGTGTTGTCTGTGTGGTGCCGGACTTAAAGAATTGCACCACCCCTTACTTCCCGTGGGTGTCGTAAAAGGCGACTAAGGGTCTTACCGGAGAATGGGCAGCAGCGTTCTCTATCTATTCCACCATCATACCATACTGCGATCGCCAACCCGCCTGCCAAGCGTGGCGATTATGGCAAACCCCCCCCCCCCCCAAAATTGGGGGAGGCCTGTGTCCAGCAGTGGACGTCTACCGGCTGAAACGACGAGTGTGTGTAGGTACTTACAGGTACTATGGTAAGAAACGCGAATTTTTCTTCTTTTCTTCAAGGTGTTTTGCACCTTGCACATTACTAATATGCCTGCTTACAGCTGTCACTAAGCTCAATATGCTTGTGATAGGAGGAGTATATTAAGAGCTGGTTTACGTCCATTGTCTTGTGTGTTGGATTGGAACACGAAACGTCTAACTGGCAAGTCTCGCAAACTAGCCTAATGGCCTTCTTTATACGCTAACTAGCTTCCGCCCGCGGATTCGCCCGCGTGGTACGTCGATAAAAACTATCCTGTCCTTCCCCGGGATGCCATCTATCTCTCTGCCAAATTTTATCGAAATCTGTTTTGTGGTTTAGGCGTGAAAAGGTAACATACAGACAGACAGAGTTACTTTCGAATTTATAATATTAGTATGGATAGTTCACAATGTCAAAAGAGGGCTATATTTTAATTCATCTCCTTATAGCATCTCGATAGAGCTTCTAAATTCAATATCTGCTCGTAAAAACTTTATTATACATAAACTAATTCGTGGCAAGTGTCATTAAAAATTTAATCAGCTGCTGAAAACAGAAAATCAACTAGAAAGGCACCTGCCATAAAGTGCCATACAGGGGGTCGCGCAGCCTGTTACCTTGGATTTAGTACATTATTCTGAACCTAAACAAAGTACAGACGCCAGCACATGGAGCTACCCGAAACTGTAAAATTTTCCCAATCAACTTTGAACCTTATGTATTAGCGATAAAGCTGGAAATCTATTAAAGAAATTTGACAGATTATAGTAGCTTAATGTGCTGGCGTCTGAACTATAAATTTAACAACAAATACACACACCACAAGTACAGCAAAGATTGCGCAGAGATTGGAACAGCAATTTTTTTTTAATAACCGACGAAAAATTTCAAAGCCTTTGTGTTCATCGGCTATTAAAAAAAAAATTGCGGTTCCAAAGGAGAATGACCAAAAGTCGTACCAAAAAGTCTCATGCATCAAGATCAAAATGTTGTAGTAATTATTTTCATAATTTTTTACGATATAACGCGTCGGGGATTTGATTTTTATAATAATAATATAATAATAATAATAATCATTTTATTTCGGACAACTATAAGATCCATAACTTGTTAGTAACAGTTTTGTACTTAAAATACTATTGTTAGTAACTTAAACTAAAGACGAAAAAGTACGAAGACCATCCAACACTCGACACCCAGAAACTATGGAACAAGTCTTCGCACAAATTGCCTTATTATGGCGGAGGAAGTATCTGTCGCCACAGCCTTCAGGATGCTATTGCGACTGCCTCTTATTCTGCTCAGGAGTGAGGCCGTTTTTTTGCGGATGATGGCATGAAATCCGTCGGTATGGGCTACCGCGAACATTTCTGAGGCACTGCAAAAACGAGGCAGTCGCAACAGCATTCTAAAAACATTATTATATTGGACGCGCAGGACATCCAGCGACCTTTTCGTATAGTTGACCCAAAGACTACCGGTGTAAAAACTCTGACAATAGGCTTTAAAAAGCGTAATCTTTACTTGGTCTGTACACCGAGCAAATCTTCGTGCCAACATATTACCCCTGACCGCTAGAGCCCTGCGCTCCCTCTCAATGTCACTATGATCACTGAGGTCGTCGGTAAGAAAATGCCCAAGATATTTAAACTTTGTGACTCTACGTATTGGCGTACCGTTTATGACAAGTTCGAGGGCATTCTCCCGGCGCTTACCAGCGACCCCAAAGACCATGTATTCACATTTTCTGGCATTATAGACCAGTCCATGTGCGGCAGCGTAGGTCTCACATACTTTGAGCAGCTCCACGATCGCCCCCGGCGACGGGCCCAGCAGCACCATGTCGTCCGCATAACTGATGTTGTTACAATTAACACCATTTACCCTGCATCCGACACGAATGCTGCTGAGCTCGGCAATGAGGTCATTGACATATAGATTGAAGAGCCGGGGAGACGACAAACCACCCTGCCTCACCCCGCACTCCAACCCATATGATTCCGAAAGCGCATTAGACCATCTAACATGGTTCGTCTGGTTACGATACCAAAACTGCAATACACTGAGCAGTTCCGCCGGTATACCCCTACTCCTCAACTTACTCCAAAGCACATCGTAAGAAACGAGATCGAAAGCCTTGGAGAGATCAAGGAAGCAGGCGTACACCGGCGTCTTACGGTCAGTGTAGTATTTGACAGTATGCTTGACACCCATGATAGCACTTTCGGTAGAGAGTCCAGGACAAAACCCAAACTGTGCATCGTGCAACTTTATATATTTTGCCAAATAAGAGTCAAGCATACTGTCCAACACCTTAGCCGCGACAGTGGCAAGAGAGATCGGGCGATAATTACCTATGTCCGAGATGTCTCCTGTCCTATTCTTCACGATGGGTACAACAATGGTCTTTGTTAAGTCTGCCGGTAAATACGAATGGCTGAGACACATCGTATAGAACAAGGACAGGACCCTCGGCATATGCATACCCGCATATTTAAGATGTTCTATGCTAAGCCCATCATGCCCAGGGGATTTGCCCCTACTCATACTATTTATCACCGACCTTACTTGCTTCGTGGTGAAGCGCAGTAGCGGCTCCCCCCGTTCATGAGACACAAAGCCGATTCCCGACACAGAGGGACCAAGTGGAGACTTTACGGTGAAATGTTTCCTAAACAGATTAGCAATGTCCCCATGATCAGTAACCCCTCCAACATCCGCCGCGAGACCAGGCTTAGCCTCCAACTTACCTGTAGACTTCCAAAACGCACAGAAATTGTTATTAGCTCGTTGTTCTGCTAATACGTCCATCTTTTTGAATAGGGAATTTAATTTAAAGTAAAAAAGTGTTGATGTTGTTTTATTCCCTTTACATGACGTTCCGTTTCGAATGATATGATATGACCTTGAATTTTGAAAATGCTATGATGTCTATCCAAAAAACATGTAAAAAATTACACTTTGTCGATTCTACATTAATTAAAAATAACTAGATGAGATAGAAAGAGAATAGGCGGTTTTTATAGCAATAATGGCCGTTTGTGTCAAACAAAATAAAGTACCTAGTTTTTAGGTTATTTAGATTTTTTTTTATATCTCCGAAACCCGGGTTTTGTTTACAAAAATAACTTTTGTAGGAGTTAATATGATAAGTATAATCTACAAAAAACAAAGTTTGACTTTGATGCAGCATGGTACGGGATTCTATACATCCATAAGCATTGTCATATATCTTTTGACCGCGTAGGTATTGCACTTTTCTGTGAAACGTGAATGAGACAAACAATTTCTACGCTAGGAGAGGTCTATAATCATGCACATAATTCATGGTTACAGTTTCAACGTCTATGTATACAAACCTGCTGTGTAATAAAAACGTAGATCACATTTCTCCCTCACACATTTCGATCCAATCTAACAAGTAAAACACCATTTCCAGCAGATCAGCAAGTAAATAAAAACAGTCAAGTTATGTGACACGTTCCTGATCGCGCCTACGATCCGTCGCTCCGCGCTCGTCGTGCGACCAACGTGTGGGTTTCTTTAATTTATTCCCGTGTGTTTAACACTCGTTACTCGTAAAGTGAACTGGTTAGATATAGGAATTGTGGCTTTATTGTCGATATATTGGGTCAGACTTGTTAGTCTAAGCTTGACCGCTGTTGTTGAAGACTTTGAAACATGTTGTTCCTTTCTTGGGAAAAAGCATGAAAACTTCTTATTTTGTAAAAAATGTTGTCATGGGTGTGAACTCGTCTGAATGCCCATTAACTCTTAATATTAGGCGCGGGCCTGTGAACGGAGAGTAATGAGTAGCTCACCGTCCGATCAGCACCAGGCCCGTGCCCGACGCGACGGCGCGTATATACGTGTTCCACGCGCCCCTCAAAGAGATGTCAACACCAATGAAGCTGCCGGGGCCGGGATTGTCCGAAAGGGTTACCGCTGGCCCCGAACATAAAGAGCTAAGGAAGGAACACGGGTAGGTTTTAGTTAGTAAGAGTCTGACACTCCCTGGGGAGTTTCCTGACCTTATGAAATATAGTAAAATAATACCTTTGTTTAAATCAGGTAGTACATCAGACCCCACAAATTATAGACCTATTTCTGTACTACCTACCTTTAGTAAAATTTTTGAGAAATTAATTTTAGACCAAATGCAAAGATTTTTTAATAAACATAAATTATTACATAGCAAACAGTTCGGTTTTACAAGGGGTCGTTCAACTACTGATGCCGGTGTTGAACTTTTAGGACATATTTATAATGCATGGGAAGATAAATGCGATGCCTTGGGCATCTTTTGTGATTTGTCCAAGGCATTCGATTGCGTTCTTCACGAAACGTTAATCAGGAAACTCCGCCACTACGGAATCCGGAACACTGCTCTGGATCTTCTTACTTCATACTTGAGTAAAAGGATTCAGAGCGTTGACGTTAATGGAAAAAGATCACCCGGATCTTTAGTAACAATGGGAGTCCCACAGGGCTCAATTCTTGGTCCTTTCTTGTTTCTTATTTATATTAATGACTTGCCGTACCTCATAAAGGATAATCATGATATAGTGTTGTTTGCAGATGACACTTCTCTTTTGTTTAAACTTAAACGTCAGCAGTTGGTTACTGACGATGTAAATAGCGCGATCTCGAAAGTAGTCCATTGGTTCAATGTTAATAATTTGCTTCTAAACGAGAAAAAAACCAAATGCATTAAGTTTACGCTACCTCACGTTAGGCATGTGAAAACTAATGTGTTGATAAAGGGCGAGGAATTGAATCCTGAAGACAACACAGTATTCTTGGGCATAACTTTGAATGCTAAGCTTCAGTGGGGTCCACATATAGATAAATTGTCAAAAAGGCTAAGTTCCGCAGCATATGCTGTTAGAAAAATTCGTAATTTAACTGATATAGAGACTGCCCGTTTAGTGTACTTTAGCTATTTTCATAGTGTAATGTCGTACGGTATTCTATTGTGGGGAAATGCCGCCGATATTCAGACTATCTTTGTTTTACAGAAGCGAGCTGTTCGATCAATTTATAAATTAAGTCCGAGACACTCTCTCAGAGACAAATTTAAAGAGATTAATGTAATGACTGTGCCTTCTCAGTATATTTATGAAAATCTTTTATATGCCCATAAAAATATAAAATTGTTTAAAAAATACAGTGATATCCATAATATAAATACTAGAAACAAACACAAATTTGTTGTACCTACAACAAGGCTCAAAAAAATAGGTGGCTCGTTCAGATGCCAATGTATACGCTTTTATAATAAGCTACCAAGCCACGTTCAAGATCTAAGCCTCAATAAATTCAAATCATTCATTAAACGTAAGTTGTGCCAGAAAGCCTTTTATACAGTTAAAGATTATATTGAGGACAAAAAGGCTTGGGATTGAGCTGCTTCACATTTCTGCATTTGGATCGTCCTTTTTTTTATATACACTTTGACATTAATTATTTTTTTATAAACAATGACATTTGCTTACTTTGTAAAGTATTACATTATTTTATTTATTGTGATTTGTGAATGTGAAGACGATGTGGGTCATTTTGTTACTTTTATATATATTTTTTTATTATTCTTTCTGTTCTGTTTTTTTTTTCTCTTGGTCTGGCAGTTTGAGTAATTTATGTGGCCTATCCAAATGTCCTTTCTTTGGTATTGTTCGTCGAATCGTTGAGCTCCTTAAGTCTTGAGTTGAGCTGCACGATTTCTGACAAATGCGTGCACTGACTGGACAGGTCCTCTCAATCTGTGTGGTTCTTTCTTCAAAAGACCGTCTCAGACATCGATCTACATGGTCTTCATATAACCTGACCAAGATTATGTCTGGACTTTAAAAGAGACTGTGACCTCTGAGTTTGTTTCGGCCTTTCTTCTCAGAGTAGTCAGATAGGAAACGCCGACCTCATCTAGTTTTAAAAAACCATGATTGACGTGTAAAAGTGTTTGTACAAACCTACTTACAAAAATAAAATCATTTATCATTTATCATTTATCACTTTCGCTCCACCCAGAGCGGGAGGGGTCATTTGATGATTTCCCACCCTCAAAAAAAAAAAGCGGTATCAATCTATTATCAACTAGTGCCTATTCTGCAAAAGAAGTCTAGTCTAAGGAGTCATGAATGAAGTTCCTGATATTAGCAGTATTAAATTGACAGATTTAGGAACCTTATAGCTGAAAAGTGAGAAGCGAAGATGTTTATGATTTTAGCAGTTTAGTGAGATATTTATTCCTAATTTTAAATAAGGCATTTTGAAAAACTAAATTACAATCAGAACAGGATTAGCTACATAGGTCTCAATGATAACTGGATCGTCTCAATATTACCTAAACGAAAAAACCCACCCAAACTAATATTACCTAAGGTCCATTCAAATATTGAATAGGTATTTGAAAAGAAGGTCCATTCAAATATTGAATATTTGAACGGACCTTAGGTAATATTACAATTAATGTACACACATCAAAGTGTCTAGGGATCAAGCATTTTTATGCGGATTTCTTGAGATTGAGATGTGGCTTTGTAATAAATTTATGATTTTATAAATTTATATGGATCCTTTTTGGTGCATTTCATAATTTGAATCAGGAACTGTGAATCAAATTCGAGTAAAAGATGAAAATCAGCTGTCAATATTTTCCCTATAAAAACATACAACGCATTGAAGACATTATTAGTGCTACTGTTTCCCTACTACTGATTAAAACCAACGTTATTATGGAGCGGCGACGTCATTTAAGCAGGGAAGTAATGCTCAGAGCCGTGGGAATGATAGAAGCTGGTTCCCGGCAACGTACTGTGGCTTTAGCTCTGAATACAAGTCAGAGTGTTATCAGTCGACTTTGGACACGTTACCGAAGCACTGGTACCGTGGCTGAGCGCCATGGAGGACGGTATCGCTGCACCACACGGAGACAAGACCGATACATTCAAATCTTAACTCGAAGAGCTCCAACAATAACCGCCATGATGTTAGCCGTGAGGCTTCATCACTCTTCAGGGAACTTAATTAGCGACCAAACAGTCAGAAACCGCTTGCATGAAGTGAACCTTCATTCCCGAAGACCGCTACGGGTACCACCTATAGCAATGCACAATCGTAGGATTCGATATCAATGGGCTCTTGAACACAGAAATTGGGCAGAAGAACAATGGCGTTTCGTGTGCTTTTCTGATGAGTCTCGTTTTGGTATGAGACCGGATACAAGACGTATACGACACTGGAGAACCCCTGGACGCCAACAGCGATTAAAATCCTGCCAGGAAGTCCATCCTTATAGTGGTGGAACCATCATGGTATGGGCGGGTATTTGGATCGGCGGAAGAACTGAGTTGATTTGGATCAGAGGCAACCTCAACGCTCAAATTTATGCTGAGACGATTGTATCAGACGTCATCGTTCCTCTACAAGTGCAAATCGGTCCCTTATTTCAGTTAATGCATGATAATGCACGACCGCCCACCGCAAGAGTTGTAAGACAGACTCTCGCCGCAGCTAACATCAATGTCCTGCCCTGGCCTGCTCAGTCGCCAGACTTGAACCCGATTGAGCATGCATGGGATATGCTACAGAGAAGAGCTCTGCCGAATATGGAGGGTATCCAGTCGCAAGAAGACCTTTTTTTGTTGTTGCAACGAACATGGGCGGCCATTCCACAGCGTGATTTGGATGAACTCATTTTGAGTATGCCAAACCGATGTTCTTGTGTTGTTAGTGTTCGCGGTAGAAGCACGGATTATTAATTGTTTAAGTTACCCAATAAAATTTTAAAGAAAACTGTTATTTCAGTCTTTTTTTTCGAACTTTTGTGTTAGTGGTTCAAATGTCAAAAATCCCTTTATTAGGAAAATGGCAAATTTCTTTATTAATGCAAAGGTGACTTGGTTTATCGTTACTGTGACAAACGAAAACACTTTATTTGATGAATCCTTAAAGAAAATTTTAATTAATATCAATCAGGAGAAAAGTTATTGCAAAAATATATGTTGATCCCTAGTGTGCGGGTTAGGCACATTTGTTGCTGGAGTTGGTGAGAAATGAAAGCCGGAGAGAATTCTTGAGAGGTCTTCTTTATTCTTGAGGTATTCTTCTTCCTAATGTGCCCGCCAACTGTACCGATGTTCGAAAACCGCTCTCAATTTATACTATTTTCGTTAAGAAAATGTAGGCCCTGTGATTGGTCAGCCAATCAGAACACAGGACTTTTCGGCCAATCAGCGCAAAGATACCATCGGTGCAGTTAGTCAAGGTACGACGTTACGTTACCGTAACGAGAGCCTTACACACATTTTCCTGTTTTTCACTATGTTTTTCTATGACAACATACTATAAACTATATATTTTCGTAATCTGTGTATCGTAAACTATCTAACAAAAATATAAAACATAGGAAATTCCAACATAAAATGTTATGTAAACATTACGATGATCGACATAAAACTATAAAAATCTGTTACAAAACTACTAAATTCTTAAGAAACAAACTTAAAACTTATTAGAATAATATGAGTAAACATTAAAGAGAGAATAAACCTTATATACTAACATAAAAACTAATGAAAGTCTATGTACGTAACATTTCTAAATGTTCATACCTAATCACTATAGTTTGTTTCATTAGAACTGCGCTATTTACAAGTTACTATCACTGTCCCGCACATCACTCCCGCCGTGCGACCGCGTCGCATTCAGTTCCGGTGCGGGCACGTCGTCCGTAAGCAGAGGCAGGATCACCAGCTTCCTCACCGGCCGGCGCAGGACACCTCCCTTGGTCTGCACGTCCACCGTCCGCACGATGCTGTCTGGACCAGGATACACCGCGATGACCCGTCCTCGTATCCACACGTTGCGGGGCAGGTTCGGGTCGACGATCTGCACGAGGTCGTTCACTTGGACTGGTTGACCTCGTCCGTGGGGCTCCCGCCGGTGTTGGAGCTCAGGAAGGTACTCCTTCACCCAGCGGAGCCAGAAGACGTCTGCGAGCCTCTGTGCAGCTCGCCAGCTGGACCGGGAGATGGCGTCTTGCTCGGTGAATGTGCCCGGCTGTGGCACACGTCCAGGACCCCCCAGCAGGAAATGGTTGGGAGTCAGGGCCTCGGGATCTTCTGCACTGACGGAGACGTGCGTCAGCGGACGACTGTTCACTGTATACTCCACTTCAGCGAGTAGAGTAGCGAGGACTTCTTCGGTGGGGTGGCGCTCATGCAGTGTCGCTGTGAGAGCCGTCTTCACTGAGCGAACCATTCGCTCCCAAGCGCCGCCCATAAATGGAGCTCCAGGCGGAATGTAGCGCCAGGAGATCGTCCTCTTCGCTGCTTCTTCTGAAGTCGCCGCGTCGATAGATTGTCGAAGTTCCTTGTCGGCAGCCTTCAAGTTGGTGCCGTTGTCCGACCAGATTTCAGTCGGGCAGCCTCGTCGCGCGATCATTCTTCTGACCGCCATCACTGCAGAGTCAGCGCTGAGAGAGCTGGCGATTTCCAGGTGTATGGCTCTCGTGGTGAGACATGTGAAGATGGCTACATATCTCTTCTGTCTGGTTCGTCCGACGGTCACGGAGAGAGGCCCGAAATAGTCGACGCCGGTGTACGTGAAGGGTCGCTTGTGGTGTGCTAGGCGACACGCTGGCAGATCCCCAGTTCGTGGATGTGGCGGCACTTGAGTCTTCATGCGGCAGAAGAGGCATCTTCGGAGGATTGCACGTGTAATAGGGCGCAATCGTAATACCCAGTATTGCTGTCTGCACTCGTTGACTGTTGCCTCCACGCCGGCGTGATGGAGTTGTCGATGTATGGCCTGTATCCAAAGCTTCACCGTTGGATGATCTCCGTCGACTACTAGCGGGTTCTTGAAGTCTTCATGCATGTCTGTGGCCGCTCGGATACGGCTCCGGATTCGGAGTAAGCCGTTTACCGATTCAACGCTGAGCTGATGTAGGCGACTTTCTTTGGCGATCGGCTTCCCGCTGTTCAGGTTGTCTATGTCTTCCGAGAAGGCTTCTTCCTGTGAAGACCGCATCAGCAACTCTTCAGCTCTCTTGAGGAGCTCGGCTGTGACTGGAAGCAGCTTGAGTGAATGTTTCTTCGGTACTGCGGGCGCCTGCTGTTTAGCTGCGGTCGGCTTGTTTCTCTTCCAGGTAGGATCCGCCTCTTTGTTCTTCTTGGTTCGTCGGTAGTTGACCTTCTGTCTAGGAGCTCTACAGAGCTCGATGAACTGCAGAGCTCGCGCTGTTGAATACCGGAGGCGGTCCCAGCTTGAGAATTTAGCCGGATCAGGCAGACCCTCAGCTAGCTTCAGTCTTCTTCTGTCGGTGACGTGATGCGTCTTCTCTTCGTCGGAAGGCTCTTCTGGTGCTGTCCTTGCGGTTTCTGTAGGCCAGGAGTCTTCTGTCAGGTATAAGAAGTCCGGCCCTTTGTACCATCGATGATCTCTATTGAAGGCGGCTGGTACATCTCGGGTGGCGTCGTCAGCCACGTTCTGTTTCGTCGGAACCCAGCGCCAGTCGTTGACCTTGGAACTTTCTTCTATTGCTGCCAGACGATGAGCCACGTAGGGTTTGTAGGAACGTGACCCCGTCCTTATCCAGGTGAGTACTGTCTTGCTATCGGTCCAGAACACCTTTCGGTCAGGCTTCCTCTCGTGTTCTTCTATGACTGCTTCGGCGAGTCTGGTTCCCATGACCGCTGCTTGCAGTTCCAATCTTGGGATCGAAGTCAACTTCAACGGTGCCACTTTTCCCTTGGCCATGATGAGTGATATGCCGACTTCGCCGTCCGATGTTACAGCTCTCCAGAAGAGGACCGCAGAGTAGGCCGATTCGCTAGCATCGCTGAAAATATGGAGCTCTAGGGAAGCGGCGTCGCTGTAATGTAGATATCGCCGCGGGATTGCCAAGTCGTGGAGACTTTTCAGGTGTCCCATCCACGCTTCCCATTGTTCCGCTAGATCCTCGTCGATTCGGTCGTCCCACCCTGTTCCTCGGCGCCAAACTTCTTGAAGTAGTTGCTTCGCTCGTATCGTGACAGGCGAGGCGAATCCTAGGGGGTCGAAGAGCGACATAACTATCCTCAAGGCTTCTCTCTTCGTTGGCTGCTTTCCTTCTATTAACGTCGAAGGGATTCTTGCTAAGTTGAGGTTGAAAGTGAGCTCGTCCGAGTTGATTTTCCAGATGACTCCTAGTACTCGTTCTGTCTTTTCTTCTGATCTGTATAGTTCCAGGTCGTCTGTTCTATGCTGTTCTCCCAGTGCTTCTAGGAGTGATGCTGAGTTCGACTTCCACTGCTTAAGTTCGAAGCTGGCTTTGCTGTGCACTTCACGCACGCTCTTCGTTATTCTTTCAGCATCTTCCAAGCTTCGGAAACTATCGAGGTAATCGTCGACGTAGTGTTTCTCGATGATGGCAGCTGCGGCTTCCGGATGAGTCTTCTCATATTGCTTTGCATTCAAGTTCTTCACATATATCGCTGTTGATGGTGAACTTGATGCTCCGAAAATCAGCGATGTCATTCTGTATTCTTCTGGAGGTCGGTTGTCGCGACGATCTCCACGCCACAGGTACCGCAGTGCATCTCTATCTTCTGTACGTAGCTTGACCTGCATGAACATTTCCTTTATGTCCGCTGTCACTCCGATTAGGTGCTGTCGAAAGCGCATGACGACGCCTGGTAACGACTGGAGTAGATCTGGACCTTTGAGCAGCATGTCATTGAGTGCTACTCCCTTGGTCTTGGCTGCGGCGTCGTGCACAACTCGGAGTTTCTCTGGCTTCATAGGATTGATGACAGCAAAATGAGGCAGGTACCACGTCTTCTGTGGTGTCTTCTGAGACGGCGCAGGCTCGGCGTAGCCTTTTTCTATAAGGGCGTTCATCTGTTCGACGTATTTCTTCTTCAGGGCTGGATCACGGTCGATTTTCTTTTCGATGTTGAAGAGTCTCTTCAGTGAGTTATCGTAGTTATCTGGGAACTTAACATCTTCTTTCTTCCAGAGAAGGCCGGTCTGGTATCTGGTTTCTTCAATCTTCTCAGTTTTCTGTTCCAGTATTCGGAGTGCCTTTTCTTCTGGGTCGGTCTTCGGTCTCTTCGGGTTTATGCAGAGGGCGTCCAATTCGAAGTACTTCTTCACCAAGTCCTCAAGGTCATCTTCTGGATCTTCGATCATATGTGACACGAAGTCTATCTTCTGTCCGAAGGATCTCGTTTGGCTTCCATGAAGGACCCACCCCAGTGGCGTGAGAGATGCCACCGGATGGTCCTTGTCGCCTTTTCGTGTTTCTCTGGTAAGCAGAAGATGCCAATTGTCTTGCCCGATGAGGACTTGTGGCTTCGCGTCGGGGTAAGATAGATAGCCCTTGATGTCTGATAGATGAGGGCACCCATCTACTAATTCTTGCGGAACCCGTTGAGATGAGACTTGTAAGTTCTTTACTGTTCTTGCTTGAATTCGCTCTTCTTTGTTGTTGATCCCTTTCAGCCCGATAGTCACCCGTCTTGACGTTGATTCCGCCGTCTTCAGTTCGTTGATGGTTTCTATTTTCAGCGGGTCTATGGGTCCTGTTGCTCCGACTGTCGTGGCGATGCTGTCGTCGATGAGCGTCACTGTTGACCCGTCGTCCATCAATGCGAAGGTATCGACTGTTCCCTTTGGTCCTTTCACCTGGACCGGCAGGATCTTCAGATAGGATTGCTTCTTCATTGTCCAAGTTGAATTTATAACTTCTGTTGCCTCTTCATGTTCTGTCTTCTCTGCCTTCTCTGTGTTCTTGTCGTAATGAAGCATCTTGTGGTGGAAGTATTTGCAGCTGTTGACACCACACGGCTTCGGTCGGCAGTGGTGAACCTTGCTTCTGTATCGCAGGCATCTGAAGCAGAGGCGTTTGGACTTCGCAGTATCCCATCTTGAGTTGGCATCCATCTTCTTGAATGCTTCACATTCTGTGGCATTGGTGTGACTTTTTTCTTCACATATGAAACACTTCGGTGTGGTCTTCTCAGTCACGTTGTTGACCCGTTGCGTCTTCTTCTGGAATGCGGCCGTGGACGGTGCTGCCACCTGTTCAGGTAGTGCGTAAGGCGCGCATAGTTCGGCTTCTCTCTTGAAGAACTTCTCTATCTTGATGAGGCAGGGGTCTTCTCGCGGCTGTGTAGCTGAGAAGTCGTAGTATCTATACCGTAGTGTCGGGGTCAGCTTGTCTACCAATGTCTTTGCAAGTTCAGGGTTGTACATGTAGTTGAAACAACCCAAAGTCTTCAATGTTGCTACGACGTTGGAGATCTTCGTAGCGAATATGCATATGTCCCTCGGTGACTCGGAGAGGCGCGGCAGGCTTCGAAGAGTTTCCATCTCCAACATGGCTATGGACTCTGGTCTTCCGAATCTGGACTCCAATGTCTTCATTATTTCTGTTGGGTGCGCATTCGTAATCAGCAACCCTTCTACTGCTTCCTTGGCTTTGCCCTTTAGGTTTCTTCGCAGTCTGTTCGTATTCTCGACGGCGCTGAACATCGCTTCAGTTTCATGGTAGGCGGCTCGGAAAGGTAGCCACTCCTGGTGCGACCCACTGAAGAAAGGTAGCTCGATAAACTTGGGTCGTTGGGCGGTGCTGACAGCCCTAGTGATGGCTTCAGCTAGGAGGGCTAAGTCCCCTTGACCTCCCGCCGGTACTTGACGTACTTCCTCATGCTTCTGTTCGTTGAGGATAACCGTTGGTTCTTCTGGATGGCGATAGGGCTCGTTGGTGATGGCTAATACTGGACGAGTATCCTGGTTTTCCAACCAATTGTCCACTCTTGCATTGACTTCTGAGTAGAGGGAGACGTCATCTTCTTCTCCTTCTATTATTTCTTCTTCTGTTTCATCTTCTTGTTCTAGTGCGGCCAGGCGTGCTGCAGCTAGTTTGACTTGGAGGCGAAGCAAATCTTCCTTTGCTTTCGCTATCTTCAACTGTTTCGACTTGCTATGAGTCGATCCCCCCCCACCCCCCTTCTTGCTAGGGGGGGAGAGGTGCTGCGGGCCGGTCGGCTTCGACGTACCGGTGTGCTTGACAACTCGCTTCACTGTAGAGGCATCTGTTTCTTCGCGAGTATCTCTGGAGGGGACAGCGGCGGGCGGCTTCATCAACTGTTTCGATTTCGCACCCATAGTAAGCGTCGTCGCAGCGGAAGGGGCGACAGAGGGGGCGGCGGCGCTAGCGGGGTGCGAGGGGGGCGCCACATTTGCGGCCGAGGCGGAGGTCCGTGCGGTCGAGGCGCTGGCGGCAGAAGTCACTGTAGCTGGGTCGGTCGTCGCGGAGGTGGCTGTATTATCTGTATACTCCGTGGCAGTTGTCCCTGTCTGTGTCGATTCGGTAGTGGCTTCCGTACTGGTACCGGTCGCTGAGGTCCCTGTAGTGGTTTCAGACGACGACGGCTTCTGTTCGCTCGACGGCTTCCGGCCCCTCCCCTCAGAACGCGTAACAGGCATGATGACTGTTGATTCAATCGGCGATCTTGAATATCTTCACTGGATACGATCTTCAAGGCTTCTTGCTTGACTATTTTCTTCCGGCGATATTCCCCACAATAAATCCGGCGAGCGAAGGACCATTAAATGTGCGGGTTAGGCACATTTGTTGCTGGAGTTGGTGAGAAATGAAAGCCGGAGAGAATTCTTGAGAGGTCTTCTTTATTCTTGAGGTATTCTTCTTCCTATATGTGCCCGCCAACTGTACCGATGTTCTTTTTTTTTTTTTTTTTTGGGACATGGCATCTCGTAGTTGACCTAGAGAGGTCGTTACTACTTAACCGGACTTTCCTGTGGATGCCACAATAAATTGAGGCCTCCAGCCAGGGCTTAAAACTAAAAACTAAATACTAAGCGACTACACGCTAAGGGCACCCCCCGGTGGGGTTCGGACCTCGGCTTAGGGCGTCGCTGGGAGAGGACAGCAAGGGACAGGCTGGATCGGTATTATTTGGGGACTGATTTTGCACTACAGGCTCAGCGGCGCGGGCTGGCTCGAGCAAGGGTCGGGGCGGGCATGTTACGGGGCGTCGCGACGGGCCTCGACGGCGAGGGCGGAAGGACGGATGACGGGGCTTGTACTTCTTGAGAGTACTAGTGGTCTTACTACTCTCCTGGAGGAGAGTAGTGTCGTCGTCGGGGGTGGTGAGGGTATGCCTTGGTCGGCGAATCGAGCTTATGCGGGAGGGAGTGTAAGTGGAGGCCGCCACAATCAGGGGATTGGGGTGCTTAATAGCAGAGTCGAAGAAGCGCTTGGAGAGGCGCTTCATGAACTGCTGGACGGTGGGGAGTTTGAGATCAACGTGGAGGTTCACGTTTCGGACGTAGAAGGGGGCTCCCGTGACCTTCCTGAGGAGACGGTTTTGGAGGGTCTGCATTTTGTGCAGGTAGCGGGGATTGGCGTGGGCGAAGACTACACAAGCGTAGGTCATGATTGGACGGATGACCGCGGTGTAAAGGCGCAATTTGCACTTAAGTGACAATTTGCTGCGGGCAGTCAGTAACGAGTGGAGCCTACCGAGAGCGAAAGCGGCGCGCGAACGCGCCGTCTTTATGTGCTCTTTGAAATTGAGTCGGTGATCGAGAATGACCCCTAAGTATTTGGCTTGCTTAGCCCAAGGGATCGGCTTGCCATACATAGAGATCGGGGTGGGGAGAGGGGGGGTGAATCGGCGCGGTTTTGAGAAGAGTACCGCCTGACTTTTATCGGGGTTGACCTCGATTCTCCATTTCCGGAACCAATCGCCTAAGGCGTTTGCGGAGGTTTGGAGATTACGGGCGATGGAGTCCTGACTGTTCCCTGAACAGTAAATGGCCGTGTCGTCGGCGAAGAGAGCCAACTGAGCCGATTTACTTTTGGGGATGTCACTGGTGAACAGGGTGAATATGAGGGGGGATATGACGGAACCCTGGGGAACTCCGGCACGGATCGGGTGTGGGGGGGAGAGAGCGCCCTCGATGCGGTAGCGGAAAGTACGATCCGACAGAAAGTCTCGTAAGATGAGCACGAGACGGTCCGGCACACCTAGGAGGTAGAGCTTATATAATAAGCCATTGTGCCAGACCTTGTCGAAGGCTTTCGCTATGTCGAAGAACAAAGCGCCTGTCGAAGCACCACGTTGGAAACCAGCGCTGATGTGCTCGACGATGCGGTGGACTTGGTGGATGCACGAGTGTTTAGTTCGAAAACCAAACTGCTCATTTGGGATAAGGCTCTTTGCTTCGGCAAAGTCCCTGAGACGCCTATAAATAAGCCTCTCATAGATTTTGCCGAAAACATTGAGCAGACTGATGGGACGGTAGCTGGAGGGCTCAGACTTGGGCTTGCCTGGCTTTGGGATACCGATGACCGTGGCTTGTTTCCACGCTTGGGGGAAGATGTTATTGCTCAGAGCGCCATTGAAGATGGCGGTCATGAGCAGAATGAGGTGGGCGGGGAGGAGTTTGTACACCTTATTGGTGATACCATCCGAACCGGGGGCTTTACGAGTTTCGAACCCTTTAATGATGTCTTGCACTTCGTCAGACGTGACGGGAGGCAGAGGATCATCAGGGTCTTCAACTGGCGGGAGGGAGGCTCTACGTTCGACCTCAGCGTTCACCTTGTCGAGGTGCGCTTGATCTACTGGTTGAGAGCTGGGAGTGCATTGGGACTCTAGACTGACGGCGAGGCATTCGGCCTTTTCAGAGTTGTCGAAGGCTATGGTCTTGTCGGGGCGTACGAGAGGGGGCACGGAGGCCTCTTCGGGGGAGCGAAGCTTCCTCTGAAGCTGCCAGAAGGCTTGGTGGTTGGGTTCCAGTTCGCCGAGCAACTTGTCCCATCCCTCGGAACGCAGCTTTGTTATGCGTTTCTTTACAGCACGCTGTAAATGGCGCATGTGGGCTTTGTTCGCGTCACAGGGAAAAGAGTCATAGGCACGGATGGACGCGTTCTTCTCGGTTATCAGATCACGTACGTCAGCCGGTAATTTCCAGCGATGGTCTTCCATCACTGGAACTTCCCGTGAGCAATCCGTCAATACGGATTGAACGTGATCTGTAAACGAGGCGATCGCGCCCGTCGTGTCTGCGACTGAGACAATTTGGTCGGGAATGGCATCCAGGTGGGGTGACGTGGTGGATTTCAGCTTTTCGCTTACTTTCCCCCAGTCAGTGACTATTTTGGTCTGAGGGGGCTGGTTGGGGTCGCGGGGGCCCGAATAGGGAACTAGTTGGATCGTGACCGGGCGGTGGTCGGAATTAAGCTCTTGATGCGTCTCGATAGATTGCAAACGGAGGTTTACATTCTTGAGCAGCGCAACATCGAGCACGTCAGGATTCAGGGTGGGATCATTAGGATAGTGGGTGGGGTGCATCGGCGCGATGACGTCGAAGTTAAGGGTGGGGCCTAGGTTGAACAGGAATCTACCTCGGGTGGAGGTAGTGTTACTGTTCCAGGCGGGATGTTTGGCATTGAGATCCCCCGCCATGATGACGGAGTCACTCATACCGAAGAGGGCGGTGAAGTCGTTGGTGAGAGAGATGGGATCTTCACCACCAGAACTGGGCGGGATGTAAGCAGAGATGATAAGTATCGATTGATGCCCAGTCATGCCAAGCCGACAGATAGAGACCTCCAGGTGAGAGAGGAGAGGAGGAGGGTCCATTGGGGAGCAATGAAGGGATTTTCGGAAGTAGATGAGGGTACCACCCTTGTGACATCGAGCCCTATCATTGCGAACTAGTTTATAGTTGGCAATGTTCGGGTTGCGATGGTGGGGCTTCAGGAAGGTTTCCTGAACTAAAAGGACGTCCAGCTGATGGTCGCGTAGGAAAGTAGCGATCTCATCACGCTGTCCAGAAATGCCGTTGGCATTGAAGAAACCTAGCTTGAGGGATCGGGGTTTGGTTACTCCTATTATTCTTTGTTGATCCATAATGGTTCGCTTAGAATTTTAGGGTTTGGAGGACTTGCGTAATTTCTGGATACGCATTGAAAATCTCGGCAATGCGCCGAGGATTGCCATTGCAGGCTTGAATTTCCGCTGCCATAGCGTTAGCGGGGGCGATAAATGATGCGTAAGCACCGATTATAACCTCCATGCTGCTGGGCTGAGGGCCGGAGACGGGGGGTTGGGGAGACCTACTGGGTCCTGGGGCAATGGTGGTGGGTTGGGCTACCGGGGAGGCAGCTGGGGCCAACGGGACTGATGGAGCTGAGGGGGCTGCTGATGGCTGTGGGATGGTGATTGCCATCAGCGCTGGGGGGGGCTGGGGTTGGGAAGGCACCGAAGCTGCGGGAGCTTGTTGGTGGAACAGGCTAGCCCAGGGAGAGGGTCTCTGAGGACTAAGCCGAACGGGCAATTGAGGAGATGGGACCTTCAAGGAAGGGCACTCTCTTTGCTGGCGTTCGCTTGCGCGCTTGGCCAGTTTAGAGGAGGAGGCTTTAGGGGCTTTGGGGCATCCCCGGTAGTTAGCCGGGTGCCCGGATTGGCCGCAAAGGACGCAGCTCGGTGGCTCAGTGCACAGGGTGCGGTCCTTGGGACGGGAGCAGTCAGCTGTGCCGTGATCACCTAGACACTTGACGCATCTAGGAGTCGCGTAGCAGTTGGACTGGGAGTGGCCATATAATTGGCATCGATGACACTGTCCAATGAGATTGGACTTGCGGGGCTTCTCTATTGAGATGCCCGATAGGGAGCAAACCGACTTCACTTTGAAGATCGGGTGATGACCGTCAGTGGGATCGCAGATGACCAGAACCATGTCGTAGACTGGTCCTTTTCGGGCTCTGTGCAAGCGGTGCACAGCAGAAACGGGGATGCCTTGGGAGATAAGGTCATCCTTGATCTCCTCTGTGGAGATCTCTTTGGGGACGTGTCTGATGACGACGCGGGTGGGGAGATCTGGGAGGGAGTAGGTATGGAACGAATAGTTCCGTACCTGCAGAAGGCGGGTGAATTCCCTGTAGTCCGAGGACGAGGGAACTTTGACTTTTATGCCCTGCTGGGTTGAGCGGGCATTTGTGTAGTTGATCTTGCGATCAACACACATTTTCGAGATCTCAGTCCATTTGGACTTATCTTGGATATAGATCGGGGGTGGGGGACGTTGCTTCTTTTTCTCAGAAGCGGTCGGGTTTGAAGCAGGGACTGCCTGCGAAGCGGCGGGGGGTGCGGCGGGAGATGCGGCGGGAGACGCGGTGGGGGGCGGGGTGGGGGGGCGGGGGGACGGGGGGGCCGCGACAGGCTTTTTAGCCTTGTTGGCGTGGGAGGACTTGCCCTTCTTCCTCTTGCCTCCCTTTCCGACGACTTCAAAGTCGTCTTCGGAGGAGGAAGAGGCTGAGAGGGCTTCTTCGGGGTCGGGTTGAGGCACGGACGTATCCATGGCCTCGGGTTTAGTTTTGGGAGCGCTAGTTGTCGCAGGGACAACCGCGGCTGGCACAGAAGGTGCCGAAATGGGGGGTGTGGCGACCTCAGTCAGAGGGGGAGCAATTATCGGGACGGACAATTGCTCCGGGATTTCTAGGTTGATCCCTACAGAGGGATTAGGAGGAGTAGTGGGAGAGATCCCTTTGTCGGCCATAGGTGGCGACAAAGGGCTCTCCAGAGCGTCGCTGAAGACAGCGATTGAGTCATGATGGGAGGGGGGGGATCGCTGAAATTTCAGCAGTTGCTTCCCGTATTTCGCGAGGAAAGCCGGATCCTTAAAAAGAACCTCCTTGACGAAGGCTAATAACATAGCGTCCGTCATGGTGGTTAGAGCGGGGGCGAGGGTCCGGGAAAAGGACAACGCATAGGGGCGTGAAACCCTATCAAACCTAACAACCTAGCCCCGGGTGGGAAGGCCCGGGGGTGTGTGGATCCTACCCTCCCTGCCGGGTGAAGACAGGGAGGTGAGTACCTAAGGTGAGCCCTAAGCTTGTATCCCGTCGCTAATCTTAATGCGCGAACGGGTTCCTAACCGGTCTAGTGAAATGGGTGTAGAGACACCCAGACCGGTCCTAGTACGAAGGGGTTGACACACCCAACCGTACTAGGTGCAAAGCTGTGGACGAATGCGATATTAGTAACGAAGCTAGGCTTGACTAGGAGACCCCCCAAGGCCAAGATTCTAGCTCCCGACTCCAATTGACTGCCTAACCCTGAAGGGATTAGGCTGGTGGATTGGGGCACCACCCACTTGGCTTCGTTGTCACCGTGAGGTTTCCACCAAGGACCACGAAACTGTGGTTTTACCCTGAAGGGGCCACAACAAACGACGAAAACGTTTTTGACAGAATTCTGTCGAAATACTCCAACAACAGCGCCTTGAAAAAGGCACTGTCGAAAGAAAAACGGGTCGTAGTCGGAGACTACGGAGATCGTTACGGCGAGCGTAACGAGGCCGGGCGGCGAGAGCGGTGACTCAGCGATGACTCAGCGGGCGGAGAGCGGCACGTCCGATCACGGCGAGCGTCGAGCGGCGAATCCGGTTTTTTTTTGTGTACCGATGTTCGAAAACCGCTCTCAATTTATACTATTTTCGTTAAGAAAATGTAGGCCCTGTGATTGGTCAGCCAATCAGAACACAGGACTTTTCGGCCAATCAGCGCAAAGATACCATCGGTGCAGTTAGTCAAGGTACGACGTTACGTTACCGTAACGAGAGCCTTACACACATTTTCCTGTTTTTCACTATGTTTTTCTATGACAACATACTATAAACTATATATTTTCGTAATCTGTGTATCGTAAACTATCTAACAAAAATATAAAACATAGGAAATTCCAACATAAAATGTTATGTAAACATTACGATGATCGACATAAAACTATAAAAATCTGTTACAAAACTACTAAATTCTTAAGAAACAAACTTAAAACTTATTAGAATAATATGAGTAAACATTAAAGAGAGAATAAACCTTATATACTAACATAAAAACTAATGAAAGTCTATGTACGTAACATTTCTAAATGTTCATACCTAATCACTATAGTTTGTTTCATTAGAACTGCGCTATTTACAAGTTACTATCACTGTCCCGCACACCTAGACACTTTTGATGTGTGTAATTCAAAGAAAAAACAAGGGTTACAGAATATGTATTACAGCTGAAACGTTTAGTGTTCTTTATGGGAATCTTTGTTTTCAAACTTTACAGCTGCAGCAATAACTTTATTAATAAATACCCACCTAAGTTAACGACTAGGTTTTTGTTTTGTAATTTACTGTCATCATTTACTCTGCAATTTTCTTATAAAGCGAAGATAAAACTCACTAACTAATACTAATTAAATAAAACTATAAATTCGCGATAACTTTCCAAGTTATTACCAAACACTTACCGTGGTAAAATGAAACGTATAAAAACCTCTATTGCGTGTAAATTTAAAATGAAAAACACGTGATAGGCTGCTGTGAGTGAATCGAGAGTCGGAGACGAAGGACCCGCTGAGTTAGTGTGGAGGAGGAACTTTTTATTTTATGTTAAAGCTTCATTTTGTTTGGGGGATTAATGGTTAGTTTCTAACTGTATTCAGTGTAAAATTGTGATGGGATATCTACAGGGTAGCTGCGTAACGTACTTAAAATGACATGACAAAACAACAACAAACATGACGATGACATTTTTGACAATTCAACTGCAACATTCATTGTGTGATTGACCTTGTCGAACAGACTAATTTTACATAATTATGAAGCAATAGATTTGCAACAACAGCCAGATAAAACACTCCGTAAATAACCGAAAAATAAAAATATTTGCACCTGAATCATTCATGTCAATTAAAGCAAGCGTCATTAATAATGATAATAATGTGTCACACTGTTTATATTTAATTGCTATTAGACAGAGTTAATTGAATGTCAGTCAACGTCGCAAATACTTTGGCACAGGATATGCATGTTTCAGGCATTTGATGACATTAGCGATAGTTTAAATAACTATTAATTAATGTGTCATAACTAATAATGATCCTAGTTCTTATCATGATTCGTGTTGCTTTTTAAGTACGAACAACTTGAGAAGTATCATCAAAATGGAGGTGCAGTTTCTCTAGAAGAGATGATCCTTTGGTCTGGAAGACAGATGAAATTGGTGGACAAAAAATGCAGCCAAAGCGAGCTCTGTGTCCTGTGTGTGTGTGTATGTGTGTGAGAAGGGGTGTGTGTGTGACCGATAACGACGTGGAAGTGGCGAAGTTTTAGGCCAAGAAAATTTAAATAACTATCGTGCCAGAGACACGAAAGAGAAGAGTCATCATCATTCAGCCGAAAGTCGTCCACTGCTGGACATAGGCCTCCCCCAATTTTGGGGGGGGGTTTGCCATAATCGCCACGCTTGGCAGGCGGGTTGGCGATCGCAGTATGGTATGATGGTGTAATGCATAGAGAACGCTGCTGCCCATTCTCCGGTCTCCCTTAGTCGCCTTTTACGACACCCACGGGAAGTATGGGGTGGTGCTATTCTTTAAGTCCGTCCGGCACCACACAGATAAAGAGAAAGAGAAGAATGCTAGATAGAAAGTACATACCTAATCTATACTCGTATAGTCAAGTACCTACATAATCTGCGTGTCCTATCGTCTGCTCGTTACAGGAACTGACGAACACTAGTGATGGCGCCAAAAAAGTAGTCGAATTCTGGTCCGAGTCCATTTAGATTCCTATCGACAAAAGTGAAAACAAAATGCAAACAGAATACTTTGCCATCACTCACTGACATATCGAAGTACATCCCGAGGACAGCCGAACACATCCGAATGTAGCGCGGTGTCGGTAAGTGTCGCGAATTCTATGGTTTTTTCCCATCTAAAAAAATGCCCAACGCACCGAAATAAGTTTTCACTTCAATAACATAATTTATACGTCAGATACACCAACTGATTAAAACACTTCCCTGCTACATAACACTGGAAATAATAAATTAAAGAAATTGTTACAAAAAAGCACTTATAGCATAGGTGGCGCTATCAGTCACGGGGTATATCTACCGTTATGACGTCAACGCATCTACTGCCAAGTGTTATTGCTATTAATCCTAAGTCCTAAGCTTTCATTTTATACTAGAGACTTTCTATTAATAGTCGGACACAACAACAGGATATGACAACGGGATTACAAATCACCTCCGGATAAATTAAAAAGTTAGAATTAGATGAAACTATTTGCTCGGTAATTTTATTGTGTATTACATACCAGAGATGGTGGAAAAACATATTACAAAATTATCAACTTCGTCATAAAAACAAATGCTTTTTCCATACAAACCAAGCCCTACATAAAACCTTATAAACGCCACTAAATAGTCATCTTTATACGACAATAAAAGTCGGCCATCTTGAAATATATTTATCAATAAATATATCAAAAGTATGTAAGTATATTCATTCAGTATTTATTTTGACCGTATGTCTCGTCATGGGGTTCACTTTGTATCACTATAAGGACATTGTATTGTTTATTTACCGAATATTTGTAGTCGTAAATTGTTATTTGGATTAATGTAGGAGGGTTTAAAATGTAGGATGGTAGATCAAAAGAATATTTTTTTTAAGATTCAATTCTGTATTCTTATCCCATTGACAGCGATGCGGACGAATTTTTTGATGCCCAATGAGCGCCTGCCTTTTTCTTTCCCTTTTTTTTATTATATACTTGTATATATATATTTTAGTGTCAAATTGTAAAATAGGTAAAGTGTGTTAGAAATAAATTTATGTATAACTTGTATAATAGGTACTTAATTCTTCTCTAATCATTATAATCAAATCATTCTGTATTGAATAAAAGTCATATTGTCAGTACTCAAAGTCTGGGTCATGACTAAATAAGTTATGGCCCAGAATACCTACCAACAGCTTCTGTATACAATGTATCAACTATAGGTAATAATTAGCCTTAAACAGTTGTCAATTACAGGTTACGCAACATTCTTAGAGATACTTAAGTAAAAACACTGGAAAAACATAAAACCAGCGATTCTGCAAATTAAATGAGAAAATACTACTTAGTGTCTAAACACACTACTATTACTGTTGTGTCCGTATTTTGTAGTGTCTAAACACACTATGCCGAAGGTACGCGACCGAAATTCGGCATGATTACGCCTGCAATGCTATTTGAATTACTGCCATCATTATGCCTAAATTACGTTGCGTTATAGCGTACAGCCGAACTTCGGCCGGGCGTAAGTTCAACTGCAATTCCGCGGCAACGTATTTTGTAGAGCACACATTATACACGACCGAAGTTCGGTTCGACTTTTCTAAAGCCTCTGTAATTGCTATTACTGTAAAATAGTCCATTTTTCGGGCTTTGCACCTCAAAAGAATAACAGCTAACAGGATCACGTTTTTTTGTCTGACCAGCTGTTTAGATGACACGAAGCCACGACAGGGCTCGAGACACTGAATACGCACAAAGTTGCGCAACTGAATTTCTGCCGCGTAAGTTCGTCACTTATAGTGTGTCATATCACCCGAATACGTCGGAACGTAAAATCAGCCGCGGAACTCCGGTCGCGTACCTTCTGCATAGTGTGTTTGGACACTTAAACTTAATAAAAAACATAACACTCGAATATGGTTGGCCAGTCATATTATGGGCATTGCTAGCTACATGATTACTGTGTGATTCTTACCTCAAAAGACCATTTCCAGGCACTAATCTTGCCTTCACGTGATCTGACCAAGATTATGTTTGGATTTTAAAAGTGACTTTGACCCTTCGGTTTGTTTTGCCATTTATTCTCAGGGGTAGTTAGGAAATGTCGAAATCAACTTGATATTGGATTCAATCGTTCAATCAAATCATTTATTTGCCTAATACAGGTAGGTATAAACAGATGTTACAAATAAATATAAAGTACACTGTATCATTACTTAATAAGGTGTGCAAATATTTATATTATTATTAATTTTATTAAATGATTATTAAAATGACATCTATATTATTTTTTTTTTATAAAATGGCTTGTAAAAGTGATTTCAATATCCTTAGCGGAACGTCACTTTTAAAAATTAAATAGGAATTTCAAGAATAAACAATTGCATTTCATTTCATAGTTTCGTGGTCAATTCGAGTCATTAGATTGATTATTAGATTTTTATTCGTGCCTCTATATCTGAAAGGTGCAATTTGTACAATATACCGACACTTTACAGGTTCCCAGCAAGGGATTCGATAGCATGCTAGTACAAAGCACACGCCACTGTCAAACAAAATACAAGTCCAATAAAAATTACAGCGCATAACAAATACAAACGAATCACCGAAGAAAATTAATTAAAACCAGTTCCTATACTAACCCCTAACACACAGTTAAAACAGAATGAAATAACAATACCAGCTACCATCCATAACGTGCAGTACTACCAAAACCAGACCTTTTTAGTTCACAATAGAAATTATCAATCACCAGAATTTACGGCGCGGAACCAAAGCTTGCTTTTTCCACTATAAACCGTATAAATTTGGATGAAAGCTAAATATTTAACTGACTTGTATACGACGAGCTCCTCCTAAATGTGTCGCATAAATTCGGTCAAGTAAAAAGTCGTCAACTCTTGGGGGTAAGGTCAGCATGGATAAGACACGACACGCGTCGGGATGAAATTGTTGAAAACATTTAAGCTAAGATTTTGATAGAGAGTCTTTGTCAATTAATTAGGTATGTAGGTATCTGAAATTATTCTTAAATCATTATTCGGTTAAATAGACTTTATAATTAAGTTTGCTAGAAAGCAGTTTAATTTAGGGCAAATGGCAAAGGGCAATAATGCTGTTGGAAGAAGGCAGTAAAGAATTTGTCAAAAGTCTAATCAAACATCAAGGTTACAATACTAGTGAATTATGAAATCTTAAACATCCAATTGAACATAAAGTAAAATTCGCTCGTAAACTTAAAAATATTTATTAGATTCTATGTAAGCGTAAATATTAAGTATAGGTATATATAGGTTATAGATGTATCTGATAGTAATGTTACTGTAATAGAGACTCAATGATCTCACAGTTAAACTGCGTAAGCAGTTTTGTGGGGCAATGAACCTAGCATTAAGAAAAATGTAATTGAATAAATAATTCATTCATTCATTCAGATGTTATTTGTTTTAACTCAAAACACGTCGACAATGCATTCAGAAAACCGTTCTATCGACTTTCTACCAAAACATTATAGCACAATACGCCACATCCACACAACTCTTACCCCTCCGTCGCCATTAAACGCAATAGTTACGGTTACATAATTTATTGTTTTTCATCTTTGAAATCTTAGCGGAGTCAAGTTGTATAAATCATGCGTTAATGCCAGAGTATTATACAAATTCAAATTTATAACATGATAAAATTGCCGAACGGGCTCCCCCCGTCCCCCTTCCACTGGGGGACGTAAACTACGCTGCCCTTAATTCATTAGAGATCGGGTTCGGTTTTTGAATTTTTGACTTTCGAGATTGAATATCAAATGGCAGTACTGGCAGTTTTTAATCTGTGTGTTTTAGAATGTACCATAGATTTAGTATAGTATATCTCCCTCACTAATAAATAGGTATTATAATCAGATACCGACACACCGATTTCTCTCTTTCAGTCGTCAGTAATTTGACTTTCAAAGAAGAAGACAAAGCTTTGTGTAACTATACAGACGCTATACAACGTTTATTAGCAGAGGGTTATTCTATAGTTTATATTACGTATTTAGTAAATCTAGGGGGTGTACCGTCTGATGCTTAGGTCTGTCCACTGTGTATTCAGAATGTTATTGCGTGTTGAATGTCGCGTGCTGCTGTTTGAGAATTCTCTATCATAATAATTATAATACTTGGCGAAATTGCACAGAACAGATGGCCGATGGGGTCGAAAGTCCTATCAAACTATGTCTCACGGTTTACATTAACGTATTGGAAAACGGTTAAAAGATAGAGCCCAAAGAGCCATATGTGTCTAACTCCACTTTCATGAAGATAACAATCTCTTCTAGCACATTATCTACAAAGTCATAAATTCCAAACTGTGAATCAAAAACACAAGGTGTGACAACAAAATATGTTACACATACTGTCACAACCCTTTTGTGTGATGATATACACCTTTCTTCCACACAAATCTTTCTTTCATTCTCACCCATTCAGATCCACTCAAAAGCATTTTTTCACACAATCGAATAACTCAATTCAGAAATAGAAAATTAATAATCGTCTAAAATCGAATGCGAGCGAAAAATGCCGATTATCATCGAAGCAATTATTATCAGTGAGCATGATTTATATGGATTTTGGACTGTAAACCTCTTTCTTTCCTATTCAGGTTTAATTGAATGATCAAATCGGATGGCATTAGCGAGGCTCCTTTGTCTCTCATTTGTTTAAACAATGGGAATCAATCGGTAATCGGTTTGCGGCGTTTTTTGTAGTTCGTGTCCGATTTTTTGAGGTTTTCAAGCGATTTTCTTCAATGATTTTCTTTGTATGCCTCTGTATTGTTAAGCGAAGTAGTTAAGGCTTTTAAGACAATGGAACTTGATTCGAACTATGCCTAGTTTTGAATTGTTTTATATAATTAAACTTGTACCTAGAAATTTCCTATGGGCAGCAAGGTTCGCGAAGTAATAAGATCCATA
The DNA here is from genome assembly GCA_916614155.1 of Mesoligia furuncula. NCBI lineage: Eukaryota > Metazoa > Arthropoda > Insecta > Lepidoptera > Noctuidae > Mesoligia > Mesoligia furuncula. The sequence continues at coordinate 28,137,982 of OU744803.1, forward strand.
CAATGGTAGGATAGACTTATCGCAATACGTAGGTACTTTTAGCATCGAAGGGATGCAAATAACACATGTTTATCGTGTAATTATTTAGATCTTTAAATTAATTTGTACAATATGAGCCGTTGCCCGCAACCTTGCCTGCGATCCAGGATGAAAAGTAGCCTATGTCCTTCTCCAGCTCATGGTCTACCCATGTCCCAAATTTCATCTAAATGTTGCAGCTGTTTTAGCGTGAAAGCGTAAAAACAAATAAACTTACTTTCGCATTTATGATATTAGTTAGGATATATTTTATATTATGACATACACTGATCTGCCCGCTAAGCTGACTACTACTATATATTCATCGTATTAAATATAAATCAATGTTTTTCTCGTGCTTTTCCCATTAACTAAAAACAGACTCATGGAGTTTGCATGCTACAACCATGTTAGATTACAGCCTCTAAGTACTTCGTCAGTTCGTCGCCGCATCGTGTAATTAAGGTGCTTACAGGACCTAAACACAAAAACCAGCCAAGTGCGTGTCAGGCCACACACAGTGTAGGGTTCCGTAGTAGCCCGTTATCACAATGTAGTAAGATTCTGTTGTTCTTTATACTGAATATAAAAAAAAAATGTTTCATATTTTGTTTTTTAATGCAAGTCGTTACCCGTTATAAACAAGCAACTACTTCATCTTAGTCACTTTAAAGGATTTTGTATTTGGTGCAAAATTATCCAACACCCAAGTTCAACGACTATTACTGCTTAACTAATAAAGTTATCTTAATCGCTATAGTTTTCCTTTAAAGTTTATGAAATGCACTATCATCATGAATTTTTCCAGATTTTTCAAGCTAGCAGTTTAGGTTTTAAACGCCCTCATCATCATCATTTCAGCCCAAAGACGTCCACTGCTGGACATAGGCCTCCCCCAAGAGGGGGTTTGCCATAATCGCCACGCTTGGCAGGCGGGTTGGCGATCGCAGTTTAGTAATTCATAGAGAACGCTGCTGCCCATTCTCCGGTAAGACCGGTTAGTCGCCTTTTACGACACCCACGGGAAGTATGGGGTGGTGCTATTCTTTAAGTCCGGCACCACACAGACATGGGAAACGCTCTACTGGAACAAAAATTTGTACTTTGAAATTTAATATTCGTAAATGGATCATTAAATCGAAAAATAATTTTAGCAAACCCCAAGTTATTTTAAAAAACAAACAACGTTTTTTTAACGATACCCCATACGACGGGGTAGACGACGAAAACAATATTCATCCTCACTTCACATGTAGGGGGATCTACCTTAAAAAAAATATTTTCCAAAAATGTTTTTTACCACTTTGTCGGCGTACCTAATTGATATACGCACTCCTACAAAATTACAGCTTTTTAGTACTAACGGTCTCTTAGCAAAACTGCGGACAGACAGACGGACGGACATGACGAAACTATAAGGGTTTCTTGTAGGAACTACGGAACCCTAAAAAATGCAAGTTTTAGAAACAATAAAAGTATATGATTAACTACAGTAAACAAAATCAGAAAAATATATGATATTCTTCAGGATATATGCTAGGTAGATAGTGTGTTGAAAACATAATACAACTAATTTGATAGATAGAAAAAATCATGATATAGATACCTCTAAAACTTTTCTTTTTACAATAAAAAACCATTCTATCATTCTGATTATTCTACATGCAATATACTAAAACTCTAGTGTTTTAATTTTTTAGTCCAAACAATAGATTTTTATAATTAAATAATTGCTTCATATTTTGGGATAAATTACCAGGGTTGTGTCATCGCGCTTCTCTTTCTTTTCTATGCAGTCCGACAGTGACCGCGCTTTAGGTCATGTAACCCCTTAAAAGAGAAAAGGTAGATGACACTGACCAACCCCTCGCATCATGTATTATAAAAAAAAAACCTTTATTAATTAACACCAAAAAATCATCACCGCAACTCTCCACCCCTAAAAACACACACATCAAATTCTCCAAATATTTAGCAAAATCAGCACCAGAGCTTATTAATACGGCAGCCGGACCGTTCATAACTAATAATTATATTTTGTCGTCCATCCGTAACGAATATGTCCCAATACGGTGATATTGGTATGGTGTTACCCCACCTTTTACCCCTTTCCCCCCCTCCACTACCCCCATATTTAATGCGGGTACCCGATATTCGACTCTGCTGTATTGGTGTACCTTAATAAATTTAACATTAAAATCACGGTAAAGGGTTATTAGTATTTTGTTTTGATAATTTAGAATATATCGTTTTTGTAACACGTATTTTTAAAGTAACCCCCTTATGGAGCTGAGTGGGTATTTTTGGGTTAATTATTTTTATTTGTTTATGAAAGCTACCTGTAATATTATGGTATCGATTTTGGCCTTTAAATAAGGATAATCAGCCTATAATGTTCCCACTGCTGGGACCCAGGCCTCCTCTCTGTGAGAAGGAGTGGGCCATAATCCACCACGCGGGCCCAGTGCGGGTTGGTGGATGTCACATGTCTTTGAATTTTTGGTTCTAAGACATGCCGGTTTCCTCACGACAGATCATGTAGACGTTAGAAATTTAAATACGTATCACACTATCACACTAATATTATAAAGGCAAAAGTTTGTGTGTGTTTATATGTTTGTTACTTCTTCACGCTCAAACGGCTGGACCAATTTTGATAAAATTTTGTATGGAGGTAGCTGACACCCTGGATTAACATATAGGTTACCTTTTATCCCGATATTCTCACGGGATCGATATTTACGTGGGTGAAACCGCGGGCGCAGCTAGTTTTCTCCATAAAACACTTTGGATAGGTACACTCATAACACAATGGTATCCCTCTCAACAGTGTTTAAGCTGCAACAAAATAATAATATATTTTATTTATTTATTTTATAATTTATGTACACACAGTAAAATACATAGGGATATGACATAATTATAATTTGAGCACCTTTGTACGTACTGCTTATTTCTTAAGAAATTTCTTCCAGCAGACCTTCGAAAGGAGAAGTAAAAAAAGAAATGTAGACAATACTGTGTGTCCTGTGAAAAGTGATATAAGTCAACTTATATCGAATTCGATATTATCGTGGCACCTTCATCAGAAAAAAATACTCTATTAGGTTGTAAACAATACGACACTAATACAAATGGTGTCACTACTTTTGTAAAATAAATTATCCAGACAAATTTTATAATTTTTTAAACAATAAAAAAAAATCTACTCTATTGTAAAGTTGACATTTTCGAGATGTATCAGTTTTCACAGGACGCACTAGTGTGTGAGAACAAGAAGAGAAAATATGAATGTGTGAAGTCTAAAACTAGAATATTAAATAAACCTACACAAATAATGCAAAATAATAATAATAACATAAGTATACTTAAATAAATACATAATGCTAAAATATATAAACATATTACAAAGAAACGAACTGCCACCTAAATAATGAAAAGACGAAGATTTATTCATTTGGTTTTTATAAACCTAAAAATAAAGCATATTTCAATTTTATGGTAGCGTTGTCTTTGATCATACACGTGCTTTATCTTCTCATCATAAAATTGTATTTTTAGACTATTAATACTCTCTTAATTATATTAATTAACATTTGTATAAATTACCTTATTCAATCAGCCGGCTAATTGCGTAACACACTAACAGTAGCAAAGACTTCATTTTGACATTTCAACAACATTCATTGCGTTATTTACGTTGTTGTGCAGATACATTTTTCGAACATATGAAGCAATAGATTAGCAATATCCTTCAGAATTATTCAGAGTGAGAAAGTGTGTTACCTACGTAATGACGGTGTAGGTATTTTAGCCTCTACTGCACCCTGTTACGGCTGCTACCACCTTCTTATCTGGCTTATCTATGTTGTTACCATGGCATGAGATACCATCATCATCATCGGCCTACAGCAGTCCACTGCTGCATAGGCCTCTCCTATTGCACGCCATTCAACTCGATTTTCAGCAACTCTCATCCAGCTGCAACCAGCCATCCTGCGAAGATCGTCGCTCCACCTGGCCTGAAGGCTACGTTTGCTGATTCCCGGTCTCCACTCAAGAACATCAAACTAATATTATAAAGGCGAAAGTTTGTGAGTGTGTGGGTGTGTGTTTATATATGTTTGTTACTTCTTCACGCTCAAACAGCTGGACCAATTTTGATAAAATTTTGTATGGAGGTAGCTGACACCCTGGATTAGCTACTTTTTATCCCGATATTCCTACGGGATCGACATTTATGCGGATAAAACCGCGGGGCGCAGCTAGTGTCTACATAAGATACAAACTTCTATAATTATTGTTCGTGCCAATACAAGACGTGGAACAATTCCAATTCCGACAGCTCTACAAACTTCTGACAGACTTATCCACCCAAAAATAACCCACCGTTTGTTCCTACGTCATCAAATATCAGACTACCGTCTTCCCTAAATACCGACGTCTACAGCCTGACGGGAAACAGAAGCGTGCTATCAGGCAGCACCGTTTCAACATCGCCAGAACGGCAGATAAACACCGAACACCACTTTTGCACCGCCACAGATAAGTATAAGCACTTAGCACACAAACTATGCATAAGCACAGCTTTTTGATAACTCGCCGACGGTACTGGTGTGGGGAAAAGTGTTTGGGGAAAATCAAGTGACTTTTCGTTATTTAAGAGTACGTACCAGTGCAAGCTGTTATAGTTATTAAGGTGGTTGATACTTTGTAGAATCAATCGCAATAGCCACAAGAGCAGATTTAAAACCGTGGTGGTTAGTGATTCGACTTGATGGCCGATGGGGCCGAAAGGTTCTGGAGTGGCGACCGCGTACCGGAAGACGTAGTGTTGGAAGGCCTCCCACAAGGTGGACCGACGACCTTGTGAAGGCCGCAGGAACCAGTTGGATGCGGGAAGACTTACGTGTTTATACCTAATTGCACGATGCTCACTTCCTGTTAAAATCACGCTCTTTCGAGCCTACTGTACCTACTGCTTTTTACACGTGCAGCCTATGGGCTAGATATACGCGAAGATCGTACAGCACTCTTCGCGTTCAATATAACAATGCGTTTAGGATACTGGTGGGGCTGCCCCGTTTCTGTAGTGCGTCAGGGATGTTCGCAGACGTGCATGTAAATTGCTTTTACGCAACAATGCGTAAAAGGTGCGCTTCCCTGGTGTGCAGGGTGTGGGGCGGCTCCAACAGTGTCTTAAGCATGGTTGCGAGTCGCCTGGACTGTGTCTACGTGGGTCACTGTTGTGTCGTCTCTCATGGGATGTCGCAACGGTGACCAACCGTTATTTCTTGTGTTTTTGTTTAGTGTCTGTGCAATCTTGTTTGAGTCTTGGTCACTTTAATAAAGAAAAAATCTATTCCATTCTAATTTAACAGGATTTGAAATCAAACCATGGCTTAAAAAAAAAATTATCACAATGCCAAAGTAATTACAGTTCTTTTACAGCTTCGGTAATAAACAAGTAATCTGACATAAAGGATTCATAATATTACTGTAAAAGCTCCAATTTTCACTGAAATTAATAAAATAAAAATACAATTTCTTTTTTTTATTGAATACTTTTTGACTACCTTTTTCACGGTAGCGCACGATACGTCTTACTTTCATTATACCGAACTACAGACCTTTTCAGTTTTTCGTCGCCATTTTTCTCTTTTTAATTTTCCTAAGCACTTTTATTTCTGCCAGTACGCGTGTACAGAACACCTCTCACGTCTGGCGATCACGCGCACATTTAGCGGTCTTTGATTAAGTCAATAGGTGGCGCTCGCGTCGCTGCTCACACATACATTATTTACACTGACGGTGGAGTCTGCGGGTTATGTAAGATGCTGATTATTGGTGCCGAAACGTGGCAGGATTGGAAAGAAGTGGTGGAGAGCATTGACTAGACTTGGCATCTAACTAAGCGTGGGATGGGAGAACAGTTCTAATACTTTTCGAGGACCTTAATCCTTTATGTCTAGAGACACTCTGTTCGATTCAAAGAGAGTTGCCGAAAAGCTCTGTAAGCTTTAACATCCTGAAAACTTAAAGGAAAAGAGTCATTTATTGGAGACTAGCTGCGGTCCACGGTTTCACCCGCGTAAGTGTTGATCCCGTGGGAATATCGGGATAGAAACTATCCTATGACCTTCCCTAGGATGCAATCTATCTCTCTGCCAAATTTTATCGAAATCCGTGACCCCTCCGTGCCTCGGAAAGCACGTTAAGCCGTTGGTCCCGGCTGTCATTCGTGGATCTTTGACAGTCGTTACGGGTAGTCAGAAGCCCGATAGTCTGACAGCCAGTCTTACCAAGGGATATCGTATTACCCGTAACTGGGTTGTGGAGGTCAGACAGGCAGTCGCTCCATGTAAAATACTGGTAGTTACTGCATCCGATTAGACTAGAAGCCGACCTGAACATAGTTGGGAAAAGGCTAGGCAGATGATGATACAGTGGTTTCCAAAAGTGAATTGACATTTTTCCACTTGTGTGTAAATAAACGGGTGTATTTATTTATTATTTATTTATTTATTACTTTTAAGAAGGCTTACAGACTAATTACATATAATAGGTAACAACAATACATTGACAAGTTGCTAATAACAAGCCTCCACAGTTATATAGCATATCGATTATTGAATTCGTAATTCATAATTCGTCATTGCCGCTCGTCTTCTAGTCCTAGCCTTTACGTCCAAGATGTTAAAGCTTATAGCTTATCATTGTAACTCCAAGAAGTTATTCAATAAGTATCTTCTGTCATTATGTCATTACCAAGTACGTAACTGACTGACGTGTCTAGTGTGACGTTGCAAAATAGTTACGTTTGTTGTCGTTCTGTGCAGGCTCGTGGAGCGTAGTCTCCGCGTCACTAGATGGCGTTAGGGTCGTGGTGTATCATGAACATTTATAGTAAAGTCACAAATCGATAAGATTTATTTAGTCTGTGGAGGAATATTCTGGAGTTCGAACTGACAGATAGGTTTGAAAAGCAAAAGGAGGTTTCCGTTATTTGCGACTCTTTACTCGAGCGAAAAGGCTGATTGAGCCAATTGAGCGGGACTTATTCCTGGTGGAACCTGAACGTTCCCAAATAACCCGATGGGGTTTTATTAGGAGTGCTTGAAGCTGAATCCTGTGAGTATTCAACCATTTTCTTTGTTCTTGCTGGATAGCCTGTAGCCTAGGTTTTACATGTTGTGTTCTGACACTAGGACGTTGTTACAGGTCTGGCTGTTAAGCTAGCCTTTTAATTTTCCGGTCGGTGCTATGCGCGACTAAGTCGGGAAGCCTTGGAGCAGCCCTGAGATCAGGAGATTGGAAATTGATCCGGGCGCCGGCAACTTTAAGGTTGTCCCTTGTGGTGTGGCCTTCTGTTGTCGAGGAAGGCCTTACCTAGCCGAATCCAGGTGATGAGGGAAGTTCGCCGCTCCAGGTAACGCAAGCGTCACCATTTATGCCCGTAGGCCACGTTCTACGTGTGTTCGCAGGTTTATCCTGCGAGCGACGCTAAGGGCCGGAAAGCCGTCAACTGAGGGGGTCTGAGTACGTTAACTGACGGTTTCATTTATACCGAGAGAACATTTAGTTGATCTATAGTGTCATAATTTAATCTATGAGAGAGTTAGGCCTTTTGTAGGAACTAGGTGATAAGACCAGTTTTTATAAAGTATTGTGTCTCGGGTTTGCTTTGCCTAATCTTTATTTTCCCTATATGAGCACAATCCAATAGGTTGATACTTGTACGGTTGAGCTAAAGTTATTAAGTGGTTCATCTCACGGACTCGATATAGCGATTCTGAGAATTTGTCATTGTCTCATGCAGGCGTACACTCCGGTACGACCAGGTACGGAGACTGGTTGTATGGAAGTGAATGCCCAGGTGTTTGGGGAAAGATAGTTATTACTTTGGTGGCTCGCCACATACTTTATTTATGTACCTTCATTTGTGTATTGTTACAATAAACTTTGTATTGTGTAATTAGGTACTTGTTTAATTGAATCTTTCCCTAACCGATTATATACCTTATAAATTTACTGAAGCGTGGCCAGCGCAGTAGGTAGAGCAAAAGCTCTTTCATCCTGTAAAGGTCGGGTTACACTAGTGCCTGTAAGCAGAGTTAAGGGGCTTACATGACCTAAAGTGCGGTCACTGTGGATTGCATAGAAAAGAAAGAGAAGCGCGATAACACAACCCTGGTAATTTGTTGCAAAATATGAAGCAATTATCTATTTACAAAAAATCTATGGTTTGGTCTAAAAAATTAAAACACTAGTGCTTTAGTATGTTGCTTGTAGAATAATCTCATAAAAAATCAGAATGATTGTATGTATATTTTATTTTTAATTAGTATGGTTTTTATTGTAAAAAGAAAGTTTTAAGAGCTATTTTCATGATTTTTTTTCTATCGTATCATATTAGTTGTATTATGTCTTCAACACACTATCTAACTAGCATATATCCTGAAGAATATCATATATGTATTTTTCTGATTTTGTTTACTGCAGTCGATCATATACTTTTATTGCTTCTAAAACTTGCGTTTTTGCGTTTAGGTCCTTCGAATCCCCTTAAGCAATATCAGCAACAAGAACAAAAACCTACTAATTAATGAACCTACCCAAAACTTAAACCAACCGCGTTATTACACGGCCAATTTACATCTGTCAAATTAAGCTAACTATTTTTTGTTCAACAATTTTCACACTCCAATTATACGAGTGCGCACACACCGTTGAATAGCAAAACATTTGGCGTTTCAACGGTACGGCGATAATCCTGCATGAAGGAAGCTATACATCATGGGAAAAAACGTCGGCGGCGGCGTTGCGACGCCCGTGTGTCCCTCGTTTTAGAGTTATGAATAAATTATTTGATTATAATGATTTATTTGACTGTGGTATTAGTATGTTTGAGGGATGTTTGAAGCTCCGTTTGTGGCTGATAGTTGCCATGATATTGGAGATGGGATAGACGATAGATGGGACTGGGAGGGTGTTATCAGCTGTGCCGCAGCAATTTTGGAAAACGTAACATCCCTTTCATAGTTAGTTGTGTAGAGCTTCTAGTCTACCCATAAAATATTACAAGACTGCAAAGCAGAGCATTGCACGCTTGTATGGCACTCTTGTATTGCACGCTTGTATTGCGCGCTTGTATTGCACGCTTGTATGGCACTCTTGTATTGCACGCTTGTATTGCGCGCTTGTATTGCGCCTGTATTGCACGCTTGTATGGCACTCTTGTATTGCACGCTTGTATTGCGCGCTTGTATTGCACGCTTGTATTGCACGCTTGTATGGCACTCTTGTATTGCACGCTTGTATTGCGCGCTTGTATTGCACGCTTGTATGGCACTCTTGTATTGCACGCTTGTATTGCGCGCTTGTATTGCGCCTGTATTGCACGCTTGTATGGCACTCTTGTATTGCACGCTTGTATTGCGCGCTTGTATTGCACGCTTGTATGGCACTCTTGTATTGCACGCTTGTATTCCTCGCGGGGTTAGCCAAAAGTGTGAATAAGCTTTAAAATAATATGAAACAGTTTTTTTGTTTAAGTTTTATCACTACTAAATTCACAAATAATCAAAACACAATATAATTAATTTAATGCTTACAATTGAGTTATCATTTCCTAAGTTCCGACGATTAGCGCGTTTAAACAAACATACTCTTTGGCTTTATTATTAGTACAGATAGATTGGGAAAAAAGATACATAACCCCCAAACGTACTCGTACTCCGAGCCCCAAGACAGATACTAACTGTCTAGTTTGGGGCCCAATAATTAATACTATATTGTAACCGAGCTGTAGGTAATATTTTAAGCTACTCATGTCGTCTTAACTTATTGTTATCCACCTGCTTACTGTATTACCTGGACAATAAATATTTTCTTTCTATTTCTAAACAAAACCAAATACTTAAAATATCAAGCAAGCTAGACCTATTCAAGGAACTTACGTAAAAATAGCCTCTACCATCACCCATTGTTTTGGTTGCCATAATTTTGAGAGAACCTTTTATTCCCCTTCTTTAACTACATTAGCGTGTGTATGTAGTGTTGTTAATAAATCGGGCGGCGCCATTAGTCCCGGGTTCGAGTCCCGGCGGAAAGCATGCGTCTTGTTGATTTGTGATGAACGCTGATGGATGGGATGTGTGTACGTGTTACAGTTTTTTGGATGACGTTGTTTCTTGGTTCAGCTTTGTGGATGTGTTTATTTGAATGTTGTTCGGTGGCTTGATAAACAATAAACAAATTATGTATCTTGTAGGTGATTTTAAAATGTGATTTTAGGAAAAGTATGTCGAGTTAACAGCTGAGTGTTAGAGAAGTTAAGCTTTAGGGAAACTTTTACTTGTTTCGTTAATTATACTAATACTTTTTTTGACGCATACCTACTGCCAACATCATCTGCCTAGCCTTTTCCCAAGTATGTTGGGGTCGGCTTCCAGTCTAACCGGATGCAGCTGAATACCAGTATTTTACATGGAGAGACTGCCTATCTGACCTCCACAACCCAGTTACTGGGTAATACGATACCCCTTGGTAAGACTGGTTGTCAGACTTTCGGGCTTCTGACTACCCGTAACGACTGCCAACATTATACCTAAATGCAAACAGTTAAAACAACTGGCCAAGTGCGTGTAAGTTTATGCGTAGGGGAGGTACCCTAAAAAGTTTTTTTTAGATTTTATTTTACCACTTTGTTGGCGTAATTGATATGTATACTCATGCCAAATTACACATTCTAGTAGTAAGAGTCTCAGAGCTAAACCACGGACAGATAGACGGTCGAACATGGCGAAACTATGAGTACCTTGTTGACTACGGAACCCTAAAATTATAGAATAGTACACACATACGTCGAATGTTTCCGAAAATTGCTTGTCCTTTTTATTCCTTGACAATGCATTTCATGAAAAGATATTTTAGGTTGTAATTTTTTTATTTTATTTTTGAGATTATTAAAGAAAACACTGGTCCGCTGTCAAATTTTTATACGGAACTCTATGCAAGCGCTTTTGTTCTATTTTTTCCAACATCACCATATAATTAACTACTATAATTGCTAAACCACATGCCATAAACACATGCAAATGATATGAGCGACATATCACTCTATATGACGTGTGATGTACGTACACTTGTCACATATATCCGTCATTATACTGATTTATGCGTCTTAGAACATCTGCTCGCCATATTAGAAACTGCAGCATGAGCTTATCTTATAGGGTTCATAAATTAATCTTTAATTACATGTGTGTGAGAAATAGATCTTAGAGTTTTGCAAGATGTGGCTAAAGGACGGTTTTTAAGTGTCCGGATGAGCACTATCTAAAACCTATTTATTTTTGACTAGCTGCGCCCCGCGGTTTTACCCGCATAAGTTTCAATCCCGTGGGAATATCAGGACAAAAAGTAGTTTATATGTTAATCCAGGGTATCAGCTACCTCCGTACAAAATTTTATCAAAATCGGTCTAGCCGTTTGAGCGTGAAGAAGTAACAAACATATAAACACACACTCTCAAATTTTCGCCTTTAGAATATTAGTGTGATATAACTTTTTTTTTTGAAAATCCGCTGGTTGCGAGAAGCACAGAACCAGTCGAAGTGGCCTATATTCAGCAGTGGACGTTTTTCAGCTAAAGTGATGATGATGATGATGAATTTTTCTGGAACTTATCCAACGGTCAACACAAGTCACAACATCGGCTAACTTGGTTCATTAGCAAACTTTTCTTTTCTTTTTTTTTCTGAAACGGCCCTTAATCCACAACGTTCGCCCAGTGGGGTTTGGTAGATGTCCCAGGTCACCTAATTTTCTAGGACAATCCTGCTGATTTTCTTACGATTTCCTAAACTATTTATGGAATACTGGCGATGACTGGTGGAGGAATTTTAGTAGATCCCGGTTAGGTGTCCTCTAGCAGTCGTTCCATCTAAAGTACAGTCAACAAAAGAGATAAGTATGCAGGATCGTCGGATATAGTTGAAGTTTAGTAAGAAACAAATGGATGCTCTCGAATAAAATTTTATTTTATTAATAGAAAACAAACAGCTCATAATCATCATCTGCCTAGCCTTTTCCCAACTATGTTGGGGTCGGCTTCCAGTCTAACCGGATGCAGCTGAATACCAGTATTTTACATGGAGCGACTGCCTATCTGACCTCCACAACCCAGTTACCCCTTGATAAGACTGGTTGTCAGACTTTCGGGCTTCTGACTACCCGTAACGACTGAAACAAAAACAAACAAACAGCTCATAATATCAAATTAAATTTCAGTCGACAACATCCATCAGTTTCTTACTAAACTGCAACTATATCCAACGATCCTGCACACTTAAATCTCTTGTTGACTGTACATAGGGTCATAAAATATAATAATTCCTGCATTTCCTACGCAATGGTAGATAAGATTGGAATGCTAACCCAAGATAATTTAATAAAAACTAAGCAGATACAGAATGCAACTGCCTACTCGTAAGTCCTTTATCGTCACTTTCGACATGCACAGAAAGAGACATAGCGACCTATTTAAGAAGACCACACGCCAGAACTCGCAAGCGGCACGTACAAAGACACACTAGCTAATAACCGACACACATTTCATTAGTAAAGCACACACAAATCATAACAAAAGACACTGAACTTCAAGTTATCTGCCGACGCAAACATTTCAGGGGCCACTTGAAAGTAAAACTCTTTTCAACTTACCGCTGTCACTTTATAGGTAAGTCGGAGAAGGTCCATGGTTCTATGACTCCAGAGAGAATAATTTTGCACTTGAGTAAGATTTCGGCAATGACATGGGACTAACCAGGGCCGTCTTTACCCGGGGGTGCAAGGGGTGCGAGGCACCCTGGCGCAGGGTCTTAGGGGCGCAAGTCAGTCAGGCCATCACTCATTATAACCGCACCGATACAGCGAATAACGGCCCGGCACCGCCTCGGAAAAAATCCACCCGTTTGAGCTACCAACTAGTGAGCGACATCTGAACAACAAGCTGCTCCCTCACCCTTGGCGTTCCAGCAACGAACGGTCGTCTTGCTGGCAGCTCGTTGGCGACAAGCGGATGGATTTTTTCCGAGGCGGTGCCGGGCCGTTACTGCGCGGGAACCGTGCGGTTATAATGAGTGATAACATTAACACAAAAGTTAAGTTTTTTCTTTTGTTGTAAGGGGGGCGCAGGCTGATTTTCGCACCCCGGCGCCCAATATGGTTAAGACGGCCCTGGGACTAACTGATGGTAGACTTTAAGTTTTCATTGAATTGTATAATCTTAAACGTTAAAGTTACAACAATTACTTGATTAACAGCTCAGCGTTGCTGCAAGTGCAAACCAGAAAAAAATCTAAGCAAGTAGGAATAGCGTGGCGGGTTTGCGGAGTATGACGCTCTTCGCGTTACTTATTTACTAACTATTATTTTATAATGTAATTTATTTAACAAAGAGGCCATATTAAAAACTTGTAGGTACATTTTTTGCATATTTTGTATCGATTGCCACTCATGTGCGCGTCACAACAACATACCAAGTGGAACTTTTGACCTTATACATATAGTATTGTCAAAGCTCATTCCAACTCACCGCGGCGCCTGCGCATTTTGTGTCAACATGCGCACGCATCTCAAACAGCTATTTGCTTAGCAATTTTATTCTTTTATGTTTTGATTACGTAAAAATGTTCTGATAAGTTTCTTGGTAAATAGATTTGCGGCATAGTTTTAAGTGGGGATTTTGTTTGAAGTTATGTCAAAATGCACAAAAAAAATTGTCTATAGCAAAATGGTTTTCGACAAAGAGGGTTGTCGCCCGCCCCCAATATAGTTGGGAAAAGGCTAAGCAGATGATGATGATGATTAAGGCTTGTCGCTTAAAAACATGCAAAAGGAAAATAAATAGCAACAACAAACAAAAAAACTAGAAGTAGGTACAGGTATTTATTTACACAACATTATTTTTAGTATATGCGAAACCCGAAACACGTGTCTAGTATTTTTATGTAAAGAATCTATGTACAAAATTTCAAAACTGTATCATGAAAAATCACAAAGTTATAAGCTTGTTATGTTCCCTGTTTGTCCGTACAAAAACATGCTCACCCGCGCCGCTCGCGCCGCGCCGTCTTGCGCTCATTGATAATAGTACCTAGGTACCTAACCGTTAGGCGCGGAGATTGGATTACCTACTTAGTGTCGCTCGGCATCCAACTTTTAAACTTTTTTAAATATTTTTGGGACAAAATATGGCGTAAAAATTATTGGAATCGATTCAGTTACTTATTCTGAACAAACTATATTCAGGTTCCGCATATACTAAAAATAACGTATATAGTTGCCGGCACGTAACTTGGCAAGAGTTTTTGTAGTGGGGGAAGTTTGCGCACGCACAATTTCATACATTTTTATATGCGCGAACTTCCCCCACTACTAAAATCTCTTGCCAAGTTACGTGCCGGTAACTGTACTAGTATCTGCCCGCGACTTCGTCCGCGTGAAAGTTCTTGCTCCCCCGACCCACCCCGTCGCATCGTATCGCTTACCCGCGCTACTACTACGGTTTCGCTAAGCGTTCTTTCTGACTTTTTTTCTCTTTGCACGGCTCCTAAGGTTCCTAGTGTGATGTCAAATAGCCTATAGCCTTCCTGAAGAATTGAGCTATCAAATGCAAAAATAATTTTTCAAATCCGACTGGTAGTTCCTGATATTAACGTGGTCAAACAAACATACTCTTCAGCTTTATTGTTAGAATAGATCATTATCATCATCATTTCAACCGAACGACGTCCACTGCTGGACATAGGCCTCCCCCAAAAGGGGGGGTTTGCCATAATCGCAGGCACGCTTGGCAGGCGGGTTAGCGATCGCAGTATGGAATGGTGGTGGAATGCTTAGAGAACGCTGCTGCCCATTCGCCGGTACGACCCTTAGTCGCCTTTTACGACACCCACGGGAAGTATGGGGTGGTGCTATTCTTTAAGCCCGGCACCACACACACAAGAATAGAATAAAATAGATAGAAGAATAGAATATACAGACTTTATTGTCACCACAAAAAAGAAATACATCGCACGCTACAAAATATGCAATGGGCAGTTCTGTGATCTCTCCCAGAGTCGGGGGGGTACCGGAATTGGTCTTTTAAGAGGAACCGGGACCACCCTTGTTTGCTGATGGTGATCACCGTTGTGGTTTTAGTGAGGTAAAAATCCCACACTCCCCGACGTCCCTCCTCGGAGGTCGGGTGCTTTTGAAGGTTTCCCCTGACAAAAAAAAAAGAGTATTTAGTATCAATTATTCGAGAAGACCAATAGAGGAGGGACCCGTGGCTAAATAATAACAGCCGCACAGGTCGATCGATCATGTTAAGCTTGCCGCGGTTGGTATGTGGATGGGTGACCATCATGGGTGATCATCATTTACATGCCGTGACCTCTCCGTGCCTCGGAAAGCACGTTAAGCCGTTGGTCTCGGCTGTCATTCGTGAATCTTTGACAGTCGTTACGGGTAGTCAGAAGCCCGAAAGTCTGACAACCAGTCTTACCAAGGGGTATCGTATTACCCAGTAACTGGCTTGTGGAAGTCAGATAGGCAGTCGCTCCATGTAAAGTACTGGTATTCAGCTGCATCCGGTTAGACTGGAAGCCGACACCAACATAGTTGGGAAAAGGCTAGGCAGAAGATGTATTCGAGAAAACCAATAATTCCCAATCCAAGCCTTGATGCAGATACTTGAAGTCCTACAACATTAAGTTTAGAATTACCTTCATTTGACTAAATCAACGACCAAACTGATGCCGGCAGCCCAAAAAATCTTCATTTACTTAAATAAAATATAATCACGCGACCCCTGAAATCAGTAAATAACTCCAAACGTGTACCTACTTGAAGTGTACTTGTACAATTTATTGCCTCTTGCTTAACCGACTTGGAAAAAAGCAATGAACAAAGAAAAAAAAAAACACAGGATCATTCTAATAGCGGGGAAAAGTGAATCAAATACTTTTCCGACGGGGGAGGAAAATAAAATAAATTTATTTGGCTCTCTGTTCTGTAAGTTTGAGAACTGTTTAATTCTTGAATCTTGTATTGGATTTTTTCGAGGTTTCTGTCGGAAGTTGGATTGGGCCCATTTGGGTGCCAATAGTTTTGTTGAAGTATTTTTGTTGTGAATAGTGATGGTTTACTTTACTGATTTATTTACCTAACAAAATACCTTAGGTACTTAGGCAGTGTTGTTAGTGTGTACCTAGTGGATTAAGAAGCAAATACTTTTCTTCGAAATAAGCTGAAGTAAATAAAACATACTGAAAATAATAGTAAGTTTGAATCTTGGTGCACTGAACTTACTATATTAATAGTAAATATCACCCCGAAAATAATTAATTTGACAAATAAAACTAGTCAAAATATATAATTTTTAATTTCATTAATTCTACAGGTCTAAATGTAATGTCTGTGTGGTGCCGGACTTAAAGAATAGCACCACCCCAAACTTCCCGTGGGTGTCGTAAAAGGCGACTGAGGGAGGCCGGAGAATGGGCAGCAGCGTTCTCTATGCATTACACCATCATACCATACTGCGATCGCCTACCCGCCTGCCAAGCGTGGCGATTATGGCAAACCCCCCCAAAATTGGGAGAGGCCTATGTCCAGCAGTGGACGTCTTTAGGCTGAAATGATGATGATGATGAAATGTAATGCAAAGTTATAGAGCCCAGTAAACTAAGATGAATAGGCACTATTGCCACAATTTTAGCAGTAAACTGAGAATGTAACATTTATCCTAAAATGCTGTTGTACACACGGCTACACATCAATCATTTCCAGTTTTAGCTGGCCTCATATTGTATAGGTTTTTCGTAACATAATCTGAAGTCAGCTTGCATATACTTGCACGTTTTTCAAACAAACCCCATACTATATGTTACTAACTCTAATACAGGGAAATTGTGAAATTATCATGTTAAGGGTGCTTTATAGAAACTGTAAACACATCTTCAAGACCATCCATGTTTTTTTTACGTTAGTTTCGTCGTCCTTCGCGGTGGGGCTAAATTATTACAAATAACTTTAACCCTGCCACCGCGAAGGACTCCCCAACCTGTTGTTGAGTGAAACTCTGTTAACCCGCACACTCTCATATTCGTCAAATGGTGCCTTTTATAAATATGCAACACCGCATCTCGGTTGTGCGTGGTGTTGCTAGTGTGAAATATTTTTGTCGGTAAACTTTAGGTCTTAGACAAAAATAAGTGAATGAAGCGCAGTGAAATTATTTAACCTATTGTGCGCTTTCATAATTTCTAACGTGACGACATTATCGTGGACACCCACGTCTACGGCCTCATCCACGCCACACTATTTAGCATACACCTACACCTCCATCGCATAGGTAGGTACTTAGTTTTTCACACACCACTTTCATAGATATACAAACACTTTCAATACCGAATCTTTAAATAGTAGTGGCACTCGGTAAAATTTGCATAACCCATGACTGAACACCCTGAGATACAAGTTCCCATTTAGTTCAGTGGATAGGGTCTAAACTTCATGGCAACCATCAGAGCCACCACGTTATATTTATTGTATACTTATACAAATATTGTTTGGTTTTGTAAAAGTATTTCGAAATTATATTCCTAGAAATTGAAAAATGTATTGTGGTGAGAAATAAACAATTTTATTTTATTTACATTCACGAAAGAAAGAAAAATTATTTATTCTGCACAAGCAAAACGCACATTGCAAATAAAAAACGATAGTATGAAATGTATGGATATTTCCATACATTTCATACTATCGTTTTTTATTTTTTTGTACGTGTACGTTATCGTGTACGGAAGTTTAAAAGCGTCTTCATATATTTCCATAAATTTAACTTCCCTACGTTATCGTGATGTCGTCGACGTCTACGATAATACCGTCATGTTTGAAATTATAAAACCACACATTAGATAATGTAATAAATTGAAAAAAAAAATATTTACCTACTCAACATTTTATGAGGTACAAATCCACAAAATCAATCAATCTCACAAAACTTGTGGAAAAACTTAACTAAAACACTTTCAGTTAGATTTAAAGAGATACTTCTAAAAAATAATGTTAATACACTAACAATACTCGTATTTCTCAAGCACTTAGAGTAGTTCATTCCCGCTAATTGACTATTAGTTTTAACTAGAGAAATCTGTATTTTTAGCCTCCAGCAGTGTAGAATGTGGAGATAACAATACGACAATAAATGAAAACAATGGGAATCATCTGCCTAGCCTTTTCCCAACTATGTTGGGGTCGACTTCCAGTCTAACCGGATGCAGCTGAATACCAGTATTTTACATGGAGCGACTGCCTATCTGACCTCCATCCTGGGTAATACGATACCCCTTGGTAAGACGGTTGTCAGACTTTCGGGCTTCTGACGACCCTTAACGACTGTCAAGGATCCACGAATGATAGCTGGGACCAACGGTTTAACGTACTTTCCGAGGCACGGAGGGTTCTTGGTATGTGAAGATGGTCACCCATCCACGGACCAACCGCGGCAAGCGTAGCTTAACCTGATCAATTGACCCGTGCAGCTAGTATTTCTTAGCCAGAAGCCCCTCAAGAAATGAAAACACTGGGAATACCAATCTATAATAGTATTTTGGAACTACCAAATAAATTCTAACATCGAAATGAAAAAGGTAACTATTTTTTTACTAACTAAACAGTCAACATCAAAAGTCATTATATTCAAATTAGGCTGAGAATTAGCACTTTTCAAACGTCAAAGTTACAAAAGACAGTCCAAAACACCCGCCGTTCACAATTTCCTAGTGCTTTCGCTGGTAAGAAAAAGTGGCGTAACAAACTCCCTAGCAGTAGTGATGGGCCGACTATAGGTTTTGCCAATCTTTGACTACCTGTAGTGACCTAAACTAAAGGATCTAATCTAATCTAACTAGCCTGTACTGTCCCACTGCAGGACAAAGGCCTCCCTCTCCCTTTTCCACACAATTCTGTCTTGAGCTAATGCCGGCCAGTCCTTACGGTAGGAGTCAAGCTCGTCCCGCCATCTTCGTCTTGGCCTGCCACGATGGCGTCGTGCGTTTAGTGGGACCCAATCGGTGGTTCTCTTAGCCCAATTGTCATCTGACATGCGACAAACATGTCCGGCCCAGTCCCACTTAAGTTTAGCGGCTTTTTGGATAACGTCTGTTATCTTAGTTTTGGCGCGCAGTATTGTGTTCCTTATACGGTCAGAAATTCGAACCCCCAGGATACTGCGCTCCATGGCTCGCTGGCAAACCTCGAGTCGGGACCTCTGCTGAAGTGTCAAAGACCAGGTTTGAGCACCATATGTGAGAATGGGGAGAATACACATGTCCATAATTCTCCTTTTGAGACATAGCGGTAGATCTCCTTTTAGAAGATCTTTCATTGACCAATAACTCCTCCAGGCGCTCTCGGTGCGTCGAGCAACTTCTTTGTCTTGTCGCGCCTGAAAGGAGACTATTTGGCCTAGATATATATAGTCTTGGACATATGCAATCTCCTCACCCCCAATATATAAAAAGATATAGGATATAGGAAAGGATATAGGTATGTATTTATTTGAATTTTCGTATGCAGCCTGGGAACGGCATTAGATATACGAAGTTTAATTTATTATTGTAGAATATAAATACACGTAGTAAAAATGAAATCGTGTTGCCTAAATTTAGATTAACTAAAACTAGCAAGTCATTTCCTGTAAACAGCATCCGTTTTTTAAACAAGTTGCCAAAGCCGGTTACAGAACTTAGCGATGGAAAGTTCAAAACCCTCATCAAACGTGTCCTTATCAAAAAAGCATGTTATGAGATTAAAAACTACGTTGAAGACAAGGTTGTCTGGCAATAAGTCCTTCTGCTCTTGTGGTTCCCTGGCACCTCATTAACGGAATAACTATGTAAATGTCTATTAACTGCTCTCAAATTGCGATGTTTTTTTTTTTTACATAGGTACTTCTTTGACATAATCTTTTTATTATTATTTTTTATTATTTATACAGACAATTCTAATTTTCACCTCTTTATTAGTGGTTGTAAAGGCAATCATATCACTTGGTTTTAGTAGGTTTTTATATTTTATTTTTATTTATCCTTTTGATAGGTTCTTATTTTGTAAATGTGAGGACTTTGTAGGCCTTGTAGAATTTAGGTCTGTAGACCATTTTGTATTTTATAAAGTACCTGGTACTTGTTGACAGGCCTACGCTGTCCTCCCATACCTACTGTAATTTGAAAACATTGTAAAAGGCAATTAATTATTTTTTAAAAGAGTAACCGTGGAGTTTCTTGCCGGCTCTTCTCCATAGGAAACGACCAATTGGAACCTAGCTAGTGCACCTAGCTTCTGACGTTTCATAAGTGCCCATGTAGGTTTCGTCGTTTCAGCCGATAGACGTCCACTGCTGGACATAGGCCTCCCCCAATTTTGGGAGGGGTTTGCGTGAGGTATCGCCACGCTTGGCAGGCGGGTTGGCGATCGCAGTATGGTATGATGGTGGAATACATAGAGAACGCTGCTGCCCATTCTCCGGTACGATCCTTAGTCGCCTTTTACGACACCCACGGGAAGTAAGGGGTGGTGGTATTCTTTAAGTCCGGCACCACAAAGACGATGTAGGTTTGTGTGAAATAAAATATTTTGATTTTGGTTGTCGTCTCTACCTTGTACAGTTTCACCGACCAAATCATCCCATCAAGTGTTATAGTGGTCAACCACAGACCATCCAATAAAAAAGCCAGTTGCCGCAAAAGCCAGTAGCCAAAAAAACCTTTATCAACCCTGGCAACCCAGCCAGGTCCGCCCTCCTGATTGTACCTAAATAATACATTCAATTTGCAAGGCCTGCCCATCAAATACTTTGCTCGTGATAACCTCGTGTTTGGACGCGATCTTGGGAATAATGGCGTTATTTAGAGAGTTGCAATATGCTAAGATGGTAGGCTGCGGCATTAACAAGTCAGGAGATGGTTGTGTTGTGAAGGAGTAGGGGTGCTGTGGAGCGGTGGGTGAAGGGTTTTTCGCAAGGAATAAGTGAAAGGGTTACGATTGGCAAAAGATTTCGCTGTCACTAATATTGTTTCCAACTCTGGCTAATATGACGGAACCAATATTAGTCAACTAGACCAACGTAGTTATTTTATTTCCATTATTTTGTACTTTTACCTATTTGTTCATAAAAACTGTTGGTCTGTAGATGGGTGACCATCTTTACATATCGTGGCCCCTCCGTGCCTCGGAAAGCACGTTAAGCCGTTGGTCCCGGCTGTCATTCGTGGTTCTTTGACATTCGTTACGGGTAGTCAGAAGCCCGAAAGTCTGACAACCAGTCTAACCAAGGGGTATCGTATTACCCAGTAACTGGGTTGTGGAGGTCAGATAGGCAGTCGCTCCATGTAAAATACTGGTATTCGGCTGCATCCGATTGGACTGGAGGCGGACTCCAACATACACACATCAAAAGTGTCTAGGGATCAAGCATTTTTATGCGGATTTCTTGAGATTGAGATGTGGCTTTGTAATAAATTTATGATTTTATAAATTTATGTGGATCCTTTTTGGTGCATTTCATAATTTGAATCAGGAACTGTGAATCAAATTCGAGTAAAAGATGAAAATCAGCTGTCAATATTTTCCCTATAAAAACATACAACGCATTGAAGACATTATTAGTGCTACTGTTTCCCTACTACTGATTAAAACCAACGTTATTATGGAGCGGCGACGTCATTTAAGCAGGGAAGAAATGCTCAGAGCCGTGGGAATGATAGAAGCTGGTTCCCGGCAACGTACTGTGGCTTTAGCTCTGATTACAAGTCAGAGTGTTATCAGTCGACTTTGGACACGTTACCGAAGCACTGGTACCGTGGCTGAGCGCCATGGAGGACGGTATCGCTGCACCACACGGAGACAAGACCGATACATACAAATCTTAACTCGAAGAGCTCCAACAATAACCGCCATGATGTTAGCCGTGAGGCTTCATCACTCTTCAGGGAACTTAATTAGCGACCAAACAGTCAGAAACCGCTTGCATGAAGTGAACCTTCATTCCCGAAGACCGCTACTGGTACCACCTATAGCAATGCACAATCGTAGGATTCGATATCAATGGGCTCTTGAACACAGAAATTGGGCAGAAGAACAATGGCGTTTCGTGTGCTTTTCTGATGAGTCTCGTTTTGGTATGAGACCGGATACAAGACGTATACGACACTGGAGAACCCCTGGACGCCAACAGCGATTAAAATCCTGCCAGGAAGTCCATCCTTATAGTGGTGGAACCATCATGGTATGGGCGGGTATTTGGATCGGCGGAAGAACTGAGTTGATTTGGATCAGAGGCAACCTCAACGCTCAAATTTATGCTGAGACGATTGTATCAAACGTCATCGTTCCTCTACAAGTGCAAATCGGTCCCTTATTTCAGTTAATGCATGATAATGCACGACCGCACACCGCAAGAGTTGTAAGACAGACTCTCGCCGCAGCTAACATCAATGTCCTGCCCTGGCCTGCTCAGTCGCCAGACTTGAACCCGATTGAGCATGCATGGGATATGCTACAGAGAAGAGCTCTGCCGAATATGGAGGGTATCCAGTCGCAAGAAGACCTTTTTTTGTTGTTGCAACGAACATGGGCGGCCATTCCACAGCGTGATTTGGATGAACTCATTTTGAGTATGCCAAACCGATGTTCTTGTGTTGTTAGTGTTCGCGGTAGAAACACGGATTATTAATTGTTTAAGTTACCCAATAAAATTTTAAAGAAAACTGTTATTTCGGTCTTTTTTTCGAACTTTTGTGTTAGTGGTTCAAATGTCAAAAATCCCTTTATTAGGAAAATGGCAAATTTCTTTATTAATGCAAAGGTGACTTGGTTTATCGTTACTGTGACAAACGAAAACACTTTATTTGATGAATCCTTAAAGAAAATTTTAATTAATATCAATCAGGAGAAAAGTTATTGCAAAAATATATGTTGATCCCTAGACACTTTTGATGTGTGTAGTTGGGAAAAGGCTAGGCAGATGATGATGACCTATTTGTTCATAAGGATTCCAGGTAAGATACAATGCAACATAATCATAAACATAAAATCTTCTTTTATGAAAACTTTCCCTTGAGATCAACCACGGACAACGCCGTAGGTACCAGTGCCACATCATTTAGCATTCCCCACGTATGCACAGACGCCAGCACCCAGCACATCAAGCTACCCGAAACTGTCAAATTTTCCCAATCAACTTTGAACTTTATGTTTTAGCCATAAAGTTGAAAATCTATTAAAGGAATTTTAAAGATTGTAGTAGCTTGATGTGCTGGCGTCTGTACCAGCATTCTAATTGCGATTGTATCAATCACAATCTAACACATTTTGAAGGATATTGCTAATCCATTGATGTATATGTTCGATGAATTTGTCCGCTCAACACCGTAAACAACGCAATAAATGTAAGTTGATCTGTCCAAATTAAAGCCATTGCTACTAATAGTGTGTAAACTACTACTAATACTGTCTAAATGCGATTACCCAACAGGTTATTTATAATAAAACATTAGATCAGCTTTTTCAATTTCCAATCATAACCACACTCCTATCTATATATCACGAAAATTCGCATGCGAAACTAAAGAAACTCAGCTCAGAACTAAAATCTACATTTCGCCACTCCACAGTTTTCCTAGAGCAAGTTTTTACGACAGCCGCGCTGCTCTCGCCGCCGTTCTAGTGGCCTCTCTCAATTCCGCACCGCCTGGGCCGGCTGTTAAAAACGCAATGAATAATTATTTCGGGGCCCTACCCGCACCTTTTCGGCACGACTTAAACTTTCATTGCTCCAATTTGAAGACTGACGCTTCAAATTGGAGCAATGATCATTTTGATTGACATGCTTTTTTAGCGAAAACTGATAACATATTTTTGTTGTCAATATAGTTAAATATCTTTCTTTTCTTTCTTTCCATCTGACTGTAAAAGTACTAGTAGATAATTATTACTACTCGAACTCGTAAATGCTAAATAATTTTTGATAAAGGTTATATTAAGTATTTAAATATATTTAAAGTTTTTTAAGTATATTTTAAAAATGTGATTTTTCAATTTAGTCAAACTTGTTAAGTAAGTGGAATAGGGATTTAACATGTTGGTATATGTTTTTTTGACTCTTTGGCCTAGTATCATGTAAAAGGAATACACGATTCAATGGGTTTTTCTCGATGCAAAAAAATTGCAAAGTTATATCTATTTTTTTTACTTTTTTCGACATCACGGTGTAACGCTTAAGAATTTATCCAATGAAATTTACTTTAAAACATTGAAAATTATCATATCAAAGTTTACTTAGTTTTAAAAATTAATTTATTTTGTTATAAAAGGAGTATATTCGTTTTGGCACATCGAATAGAATAGAATAGAATACTCTTTATTATGTCGTCGTCGTTCAGCCGATAGACGTCCACTGCTGGACATAGGCCTCCCCCAATTTTGGGAGGGTTTGCCATAATCGCCACGCTTGGCAGGCGGGTTGGCGATCGCAGTATGATATGATGGTGGAATACATAGAGAACGCTGCTGCCCATTCTCCGGTACAATACTTAGTCGCCTTTTACGACACCCACGGGAAGTAAGGGGTGGTGCTATTCTTTAAGTCCGGCACCACACAGACAATTATGTACACCATATTAATTACAGACATAAGGTATAGAAACTGTACATACGTCGATTTATTCCTAGCGCACGCACACTGAAGCCATCTCTCTTCTTTTGCGTTTCAAAAGTAATTGCATCACTTTCGCTCGCTTATTAGATCAGTCGCTAGGATTTAATTTCGAGGTAGCGCCTTATAATTCAAAAATATCTTAGAACTTTTCATGAACAAAAAGACCTTGTCGTTTTAGGACGTATGCAATTGTCATTCAACCTTAGAGTGATTAAGCAGGTACGATGCCGCCTGCACCTATAAACTTAATACATTATCCCAGATATTATACCTATTTCAAATTAATTTTTGAAAGACTAATTGTAGTAAGGTAATAAAAAGGTCCTAAAGAAATATTGGTTGCAATACAATTTGAACCTGAAGGGCAATTAACGTTCACAGTCTGGGGGCCTAAAAAGGCCACTTTGGCAGAATCATAAAAGGATAACATAATGGACAGTTAACCGTTAAGTTCATCACTTCAGCCGACAGACGTCCACTGCTGGACATAGGCCTCCCACAATTTTGGGGGGGTTTGCCGTTTGCCATAATCGCCACGCTTGGCAGGCGGGTTGGCGATCGCGGGTTGGCGGTATGATGGTGTAATGCATAGAGAACGCTGCTGCCCATTCTCCGGTCTCCCTTAGTCGCCTTTTACGACACCCACGGGAAGTATGGGGTGGTGCTATTCTTTAAGTCCGGCACCACACAGACTAACCGTTAAGTTAATCGTATCAAATCCCATTGGTGAAGCATTAATTAGTTATTTTTTTTGTCTGTGCTAAAATACCAATCAATCCGATCCAAATCCAATCTCAATCTCTTTGATTATACCTACGTAGTGCAGCGAAAAAAAGAAAAACACGGACTGTCTTCGCCATATTACGATTCTATCCTTTTATGATTCTCCTATGAGGCCCCCTGATCTCAGTCTTAATCTTTCAAAGATTCCTCTAAATTAAATTCCCTACAATTTGGACAAGTTTTTGACATTGATTGTCATTGAGATGAGATGGATGAGATGGCGACTAGATTTTGAACATTTTTAATTATGAGAATTGGGCTTGAGATTTAAATAATTTATTTAATTAATAATAAATTTATTTAATTCCAATATCTCAGATTCTGATTTTTTTCATCATCATCATCATTTTAGCCGAAAGACGTCCGCTGCTGGACATAGGCCTCCCCCAAGCACCTCCACTTCGACCGGTCCTGTGCTTCCCGCATCCAAGGGGTTCCTGCGGCC
Organism: Mesoligia furuncula; assembly: GCA_916614155.1. Lineage (NCBI taxonomy): Eukaryota > Metazoa > Arthropoda > Insecta > Lepidoptera > Noctuidae > Mesoligia > Mesoligia furuncula. Next base: position 28,164,003 of record OU744803.1, read on the forward strand.
TTCACAAGGTCATCGGACCACCTTGTGGGAGGCCTTCCAACGCTACGTCTTCCGGTACGCGGTCGCCACTCCAGAACCTTTCGGCCCCATCGGCCATCTGTTCTGCGAGCAATGTGTCCTGCCCACTGCCACTGATTTTTTAATTTTTTTATTATTATTAAATGGGCCCGCTCTTGACCCCGATCACGCCTGATGGTAAGCGATAGATGAGGTCTATGATGGAACGAGCGTGCCCAGAAGATGCCTGTTAACTCTTGCTATGAAGGCAGACGGGTTAAATGTGGGAGGGAACACAGATGGCCGGCATTCAAATGCAGGATTACTTTTCAAAGACCATCCAAATTTTTACATGGTGTTCTAACAATGAATATAAACAACTATCACTATGGGACCAACTCTGAAATCACGAAAAAAAAAATCTGCTGTTTCATATATTTTGGTCAAGTAGGTATTGAAGTTTTGTATGAAACAGCTGTTTTTTTTTCGTGATTTCATAGTTGGTCCCAAAGTGAAAGTTGTTTATGTTCATGGGTAGAACACCATGTAAAATTTGAATGGTCTTTGAAAAGTAACCCTGTCTAATCAGTAACCTAAGCCGTACTAAGTTCGTTCAGTTTCAAAAAAAGGTCCGTTTAACTCTGGATGTTTTTTTGTTTTTGAGATAACCTTCCATCACCACTACTTTTAGTTTACCCCCTTACCCAGACTCGTATCTAATCAAAAGCCGTAAATCGCGATCAACATATTTTATATTTTTTAATTCTGCAACACTAATACATCAGGCTGATTTATGTCGCGAACTGGCAAAACTTGTGGATTTATAGCGCTTTAGCTGAGGAGCCATCGGGACGCCACAGCTTTCGGCATGGAACTTATCCATACTAATATTATAAAATTATTAATCATCTGTCAACTGTCAGGCAGGACGACATCAAAATTTTCCGTTTTTACAAAAAATATATATATTTATTTTGAAAAATTCATTCAGTCTCAAAAATCGCAAAGAATGTGCGCAATTTGGATGGAGTACCAATGGAACTGTGGAGTTGACGCTGTGTGAGCATGCGTGTTCCATCACGCCGCCCGTTCGATGTCCACCGCGCACAGGATGGATAAGCACATGAACTAATTTTTTGCTCCGTTGGTGTAATTGCTGTATGGCGTTCCAGCAGGAGGATAAATAAATAAATAAATAAATAAATAAGGCGAAAGTAACTCTGTCTGGCTGACGGTCTATCTGTCTGTTACCTGTTCATAACGGCTGAATGAATGTCGATGAAATTTGGCACACAAGTTGCGACCATGACCGCATAGATATCATCATCTGCTTGCCTTTTCCCAACTATGTTGGGGTCGGCTTCCAGTCTAACCGGATGCAGCTGAATGCCAGTATTTTAAATGGAGCGACTGCCTATCTGACCTCCACAACCCAGTTACTGGGTAATACGATACCCCTTGGTAAGACTGGTTGTCAGACTTTCGGGCTTCTGACTACCCGTAACGACTGTCAAAGTTCAACGAATCACAGCCGGGACCAACGGCTTAATGTGCTTTCCGAGGCATGGAGGGATCACGGTATGTAAAGATGGTCACCCATCCACAGACCAACCGCGGCAAGTGCAGCTTAATCTGATCGATCGACCTGTGCGGCTGTTATTAGATATAAGCTGGGCATAGATATAAGAAATATTTTTTTTATATTTCTATAGTGGTGGATTAGTTAGGACATAGGATGATTTTTACCCTAGTGGTACGTTCCCGTTACGCGTGGGATAAATTCCGACCTCCACGCGAGCGAAGCCACGAGCATCAGCCAGTGTTATACATTCTTAGGCAAATATAGCTTTAATATTGACAGCTGTGCTCATATTAGACATCACTAAAACGAGACCACCAGATGAATCCGTAGAAGCTTGTTTGCCTCCACGCCTATCAAACTTGGCAGTAGTACAATAAACCACACGAAAACACAGCAACAATACAAAATAAATTATCACTATATATCACTCAAAATCAACACGCTTTTTTAAATCTCGCGTTACAGTCAAACCCTCTAAAACGGGCATAAAAGGAAACGACCAATAAATCAGCAACACGTCGCGCTAGACAAATAAAACATGTATGAAACAAAAAAAACGTTGTATATATGTGTACAAAATTCGCAAAAAGAATTACAAGCAATAACATGCAGTAGTGTTAATATTGGATGCGTAAGAAAGCTTGTTGTTAATGGAATATGCGTCTTATGTTGTTGTGGTAAGGTCGACGTTGATGGCAGGAGACAGCGTGGTAGTGATTTAGTCCCTATCGGCCGTCAACCTGATTAATGTCGCTAGTAAATCAGCGGATTACGACAATGCGAGAAATGACGAGTCGCGACCGGATCGCAAGCGATACTGGTGTGTGGTGCAAGCAATTAGCTCGAAACTGACCTTTTTCGCACACTTTCTTACTATCTGCAAGACGAAACTGTAAAAGATTAGTTTGAGTACCTACCTACTTAAGTATTCTGCTTTGTAATATTTTTTTTTATTTTACCATAATTAGTTATTATTTTAGATCAAAGCGTTTGAAAACCTCCCACAAGGTGGTCCGACGACCTTGTGAAGGCCGCAGGAACCCGTTGGATTCGAGAAGCACAGAACCGGTCGAAGTGGAGGTGCTTGGGGAGGCCTATGTCCAGCAGTGGAAGTCTTTCGGCTGAAATGATGAGGTATTATTTTTATTATTTCCATACTTCCCGTTTAGAATAATAAAGTTTTAATATATGCGTGGCGCAAATTTCTTCCTTTATTTTTGTCAGCATATTTCAGCAAAAAAACTGCAATTAAAACATGCAGATACCAAGATCAATTTAATAGTACTGAGTGCTATATATTCTAACACTTTCCGGGACACTTAACGCCCCTCGACGTAATAACAATAAAACTTCTATTGTGTCTCGTGTGTGTCCTTCAATGTGTTAAAAGTCAAATCAAATCAAATCAAATTGTTTATTTGTGATACATGGGTTACATACAGGTGTTCATTATATAATTATATAATATTTAATAATGTTCATTCCATGATCAGCCACTTAGGCATACAAATTAAAGTGTAATAAAAAAGTCTGCATAATTGTTGTTCGAAAAATTCGCTTCCGCCTCTCCCTTGCACTAACAAGTCACTCGCATCGAATTATTGAGTAAACACGTACGTAATCGCGCGATCGTTTCATTTAGAACGAATGCAAGGGCATCGGGAGAAATATCGCTCCGTATATTTTCTAATATAAAAGTGTCAATTTCTTTTAATAGCATTTGTATGAAAAATATAGTTTTACACACATGAAAGGTAACCTAATCTTCACAAAAGATTTGTGGGAAGTTCATTCGAGTGAGTTTATGGTCGAATAAAAGTATCGCGCAGTCGGACTGAAACTGTCTCGCTGTCTATCAAGCATTGCACTTTTTCTTTATTATTATGTTACATACTTTTTTGAATTTCTTTAAATAATTATAAACCGAAGTTATTGTATAGTAAAATTTTATATACTTCCAGGTTTAATTAAATAAATCATCTACGTACTCATCTTACGGAAACATGGAAAATGTGAATTCACATCTGTAACGGAATCTAGATAATGCTTTGCTAAAAACTAACCACTCAATAAAGGCTATTAGTGACTAGTTAAATGCGAAATTACAATACTCGAATCAACTTTTTTTTCTCAGATAAGTAAATAGTAGTCCACAAAGTAGTTTGTTAAATTAATTAACAGAAAGAAAACGTTAATGTCGCTTAGTGCCTTTTACGACACCCACGAGTCTTTGCAACCACATGGGACCGATGTATGTTAACTATGAGCCATGCAAAGATAGAGCATTTAGTAAAGTTTTGCCTTATCACTCCTGTTTGAACCTCATAAAACTGCGAATAGTGATATCATCTAATGACAAATGGTAAATTACAATAAAAAGTCTAACGTAACATTTCACTTTGATTTATATATGAATATATAATCAAAACTTTACACATTTTACATTTGTAAATAATTTATTATTGATGCAGGTAAGAGGAAAATAATTTATAGGATTAATCCCATTTCGTTTTTGCAAAACGGGTTTATTACAAGTGTTTTATAAAAAAGGATATTTATGTGTTATTTAGTATTAGTTGCATAAATAAGGTAATATTGTTCATTCTTCTCATTTTTAACTTCTCTATGATTTACCTTAATCGATAAAGTTATCTTATTGCAGCTTCTTGCACTGTTATACAATAAAAAAAGTTAGGCATTTTCAAAGTTGCGCAATGGCTCTCAATCATCGGCGCCCTTGCGCATCAAGTCCACCCTAGCACCGGCTTGAGTTCGTCAGCTTCGAAAATACAACATTACATTAGCCGAGCCTTTCAAAACTACTGCAGAAGACATAAACATTATGTAAGTTAAACAACACATTAAAATATCATGACAATTAGGTAGAAACTCTATCCAGAAAATGCGTGACACTTAGCAATAACGTCAAAAATAATATTTTTAATAAAAATCCCTCACAACAAAATACCACTCCAATCAATCACTCATAATTGCACACAATCCATAGAAAACTAAAATAAACTGAAAAATATCTAAAAAAACAACGACCCACACGTTCACAAGTTCGCGTGTGTGTGCACAACTACGTCACATTGTAACTGACAAATTGATTTATGTCGTCGAGGGGAGCACGACGAACCTAGCAAGTTTGCGCTAAGTCCGACTCGGATCGCTCTCTGCTACATGTTTGAAATTTCGAACTTTTATGTTTTTACATTTTGGTTAACTTAACTTTATTTTAGGTCCTTTTTGGGAATATTTTCAAAATAGTGGGTATTTCCCGCAAAATCCTTCAAAATATTCACAAATAGGGCCATGGGGTCCGAGTGCCCACTTGGTTTTTCGAGACTTCGCCAAGCGGTTGGTCAACTCTTCACGTGGCCTATGTTTTAGTCAAAGAATCAGCATTGCCATACAACCTGGCAATGCTGGCAGCCTTTGGGCGATTTTCCCGTTGACAGCGATGCAGACGAATTTGTTGATGGGCCCTATGACTTTTTTACATACGTGCCTATTATTTTACTAGTGTTAGCTTTTATGTTATAAAAGGATAGAATGAGTCTAAAGTTCATTGTATTGTGAGAATCTGTGTCCTTCTTTGCATTTTCAACTCATTTCCATATTATTCTGGGCGCTACATAAATAAATTGAGATCTAGGTCTGTATCAAAATTAAAATGGCATAATTTAAGCCGTCTGTCGACAACTCGACTCGTAGGTAGATATTTTTAACAATATTCAAAATAGATACTAACAACAAATTATATAATACTAAAAAACCGGCCATGTGCGAGTCGGACTCGTACACGAAAGGTTCCACCGTGCAATATTTACCACCTACATAATTATATTTTTTAAACAAGGATCTTGTGTGGACCCATTTAATTTTTAAACACGGATCTTGTATGGGGACCCTTGTAATTTTTTTTTTTGTTTGTCTACTGTCCCACAGCTGGGCAATCCCCCAAATCCTTCCAGGAACTCTTTTCCCTTTACCTTTATTAATTTAATTTAATTTTTATTATTCTTTGATAGCGGCAATAAAGATACACACTATGTGAAAGTTTCAACAGTCTATTACGGTTCATGATATACAGCCCGCTGCCAGACAGTCGGACGGACAAAGGCTTAGGAATAGGTTTCCATTGCCACCCTTGGGTACGAAACCCTAAAAAGGGTACATAACCCTATCTTAATTTAAAGACAAAACAGTAAAATTGTGATTAAACATACCTTCAATGTTACGATTTGCCAATAAAAAATATTTATAATATTATTTTATCAATTCGTGACGGACGTGAACGTGGAGCCTTATCTACCAAAACCATATACCAAATCGTTACTTAATTGGATACATTACCTAAACATTTTTACTTCAAATCAATTGACACCTAAAGTTTTATGGTATTTTAAACCATAAAACTCTGGGACACTAAAATGGTAGATTTAGTGGTGACCGACCAATCGTGTTTGTCTTGGTTTATGGCTTTTGACCATAAGACTTACGTCACCAATCCCGAGTGTCGTGTCTCGTAAAATAGATAAATAACGATTTTGGACTTTTTATTCGTATCGATAAGATATATTTGTTATTATGTCTTTATTGGTTTCGGTTACAGATTCAGAGTGGAGTGCAAGCGGGCCCGTTTGATGGCCGAACTTTATGTTGTTTTTAATTAAAACAATTTGTTAAATCATTATTTTTTATCTACATTGTTAGCTTAAGATCTCTAATATTTTCGGCGCCATATAGATTCACAATAAAAAAATCAATAAATTATTTACCTACTTACGTCCATAAATTTTAAAATCAAAATGTCGTGTCTGAATTTATTCATCTTTGAAACTCTTTAATGCCAACAAGGTAGGTAATAGTTCAAAGATTATGTCACCAGATGGCAGCTGGTTGTCATAATTCATTCTCGTGTCAATGTTTTATTTTCAACATTATACATTACATATAAGATTGATTTTTCCTTGATTAAATTTGTTTAGGAAATATTAGTTATGCGTGACGAAATGAATGAACGTGGTTCCTTTGTACCCCTCTTTAATAGAAGCGTTGTTGCAATAAGAGGGTAAGATGGAACTAAACTTTTAACATAGTAGGGAAATGGCCGAACTTGTGGCTAAGTAATAACAGCCGCTAGGGTCGATTGATCAGGTTAAGCTACTCTTGCCGCGGTTGGTCCGTGGATGGGTGACCATCTTTACATATCAAGACCTCTCCGTGCCTCGGAAAGCACGTTAAGCCGTTAATCCCGGCTGTCATTCGTGAATCTTTGACAGTCGTTACGTGTCGTCAGAAGCCCGAAAGTCTGACAACCAGTCTTACCAAGGGGTATCGTTTTACCTAGTAATTGGGTTGTAGAGGTCAGATAGGCAGTCACTCCATGCAAAATACTGGTATTCATCAGCAACCGGTTAGACTGGAAGCTGACCCCAATATAGTTGGGAAAAAGGCAGATGATGGGGGCAATGGTTTCTCGCTGTGTGATTGCTATGGAAAAACATCGTATATATTGGTTACTTTTCTCTATGGTTAACGCCTGAGGAAGTTTCTACCAACAATGGGGCAACTGCGTAATACACTAACAGTATCAATGGCAGTATCAATGTCTGTGTGGTGCTGGACTTTAAGAATAGCACCACCCCTTACTTCCCGTGGGTGTTGTAAAAGGCGACTAAGGGTCTTACCGGAGAATGGGCAGCAGCGTTCTCTATGCATTCCACCATCATACCATATTGCGATCGCCAACCCACCTGCCAAGCGTGGCGATTATGGCAAACCCCCCCCAAAATTGGGGGAGGCCTATGTCCAGCAGTGGACGTCTATCGGCTGGAATGATGATGATGATGATGATGATCAATGGCTTTCATTTTGTCAGTTCAACAACATCCATTGCGTATTTACATTGTTGAGCAGACAAATTTTGCGAACATAAGAAGCAATGGATTAGCAATATCCTTCAAATTTATTCAGATAGTGGTTAATAGTGACGTAAGTAGGGTGCTTTTTGAACAGTTTTCAGACTTTTCATTGGTGTCAACTGTTACTTAGTTTTATAGAGACCTGACTGCAGCTGCTTATGAGCTAGTCATGCCATTTCGCTGAATACCTAGTGTTATTTGATTATTAGGTACGGTATCCGAAAATTACTGTGACAAGACATGAATCTTTTCATCTGTACCTCGAAGTGAAGAGCATGTAGTGGAATTTAGGGCATATGTAAGGGGCATATAACTTTAACTTTCATGGTATTTCTGTTGTAATAGGCACGGGGAAGTATCAACAAAATATCAGTTAGTAAATGGGCAAATTCAGTCTCTGATTGAGAAACAGAAATTTTTCACGGCAGTATGTAATTCTTATGACTTTAGTAAGAATTCCGCACTTTTCCCCATACATTCACATAAAACGTGGGCGGGACATTGCAAGCTGGAACTCCTTTTAAAATATACGAGAACATGCCAATATAATAAGCAATCTTTTACCATTTTCAATAGCAAAATGCCAGCTCATAATATCAGATACAGCCATCTAACTTAACACAACATATTATATTGAAGTACAATGTCATAAAATGGTCCAAATTACGCGGGCCCGATATCCAAAAACAATGTCCCGATCGACGTGAAACCACACCATAATTTCAACCTTATTTCGTACACAATAAAGTGACTTTTATGTATTGTAGCTAACGAATGCAACTACGCGACTGAATAAGTTTTTTTCAATTATAAAAGACTTAATTTGTTGGTGGACCAGCAAGCGATTTTAAAGCGTTGCGTTTAGGTGTAAGGTTGAGATTCGCTTGTAGATAATAATGTTATATGACCAACCAAAATCAAAAAGGTTATCCACGAAAATGTTAATATAATAGTTGCTTCAGTACTACGGGTTTTGTTGGCGTGAAGGCATAAATCAATTTTATGGCCTCATCTAAATCAAGCGCGTTTTAATGGGCGTCCCCCGTCATATCATAGCGTAGTATGATAATTTACTGCTACTATGTGACGAATGTTAGAAATAAAGGGCCCTTCGACCGCCCCCCTTGGCCCCCTTGGCCCTCTTGCTCCCCCTACGTCGTAGGGATTAGTTTTATGCCCTAAACCGTTGTCGTAAACATGTCAGGCGTATCTCGGGCCTTCGGGAGCTCTGCCGTATGAGATAATTTTTGAGTTTACTTTATTATTCGTTTTGGAAGGTAGGTTAGGTTCATCGTGGTATGATGGTGTACTGATTTTTTTTTAAATATTTTCGTCTTACAATTTTGTTATTGATGGACGAGGATTGACATTAATAGAAGGTTTAACTAGAAAGAATAAGCATCGACATAGACATATTTTTGTAAGTGGTCATTTTGATCGTCCGACCATAACTGGCCCAAGACTGGTACCTTGCAATAGACACTTTAATGTAGAAGTTCATCTTTTCTTTTCTTTTATTATGACAGTACATCTAACTCCCTTCTAGCTATTTTCTCATGAACATACTGAACAGAATTAGGTTAACATGCAAGGATTCGAACGCGCAACCTTGAGCACGAAAAGCTAGTCGTTTCATCACCCCCACCCTATGCAAGCTAAAAGCAAAACGCGATCGCTCCAATTCTCGCTCCTGCAATTCAGTCAAAACTTTCGAATGTATTTTCGTTTAAATCATTCACACAATAAAGGAATACATTCTAAGTTAACACACAACTTAATGATATACTTAACTCATGTTTAATGCTCTGAGAAGATAACATTCGCATTTATGAGTAAGTTATTATACGGCCGTGTAAAGTAAGTAAGTAGAAAGGTCTGCAGGCAACGAGTTAGTTTGTCAACTTTTAACTCTTTTCAAGTTGTTTTTACGATATGTCAATGACAGTTCATGTTTGATACATGGTTTTAGATTTGATTTGTGTTTTCTATGTAAACATGTAAACTTATTCTGATTTGAAATCTAGCAAAACATTGCAGTGGCCTTGCTTCTTACAACTATTTTTCTTGATTACTTTTCAGAACAGTTTCAAAGTAATATGCTTAAGAGATGAATCAGAGTAGGTACCTCAGTCAGAGTATCTTATTACCTACATGGAAATTGGCACAAAAAGCTTAAGCAAAACAGTGTTTGTACAGTGTATCGCCACGTCAGATGTAAGAAATCCAGTATAAACTGACTCTTATTCTATTGAAACTCCATACTACGCTAGACCAGCTCAAAGTCAGGTGTTACCACTGAACGTGCGGCCTACTGTACAACATGAACTACAAAGCCTGTAAAACACAAAATGTCACCTTAAAATATACATTTTTGAGTGGAACCGCTGCCCACCTCAAAACAAACATGCCATGCACTAGCTCAGATAAAGACTTGAGGCATTATCTCTGAGGCTGTAATAAAATACTTTGATTTAACGAAAATACAGTCGTTAGTCGAGCCAGATTACAATAGAACGTCAAGCGTAGGAAGGTTTAATTTGATGGAGTTCCGTAGGGTAGCGGAGAGCTGTGGTGGCCCAACGGCGACTGCCCCGACTTACGAGGTGTAGGTCGTGGGTTCGCCCAGACAGGCGCTTTACTTTGTGTAAATAATTTTATCACCAATGCTCTCAAATCGGCAAAGGAAAACATCGTGAGGAAATGGCATGGCCAAGAACCAAAAATTCGAAGACATGTGACATCTGCCAACACAACTGCGCCCGCATGGTGAATTACAATCGAAGAAAAGAGGTCTGTGTCCCAGCAGTGGGAACACATTATAAATAAGTGCAGTGCTTACGTATTTTTACCCCCCTTTTCTGAAACCGATCAATGTAAATTTTGTCTAATCCGTAATTAATTTATGATATATTTATTTTACTAAATCTTTATGCACACGTAAAAAAAACTGTACAAAGGCGGACTGAGGCTTTTTCTACCCGTCAACCTTAGGATGATGCAGAGACAAAACATGACAGGTGCAATAATATAAAGGATAAATAACTCCAAATATATAACTAGTGTTACGATACCTATTACCATCATTGTGTACGTTACCAAAGTATAATATGTGAATTGCCGTCACTTTTATCAACCGGAGACTTGGCTTAGGCTTTTAGAAATCTGGGTAAAGGCTACCTGGTCTAAGGACCTGTCAACTAGGCATCTGCTGGTCTGTTAATTATGTCTCCTAGTACAAAATGCTTTTAAGTGTTGATAACCTCGAAGTGTGGGGTATCGCCATGACATGTGATGTTTACTAAGTAGCGGTTTACAAAAGACTTAGGGACAGTATTCATTATAAGGTACAAGCTTTTGCTAGAGGCGCCCACGTCGGAAATTATCCTAAGAGAACATACTACCGTGATTTAAAAGTATCCTACGTCTAGCATATCCTAGCCCAGAGAAGCAATTCTTGTAAATTTAAGAACCTTCACAGTCTGATCTCAATCTGTCTAAATTTCCTAAATTTTTAACAAGTTTTTGACATTGGTTGTCACTTAGATGAGATTACTACTAGATCTTGAACGTTTTTAATTACGAGAATTTTCCTTCTGTGTACTAAACATCGAAATCAGTTCAGCCGTTAAAGCGTAAAAAGGTAACAAACAGGCAGACAGGCAAAGTTACTTTCGCATCTATAATAGTATGGATGCTATCCTCACCGATATTTTTGTTTTCTTCATTTGTTTTCAGACCGTTGATTCTGGTGGATCGGAAAGCTGCTGCAGAAGTATATTTGCTTCATATTTGAATTGAAAAAAAAATGGGTTTTGGAGAACCACGATTATACTGATGTTATTGATTCAAGAAGACCCTGCCGTTTAAGTAAGTAGAATTTCTTTGCTCAATTATTTTCTTCCATTTAACTGACAAGCTATTTTTATCTCCGCCCTGACATTTCTCAGAAAACTTCTAATTCCATTTCTTACCAACAAAACCTCTCACCGGCGGAACCCCAAAAAACAATGACCTCATTCGCTTAACGTGTAGGCAAAATATAATAAGCAACATGAAATTTATGTCGGACATAAATTTCATTAATTACGTACAGCAATGATTAATGACCATAACTATGGTATATTTAACGAAAATAATCATTATTATTGAATAACAACATATCGTTCAGATGGATATATTGATAGTTTCAATTGATTAAATTGTGAGAAATGCGATGGTTTTGAAATAGTCATTAGTTTTGGGATGCGGTGGGAGTGGTTTATGGGTTTGGGTTTCGTTAAGCGCCACTTTTTCGGTTCCGGTGAGACCGGTACCAAAAAGAGGTACTCCTACTCAAATCAGGATATTATGCGCATTTGCAAGTGCAACAGTGTCTTTAATTAATACTAGCTTCTTCATCTGCGTAAACTTTGTTGTTATCCCCCCCCCCTACGCATCGCATCGCCTACCCGCTAGTACTTTGTTTCCGGTTGGCGTTCTTTCGGACTTTTTTCTTTTTTTGCTCAGCTCCTTATAGGGTCTTAGCGTGATGTTATATGGTCTATAGCATTCCTCAATAATTGGGCAAATCCGACTGTTAATTCCGGAGATTACACCCCCGACACACAAACTTACAAACAAATTTTACTTCTTTATAATATTATAGTATGGATTTTATAGTACCTAATTTATATTGAAATCTATAAATTCGTACTGAGAAAGTCTGTTTCATGGAGTTCTTTGGAGTCCAAGTTTTTTTTTTTATACAATAACATTTTGATTTTATACTGCCTACTGCAATCGTCATTTAATTACTAGTACTATAATAACTTTAAAAAGATAAGGAAATCTTCTTGGTAGACAAGAACACGGTAAAAAAAATACTTCGAGAGGTTTTATTTTTAATTCATGATCAACTTATCTTTCATTTCGTCAATTATGAGAACTAACTGCTGCACTAAAAGTACCATTAAAGTGAGCTCACAAACTGGAATCCAAAGTGACACATTGAACGTTTGATGTCGGCAGCTCATAGATCAGGATCTGTCTGTCGCTCTGACTGAAATAAATAATGACAGCGTCGAACATGGGATGGTTTATGTGATATGAACCCAGGAATTCAATTACTCCTCTAAAAATACTGTGGGTTTCATAAATTACAAAGAAATCAGGAGCTTTGTTCATCACGCTCACTAGCGAATTTCGTGATTACATAATCAGACTTTAATATTCCCACTGCTGGGATAAAGGGGGTGGGCCGCCACGCGAGCTCAGTGCGGGTTGGTAGATGTCACATGTCTCCGAATTTTTGGTTCTAGGACATGCCGGCTTCCTCACGATGTTTTCCATCACCGTTTAGAGAGCAGTGGTGATGAAATAATTTACTTACTTACTTTACTTACTTGGCCATCTTCCGTGCAAAAGACTTCAAACTTTAACCCCCTTATTAATAAACGTCGTATAGCGTCTGTATAGTTACACAACGCTTTGTCTTCTTCTTTCGAAAGTCTAATTACTGACGACTGAAAGAGAGAGATCGGTGTGTAACTATTCATCTGGTTCGAGCGTTTATTAGTTAGGGGGTAAAACTTTAAATTCCGAATAATAATTTTACTTACTAACACTAGCTATAAGATATTACTAACGTGTTCTAACAGTATGGATCTTTGTTGTCCCAGTAAATAAATTCTGATTGATTGAAAGCGCCTGGCTAGGAACAACCCCACGACCTACAACTCGCAATTCGTGGCTGTTACCACTGGGTCACCACGGCTCTATAATAATCACTTGGTGATTAATACTTACTGGGCTAATCGTCCCTTTTCTGTACTAAACGAGGCGTCAACCCAGCAGTGTAGTGGGACGTAGACATTGAGTCAGCATCACGTCATTGTAATACTATTAGAGACCTCGTGGATCTAGTGGTCGCAAGCGTTACTGCTCAGCCTGAGGTCCTGGGTGCGATTCCCGAGTCGGGCCATGTCATTAGGTTTTTCATCTGCAATTTCTCAGTAGCAGCACGGTAGGTCTAACTTTGAGAAAGAAGTCAATCGTCGAATCCGACTCGGGTGGACAGCGTTCAGGAAGCTACGCAATATCTTCTCGTCTCACATACCGCAGTGTCTCAAGACGAAAGTCTTTGACCAGTGCGTGTTGCCAGTGATGACATATGGCGCTGAAACGTGGTCGCTCACAATGGGCCAGATAAGAAGGCTAAGTCACCCCAAGGGCAATGGAAAGGCCTATGCTTGGAATTTCTCTGCGTGATCGAATTAGAAATGAGGAGATCCGCAGGAGAACCAAGGTGACCGACATAGCCCGAAGAATTGCCAAACTTAAGTGGCAGTAGACAGGGCACATTAAGAACAGATGGCTAATGGGGCCAAAAGGTTCTGGAGTGGCGACCGCGTACCGGAAGACGTAGCGTTGGAAGGCCTCCCACAAGGTGGTCCGACGACCTTGTGAAGGCCGCAGGAACCCGTTGGATGCGAGATGCTCAAAACCGATCGAAGTGGAGGAGCTTGGGGAAGGCACATGCCCAGCAGTGGACGTCTTTCGCCTGAAACGATGATGATGATGATGATGATGATGATGATGAGCTAGGAGTTGTTGATGGCAATAGGCTTAGGCTAGGCTTGCCCTCTATTGAACTTATACCCATGGAACTTGACAAGGACCAGTGGTGCCCAGTGGAAACGGCCGTCACTTACGAGTAGTAGATCGTAGGTTCGAACTCAGACAGTCACTTTATGTAATTTATTTCATCACCACTGCTCCCAAAAATGGTGAAGGAAATCATCTTGAGGAAACCGGCATGTTATAGACCAAAAATTCCAAGACATGTGACATCTATCAACCCGCATTGGGCCCGTGTGGTGGATTACGGCCCATTCGGATCTCACAGAGAGGAGGCCTGTGTCCCAGCAATTGGAACATTATAAACTGATTATGGTTATGCCATAAAACTTAAACATAACTGTCAAAATGTGGGTGTTCTACAGGAACACCTCTGTCCTACCCTTTGTGAAATACAGTCGTGATGTTATTCCTTGTGTATTAATAACAAGACAAGATATTACATCGATGCACTTCAACTTGAAGCACCAGTGCAAGCAGAACATTAACCAGAAATATTCAGTACTAGAAACTACCAAACTAAGATCACAAAGATTATGATGTTGTCCCTTCACCTGGACTTTTACGACCCTCACTAAACAGCCTACAATATTTTGATTACGTACTAAATTCTTACCGAAGGAATCACATCAAAAGGAAATTTGGTTTCTTTTTTAATGAGATGAACCACTAAACACTTTATGGGGCACGGAGGCCATAATAAAACACGCGAAACATTTAAATAATTACGTTACGACATTGTTGGGTGAAAAAAAGCTATAAAACGACTTCAATTTTTACGACTTTTTTACCGATTGAATGGAATAATGTGTACATGCGTGGATTGTGTTTCCTTGGTTCGATGTCTTGTATGTGGGATCAGATAAAATATAATAGCTGATGCCTATCACCATAGCCTTTTAATGCAGAGAGTTGCCCAAGTAAAAGAAGTTGTCTAAGTTTGTTATGATTTTAGGCTCACTATTATATCCATGGTTTTGCAAAAGACCCATGGGATGAAAGTCATCGATTTGAAATCTCCACCTACCTTTTGGCGGCTTGCATTAATTTTTCCGCACCCATGCCTCTATTTCTCCAGCGTCTTTCGATGTTCAGACGATGGCCTTATAAAGTACTACCGCAACTTACTGGCTGTTCCTTATGGTGGATGAGGATCATTGGACGACAATCAAGTTAGTACCCAGTGCGTCCTCTGATAGTGAAAAGAAGTGTTTGCTTCTTTCTTCTGTTGTGTTGCCAAATTATTTGGGAGCGTCACAAGCGCTTTCGCCGTAGAATATGGGTAATAACCCTGGTCGGAAGTGAGAACTATCCTTTAATAGAAATGTAGACTCTACTGTCTATACTTTTCTCATCCCATTGTCACCTGTTCAACAATGTATAAGCTTAAAACAGAGAAGAAAAAATTCTTAATCACACTAATATTATAAAGGCGAAAGTTTGTGAGTGTGTGTGAGAGGGTGTGTGTGTGTGTTTAATTATGTTTGTTACTTCTTCACGCTCAAACGGCTAGACCAATTTTGATAAAATTTGGTATGGAGGTAGCTGACACCCTGGATTAACATATAGGCTACTTTTTATTCCGATATTCCCACGGGATCGAAACTTATGCGGGTAAAAGCGCGGGGCGCAGATATTCGTAACATAAATTCAAAAATCAAAATGTAGCATAAATAAAAGCAGTAGCATAAAGCGGTCATTGAATAACTCATAGGATTGTTTCATTTCATTTTATTACGCTCTGTGCCAGTCACACAGAATTTTGTATAATACACGAATGTGCAAGCTATAAAAACGTTGTTTTTATAGGTTTAATAACTTCACTGGGTATGTTGCACTAAAATAGCTAAATTGTAAGCTTTGAGCGATCGTAGCGGGCTATGAATTTATTATGAGAGTTGTAAAGTTGAATTATTAGGACTAAGTAGATATATTAAAATAAATGTTCAAAAGGTAAAAACTCGCAACAAATTAAATGTAACCGGTATTCTAATTGCGTAATACACAATCATTCACAATCTGAATAATTTTAAGGATAATGGTAATCCATTGCTTCATATGTTCGAAAAATTTGTCTGCTCAACAGCGAAAATAACGCAATGAATGTTGATGAATTATCAATATGAAAACAATTGCTACTGTTAGTGTTACGCAAATACCCCGCCGGTCATCTTGGCCTGTATTTAAATTGTGTAAGTACTTATTGGACTGGCGCTAAATGAAAAAGTGTAGCTGGGTAAGGCCGCGGATTTTGCCACTTTGTAACATAGAACTTCTATGTTACAGTAACGTAGAAGCAACGCGAAAGTAACTCATAATATTTGTAAGGCTAATTGCATAATGTCGTATTTTTAACCGACTTCAAAAAAAAGGAGTAAGTTCTTCGATGTGTGAGAACCAAAAGCTTCCGTAATTTTTTACCTAATAAATTTTGAAAACTGTGAAAGGTTTAATGTTAACAGAAAAATATGCTAAGTGCGCGTGATCAGAAAAAGGTGTTCGCAATTATCACAGCCATGACAATTTGACCACTTACCAAATTAAGGGAACATTATCAGGAAAACAAAAACAATGATTTATGTAAATGTAGTAACAAGATATTTATTGTGATACATATTTAGCAAAAACGCTTCTTGCAATAAAAGGCACTAAATAACATTCATTATAGATATTATGTTTAAACCCAGAAAATAAGCTACACACAATGAGATCAATGGTGTTTAGTAAAATTACAAAAATGAGAACAATCTTATAAAGTAGGTACAGACGTAGACGCCAGCACATCAAGCTACCTGAAACTGTCATTTCCCAATCAACCTTGAACATAATGCTTTAGCAATAAAGTTGAAAATCTATTAAAGAAATTTGACAAATTGTAATAGCTTGATGTGCTGTACCTAGGAATCTAAAATATCTATTAAGATAAATCTATTAGAAATTAGCATTTTTTTGGAATCACACATTCATTATCTTTTAATTATAACAATAACATATTATATTGTTTATTAAAAAGTCTTCTAAGAAAAAATAAAATACCTAGTCATGTCTTTCTTAATTAGAAAGTAGGTAGGTAATTAAATTATTAAATCACAAGAATAATAATAGGATCTGCACAAATCTAGTAATTTGTGCAGATCCTTCTTGTAGCTGTTCTTCGTATTTCTTCATATTTTTGAGGATTTTCGGTTTATATCTTGTCTGTATTTTTTTTTATTTTTCAGCCGCAGTCAACGGCATCTGTGACAAAATTTATATTGGTTAGACGTCAATCAGAAAAGTGAACTGAATCAAAAAAGTTAAGGTTAAGGGCACTATTTCAGTCAGACTACTCGTATCGCAACACATATTTTCGTATCTCTTTTGTTAACGCCAAATGACTTCGTTTGTTTGTTGGAAAGATAGAACACCACTCGAGGTGCGGATGCCGAAGAAGGCGTACGTAGGTACGGGTGCGCGTAATTTTGTTTTTCTGTAGACATGCCATTAGAAACGCTGGCTCCTAAATTACAAATAAGGAGGCAAATGTGTTACTCAAACGTTAAGTGATTATGTATTTTAAGTGCCAGTAAGTGAAGTACTATTAGCCATCTTGAACTTCAGAAAACGCTACTCTACTTGGTGAAAACCTCGAGCAAATATTAAGTAGGGAAGTTTTTTTTACAAGAGCTACTTTGCCGTGTAAAAGGTAAAATATTATAATCAACGATATGCACAAACCTTTACAACACTTCAACGTTACCGTAACATACAATCAACGTTACTAGTAACATAGAAGCTACATAGAAGTAACGTGTAAGCGCAATTTTCGAGGTTTTAAATAAGCATAATTTAAAAACCAAGCCGAATTTGAAACAAAGACACATAGTCAGGCACTTCTTAGTCACTCGCGCATAGTAATATGAAAGATGTGTGTAATAAAAACTGTTATTTACCTTTGAAATTGCCAAAATTCACAATAAAAATCTTATGCCGAAACACACGTGTACACTTTGACAACACTCCAGAGACGACAAAATGGCGTTTTTTTTCTTTTTAAACCGTTGCCTACACAGTCAGTATTGCCAGTAAAATTACTAAAAACTGTCACTATCTGTTTTCAATAACTAGAAGCCAAACTTTGGTAACATAGAAAATAGTAACGTACAAGTGAAAGTATGGAGACAAAAGTTTGCAGAGTGATAATTAAACGAAAATCGCATAATTAAAAATATGAAAACCAAGATATAGCAGCTTAACTTTGGGAGATTTCAGATATTCACAAATAATTAGACTTAGAAAAAAAAAAAAGTTTTATAGCTTCAAATGTGTGGCCGAACCAAAAAGACACGGTGTTTTTGACGAAATTTGGGGGTCTGGACAGATTTAACTCGTTGTATTTTATAAACTGTATGACTTACATTCAGTTTAAGAATAGATTCTAAGAGTTTATGAATTACGTAATCTATTATGATATTTTCATTGCAATTTAGCAAACATTTTATTTTTTTATGAGCAGTTAAAATTTGGGACATTTTTTTTTTTCAAAAAGTGGCAAAATCCGCGGCCTTACCCAGCTGCGTCCCGAGGTTTCACCCGCATAAGATTCGATCCCGTGGTAATATCGGAATAAAAAGTAGCCATATAGGCTACTTTTTTGGAAATGGCATGGCCGAGAACCAAAAATTCGAAGACATGTGACATCTGCCAACACAACTGGGCCCGCGTGGTGGATTACAGCCCACTCTCTATCGAAGAAAGGAGGCTTGTGTCCCAGCAGTGGGAAAATTATAGGATGGCAGTGCGTGCGTAATTTTTCTAGTGAAACCCCCCCTTTTCTGAAAACGATTAATGTAAACTTTGTCAAATCTGTAATTAATTTATGGCATACTAGTTGCGCCCCAAGGTTTCACCCGCGTAAATGTCGATCCCGTGGAAATATCGGGATAAAAAGTAGCATATATGTTAATCCAGGGTGTCAGCTACCTTCATACCAAATTTTATTAAAATTGGTCCAGCCGTTTGAGCGCGAAGAAGTAGCAAACATACATGCACACACAAACACACACTCACAAACTTTCGCCTTTATAATATTAGTGTGTTATGTAAGAGGATGACGTCCTGACAATTCACTTTTTCTTACCCCTTACTTTTCAAATTACCAATTTATTCATTACCACTACACAAAAGAACAGATTTACATAATCCTTCAGCGCCTCTTTAATTCCCCATCATCACAATAATCCCTCATAATAAGTTAAAACCTCCCGAAAACCCAGTGAAAACTCTTTTCCAACGTTATTGCAGATCGCTGACGTGACAAATGCCGACGTTGACGTTGCAACGCTGACGTCCGACGGTACGACCCTCGGCGGGGGTGAAAAATGGGCCGTGTAATGCGGCCTTTATTGCTAAATTAATATCATTCAGGGGACTGATTTTTGATTGGTTATTGAAAAATTTGCAAGGATATTTTTGAGCTTTTCGACATAAATGTAGGGATTTTTTGGACATGTTGATTGAATCACTGTGGCATTAATGGCGTTACAGATTAGCTTTGATTGCCACTGAGCAGAATACTCTAGAATTTGAACAATGCTCTATTGAAATATTTTAGAGACTGACTCTTTGAATAAGTTAAGTGACAGACTTTGGACAAATACAACTAAGGCGATATTTAGTTTGATGAAAGACAAAGCTTCTCCCGACAATGTAATTAGTTTATTAGCACCATTATTAGATATTAAGCTGAATCCGGTTAAACTGGAAGCCGAACCCCAACATAGTTGGAAAAATGTAAGCCAAACATACATTAATACATACGTCTACAAAATTTTGTAAATTTGTTTGGAAGCCCTAATAGATTGTCATATGTGAATATAATACATTTGCAATAATATTACATAGATACGTGTCGAATTGAAGTTGAACCTCCTTTTTTTTGAAGTCGGTAAAAAGACTAGGCAGATGACGATGACTAACGAGAACTACAAATTCACATCCACAGTAGACTGTCGAGATCGAGTCCAAATACCTCAAAACCAAAAATAATTTCACAACAATTTTATTAAGAACACTTAAACCTCACCAAACACACTCACAAGTAACCTAGCATCAGCTCAAACCTTCCTAACCCTCAAAAATCACTAAATAACAGCCGCCAGCCCCAGACACATAACTCACCCCCACCCACCCGTCATATTTCCATCATATGCGAGCAAAAATACAACTAGATTCATTATCAGCCCGATACATCACCCCCCGTAATGGCCGGGGGTGCACGTGGACCGTGGGAGGGGACCAGGTTGATTCATAACCAATAAATCAATGGGCTAGGGCGAGGTAATAGTCCAAATATTGTGCGCATACTAGGGTAGGTCGGAAAAATGGTCATCCCTTAAAGAAGGTTGATTTGTTCGTAATTTTCTTTCTAGTTTTTTTGTTTATGTTTTGTTTACTTTGATGTTGGGGTGTCGGATCAGTAGTGGTTGTGATAGAGAAGATGTTTTGGCAGTTTTTTCTAAATTTTGTGGGTGGTGTAGAGGGGTCAAGTTTTGTATGATAATATTTGAATCGAATCGATGGGCAAGGTAAAAGGTAGCCTATAAATCACATATTTCATGAAGCACGACTAGGCTACAAATGAGAGCCACTAACCTTATGTGGGAGTTGGGATACATGGTCAAAAAATAATATGATCTTACAACTTTCACATAAGAATGAAAATCTTAAGGGAAAACATAATTATATTATACCTAGTAGAGCATTGATTGATACTCGCTATTCTGAAACTATATAAGTAAAAAAAGAAGGGTCAGTTACAGCATTTAAAACTCAAGAATGGCTAAACAGATTTTTTTTTGATGTTTGATTTGTTGGATTTTTCTCCGCCCCAAATATATGAACAACTATTAAAACATGGGAAAAAATTAACAAAACAAAAAAAAAACTGAGGCGGTACGAAATTCGCGGCGGTCAGCTAGTAATATCATACATGTGAAAGTTTGTATGTTTGTTATTCAATCATGCAAAAACGGCCGAATGGATTTGGATACAACTTGGCATACAGATAGTGTATAACCTGAATTAATACATAGGGTACTTTTTATCCCAGTAGTTCGTTTCCGTGTAACCTCCACGCGGGCGAAACCACAGTGACAGGCTAGTAACTAAATAAAAGTTACCAACCCTTCAACTACTTGTAAACTCCATGAAATTCCACTCATTTAACACGATATTTTTTCACCAACTCTATTATTCCACCATTAGCACCATATTCCCAGCTAACCCCTAAAAACTCCAGTTATCAGGTGCCACGTCGCTCACTTTACGTATCTACTCGATCGAAAATCCTTCGTCAGTCGTCACTGTGCTCGACTGTATCTCTGACGTGCGTCACTCAACCAGCGAAACGATTGAATAAAATGTCAATTTTCCACTTACACCACTGTTTATTTGAATACTGGTCCTACATTTACATAGTTGAATGATTTATTTTTTAATGCGAATCTTGTAATTTTGTGATTTATTAATAACTAACTGTTCCCCGCGGTGTCACTCGCTGCTCAGCGTCTAAGGGCCATAGTGTGATGTTATATAGACTATAGCCTTCCTCGATAAATGGACTATTCAACACAAAAATAATTTTTCAATTCTAACCATTAGTTCCTGAGATTACCGCGTTCAAACAAACAAACTCTTCAGTTTTATAATATTAAGTAGTATAGATTTACGATGAGTTATTTTTGCCAAGTTAATTTAAAACATGTTACTATTTAGACTTGATATACTTACTTAATGATTTCATTTCCTAGATTCGATTACATAATATAGTTACGAAAAACAACTAGGTATACTTAAATAAAAATTCTACATTTTATTTTATAATATTTTTAGATAAAATCTTACTATTTATTTAAAACCATTTTCAATAGTAGACATCTTTTCACCGATTATCAGAAGAGATAATATATTTGAAGCATTTCTTATTATTGGTCGATCGGCGATCCTTCGTCAGTTGTCGGCGACTGTATCTGTGACGGGCGTCAATCAACTCGCGAACGATTGAATAAAATGTCAATTTTATACTTGTTTTTGTGAAGCTTTTAGAGTGGATTCGGTTTCATAGTACGGTGTTGAATTTTCGTGCTGTTATTTCACGTTATTGAAACTACTGGGAATTGCTGTCGTTAATATTATAGATAATTGTGTATATAGATAATCATTATTCCGGATTTATTAGATATGTTAAGTACAATGTTTAATTTTCCGTAAGATAAGCTCTGTTTTTCATCGTTTTTTGTCTTCGTTCTGGGTCTTAGTAATAAATCGTAGAGAAATAAAAAACAAACAACAAAAAGTTATTTTCAGGTATATGCAGTTATGTACCTACCTACGAAATAGTAAATATAAATTATTAAAAATACCTACTGATTCCGCGATTTTTTTTTTAATTTTTACATCAACTCATATTCCATAAAAATCACAAAAACTTCCTCTCCCTACATTGAAAACTACCATATTAATATACCCACAAGAATCCAAAAATGCGATAAAAGCATCAATAAACATAGCAAGTCACTACTGAACCATTTGAAACGAAAAAAAAACAACAGATGCTGACAAAAGGACTCTTTTGTCAGCTCGCGCGACTGACATTTGTCAATCAACCCTCGCGCCTGTCAGCTGTCAATGACAATTAATGGCCGCCCATACAAAGTTTTATGGCTTTTATTACCCGAATTGTATGAAAATGATTAATGCAAGCACTAATGCAAATCCACGCGGGCGACACACGTAGGCACTTATTGTGTTTTTCGTAGTTTTGTATAAAATTGATTTATTGAGAATTTCGCAGTTATGTCCTTGTGCTTGGTGACTGTGGGCGGCGTCGTGTGTGTGTACGTCATTATTACAAATGCTAGGTATGAATGAAGCGAAAGTTTCTCGAAATTGAAGCGACTTGAAGCAAATAAATAATTACATTTGAGCGTAGTAGGAATGAATGGTTCCTGTGACCAAATAATGATGAACAAAACGAAAGCAATGTTAAGTCGGAAGTATACAAATACCACGGTACGATTTTCTACACACAAAACACCAGTAGGTAGATAAAAGTTAAATGTTAGAATGTTTGTGGTTCTGTGAGAAGACTGATGTGTGATAAGATTAACTTAATTTAACGGTAACAGTGGTGCGAGTTCAATGGTTTTTCCATCTCAAAAAATTCCCAACGCGCCTAAAGAAGTTTTCACTTCAAAAATTGCTGTTCCATAGAATAGAATAGAATAGAATCGTTTATTTCTGAGTACATGGTACATAAAGACCTTAATATTAGACAGAATAACATATACTACCATTGCTGGTGTAGAAATATTAAATGAGTATCTAATTTACAAAGTCACATAAGTAGTCATAAATCATGCTACATTAAATAAAATTTGAAAATCAACAAACAAACAAAAAAATAAATAATAGTAGTAATAATAATTTGTGTACTTTATGGACCACTTTATTTACATACCATTTTCACCGCGCGTAAGTAAGTATTCCACTTTTGCAAGAAACAGCAGTGTTTTTTGGGGTGTCCAAAATCTTGTACGGAATCCATTGTAATAAGTTGTCGATGTCATGCCAGCCTGTATAATAATTAGAGATCGGATTTTCGGATTCATATTCACATAAATACGTTGGATAATATGGAATGCACTTTTGTACCAAACAAATCCCGCGGTTCCGAGATCGACACATTTAGGTTTCTGTTTATAGAATCGGATGTATATTTACATACTTTATATTTATATATATGAAATGCACTTTTGTATCGATCGTAAATATCCCGCGATTCGACTATAGAATCGGATGCTTATTTACCTACCTAATATTGTAAAGTAGGTAGGTCAGATAATAATAACTGCAATAGCAAACAACGTCAAGTTATGATAACGTACTGCATATTATATTTAAGGCTGATTTTTCC
Organism: Mesoligia furuncula; assembly: GCA_916614155.1. Taxonomy (NCBI): domain Eukaryota; kingdom Metazoa; phylum Arthropoda; class Insecta; order Lepidoptera; family Noctuidae; genus Mesoligia; species Mesoligia furuncula. The sequence continues at coordinate 28,188,082 of OU744803.1, forward strand.
ATAGCCATATAACTATTGTTCGAGGAATAAAATTGACGTTTGGCAGTTTTTGCATGAAATAACTGTCAAAATTTCAAAACTAATCCTCGAATAAAGTTATCAGATGATTGAAAAATCAGTCCTTAGAATCATTTTGTTTATCTAGTTCCTTCCTTCCATACTATACACCCGACTAGTTACGCATTCCCGGTTTTCCTGGCATTCCGGGATTTTTTTACGGAAAAAATAATTTAAGAAGCCGCTTCCGTAACTTCATAGATAAATTCACTTGTTTTATTTTTTTTTATTTTACCATTTATGTACACACATTATACAAAAAGACAAGAAAAAAAAAACAGAACAGAAAAATAGGTACGAGTACAAAGGTGATGCTTATTTCATAAGAATTCTCTTCCAGCATACCTGCAATTTAGGTAAATATGTATCCGAATACCCGGTCTCTAATTATAATACATAAATATAATATGACTCATTTAAGATAGCGACACAGTGATAGATATTGCATGCAGTGACCGATCCTAACATTCTTTAATTGCCATACCTATTTGTCCCAGTGCGGGGCAGAGGTCAAGAACATTGAGCGCCATCATCACTCGCTCACTCCGTGTTCGCGATTTTAGACTCCAGTACTGAGTAGTTAGTTTCTTAGATTTAAATAGAAAGTCAGGCCAGGTGGTCATTAGTGCCATTTCATGAAAATTTTTCTGGCCATTTGTTTCAACAAGTTTTAAATAAGCTTCGATCAGAATGCGCTGGCTACTAAGCCATACTTAACCATTAACTGTAGATAGACTGTTTGTTGTTCATCATCATCTGCCTAGCCTTTTCCCAACTATGTTGGGGTCGGCTTTCAGTCTAACCAGATGCAGCTGAATACCGGTATTTCACATGGAGCGACTGCCTATCTGACCTCCACAACCCAGTTACTGGGTAATACGACTAGACTGTAGACACTGACTGACGACTGACTGACTGACTGTAGACAGACTGTTGTTCATCATCATCTGCCTAGCCTTTTCCCAACTATGTTGGGGTCGGCTTCCAGTCTAACCGGATGCAGCTGAATACCAGTATTTTACATGGAGCGACTGCCTATCTGACCTCCACAACCCAGTTACTGGGTAATACGATACCCCTTGTAGACAGACTGTTGTTAAAACACTTTTTTTAAGAGTGGCCCTGCTTTTTATCATGCGTCCTTAGAGAATTCAGTACATGAATCTAGACACAACTTTCTACATTAGGGTATAGCGTAGAAATTTATTGTGGGTTGTCTAAAAAAAAATCGGCTGTTTCATAGAAAATGTACTGAACAGCGATTTTTTTATAACCGACTAAAAGCAGGTTGTGCCACCCTGTCGATGCAGGTAAAGCACGAAATACACTCTTTTTCTACAAGATAGATACGATTTTTATGTATTACGCTAATTCTTTCAAAGAGGTTTTTACAAAAAAAAAATTGTACTTACCTATGGCAAAAAATATTTTTCACAACAACAAAATAATATTGAATAAGTAACATTTCAAGTTCTGAATACAGTAAAAGGATCGTGAAAGTTAATATAATCCCGAAGCAAACGTCTTGTGAAAATAATTAATATCGATTTCGAGACAGAGCGACTGTTCTGCTCAGCTCTGGCGTGGCCCAAGTTCGTAGAACTAGCGGGTAGAACAAATAAAAATTAGTTAATTCTACACTTCACCGTGTTACTAATTGAACCCGCAGGCTCTCGTTTACCTTTCTGTGTATATTTCGCTGATAAAGACGACAGAGAAATTGTTCTCCAAGTAGTTCTCCAAGATCTGATCCTTATAAGAATCGCCTTATAATGAGTGTTTGTGAATTTTCTTGCCCGTTCTTCTCCATAGGTAGGTACCTACTACGCTTTGGGATGGACAACTAGCTTCATCTTTGGCTTAGCCACTGTTACACTACCCGTAGGGGGGTTGCCAGCAAATTCTTCGCCTCTAATGAACACTTCATATGTTTATTCATTTTTGTTGAGAATTTTTTTTTAATAGGGTATGTTTGAATAAATACAATGAAAGAATAGATTATCAAGAGAGTATATATGGTGCTCTTTACAAATATGCAAGTATCTAGCTACCTTTTACTATAGATGACAAGAGGAAATGAGAGAAATAAAAGAAAGTATTTAAAATGGAAGAAATGAAAACTAATAATGATGTGAAAAATAACAAGAATTTAGCTGTGCGAATAGTAAACAATCTTTGTGACTGGCCGACCACTTGATAATTCAAAAGCTCCTGTAATTAGTTTATTTGAAATAAATGCTTAGAGTTTGAGTTCTTTACCATCCGTTTTTCATGCTTCGTTGCTTGCCACTTGATTAACTATGGCAACATAATTTCCATTACTGTGTCTAGCCACAATCTTGATCACACGTATCACACAGTAATAGCAATGTATTGCTTATATTTTACTTTGCTTCTGCGTTGCTTTTCAACATAGAAAACATTGGTCTTCTAACAACTTGTGATGGGATAATCATAACAAAATTATAAGTTCTAAAAATAACTCACAATCCGCCCTCCTCTTCAACCTTACGCCTCTCGTCAACGTCACAATTTCATTACCGACGAGATCCACGTCACGTCACATCACGTCACGTCAACTCGCGTCAGTTCCCGTCAGTTGTCACCCGGCCGTCACTTACCTGCCACCGGCGGTTTAGACAGTTCGTTAATTAGACGGTAACTTGATGTGTTACGTGTTTTTAGGTTGGATAATGTAGTTTTAGTTTTGTTGAGCTGTGAGGCATTTGGGAATGAAGTGGGATTGTGGGATTGTGCAGGTTTTATGCCAGGATGTTCTAGTTAGATAGGACTTGGGTATTTTTGAAGCTGTACTTACGTGCCAATGCCCACTTTTATAGCTTGCAAGGGGGCAAAAAAGATTGCGTTCGGGGAGGGAAGAATGTAAATTTGTCATTTAGTTATTGTCATCGTCAACTAAAGTATGTAATAGTAAGTTTTCAGGCCAGTTATTACACCAAATTTACCATGTTTTGATATAATTTGCAACTGTAAGGCATAAGAAGTGTCTTCGCAGTTCCTCTTCTCTCCGCGCACTTTTTACCCTTTTTTTTTCGGATGGGAAATCATCAAATGACTCCTCCCGCTCTGGGTGGAGCGGAAGGGAGTGTCAGACTCTTACTGACTAAAACCCACCTGTGTTCCTTCCTTAGCCCTTTATGTTCCGGACCAGCGGTAACCCTTTCGGACAATCCCGCTGACCCGGCAGGCTTCGGCCCTAAGGGGGCCCCTCCTCGATGATGACATCTCTTTGAGGCGCGCGTGAAACACGTACGCGCCGTCCGGCATAGGCCTGGTCCTGATCGGGTGGCCGGGAGTCGTCACGCGGCTCCCGATGCCCGGAGCGTCTCCCGGGGCGGCTGGGACGGGAGGCTCTCTCCCTGAGCCGTCCTGCCACCTCCTTCGCTAGCATGACTGCTTCGCAGAAAGAGGTGACTGCCTCCCACTCCCTCTCGCCCCGGACCATGGCTTGAACCAGGGCCGGACGCGAGAGGTCACCGCTGCTGCCGATCGCCTCTACGAGGACACGGCGGTGCTCCGCCTAAGCGGAGCAGACCTCCACCGTATCCTCTGGGCGATCCTGGCAATGGTGACACCCGGGCGTTTCTTCACACCTGATGATGTGCAGGAACCTCCCGAAACTTCCGTGCCCGGTGAGGACCTGCGTCAGGCGGTAGGTGAGGGCGCCGTGGTGCCTCTCTAGCCACTCCTCAAAGAGGGGTCTTATCGCCGCTATCGGGGCGTTCCCTGCGCTGGGTTGTGGGGTTGCGACAGTCGCTCTTTCCATGCCGCCATGAGATCGCGCCGGAGATCCGTCCGCTCCGCAGCGATTTGCCGCGGAAGCGAAGTTTCCCCCCGGCGTAGTGCCTCCGCGCGCCACTCATACAGGCGCGCGAGGACTATCACCTCCAGATCCCATGGCGGCAGTCCGGCAAGGAGGCTTGCCGCCTCGCCCGAGATCGTGCGGTAGCCTCGGATAAGCCTTACGGCTACCACCTTCTGGGGCGCGTTCAGGTAGTGGGCGGCTCGCCGCCGCAGTGAACGCGCCCACACTGGGTCCCCGTATAGGGCCATGGACCGCACGACCCCCGCGTAAAGCCTGCGGCAGGAGGCGTTTGGCCCCCTCAGGTTGGGCAACAGCCGCTTAAAGGCGGCCCCGGCCCGTTCCAGTTTGGGGGCCAAACGTCGGAAATGCTCGACGAAGTTCCACCGGCTGTCGAGGACGAGACCCAGGTATTTCATCGTCATCTCGACGCCGATGTGAATCCATCCTACCGTTAGTTGGGATCCCGATTGTGGCGCGTTCCGGGGCCCATGAAATGACATGGCCTCGGACTTGACGCACTTTTACCGTAGCTGCCTTCTTTGATAAATCAGTCGTTGTACCTTGGACGCGTCTAACGCTACAAGCATCTACGACTTTACACTTTCTTTTTAGTACCTATTAATGAGTTAATTTGGTAGCTAGGTACATCCTGAAAATCAGACTTTTTTGGGTATTTACCCGACAGCTCAATATGTTTTCCGATTCACGGCTAGCTGTCCTTGATGTTACAAAACTGTAACCCATCCTAGGGCTTATCACTGCAATCTGCACCATCACTCACGCTTTTTTTTTATTCCTGAATGAACCGGCTGCTGACCTCGATCACGCCTGCCCAGAAGATGCCTGTTCACATGGGTGTAGGTAAAAACTACAGGACGCCACTTGCTTACGATCTTAGCTTCTTTTACGTTCATATCTGGGCCTAAAAAGGCCACTTTGGCAGAATCATACAAGGATAACATTATGAATCATAATGGACAGTTAACTGTTAAATTAATCGTATCAAATCCCATTGGTGAAGGATTTTTCAGTATTTTTTTTTGTCTGTGCTAAAATGCCAATCAATCCTACCCAAATCCAATCCCAATCTCTTTGATTATACCTATGTAGTGCAGCGAAAAAAAGAAAAACACGGACTGTCTTCTGCCATATTATGATTCATAATGTTATCCTTTTAGGCCCTCTGGTCGTAAGGTCGTAATATACGCTCGATGCATTGCGATTATGCGAACCAGCGAGTAGGTATGTACTTAAAGTTACAAAAAAAAACAAAAGCCAGTAGGTTCCATGTCCATAACCTGCCACAATTCTTCCTAAATAAAACCGTGGTCTGCAAGACGAGTGTATGTACTAACAATGTGCGTATGGCCGTCGGTCTATTGTCAACGTCGCAGGATCCTCACTCAATTGATTGTGACAATTTATTACACGCGTTGACTTGACTAGTGCCGCTGATATTTATTTATTGGTGACTTGATGCTTTTTAGATTGGTTTCTAGATTGACTGGATTGTTGTTTTGTAGTAAACTAGTTGCTTTAGATGAAGATTTTTCTGGAATAGGTTAGGCACCTGCGAGATAGCCTACCCGCATGCCTTTCAACGAGAGCAGTGGTCCATGACATGCTCCCTTGTTAATTAATTGCCAATTTACGGTTGCGAACTGTTGCGAAGCATATACGAACTATTATCTGGAACACTACGAAAAGTGCGTGTTTGTGCTGTGAAAGGCCTCTGTGCGACCTCTCGTGCGCTGCTCCTGATCCAGCAAAGTCGAACCTTCTGCCGGCCGACGTGGAGGATTGATGGTGAATCTACAAGTCAGTGGTGTTGCATTTTCCTGCCAAATTCCTTTGTCCATGTACAATTTTCGTCGTCCTAATTCGTGTCGTATTTTGCAAAGTCAGACCTACCCACGTACTTTTCACCCCCGCATTATACAGTCCACTATTTAATTGATCCGGCTCCCTGCGTCTGGGATAAACGCAAACAATTTTATATTTCCGCCCAAGTATTTGGTGTTAGGCGCCACCATTTATTTTTGTAATTTTTTCAGATATAGTGGTGACGAGAAACCTGTTAGTACTATGGATTCAGCACAGCATTCTGAACTTTTCTATGTTACAGCATAAAAGAATTTGTTGACGGAAATCACGTTGTAATGTAATTTTGTAATGTGTATATTTTCATGCTATGATATAAGCAAATCATGTTTGATCTATAACGTATTTTTGAAACAACTTTATAAAGGTACCAGGTTTTATGCAAATAAATATTACCTATTTCAGCTTGCGCGTTTGTCACACTATAGAATACCCAAGAAATTACCAACGGGTTTCCAACCAACTATGAGAAAGAGAAACTCTTCGTTGAATCTCTTTTTGCTAGGAAACCAGTCCCTTCATAGCAATGTTGCTCTGCAGTTAAAAGTAGAAAAATATAGTTCAAGACTTACCCAGACAAACAGTTTCAGGTGCCTCTACCATGCGCTTCTACTAGCCTAAGTAATAAAAACACACATCAAACGTCAAAGATTCCTTTAAATAAAATCTCAATCTACATAAAAACAGCATAGAAGCATCAATGTATCTGTCAATACACATGTTTACCCGGCCACAGCTGAAGCGCTGCAAGTTATTAAAATAAAGCGCTTCTTTTTTCGCCACAAACTCCCGCAAACACGTCCTGACTATTTTAGATTTGATGATATATTGTCGACTTTCCCGCGATTGGGAGCCGGTACAGATGTGGCGTTAGGTAGAATTTCTATAGAAACTGCTGGAGTAATTAAAATGTCAATATTGTTTTGAAATATTAAAAGATCTGTTTAATCCAACTTGCATTAGGGTTTCCACGAGTGAGAATGTATGTCTATAACACCAAGGCACTCTTGGTAGTAAGCTCTCTTACAATGTTGCTAAGTGCTCATGTTTTCGCACTTTACACAGGCAATAAGGAGTTATGCCCGACTTCCTATTGGTCACCAAAAATTTTACTCCATACAAGAACTCTCATCGCGTCTGCAACAGAAAACAAATCTTTTTTTCTATATACATATATTCCCGATTCATCATTATTATAAAATGTCATATCCATAATACACGGCGCTTATTGAGAGTAACGTTACCTTTTGCAATATTTGGTTACTTTCAACTACAACCGATTATTTTGACCAGGTTCATGGCCCTCGCCATAATTCAGGGTTACAATCAGTTTGATCTTCATCAACGTCAACCAAAGACGAAATGTTCCTTATATTGAATCACGAATAATTAGATATGAGTAGCTTATACTACCTTCCATATACCTACTAACTTAGATATCTAAGCCTACTAAGTAAATAAAAACAACCCGAAACCATTGGAAAAACAAATAAAATCCCATCTCCATTACTACTCTGTGCTCAATGTTTATGGGACGTAGTAGAGGCAGTGGGGTAGAGGGAAAGGAGGGGGGAACGCACAGATGCGCCCGCGCAGTCGCCGCTGTGACGAGCCTTGACAGACATAAATCAATTGTCAAAGCATCGGCGGTAATCTTCAGTAATGGCGGGTAGAGTTGTGTGGATAAGATGGTTCGTATTTTTGAGTTTAGAGTCGAGGGTATTGGTTGTTTTGTGGTCAGCAAACAGCAATTTTGGTTAAAAACTACTCGACTTTCTGACAGTGTCTAATTGGTGAGCTAAGCCAGTGAAATTCACCTGAACAGTTTCTTAGAACACTTCTCAGTCACCAGCAATGCAGTTTTAGAAAAGTACGGATTTTATGAAATAACGCATTTTTTTACATTTTGGAGGCATTCGTTGTTAAAAATAACTAAGGACATAATCACCTGAAATCCCTAACAACTCATGGAAAGCACAGGCATGCTCACTCGTTTCATATTCATTACCTACGTTACGTTTTACTTTCAGTAAAAAAAAGTCATGAGCGCTGGAGATCCAACTGAATAATCACCCACAACATGACAAGATCTTCTTCCACACCACATCCTCCCTAAACCAACGCTATCAAAGGGCAACGAGCACAGCTTAATAAGTCCAAATGGCGGCGGCGACAACAGAAACGTGTTGTATCATGTCTCGGCCGTGGGAGCCATCGATTGGCTCGAGTGCTGTCATCTGTTTGATTGGTTTGGATGGTGGTTGCTTTAGTTTTAACGTGACTTCATAAATAGCATATGTATGTAATAAGCATGTGATCTTGAAGTGTTCTACTGCTCTTGGGATGAAAGTTTAGGCTGTCAGATCTTTGGTATCGGAGCTGACTGCTTAGAATGCACCAGACGAATCGACATCAGACGATATCGGACCTTTGAGCAAGCAATAATAAAGTAAGGTAGGGTTGCATTTTGCGTGAGTGGCAGGACATGTTCTAACATATGATGTTATGTTGCCTTGTTTGCCCAAAGGGTTATGCAAAGGTGTGGTAGTGTAGAGGGTGTGAGACATGTTCTAAAAGCAGGAAAAATTTCAATACTGAGTCATTGTTTCTTTTAATGCTATTTATTCACAAAGACACAACAATTACAATTTACAAGCTAACACTAAAATACGAGTATATATATGTTATATACAAACATATAAATAAAAATTTAAGAAAAAAGCAGGAGCTCATTCGGCATCAAAAACTTCTTCCGCATCGCTGTCAATGGGATAAGTGCCCAAAAGGCTGGCAGCATTACCTCGTTGTATGTAATGTAATATAATGTAGTAATGCTTATTCTTTCGGCTAAAAAAGGCCAGCCCCCTGATCACGTGAAGAGTCAACCAACCGCCTGAATGCTATTTTTATGTAGAATAGCTTTCGACTTACTGGCAGGTCGACCCGATAGACATTCTATGGATAGGACTATTGTTGCAATGGCTTTTCGGGGAAACGTATGCTCGATCTAATGGCTATTCGAAATTGTGGTACATCGATACTATGGAATTTCTGCAATTCGGACGTTCGATCTGATGACTTCGGAGAATTAGCCCTAGGGCATATGACATTCAAAATCAAGCAGTAAACCCATTAAAATTATATGATGCAGCACTTGCTTGGCCCCGCTTCCTGAATGCACTGTTTTGCTGGACCACCCATATATAATAACAATACCAGCCTAGTACTGTCCCACTGCAGAGCTAAGGCTTCTTCTCATACAGAGAAGGCAAGAGTATTGATCACCACTATAAAAAAATAAGTAACTACAACACGCTTGCTCAAGACGTGTTGGCGATTTCAGACTTATATAACCTATGTGTCCACGTTTCCTCACGATGTTTACTTTCACCAATGTCATTAATATCCAAGATAAACTCAGAAACATACAAACAGGCACGGTAAGTTAGAACATTCTCCATAGTAGTTAAAACATTCACCATTATTTGTCAAACATTACTGTTAGCCTGCATCATCCCACTTCTGGTCAAAGGCCTATCCCCATGACTTCCAGCTCTTTCGATCCAGGGCTAAATAAATAATAATAATAAACCATTTATTATCAGGTAACAAAGACCCATAGATACAATACCTTAACCTAAGTATAATATACATAGTAAAATTTTAGTTAGTAAATAATACTTAATAACTATGTTAGTATCACATAATTGCACTAAGTCTTTGTGCGTTCTGGTGGCACTTGTCCGCGAAAGCTGCGCAATACCACATCCTGCGGCCAAAAGCTTTCTTCCATCACCAGGTGCAGGTAGCATGTTGCTATGCGCACCACGAACGCCTTGAAGTTGACGTTGCGGTGCGACTCCAGTAACTGTACCCTCGGTGTGTACCTCGTCTTCTGGCGCATGTACTCCACGATGTTCTCCGCCGTAGTGGTGTAGTGTAGGCGGGAGATGTACACCGGTGTGTTTGGCTTTGCGGCACGCAAGTTAACTTCGGGCTCCGTAGGAGCTTTGCCGCAGCGGTTCTTGTTCGTTCGTGACTGGCGCTTCCTCCTTTGCACCGTCACGAAACCCTCATCATCATTTATACCCCAGGCCCCATTCGGTGCCTTTTTCGGACCACTGGTCGTTTGTTTTGTCCAGCTCGACCCGCCATCTTCTACGGGGTCTGCCGCGACGCGACGCCTTCTAGCTGTGTCAGGGCTCCACGTGGTGTTTATTTTGGCCCAGAGCTCATTGGGCATGCGGCAGACGTGGCCAGCCCATCTTCACTTCAGCTTAGCGGCTTTTTGAGGAACGTTAGTTATCTGTGTTTTGGGGCGCAGTGTGGTGTTGCGAGTATGGTCTGTCAATTTGACGCCCAGAATACTGCGCTCCATTACACATTGATAAACTTTGGGTTTAGACTTTTGGATGTTTGTCAAAGACCAAGTCTGGGATCCATACGTTACGTTACAGTCATGCATTACAAAACACAATATTATGTCAAATTATTTGAACCGCCCATTGCGTGTCGGTCTTTAATAACTTTAATATTTACATATCATCATTATCATCATCATTTCAGCCGAAAGACGTCCACTGCTCGACATAGGCCTCCCCCAAGCACCTCCACTTCGACCGGTCCTGTGCTTCCCGCATCCAACGGGTTCCTGCGGCCTTCACAAGGTCATCGGTCCACCTTGTGGGAGGCCTTCCAACGCTACGTCTTCCGGTACGCGGTCACCACTCCAGAACCTTTCGGCCCCATCGGCCATCTGTTCTGCGAGCAATGTGCCCTGCCCACTGCCACTTAAAACCACTTAACATTTACATATATGTGTTTGTAATTTATATGGTGTAGTATTCTATTTTTTTTATTGCTGAATCGGCCCGCTCTTGACCTCGATCCCGCCTGATGGAAAGCGATGGATGAAGTCTATGATGGAACGAGCGTGCCCAGAAGATGCCTAAGGCACTGGAACTCCCACGCATCGACGAAACACAGCAGGCTGCTTGACGTCGGACTCCGGTGGGTGGGTGGTCGCAAACCAGGCGGGCCTTAGCCTAACCACCGCCAGGCTAGAATTGGCCAGTCAAATAAGGTGTTGGGTGTGACTGTCCAGGATGCGCCGAGCGCTCGGTTCAGATTCTATTCTTAATTCCTCTTATTTTTTCCTGAAATGACACAAGTTTTCACTTTATGGTTTCCACAGGGAAACTAGCTAGCTATAGAGCTATCAATGTCTCCCCTATTTTCAAACAAACGTAAACAGTACTCCCCACTGCTAACCATAGTTAACTTCAATATTCAGTTCGCAAATTACAGGGAATTGTATGCAAAATAGATCATAACAGTACAATTACCGTCAGTAATCTGTCATTACTGGAGGCCATTATCTAAATAAATAGGCAGCCTATCTGTTTTGTGATATTATCGTCAATGGCTAATGTTGTAACTGCCACTTAGCTCCCCTTAGTTGATTCTAACTTAGTAATACATTGAAATAATATGACGGAATACCTACTGAAGTTCTTGTTGGGAATTAGCTGATTCTGCGAAATGTTTAGTTGGTTATTTAAAAAAAAATATCATTATTACTACTATTTTAACCTCGTTGGCATTGCCACGTTTCTATGAAACAGCCGATGCTTTTTTTTTGACAACCGACGAAAAATTTCTGCGCTAGGAGTATAGAATCATGTGCTGATTTCATCGTTACAGTGTACGCGTCGATGGGTGCAACATGTATTTCATCGTTACAGTGTACGCGTCGATGGGTGTAACATGTATTTCATCGTTACAGTGTACGCGTCGATGGGTGCCACGTGTATTTCATCGTTACAGTGTACGCGTCGATGGGTGCCACCTGTATTTCATCGTTACAGTGTACGCGTCGATGGGTGCAACATGTATTTCATCGTTACAGTGTACGTCGATGGGTGCCACATGCATTTTACATGAACTATGACATGAAATGAGGAATATTCCTTATTTTATAGTTCAGGTAGCTTAACGAAAAAGTATAGAATACAGTCACAATCTGAGTTACATGACTGACTATAGTATTACTTAGCATTGTAAAGATGCCAGCACATCAAGCTGCTACAATATGTCAAATTTCTTTAATAGATTTTCAACTTTGTCGCTATAGCATATGGTTCAAATTTGAGTGGGAAAATTTGACAGTTTTGAGTAGCTTGATGTGCTGGCGTCTGTACCAACTTACACGTGGAAAGTTCTCCTGGCCTTAGAAATATTACAAAATAAAATTGTTTCCAAGACGTTCAAAATCTGGTATACCAAGGTAATACTATTCAAAAATAAGTATGGTCTTATTCTTCTGCTTTCGTATAGATGGTACTTCTTGTGAAATTATATGGGCCCAGTAGTTAGGTGACCACGTTATTCGCGGCATCAGTGGCGAGTATTGGGAATCCAACAAAGCGCGTCCCAGCACGTCAAAAAATTACATTGTTGAATTTTCAACTCTCGGCGCTAAGCAGTTAGTTGAACATCCAGTGCACGAAAAAAAATTGCCGCGGGAAAACGCGCCGGGGCGATCCTAGCTTATGAGCGTTTACGCCGTACAGCATTTCATACAAATTTTCAAGCCCTTGTTTATCTAAATGAATGAACCGATTTTAATGAAACTTATACGCATAAGCAGGATATAAAGGTCTAAAAAGTTACTTAACAACATTTTCGAAATGTCTTATTAAAAAAAAATTACTGGAAATCTCTCCTTGTCAATATATCTACGAAAACATCATGTATGTAAGAAAAAACTTACATCTTTTTGGTAAAAGAGGTGAAAGACATAATTATAGTACTAGGAATAGAGACCTATTAGTTCAACCAGGTTTCAGACTGGCTAAAGTAGACTCATCTTTTATGGGGTACTGTTTAAAATGTTATAATAAAATACCTCCCCACATTCTTCAACTGAATGAGACAAAATTCAAGTCTTGTATAAAACGCACACTATGCAGTCAGGCATATTATAAGTTAGGGGATTACATCGCTGATAAAAATGCCTGGCTCAATGCTGGTCCTGCTCCACAACCACAACTAATTGATTAACACTGGAAAATACTGTTGGAGCTGCTGAAGATTGTAAGATTATCTTTGCATTGTATAAACTCAATTTCCTTTGCATTGTATAACTGCATAGCACAGATGTGAGTTCTATGTAAGTATACCTCCTTTACCATTTACCGGGTAATATGTCTTTCATTGACTTGAATGTGCCATGGCGGCTGATAGTATGTCATGCTCACACAAATGTCTCGCTGACGGTGGCGTGTGTATTGGATCATTTAGCTCCCTTCAAAATGGTTGAGCTGAATGGTGCTGATCTATGCGTCAAGTTCGTGAACGGGCGCCGTCAGTTGGGGCTGGTCATCACTCAGCTGCCTCGGCTTATTTTTAATTATTTTATTTTTGGATTGTTGTCTTCTTACTATTTGCTGTACTCTGGACGCTCTTAACGCGTACATATTTTTTACATCGTTCTCACATATAATTTTAAATTCAACATTACTGATGTAACTAATATTTTTGTAAAAATACAATTTAAAAGAGTGTCCATGGAGTTTCTTGCCCGTTCTTCTCCATAGGTACCTACGCTTTGGAATGGGCAACTAGCTTCATATTTTCTGACTGACCGACTTTTTGACAATTATTCAAAAGTGCCTGTAAATGGTTTAATTGAAATAAATGGTTTGAGTTTGAGTTTGATAAGGAAAATTTTAAATCGGTCTAATTTGGCTGTAACACTATTTTTCGAAAATGTTCTTCCGCACAAATGAAATGAAAATGAATGAATGAATGATTGAAATGTTATTGTTGTTAAATGTTTTGCCGTTATTCTAGCAACAAAAATGAAATAATCACATTGACTTTTTGACTTGGCTCTTTTTTACTAGCGGTTTCACCCACGTAAGTGTCGATCCCGTGGAAATATCGGGATAAAAAGTAGCCTATATGTTAATTCAGCTTGTCAGCTACGTCCATACAAAATTTTATCAAAATTGGTCTAGCAGTTTCTGCGTGAAGAAGTAACAAACATATAAATTCACACACAGACACACATCACACTCACAAACTTTCGTCTTTATAATATTAGTGTGATTTAACCTATACTGTCCCACTGCTGAGCAAACACCTCCCCCAAATCCTTCCAGGCATCTCTTTCTAGCGAGCGCCACCTCGATCCAACCCTTGCGGTACGACTCTAGGTCGTCTCGCCACCTCAACCTGGGCCGGCCTCGGCGGCGTCGTCAAATTTGACTTGGTTTAAAATTCCATAAAATTACTAAGTAACATAAAATTACTAAGCCGTTTTACCACCGGACAACTAGACGTACTGCAGCGTACCGTCCACACTTGGTTGATATACCCAAGAGTCTTACTCAGCTCTTCTCCTCCACTTTTATTATGCGCACAGCCAAAGTGTGGAACTCTCTGTGTTCCCTCCCATGTTTAACTCGTCTGCCTTCAAAGCAAGAGTGAACAGGCATCTTCTGGGCACGCTCGTTCCATCATAGACCTCATCTATCGCTTTCCATCTGGCGTGCTCGGGGTCGAGACCCATTTAGTAAAAAAAAAATTAAAAAAAATCCTTTCTCCAAAAAAAACACACGTAAAAGGTAAATAAAGCCATCAGTTCACCATACTCCACTATAGGAGACACGCATCACAACAAACACCAAAGGACACAGGTAATGTTAAACTTACGGCCGACTCATTAACAAAGCACTTAATCGATTGGCGTCATTTAACCTTAATTTGAACCTTATGCCGTGGTGATAAGGGTGAAGGGTTGTTTGAAAGGCGACCCCTGAAATATGAGTGGTGGCGTCATGGCTACAGTGATTGATGGGTGCTGACTGACGTGTGCACGAAGTGGGGTGTGGTGGGGGGTGGGGTGAGGCACGAGCGGAAGCGGGGTGGAGTTATAAAGGTAGATTTACGTGAGTGGGTATTTTACCGTTGTCTTGTGTTGTATGGAAATTAACGGTCAACTCAAACTAGATATTCTATTGTTTTTGGTTGGTTTTCGCTGCATCCTTTAGAAATACAAAAAAAAATACTAGGTAAGAAGTAAAATATCATATAATGATGAATACAAAATCTTCTTAGAAACTATTGGGCAAAATCTTTGTACGTATGTCATATTCAAGAGCGGTCTACGGGAAAATCAAGAAAAAATAAATAGCGAGACATTACAAAAGTGCTGTTTCTTTTTAAAAACGCACTGAAACTGAAACGGTATTGTTTAATTATTGGAGTCACCTTCATAATCTCTTCTGAAATACTGCAGGTGAATGCAGTTTTTGGTGGTCGTAAACCAGTTACAAAAATACGATATTACCCTCTTTTAAATGCTCCACTCTTCTATTTATTTGCAAGGCGGCAACAGCTTATAACTTGTACCATTTTGTATTGGGGTTTGCTTTGTACACATAAGCATGGCTATTATAGTTTTGACCTGGACTCTTTTAGTTTCAATTTTCAACATATTGATTAAATACAACGCTATCAACGAATGTGTCTGGCTTTTTCGGTCTAGCTGATTAATTTGATTACGGTTTTTATTTATTATTATATATTATTATATACTATTTATTATTATATATTATATATTATTTATTATTATATATTAATTATTAAGAGTTTTTTAGGGAGGATTATTTGAAGGCTAATTAAATATGTATGTATTGTAATTTATAACATATCTACATACATTTATCGAAGTCAAAGGTATTTTTTAAACTGCTCACCTAGACTGGATTAGCTAGATCCCTCTTATATGCTTCTTTTAGGTCATTAGTTTGCTACAAAGATATTGAAATACACACATTGCACGTTGCTCGCAGAACAGAGGGCCGGTGGGGATGAAAGGTTCTGGAGTGGTGACCGCGTACTGGAAGATGTAGCGTTGGAAGGCACAACAAGATGTACTGATGACCTGGTGGAAGCCGCAGGAATCCGCTGGATCCGGGAAGCACAGAAACTTGGGGGAGGCCTATGTCCAGCTGTGGACGTCTTTCGGCTGAAATTATGTCAATGTTAGATATTAAAATTCTTGTACAGACGCCCGCACATCAAGCTACCCGAAACTGTCAAATTTTCCCGATCAACTTTGAACCTTATGCATTAGCGATAAACTTGAAAATCTATTACAAAAGTTTGACAGATTGTAGTAGCTTGATGTGCTGGCGTCTGTACTTTAGTCTTGCATTTTTGATAAATCTTATTAGGTACTTTCATTATAAAATATTTGATTGAGAAATATTTTCATTTTCTCACAACATTATCCTAGAAATACATTGTCAATCATCACTACAGTTTTTTGTCATTTTCATTGTCAATCTTGTTGAATCATTAATGTTTTTTACCCTGACATAACATATACACTTTTAAATTCAGCTCTATAAGTTTAATTTAAATTATTTCACAGAAATAAATTACACCCAAACAAAATACAATTTTACATTACACAAAATATTGCCAGTATAATGAACAGAAATCAATAATAATTCCAACATTTCCAACACAAACCAGCGGAAACTCGAAAGTGAAATAGCGTCGAGATAACGTCAACTGTCGATCGGCTGTCAATCAGCACAGTGTGCGCAAACGCGTGCGCGCAGACAAAAAGATTTTATCAATTATTATTATTATGTGATTCATCGGAGGCAGGGTTCGGTTGAAAAACTGTGATGGAATAATTTTGTAAGAGTTTTTTTATAAGTTTTTTATAGAGTACGGAGTGGTGTTGAGCAAGATAGGATTGGTGCTTTGTTTGTATTAGAAAAATGGTTAAGAGCGTTTACGCCGCCGTACGGCATTTCATACAAACATTCAAGCCCTTATTTTTCGAAATGAATGAACCGATTTTAATTAAACTTCATACGCATAAGCAGGATACAAAGATCTAAAAAGGTAGTAGAGAACATTTTCGAAATGTTTTATTTAAAAAAAGATAACTGGAAATTTTAAAATCGATCTAATTTGGCTGTAACACTATTTTTCGAAAACGTTCTCTACTAACTTTTTAGACCTTATGCTTTCATTAAAATCGGTCATACCGAATTATCGTTGCATTTTTTCGTTTGCATAGACCACGTCAAAAAATCCAGTACATTCCATCTTGTTTCTAAATACCGTCGCACGCACAGCAAAGTATGTCAGCTCATAGTTCTGCATACGACAGAACTAAAATATCATTGACACAAGCGACACAGGCGAACGGTTTGGTCGATCGTCGCTTAATCATCGCTGTGACAATTCGAGCGTAACTTGACAGCTGATGTTTCCTTTCCGCGCTCTCTTTTTGTGATATATGATCGATAAATATCAATAGCTTGGCTAAACAATATCAGCCGCACAGGTCGAACGATCAGGTTAAGCTACGCTTGCCGCGGTTTGTCCGTGGATGCCCCAACTTCTTCACATACCCCTCCGTGCCTCGGAAAACACTTTAAGCCCTTGGTCCCGGCTGTCATTTGTGGAACTTGGATAGTCGTTACGGGTAATCAGAAGCTCTAAAATCTGACAAACAGTTTTACCAAGGGGTATCATATTACCCAGTAACTGGGTTGAGGTCAGATAGGCAGGCACTCCTTGTAAAATACTGGTATTCAGCTGCATCCGGTTAGACTGGAAGATGATCATAGTTGGGAAAAGGCTGGGCAGGTGATGATGATGTGAGTGTCTGCTGGGTAAATAGGCTGATACAGACTTAGCTTACATAATATGAAGTCATTTTTTTTAAATAACAAAATAATAATATAACACCGTCGCCAGTTGTTTAAATCCCATGTAATAGGGGGCTAGGCTATTTTTTAGGGTTCCGTACCCAAAGGGTAGAAACGGGACCCTATTACTAGGACTTCGCTGTCTGTCCGTTCGTCCGTCTGTCCGTCCGTCCGACTGTCTGTCACCAGGATGTATCTCAAGAGCCGCGATAGCTAGACAGTTAAAATTTTCACAAAATATGTATTTCTGTTGCCGCTACAACAACAAATACTAAAAACAAAATATAATTATTTTTTTAAGGGGGGCAAAAAAAAAATCATTCAATAGTCTGGACATAATGCCCAGTTAATGCTTTACCCCTCTTGTGCTAGCCTAGGACTTATAACTTAGCGTGTGTGAAGTACATTATGTATAGTTAGCTCTGCCTATTCCCTCGGGAATAACAGGCGAGATGTTATGTTGTATATTACAAATATACAACATAACATCTGTATCTATAACATCAACATAACATCTATATCTTGTTTTATATTTTAAATTGTAAAAGACTCTAATAAAGGTATTCTCTCTTAATGATATTAATCTATCATGGCTTAATTTTTAATTCTTTTACCTGTTGTGGTATAGTAATTTTATTCTAGGTGCATCGTCTTCACTTATAATTAGGTATACAAAATAATTTTAAAACATTTTAAAAGAGTAACGGAGTTTCTTGTCCATTCTCCTCTACCAAACTACCCTAAACTGCCCTGAAGCAACTAGAATCAATTCTATTTTAGTGGAAATTTTAAAGTTAAAAGAATCCATTTATGTGCCTTTTAAAATGACAAGCTCAACTGAATATAGTATTTATTTTTTAATATTTTGTAGCTAGCTTTAATAAAACTTAATCTCACCATCCCCTGTAAGCAAATATCCAACTGAAGGAAAACACCGAGGACAAAAGACGACGTCTTTAGTACAGAGTTGTATTGGAACGGGATTAATCAAAGGATGAAATAGGAGAAATGGCACAGAAAACTAACCTACCTTTAAACGTACTAAAGTCAAAAGAAAGAACCACCTGTATAAAAGATGTTTTACAACTTAGTTAGACAACTAAAACCTAAGGCAGAAGCAATTTGTAGGTAAGATAGACAAATAGTTAACTTTCAAGCCACATCATCATCATCATTTCAGCCGAAAGACGTTCACTGCTGGACATAGGCCTCCCCCAAGAACCTCCACTTCGACCGGTCCTGTGCTTCCCGCATTTCAAGCCACATAATTTAATTTAATTGCAATAACAGACCTAGATATTCACACATTCTCTTAGCCTGGGTTGCATCATATTACTTTAACTTTAACAAACGTCAAAAGTCTGTCAAACTGCATACAAAAATCACCGGTTATGGTTAAAGTTACGGTTAAAGTCAGATGATGCACTTTTTTCATAACTTTTTCCTTTTTCGTTATGACAAACAAATTCATGACAAATAGGCCAAAACGAATTCCAAAAGTTCATAAACAAAAGCTGTCACGAGAAAAGCAAGAATATTATTTAAAATATTGCAATTTGTACTAAAATACACAAGCTTCTCCGCTCGGTCGAAAATACCCGACGACCTACGAGGTACCATTTCATGCAACCCGTCAACATCAACGTGGATTGATAGACGGGAATATATCTAGAGCGGGTCTTGCGAGGCCCCCCTACCTACCCCCCCGCGGAAGTGTGCGTCCGTCCGTCATCCGTCATCGTCAAATGTGTGCACAGTGCGCCGAACTCGCGGAGTCTGGACAAAGGGGTAATTCGCAGGTGCTCAGATTTTTTTTTTTTTTTTTAGATTCTTCATGTGGGAGGTGTCAGTGAAATATAAAAGTCTTTAAGTAAGTTTTATTTTATTATTAAACTGACAGTTTCTTTCACTCCAAACTTCATGTCTTTGCTCACACGCTGATTAAAATAGCGAAGCATTTATGATTATTAATTATGTAGTTTGTCAAATTGTGTAACGTAAACTAATGTGTAATTTATGAAAGGAAGAAGCTTGTTCACAAGTATTCATAATATTTTTCCTGACGTAAAACTAGCTTTGATCCGTAGGTACTAACTGGAGATATCTTAATTTAGCAACGTAATCGCTGAGAAGACATTTATATGTTACACGTCTCTTAATTTTTCTATCATTCTATGAGATCGTTAACTTTTCAACACTTTGCCTGAGCTTGTTATTCAAACAGTTGCGAATCTGTGAACCGATATTTATATAGCAGTTATTTTTATAAACTGCCATCTTTATTTCTGTCATAAATCCTGCCAATCACGGCAATTATTTATAGCGTCTGCGGAAAAAATGAATGAAAGTAATTTGTTAGTCCACACAAAAACTTTTTTTCTACAATTCTATAGAATACTCCCTATATTCAAAAACTTGCAACCCAAATAATTTATTGCACTAAATCGCATAATTTGATTAACGAGCGTGTCAAATCCACGCGATTTTTTTGTCCGGCGTCTTTTGTGGATGCACGTTTGGCGCAGTGTGCAGGCGATAATGGACACATGTCCCGTCATCCATCAGTGCCGACAGATGCCGCAGAGTGGACGGCATTTGTTTCGACAAGAGTTATAGGTGGAGTGCGCTCCATTTCAATATAGTTTTAGTTCAGTAATCGATACGTTTTAGTTTTGCCGGTGAGGTGAGTTTTATATTGAAAAGGTGAAGGGATGGCATTTTTTGGTACCTAGAAGATTATTACGTTTTTGGTACATACTGTTGGTGGCATTGGCATACCTACTTCAAGGAATATAGTGTATAAAATCCTTAGGTTCACTTTTATTTTTGACGATTTAATTGTAAATAAATTATTATAAATAAAATTAATAATAATCATTATAATAATAATTATTATAAATGTTTAATTGTTAGACAATTTGAAATATAAAATTAAATGACCTTAATTAAACAGATACCTACAATTTAAAAACCCTGGCTTCAATCCCCTAAATACACACAAAGGTCAATAATTACAATGACAAAACGCTTCAATAAAATAACAGGCACACAATCACATAACATCAATTAAAATACTCATCTGGAACTACTAAATATCAGGAGCGACGTATTTATTTAACATTACAATTATTTCACGTCCAAAATAATACGTTTCAATAAATAAACGAATTTATAACGCCTACATAACGTTTGAAATATTAACAATGATATTATTTTGTCCAGAATAAACAAACGTTAGCACACTATGCGAAGTAATTAATTCATTTGAATGTTATGAATGGAATATTATTTATATTTTTGATTGGTTATACTCCCTCTTTGCATCAATGTGGCGATATTACGAAATATTATTATCATAGCCAACTACAACTACATTCATTTTCATTCATTCGTTCAGCCGAAAGACGTCCACTGCTGGACATAGGCCTCCCCCAAGTACCGCCACTTTGACCGGTTCTATGCTTCGCGCATCCAGCAGATTCCCGCGGCCTTCATCAGGTCACAACATAGAAATAAAAACCGAAAACATAATAGATACTACCTACTGTATTCACTTATCAAGAAAATATCCAGAACTTAACCTAAATAGCCTGAGTATTAACTGTCAACATAACCTATATAGCCTAAATAATAACTGTCAACTTAACCTAAATAGCCTGAATATTAACTGTCAACTTAACCTAAATAGCCTGAATATTAACTGTCAACTTAACCTAAATAGCTTGAATATTATCTGTCAACTTAACCTAAATAGACTGAATATTATCTGTCAACTTAACCTAAATAGCCTGAATATTTTCTGTCAACTTAACCTAAATAGCCTGAATAGTAACTGTCAAATTAACCTAAATTTTAGAAAGTCCTTGTTAACTCTAGCTTTTGAGTGCTACTAAAAAAGGGTTCTTCGAAATCTCACCCCCCTGCGATTCAACGCCATGCAAATTACGTAGCGGGCAACGAATAAAAATGTTTACAAGGTCATAGTTTAAATGCTCTAAACGCTTCGACGGCAATTTTATTATAATAAATAGTGAGTACCTAAACTCAAACTCAAAACATTTATAACAAACTAGCTGCTCCCCGCGGTTTCACCCGCATAAGTGACGATCCCGTAAGAATATCGGGATAAAAAGTATTCTATGTCTTAATTCTGGTTATAAACTATCCGTGTGCCAAATTTCTTTCAAATCCGTTCAGCCGTTTGTGCGTGAAGAGCTAACAAACATACAAACACACTCAAACTTTCGCCTTTATAATATTAGTGTGAGCCGGAGTTACTTATGTAGTTTGCAGAGTAAGCAAACTGAAGTGGCAGTGGGCTGGCCATGTCTGACGAAGGACCGATGGCCGGTGGAGCAGAGGAGTCCTGGAGTGGAGACCGCGTATCGGCAAGCGTAGTGTGGGACCACGACGAGATGACGACGAGATGGACGGACGACCTAAAGAAGGTGGCTGGGGTAGACTGGATGCGGAAGGCGGAGAACAGGGTGTTATGGTGAAGTCTGGGAGAGGTCTATGTCCAGCAGTGGACTGCGATAGGCTGAGTTTATTGATTGATTGAAAATTAATGTGATAGTAACATCATTTACAGGCACTTTTTTAAGGATTGCCAAACTAAGTGGCATTGGGTAAGGCACATTGCACGCAGAACAGGTAGCTGAGAGGGCCGAAATGCTCTGGAGGTGCGACCGCGAACCGGAACACTTAGCGTAGGAAAGCGTCCCACAAGATGGACCGATGACGTTGTGAAGGGAGCAGGAATCCACTGGATGCACCCCAAAGATCCGGTCGAAATGGTTGTGATTGGGGGAGTGTCCAGCAGTCTTTCGGCGGAAACGATGAGCTAGTATATTCTAGAATCTGCAATTAGTGGAAAATGCATCATCTAATGTAACTCGGACTTACTTCTGAGTTAAAGAAGAATATTACTGCATAAGTTATAAACAACTTTAGCATTTCATTCTAAACTGAAAAGTCGGGAGCAAAACTTCTCCCCCCGAAAGTCGGTCACGGTCAAATAGCTTTTTGGGTAAAAAGTGGGGTACAGTCGAGTGAAACAGGGTTGTGCATCGTCCTAGAAAAGAAATTAGATGCATAATGCCAATTACCTACTGAAAGAAAAGTAGTGTAGTGTATTCTGCCTCAGCATAATCAGCCCACTGCTGGGACACAGGCGTCCTCTCTGTGAGAGTGTATGAGCCATAATCCACCACGTGGGCCCAGTGTGGTTTGGCGGATGTCACATGTTCTCGATTTTTTTGGTTCTAGGACATTTTTCCTCACGATGCTTTCATTCACTGTTTTGAGAGCAATGGTGATAAAATTAAATACTTACACAAAATAAAGTGCCTGTCTGGGTTCGAACTCGGTAGGTAAGTCAGGGCCGATACCACTGGGCCATCATTGCTCCCATTCTACATAATGCTGGATCGTAAAAATTATTATTCAGAAAGCAATCATTTAGTTCGTTTTATCCTTCATAAAAACATGTACGTTCATTAGGACATTTTTAAAAGTAACAGACTACCAATTTGTTACGGGGAAAATTAAATTATGTGCAATTCTTGCAAATAGGGATATAGATACTATCTTATTTTTATTGTAATGTACCTCTTGTATTTAACTCATTCTTATTTATCTAGCAATATGTTTTCCGAATCAATATTTATGAAGCTTTACCTACGTTGTATTGAAACACCTGGAGTCGCCACTTATTCTATTCGCATTGATTTCCTTTAAGTTTTTTTGAGCGAATTAAGTGGACAACACCTAAGTAATACCTAAGTATTTTGAAAACATTTTTTTTCAATACTTTAATTAAATTTAAAAATCTGAATCCAGGTACATATTTTTTTAATCACACACCTTAAATTTGACACTCTTGGAACCTCAAGAAATACCATGTTTATCCTAACCGAACCTAACGCCCACGTCATTTATGTTAACGTTCGCCGTGCTGGGGGCACGGCGAACGTTAACATAAATGACGTGGGCGTTTCTATATAATAAACAATAATCATCATAATTTACAATCACTTAAAAAAAAAACTTGTTAACCTTCCTCTCAGACAATTCTCAAAAAGTTTTAAAAACATATTAAAATATATCGTATGATATAATTCAAATACAATTATCATGAATCTAATAGCTACCTAATTAACCTTTTGGAACCTAAGAATAAATCCTGAAACAAGTTCGTGAAAAACCACGAAAAAACCAACAGAACTTACCCTACCATTCACCGCGAAAGCTTAGACAAATGACGGGCTGAGGGCTCCTAAATCAATCTACTTATTACTACCAAACCAGATTGAATTGATTAATAATAATCAAAAATCTCACCATCACAATTACCTAACACACCATATAACACTGCATATACTTACTACCTTTATCTTACCGAAAGTTTTAAAAAGAAAATTAATAATTAACGACGAAATGAAATATTACTGAATTTACAACATACTTACGTAAATCCAGTAACTTGATACATTCCCACTAATCACATAAACCCTTCAAAACCATAGAAATCTCTTTAAAAGAAACACTTGAAAAACTTTAAACCTAAAAAAACTCGGTAAAGTCAAGAAAAACCATCTGTTTTTGCTAACCGAACTTAACCCCACCACCGCGAACTCTGAGACAAATGACGGGGGCGCTCCTACATCAATCTACTTATTACTATCATCGAAATAACCAAATTGAATAGTAATAATCTAAAACGTCAGCATCACAATTACCTAACACACCATTTGATACTTACTAAGCACCTTTTTCTTATCGAAAATTACAAATGAACTATGTTGTAAATTCAGTAACTTTATAAATTTTGCAAACCTTTCAAAACTCTTCAAAAGAAACATTTGAAACTCTTTAAATCTGAAAAAAAAAACTGTAATGTCAAGAAAAACCATCTGTTTTTGCTAACCGAACTTAACCCCACCACCGCGATCGCTGAGACAAATGACGGGGGGCGCTCCTACATCAATCTACTTATTAGGGCCGACCTGAAGTAAATCATTTATTGTGCGATCTAAATCTCGCTATTTACTCAACGATGGGTCATGGAGAGCCATCAGTCAGGTGATACTGACTCTTTTGTGGGCCATTGTTTATCGAGTTTTTGTGCCAAAGTAAATGGGAGTGAAAAGTGAAATGAAATTGGCACTTCGGAGGGATGTATGTGGTGGGATGCTGATAAGTGTTTGGGTTTTAGAGGTTTTTGAAGTTCTAGTTTATAAAGTGATTATTAGGATTAGTAAGTAAGAACTTCTAAGTGGACGCTAGTGATGGCGCTAAGGACGTAGCAGAATTCTGGGCCGAGTTTATTTAGATTACCATTGACATGTTAAGAAGAAGTGAGAACTTTATCTACACCAAACGAGCTAATGCTGTTCTATCAAATTATCTTTGTATAAAAAAAATCGAGAAAAATCTAATTCTGGTTTTTAGGGTTCCGTAGCCAAATGGCAAAAACGGAACCCTTATAGATTCGTCATGTCTGTCTGTCTGTCTGTCCGTCTGTCTGTCTGTCTGTCTGTCCGTCCGTATGTCACAGCCACTTTTCTCCGAAACTATAAGAACTATACTATTGAAACTTGGTAAGTAGATGTATTCTGTGAACCGCATTAAGATTTTCACACAAAAATAGAAAAAAAAAATAATAAATTTTAGGGATCCCCATACTTAGAACCGAAACTCAAAAATTTTTTTTTCATCAAACCCATACGTGTGGGGTATCTATGGGTAGGTCTTCAAAAATTATATTGAGGTTCCTAATATCATTTTTTTCTAAACTGAATAGTTTGCGCGAGAGACACTTCCAAAGTGGTAAAATGTGTGTCCCCCCCCCTGTAACTTCTAAAATAAGAGAATGATAAAACTAAAAAAAATATATGATGTACATTACCTTGTAAACTACCACCGAAAATTGGTTTGAACGAGATCTAGTAAGTAGTTTTTTTTAATACGTCATAAATCGTAAACCGCAATTTACCATTCATTCAATCAACTCAAAAATAAAAAAAAACCATTTAATTTCATAAACATAAACCTTATGCATAAACCCGGATGTTACGGAACCCTCGGTGAGCGAGTCCGACTCGCTCTTGCCCGGTTTTTTGTTTTTGGTCTGAACCTAAGTCCTAATGAGCCCATATTAGTAATAAAGGTTAGTGGCACCTGTCTCGATAATAATCCCAGCTATATTTACATTATCAGAACTTACGAGATACCAGTTAACAGCAGCACAGCCACAGCTACAACCTCGTCGTTCAACGGTTCAACAAAAGATATTAAGTTGGAACACATGAAGTCCAGTACCCCATGCATTTACGTAACACACTTTCTTTCACAATCCGAAAGAATTTGAAAGAAATTCCTAATCCATTGCTGCATAGGTTTGAAAAATTCTTCAATTCAAATTCAATTCAATTCAAAGCATTTATTTCAATTAGACCTTGTACAGGCACTTTTGAATTGTCATTGTCACTTCTGCTCGACAACGTAAATAAGACAATGAATGTTATCGAATTGTCAAAATGAAAAGTATTGCAATTGTTAGTATGTAATGCAACTATCTCCCAGGTTTTAGTCAGGTGTGTGCAATAATAATGCACTCTGTTTAATAAAAAAACTATGTTATAATAAGGTTTGGAAACCATTATAATAATTCAGCTTAAAAAATTTAAATATATTTAATTATATCTTTTCGGTGACGTACGTGTATTGAAGTGATAAACGACTAATAAGACGTCCAGCAGTTGTTGATGGAGTGTGTCCGGTCCGACTCCAATGTAGAACACTTGATTACTTTTATGTCTCAACAAATTACACGCAGCGCTGTTTCATGATATTTCAACTGGCAAGAAAAGACAGACATTAAATGAGAACTGAATTGATTTGATCAACTGCTGTTAAAATACTGAATCATATCTAAACTACTCATTAAAATAAAACGAGTTCCACCCATCACTATTGTGATGAGTTTTTTCTATCATCAAAATGGTTTGTATATCACAGATCGCCCACAGATGTTCAATCATCATTCGTTTTAATAAAAATCATAACCCCCAAAGACAGTGTAACGATTTTATTAGTGATCCTTTTTTTCAAAAGACCCTAAAGCCGATCGACGATCGTAAATAACAGTGGAAATAATTAAACATTCTCGACAACTATCCCGCCATCACAATAAATAAGCGAATATACTGTCCAGAAACAACTATAATTAAAAGCCAGGAAAAAAATAAACACAGTATTATTTCATTCGATGCCATAAAAAGATGATAAACAGCGTATAAATCATGCTATCCATCTCGCGACTGCAGAGCTCGTAAATCGTGGGCAATGGTACCCCGGTGTACCCCCGCACCCCACCGGCGGGCGGGGGGTTGTATTCATTAATTTGATGATATAAAACAAAATGTCATTTTAATTAGTCACCATTATTAGACGTACAATGACAGACAGCGGTCTGAGGGGCCGGGGGACGTTTGTCTTGTTTGGGGTTGGGTCCTTGGGGCAGACGGGGATGTATGGCGAAGTAGGTGAGGCGGTGACGCTTCAGTTAAATTTTCAGTAGTAAGGCTAAAAAATTTCTAAAACTCAAATTCTAAAAAAGTTATTGATGTAGTTAAACAAAGACTGACACAGTACGCAGATTTTGATTCCAACATCTTTAACGCCATAGGTAATGTATATGGTCATAAACGCAAACTACCTACCTACGATAAACTACCTAATACTTACGTGAAAATACTGAAACTAAAGACTACAGCCACATTCGCAATTATTTCGCTCTCTTTGTAGGTATTAACATTGCCTATTTATCTTTTGCAGTATAGAGAACACGTAAAATAATTTCAGCAAACTAAAGATCCCACTTTTTCAGTTTCCGTTCCCGCCCGCGATACCTCCCCGTATATTTCCTTTACCTGTAGCGACGAATACTCGCCTTCAAGGGTTTGACTGACGGCCCGTCTGTCACAGTTCTCTCTAAGCCATCTCCCTTACCAACCTATCCATTACCGCTTTCCTTCGCAACCATCCACTCAGACGCTGTTTGACCCGTCAATGGATACTACAAATTGTAAGTCGTCGATGTATTTGAGGTCGCAGTACGGGACGTGCGTAAACTGCGATGAATGACGTAATTTGGGTGATAAAGACGAGGTTTCTTGGAGTTAAGACGTCTCGCTGAGTGATTTCGGGGCCCGGCAGATTTACTACCTAGTGGTAAGTCAAACGTGTTTTATGACCGGTTAATTGGTGACTTTTGGTATCGATGTAGTTAGTATCTTTGGGTTAAAACTCATTTGAAAATGTTCTAATGTTAGGTGAAAGTTAGTCTTAAAAACGATGGTGTAACAAAACGGACTAACTTATTATTGCACTGCTTGTTATATAATAGGTTTTAACTGAAATACGCTGGCAGAATCTATGGTTATAGAACGTAGAGTATAATGTCCCTACTTCTGGGATCTGGCCTCCTCTCTTCGAGAGGGAGCGGGCCCAGTGCGAGTTAGTAGACGTCATTTCACAGTCTTCGAGGTTGGTTCTATGACATGCCGGTTTCCTCACGATATTTTCCTTTACAGTTTTAAGAATAGTTGTGATGAAATTATTTACATAAAGTAAAGCGCCTGGCTGGGTTCGAACCCACGACCTTTAACTCGTAAGTCGCGGCCATTACCACTGGGCCACAACAGTGAAACTGGATGCAATTGAATACCTACTAGTATTTACATGGAGCGATTGCCTGAAGTTCAATACGATACTCGTCGTAGAACCGGTTTATTTTTAAGTTACCTCGCGCTTCTTCTCCATGAGTTTATGCTGAAACTACAGCCGACCTCTCCATACTAATATTATAAATTCGAAAGTAACTCTGTCTGTCTGTCTGTATGTTATCTTTTTCCGCCTAAACCACTGAACGGATTTCGATAAAATTTGGCAGAGAGATAAACTGCATCCCGGGGAAGGACATTGGATAGTTTTTATCGACATACCTCGCGGGCGAAGCCGCGGACGGAAGCTAGTTCTGTATAAACGACTAGAATCAATTCTATTAGCAATATTTGACGTTCAAATACGCCGAACTGCATTTCATACAAACTTTCAAGCCCTTATTTTTCGAAATGAATGAACCGATTTTAATAAAACTTCATAGGCATAAGCAGGATACAAAGGTCTAAAAAGTTAGTAGAAAACATTTTCAAAAAATAGTGTTACAGCCAAATTAGACCGATTTTAAATTTTCCATAGAAACAGAGATTTCCAGTTATCTTTTTTTAAATAAGACATTTTGAAAATGTTTTCTACTAACTTTTTAGACCTTTGTATTCTGCTTATGCGTATGAAGTTTCATTAAAATCGGTTCATTCATTTAAAAAAATAAGGGCTTGAAAGTGTGTATGAAATGCCGTTCGGCGTAAACGCTCTTAAGTGCCTATTTGAAATAAATGCTTTGACTTTTGACTTAAAACCCAGCTGCTGGTAGTGAGCTGTCAATAGTGTCAATCTCTAACATCAGGTGAAGTGACAGCTCACTTCACCTAAGTTTTCACGGTGAGATTTGTACAGGTTAGACCGACTGGTCCCTACCTGCTACGATCCTAGCAGTGCTCCCTTCATTCCATTTTTAACCGACTCCATTGTTTTTTTTTCATGTATTTCAGTTACGCAATATCTCCGGCAATTGTAAATTGATTCCTAAAATATTTTTTTTGAATGGATAGGGTATGCCTCAGGAATGATCCCATATAAATTTTATTAACTTTGCTTGGGTATTTTTTGAGTTTTACATAGCAAGTAGTGTTATACGAATTTATGTGGGGTAACCCAACATGCTGCTGCGTCCAGCAATCCCGACGACGCAGCTGTACGTGTCCAGACTGCATCACTCCACGAAGGTTGTGGAGATCGTGTAGTACGTGCGTGTGAAGACCAGCTGGACTTTGAGGGTCGAGAAGTTGGAGTCGCGTCACAACACGAACTTCAAATCGTTCGTGGTACGGGTTCCGACACATCATCTCGAGAAGTTCCTCAAGGAAAACTTCTGGCCGAAGGGTGTTGTGTACCGCCCGTTTCGTGGCCGACTAGGTACATGACACCAGTCAGCGAAACACGACGCAGACACTTCGTGTGCTTTAGTTTGTTAGTGTAATTATAATGTGTGTATGTATTTATAATATTTTTAAGTTTTTTATAATAATAATAAGTACCTACCTACAACTTAAAAGTGAAAAATAAAAATTGTTTTACAAAAAAAAAAAAACAACCGACTTTCAAAAAAACACTACAAAGTGAAAAATAACTTTAATTTCGGAAGTCAGTGGCAAACAACGAAAATGCGAACCCAACGACACCGACTTCCAAAATTAAAGTTATTTTTCCTTTGTAGTGTCTTTTTTGGAAGTCGGTTGTTTTTCTTTTTAAATTTTAAATCAGCTTATAATGTTCCCATTGTGCATTGCTGGTACACAGGCCTACTCTCGGTGAGAGTGAGTGGGCCGTAATCCACAACGCGAACCCAGTGCAGTTGGTAGATATCTTTCGGTTCTAGGACATGCCAGTTTCCTCACAATATTTTCCTTCATCGTTTTGAGAGCAGTGGTGATGAAATAATTTACACAAAATAAAGCGCCTGTCTGGGTTCGAACCTACAACTCGTAGGTTGCAGTATAGTTGCGTTTCATACCATAATTTTCTTTCAATTCGATTTTTAGGGTTTAAGTCACTTGCAGCAGAAGTTTGAGATGTCATTAAATAATAATCAATCACTAGAATTGACCAGCACATGCTAAGACACATGTCAACAAAATTGAAATGTTCTCATTCTGTCATATTTTTTGACTGACAGCCTTTCAATTTAAACTTGTCTTGCCAATTAAAGTTAATGATTGTTTATTTTTAATGACGTCCCTGAGTGCGTCAATTTGGCACTTGAAGGATCCGTATTTCAGGGCACGCCGCGATAGCGGCGATAAGACCCCTCTTTGAGGAGTGGCTAGAGAGGTGCCACGGCGCCCTCACCTACCGCCTGACGCTGGTCCTCACCGGACACGGAAGTTCCGGGAGGTTCCTGCACATCATCAGGCGGGAGGAAACGCCCGGGTGTCACCATTGCCAGGATCGCCCAGAGGACACGGTGGAGGTCTGCCCCGCATGGGCGGAGCACCGCCGTGTCCTCGTAGAGGCGATCGGCAACGGCGCACAGTGTTTGATATCACTCAAAAAATTTCCCTGTGCTGTTTGTCGCATAAATGAATCAAGGAATGCGTTTAAAATGGAAGAGTAGAACACCCACGTGTCTATTTCATATACTTTTTTTTATAAAAAATAATTACAATTTCATGACTTTGACCTAGAAAAATCAATAAATAAATTCTGTAAGCGTAACTGATTACGATAAATATATATTTTTAATATAGTTCCATGAAGAATCTTTTGGCGCTTATTCCCCAGTTTTGATTTTTGAAATAACACCTTTGGTCACTGAGTTATTATTATTTTTTCAGATTTTTGTTTTTAATTTTTTTCCCTTAAATGACTTAAAAGTGCGGCTTGTGAGTATCACTCAAAGATTGTTCTCAATTAGGTCTATCGTTGCTAAAAAAACCACGTTCCACTATCGCGGCGTTTGGGAGTCATTGAATTTCAAAATTATATGTTAGGGTTGTCACACAACTTGACCTTTCATGTTTAGTTCGATTTTTTCTTATATTATTTTTAGAGTTGATTAATTTTTTCCTTTATTTACAAATCTATTTGTGACACCCCTAAATCGCATCATTTGACCTTTATTCATAACTCCCAAACGCCGTGATAGTGGAACGTGGTTTTTTTATCAACGATACACCTAATTGAGAACAATCTTTGAGTGCTACTCACAAGCCGCACTTTTAAGTCATTTAAAGGAAAAAAAATAAAAACAAAAATCTGAAAAAATAATAATAACTCAGTGACCAAAGGTGTTAATTAAAAAATCAAAACTGGGGAATAAGCGCCAAAAGATCCTTCATGGAACTATATTAAAAAAAAATATTTATCGTAATTAGTTACGCTTACAGAATTTTTTTATTGATTTTTCTAGGTCAAGGCCATGAAATTGATATTATTTTTTATAAAAAAAAGTATATGAAATAGACACGTGGGTGTTCTAATCTTCCATTTTAAACGCATTCCTTGATTCATTTATGCGACAAACAGCATAGGGAAATTTTTTGAGTGAAATCAAACACTGTGCGGCGGCGACCTCTCGCGTCCGGCCCTGGTGCAAACCATGGTCCGGGGCGAGAGGGAGTGGGAGGCAGTCACCTCCTTCTGCGAAGCAGTCATGCTAGCGAAGGAGGTGGCGGGACGGCTCAGGGAGAGAGCCTCCATTCCCAGCCGCCGCGGGAGACGCTCCGGGCGTCGGGAGCCGCGTGACGACTCCCGGCCACTGTAGGCGCGGGCCTGCGGGCGGAGAGTAATGGGTAGCTCACCGTCCGATCAGGACCAGGCCCGTGCCGGACGGTGCGTACGTGTTCCACGCGCGCCTCAAAGAGATGTCAGCATCGAGGAGGGGCCCCCTTAGGGCCGAAGCCTGCCGGGTCAGCGGGATTGTCCGAAAGGGTTACCACTGGCCCGGAACATAAAGGGCAAAGGAAGGAACACGGGTGGGTTTTAGTCAGTAAGAGTCTGACACTCTCTTCCGCTCCACCCAGAGCGGGAGGAGTCATTTGACGATTTCCCATCCGCAAAAAAAAAAAAGGATCCGTATGTCAAAAGAAAATATTAAACTACTTTTTCTGTTCATGAATTGTATTAATGAAAAATATTTTGAACCTTATCCCCCGTAGGGCCCGTGGCTAAATAATAACAGCCGCACAGGTCGATCAATCAGGGTAAGCTACGCTTGCCGCGGTTGGTCTGTGGATGGGTGACCATCTTTACATACCAAGACCCCTCCGTGCCTCGGAAAGCACGTTAAGCCGTTGGTCGCGGCTGTCATTCGTGGATCTTTGACAGTCGTTACGGGTAGTCAGAAGCCCGAAAGTCTGACAACCAGTCTTACCATGGGTATCGTATTACCCAATAACTAAAGGCAGGCAGATGATGATGATTTTGAACCTTACCTTCATACAGATTCGTCCCATGTCTTTGTTCTTCTGCCCGTG
Source organism: Mesoligia furuncula (assembly GCA_916614155.1). Classification (NCBI taxonomy): domain Eukaryota; kingdom Metazoa; phylum Arthropoda; class Insecta; order Lepidoptera; family Noctuidae; genus Mesoligia; species Mesoligia furuncula. Next base: position 28,220,751 of record OU744803.1, read on the forward strand.
GATATCGGAAATTAACTACACTAAGAAATGTTTGTTTTCCCTACCAAACTTTCACCCCCACCCCGTTCCCTCCTTTTAGGATTATTTTTAAAACAAAAAGTAGCCTATGTTCTTTCCCATGCAGGCTGCTATCTATCTCCTTGCCAAATTAAGTCAAAATCCGTTCAGTGGTTTAGGCGTGAAAAGGTAACATACAGACCGACAGAGTTACTTTCGAATAATAGCTTCCGGCCGCACCTTCGCCCGCAAGGTATGTCGATAAAAACTATCCTATGTCCTTCCCCGGGATGCAATCTATGTCTCTGCCAAATTTTATCGAAATCCGTTTAGGTGTAAAAAGGTAACATACAGACAGACAGACAGAGTTACTTTCGAATTTGTAATATTAGTATGAACTAGCTGTGCCCGCGACTTCGTTCGCGTGGAATAGTGACTTTTCGGGCAGCATATTTTGAATTATATATACCGTCTACAGACCGGGCATTTGCTGTCCGAACCCTCTGAGAACTCAGACGAATTTCCCTATCAGTGAAAGTCTCAGACTCACGCGATAGTGCATGAGCTTCACGATCGGCAGTGAGACGTATTTCCCGTTCGTCCTGTGTCTCCTGGGATCGAGCATTTGTTGTCCGTACTCTCTGGGAGCTCAGGCGGGTTTCCCTGTCAGCAAAAGTCTCAGACTCACGCGATAGCGCGTGAGCTTTGCGATCGACAGATGCCTTTCGTTGTTCCCCGTTTTCCCTATTTCGAGTTGTCATCATTCGAGAACGATTTGAACTCAGTCGAGATTCTTGCTGTCGAAGTTTGTGCAGCACGAAACCTAGCCTGATGTTCCCGAGTTGCAGAAAGTCTTGCCTCACGACCTTCCTCAGATTCCTGTGATCGAACTAATCTCATCCTTTTAGCATTTCTGCTACATTGGGAAAGGTTGGATCTTCTTCGAGGTATTCTTAATAAAACAGTACTTACTACTTAACACACAGTTATTTAGTAAACACGTACTATCGTAAACAATTAAATTATAAATACTTACAGATTATTATACAGTCTAAAATTATCACAGTTTAAGTAATAAGTGTTAAGACGTGTAAACCAAACGTAGTAACTTTATAAAACAAAAGAATTGCTAGAAAAATTAATTACTAACCTGAGCTAATGAACTTATACTTAATAAAGAAAATTACTTTATAATATTTATATACAAACCCTAAATACAAATTAAGATAAGTATACCGAAAATCAGGGAAAGAAATGCCTAACCTATCATAAATGCTTACAATATTTATTTACAAACCCTAAATAAAAATTAAGATAAGTAAATACCCAAAAATCAAGGAAAGAACCGCCTAACCTATACCAAATACTTACAATGTTTATTTACAAAATTTTAAAGAAAATTAAGAAAAAGAACCTAACCTACAAACCCTAAAATAATAAATAAATGAAATATGCAAACAGTCAGTCATCATCATCTGCCTAGCCTTTTCCCAACTATGTTGGGGTCGGCTTCCAGTCTAACCGGATGCAGCTGAATACCAGTATTTTATATGGAGCGACTGCTATCTGACCTCCACAACCCAGCTACTGGGTAATATGATACCCCTTGGTAAGACTGGTTGTCAGACTTTCGGGCTTCTGACTACCCGTAACGACTGTCAAAGATCCACGAATGACAGCCGGGACCAACGGCTTAACGTGCTTTCCGAGGCACGGAGGGGTCTCGGCATGTAAAGATGGTCACCCATCCACAGACCAACTGCGGCAAGCGTAGCTTAACCTGATCGATCGACCTGTGCGGCTGTTATTATTTAGCCACGGGCCCCTCTAAAATATGCAAACAGTCAGTATTCAAGTCGTTTCAGCCGATAGACGTCCACTGCTGGACATAGGCCTCCCCCAATTTTGGGGGGGGTTTGCCATAATCGCCACGCTTGGCAGGCAGGTTGGCGATCGCAGTATGGTGTGTTGGTGGAATAAATAGAGAACGCTGCTGCCCATTCTCCGGTAAGACCCTTAGTCGCCTTTTACGACACCCACGGAAAGTAAGGGGTGGTGCATTCTTTAAGTCCGGCACCACACATTAGTATTCAAGTGAATCGCAATAATCGAATGCAACTATTCGCCTATACTCTCCAGGATACGCGCGTTCACTGAACACCTTAACAAAATGTTCGCCGTGATTCTTTAAATTGACATAACTTTTTTATTTATGAACCGATTGACATGAAATAAACACTAAATGTTAAGTGAAGCTTACTACAATATATTAGTGAAAACTGCATCTAAATCTAATAAGCCGTTTCTGATATTAGCGTGCACAAACATACAGACAAACAGACAAACAGACAAAAAAAAATTAATTACAATTTCGGGTTCGGCATCGATATAATAACAACTCCTGCTACTTATTTTTTATATATTTCTATTGTACAGACACCACTTTTCTACAATTTTATTATATGTATATAGATGGAAGATGGATTGATTTAGCTTTTATCAGTGCATTTCGTCTGATTGATTTTTCTTTTCATGTCATACTTACGCCGTTTATACTTACTAGCCTGTTTTGTAGTGGAAATCTTTCGGTTGAGATGATGATGATCCAGTCTTTCAGAAGCTGGATAGCTCCGGAGTGTCCAAGATCACTGCAACCTTTATGTTGGAGACAACTGAGGACGTCCTTCAATGACGCACAAAGATGTCATTGATACTCGGTGATACGTGCCTATCATAACTAAGGATGTGATAGATACATGTGCCGATTGTGTCAATAAAATACATGTTTTTTATTGATATATACGTTTTTCATCGTATTTAGTTGACACGTTCTGACGATTATGTCAATAGTAGGTCCACATATAGAATGATTGATAAATGACAGCTATGAATAATTTAATTATTTTTACCTTTGAGTTGTTTCTTTCACCTTGTCTGAATGATGTAGGTATTGAAATCAAATCATTTCAGGCAAAACTGTAAAACTCGCTCACTCAAAGCATGAGGAAGTTGACTGATCAACATGTAAGTACCTTTAGAAAAATGAATGCACTATAATTGCCAACGCATTTAAGTACAGCCGGCCTATTCTGAAAAAATCTTATCGTGAAAACTTAGGCGAAGTGAGCTTGAAGTGGGTCATTCGATTAGGGCACAGCCGGTCGATTCTGTAAAAATCTCACCGTGAAAACTTAGGTGAAGTGAGTTTGTTTTTGCTAGGAGTTGATACTACTTGACAGCTCACTCCACGCTCACTTCACCCAAGTTTTCGCGGTGAAATTTTTAAAGAATAGCACCGCGGTGCTAGGGATTGAACAAAATCAACCTCACTTCACCTAGGTTTTAACTTTGATATTTTATTCAATAGGTCGTCTGTATTTTTATGAGACAAATGGTGCTATTCTGTAAAAAGATCACCGTGATAACCTAAGTGAAGTGAGCTACAAATGAGCTGTCATTCCCCAAGATGCTAGCGATTTTCACTATTAACAGCTCACTTCACCTAAGTTTTCACGGTGACAATTTTACAGAATAGCATTACAAGTTCATAATTAACCACTTTATATTCCTCCAAATCTTAGAGAGGATCCTTAGGAGTAGGTGGAGCAGGATTTTTAATTTTTGTGGTCATCAGATAATTTGTCATGTTTTAGTTTAGAACATTATCCCAGATTGTGTGACAGTAGGTAACATTCTAAGTTGTACAAGTTTTTCTTTCTTGACTCTCTTTTTACGATATTTGTTATTAATACAGGCTTGGTGTGTTGTGTGTGTGTGTAAGCAGATATAGCTGCTTGATTCTATATATCTGTTTGAGGTAGGTCAGTAGGGTAAATTCAAATAAAATGAACATTTAAAGTATGTAACATATATATTTCTTTGAGCTTTTAATTGCATTTTGAAATACAACATAAAATATTAAATAAGATTATTAAATTTGGTAAAATCAATATTTCAACACCATTTTTTTACTTTTTTTTCTTAAGAATGAGCAAAAATCTCTCATCAGAGCTAGCGTATACATAATATTTGTCGTATGTTTCATTATTATCGTTAAAATGATAGTTTTTTATACGATTTCAAATTTTTATCGATTTTAATCATCATTAGCTGAATATTCGCAACTTTTGAAAAACTATTTATAATATTTAAAACATCAAAAAATAAATTCGAAAATAAAATTTTAAATTGTATATTCCATTAGAAATGTCGTATACGTCAAAGGGTAAATGGAATTTTTACGTCACGAATATTCAGTTTACAATCAAAGTTTTTTTGTTGATATCGTCTGAAACTTACATTAGACAGTTTACAATATTTTTATTAAATATAAAAGAGGTTCTTCACTCTCGAGTGCCGTATATACATCATCGTATATCTGTCGTTACAAATTGGAAGATACATCTGGTATATCTTTATGTTCTAAACGTATACGAATGTTATCATTCCTTTCAACGAAAAAAAATGTATATGTATCACTTTTAAATATAGGTTGATTGTTCAACCGATTAATGCGCTGGTATATTGGTATACAATTGTTCACAGATGTAGTTTACCTAATATTATGTACTTATTACTAAATAATAAATAGCATCCTCACGTGGAGAGCATACCTATAGCAAAATTTACACTAAGGAGATTGTTATATTGCATTCTATGTCGAATTGTATGTACAAAACGAACAGAAACGAATGAGATTGAATCTCCGAGATTATACGCATCGACGGATCTCTTAAATTCACAAAAAAAAAAAAACAAGAAAAATCATCAAAATATACATAAACTAACCACGTTAACCCTAACTCTGATTTACATAAAAAATTAAGTAACACGAAAAAAAAATGATATTGCAACGAATTTTCTCTTTAAATACTGAAAGTCAACGCCACTACGCGACTAATGCGATAGACGAATCACATGCGAAAGGCGAATTGCAATTAACGAAAACTAATTTCCACGATTTACCTTTTCCAAAGAATTATTAGCAAAAAATATACATTTACAAAAAGAGATCGAATCGTATTTTTTATGACTTAATGTGACTTATATTTACATTTATCGAAATGGAATTATAACGTAGTGTGGAAGATAAGCCACGGGCTCTGCCGCCCTTACAACAACCGATCACCTAAAGGCAATATTTTGAAAATATTCTCTTAATACCTAAAACGAACGTAAGACGTTTGGCGTATACTTAAGTCGCTATTAATTTATTACACTAACCGATCTATGCGGTGAAATCTAACAATAATTACCTAAATAATTAAATTGGCAAAGAGTTTCGAAATACTTAGCGTCGCGGCTGCGACCTAACCCTAGCAAGGTTTAACGTAGCAAGATATGGTATCATCACAACTGGCGGCCGGGGCCCAGCCTACACGTACTTACTGGAGAGCTGCTTGGCCAGTTCCGTGTACTTGAGGAACTTGGAGTGAGGGCTCTCGTCGAACGACTGCGAGGGGCTGCGCGGGTCCTGCGGCGATGCGGCGTTGGACCCGCCCTTGTGCGGGCCCGGGGACCCCGCGCCGGCAGGGGCCTTCAGCGGGACCGGCTCGGGCAGCGCGCCGTCCTTCACGAAGTGCATCTTGGACAGGTGGTGCCGGTACGCGCCCTTGGAGATGAAGGGCGTGTCGCACAGCGCGCACTTCATGATGGAGTCGGTGACCACGGCGTCGTTGCACGCCCAGCTGAACGTCAGGATGCTGGGCGGGCCGGCGGGCGACGGCGCGGGCGCGGGCGCGCGCGAGGGGTTGGACTCGGTCTTGTCGCACAGCTTCTGCAGCGCGGCCAGCGGGTGGCTCCCGCCGCGCCGCGACGAGCTGGGCTCGGCCGCGCCGCCCGCCAGGCTGTCGAACATGGACGACAGCGCGCCCAGGCTGGACGGCTTGCGCTCGGCGCCCGGCGTCGTGGCCGAGCGGTCGCTGGCGGGCGAGGCGGCGGGGCTGGGCCCGGCGCTCTCGCGCTTGGCCACGACGGGCTTCACGTCCTCGTCGGCGGTGCTGCTCGGCCGCGGCGGCTCTTCGTCCTCGTCTACTTCAGTCTTCACTCGCACCGGCTGGCTGCTCAGATCTACGCCGTTTTCGCGCTCTTCCTCCTCGACTTCTCTCTTTATTCGCACTTCAGTCGGGCGGTCCTCGGAGGCTGGGGTTTGAGAACCGCGCGTGTCTGGAGTAGTGCGAGGAGTCATGTGATACGTGTCCATCTTTCTATCGGGAGTCAGTGATTCTACTCTACTACCGCCCCTCTCGGACATGGAGCTGGACTCGCTCCCGCTGCGCTCGCGTCGCCCATATCCTTGTTGGTGATGGTAATTCCTCAACATATTCATAGTCTGGGGATCTACCAGCGGTTTGGTATAGTCTACGCTCTCATCTATGCCTAATCTCTTTAGGATACTAGACCCGATAGGCGCGTGTGTAGCACCGCCTGGCATGCCGGGCACGGTGTGCCGCGATCGGGTGTCGAAACTCTTCTCTATCAATTGTTCTATGGCGTTGAGAACCGAAGGCGACGAGCTTTTTTCATTGCTCGCGTTAGGGTCTTTGGAACTCGGGGAGGAATCGTTCACGGAGGATGGAGAGCGGTGGTGCGAGCCAGGAGAAGGCAGCTCCTCGTTGATGCTCTTCCGCCCGTCGCGGCCGGTGGGAGTAACGTGGCCGGGCACGTCGGGCGGGATGATGTTGTTAGATAACAGCGCACTCTTCAAAAAATTCCTTTGGCTATTTGACATCGGCGCACCAATACATTGTCGTATGTGCTCGACGAATACCGCAGTCTCAATTTTGTCACCGCATTTCTCACAGGTGATTCGGCTTCCAGTGCCGAAATCTCTAATTGGTTTACCCATAGGTACACCGTTTCCTTCTCCGTTTTTGAACTCGTGTTGTGCTCTCTCCAATTCTAGGAGTTTTCTAACTGGCAGAGATTTCTTTCGTTTCTCACGCGTCTGTCGTCTCCTGCCTCCACTTTCAGTGATTGATCGCATAATGTGCTCTTTGTAGTGAGAATTTTTAACCATATGATTGCTCAACTCTTTCAAGGAACTAAATGCTTGGTCGCAGACTTTACAAGTTAATACAGCGCTAACATGACTACTAGTACCTGTAGCGGGGGGTGCCGGGTTGTTACCACCCGGGCCGCCCGAGTTGGACCCTCCCTTACTAGCGTCGTCCGAAGATTTCCACGAAATTATTTGTTCTTGCGATATGATGTTTGTGTAATGCTGAGTCCGCTGCATATGGCTGGTCATCTCAGCGAGTGAGCGGAAGCTCTCAGCACACCACATGCATTTCAATATTTGCCTGGTTTGCTCTGCGCCTTTGCCTAACCAAACATCTTGGCCACGGACGAGCTTTCTAGGAATTGGCATATTTTCTTTTATGAGCATGTTCAAATCGTTTTGGCTCGGTTTGGATGAACCGCTCGAAGAGGAAGAGTTGTGCGATGGCGTTGATGGCGAACTGGAAGGTGGTTGTAAAGAGGGTGGGATAGGTCCTCCCGAGGAGGGTGGCACGGGCACGTTGACCCCGCAGTGCTTTGCTTCCTTCATGTGTACCGTCAAATCTGCGAGTGAGTTAAAACTCTTCTTGCACCACACGCATTTAAGGACATCTTTAGTTTGGTCTGCACCCTTATTCAACCAGTGGGATTGCCAGGCAGAGTGACGGGCAGCTGCGTTCGGAGCTAGACCAGCGCCTAAAGCGGCACTTTGTACTGATCGGAACAATTCCTCGCCGCCCAACCTGCTCAACTCACTCATCTTTTCCAGCGCCTTTGTGGCATCACTCGGTGTAGGACCCCCGTGTTTTAATTTGCCGTTCCAATCAGATGGAACGCCTCCCTTAGGAGACAGACTAGCCGCAGCAACTGCAGCTGCGAAGTATGGCAGATGGGGTGCCACAGGCGTGGACCAAGGAGATGGAGAGTGCTTAAACTCTGACGGCCTAGAACTCTTTCTAGATGGGACTGGCGATGGTGAGTCTTCTGGGCCACGTTTTCTTGTGCCAGTAGACAAGTCAAGGGGACCATTTTCGTTCTTACTGAGATTGACGACGTCATCGTGATCATCATCGTCGTGCGGTGATTCACTGCGTTTAGTGCTGAAGTCAAGGACGGCGTCACCTCGTTCGGAGTCAGTCATGTCCTCTTGACAGGACATGAGGAGACGCTGCTGCGCGGCGGCGGCGGCTGCGGCGCCGAGGTAGGCAGCGACAGCGGCTGAGTGCGGCGGCAGTAGCGCGGCGGGTAAGGCAGCGGTCAGCGCAGCGGGCAGTGGCAAGCCCGCACCGCTGCGGCTGGAGTACACCGAGTCATTCGAGGGACAGCGCGGCGCGCCCGACGACTCCCGCGACAGACATCTCGGGCTCTCCCTGGGGACAAAAGCGTGACACGGTTAGTTCGACCGACATAATTCACTTAGCGAAAATTGCCGCCTGTGTCTCAACCCTGTCGTTATCTTAAACCGGTTATCGATATTTGAATATCGACGGTAAACAACGAATGCAAGTTTTTTTAATGGCCATTTATAATAAATTAATAGCTCGATCGTGAATACACACTAATGGGTTTATATCGATCTAAAATAAAACTTTATTGCTCGTTGTTTGGATGTCCTTGCGGGTCGAACTTTTTGTTTTGTTAAATGGTTAATGATGACAATACGATCAAAAAGCCAACCGTTGACAGAGTTGACGTTCTGACATTAGATTTTATGTGTTTGATACAAAAGGTAAAACATTGATGACATACGACATAAATGTAAATTTAAGGTAAATTGGGTACAAATAGGTCATGTCTGGAGACATGAATAATCAATAGGATATCAAAGAAGTTATATTAATGACAGCTATAAAATTTTACAATCACTTTTCCGGCGCATAGAATATATTTAAATATTGAATCAATATTGTAAAGCAATCGTAAGGGAATTCTCGTGATATCAGATGTGATAAACATGACGAGCACAATGGTTGATGACACAGCTTATCGATTATTTATGAGACAATAAAATAACAAAAACTTAATAAAAACTGGTTCCACTATACTGGTAAAGTGAAAGACTATCGAATGTTCTCAAAAATCCTTGTAACTCGTAAAATAGCAGAATCAAAATACAATATTGTTGTTTTGAGAAACCCACATACCATAATAATATACGGATCAAACTTTATAGATAAAAATGATATAAAATAAATCACGATATTATATTCTAGGCTTTAAAACTGTTTTATTATTTTCTACAAAATCATGACAGTACTTTTAGAAACGAGCTTTCCTATTGATTTGAATAACAGACTCCATCAAAATATTCATGTCAACGATGTTTTATTTTATATCTTAAACAAAATATGGATGTAACTTTATGTAACAACAATAGAACTATTACAAATACAACAGAGAAACACTTTTATAGTGTAAGAACGTGAATACATTGGGCACATAGAAGTTGTGAAGCTTTGATCTGAGCGAACATGAAAAATTCTAAGTTGAAAGTCGACCAATTTAAGTGCGGAAAAGTTGAAAATTGTATCCAATGTAAAATTCAATAATTTAAGGTAACAACGATATGTAACAAAATAAATCACACAAAAACAATGTAACACTTGGACAAATAGAAAACCTACCTCACGTGGTCGGGCTCGACGATCATTTTAGACGTAATGTTTTCAAAGTACTCCAAACTGGTAACGGTGAAAAACTTGCGGATCCATCAATACAACACTGGTACAATTGATAACACTTTGCTACTAGACAACAATTGAGACTTCCCAAAAATAGTTGAAAATGTAAACACGTCGCGAAAGACGCGGCGCGATGCCGGCGGTCGGAAGGGAAGTGCGCGGTGCCTGCGGCGGCAGCGGCGGTCCCGCGTGGAATGAGACGCCGCGTGATTTACGACCCGCCTGCAGCGCCCCCGCCCCGCACGCCCCTCGCTAGAGAGAGACAGGTGCCTCTGTAACGGACCACGCGCCGCGAAAGACAGAGACGGCTATCGGTATCCAGCTTCGAGGGGTGGCGCTGCGTAATGCAAGCGTGCGTGCGATGCGCGAGGTGGACGTGCAGTGACGGGCGATCGTTCCGATGACAGCCGACTGACACAGCGGAGCTACTCCGCATAGCTGAGTCACAGTCGTAACACCAATGAAAAATGTACAGACCATCCTTGATGGCCAATAGGCGCAATAACTTTTTAACGAGATTGTTTACGGAATTCCTTTTATGTAGGTGGAGTAAGCAAAGATGAAGCGCACTCGGTGTGGTAGATTGAAGTCTCGGGGCTTAAAGAAGATTACCCGGACAGGGTTGACGGCGTTGACAAGGAAATGGCGCGTTAACAAAACGCCGAGACGAGTCCTTTTAACGACTCACGGACAGACAGGGGACGCGGACGGATTTACGCGTATCACGAACAGATTTCCTGCTTTGACAAAGGGAAAATATTTTCTCATGTTTATTTTATTTTTACGCAAGGAAACGTTAGGACACTTCCGAACGACAATACAATAAATGTCAGACGGCCAATCGACAATGACAGAACGTCGTCTAGATAAATAAATTAACAAAGTAAAGAAACTATGTTCCGTTAATCCCCGGAAACGAATGTACTATACGTTTTACAGCCCATAATACTGTTTTTATTATCATTGAACAATCTCGAAGTAAATGTTATCAACCAAGCCGATCTAAACAACTGTTATAGTGATTTGACAGAACCTTGTTCCAAACCCCAAAAGTTTTATAAAGTTTTTATTAAGAGAATCGCACAGCTGTTTATTGCTTCCTATGAGCATTAGTCGGCTGCGGGTCAATCAATCACATGTATTTATGTGACAACTAGCTCTGTCTCTTTCCTGCGCCAAACGAAAATAACCCCGAGTGGGTTGCGACATAAACAAAAGAATTCTAGGCTATTTTTCTACTTGTAACGACAGATGATAAAAATGTTAGTGGGATATATTTTAGACTGTGGTCGTCTTGATGTATAGGAATTAGGACAGAGCGGTTTTATGCGTCAAATGTGTGCATAGTGCGGGCCGATGTATGGGGGACACCTGACATCGTTTGAATAATTTTGCAGTAACAAAGCAAATTTTATAACTGACACATGTCTCCTTGGTAATAAAACTACAGTGAGCTTGATAGTATACATTGTACGAATGTTTACAGAGAATATAGAAATAAGTGGAGACGAGAAAGATGATGTGTAGAAATATACCAAACCTTTACGAACGTGCAAAAATAATTATCTGATTGATTGTCTAAGTTAAATTTAGGGCTGAAGTTTCAATCGACGGATAATTTTTATTCGTGGAATAAACTTGACGTCTGACAAATTTTGTATGGAAGAACTGTCAAAAATTCAAAATTATTTCTTGGATAAAATTATCTGGCGTTGGGAAAATCAGCTCTTATTGTAACAAATTTAAGTGAACTGTTTTTACATAAAATTGTCAATCACGATTTTAAGGGATGGAGAAACTTGGCAAATATTTTAATATTATTTTGCAACCATATATTAGTGGCAGGTTGTTAGACAAATTGCTTACTTAAACCAATAAAAAATCTAACAACTAGAGTAAATATTTTTTCATTATTCTATAATTGGCAAAGAAATGAACGATAAACTAAGTAATAAAAACCTATTCTAAGAAAGGTTCTAATGGGGAAGTCCAGTCAAAGCTTGTTGTAGATGGCGTGATCATAGCTAGGTCCCTAAGCTACGGCCAACAATAAATTTGACATTTTGTTCATTCATTCTATTTCGTGTTCATACATAAATTTAGGTTTATTCCACTACTAGCTTCCGCCCGCGGCTTCGCCCGCGAGGTATGTCAATAAAAACTATCCTATGTCCTTCCCCGGGATGCAATCTATCTCCCTGCCAATTTTATCGAAATCCGTTCAGTGGTTTAGGCGTGAAAAGGTAACATACAGACAGACAGACAGAAAGACAGACAGAGTTACTTTCGAATTTATAATATAAGTATGGATTTCGTTATTTTCGGTGATTTCAATACTTACTTTACATCAATAATTATTCGACGTGGAAAGTGTTAGAAATAAAAACCTTAAATATTGCTACATTTATTTCAATTTAGACAGGTAAAAATAACAAAATTAAATTCTAAATATTGCTTAATTAAACTCCGTTTAATTAAAATAATTCTTTACGAATAGCTTTTTAATAGCTTTAATCTTCTAAGTAGTAGTCTTTTGGAAAATGATAAGACACTAATGTCTGAGCATATAGGAACACAACAACGAGTCATTTTCGCAAAAATAAATAATAACTGCCTCACACCTTGCATTATTAGCCTTTTTTGGGAACTATGTAGATATGATAGCGCCATTTTGACAGTTGCTCAAACAAAACCTATTTCGAAATCATATTTTCTTAAATGAATCGACTGAAACATTTAACTAATTAGTACAATATAATCGAGACGTAGACATGATGCCAGACTTTGATACTTTCTCTAATTCGCCTAATATTATAATTAGACAAGGTTAAGAAGATACTTTGGCTACTGAATAACTTACTCTCGTTTAAGAATTTAGAAATATATATATAGATGTGCTTAATTATTCTGAAATTAATCTAAAAAGAGACAAAATGTAATAAATGGAAGACAAAAGAGAACAAATAATACCTATCTAGCCGAACAAGATAACTCATGGTAATACAAAAGAATAACTGGAATTAGGAGCCTTCTGCTCCGAGGTAGATACTAAAATAAACACAATATATCAAAGGATGACATATTTATCAGAAATTACAATAGCATACTCAATCGGTAAGCAAAAAAATACGATTACTGCTAAAGAACTAATTAACACATTAATTTGCTTAGCAACATGCCAGGTTAAAGTTTAAAACAATGCGAAGTTAGTCGTAAATTAGAAAAAACTGGCCAAGTGCGGATCGGACTCGCACATGAAGGGTTCCGTACCGAAAGTCAAAAACGCCGAAAAAACACGTTTGTTGTATGGGAGCCCCGTTAAATATTTATTTTGTTCTGTTAAATTGTCACAGAAATACATCATCTGTGACGATTTCAACTGTCTAGCTATCACGGTTTATGAGATACAGCCTGGTGACAGACGGACTATGGAGTCTTAGTAATAGGGTCCCGTTTTACCCTTTGGGTACGGAATCCTAAAAAGACATCGTTACTTCTAAACCAATAAACATCTACAAATAATACTTCCGTTATAGCAATGAAAGAAATAATAGAAACTGTTTCAACTGTTTATTGTCACATTATTGTTAAACTCGATTTATTACACTTGACCAAGTGACTTACAACTTGCTTAGAACTGGTTACGATGACAAACCCCTACTAGTGCCACATGCCTAGATAATATTTATACAGACATTATACCAAGCCACAAAGAAATTATAACTTTACTAGATTCTGATCATTGCGGGCAAAGGATAACTATTCAAAACCTAAACAAAAAAGTGGCTAAAAAGGATATCACTGTTAACCCCAAAACTGCAAGTCGCTTGGAGGCTTTTAAAGGTAAACTCATTAATAAACTACCAGTTTTATCTAATCATGCTGATCCTAATCAACTTTATGATAATTTTTTTAATGTATACTGTAAACAATTTGATTCCACCTTTATTCCCAAGACTATCTCAGTAATTAGCAATGCATCGTTCAGTGATTGGGCTACCATTGGTATTCATAAAAGTAGAACACGGCTTTATGAATTGTACAATGAAAGGACTTATATTAACACTGATGAATTTAATTTGTATGTTAGAAATTATTCAAAATTATTTAAAAAAGTTTGTTATATGGCCAAGTCACGCTATTTGGGTTCAAAGATTAAAAACAGCAGTAATGTAATTAAAACGACTTGGAATATTATTAATAGTGAAACGGGAAGATCTAGTAACCGAAATACTGACTACAGCCTGTCTATTAATGACAACATAATAAAATCAGACTCACAAGTCGCCGAGGCATTTGAAAATTTCTTTTCAGATATTCCCGTTTCAACTACTAAATCACTAAACTCATCACCTTCTGTTGCTGAGTCTTTGCTTAAGGACAATGTTAATGGTTGCGATTCGGAATTTAATTTTGAATATATTACCTGTAGAGATATAATTAAAACCTTTCACACTTTAAATGTAAAAATGACTGCAGATCTGTGGGGTAATTCTGTAGAAGTAGCTAAGTCTATTATTGACATTGTGGCACCTACTCTAGCTCTTATCTTTAATAGTTGTATTGACAATGGGGAGTTTCCTGACCTTATGAAAAATAGTAAAATAATACCTTTGTTTAAATCAGGTAGTACATCAGACCCCACAAATTATAGACCTATTTCTGTACTACCTACCTTTAGTAAAATTTTTGAGAAATTAATTTTAGACCAAATGCAAAGATTTTTTAATAAACATAAATTATTACATAGCAAACAGTTCGGTTTTACAAGGGGTTGTTCAACTACTGATGCCGGTGTTGAACTTTTAGGACATATTTATAATGCATGGGAAGATAAATGCGATGCCTTGGGCATCTTTTGTGATTTGTCCAAGGCATTCGATTGCGTTCTTCACGAAACGTTAATCAGGAAACTCCGCCACTACGGGATCCGAAACACTGCTCTGGATCTTCTTACTTCATACTTGAGTAAAAGGATTCAGAGCGTTGACGTTAATGGAAAAAGATCACCCGGATCTATAGTAACAATGGGAGTCCCACAGGGCTCAATTCTTGGTCCTTTCTTGTTTCTTATTTATATTAATGACTTGCCGTACCTCATAAAGGATAATCATGATATAGTGTTGTTTGCAGATGACACTTCTCTTTTGTTTAAACTTAAACGTCAGCAGTTGGTTACTGACGATGTAAATAGCGCGATCTCGAAAGTAGTCCACTGGTTCAATGTTAATAATTTGCTTTTAAACGAGAAAAAAACCAAATGCATTAAGTTTACGCTACCCCACGTTAGGCAGGTGAAAACTAATGTGTTGATAAAGGGCGAGGAATTGAATCCTGAAGACAACACAGTATTCTTGGGCATAACTTTGGATGCTAAGCTTCAGTGGGGTCCACATATAGATAAATTGTCAAAAAAGCTAAGTTCCGCAGCATATGCTGTTAGAAAAATTCGTAATTTAACTGATATAGAGACTGCCCGTTTAGTGTACTTTAGCTATTTTCATAGTGTAATGTCGTACGGTATTCTATTGTGGGGAAATGCCGCCGATATTCAGACTATCTTTGTTTTACAGAAGCGAGCTGTTCGATCAATTTATAAATTAAGTCCGAGACACTCTCTCAGAGACAAATTTAAAGAGATTAATGTAATGACTGTGCCTTCTCAGTATATTTATGAAAATCTTTTATATGCCCATAAAAACATAAAATTGTTTAAAAAATACAGTGATATCCATAATATAAATACTAGAAATAAACACAAATTTGTTGTACCTACAACAAGGCTCAAAAAAATAGGTGGCTCGTTCAGATGCCAATGTATACGCTTTTATAATAAGCTACCAAGCCACGTTCAAGATCTAAGCCTCAATAAATTCAAATCATTCATTAAACGTAAGTTGTGCCAGAAAGCCTTTTATACCGTTAAAGATTATATTGAGGACAAAAAGGCTTGGGATTGAGCTGCTTCAAATTTCTGCATTTTGAATGACTTTTTTTTTTTATATACACATTGACATTAATGATTTTTTTTTTATAAACAATGACATTTACTTACTTTGTAAAGTATTATATATATAAATTTTTTTTTTACATTGTGATTTGTGAATGTGAAGACGATGTGGGTCATTTTATTAATTTTTTATGTTTTATTTTTCTCTCTGTTCTATTACTTGTTTTTTTTTTTTTTCTTTCTCTCATGGTCTGGCAGTTTGAGTAATTTATGTGGCCTACCCAAATGTCCTTTCTTTGGTATTGTTCGTCGAATCGTTGAGCTCCTTAAGTCTTGAGTTGAGCTGCACGATTTCTGACAAATGCGTGCACTGACTGGACAGGTCCTCTCAATCTGTGTGGTTCTTTCCTCAAAAGACCATCTCAGACATCGATCTACATGGTCTTCATATAACCTGACCAAGATTATGTCTGGACTTTAAAAGAGACTGTGACCTCTGAGTTTGTTTCGGCCTTTCTTCTCAGAGTAGTCAGATAGGAAACGCCGACCTCATCTAGTTTAAAAAAAACATGATTGACGTGTAAAAGTGTTTGTACAAACCTACTTACAAAAATAAAATCATTTATCATTTATCAAAGCAATTCACTATAACCTGCGACTACGTAGATATTGTTATATTCACATTCTATGAGAAGAACATTTAGAGTGTCTTATAAAATTCATTTTGGATTTTTTTAAATTTGCGCTCATCGTTCGGGAGTTTAAACAGGAATGGAGGATTTTAGGAAGTGCCAAAGCAGAATTTTGTAGAACAGGGAAATGTTTAACAAGGATAAACCCATAGAAGGGTTCAAACCATTCCAGAATGTATAATTATGGAAATACATTACCCGAATCTAATTCTACAACTCTCAATCAATCTGGCTCAGCTAATGCTTTGCCGTCATTCCCATCGGAACCCATATTTTTATCCATTTTAGCGAATACACAAACTAAATCAGTAGATCTAAAATCTAAACAATAGAACTTCAAGGCACTAGAACCTCAAAATGATTGATCACGCCACCTCAGTGCAACTAATTGACATTGATTGAACAGACTTGCTACAGCACAAACTTTACCGTTCACTTTCCTTAAACTTTGTTTTCCTTATTTCTATCCTTATAAAGCTCAGGTTCGTTTAACTTTTGATTTTTTTATTGCATTGCGTTTGTTTGCACTCGTACCTGGCCGGTCGAAAGATAAAGATTTGAAATAAAATATTTCTAATACAATTAACATGTTAATGATGTCCTCGAGTTCATATAAGTGAGGACGTAGTATCTATCTATACTTTAAAAGCCAGTTTTCAATTCACTGACAAATGGGAGGGCTTTTAAGTGCAATGGATTTATTTTATCGCTTGCCGCGGTTGGTCTGTGGATGGGTGACCATCTTTACATACCGAGAACCCTGCGTGCCTCGGAAAGCAAGTTAAGCCGTTGGTCCCGGCTGTCATTCGTGGATCTTTGACAGTCGTTACGGGTAGTCAGAAGAAGAAAATCTGACAACCAGTCTTACCAAGGGATATTGTATTACCCAGTAACTGGGTTGTGAAGATCAGATAGGCAGTCGCTCTATGTAAAATACTGGTATTCAGCTGCATCCGGTTAGACTGGAAGCCGACCCCAATATAGTTGGGAAAAGGCTAGGCAGATGAATTAACGAAGGATAATAGAGCTTTAAAAGCGTCAAAAACGATGCATAGTAACATGACAAAATTGCGTTTTTCCAGGAAAACAAAAAGGTTTCATCAACATCGAAAATATTGAAATTGGCTGCAGCTATTCAAGCTATTGAAGGCTTTACGAATAACATATTATTTAAATGATAAATTTATTTGAATTCCACATTTCCACGACACACCTAAGTGATAAACGACCTGTAATATTAATTTATTATTTTTATAAAATTACATTTAAATACGTCAATACATCTAATTAAATATTGGAATTAATCGAGTTGCAGCTGTCCTCATATCGATTCGATACGGCTCTCGTACAATCTGATTAACGATTCGTAACACAACAATATAAATCAGCTAATAATCGAGACGTGTGAGTAAATAATCGATATTACTCATAGTGTTAATCAAATGATGTGACGTCTTGTAGTGTCTGATTCTCCTTACTCACACCACATAGTTCATTGTTTTCCAATACTGTGCTGGGTGGTGGTATTATTTTAACCGAAGTAAAAAGAGTTGAATGCAAGATTATATTTTGACGGGTAGTCCCTCATGGATATACCAACATTTGTATGATAGACTTTGTCGGATAAGAAAATCATCAGTCTATCGGTAAATTTAAGCAGAGAGTATCGCGAAGAGCGACTGCATATCTAACCTGCAGAACCCGTTACTGGGTAACACGATATCCCTTGACAAGACTGATTGTCAGACTTTTGGGGTTCTGACAACCCGTAACGACTGTCAAAGATCTTGGAATGACAGTCGGGACCAACTCCTTATCGTGCTTTCCGAGACACGGAGGGTCTTGGCATGTTATAGATCTCACCCATCCTCGGACAAACTTCAGCAAGCGTCGCTTAACCTTGAAAATCAACCCGTACGGCTGTTATTATTTAGCCACGAGCCCCTTGCATAGAATATATCTCTTTTTAATATTAAAAAGAAATTGTTCTTGTTATCCCTTTTCGTATTATTTTTAGTTCATTCGTTTCAGACTCTAGAATCAATATCCATGAGTCCATGACACACCCATTCGATTATACAATAACGCTCAACAACAACCTGCCAACAAAGCGTATCCGCTTCAGATACATATCTCCACATAACCTCCGCATAATGATTAATTAACACAATCAAAACATCCATCATGTATTATTCTAATAAATATCAATAATCATTCATTTTCATGTCGATCTAATGATCGAATAAAGCAGGACATGTGAGTGCTAAGTGGTTTGTCTGTCGTGTGTATCTGTCGTTCAAAGATTATGTTCACGTTCAGAATCAAAGCATTTATTTCAATTAAACCATTTACAGGCACTTTTGAAGTGTCAAGAAGTCGGTCAGTCAGAAAATATGAAGCTAGTTGCCCATTCCAAAGCATAGTAGGTAACTATGGAGAAGAACGGGCAAAAAAACTCCATGGACACTCTTTTAAAATGATATATTTACAAAAATATTAATTACATCATTAATGTTGAATTTATAATTATAGTAGCTTCCGCCCGTGGCTTCGCCCGAGAGTTATATCGATAAAAACTATACTATGTCCTCCCCTGGGATGCAATCTATTTCTCTGCCCAATTTTATCGAAATCCGTTCAGTGGTTTAGGCGTGAAAAGGTAACATACAGACATACAGACAGAGTTACTTTCGAATTTATGATATTAGTATGGACGTGAGAACGAAGTAAAAAAAAGACATACGCGTTAAAAGCGTCGAACTTTTACATTGTTTGTTAACTTAACTGACCTGTCTACAACTGAAGGTGTAGCGATTTTCAAAATATTATTATCTAGAATACTAGTAGATGGTTTTCTTTGACTAGTTTCATAATGCCGGCCAAGTGAAATGTAGCATGGAAACAAAGTCATTGATGTTGTCATTATCATCGTCTCGGGTTGCACTTACACCAAAATCTTTGGTGGCTTATGCCTTCGCTCCTGACCCATCAATCATTCTTACCAAGATCGATAAGTCCAAAAGCATTTCAAAATGAAAATTGATGGAACGTCATTTTGAAAATTCAGATCATTTTTAGTGGTTCTGCCCACTATAACTGTCACTGACGAGTCCATTCATTTCTCTATCTTTACCAACTTCTTTGTGCACTCCAAACATTCTAAAATAAACTTTAGAATCCTTTCAACAAGATTTATTTTAACTGCACATTTAAATTTTCATTCCTCTATCTCGACTATATAAAATTTTCGTATTACATATTCCAATTTTAACTTTATGCGCTTTGTAATAAGAGTTATGTTGGCTGTATTTTTAAGTTGGTTGGGTAAGTAGTGATGTCAGTGGACATTCGTTGTCAACTGATCGGTGGAAACAATGGGATCATTAAAGTGGACACCATGGAGTGATGTGCAGACCTCCGCGTTGACAATAGCGTATGGTATTATGAATGGGTCCGTTGGTTCGAGATTGTTGGTGATGGTTTAATTTCCATAAAAGCCTTGAGGTGCAGTATTGGAATGGATTGTTCTTGCAAGTTTGACCCCTGACTTTGGGGCTTTGAATCAAATGGATTATTATTAAAACTCAAATACAGCTACGTCTGGTCAATGTAAGAACAGTTATGGAGAGATCAACTAACATTCAAGTAAATTAATGACTCTGTTCTAACGGAAGATTGGAACAAATATTGTCATATTTTTTGTGTACGTCCGTAACTATTGCTCTGTCAACTATTTCATTATTGTTTTGGGTATCCGCACTCATAGGGACTGTTAGTAGGAACCTAGCGAAAATCTCATTTCATATTTCCTAATTTGCAGGAAGCTGTACAATACAATTTCTTGTGAACTCATGGTCTATGGAAGATGATAACAATAAGAAACCTTTATCTTGTGAAGAATGTAGAACTCACCTCTCTACATTAGGATCCTGGATCAGGGTAGCTGGTATACTATGCTCGATGTCGTCACGTTCGTCAGGCGCGGGGGAGGTGCGGGACGCAGGGGAAACAGAGCCGGACGCTTCGCCCTCTCCCCCTTCCTGCCTCTCCCCCCGGTCACCTCGCTCCTTCACTCCGCTTTCTGGACTGTTGGCTTCCTCTGTGGACAATAGAGAAGATGTTGTTAGTGAGGTTGAAGATAGGTAAAAGATTAGTCACAATATGGTTTTAATACAAACTGTTAAGAAGGTAGACATAATTATTATTCTTGTAGGATTAACAGGTACTATTGACCAACTTTCATCTTCACACGTTTAATTTCTATAATGATGTGTGACGGAATTAAGACTTTGACCCTCGTACTATTTAACCTACAATAACAAACTCATTTTTTAAGGAAACCTACAATAACAAACTCATATCACAATAAGCTCTTAGAAATCAATGAATATGCATCCATATCGCATATCCGTCGTCATGTCGGTCAAATGGAAAAATTCTGAAGCAAATAAGCATGACACAGACAAAACTGATACAGAGCTAATTAATACTGAAAACAAAACACCAACTGACAAATTAATCATGATAATAAAGACATTTTAAAACCGTATTTAGGTTGATTTAAAAGGGAACAGATAACAGTATATCGCTTTATTGCGATCGTTCATCATCTAAATGTAATAATCGGCGATAGGATAGATATTAAAAATGATAATACGAGGAAAAACACAATTGTAATGGGGCCATCGTTCGTTGCGCAAAACCATGTGATCGATAATTGATTGATTGGTAATATTACGCTAGTCACAGACGGATCAATTATTCAAAGTATATCTGCTGACATAATTTGGGACGATAGTATCGACAAAATGAATATTGATACAAAGATACGGTTTTTATCAGGCTTTGAAGGAGTCACCTAATTAGATGGAGATAGTAGAAATGATTGGTGCTTTGGGATTTAGCAGTTTTGTATTTAATTCGATTGATGATAACCATGGATGATAACAGTGCATTGGGTATTGCTACTCAAACAACTGACTGTGGGATTCGAAATGCTATCTCACATAGTTTCAAACGAGCATGTTCTCTGTTAGAGCGCTCAACTACGTGTTTAATTTCTTTATTCTTTGTCATATAGGAAGCAGGAACAAAAAAGTGATTAACTTGTTAATTCCGACATGCCATATCGCCCGGACCTTTCGCAATACGCAAGGCAATAACTATTTATTGTTATTTGTTCTTCTGCATTGTAATTAGAACGTTAATGATGGCTGCTGTCATTATTAGGTATTTCCATCACATTGAACGATTTGTACATGTGCTCTGCCGACAATGAAATCATTTTTGCAAAAATTAAAATATTTTTATGTTATGAAGATCTTGCATCTGTTATCAAGCCTTGTTTTAAAACGATAATAGAAAAATGTGCCAGAAATGTCAGCACTCATAAATTCAGAAGATCACATAATTAAACGAAATCATTCAAGAATTCAACAGAAGAAGTTCACAAACTGACAATGATGAACAACGAAAGTTAAAAAAGAACATCTAATATCTAAAACAAAGCGCTCGTTTGACCGTAACAAAAATCCGCGGCCAAAAAGAGAACCCACCGATTATGAAGTTATCGTCCGTCCGAAAAACGCATTGGCAAAAAAAACGTATTTGAAACCGGATAGCCGAATTGGCGCCGCGGTGGCCGGCCCGCTTATTTCACTGCCCATTGATTCGTGAACCGCGTTTCTGTACGCTAATTGATTAAAACGCAACGTGTCAATCCGGTGCCGGACGCCAAAGATGCGGTTGCGGACGAAACGCCCGCGGCGGTCTGCATTGTGGCTAGTGGTGGGACGATTGGTCCCGGGGCCGGGTGTCCCGTGGTTATAGAGCACGGGACGGGACGCGAGATTTGTTTGGCTTTATGAGCGTAACTTTAGTCAACAACAAAGCTGTTATAAACCAAATAAAATATATAATTATGCATATTGCAGTAATAAAACGGAGTCATTTCTAAATAAATGTAACCTTTTAATCGTCAAACGAGCAAATTATATTTTTCGCGCATACCGATATAGATTTTATGATAGACAGGTGCCAATTATTATTGATACTAAGTAATATAATATGTGTTTTCCACATCCTCTGGGTTTCGTCCTCCGAAAATAACAACCCAATAAATCAACAACCGAATCATAGTCCCGTACTCTCGTCGATCCCAGTGGGAAACAAGTGTGGGCCATCCCTATTCCCGATCCGTATGTGCCAGCCAATTGATCAAAGGAAGTGATAGGCCACTGGGTATCTGCAGGTGACTCTGATTCGCTCTATGAACGTGAATTTTAATGAAGCCTCCCTTTTAGCGCATTGTCTGTGAATTATGGCAGAGTAATGAAATGGTATGTTTGTTTGCGGATAATTTTTAGGGTTCCGTACCCAAAGGGTAAAAACGGGACCCTATTACTAAGACTTCGCTGTCTGTCCGTCTGTCTATCACCAGGCTGTATCTCCAGAACCGCGATAGCTAGACAGTTGAAATTTTCACAAATTATGTATTTCTGTTGCCGCTATAACAACAAAATAATACTAAAAACAAAATAAAATGAATATTTAAGGGCGGCTCCCATACAACAAACGTGTTTTTTTCAACGTTTTCGCCTTGTGGTATGGAACCCTTCGTGTGCGAGTCCGACTCGCACTTGGCCAGTTTTTTTGACTTTGAGGGTGATGTGATTTTAGTTTTAATTTTATTATTTCGTTTAATTGTATGCTTTGGTGGTCGAGTTTTAAGTTGTGTTTGTGGGGTATGTATTTTGAAAAGTGCTATATTTTATTTTTTTATTTTCTTAAATAAAATAAAGTGTTATATAAGTTAATAAAGTGTATAGATGAAAGTTATATTTCAAAATCAAAATACGGACATTAATTTCGATTATATCTTCAAAAAATTCAAACGTTCGCATAAATTCCCTACTGAAGACAAATGTCTCTAATTATAGTTTTAAGGAAACAGTTATTTATAATAACCTTATTAACGGTCATCTGTCTGCTTTTGTATTGTCTCTTCAATAACTCTTAAGAGTTCAACTATTGTAATTCAAGAATACTTGCCATTTTTTTCCAATTCGTCACAGAGAGGCCAGAGAGCCACAAAGCTCACTTATTCTTTAGAATTCTGACGAAACAATAGAACGATTTCACGAAAATCGCCGTGAAACCGATGTGATTACTGATTAACGATTACAATTGTTCACCAAATGACAACGTTAACTAAACCGTTTCTTAATAAAACGTTATGAATCTTGATTTTTATCGATAGGTACTCGACGAAATGGGTCGATAGTTTTATACTTAAACAATGTAAATTCAACTTTATTCCGTTGTAGTTAAAGTTTACATTTGCTTGGGGGGTATGTAGTGCAATTTTTACAGTTGATTTGTAAAAGGTAAAATGTAAAATGATCTAAAACAACTTTCTTTAATCGAAATATTAATGCTCATGTTGTGGTAGACAATGGAATAATCTTTGAAGTTGATTTAGAATAAGTAAGCTTTCCTATCATTATGTAAGTGACCAGAGATAAAGTTGATACACATAGGTACACTGCCTTATAATCATCAGCCTATTATAATGTTCCCATTGCTGGGACAGAGACCTTCTCTCTGTGAGAGGGAGCGGCCCCACTACGAGTTGGTAGATGCCATATCTCTTCGAATTTTTAGTTCTAGAACATGCCGGTTTCCTCACAATATTTTCCTTCACCGTTTTGAGAGCAGTGGTGATGAAATTATTTCACAAAGTAAAACGCCTGTCAGTGTTTGAACCTTCTGTTTTTTGCAAATGATACTCTAACAGAAATCGATACAAGTATGACTAATGAATCTATATTGGAGTCCTTATGATTTTGCACTTGTCTGTGATCTGCTGATGATTGATGGAAACTCATATCAATAATGTCTGCATCGAACTTATCTTTTTTATTATTAATTTATCTATATACCTATTGGTCATTCACTAGCATCTACCACAGCTTAAATAAAGTAACCATTGGGTTTCTTGCCGGTTCTTCTCCATAGGAAGCGATCAATTTCGAACCGTGCACATACACACAGAGTAACTGTAAGAACCACTGCGGCTAGGCTCCTACAGAGCCCAACAAAAAACTGCGTGCTGCGAAACCAAATACTCCGATGTATATTTTCCGCCTCCACGACACCACTGACGCGGAAAACATCGTGATGTACGTGCGCCAAAGGTTGAAGTACGCGCCGAGAGTACAGCTGCTGGAGTCGCATCGCAACGTCAACTTTAAGGCGTTTGTGCTGCGCATACCAACATGCTACCTGCACCTGGTGATGAAAGAAAGTTTTTGGCCGCAGGATGTGGTATTCCGCCGCTTTCGCGGACAAGTGCCACCGGAACTCACAAAGACTTAGTGCAAGTAAGTGATACTAACAATGTAACTATATTATTATGTCATCATCTGCCTGCCTTTTCCCAACTATGTTGGGGTCGGCTTCCAGTCTAACCGGATGCAGCTGAATACCAGTAGTTTACATAGATCGACTGCCTATCTGACCTCCACAACCCAATTACTGGGTAATACGATACCCCTTGATAAGACTGGTTGTCAGACTTTTGGGCTTCTGACTACCCGTAACGACTGTCAAAGATCCACGAATAACAGCCGGGACCAACGGCTTAACATATTATTATGTATGCTTAGGTTAAGGTATAATAAATAAAAATAATTCAAAAATATAAGGACTAACGTAGACTAACTTGACATAGATTTATAAAAAACTGTATTTAACAGTTTTTCATAAATCTATGTCAAGTTCACCACTGATTTGTGCCTGAACTAGGTAATCCTGTGTTTCAGGCGATTGGAGGTAACATTAATTGATTAAATAATCACATACTTATCATATTTATCTTAATGGTACAGACGCCAGCACATCAAGCTACCCGAAACTGTCAAATTTTCCCAATGGACTTTGAACCTTATACTTTAGCGATAAAGTTGAAAATCTATTAAGGAAATTTGACAGATGATAGTAGCTTGATGTGCTGGCGTCTGTACATAATTATGTAAATATGTATGTGTGTGTTGTGTATGTGTATGTATCTATGGGTCTTTGTTACCTAAAAATAAATGGTTTATTATTATTATTTCTATAATTTATGACGTTACAAGGGCCCACGAAGGTTTATATAAAACAAAAATTTTGAATTGCCGCGTTGGTCTGGTGGTCGCTAGCGCTACTGCTGAGGTTCCTGGGTTCGATCCTGGGTCGGGCAGAGTGTTATTGGGTTTTTCCATCTGGAATATCTCAGTAGCAGCCCAGACTGGATTTGTGCCCAGTTGATAGCAATAGACTCGTGCCCTATTACATGGGACTTCAAACATAACTGGCGAAATGTAGCCACACTGAATAAACTAATTTCTTACTGACTTTATACAGTAAGAAGAAATGTTTGTAAAACAGTAAAAGACACAACAGTAGGTAACTTTTAATGATTGAACTTGAATTTTATTTACTGATAAAAAACAACAATAAAGGGAAATCCACCATTACTGTAATGTAAGTAAATTTCAATGGTTTGAACGATATCACCAAATGTACGTTATCAAAAAAATAAAACAGTTAATTTTGTGACCATTTAGCTATTTAAAACGTTAAAGTTTACTGTCATGACTCAAGCTTTAACTGTTTTCGGATCAGTAAAAAATACTGTTTTCAACGTTAGGCTCATATGGAACTGTTTAAAGCAGTTTAGAGGTGTACCTAGTGTAGACGCTAAAAGATATCTTTCAGTGTATACCAGTACACTGAAAGATATCTTTAAGTGTAGGTACATTAGGTACACCTCTACCTCTCTCTCTCTCTCCTCTCCTTTTTAATAAGGCGTGATATGATGATATATGTAAATATTTTGAATATTACTTCAACGCTTGTCGATCAACGTTAAACATCAAATCAACGATTAGTTTCGAACCTTGGAACCATCAGTTAACATTTTCAACAACTCACGTTTACCCATCAAACTTAGCACGGTAAGTTTCACTTAATCGGTTGTTATCAGTCGTTATCACGTGATCAATCAACGGCAGATGTCGGTAATCCAAACTAGTGATAACTGATAAGGTCTGTTTCGCAATAACCGCGGTTACTGTTGACATACTACTTGTAGTTGGAGATAGCAAGTTTTATTTGCAAAACTTGTTTAACTATTGTAAGTAGGATTATTACTTTTTAGGTGTTTCGGTGTAGACTTTGTGTACCAAATTTCATATAAGTAGATACCTAGGTTCCTCACAACATCGTAGAAATGCTTTTTGTAAAAGAAGCATGTCATGTAAGGGCGCTTTACCACAAAATACAGAGAGTACAGAAGGCCTATCACATGTATGTACTTCACTTTTCATACCCACGCTCGGGGGTTGCGCTATGGTTGCCAACTTTGGCTTATGCACAAAAAACTATCGTGGTAGGTAGTGGCACTCGTATCTAGTTGTTTGATTTATTGTTGCGTTTATTGTAAATTATTAAAACAAAACAATAAACAGTATTACAATACAAAAAGTTTACAGAACAAAAACTTATAAAATTTTACATTAATTTGTCAATTTTCAATATCGAAAATCTATTTACACAATTTATTTTGCCCTATCCGTTTCAGACCTAAACCTATCAAATGACATTAAAAACAACACAATATCTACACAAACAAAGAATAATGTTTTCAACTTACGTAATACATAGTTGGCGGCGGCGGCGTGAATTTACCTTACAAACAAGTTACTTCGTTTATACTGATTCAAAATAGGAAACTATTATATAAATCTAGCTTAGACAGCCATTTTATTGTTGCTCCATTTTTGCACTTCAGAGACGCGTGTATCAAGCGGATGGCACTCGCGCTCGCACTTGTCCCAACCAGTCCGAAACGTGTCCGTGAGCGGTGTCTATGTGTGCGTTGCTCGAGCGCACTTTGTATGTAGATTGCCTTCTGTACTCTCTGTATTTTATGGCTTTACTTTGTGTCGTCGTCGTTTCAGCCGATAGACTGCTGGACATAGGCCTCCCCCAATTTTGGGGGGGGTTTGCCATAATCGCCACGCTTGGCAGGCGGGTTGGCGATCGCAGTATGGTATGATGGTGGAATAAACTTATTACTTTGTGTAAATTATTTCATTACCACTGCTCTTAGAACGGTAAAGGAAAACATCGTGAGGAAACCGGCATGTCCTAGAACCAACAAATTCAAAGACATGTGACATCTACCAACCCGCACTGGGCCCGCGTGGTGGATTACGGCCCACTTCCTCTCATCGAGAGGAGCCCTGTGTCCCAGTAGTGGGAACATTATAGGCTGATTATGAGACACCTAGGTTCCTTTGTAAGTTTCGGTTCCATTGCCTTACAGTAACGTAGAAATACTTTCTGTAACTTGTGTACCAGTCTTACCAAGGGGTATCGTATTACCAAGTAACTGGGTTGTGGAGGTCAGATAGGCAGTCGCTCCATGTAAAATACTGGTATTCAGCTGCATCCGGTTAGACTGGAAGCCGACCCCAACATAGTTGGGAAAAGGCTAGGCAGATGATGATGACTTTCTGTAACTTGTGTGTTTGTAATTAAGGTTTGATCAATCTGATTTAATTTTAGTTTTTAGTTGTATGTAGATATCAACATTGGACGACAAACATAAAATGTTTTCTTCTTGTTTTCTAACAGAGAACAAAACTTTTTGGCCAGTACCTACGAATCGAAAAGTACTGCGAATCTAACTAAAATCCTCTTACTGCCACAGATCAGAACCGCGAACTACCATCAACAAACATACGTAAAGTTCAAAGCATTCAATCAGTCGGTGCGGTGTCGGCGCGTAATTTCCTCGCGACCGTCCCGTTGTCCTGACGTTGTCGTGCCGTTGTCGTGCCGTTAGCGTACCTTCTGTGCCGGACAGCACAAAGAGCAAGAACTCTTTGTTGGGGGACCGATTCCGCATTGAAATCGAACGAAGTTTCACGATATTGATAGGTCAATTTTAATTTTCAATAAGTTATAGTTGCTTTGAATGGAATGTTGGTGTTGGCTATTAAATTGATAGCGTTGATTATTTTGTTTTGCTGCGGAAATGTAGTTGACGTTAAATATGTTTTGTGATGTATTTGTTTTATTCGATAATTTATAGGATTATTTGACATTTGACACTTGACGTTTGCAAATGTAACGTGTACAAAATTACTCATTTATTTTTCCTTTTTATTAGCAATTTAGCCGATGTCGACTATTCTGCCAGTTTACTCATTTTTAATATTATTTCGCTTCACATTCTTACTTAAATTGGGATGTCATGATTAATGTCAATAAATGACTTTTAATTTTCATTTATCAAGATAGTTTTGTATGAATAAATAAACTGATGATATAGGTTTTAAAATGTAACCCTCGCACAGTTCTCCATAACACAATCCCTTTATCTCTACATCACCATTTCTTCCCACAGCTCGCACAATCACATCTCACTAATTACAAACACTGTAAAAAATAAACGGCAAACTAAAAACATCACCGATCTGTCACCATTTCGTGCATGTTCCGATAAATCCCTTGCGCACACGCACGCACTATAAATCGTGCTTACCATCGATGGGTGATCGCGATGTTTCGAATTTGTCCTTCGACTTTTGTATTAAGTGCTCCAATTATAATCGACCGGTTCACTGATCGAGTTATGTTTTTATTTTTAAATTTTTTGGCTGATTTACTGGGTGTAAGGTTTAGTATTAATTTTAGGGATTATTTTGTTTCATGCTGATTTTGTTACGTTGATTTATACTAGCATCGTTTTATGTATTATGCGAATTTTTGTTGTGTGTATTGATGTGCAAAAGAATTCAACATGACTTATCTAATACAATTTCCATAGTTTGCACAGACAAATAAAGGCTCCGGCAGACAGGTCCAACGCTAATCTAGTAGAATAATTATCATGAAGTTTTCATAGAAATTGCTGTCGCAACGCACCTGTCTGCGGGAGCCTTAAAGTACTGTACTGTCGCTGTCGTGTCGGTCAACTAAATTGTAACGACATGACGAAAGGAATTAGGTACGTCCGCATTCAACCAAAAATCATCTAGGTAAGTACAGTCAACAGCAAAAGTAGATGATCAAAATCAGAAATTCAATACTAATGAACGGAGTTCGCGTCAGGACTGTGTGGCGTTGAAGTGATTTCTGTGTGGCGTTGATGTGGCGTTGAGTGGTTTGAATCACTTCGACGCCACACAGTTCTGACGCGAACTCGGTTCATTAGTATTGAATTTCTGATTTTGATCATCTACTTTTGCTGTTGACTGTACCTACTTAATTGTTTTTTATTAATGTGTAAAATAATCATTTAAGTACCTACTATTTTTGGTAAAAGAATGGTGAATAATCATGAAAATCCATTTTAAAAGAAAATTACGCAACGCGTAAAGCTACGATATACTTCATCTGCCTGCCTTTACCAGTACCTATTTTACATGGAGCGACGGTACTGCCTAACTGACCTCCACAACCCAGTTACTGGGTAATACGATACCCCTTGGTAAAACTGGTTGTCAGACTTTCGGGCTTCTGACTACCCGCAACGACTGTGAAAGATCCACAAATGACAGGACCAACGGCTTAACGTGCTTCCGAGACTCGAGGGGGTCCCGGTATGTAAAGATGGTCACCCATCCACAGATCACCCGCGGCAAGCGTAGCTTAACCTGATCGATCGACCTGTGCGGCTGTTATTATTTAGCCATGGGCCCCTCAGCTACGATATACCTATAAATTATAATGCGTTCCTAACAATTTAACATTCGCATTAAAAAACCCCTTTATTTGAAAGACTACACTTCATGATTAGTTTCTACCCTTCCTATTTACCAAACACAACTACTAAACCTACCATTTTATAATTCACCCCGTGCATATCGCGCACAATATTGATTCTACACAATAAGCAAGCGGTATCTGGCGGTAATTGACCGGCCGTCCCGGTTGCGCTCGTAAAATGTCAGATACCGCGTTGTCCGCGCCGCGTATGTTCCCGATAGTCGCCACTGGGGTGAGTAGACTGATAACTGAGAATAATGTGGCGGTGGTGATAGCGTGGTGATTATGTGATTCGTGGGGAAAAGATTGGGGTTAAATAGGCGGTGGTTTGTGCAAAAATAGTCAATTTTTACACAATTGCACTATTATTCCTTGTGGCGGTATCGGTCCGAGTGTTAACTCATGTTAACAATGGCCAGTCAATAAGATTGTGGCATTAGTAGGACTGATGTTGATACTATTTTGAAAAACTGGGTAAGAGTGAGTCGGACTCGCCCACCGAGGGTTCCGTACCATCATATGTTTTTTTTTAATTTTGCGGCGAGGCCTATATTCGTTAGAGAATTTTTGCACCCTTTTGGTGTAAAATATTGCAGTTTTAGGTCAGCGCCATCTCTTGACCGATAGTGGAACTAGTGTAACTTTTGTTGATGATTTCTGAAAAAGTGTGCTATTTAGAGACATCGTTTTATTTTTCCTGTAATCTTTACATAAACTTCTATCACATAGAATTATTTCAGATTTTTCTCTTTGCAAACTTCGGAGATAAGGTGGGGGAACGGTATATTTTTTACATTTTTCATCAAACGTCGAAAATTATGCGGCCCAAAAAAAAAGGAAAAATGTTTGAGAATGTGCAAACTGCGCTCTTTCATATGACTTACTTATGATATACTTCGAATTTTCAGACCCCCTTTCAGTCCCTGTTGCAAAAAAAATAGAAATAGGTAGGTACTTTTATTTCTTTCTTATTTGCAAAATAGTTGGGCAAACGTCATCTAAAACTATTCCAAATTTCAAGTTGATAGTATTAGTATTTCTTGAGATATCCAGGTGTGACAGACAGAAAGACAGACAGACTGAGTCTCACCATAAGGGTTCCGTTTTACCATTTTGGCACGGAACCCTAAAAACTGCTAACTTATTAGTGTTACTGAAATAAGTTGACTGATGCAGTACTTCTATCGATTATCAGCCTGCTAACATGTATACAGGGTGGTCAAATAGTCGTGGATCAAACGAAATAGGGAGATAAGAAGTTTCCAACAAAAAAAATCTACAGCATGGCCATAACTCAATTGCCCTAAAAGTTATGAATATTTTTGTATTCTGAGTTCTTTTACAATTAGACTAATTAAAAAAAATGTGACACAAAACAATAAAACAAGCGGTGTTGTATTATTACTAGATAATGTATCAGCACTACAAAAGTTCTATTGCGGCTCTGGGTACCAAATTTCAAGAGCAATTAATTTTTTTCCAAAAATTTTGAGGCGTTACCAAAAATTATTTCTCACTTTAAAAGCGTTGGAAATGACCTCCTTTATCTCCCTATTTCGTTTGATCCATGACTTTTTGACCACCATGTATATAAAGTAAATAAATTAATGGATACGATCTAGCTGTCAAACCAAGTTTAAGATCATCGCATTAGTATGTAATTAATGCTGAAAATGAAACCTTGTGAAGGCCGCAGGAACCCGCTGCCGGGAAGCACAGAACCGGTCGAAGTCGAGGTGCTTGGGGGAGGCCTATGTCCAGCAGTGGACTTCTTTCGACTAAAATGATGATGATGATGATGATGAATGCCGAAAAGCGTAAAGGAAAGGCTGCTGCTCTGAATTCTCTCGACAATTGGGCAAACAATAAACTCTCGCCTTTTTCCCATGGGATAGAAGAAACTACAGAATGCCACCAGCTACGATCCTTACATCATTGGGGAAGGTTCCATACAACTCGATTCCTACCGACTTCCCTTTGAAAAAGGGCACAGTCAGTATTCTATAGACAAATAATATAATCATATTAAAGATAATTCTTGTCTGTGTGGTGCCGGACTTAAAGAATAGCACCACCCCATACTTCCCGTGGGTGTCGTAAAAGGCGACTAAGGGGCGTACCGGAGAATGGGCAGCAGCGTTCTCTATGCATTCCACCATCATACCATACTGCGATCGCCAACCCGCCTGCCAAGCGTGGCGATTATGGCAAACCCCCCCCCAAAATTGTGGGAGGCCTATGTCCAGCAGTGGACGTCTGTCGGCTGAAGTGATGAACTTAACGGTTAACTGTCCATTATGTTATCCTTTTATGATTCTGCCAAAGTGGCCTTTTTAGGCCCCCAGACTGTGAACGTTAATTGCCCTTCAGGTTCAAATTCTATTGCAACCAATATTTCTTTAGGACCTTTTTATTACCTTACTACAAATAGTCTTTCAAAAATCAATTTGAAATAGCTATAATATCTGGGATAATGTATTAAGTTTATTGGTGCAGTCGGCATCGTAAGTGCTTAATCACTCTAAGGTTGAATGTCCTATCAGGACCAGGCCCGTACCGGACGGCGTGTACGTGTTCCACGCGCGCCTCAAAGAGATGTCAGCATCGAGGAGGGGCCCCTTAGGGCCGAAGCCTGCCGGGTCAGCGGGATTGTCCGAAAGGGTTACCGCTGGCCCGGAACATAAAGGGCTAAGGAAGGAACACGGGTGGGTTTTAGTCAGTAAGAGTCTGACACTCCCTTCCGCTCCACCCAGAGCGGGAGGAGTCATTTGATGATTTTCCATCCGCAAAAAAAAAGAAAAAAAAAAAGGGGCGTACCGGAGAATGGGCAGCAGCGTTCTCTATGCATTCCACCACCATACCATACTGCGATCGCCAACCCGCCTGCCAAGCGTGGCGATTATGGCAAACCCCCCCTTTTGGGGAGGCCTATGTCCAGCAGTGGACGTCTTTCGGCTGAAAGATATCTACTCCGGCTTAACTCTTAAAAAAATTTACCGTTCGCTACTGCCCTACATACATATAATTATTATTGCACATCGCACACCAAAATAGAATATTATTTTTTAATTACAGCACCTTAAATAGCCACACAATCATCAGCAAAAGAACAATGATATCTTCATCAACGTCACTACCAAAATATCAACCCTCAAATGCGCGGTGCGTCATCGCTGATGCGTTTAGACGTCGACGTCGACGCAACAAGTTACAAACACGACGAGGCTCAAGTGTAACTTGTCATGACGTCGCAGCGAGTCTCTTGTTTACGTCAGGTTTGTGGACTCTACGAGTGGACTTCGGTTTTCATGCAAAACGTTTGTGGGAGAAACTGTTGTAGGGTTCTCCAGCGCAACGACTGAGTAAAGTTAAGGTAGATATTGTTTTATCTTTGCAGGTTCTCTTGTAGATATTATAAGAAAGATATGATAAAAAATTTTAAAGTTCAGAAAAGATTTTCTGTTTAGATAGATAAGTACCTATTACGACATCATTACATACGTACCTACCTATTATTATTTTTACAAGCTTTTTTCTTAATCGAATAATATTTAGCTATCAATTTTTTTTTATATCTGACATGACGGATGGTGATATAATTAATTAGTGATAGATGCGTCTACATTATTATCTATCAATCTCTTCATCTACATATTTATTAAACTTGGCCAGTTCAACAGGGAAATTGTTTCAGCCCGAGAAAATTTTACGAAAATTATATCCATTTATTTTTCAATTTCAAACAAAAGCATTCAATTTGAACTCCATCACCCTACAATCGAAATATATTTTCATACATAAACGGTACGTTAATAAACATGTATGATAACACTGCGGTATCTAAACATTGAGCATATAAAGCTTGCGCAACAAGTAACGATTTGTCGCTGTCACTCCGGCGCGGGAGGGTTGACTCCGAGTGTATCAACTATTTGAGCTCCTGTTAATGTTCGTACTTACGTCTTGTTGGCATTCATAGCGGTTCCGGGTTGGATGTCACTTTCTCGTGGTGTGTAAAAGCAGTAACGGTGTCTATGGTATTTTTAATAAAAGAAATGATGGCTGAAAGTCATTAAAATAGACAAAAACGTATTCGTTTATCGACAAATCAAAAAAATTTTGAAAAATCTCAGACTTATTTAACTTTTCAATAGTTTAACAGTCTTACCAAGAGGTATCAGGTTACCCAGTATCTGGGTTGTAGAGGTCAGATAGGCAGTCAATCCATAAAAATACGTTACGTTTACTTAAAATACCTACTGGTAGTCAGCTGCATCTGTTATGACTTGAAGCCGACTCCAACAAAGTTGGTAAAAGACTTGATCCAAGAGAACAGTGTTGACATGCTAGAGAACTGTGTTGCAACAAATCGTGGCTTGTCATTGATTTCTAGCCCTTTCAGACTTGTCTCATTGCACCCATGTCACTGTGTCACACACTGATCGTCACACTTCACAAACACTTATTTCCATCCAACATAAACCTCTGAAAACCTACCAACAGCTAAACCCGCAACACATACATCAACAAAACTTTTGCCTTTCACATCAAGATAATTATATAGCTCGTTAATATCATAAATATCCATCAGTGTCGCAGCGAAGTTAAATTAATACGCTCATGAATCCAGTGTCGTCGTGTATCAATCAAGAGATGGCGTTGATTGATTGGGACGGCGACCGGCGAAACAAATTCTAGTATCAATCATGTTATCGACGAATATCAATGGAGTAGGTTATTCATTTATAAAATTATTGCTTGCGTGTTTGGGTCTGGGTGGCAAAGTTTTTCGAAATTGTTGTTTATTTGTCGAAGTTTCTAGTTAGGGAAGATGACTTAGAAACGGTTTTAGAATATCATTGAGAAAAGTAGCAGAAGAATAATCCTACTTTAAGAGCGTTTACGCCGAACAGCATTTCATACAAACTTTCAAGCCCTTGTTTTTCGAAGTGAATGAACCGATTTTAATGAAACTTCATACGCATAAGCAGGATACAAAGGTCTAAAAAGTTAGTAGAGAACATTTTCGAAAAATAGTGTTACAGCCAAATTAGACCGATTTTAAAGTTTCTATAGAAACAGAGATTTCCATTTATCTTTATTTAAATAAGACATTTCGAAAATGTTTTCTACTAACTTTTTAGACCTTTGTATTCTGTTTATGCGTAGGAAATTTCATTAAAATCGGTTCATTAATTTCGAAAAACAAGGGCTTAAAAGTTTGTATGAAATGCCGTACGGCGTAAACGCTCTTAACGTTGAACAGTGTTGTTTTGTTATTGGTTTGTCCATGCATGAGACCGAAATTCGTCATCGTCGGTCGAAAGTCTACGACGTAGGTGAAGTTGGGAAGGAAATCTAGCTAGACGAGGAGATGGCGGATGGAGTAAAGCTGTGACCGCATGGTGGCCAAGGCTAGGTCAAAGAGACCAGGACCGTCCAAAAGCGCGCTGGGTTGACGATATCGTCAAAGTCGCGGAAAACGCCTGGATGAGGGACGCACGGGAAGTATGGCAGATGAAAGGGGAGGCTTAAACCCAGCAGTAGGTATAGCAGTGGGTGATTCAGGGTTAAAATGATGAATGTTGTTATTCAAGTTGCAAAATGCGACCAAGCTTTAAGTAAAACAAGTTTACCTAAGTATATCTAAATACTTTTCATTTTTTTTATTTTTATTAATTTGACTCTCGTTAGTCGTAGTTTATGATAATATTGCAATAAAATCTAACAAAATAAATATATTGATTGATTCAGTTTATTTCATGATTGACAACCAAGTTTTATAATGTTTGTTATATAAAACTTGGTTGTCAATCATGAAATAAACTGAATCAATCAATATATTTTTTTATTTTTATTAATTTGACTCTCGTTAGTCGTAGTTTATGATAATATTGCAATAAAATGTAACAAAATAAATATAATGATTGATTCAGTTTATTTCATGAATGACAACCAAGTTTTATATAACAAACACTTTAATAAGACTACTAGAAATAAAACGAACGACGTTCATCGTCAATTTTGTTTTTTTTTTATTTGCCTAATATTTAGTTTCGTATATATCATTGATAGTTAATGACTTGAAATATAAATCAGATCCAATGGCTAATTAAAGTAAGACCTTGTTTTCAACAAAAACCAAATAGAAGGCGTGCAATATTTTTTGTCTTAAATTGTACAATATACTTTTTATAGTAATAACTTATGGAACAAAGTTGCCGACATTGTCAGACACACACCTCTCAATTTATGTTCGAACTTATTTGGAAATGTCATCATCATCATCTGCCTAGCCTTTTCCCAACTATGTTGGGGTCGGCTTTCAGTCTAACCGGATGCAGCTGAATACTTACTAGTATTTTACATGGACCGATTTGGAAATGTCAATTCTATTATTTGAATCTTGCTAGTTTTTGTAACATGACAAATACAGTCATCGAGGCAAAACTGTGACACGTAAATATGTACAGTCAACAAAAGAGATAAGTATGCAGGATTGTCGGATATAGTTGAAGTTTAGTAAAAAACCGATGAATGTTCTCGAATAAAATTTAATTTTATTAATAGAAAACAAACAACTCATTTATCAAATTGAATTTCAGTCGACAACATCCATGCATCGGTTTCTAGTCCGACGATCCTGCATACCTATACTCTTTTGTTGACTGTACATGCAAAATTATTCTTATAATAAACAAAAACTGCATTCGCCTGCAGTTTAAGCAAATTAATCAGATGCCAAAAATAATGTACTGGCAAAATAAACAATTGATTTGTTTGTTTAAATTAATCTTGACGCATCAGATAAATGTGAAGGTTATCGTATTTTATAGCATTTAAATATCATGATTATCAGTTGTGATGTCTTGCGTCGATAATATTGTTGAAAAATCACGTCAAAATAATGAAGAAAAACCGGTCAAGTGCGAGTCGGACTCGCGCACCGAGGGTTTCGTAGATATTTGTAGGTGTGTAAATAGTTTATCACGGGTATTTTATTGTAACTACAAATTTACGGTTTTCGGATTTTTTCCTTTACTTGTGCTACATGACCTTGCTTTCATGATTCTAGGTCAACGGAAAGTACCCTATACATTATGATTCCCTTGAGAGTGTCGTAATGTACGTTTTTTGCGGCATAAACGGCTCTATTTTTTTTTCACGTTAACTCAGAAGTTTTAATTTTTTCACAGCTTCATGGGACCTGAATATATGGTTTTAATTTCAACTCGATACCTCTACGCGTTCCCGAGATAAAAGGTCTTGACAGGACGGACAAGAAACTGATCGTAAAAGGGTTCCGTTTTTTCCTGTTGAGGTACAGAACCCTAAAAAACTGTGATACACTTTTAATAACCATAGAAATGATTTAATAAAGGATAAAGATGACCATTTGCTTCTAAAAATACGGCACGTTATAAAAGTCTAGATAGAAACGGGTTGGGTTGCTTTTTTTCCCACCATCGCGCCCTTTTACCACCGGAAAACCAGACGTACTGCAGCGTACCATCCGCACTTGGTTGATATCCCGACGAGTTCCCCCTCAAACCAGAGCTGGGCAATTTAGCAAAAAAAAAAAAACGTTTTTTAAACATTTTTTGATGATCGCAGTGTATTATGTCAACATTCGTGTGAATGCTCTGTTCTTTGATGTCAGCTAAGTAATGGGCATAAATTATATTGATATGTTTAGTTACGTGTTATTCTCAAAGAAGGGGTTTTAAACAGAAAATAATGATACAGCCAGCATTCAAGATATTATTATGAGTTAGAGTTCCCCTCTTCATTCATCCTATCATTTTTCAATAAAACATTACAAAAATGATACCAAACCCACGCAACAGATGAATGTTAATCTCCACTCGAGATCGTCGATAACCCTAAAAAATCGTCCGACTGCCAACAAACATTGGGACAAATCTATCGGTCTAACCGACCTCGACGCTGGATTAGACGGGTTCGCGTGAAAAATCCCGGACGGGCAGTGTCCGGGCCGGTGCGATCCGTATTTGTCAACGCTGTGATGTCCGGACATCATTTTCATTAGCGAGAAGAGCCTGGCCCATTTGTACCAATGTTTGGTAACAGACGGGGTACCAATGACCGGATGAATCTTTTATTTCTTAAGTTTTTTTGGATGTACAATTTTAGGGTTGAAAATGATCACTTAGGTTACGATAAGCTTTTTTATGGACAATTTTGTTACGATAATGACACCTTGTTATCGAAGGTGGCCATAAATTGGTATGATCGTCATTTCGTATTGTAATAAAATTAATTAATGTTTTACAACAGTAAAACATTAATTGTATTATCAAATTATAAAATAAAGTAAAACCAGTTGCTAACATCTCATATGTCCTTCACAAATCTTTGCATAATTTGAAGCGATTAATATTATCTAAACACATTAATTATCTCCATTTTATTGTATAAATAAACTATCAATTTATTGTTTTAAATAACTCCAGTTTTCTCATAAATTATTATTTAAATTATAGCAGTTTAAACTTTATATTAAAACATTCATAACGTAAATTATTTAAATTCTTAAATGATTAGTAGATAACATGTTTCCAAAAACTTTCTGTATTGTTTTTTCGTATTATATTAATTTATGAATATTGCCAAATAAAAAATGTCATTTGGGTAATCTAAAGTAGTAAAATTTTATTAATATTCCATGCATTTATGATTACAGATAGATTTGACAGATAATTAAAAAAGAGCGGTATAATTAATGACATGTGTAAGTAAAAGTGTGACAGTTTTTTAATAATTTATGATAAATACTGTTAATGATTGAATTTGATTAACACGAAATTTAATTTTAGTTATAATGTTATGCTACTGTCTAATGACGTAAAACCTGGTCGAATCGATCGATGAAACTTGGACTTATACCCAGCGCAGCTATGAGGGAACAGAGTTCTTACAGAAAGATAACTACAAAGACTTAATTTACCAAGGCGTCAACAGGGTGGGTCAACAGCCGACAATCTCATAGGCTGACTTGCGACACGCCACACAGAAAAAAAAATACATACAAATACACAAAATTAAATACAATGAAATTAAGAGGAGATGTGGTCGAAGTGACATGAAAGCTCCTAAGTAAAAAGTCGTAATTCGAGGTTTGGCTCTCGCCTATTTCCTCCACCAATATTGGTCCAATTTAAAAGATATTTCTTAACTGAATAAAAAGGATACCTATACCTATACTGTGTCCCTATGTTTTTCTATTTTCATTAATTTTGTACACAGGCCACTGCTGAAAGCGGTTTAAATCAACTTATGCACTAGCCAAAAAATACCCTCAAAAAATACCGTAGCGTAGCTAACATTAAAATAAAATATAAAAAACGCATTTTCTTTCCTCATAAAACAAACAAACTTTCCCTACAATACATTCAAATTATTAATTGAACTTCACCACATCAATTTCTAATAATAAAATCATAATTATAAGAAGGCTTTTCTTATTAAAGTGTAAATGTTTAAGAATTCCACTCATCATGCGACACTAATGAGTTGAAACGGTGGTCTGAATATTTTAAATAATGATTGGAAATAAATTAATAAAGTTAAGTTTGTAATTAATTCTGTGCCGATATTGGACACACACGGTGACTTGACTTAATGAAAATCGTTGAAAGAAAGATTTTTATGGATTTAAGTTAAGAGTTTATGAAGCCTTTTGAAAATTCCTATTATTATTTGAATGCATGATTTACTTCATTACATTTAAGCAATAGATTAAACGGCGAAGCAAAAAGGAGGGTTATAAATTTGACCGGTATGTATGTATGTGTATTATGTATGTATGTATGTTCATCTGTTCCCTCATAACTTCTAAATTACTTTTAATAATTGAATAAATGAAGTATCGTTGGAAGGCGCGTTCATTGAGGCGGCGACCAGCCCGCCAGTTGAACGCGTCCTAGAGGGTCATGGCCGTCTGGCTAGTCCGGGGATACCGCACGGTCTCCGGTGTGGCGGCGAGCCTCCTTGCCGGATTGCCGCCATGGGATCTGGAGGCAAAAGTCCTTGCCCACATATGGGAGTGGCGCGAGGAGGCAAAACGCCGGGGCGTAACTCCGCTGCCACGAGCACGAGAAATCACGGCACAGCGGACATAGCTCCGGCGGGATCTCATGGCGACATGGAGAGTGCGACTGTCGCAACCCAGTGCTGGGCACGCCACAGTTGCGGCGATAATTCCCTCTTTGAAGAGTAGCCAGAGAGGTGCCACGGCGTCCTCACCTTCCGCCTAACGCAGGTCCTCAACGGATACGGCTGCTCCGAGAGTTTCCTGTTCCGGATAAGGCGGGAGGAAACGCCCGAAGGACACGGTAGAGCATACGGTGGAGGTCTGCCCATCTTGGGCCGCCACGACCTCACGGCGGCGATCGGCGGCGGCGATCTCTCGCGTCCGGCCCTAGTCCAGTCCATGATACGGAGCGAGACTGCGTGGGAAGCCGTCGCCTCATTCTGCGAAGCAGTAATGCTCGCGAAGCAGGAGGGCGGAGCGCGTGAGGGAGAGGCAATATTTGCGCCCTCACGCCCCTAGTCGCCGCAGGAGACGCCCTGGGCGTCGGGAATCGACCGCCGACGGGCTTGCGGACGGCGAGCAACGAGCAGCTCGCCGCCCAGTAAGGACCAGGTCCGGATCGACGGCACGTTGTGTTCCACGCGGGCCTCAAGGAGACGTCAGCTCTAACTGACGGGGTCCGCTAGGGCCAATGCCTGCCAGGGTCGTGGGTTGTTCGAAAGAGATACCGTGGCCCCTGGCACAGGCAACTGAAGGAACACGGGTGGGTTTTAGTCAGTAAAAGTCTGACACGCCCTCCCGCTCCGCCCAGAGAAGGAGATGTTATTTGATAATTTCACAACCAAAAAAAAAATGTATCGTTGGAAGCGTCTTGATCGTCCGCTGGTTATAAGCTAAGTGACGTCACAATACATTATTATTGAATATGGCGCCCTCTAGCGGACGTAAAGTCTGGACCTAAAGATTTTTTTTAAATCAGGCCGTGTTGAGTATCAAATAAAAGGGCTTAATTAGCACATTTCAAAAATATAAATATTACTGAAATAAGCCCCAAAATAATTAAATAAAAAATAAGTTTAATAAAAACTAAATCCCGACTACTGAAAACGATGAAACAAGAAAGTACCTTCCCGTGGTCGCATGCCGCTGTACTAACATACAAAACTATGGAGCTGTTCAGTAGTCGGGTTTTAATATTTTTTTTTTTTTAAGTATTTTATTCCTTCCCATAATTATTATCTTCCCATTTCTTTTATTTTTATGTTTATAAATGGCAAGTGGTTTGTGGCTAAGTAATAACAGCCGCACGGGTCGATCGATCAGGTTAAGCAACGCTTGCCGCGGTCGGTCGTGGATGGGTGACCATCTTTATACCTATATCAAGACTCCTCCGTGCCTCGGAAGGCACGTTAAGCAAGGTCCCGGCTGTCAATGCTGTCATTCGTGGATCTTTGGCAATCGTTACGGGTCGTCAGAAGCCCGACAGTGTGCCAACCCAGTCTTACTAAGGAGCATATTACCCAGTTACTTAGTTTTGGAGGTCAGATAGGCAGGCAGCTGCATTCAGTAAGACTGGAAGCCGATCCCAACATAATTGGGAAAAGGCTGAACAGATGATGAAATGGCAATAAAATAACGCAAGTAACGTACATAACACTATTATGTACTGCCATATTTAAAAAAAACTTTCACAGAAGTCATATTTAAATGATAAACTACTTACATGTCCATATCATTAAAATTAAAAATAACTGTCATAATATTATACATATATCTGCATATACCTACAGTCAACAACAGAGATAAGTATGCAGGATCGTCGGTTGTGGTTGAAGTTAGGTAAGAAACCGATAGTTGTACTCGAATGAAATTTAATTTTAATAGAAAACAAACAGCTCATTTATCAAACTAAATTTCAGTCGACAACATCCATCGGTTTCTTACTAAACTTCAACTATATCCGAGGATCCTGCATGCTTATCTCTTTTGTTGACTGTACCTAATTCCACTACTTATCATAAATCGATAAATGCCTTGAAATAATTTGGCACACAAATAAACAAAAGCCTATCTGACATTAATCAATGAAATAATTAATAAATCTAGGTTAAGAACAACCAAAACGCATCCAAAAATGTACCTAACGAACGGTTGCTTACCCAACTGTCATTAAACTATTTTAAAAAATTCGACCTGCGATACCCATTAAAACGCGCGCCATTATTATCATACATAATTAGCGAAGTTAATTCCTTATGTATTAGAAAGTTTACATTTTTATGTAAATTCAATATTATTATTTACATATAAAATCTTATAAGTAGGTACCTATACTATATGGATAATAAAATCAATGGAAGTTGTGTTCCTTCGTATAATGAAACAAAGGAAAGGTTCACAATGATTCGATCGATACTATTAGGCATCGATAAATTTTATGACTTTATTCGATCATAAAAGTATCGATTTTGGGTTATAAATAGCTTTTAAAGTGTTATGTTAGTATTGGTTACACAACACTTAGACATACTTACCTGCCAGGGCCAGAAAAATCTATAGTATTATAGACAGATGTAAAGGTACACGTCGTAAAACCAACATGTATTTTCGCAGATTTGAAAAATAAAATGTTGAAGGCCGTATATATAAAATAAGTAGTTCTATAACAATAGCGAAACAATTGACAATACCACAGATAGAAATCAATACGAAAGATCATAATCTGTTAGTATTGTCAACGATTACTAAGCAAACCTATTCTGTGCCATGAAAACGACATTATCTATTTGTTCGTCAAAATCGACAGGATTTAAAATATATGAGGGTATACGGTACTAATTCGCTCTACAGAAAATCTAGAAATATTTTTATGGAGTTCAGATAGGCAGCCGCTCCATCTAAAATACTGGTGTTCAGCTGCATCCGGTTAGACTGAAAGCCGACCCCAAGATAGTTGGGAAAAGGCTAGGCTTGCTAGATGCTTTTTAAAGCCAGTCTTGTCGTACACTGTTAGTAAA
This sequence comes from Mesoligia furuncula, assembly GCA_916614155.1. Lineage (NCBI taxonomy): Eukaryota > Metazoa > Arthropoda > Insecta > Lepidoptera > Noctuidae > Mesoligia > Mesoligia furuncula. The sequence continues at coordinate 28,263,962 of OU744803.1, forward strand.
TGTCCCTTTAAAAGATTTGATGTAGGTGCCGTCTCTCTATGTAAAAGTCCCTCAAAATGACAATTTGTTTTAAACTAAATGGCAGAGTTTTATGAAATTGGGTCTTAGTATTGCTAACGTTGTACTATTGTAACTAACTTACTCCTTGTTTTGGTTTCCATCATCTAATAATAAAGCTGAAGAGTTTCTTTGTTTGTTTGTTTGCACGCTCTTATCTGTAGAAGTACCAGATTTGATTTTGTTTTTCGCATTCGTTAGCCCAATTTTTGAGGAAGGCTATTATAGGCTATTTAACATCTCGCTAAGACCCCAAGGGCGCATTCCACCAAACTGTTATACATAGAGTAAGTCTTAAACTGAGACAAAATTTTGATTTTTTGACAGTTTTTCCATACTAGAACTGTCAGAAGTAAATTTTATTCCAAGGATAAAATAAATCTGACTTTGGTAAAATCAGCCTTAAGAAGCCTAAGCTAAAAACTAACTAATGGCACGGGCAGGTGATGCGATAGACGATACGGGTTGGGAGAACAAGAAATTTCACGCGGAGGAAGTCGCGGGAAGAAGCTAGTAGATAAAAAAAATGTATTAAATCAGTGCAGTTTTAACTTTCACCCCACAGAAGTGACTTTAACTTTAGTGACTTTACCTACATAACTCATAAACGGTCGTTAAAAATAAAGGAAAAGTAGATAAAAAATTGAAAAATAAACGTCAAATCAATTAAAGCAATAAAAAGAAAAGTATGGGAAAAGCATGTGTTACAGTGAAGGCTACTCAGCACGTTACATTGTTGCTACTTGTACGAGTTGTAGACACTTGTGAGTGCGCGGGGCCTGGAGGTCGCGCTAGTCAAGTACGGTTAGCAAATAACGGAGGATTTTGTCCATTGATTTTTTTTTTCTGCTTTTGCTACAGAGTCCACACCTTAATGCTTAATATTGCTGGCTAGGGGTCCTCCTCGGTAAGGATGGTTTCTTAGTAAAAGTTGTAGTTATTCACATTTTAAGGTGACAAGAATTTTAGTATAGGTACAGATAACACTAAATTTTGTGTTTCATTCTTAATAATTAGAGAACTACGTGTCATTTGGTTAAAAAAAAACGGCTTTGTTTTTACAGTCCTTTCAAAACCTACTAAAGATATTTACATACTACTCCTACAAGAAACGGAAAATCTCAGACAGATACAAATTAAGAAAAAAAAAACGGCTCAAGGTATTCCTAGAAAACTACAGAACATTACAGTATCTTCAAGCACAAAGAGCTTCAAAAAGCTTCAAGTTAAGCTCGTAACAATGCACCGCAATCTTATCCCATACTACTTCAAAAACACGAATAAGTTACTCGAATAGCACTTAACAGATTTTCAGTGCAGATAAACACGGCAATCCGCACTCGTATTGCTAACGTTACGTTTGATCCAATTGAGCAGGCGAGCGGCCTCTCTAACGTCCACTATGCATGCTGCAGCGCGGGGGCGTGGCCACGATGCGTTTTGACCAATGATTTCGCTCCGTTCAAGCAAAACTAATTATACTGATTTATGCTCCCATTGTTCATTGTTTTATGTCTTTCTCTTAGTGTACACTTACAAACCCATATTCGTATGTAGATAAGTGAGTAACTTGATATATCGCGTTTTGTTGCCTTTTTATGTTTTCGTGACTCGCCCGGTTGTGAGTTACGGTTGTAATTAGCCGTTTATTTTCATGGATACTGAGACCTTCGGCAGAGGCCACTGAGTTGAACTGAAGGCAAGAGGGAATCAGCTTAGCTTGCATTTAGCGTTTATTAAGTAGGATATTAGCTTGATAGCAATGATAAGATAATTGAGCAGATTAATGAATATTATGAGCACTTTAAGATTGTACTCAGTAAAGTAAACCAACATGGTGATAGCGCGACCTGGCTGCCCTCACGCATTACATCGAAAGCTCAACATTATAAAATCGCCATCTTCCAGACGTTACCTTTCACTCGTTTGACGTAAAAATCCAATCGCTATTTAAAAGAGCATTTCAAAAATTCCAGCATAGTTAATGTTAAGAGTGAACATAAAAAGAGACAAGCGGACGAACAGGTACAATGAGGTCGGAGATGTAACAGAAATCGCGCGCGGTGTCACCACCCATTGTATATCAATATTTTATTAAGCATATTCTGAAGAAAAACAGAGCAGCAAATCGTAGCGTCCGGCGCGGCAGCTGCGCCCGCGTCGCATTCACCTGTCGCTCGCAGCGCGCGCGCACGTGGGCGGGGCTAAGGAATGCAACGTTTTTCGCGCTTTTTTCCATTTGCCCCGTCAGTCGCCACCGGAATTCGGGTGCGATATTTTCTTTGGTTGGAATCCAAAGGCTTTACCGGGACTTGAGATATTTATTCCCCTTTAGTCCGATGTCTTTTAGATTTATGAACGCTGATCTTTTTATGCGATTTATTGGAGTTTTAATTCAGGTAACGAAACGAAGGTTTAGAGTTATGATTTTTAGAACTCGACCCGACCGTTTGAGCCTTTTTTACAAAAGATAATAAAGTAGAAGAGGCAGTATGTTTCTTGCAAATTAAATGTTAAGTGATGCGTTTAAAGGCCATCTCGCAGAGAATAAGGGTTCAGATAATAAATATGTTTTGCAAGTCAAAGGCGCACTTAAGAGATTATTGTGGCATTTCTTGCGCGTGAGAAATTTCTATGCATCGTAATAGAAATTTTACTTAAACAGTTTATTCTTATAATAGGGCTTTAATAGGTTTTATTGATTTTTAATAGTTGGATGCTTTTAGCTCGCATTATAAAAATGCAATATAGATTTCCTATTTCTAAAAAAGATTTATTCCAAGTATTTTTTTTTTTTCGTGAATTTTGCTTGCAACCTTGTTGCTTTACGAAAGCAAAGCGTATTTCCGTCCAAAAACATTTAACCAGTAAAGCAACCCTCAACAAATCATGAACCACCAAAATTCGTCATTTTCACTAAACAATTCGTGTGTATTTAACATTTATCGTAACCACCTAATCGCGTGTGGTTATACCGATAAAGCAAGTGGGTCAGGTAGTGGGCTATCAGTCAAAAAATAAACAACAATAATACACAGAAATCTATGGGGAACAGGGCGAGGTTGAGTGGCTTCCGTCGACGTAAGATTGATCGAGCTATCGCAATTATGAAAAATGATTTCGTGATAGCGGTAGCGAAGTGACCGACGCGTGCGCGGGGAGAGGGTTAGCCGGCTTTAGTACTGTCATTGTCACTTCTGTGGCGATTTGGCGATCGAATTCTATCGTATAAGGCTGGGGCGCCCACGTCAGACTTCTTGTAGCACCGATAATCGGGCCCATTTTGTGAACGACTCAACGTACACGTCGACACTTTGTCTTCAACACAACGTCCTTCGCTAGCAAGTGCATGCGGCCGACTGTCGGTGAGTAGTGTGCGTTAACGCATACATTTGCGAACGTTCCATTTTTCACCGATAAATAATCGGATCGGTCGGGATGCACCGACTTTTTGTAGGACGTGTGCGTTGCACTATTGCCACCAGTACGTTCTATTTTTCTCATACAAAAATCGGTCACCGATTTTATCGAACGTGGGGCGGGCAGCCGAAGTAGAGTAGTGGTGGCCAAGTGGTAACGGCCGCGACTGACTCTTGTCGACTGAGTTTTGTCGTAGGTTCGAACCCAGACAGGCGCTTTGCTTTGAGTAAATTGTTTCATTACCTCTGTTCTAACAACGGTGAACTAAAACATCGTGAGGAAACCGGCATGTCGTAGAACCAAAAATTCGGAGACATGTGACATCTACCAACCCGCACTGGGCCCGCTTGGTGGATTACAGCCCACTCCCTCTCACCGAGAGGAGGCCTGTGTCCCAGCAGTGGGAATGTTATGGGCTGAGAATGTGTGTTATGTATCTCGCAGTATCCAAATCCGCTGGATATGAGAATCACAGAACCGGTCGAAGTGGCGATGCTTAGGGAGGCCTATGTAAGTACAGACGTCAGCACATCAAGCTACCCGAAACTGTCAAATTTTCCCAATCAACTTTTAACCTTATTCTTTAGCGATAAAGTTGAAAATCTCTTAAATAAATTTGACAGCTTTGAGTAGCTTGATGTGCTGGCGTCTGTACAGCAGTGGACTTCTTTCTTCAGTGAAAATGATGAGGATGATGAGGATGGTAAGCTCAAAGTATAAGAAATAACCTCCATATTGGCCAGACAACAAGCTGGTTTATAGCGTGGTTATCTGCAAGGTCTGGTTGGACTTATAACAAACTAGCTGCGCCCCGCGGTTTCACCCGCATAAGTTTCGATCCCGTGGGAATATCGGGATAAAGTAGCCTATATGTTAATCCAGGGTGTCAGCTACCTCCATGCAAAATTTTATCAAAATTGGTCCAGCCGTTTGAGCGTGAAGAAGTAACAAACATATAAACACACACACACACACACACACTCACAAACTTTCGCCTTTATGATATTAGTGTGATTCACTAACGCCACTCAAGGAGGTGACATTTTGTGCAAGTGCTTAAGTAATAGGTAATTGCTTCACTTATTGTAGGAACCCAATAAAGATAACATGAGCATGACTCTGAGCACTAATATCGAAACTGTTTAAAAGAAAACCTTTTTATGTTTCGATTTTTTTAAGCATACCTGCAGTCATATTAATAATATGAAAATTTGTATTTTTTAAGAGGGAAAGCGCCAGTGTAGCCCGCGAAATTCAAATTACCTTACGTTTTTTGCAATTTGCAGGTCAGTGTCATGTTGTATGCTGAACAAAATATCGCCTCTGCTTCAAGAACGTGATAAGTCTGACAATTTCAATTTTCAAGATAACACATTATTGAAGCAAAGGCTTCAACTACCTAAGTCCGACAATTTTAATTTTTAAGATATCACATCATTGAAGCAAAGAGGCGATATGACTCGTGACCGTAACAAGTATGTATTTATACATTAAAATCATTTAAATAATCAATACAACACTCTAAGTTTTTAGAACCCTATTGAATGGAAATAGCCAGGGTTGATAAAGATTAATCGGGGAATAACAATACTTACATGATAAGGTACTTTTTAACTTGATCGTTTCAATCAAAGAGGGCAAACCGCAACGATTCTAATGATGTAAATACAAATCGCAGGCTGTTTTTTATTATATCTTTATATTCTAAATAATGTAAAAAATAGCTTTGTTTTTGTAAACATTTCACTGAATAACAATATATTGAAAAAATCGATATTAATTTAACAAATCGCTTCAAACTCATAACTTGCGTCTACTGTCCCTGGATTTACACCGGATTGTCGATTAAACTCTTCATAGAACCTATTTGTAAACGTGTAAAATAGTAAGGGCTGATTTTTCCAACGTCAGATAATTTAATCCGAGGGATAATTTTGATTTTTTGACAGTTCTCCTATACAAAATCTGTCAGGCGTCAATTATATACCTTGAATAAAAATTATATATCGATTGACAAATCAGCCTTAAATTGTAAACAGTGTCTATGGTAAACCGACTTCAAAAAAACCGATTGTAAAACTGGGGTTTTGTTTGTTATTTGTTTTCCAACTTCATCATCAGTCTAGCCTTTCCCAACTTTGTTGGGATCGCCTTCCAGTCTAGCCGGATGCAGCTGACTACCAGTATTTTACATGGAGCGACTGCCTATCTGACCTCTACAACCCAGTTACTGGCTAATACTAGCCAGTGACCACCCAGTTGCTGGTAAGACTGGTTGTTAGAGTTTCGTGCTTCTGACGACTGTCAAAGATCCACGACAGACAGAAATGTTACGGACTTCTGAAACGGAATCTTTTTAAGTACTCGTCGCTTTTTGCTATCATACCGCTTTTATTATGAAGTCGGTTATAAATACCGGATGTCAGATGGGTATTTTCAATTAGTATTGCAGTTCTTATCACCCATTGGTGATTCAATAAATGAGAATTTACTTTTATACATCGAAAAACTGACATCAATCATGGAATGATACGAATCATTATTACGCTGCTAAAATTACAATTAATTAATAAAAATGCGACAGTAATAAAGATACTTGAAACACAAATTCAGTATCTATATTGTATGGCCAAATTATCTAATATCACCTGATTTTAATAATCTTTTAAGTATCATACTACTAAATCATATAACTTTATTGATATCTTTTACAGATAATATTATATGGGTGGAAATATTGTAAAGATGAACTTTTATTAGATTAATTACGAAACACCATTGCTTGCTGTTAATTTATTAAGACATGTAGTTAGATATAGTCTATTTGACAGTCGTTATGGGTCCTCCGAAACCCGAAAGACTTACAACCAGTCTTACCAAGGAGTTTCGTATTACCTACCCAGTAACTGGGTTGTGGAGGTCAGATAGGCAGTCGCCATGTAAAATACTGGTATTCAGCTGCAATCGGTGAGACCAGCATAGTTGGGAAAACGCTAGGCAGATGATGACGAGTTAGGTATAGTCAGCAAACAAAAAAAAAATTGAATCCACAAAAAAATATACCTAAAACAAAATTAAATGAACGATGAAAAAAAAAAACAAATTAATCAATCCTATTCTATTGTAATACCAACAGGTTCAGCTCACATACGCAGCAAGATTAATTTATTGTGGTAAAGCGTCTTACTAAAAACATTTATTTACTTAAAAATCCCTCAGAAACCACTTCAGTCCAGACTTATTAGAATAGTCTTGCATCTCGAGACACTCGGCTAAAATATGCCTGTATATAAATTATGGCGGTATATATAAATCCAAGTGTGTGAAATCCTTCTGCGGTCAGGGCGTCCAATTTCGGATTCGATCACATTACCATAAGGCGAGTGCGCGACTGTGCGATGCACTGCCCAGTGCGGACCATACAGACGCGAAGGACGGATAGCAAAATTTTGTGGCAGTATTGATATTTTTTTATGTTGGTAATTTAGAAGACCATGGGAAATGGAATGAGGAAAATGTTGTGAGGAAAGTTTTGTATATGAATGTCCAAGGGGGAGCCCAAAGAAACGATGGATAGACTGTGTGAATGACGATAATGTTTAGAAAGGTGTTGACTACCGAGATGACGACTAATAGTGAAGTATGGAAGAAAAATACATTACGCGAAAATTACTCAAAAAAACCGGCCAAGTGCGTGTCGGGCCACGCACAGTGTAGGGTTCCGTAGTAGCCCGTTATCACAATGTAGTACGATTTTGTTATTCTTTATTCAGAATATATATTTAAAAAAAACATTTTTTTTTTCAATGCAAATCTTTACCCGTTATAAACAAGCAACTACTTCATCTTAGTCACTTTAAAGGATTAATGCTAAGGATTTTGTATTTGGTACAAAATTATCCAACACCCAAGTTCAACGACTATTACTGCTAAACTAATGAAGTTATCTTAATCGCTATACTTTTCCTTAAAAGTTCATGAAATGCACTATCATCGTGATTTATTCCAGATTTTTCAATTCAGTAGTTTAGCTTTTAGAGGGGGGGGGGGGGGGGGGGACGCCCTACTGGAACAAAAATTTGCATTTTAAAGTTTAATATTTCGTAAATGGAGCATTAAATCGAAAAATAATTTTAGCAACCCCTAGTCATTTTAGAAGACCTATTCAACGATACCCCACACGATGGAGTAGACGACGAAAAAAATATTCATCTCCACTTCACAAGTAGGGGAGCTGAACCATAAAAAAAAAATATTTTCCAAAATTTTATTTTACCACTTTGTCGACGTAATCGATATACACACTCCTACAAAATTACAGCTTTCTAGTGCTAACGGTCTCTTAGCAAAACCTCGGACAGACAGACAGACGGACATGACGAAACTATAAGGGTTCCTTAGGAACTACGGAACCCTAAAAATTGGGTTAAAGGCAGGAGAATGATGATTTAGAAGACCAAAGACTACCGTTAGAAAAAAGATAGAGATAGGTATTATACTATTTCAGAAACTAAAGTTATCGTACTAATAAGCATTATAAATGTGAAAGTTTGTGAAGATGATTGGATGTTTGTTACTCAACTACGCGTAAACCGTTGAACAGATTTGGATGAAAATTGGCACATAGATAGACCATTTCCTGAATTAACACATAGGCTACTTTTTATCCCGATATTCCCACGGGATCGAAATTTACGCGGGTGAAACCGCGGAGCGCTGCTAGTAATATCATAAAATAAAAGCTTCAGATTTATTTCTATTAATAGTGCCCCTGAAAACAACTATCTTATGATATGACACATGGCCCCAGTATGGTGCCAGTGCGAGTAGTACATTTGACATCTTAATCCTTCAGTAATCTTAGATAATACCTAAAATACAGAGGCGTGGTTCTAGGTATTGTAAATCTCAATCTGGCGTATGAAAGTAAAATAAGAGAAAAATATAATAGCCTTTTTAACGACGATGACAGAACACCACAAAACAAAAGTACACGTCAATTTCATTAGACGGCCAAAAAGTCTTTTACATACTATAAAAAAAGTCTTAATCTAAAGTTCTGCGGCAGTTGCGTCGCTTACAGAGAAAGTTACTGATTGTCATAAATTTCACAACCGTGATTACTTTTAGATTCAGGAGGATTCAGCACAATAACTAATGAATAAAAATAAAAAAAATATTTTATTTCACATAAACTTTAATGGGCACTTATGAAACGTCAGAAGCTAAGTGCACATTCTTAAATGAGAGCATTTTTTAATATAAAGTAGGAAAGTCAACATTAAACTACAAACAAACATCTACAAGCTGCCAGTATAAAGAGGCCGAACTACCCCACAACAAAAAAAAAAAAGAAAAGAAAGAAAATACATTAATCAAAACACTTTCCCTATGCACCCAACCTATCGCTCGCCTTATTCCCCGCCCGTATGCCCCACACAGCCTCGCCGACTATTTTATATAGTATTTAGATGCACATTAAGAGTCATCTTTAACTGGAGAATGTTCCGATCGGGTATCATTACCATATTGCTGGTCGGGAACCCTTGACTACAGACGTAGTGTATGATATTCAGACTAGATTATGCTGGAATAGATAGGGACTCATTACTTGGGCGCTGACTAAGATTTTGCGGATCTTTTTTGAGTGGACTGCAGTTTAGGGTTGAGATGGAAGGGGGTTTTCCAAGAGGTGATTGTTGAGCTGGAAACCATGGAAGACGTTGAGGGTTCGGTTGCCAAAACTTTTCTAGTTCAAAGTTTGCATAGATAAATAAATAGTAACTATCTCGTTGACAATGGTTATGACTCCTTCAGAGAACTGAATCATTGAAAGACTCAGACCTGAGACTTGAGATCATTGAAAGAGAAGAGAGTTCTCTTTGAGTTCTTTTTAAAAATGAAAGCCCCGAGCAATAAAAAATGATTTAAAGCCAGGGTGAATACGAAAGCAGCACCAATTCCCAATCAATTAAAGCAAACCGAAGCAAAGGAACAAAACCAACATTAACCAGTCCATTAACCCTAAAGCCAGTAATTATAAAGGTGGCGAACGCGAAAACAAAAGCCAAGTCCTCCACGAGGCTAACGTGTAAAGAATGCACCGATTCCGAGAGACGACGCCTCTCGACCGCATTTTATCACCGACTAATGATCTCGGGCGTCTACGCCGCGTAATGAGAGCGCCAACCGCCCCGGCTCACAACCAATAAAATATTTATGAAACCATCCCCCGCCCTAATGGAACGCGTCAACTCCCCACTTAGAAAACTCCACTCGCATTAACCTCCGCAAAATTATCATTACCGCTCCACAAATGGACAATAGCCGATCGCATGTCCTATACGCAGAATGCGACTCGTTAAGTCGCCGAGGACGCGAATTTAAGAGACAGCTTCTAAATATCCAGTGGCAGCGTGCACATGCGTCCCGAGATCTGTATCGCGCACAATACCGAGGCCGGCCGTCACGACGGTAGCAGAAATATGGACGCGAGCCCGCCGCATGCCCGCTTGTTTTATGTTAATGTGAGGCATAAACGGCTAGGCTGCGGGGAAAAATAACGCGCCGACGTCCACCGTGATGAAATACCAGATACCCGCCGCTGATCGTTAGCCGGCCCGCGCCACAACACGAGATCCACACCTAACGCCATTGTCTCAGACGCACGAGGAAGTCGAATAATTAAAGCGAACGCGTCGTCAGTCCAGCGTGCATTCCCACAGACGCTATCGCTCCTGTCGATCTCGCGAGCGAAATACCGAAACCTAATAAGTCCGAGCCGAGTCTCATTTGTGTAAGGAGTCGTTTAAAAAAACGAACAATACGGAGGCGCCCGATAAAGGAGACGGGCCAATAATTTAGGGTCATTGTTTCGCCTCTTAATTTATGGAGTGCGGGCGTACGATTGATTTGTAGGTTTAGGAGGGAGATTCCTCGACCCGAGAGTGTTGGGGGATAAGCGATTTTAAATCCGCGGCGGATTATCGCGAGGCGACGTCGCGGCTGTGACGCGCGTCAAGAACTCAATTTATTCGCGGGCCCACTCGATATACATACAATGCGCGGCGGCATTTAAAATGCGCGATAGGATTGGCCGGTTGGGCCTGGGCGGGGTGCGCGGACCATATACGCGTTCTTCGTGATGCACATATTAAGTTAGAAGGCTCTGTACATGGGATGCGGTGGAATTACGAGAGGCACCGATGATGTCTAAGATCGTGAGTGTCCCTCCGGTAGTACAATGGGCGAACTCGGAGAAAATTATGAATGCCCCCGGGTTGTTCGGTGTTACATTAAATTGCGGGTGGCGAGCGATGCCATTAAATTATCGGACCCGCTGATGTCCTCCTACAATGCATCGCTTGATAGTAATTCACGGCCGATGCTCTTGTGGTATAATTTCGCGGGTGCATTATGTACCTATGAGTGGAATTGGATTTGTTTGATTTAGAGAACTGAGGGTTATAGCATGCCGATGTACTATTTGTTGCATTAAGTGCTGCATCTACATTGTAATCCATGTTTATTAGGTCCATAAAATCACAACTGACCCGCAAATACTCTACAATCTTAATATCCAGACATCAAGCAATCCAAAACCTCCATAGTTTCCACGCTGACATTTAACCCTAACAAAATCACTCTACAAATAAAACAGTCCATCGTAAGTACAGCCTATCAGGCATCGAGCGTCCGCATTAATTGGAACAGCCGATCTGGACGACGCAGATTTCACTTCTATAAATGGCTCGAAACTTTATGGTATCGCGGTGCGTTGTTACCGTCAACTTGCGCCTGCACACACTTGTAATTGGTCGACCGCCGGTTGACATTTACAAGAGAACCAAGATGGCGGCCCATCGGATATGCGACGTGTAATTGACAAATAGGCTGAAGGGTTAGAATAAATTGGGCTTTGCACGCAAACGGTTGGATTTTGTTTTTCGAGATCGATGGTGCGTTTGCGCACGCGATGTCTCGACAGATTGTTGACTGTTGAGTCGAGTAAGCGAGCTTAGAATTAGATGGGTTCTTTGTAAGACAGGACCATTCTGAAGGACAATAAAATTTTATTCCTCTGTGTGAGTAGGATTGCCAGACCTGAAACTGAAAATTCTTACTTAGCCTTGTTAGCTTGGCGTTAAGGTGAACTTTTCGTTTTTTTTATTTGGCTTTGAATTTTGACAAGCCGAATAGTTGAGAACTGGGGGAGCTCCTTTGCTGGCTCGAATTCAGTATTTCAGATTTTATCCGAAGTATAGTTCTCAGGAAAGCCAGACTGACTGGTCTTATAGATTTTAATCAGACAAGAAAATGAAATGCTAATGTTGCACACTTCTAACCACCCTATGTGTGAGTAATAACAATTTGTCCTTTTATAAAAATACAAGGAAAAAAAGGTATTTTTATTCGAATACCGGTCACTTCGCTATAATTACAGGATAATTATAAGTTCTTGTATGCAAACCTTCTGTCGCTATTCACATCCGTACCTTAAGTATACGTAATGAGTACCTTTAGTATTTAACAGTCGATTGAGCGCGAAATACTTCGAACGTAAACATGGAAATATATATAAAACCGTTTAAAAAATGGGTTCATTCAAGGAATATTCTAGTGTTAAGTTTAAGTGTAATTGCTCCCATCCTTTAAGTGACAAAATATCACTGTGGCTTTACATGCATTGCAGTGCAACCGGGGTTGCCATTCGTCCAGCCCTTAAATGGACAATCCGGCTTTGTTGTAAAAGTAGAGGAATATAGTAGCTGTACCGTTTTTTTCATTTTAAACTTCAGATTTCCCTTATCAACAAGCTCAGGAAGCGTACATCTAACAAATCCATTAGGACATCACCTTAAAATTTTCAGTAGATTTAAAAGAATGTGGCAATCAATGTGCTTGACATTTAACGAGAACTACCATTGATGTACCTATTTGTTACTGAAATTCACATGGTACTCACACTCACTCAAATCACTTACCCAGAGACGGTCTATACCCTTTAGAGTAATAAGTGTTACTAGCTTTAACCAGTTTACTACCCCCAAAGGAGCCTTAAAACCATAATCCAACATTATAATCACAAGCAATTTCTAATTAACATAATCAGATTGAAGTTCAAATTAATAGTAATTTACAAACACTGCTGAGCCACCATTTTTAAACGGGGTGAAGTGTATGCAGTTATAGGCTTGGGACACACAGACTTTAAAATAGTAGTTGACTGCTAATAAGGGTAATTGAGGACGATTATCGATGAATACCGGTAAGTTGGCACTTTAGCAAACACGTTGAGTGGCTCGTGCTTGAAGGGGTGTTATTTAAGGTTTATGTTATTTAGGTATGTTCTTGTGGCTAATCACACTAATATTCATCATCATCATCATCATTTCAGCCGAAAGACGTCCACTGCTGGACAAAGGCCTCCCCCAAAAGGGGGGGGGGGGGGTTCCATAATCGCCACGCTTTGCAGGCGGGTTGGCGATCGCAGTATGGTATGATTTTGTAATGCATAGAGAACGCTGCTGCCCATTCTCCGGTACGCCCCTTAGTCGCCTTTTACGACACCCACGGGAAGTACGGGGTGGTACTATTCTTTAAATCCGGCACCACACAGAGAATAACACTAATATTATAAAGGCGAAAGCCTGTGAGGGCGTGTGTGTGTGTTTATATGTTTGTTACTTCTTCACGCTCAAACGGTTGGACCGATTTTGATAATATTTTGTATGAAGGTAGCTGACACCTTACGTTAACATTATAGGCTACTTTTTATCTCAATCTTACCACGGGATCGAAACTTATGCAGGTAAAACCGCAAGGAGCAGCTAGTTGGAAATATGTTTGAGCACCTAAGATATTTTGCGTTTCGTCGTCTTTCGCATTTCGAGGTAAATCCGCCAAGTTGGCAAAATTTGAATGATAAACTTCTTTATTGTCAAAATCCATGCCAAGTATGCTATCATTCAATATCTATAACAATTGACAGGCTGTTAAAGGCCTAGTAAACAATTTACGACTCAGTTTACACGACTGCCGTTCTCTCCCTGCAGTTGCAATGATCTGATCTGACCAATAAGGATCGTGTAAACAACTGACATTCAGAGCGAATAACCGTTTTGATTTACAACTTATTCGGTAAACTGTCACTTTCTCGTGTCGACGCGAAGTTTACGAGATTGGCTCATGTCGTGGGGTCTTAGATTAGCAAGTCAACATGGCAGTGGGGCTGACTGTCCAGTGTGGAAATGATTGACTCAAAATCACACTAATATTACAAAGGCGAAAGTTTATGAGTGTGTGTGTGTGTGTGTTTATATGTTTGTTACTTCTTCCGCTCTAACGGCTGGACCAATTTTGATAACATTTTGTATGGAGCTAGCTGATACCCTGGATTAACATATAGGCTAGTTTTTATCCCGATATTCCAACGGGATCGACATTTATGCGGGTTAAACCGCAGGGCGCAGCTAGTATAATATATTCCCCTTCACCGTATCCGGCGACAACGACCCAGACGACTTTTCTTTTCTTTCGTGAGCTCTCTGATGACTACCAAAACCAAATTTGGCCTTGAAAACCCGGTCACACCATGTACAGAAGAGTTGTTCAGCATCATTGTATGTGTAGGTATATGAAGGCTTTGGGTGACGTTTGCATTGTAGGCGCTTCTTGTCTGGGTCTTCAAGACGATTTGTTTCAAAGCATTCAGTTGACTCAAAATACAGGACAATAGGAACTGTAAATCTATACCTAAATAGTATAAAAATTAAGTCGCTTTTATGTATGTCTGTTTGTCCACTTAGTTCTTCAAAACTAAACAATAGATTTTGATCTGCATCAAAATTCGTCATCATCATTTGAAGAATTTATTCCGAAAGGCTAACTTAGATGTAGGTACCGCAGAAATATCGATGATTTCACATTTCATAGATTACACCCGTAAGAATCAAGGGCAAGACGTTAGTAAAAAATCATAATATTGGGTACTTACTCAACCATTAAATACCACACACAAACAATAATTATCAATAAAATCTTTAAACAAAAAATCTGCCCTAAGATCAAAAATGGCACCTTAAAATATATCCGTTAAAAGGGTTTTGATTGATCAAGACGTCAGACGAGGACAGTCGTCCGGCGACCGTCCGGCGACAGCCCGGCGACTGATGATTGATACGCACTGTTAGACAATCGCACGATCCATCATCACTGTCATCAGTGTGGTCCGAGCCTTATACGTGACCTATTGTATTGTGGAAAGTTTATTTTTGATTTTTGCTTTGTATTTTGGTTTTGCAATTTAGGTAAGGGCACGTAGGTTTTTAGTTTTATTTTGTTTGTATAGTTAGTTTGTGTCCTTATGGCGTGACTTTTTAAAATTAAACAATGAAGTTTGATTTTTATTCAATGCAATTTAAAAAAGAACATGAATCATGACAGGTTTTTAAACACAGATTTGGAAGCTTTCCTTGACTCCATGCAACTCTACAATAAAGAATATGATAAGTCCCGTTGACAGTAGAAATGAACAGGAAAATATTATTTCCTACATTTTGACATGTTCGTAAGCTATCGCAAAACACGACCATTTCGGAAACAAAAATATCGATTTGCCGTCATTTTTTTTATCGAGTTATCGCGTCAGTTCGGCGCCGGCGCACGCAGTGATCGATTGCACGTTTAACACCAGGTAAACACCCCGTATATGAAATGAAACTATCACTTTACTGTGACATAAAAACACCAAGATACTGTATACACTTTCCAAAAATATAAACAATCTTTAGGTCATTCAAAATAAGGTTGAATTTTGAGTGATTGTAAGTTTCAGAGCTTGCGCCAACGGGTCTGTTTGATAAATTAATTAAGCGAATGATGGATTTGTCTGCGTAGAGTAGTGATTGATGATTTGACAATAATTTTGGGGTCGGACGGCGAATGTCAACAGATAAACATACAAAATGGGTTCCGGATGCACCTGAAGATGGGAAGGTACAAAAAGTGTAAAAAAAACTTAGTTTACTTAAATCTTACTTAAGACTACATGGAAGATATGAAGGAATATCTCACGTTCATAATGTATTTGAAGGATATATCGTAATATTTATGATTATGTATGCAAGTTAAGCTTGTAATACATACAGTCCATTTATGGAAAGACTAGCATAAATTACTTTGAATTTGTCACCTAGTTTTAACCTTCGATTCTCGATCGGAAGGCAATAACCTCTACCAGGAGCTTTAAAAGCTATAATGTACAAAACTAACATCTGTATAAGATACTATAAAATATGTTGTATCCTTTACCAAAGAGCAAATCACCCAAATATTTGCATCAACAAAGTATTCGATCACAAAACAAACGAGTGACATAAATATTTTGACATAAGAACGCCGCGCTTTTAAGCTAAATTAAAACGAACTTAAAAAATAAATTAACAATCGATAAACAGACATCATAAACAAATCGAAAACTCGTTTAAAATTTAATATTATACTCATAATATTTTTTTGCAAAACGAATCACCCCATTTAGTAGGGTGTCCACAATAAACCTGTCACGCGGGACAGTCCGATACTCGACATCGCACTTATCAACGAACATAACATCCTCAACTTTACGACAATCTTGCGCTGGACGCGCGCGCATATAAATTTGAACAAACGTCAAGACAGTCCGATTTTATTTTACTGATCATGGAAATTGTATCGATATTTCAACGATAACGTTATTGTGTTGTGTCGGATAAAGATACTTTTTATGTTCGCGTTCGTTAGATTTTTATACGATCCGAGAATCGGATGAGAGTCGGAA
Organism: Mesoligia furuncula; assembly: GCA_916614155.1. Lineage (NCBI taxonomy): Eukaryota > Metazoa > Arthropoda > Insecta > Lepidoptera > Noctuidae > Mesoligia > Mesoligia furuncula. Next base: position 28,280,259 of record OU744803.1, read on the forward strand.
TCGATTATAATAAAGTTTACAACGCATGCTGTGACTAATAATAACTATCGGGAGATGCATTATCGTAAGTCAGAAGTAGAGTCAATGTATTTATCAGTGTCTAGATATCATTCACGAGTACCTAAAGGTTGAATCATTCACAACTTCAATCACCAAATACGTAGTTCTGATTCATGTACAAGTATGAAGAACCTGTTGCTTCCCAACGCGTGTACAACACTGCACAATGCAGGCGAATGGCGGCCATAAAGAACAAAACAAGACCAACCAAACAGCACGTCAAGTTAAACTTTTTCCCCACTGAAGCAACTGAAAACCTATAAACTACGCGTGAAAGCAAATAAAAAATCACAAAAAATCATTCCCGCAGCTAAAACCCACACGCCACAATCTAGATCGCAACACACGAATAGCGAAATCTAAAAACCGGTTGTTAGTTCGCTATGTAATTCTAATTAGGTAATTCGAGCAGCCGGTACTAATGGTTCGGTTCGGTGCCATAAAACAGGCGCAATCTGATCGTGTGAACATGCTGTCCGCGTGTCCCGCGCACATTGTCCGCAGACATGCGACGCTTTGTCACCCTAGCCCACGCGGCGAGATAGCGATATGAGAGCCTGTAATGATTGGCTTCAGAGCTATTCTGTAAATCCGATTTTAGTGTTAGTAGAGGGTTAATAAATTTTAATTAATAGACGAGCCCTTTTATTTTATTTTTTCTGAATAGAAAAGTTTTATCGTTTGTTTTAGTTTATGCATGGCAGTCAACCTTATAAAATTGACTGTATCACAGTAAATTTTCCACCTTCTATTACCATTTTTTCTCACGTCTTTGGATAAAAATTTGACAAAGTATTATTCTAAGCACAATAGTCACTCTCAGGTCTTTCAACTTCATTCATTCTTGAGAGCACTCTGTCACTACTTACACGCGGTGATTACTTGAACTTTAACCTCCTGGCTTCGAACAGCAGTAAACCGGTATTACAAAACAAAACAATCGATACTTTAATCGCTTAAATCGGTTGAAAAGGGGGCCTGGGCACTCAAGACCAGAAAATAATGAAACAACAGGCTCGAAACGTCAAGATTTGACTTCAAATTCCTCTCTTTTGGTATCAGTTTAGCTTGTACTATTGGAGTCTTGTGCATCGTCATTAATTTTACTCTAGTTAGACAAAAAAAGTACTAACCCAAGTTACAACAGACGAACATACCTACTTCATAAATAATAAGACAAACATAATACATAAACGAAACACATATACTCATTATACTTTACCCTCTCATTGATGGAAGCGTTTCAAACGAGACGAACACGCAATGACGTCACGACCTGGGTCTTCAAGAGTCACGCAAAACATGCATTGTCATATTTATCCAAAATTCGGTAACGGCTTTTCTGGACAGATCAATCTCAACATCTTTAATCTGATAATTTAAATTTCTAGTCGAAGAAAAATATGTCCTATGCAAAACATAGGACATGTTCTAATTGTTTCAAAATTAGGAGTTTGACTTCAAACGTTACATTTCAGACTTCGCCCATCTTTATTAAATATCAGCCTTTTTAGAAGCGTAGACAAAAAAAAGTCCTCACCCAAGTGACAGACGGACACAATAAATTAATAGACATAACGGTCGAACATGAGGACACCGATACATATTCAGCGCTCACATTGATAGAAGCGTTTCAAATGAGACTGATGCCTTCACCGCAATGACGTCATGACTTGGGTCTTCAAGAGGAACCATAAAGATATACCGCCCCTACATCCAAAATTTTTTACAGGCAATTCACGATGGATCAATCTAAACATCCTAAATCTGATAATATTTGTAATTTATTAACGTTGCAAAGACACGCTATTGAGCAAGGGTATTTCTAATAATTCCCAAATCAGGAGCTTGAATTCAGACTTCTTTCTACATTTCAAAGACTTCCCATTCACTATTGATTGTCGCCCTGGTTAGACAAAAAAAGTCCTCACCCAAGTCACAGACGGACATAATAAATAAGTGCACAACGAGTCGGGACATGAGGACACCGATACACACTCAGCGCTCACATTGATGGAAGCGTTTCAAACGCAGTTTAGATAGCGTAGTGGCGTTGACGTATTATTATTGTGGCGTTTCGATGTTCTCGTACAATTTCCGAAGTATAAGATACGAAATTTTCGTGTAGTGATGGTAATGTGGCTCTAAAGGCTAATGTTTTTGTAAATGATGGGCTTGGGAATAGCGAAAATGTTTATTTGAAGGCGATTGATTCTAATCGTATTGTTTTATTGGAGACAGGAAGGGGACTTGTTTATGTTTACAATAAAAAAATATTGTTTTACCCTTCCTTGCCATGTTTAATTAAAGATTCGTATCAATTTGTATGTTTTGGTGTCTATGCACAACTTCGAATGCCTTTATGTTAATTTAATCCAGTACATCAATTTTAAAGCCTCATGAATTTCAACTAATAATCCAAATAGCCAACTAAGTTGCAGCAAGTTCCTCAATAAACCTCTTTCTTCGCTACTATCTCACGAACTTGTTCGAACAGCTCTTATTTTGACATGTTTTATAGTTCTTCTCGCGTCAATCGCGCGTGCTGCGTCCGAAATACTTTATTTATAGCCAAAACGGTTGAGTCGTCGCGGCCGTAAAAAGTTTTAGTGTCTTCCGATTGAGGCGCCGTGTCTTTACACCCTTTTTTATCAATATTGAGCCGTTTTTGATGGCCTGTTTAGGGTTATGACGTAGTATTGTTTGTAAAGCAGCCATGGAATTGTAATGCTAGTAGACATTTTGATGTAACGTGGGCTTGTAACGCGAAGTTTTGAGTGCATCTGCGACAGGTCTTTGAACGAAATGTGTTAATAGAAATAGAGGCTAACAGGCTGTTATATGATTTTATCTTTGCTAATAAATTGTGTTGGAGTAATTTGAATTTCCTGCTTTTCATTTACACCTTTAGATAGTTCGCTCACTAGTGAATAATTTCCTGTAACATTGATAGGAATGTTCTAGTTTCTGAGTTTACACGGAGTTATTGACTTCTGATTAAATGATTCAAGAAAACATGTTGATTGCAATTTTATTGCGGGATACCAATAAGTGTGTTTAGCACCGGAGTGACTGCATTGACTGATGGGTATTGCTTTCCTACTAAATTTTAAATTGCGTTGACGTGCCTTTTACATGCACTTTTGCATGCACCTAGATCATAATCATCTCAAAAAACTTGTTAAAAATATTAAGGGACAACTCTATTATCCCTGATCATCAATAAAGAACGCACAGTTCGTTGACCCTGCGTGTTAACAATCCGGATATAATTTTTTATATCATTATGTTTAGTGGATCATTAAAACTCTGTCAAAAGAGGCATTTTTATGACTTTTTTTACGACAAGAAATCTGATAGTATGTCTTTTTAAATGTTCCCAATGATTTTTATATGAATACTTTTATTGCGTACGACGGTAGATTAATTTCATAGTTGTTAAATTACTTTTTAAGTGTTTATTTATGGGTCAGTAGGTATGTTTGATTTCTTTTTTTATGGAGATTGTGTGGTATACGGCTATCCACACATTTTCTACATATTAATAATTTGCAAAAATAATAAAAGAAAAAAATAGTTTCTAATATTACTTCAGCACATTACTGTATTTGCACAAATGCTGAAATTTAATGTAGAATGACGTAGAAATTAATGAAATTTAATGTAGAATGACGTAGAAATAGTTCAGTAAGTAGGTAAATGAATAGGTACTTCAAATTTTTCCTAAATACTTAACATGAAATAAATCCTTGTCACCCTTGTGTCAACCGAATGAACCAGTACCTAATTACTTGAAAAACAAACCTGCCACTAATTAATTATATTTCTTATGATTGCCATAAAATAAACTGGGGCACAAAACTTTTAAAAGCTTTTAAACTTTTATAGATAGACAACCGTAGGTTATTACTAACCGTTGAAATAAACATGAAATATGCAGGATTACCTCGTAAAATGATTGATTTATTGAAATTGATGGAAACATTAAAAACGAAATGTTTTAATTTAGAAACTGGTGTGAAACTATTTATTTTATAATGTATTAAAAATCTCAGTCTCACCCAGATTCAATTATGAAGATTATGTGGATCTGCATTTTATTTTGATTATATTTTGATTTATGTGACATTTCTCAGTAATTTAACTTAGCGGATCGTCGACAGTTATTTCTTTAAAAATGAGTGTAATAGACCAAATGTATTCACTACCTAATCAAAGATGTCAATGCATCCCAACTAACACCTTTAAATACAAAAATAAAATCCAATAAAATCAATCACCAACATCTAATCGTAGTCTCTACAAACCCACAAAAACTCAAAATCACCCAAAAATATATCAAGGAGTGTTAATTAAAACGGAAGCAGGACCACTCAATCACGTCACGAATCAAAGATGGCGCCCGTTTCATCTTGAAAATGATAAATTTATATAAAAAAGTTGTATGAACTAAAGGAAAGGCCGGAAGGCGACGCGTTGTATATCAATCAAGAGATGAATAAGTTACAGCCCTTATATGTCACGAGACGGACACGAGACGAGTTTGTGGTGTTGATTTAATTTGATGGATTTTATTGTGGTTTAAATTGGAAAGGAATGTTTGGAAGGCGTTAGAAAATGTAACATTTGTCTGAGATATTAATTTTTTGCTGCATTTATAAGTGAATATTTTTATGCAGTTAAGATCTTAAAACGAATAAATCACTATTGTTATCTTCTTTTACTATTTTACTAGTTATTTTCTTTTAGAACTGTTTTGTCGATCACCTAGTGGCAACAATAATTATCCTCTGATTTGATAACAAACAATAATAAAAAACCTTAAAACTTTCAAAGAATGATAGTAGTGATTTGAATATATATTATGGACAATTTAAGTTGGTAGTCAGTTTGATAAACAATTAATTTCCTTGACTGTAACAAATAATATTTTTGTTCAGTGATCGATGGAATATTTTTTTTTTTTTTTTTTTATATATTCGATAACTATCACACAACGCCGTCTAGTCCCAAGCTAAGCAGAGCTTGTGTTATGGGTACTAGACAACTGATAAACATACTTATATATTTCTAAATACATACATATTATAGATAAATTACACCCAGACACAGAACAAATGATCATGCTCATCACACAAACATTTGTCCTGGGTGGGAATCGAACCCACGACCTCCGGCATAGCAGTCAGGGCCACTAACCACTAGACCAACGGGCCAGTCAATATTTAAACTGTAAGTGAATGTGATTCCTAGACGTTACGATTTCCTTTCTATTAAACCAGCCTCTTAATATTTCCAATATCAATTTCGTCCATCACCAAGAGTAGTGGAGTTTCCTGCCCGTTCTTCTCCATAGAGATCTACGTTTTTAAATGGGCAACTAGCATCAACTTTCTGACTAACCGGCCGACTCTTCGACAATTCAAAAGTGCCTGTAAATGGTTTAATTGAAATAAATGCTTTGAATTTGAGTAGAGAGGCCATATAACACATGCAATCAAATGAACAAACTCTACAGTCTAAAGCCAGACTCTGATACATTCCAAATCGTGACTTATAAACGAGATTCCTATTCATGCATAACATTAAAATTTAAATAATCGCAACTGTGTAACTTCCATACAACATTATTGTATGTAAATGTAAATATAGTCTGATGGGTCAGTCGGCTTAAAACGACACACGGATTGAGGCGAACAGTTAAAAATATGATTAAAGTTCTAAACGCTGTGTAGGTAATCTGGGCTTACCAGCAGCTTGGTGTTCAGTATAAGGTGTAAACTGATCGCGGGTACGCACCACGACGACATTTCAAGCTATACATTTCCAGTATAAGCTGACTTCTCATTGTACGAAAAGCTTTTATAATGCGAGGTCAGCTAAAACTGATATAAAATTCGGCTAGATAATTTTCCACAATAGGTACCTTACCTAATGTCTATATTTATCTTATCCTTCTTCATCTGTGTAGTCTGCTGTCAGTCAGGGAATGTCATCGTTTTACAAATTGATACCCTCGTCGATTTGCCATGTTATAGCCATTTCATAAAACTGTCAAAGAATGATAGTAGTGATTTGAATGTATATTATGGACAATTTAAGTTGGTAGTCAGTTTGATAAACAATTAATTTCCTTGACTGTACCTACGCGAAGGCATATATAGTTCTTTAATTTGACCTAAAATCGAATATTATTAACAATCTCCTATCTAAGAAAATCTAGGATGGTTACTGTACTGCAACACCATAGGACAAAAATGATAATTATAACTACTGGTTTTGACGTCATTAAACTTGTTAATCGCTACCGCTCATGCCTTATAACATTTTTTGTATTTCAAGAGAGATTCAGTTTTACTGCTTATGCATATTTAATTAATTGCATATTGCAATCTTTATCGACATTATTTATTGTCAAAATCTACATCAAAGAGTTTTATAACCTATTTATAGCTTTAACAGATATTCTGTTAGATAAAACACAATTAGCGCGGCGCCAAAATTATCGGTAAATCTAGACGTATAATTACTGAAATAAAATAGCAATTATTGTTTTATTTTCATTACATAGTTTAACGACTTTTTGAGTGGAGCTCAGGCAGTAAAGCTGTTATCGACTAAAGCTACGTTTTTGAAAGTTCAAGCACAATACTTGTGGTTATAGAAGACTGTGGAGTAAACTTACATAAATGCATTTCCAAATCTAGCTCTGAAATCATACAAGATGGCGACAACAATCACACTAATATTATAAAGGCGAAAGTTTGTCTGTGTGTTTATATGTTTGTTACTTCTTCACGCTCAAACGGGTGAACCAATTTTGATAAAATTTGGTATGGAGGTAGCTGACACCTTGGATTAACATATAGGCTACTTTTATCCCGATATTGGGAACAGGATCGACATTTACGCGGGTGAAACCGCGGGCGGAAGCTAGTACTACAATAAATTAAACTGCGTCGTCTAATGACGTTCCCAGTCAGCATATGAAAATTCAATCAAATATATCCAATAGTTTAGTCACTACAGCTAGTCAAAGAATGGTAAAACCCATAGTCGGCCCATAACTATTAATTAGTTTGTTAGAAAAAAAAAATCATTTCGATGTTAGGATTTATTTGATAGTTCAAAAATACTCTTGTGCTAATGTATTGCCAGCGTTTTCATTAATCATTTGTCTCCACATTGTATACCAGGGTAAAAAAGGTGTTTTTTTTCTTTACGAAGCTCATTTTGATATCTTTAGTAAGCTGTGGGAAGTTAGTTAAAAATAAGTGGATAACTTTAACTTACTTTTTTCAGCTTAGTAAAAGAAAGAAAGAAAGAAAAAAGTTTATTTGGACACAGTTCCTGAAACACAAAATACAAAATTAACAAAATAAAAATAATGTTTCAACAACAATAGTGTGTGCCTCGTTTTGCGTAGATGTGACGCATGCTTTCTCCCAAATTGTTTTTATTGTTTTTTTTTTTATGCGTCCGCAAATAAACTATTTTCTTTCTTTGTAAAAACCAAGTGAATTTTTGATAATTTCTTGACTAAAGCAGAACTAAAACTCGTCTGTCCCACCAAACCAACTCTTTTAATCTGTAACCAAACCATTACAACTACTACCAAACTCCTTAAAACAGCAACACTGCTAAAAAGACCCGGAGTCCGTTGTCTAATTGATAATTAGTATTCAGGCGGGCGGTGCAGGCCTACGTGTGGCCCCCATGAGCCCCCCGGCCCCCGTGGGCCCCGGGGACGTTGGGGGGTTGGTCAACGTTGCATCAGCACGTCCAAGACGTCTGCTATTGACGTAAGACGCCAGCCGCTGGGAGCGCGACGTGATCACACGGCTCTGCGGCACTGGGAGGGTTAAGTCCGATGATTCCAGTTCATTGAATTTAATTGGTACTTTGATTTGCTGGCGGGTTTGTGTTTTTGATGGGATGATCTGAAGGCTGTCAAAGTATATAATTGTTTGGTTTAAGATAGGCGAACGCGGTGCTATGAATTTGATATCAGTTGAGTAGCACTCATCTCCCCTTGTAAAATGTTTACATCCATACTATAATATTATAAATTCGAAAGTAACTCTCTGTCTGTATGTTACGCTTGAACCGTTGAACCGATTTAGATGAAGTTTGGTATAGAGATAGTTTGAGTCCCGGGGAAGGACATAGGATAGTTTTTATCCCGATATTCCCACGCGATCGACACTTATGCGGGTGAAACCGCAGGGCGCTTCTTGTAATACAAATGATGTACTGTTTATGGTGTCGGTACATATTAAAGTGTATGTAAGTGTTCTTTCACTAAAATGCTAATAAAAATCAATCAGAAAATATTCATTCGAATCATAAAGACAATATTGCACATAAAAATTGTGACTTGAGTCGAATTGTCACTAACCATCGAAGGACAACTGCCCACATTCATATGAAAAACAGAAAACAGCCTCCGAATCAAACTACTCCACAACCAGATCGTCAATCCTACATTACCATAATTCATTATAAATTATTCATCACAATAAACTGACCTACCCCACCACGCCCTAAGGCCTGGTACCCAATCGCGTACGACTACACAGCAACTTTTTCAAGATTACCATATCTACGTTCGAGAATCGCGAGTGAAATGGACGGGCAGTACCTACAGCAAATTGGCTATCTACCTCATGCATCGCGTATGAATCGCTGCGACCGAAGAATCGGAATATTTAGGCGATCGTGCGCGTCGCCCGGTAGCCGGTCTGTGTCGGCCCTTATTTAGATACTTTGATGTTTTCAGTGTGTCTGTCTTTTTGTTTGCGTTGAATAAATTTTGGAGTGTTTTATGTTGTTTGTTTTTTAATTGTGGAAAGCGAGAGTATTGGATTCTTTATGTTCTTTGTGGTCGAGTGGAATAATTAACTGGGTTTTTGATAATCAAGACAATGTAGCTTTAGCTGTAGACACAGTCTAAACAAACTTTACCTACTGGTTGAATGAAAAACCAGTCTTAAGGGCCTTACATGAACTAAAGCGCGGTCACTGTCGGACTGCATAAAAAAGAAAGAGAAGCGCGATGACACAATGCTGGTAATTTATTGCAAAATATGAAGCAATTATTTAATTACAAAAAATCTATTGTTTGGACCAAAAAATTAAAACACTAATGTTTTAGTATGTTGCTTGTAGATTAATCTGACAAAAAATCAAAATGATTGTGTATATTAGTATGGTATTTATTGTAAAAAATAAAGTTTTTAGAGGTACTCGTATCTAAAAACTTTCTTTTTTACAATAAAAACCATACTCGGTACTCGTATCTTCATGATTATTTTCTATCGTATCAAATAAGTTGTATTATGTTTTAAACACACTATCTACCTAGCATATATCCTAAAGCATATCATATATTTTTCTGATTTTGTTTACTGTAGTCGATCATATACTTTTATTGTTTCTAAAACTTGCGTTTTTTTGCGTTTAGGTCCTGTAAGCCCCTTAACAAAAAACTGCATGTCACTGACCTGCATAACCCAACTTCTTCCTCTTTGCTAGAGGGATCAGGTAATGCAAAGCAGGAGTAGAGAGGACAGCACAAAATCTATCCAATTTTCAGAAACGTAACTGGAATTGGAACTTCCTGAATTAATCATTGGTACACCGACATGTTCTTCTAGCCCTGTAATCATCCTAGAACCACAAATCCCTCCCATCTTAATTAACAATACAGAGCCAAGAATATTCAAAACAATCGCACCTCATTACAGACCAGCGATCTCTAATCCAAGGAACACGGTACGTGCCAATTTCGAAGCTAGCAGCAGCACCCACAAGTCGGAATTTTTCAACACACTAATGAATCAGTCGGGTTAATGCAACATCGGGGAGACCGTGTACATATTTAAATCAGGTACATGGTTCTTGATTATAGCAGCCGGAGTCAACTCAGTTGGTTTTATCTGGATTGTGTAAAGTTTCCCAACGGTTATTGCTCTGAGACAATATAAAGGAAATGCTGGTGAAGTAGAGGTGGGTTCTGCTTTTTTCTATTTTGAATTTAATTGTTATTTTGTCTGGGTGAATGGGAGTTGCGTCTTTAACGGTATAAGCCACAGGTTTTGTGTTAAAGTGGTTAAGGTATCTAGACGAAAATTCTGAAGAGTTGAAAAGAAAATTGACATGTTAGTAACTCCCCATTTTGACTTAGGCTGCGCATCAGATAGAGCAAAAATCTCCCAAATCTAAAAACTGTTTTATTCATAAAAATCTTTACAAATAACAGTCTTATTATAATAAGCTTGAAATCAATAGAATCTCATCTAAAAGTCACACATCACGATCGATGCAACTCCGTACCGAATTTTCAAACTGCAGAACCAACTAGATTCTATCCCTACAGACATTTTTAATAAGTAATTACATCTCAAGTCCTCAAGAAAAACCTATCCCCGTCCCACCTGGCCACATTAGAAGTCGAGACTTCGAGAGTCCCTTCCTCCTTCAACTTCATTTGCAGTCTACTCCACGTTAAAATCAATTATGCTTGCGATTGTTTCGTTAGTGGAAGCAAATGTTTTTTGTGTCCCCTCCCCCACCACCCCCTTCCAACCCCCCCGTTGTCCCTCTTTGTATTCAGTGGACGGAATGTCTCTCCACTGTTTGGTTTTCTTTTGACGAACTTCGTTTCGAATGCATTTTCTTAATTCGTTCGTGATTTTGTGGAAAATTGAATCGTTCTGTCTGGTGCGGTACTGTGTTTTGCTTTGTTGACTGGCTTTTCGACGATGAATGAATGTGCTGTTATTTTTAGGTGAATTAAAGATGTTTTCGTAATTAAGGAAATTAAACAGTTTAGTTCAGGGATGCAATAGTATTTATGTAAAAAAATGATGACACATTTTTCTACAAAGTACTTTTTGTTGACATTAGAAGTTGCAGATTCATCTGTGCTAATCCGAAAACATAAATTAAAAATATAGGTTGGGGAGCTCTCTGTTCTCTGTATCATTAAAAAATAAAGAATACACGGGGAAAATAGTAGCAATAATGACTTTTGATTATTATTAAAAAAATCCAGAGAGTACTATTGAAGTAAGCAAATGCGACACAAACATTAAACTCAGACCAATTTATCCAGTTTCAAAATGCGAGTCAGCCTAAGTTTTTATCTGCAACATAACTTCAAATTAAGATTAAATGCAATACTCTTCATTTGATAAGCCCGCCTTGGCTGTATGTCCCTTAATTGACTAACCCTTTAAGATCTCCCGTCGAAGCATGCGCATTCGCATCTCAATATTATAAAAAAACTTTATTTATGCTAAGCAAAAGTAATGTACCCCAATACAGTAAATCACGAGCCAAAGTCGTTAGCAAGTCTGTTAAAATTCTTAAATTAAAACAAACTAAAAACCTTTAACAATTAGCATTTTATTTATTGCAATTACTGTACAAACTAATTTATACACTACACTCAGACACTTATACAGTATGAATAAAACCTATTTCGTGAACTTGGGGTGCTAAATAATTGTTTTTTTTTTTTTTGTTTTATATAAAGGCGAGGACACACTATTGTCGCTCGCCGATGTCCAATATCTACGTACATTAATTATGCAAACGATCCACTCCAGAGAGGTTAAATGGCGATTTTTTGTATCTCGTTTTAATGCGACGATGGTACGTGATGGCAGAAGATGGGTGATGTGGGATCTTGTTATTGCTTTTGTTTCGAAGTTTTTCTGTGGAGTGTTAATTGAGTGAAGCAAATTGAGGAGAGAACGAATGTAAAAAAAAGAGAATGAATTTAGAAATTGTGCTAACTATTGCATTTGTTGCGTTATTGCATATTAATTGAATACATTAAAATGTGTACAGAAGTAAAGTTACTTTGACCGAAAAGCTAGTGCAATCAAGTAAATGTTTCCTTCGATCGGCGGTATAACTATATTTTCTTAATTAAAACTTAAGCTTTTAACGGTTGCTGTTCTATATTAATAAACAACTTTGTTCATCTTAAACCTAACGCAACTATGAATATTTTGCAGTGTCGTTACAAAGACTACTAGTACACAATAAAGCGGACGGCACAGCGTCACGTACCGTATCGACGGAGCTCTCTAATTAAAAATCGTAAACATCGACGCGCCGTCGATAGCAGTAATGTGTGCGGACCCTAATTACTTGGACCGTTTGAATTAAAAACATCAATGTTTTGCTTGTTAGGAGTTTGTGTTAGTGATGTTCATTATTTTATTCAGTTTAAGTTAGCAGTAGCAATTTTTTTAAACACAATTAGTTTTTTTTCTTTTTCATTTGTATTTTTTTTCTACATATTATTGTTGTCAATCCATCAAGTTACGTTTTCAATACCACTATATTTTCTACTAAAACAATAAAAAACAAATTTATTTTTATTTGAAACCTAGTTAGTAGGCTAGATACATTCATCCCTTGTACAATTAAATATAAACTCTAAGATTTTTTTAAAGGAAAAAACATGTTCCTAATACGGCGTGCGTCACTCAATAATCAATCGTAATTAATTTTATTAATAGAAACTCCGTTTAGATAAACATGATGATTAATTAGTAATTAATCGGTTTAAATATTTATAATTATCAATGTAAGCCATAATTACTGAAGCATAATTATTTACATAACACAATATTTATTAAACAGTTTTTCCTAGAAAATTATTATGTTTTGTTATTTGTGTTTTCCGATCGTACAGAAGATGCCTAAAGTTTTCTGGACAAACTCTAATGAAAAACTCAAGAATTTGTCAGTTTTTATCCTGTTCGTGAAATATTTAAATATAAATGATAATTGCACTCCCATTCCAGTCTCATAAAATGCATCTAAAAGAGATTCGCCTCTCTTGACAAACTATCATTTAGATCCTTAGTATGTTTATTTAAAAGCTTTCCTTTACGCCAAACAGCCGTTCCCCAAAATGTCCTCATAAAATCCAGAATACACTTACTAACATTAGTAGTACTCCACCCAAAATTCGCTAACGTACCTGAAAAAAAAAAACAAAACAAATTAAATATGGCCGCCGTTAATTACACAAACAGACAGACCTCGCCAATTACGCGTACCCATAAAACGACGACATTAGATCCACTTTAGTACGCAACTGTACCAAAGGGACGTTTCCCTAATCCATTTACGATATAACAGATATAAATCAAACTTAATATTAGCTACATGTGTTGATAAAGCCCGCCACACGTGCACGCACACATACAGACGCGCACACACACATACACATAACCAAGATGGCGCTTGACTTGAGGGAGAACGTGAGATTATCTTTTTAATGTGTGGCCCGGATTAAAATGACGAATGCTTATTGTTCTATTTTTTCGTGTCCTTTTTCGCAGTGGGTTTTTTAGGGTTAAAACTTTTTTTTGTATATTTTTTGGGATTGTACCATATGGTGCACATTCCTACCGAGATGGGTGGAAAAAAGGTTTACCTAGGACTTAAAATAAAGTTCAGTAATGTTTCAGGATTGAAATTGACGATCACTACTTGGAGGCGTGTTGATTGGACTCTTGTAATCAGTGGTTATTTTATCTGCCTATATCTAGCCGTTGATCATTTTCGGAATATGATGTATTACTTACGTCAATAAATTAATGTTTTTGACACTTTTTCCAATTATTCATTTTGCGGTTGATAACAAGCTAAGTACTTAACAACAGATATTATGTAATATGATTTGATGACTTGGATTTTAATCCCGTGGGTGAGTCAAAAATTTATGAAAGCAGACTGATAGTAAGGATTACACTGTTATCCACACGTATTGGTAATTTTATAATTATTGAGGGTACACAAAGATGTGACCGAAACATATAATGATAAAGTAATTGATTGCAGTCAAACGGTTATGATGCCTACAAATATTCATGATGCAATTGCCGTACAGGTGGTTGCTTGTACCAATAATCCTACTGAAAAATTGTATTATCGGTTACATTATCATATTATTATTACACCGTAGACACATACCGAAAAATGATTAGTAGGTAATAGTGATACAACAAATTTAAATTTTTATCAAAACATTTAAAATGAAAAACCCGCATCATTATCATTGCCAAAAGCTCTTACTCAAGCGAACATAACCCTCTCGCTGCGATCACAAGACACAACATACCAACACACACACACACACACAATCTACAGATGAAGCGCAAATGTGTGCAAGGTGGCATGAAAATGGAATTAAGGGGGGAAAATGCAAAGGAATCAACCGGGCGAGAGCGCGGGGGGTGAAAATGTCCCAGACCGGACACTTTGAACGAATTATGACGGTCATTATTAGAACGTGGACAGAATTAAATTGCCTCCCCCCTACCCCCTTCTCGCCCGGTCGGCCCCTTACCTTCCGGCTAAGTATGCCCGCATAATGATACCTGTCCGATACTAGCAACACTTATCTAAGCCGGCGAGTGGATCTCTATCGTTCGGGATTCGATATTTGTTTTTTTTTTTTCTTTTTTCTAAGGGATCGTTTTGTGTGAGTGCGTCGAATGAAGTGTCAATAGAGGTAAGTGAAGTGTATTGAAGAGATTGAAAGACGGCTGCGTGTGGAATGCTAGGATTTTGGGGTCCGTGTTATTTTCTTTTAATAAAAGTGTAATTGCTGCTTTTGACTTTATTAATTCCTTATTATAAATTAAACGTCAAAGTTGCCATTTATTACTACACAACATTTTCATAGCATGGAAAATTGTAAATTCTTATACTACAGAGATTAATTAAAAGTCAGATTATTAATTCATACTACGCTTGTAGTGAATATTTATCTAGGCTTACAGTTAATCTGCTCCAAAAAATATTTGGTCCTTCAAGTCGTATGATAACTATACAAACACGCCTAACAAAAGGATTAGATAACCTTGTAACTCCCAGCTTAAAGCAATCAAATAAAAGAAATCCCATAGAGTTTACAATCAGCGGGCACATCACACGATAAGGCGTACAGGTCCGTAGAACTAAAGTAAATTTACAGAAACAAAAGCAAACATTAGGACAGATTAGTGGACGTTACGCGAACGCAACGATGCAAAGTTAATGCCTGTATCAATAGTTCTGGAGTCGCAATCAGTAGATTTGCAGTAATCTCGGCAAACGCACCGAGCGATAAAGAGTACGGGTGGGCGGTGGAGCAAGCCACGGGCGAGAGGACCAGAGGTCGTACTGAAGGACCAAGGGTCATTTGTGAGGTTAAAAAAGTAAATAAATTATTTGAACATAGGCTACACCTATCGGTAATCTATTCGTAAGATTGGTTACCGATGGGTGTAGCCAAAGGTGAATTTGATAGAATCTAGTATTTTATAGTAGCGGAAAATTTGAAGAGTGAAAATAAAGTGTGTGTGTATCCACAGCGACAACGACTAACATTACATATACGAAACCATTATAATTATGTACTGTTTGGTCTTTGAATCCAAAAAAAGGTATCCATTTTCAAGATAAGAACTTGATATTTGTTATACGGTTCCCAGCAACAATGTTTCCTACTGAAACTGAAACAAAAAACAACCGACGAAAAAATCTCCACCCCTAAAAAATGCATAAATCAATTTCCATTTTGATCTCCCAACCCAATCTTTTCCAGATCGTATCGTAAAAATAAAGTGTAACTAATCAAATGAGATTGCGAACGCCTTTCCGAATCGCGCGCGCTTGTACCTTACCAACGGCCATTATCATGCAATATTGATAGAAGCTTCGTATAAAGCAGCCGAGTTAAGACGGCGGGCACTCTCTGCGTCCCACGTGCCCACTTTATCTACAAGATATTGTAAATATTAGGTACAATTGTACCCGCAAACAAAGCCCGGATTACTTATATAGTTCGTCTGATTGTTGATATTTGCTTTTTTATTGGGTCGTTGAGACGCTATCAGTGTTTGAGGAGTGTAATCCGAGCTGTACTGATATGGTTCCCAATATGAGGCTGTGATTGGAGGGTAATAAGGTCATCTTGAGCTGACGAATTGTTTATTAGCCAATAAACGGCTTAAATTGAAGCCAACAGCCAAGGTCTCACTGGATCAAATCCAAAGGGTGCAACTAGCACAAAATTCAATAAATAAATAATATTGGTATATTTCATTGTTAAAACTTGTAACGAGCCAATATGTTAACTACTACCTAACTAAGCCAGTAAAACCCAAAAAATATTGCTCGAACACATCAAAAGTGTAATTCCCTTAAATAAAACACCAATAACAATAACAGGTCCTGAAAAACAAAACGCCGACATTTTGATAATAACGTAGAACACACACGTAATGCCTAAACACACACAAACACCCATTAACACACACTCTATTTCACACATAACATATTTAGGGATGGGAAAGTGAAATTTGCAAGAATATATCGATGGAATGTAAACAGGGGGGCGAGTATATTGACGAGGTCGCAAACACATGGAGCGGAATCAGCAAAGAAAGATTATTAAAACAATGGTTTTGAACTAAATACGGGACAGAGGGGTTATTACAATATTTGCTGGCATCTCGTTATTTTTAAGTATCAGTACGGCTCCCAAAGTTTAGGGTGGGGGACTAAAATATGGGTTGGGTAACGGAATTTATGATAAAGAGTTTTTGAATGAGGATATTTTGTTTGTAAATAGGATTGTGGATTTTTGCCTATGTTTGTGTTTGTTGTAATTTTGGCTTGAAATGGATGATGCTGAAATATTAGCTTGAGACTTTTTGCAGTTATGATTAGATAAAAAGAAACGCGAAAAGACTGATGAAAAATCTTATGGGTAAGTAACTGCAAGCTAAGATAAAACATAAATATATCACCACGACTTCCTTACTTACATAAAACACATTAGACAATATGAAAAGAACCCATAAAGACACTCTTTAACAAAATGTGACAGAAATTGACGAGACATATTTGGACAACAAACAATCACTCCAATCCATCAAATAACACAAGAAAGAATACAAAAACAAAATGTAAAAAAATCTCGCAAAACTTCACTCACATTCAAGTCAACCCTTCTCCCGCTCTCAGTAAAAACGCGTAAACTTTGAGAGCCTGCGGAACGTCATAGCCCAGCGACATAGCGTTGTAAATTATAATGTTTTATGGTTTAATACTGCAGATAAGGCGCGGGAGGGTAAGGAGCCTATTATTAACCGTGTTAACTGGGAATGGGGGTGGCCTCACCTCGGAGCCGTTTGTACGCTAAGCGACTTTCGGTGGCGACTTTTTATGTGCGAGTGTAAAGTAAAAGTGGTCGGGACTTGAAGTGTTTTATAGTTTGCGGTGTTGGGAAAATGTTATGTTCTGTGAGTTATTGTGAGAGTGGGATAAACAGTGCACTCTGCTGATGAAGTTCCTAAATGAGTGTACAGAATGAAATAAATGTTTTTTTTTTTCAGTCTTTGATTCATTATAATATGTAATTAATAATACATCCCATGCCGATTTTGGCTACGGTGACTATTTATGTTTCTGACGACGTTATAGGTCTAATTAATTTATTAATCTGTGCTTTCCAAAAATAATCTAGGAGACGAAACGAAAGATACGTGAATATCTACGCCACACCCTGGCCCGTGAGACTAGCTATCAACATTACTGACAGGAAAACCTTTTTCTATTATATCTAGGGGCCATTTTCGTACTGGCAGAAGAGAGAACCATTTTCTTAAACCCAATATAAATTATAAACAGCCAAGCCAATTCCAAAAAACGATATATTCTAAGTCTCACCACTAATGCTTTTAACACATTACAGCAAGCAGGGAGCCAGTCGCCCCGTCTGTACCCGCCCTTAGAATATGATTTTTAACGAGCCATCCCCAAGTATGTAATTGTGTCTGAATGCGTTTCGTAATGATTATTTATGTAGCGTGGAGAGGCGTCTGGATAAATTATTTTTTATTATTTCCATTGCATAGAGTGTAGTCCTACCCTTTGTGTTGGGAAATTAAAACTGCTGGATTGGGGTAATGTTTTGTCTTGTTGTGGGATGTTGATGCAAGTTCTGCACATGTTCTTATGAATATTCGAGAACATGAAAAAGCTTGCTATAATGTTTGTGTATATCTTGGTGCGTGGTGTTGGAGCCTGTTTTGTTATCATTGTAACTAGCAATAGTGCGAAAGAACCGATTGGAAGTAAAGAAAAGGAGTAAAGGCTAAAACCAAAAGAAAAAAGAAAGCTATTTGTCAAGGAAATTATTTGATTTATGTAATGATACTACGTTCACGCCTCATAACGCATGCAAATACAAGGCTTCCACACTCAAACGACACGTTGTCAAAGTAAATTGACGGCAATTAAATATTTAAAATGACAGCCACTGACAGGCGAGCGGCAGGCTAGTTTTCAAGGCCTCTTTTACTGAAAGAAGCGTTACGTCGGTAATATTTCAAATGACAAGACAAATGGTTGTAACATTTTTAATTCATAAGACCACGTCATGTGATAGCTCTAGGATTTAGCAGGTGTTTTCTGTAGTTCGATTTTTATGGTATTGGGCAAGAGACTTATACCTATAAATCTACATGATAAAGATATCATGCAGATTTATAGCTTTTAATAGTAGTTAACATTTTAAACAAAGGTCGCAAATCAGATGTTTCACATAAAAATGTCAGAATACATTTTACATAACTTTATTTAATCACTTGCACAGAGTTAAGTTGGTTAGAATGCCCGAAGCGACATCGCCAAAAGGAGACATATTTTCCAACACGCAACATCAACAATCTCCTCACCCTAGACAACTTTACCTTATTGACGACCAAATAAATCGAAGCCAAACGACGTCCGACACATATTTTCGCACAAAAATCGTGTGCATTTTAAATCAACGAGTTACCGAGTTGCCGGGGCCGGGTATAATGAAATCGTAAATCGGCTCGGTTCTCGTGGATAATAGTGAAATATAAATTGGGCGGTCGCGGTTTGGCGCCCGTCGGTCCGTTGGCCGACATTTTTGCGGGCTCGCTTCAATCACGCGTTTTATAACGTCAGTGCACGTGTGGCCGGCAACTGTTGTCACAATAAGCTTAGTCGCGGGGTGTGTGGCACTGCGTTTGGCGAGTGGCACGGTGTGGAGGAGACCTTATGTAAACTGAGAATTTGTCACCAATCAAATGCAGCAGTAAATCTGCTGTAAGTGACACTTATTAAATTCTAAGACCAACAGCGTATCTGGAGCACGTCAACTTTTAGAGCGATAGAAATGATGTTAGTACACAGAGGACTCATGCAACAATAGATTTAGCTAGATGAGATTGAGTCCGAGTAAGTCTCGTAACGTCGTCATGCAGAAGCACCTTACGCTACCTACTTGTTTCGCTATACCTCAGAGCAAATAAAAAGTCAAGATATAGTGCTGCGAACAATACAGTGAAGCATGCAAAAAAAATAATTAAAGAAAATTAAACCGACTTCAAAAAGAAATAAACTCAAAATTATGAAATAACTTTAGTTTCGGAAGTCGGTGTCTTGGGATCTGTATTTTAGTTTTAGTTTTTTGCCACCTACTTCCGAAATTAAAGTTATTTCATAGTTTTGAGTTTATTTCTTTTTGAACTCCGTTTAATTTTTAAAATTATTTTTTATTTTCTAATTTTTAGTTTTAAGCAAAAACTGGAATATTTTTTTGTTATAAGTAGGAAATAGTTTTGTTTTAAATATTGCACTAGAATTTGACCAAGGTTTTTAGATGTTTTCCCTTTGATACTACACCCGTGGCTCTTATCACACTTACACGTATTAGCCCATATCTTGAAAATTACTGAATCGATTTTGATGAAACTTGCACTGTTCCCTAAGTTGAACATACATGTATGTTCAACTTAGGGAACAGTGCAACAAATATACAACATTTTACGTATGTATGTATACATACGTAAAATTTTGTATATTTGTTTGGAAGCCCTAATAGATTGTCATATGTGAATATAATGCCATTCCAATAATATTACATACATACGTGTCGAATTGATCGATAACTTCCTTTTTTTTGAAGTCAGTAAAAACTACACCTCCGCTCTCTGCACACACGCTCACACGCACACATTTGCAACCATTTACAATCAAACTACACCTCACTATGTGCACACATGTTTACGAAACCGGCCTCACTTTACTGTTGACAGCCCTCTGTCTTAGTTTTTTATTTGGTCTGAGCGCTATACAGCAGACTTAACTCAACAGAACAGCTTAATCCACTCGAAATTTTATCCATAGCCACACGTCACACACTTTAAACCGTAAAAATTAAAACCTATAAACTTCCACGAACAACGCACTAGATTTATAAACCCTACCAACGCTAACACACTTTCACGTGTCGATGGATCCGCGTAAAAGCCTAAAAAGAGAAAAAAAAAAAGTCATTGGGTCCTACATGCATCTTTTTCGCCCGGCTGACAAATGGCTATGAAATGGCCAGGACGGCCCAGCTCGGGACACCGAACGTAAAATCATTCACAAATTGTGATGCCACGGTTAGTTCGGACGTTCGGCGGTGCAGGGTTGGCGCGAAGGGTAGTCGTGTTTTCGGTTTTAAGTGTTGTGTTTTTTTCGAGGTGGCGAGAGTGGGTTAAGATTTTTTTGGGCTTTTAGTGCGGTGTCAAATAAGGAATGACCTCACTGTGTTGTTGATATTGTAATACAGTGAGAGTCATATACCAACTGGAGTGTTGACTGTAATTTGGGCAGAGTGTCCACTGAGAAAGTGGCTTAAATTAATTATTATAAGTTCGCATCGAAACGTAGTATCACTTGCATAATCTGTAAGCTTACAGTATAGTAGCACAATGTTTGAAAAACTGTTTGCTTTAACTAGCTTCAATTGCTTACCTTTATCTGGTCTATGTTCGTTCAAAGGCTTTTAGACTGATAAAACTGTCAGTTCCACACACGATGACAGACAACAGGCTTCACACGCTTCTTTATAACCTAGTACCCAGCACGGTAACCCTATCACCGCCACTTTTTATCTGAACGCCATCAATAAAAAAGTCTGTACAAAAAAAAAACAGAAAAACAAAAGCCGTGACGTCACTAGGTAGGTTTTCGCACCGGCAAACGGCGAGCGTATAAATCAAGCGCTACGCAAGCGTGGAGTCGGCTCCGGCCGAATTGTGGCGTTTTATGGCCTTTTGATTTACACAACCACTATTCGCTACGTATTTTAATGTGCGCTCGATAGTCCGTGTTGCGAGCGACTGTACGTAAATAAAATTCAGAAATCGCTCAATAAAAATCGTCACATATCACTGTTATATTGCAAGTTTGTGGAAATATCTTCCGGGTTTTTATCGAACTTTGGCCCAACACTCGTTATGTCAGTGGTGACATTATCGGCGGGTATGACAGATTGTTGACGTAATTACGCTATATAAACCCGTTCAGATGACAGATTAACACTGCAATCGCAAAGCACACGTGATGTTCGGTAATTTTCTTTTATGATCGACATAAATTTGATAGTCGGCTGTTAATAAAATACATAAATATAACAATAACACATGAGACATATGTTCGGGCACCCGGCAGTAAATGCCACTAAAAACGCTACTAGTCAAATTTATAAGTCGCAAACGACATACATATTGCATATTTAAGTGTTATATATTTGATAATGCTCAAATATTAATTTTATTTTTGTTTTATTGTTACGACGATGTGTCCATAGTTAGGTTAGGAATATTTTGGTACAGTATTATGTGGCTCAAAATATTTTCTAGCCTGATAGTGTTCACGTGCTGTTTTCAAGAACTTTGACAATCAAACCGCAACTTAAGTAGAATTAAATTTTCAAGACATCATTTTATTTAGACAAAAGATTCTGTGTTTCCTGGAAAATGTATTAATTTAGGTGCAGTTTTGTCATCATTGCTCGAACTCTCTCCTCCCTATTTCACTCTGAATGACTTTGACGGACACGAGCGCATCATGGTTGATCAACTGGTGTCCCCGGCCCTCCACTCACTCACTCACTCATTCATTCATCCGTTCGTTCATTCACTGCGACGTCGGTTTCGAGTGATCACCGATCACCTTACGTCGGTTTTATTCGTTCGTAAGCGGAATTTAAAAAAGGAATGAACGAATTGCGGTTTGTTTTCGGCATTTTTGGTTGCAACTTGCAGTGTTGTGTTTTAAACTGTCCGTTTAAAAACTTTTGTAGCTGTTACTTTTTTAAAGTGTTTGTCACTATAAGGCTTAGGTTAGGTTAGGTTTTCAAATATATTATCGTCATCAACATAATATCGACCTTTAAAGGACATAAAAAAAAAATCAAAATCTTGAATGACTGATATATCAACGCACAGCCTAAACCGCTAGTCCTACTATAGACATGAATTTTGGAGGGTGTTCTTTGTGAAGAGTAGCTACCCATTACGAAAGGGTATTTCAAAATTCCACCCCTAAGAGAGTGAAGGGGGGAGGGTGATAGGACATGTTAGGTTTTTGTATGGAGGCTGGGCTTTTATTCGAAGCTGCTATGAACAGGGAAGAGATTATATTTTTATGAAAGTACGTAAATTAAGGAGACTGTATATTTTTTTCCTTAATTATTATATTTTTTAATAATATTATTATTTAAAAAATAAATTGCAACCTACAGTAATTATTGATTTTGGCAACACTTTTCGGTTGGATGTCATTATTGTCATTGTGAAATGTGAACGTCAATCAGGTGCTAAATTCAATTCAATTTTCAAATGATTACTGACAACTGACAAGAGTGACAACCTTACTGGCACAGGTAATGTTTTCATAGATTCCATTAGGAGGCAAAGGAATCAATGCCATACATACAAATCATGGAGATAATTCGTTGGTTTTATTTTAAGCCCTCTAATATTGTTTTAGAATATTAAAATAACTATAAGGTATATAATTTGCTTTAAAAAATGATATTTAACCATTTTTTCTTTGTTTCAATGTGTAAAAATAATATTACGACACCAAAAATGTCTGGATTTAAAATATTTATTTATTCAATAATTGTGCTTTTAATTTTTTTTTGTAAGGCCATCCTGAATAAATTTCCCTAGCAGAAAAATCACACACGACAGCTGTTCAAAAAAAAAATTTTAAGCCCATTTCATAACATGTCCTTTCACGCGGACAAAGTCGTGGGCAGAAAGAAGCTAGTCACCGATAATCCGCAATCAATAAATTAATTTATTATATGTATTACTACCAGCGCCCCGCGGTTTCACCCGCATAAGTGTCGATCCCGTAGGGATATCGGGATAAAAAGTATCCTATGTCCTTTCTCGGGTCTCAAACTATCTCTATACCAAATTTCATCTAAATCGGTTCAGCGGTTTAAACGTCAGGAGGTAACAGACAGACACACTTTCGCATTTATAATATTAAGTATGGATATTTTTAGGGTTCCGTACAAAAAGGGTAAAAACGGGACCCTATTACTAAGACTTCGCTGTCTGTCCGTCTGTCCGTCTGTCTGTCTGTCTGTCACCAGGCTGTATCTCAAGAACCGCGACAGCTAGACACTTGAAATTTTCACAAATTATGTATTTCTGTTGCCGCTATAACAACAAATACTAAAAACAAAATAAAATAAATATTTAAGGGGGGCTCCCATACAACAAACGCGATATTTTTGCCCTTTTTTGCTCGATATCCAAAATGGCAACAGGTAGGCACTTGAAATATTCACAAAATACTCAGTTGTATTTTAACTTTAATAATAAATAATAAAATTAAAATAAAATAAATATTTAAGGGGGCTCCCATACAACAAACATGTTTTTTTCGGTGTTTTTGCCTTGTGGTACGGAACCCTTCGTGTGCGAGTCCGACTCGCACTTGGCCAGTTTTTACTTAAATTTCACCAGACGAATTTCGATAATAAAGATAACGAATAAAATCATTACGGTTTTACCTATATTTATTTTGAAGGGAGTTTCCCAAAATTTTGATATAGCTAGACAGTTCGAAGTCCGCTTGATATTTTTTTAATCAGTTATAAAAACCCTGTAGGTATTAGACATCCATCAAAACATAGTTATTAGTGGGCCCGGTGACTGGTGAGTGGACGCGTTTGTCGCCGCGGTGTCGCCGTGACGCGTGACAAGCTGTCGCCGATGTGTCGACGAAAATCGCGTAAACACGTCGCGGTTATATCATCAAACTTTATGAAATTATTGTTAGGTCAAATAATTTTTTTTTTATCATTTAAAGTAAAATATTTACTATAGTTAGAGTACAAATAGGAAAAAGCCCGATTTATGCCTATTTTTTAAGAGAAATCGAAACAAAACCAGGAAAAAACCTGACAGCCGGAAAGTATCTACGTCAAATCCTAGTTATTTCCTAAATACGTGATTTTAGGAAATCATCAAAAGAAAACTTAAGAAAAAATCCTCTCTTGGGTTAAACTAAAAAGAAACCTTACTCCACAAAAACAAAAATATAAAAATAAAAAAAATACATTTCGCAAAAAAAATCTAATATTTGGTCGGACGCGTACCTACATAATTTTATTTTTATTTTATTTATTTAGGAAAATAAACAGTTACACACTACAGTAATATACAAACAATTCATACAGAGTGAGCAAGTGTATAACCCACGACATTTTCCACAGATTATAAGAAAAAGCAATTTTTAAAGTACTTACATAATGCCAACTTCGTGAAAATTTTTACGCTAACTTACCTAAGTAATACTTTGGAGTTTAAAGCCTAAACTATGTTTATTGTTAAAGTAAGCCGAGATATCCTCGGCGTTATAATAAACTTTGGAAAAACTAGTTCTGATAAAGAGGAACCTGGTTGAGTTAAAATTGTAACCATGTGTTTGTTGAGTTCATGCATATTCTTATTTTGTCCATGGAGAAAAGAGTGTTCATGAAATTTCTTGCCCGTTCTTCTCCATAGATACGTACTACGCTTTCGAATGGGCAACTAGCTTCATATTTCTGCCTTCGAAAGTGCCTGTTTATTAACCCCCGACGCAAAAACGACGGGGTGTTATAAGTTTGACGTGTCTGTGTGTGTGTGTGTGTCTGTCTGTGGCATCGTAGCTCCCAAACGGATGAACCGATTTTGATTTAGTTTTTTTTTGTTTGAAAGGTGAATTAGTCGGGAGTGTTCTTAGCTATGTTTCACAAAATGGCGGATTACATAATTATGGTTTAATTAAAATAAATGCTTTGAGTTTGAGTTTTGAGGAAGAGTAGATAGTTATAAGATTGAGTTGGGTAGTTTTCAGACTACTTAATTTCATCCTAACCTTTAAGACGTTAAGCCTGAAGCACACAATCATGCTATTAAAAAGCTTGCTTGTTTGCTAGTAAGTAGCGTCCTTTTTTTTATTTTTACTTTACTTTTACATATTTTACTTTTAAATATATTTTTTGGATATATTTTTTTTTTGTCTGTGTGGTGCCGGACTTAAAGAATAGCACCACCCCATACTTCCCGTGGGTGTCGTAAAAGGCGACTAAGGGAGACCGGAGAATGGGCAGCAGCGTTCTCTGTGCATTACACCATCATACCATACTGCGATCGCCAACCCGCCTGTCAAGCGTGGCGATTATGGCAAACCCCCACCAAAATTGGGGGAGGCCTATGTCCAGCAGTGGATGTCTTTCGGCTGAAATGATGAGGGACGATTTTACTTTTGCTACTACATATACCTACTCATAGTTTTATTATGAACCCTTAGATTAACAAAGACCAGAATCCTAACTGCGTGACATTATCAATCTAAATGTGAATAACTTTGAAGGATACCGCTTCATCAATTCAACAACGTAATTATAACGCAATGAATATTGCTGAACTGTCAATTTTGACAGTTAAAAAGTCATTGCTACGTATAGTGTGTCACCGTTGTGTTACGTTTAAGCCCCGCAGAAAAGTCATATTGTTTGAAACTGAAAGTTCTATGAGCTGCAAGCCGGAAAGGCAACAAGTCAGGATAACTTTAATAATAATAAACTGGTACGAAAAATAACCTCACGCTTTCGGATGCCATAGAAATATTTCAGCTACCCATTCACCATTCGCACCCATAACACACACCCAATACAAACACGACATAAAGCATCGAACACATAGGCGAGATTACCGCCGCAGCGCGCCAAATAATCGCCGATCATAAAAAAAAACCGCCTTAACGGTCTGCGAACTTTCCTGTAGCATTCCAGTCACGTCGAACCGAACTGATTGACGGGAGACGTCTGCGCCTTCTAGAAACACCCCCCAACTCCCCCTGACGCCCCCACCTTAAGGGTGACCCCCCCACAACTTGACCTGTGATCGGAGCTAGAAACATGTGAAAAATGTCATTAATGCACTCCCGTGGTGCCTTATTGAGTGCTTTATGTAGTAGAGGGGTTATCGTCGTGCGTGGCGTTTCAGTGTGAGCGGTAATCGCGCGTTTGATTACAGGGTGGTTTTTATGGGTTTATTTTTAATTAATTTTTGGTGAATCTTGTAATTTGAGGACGTGTGCTACGGGGCTCGGTAAAAAGCGGGCTGAAAATATTTTCTTCTTTCGATGTGAACAATAGGTTCTTGTTTTAGAGAATTGGGAAAATACAAAATTTATAATTGATAACTTTAACACACAATAATTAAATATTAATTTAACATTAGCATACAGAAATGAAACGAAATAAAAAAGTGGCGGCCTGTATCCTGTATCCTGTATTTTATGCTGATACAGAAATGAACATGTTGAAGGAGAGGATTACCTCTCCTTCAACTATGCCATGCCATGTTCTACTATGCCATGTAGGTGTAAACATTTGAGTTTTGCTTATTTCGGAACTAATGAACTAATGACTCTGTAATAAATAAATCCATCGAACTCTAAACATAGACGAACAGAAGTGCAGGTGCAAAACCAAATGGTAACGTAAAGACTCTGGACAGGAGCGACCTCACAAACTTTATTAATTTCGAGCAGATTGTAGCACGCGTGGATGTTCACAAGTTTGGATTCGTGCACTTTACAATAAATAGCTGGAGTACAATCATTTGGTGCTCATAATTAAAAATCGATATTGGCTACGTGATGCCAGTCATAGACTCAGGACTAAGAGATAACGTCCTCGATCAAAATATTCGATGAATCTCGATTTGATAAGCGTTCGACAGGCTTCCGTATCGAAAATTCATTGTCTTGCCTTGCTGCTGACAGCAATTAGCTGTCGGATGAATAGCATTCATATATTTGATTTAAAACTGCAAAATATTCGGGTTTTGAATTTGTGAGCATAGTTTAGAGGACTCCTTCGATAACATTGATTGATATTCGATTCGGCAGGAAAGCGTATCGAATGGAATGAATAAATATGCAGAAATGCGTCGATTATCCCCTAGGCCGCTTAACACCTCGTCCAGAGTACTTTAATATCCACTTTTGGACCATTTTTTAAAGGGCCAAGCTTACGAGTACAGACGCCAGCACATCAAGCTACTACAATCTGTCAAATTTCTTTAAAAGATTTCCAACTTTATCGCTGAAGCATAAGGTTCAAAGTTGATTGGGAAAATTTGACAGTTTCGGGTAGCTTGATGTGCTGGCGTCTGTACATTTAAAAAAATTGGAAGATGCAGTTCTATAAAGTAGGAAATGGTTACTGACTGTTGTTTTAGTTTTTTTATGACTTAACATCAGTCGTTTTTAGCTTTGATTCAATATTTTTTTGTTCTTTAGTCATTTCAACGATATTTTTCTGCTAAGTTCACATTTTAAATGTCTGTAAAAAGAGTCGCATCACCTATTCAACCATCCGTGCCATAATAACCTTGGAAACAGTCCCCAGCATTGCGCATGATGTGGCCGGTATTGAGATTTACGGCCACCGATTAGTGGGGTCAAGGTCAAACGCGCGATACGTTAACTTGCTGCATTTTGCGTCAACAACCCTGATGGACGGAATAAGGGTTGAAGTTATTAGAACAGAAAAGTTTTTAGGTTTTATGACGTGATTGTGTCGTTGTGTTTTCTGAGTGAGCGAAAATATTTCGAGGTCTATACTTAGATGGTTTTTGTCAAGTTTCTGAATGGAAATGAAATACATTGTCAGCCTATACAGTTGCCTCTGCAGCCACTGCTGGTACACAGGCCTCCTCTCTGTGAAAGGGAATAAGCCGTAATCCACCACGCGGGCCCAGTGCGGGATGGTAGATGTCACATGTCTTCGAATTTCATGTATAAATATACAATGGTGAAAGATTATTTTAAGTAAAGTATAATAAATGTAGGATTCCAATAACTAATAGTGCGTATCACCGTTAATTTAAAGTTGTTTTTATATTTGGATATTGGTGTGAAAATAAAGGATCAATAATTGCAGGTGGAAATCTCTTTATATGTATGTGAAAACTGATTTCAATATTGTACGTATGTTTACCAGTGTCTAAGTTAACTTGCTTGGATATTACACTGTTTGCCTTTGCAACGCCCGGATTAAACCAGCAACACATCTAACTAAGAACATAAAAACTCCAAGACTGTACCATCAATACACACGCAATAACGCGAAACTCGCAAACAATAGACATTAATAAGACGGGCCGGGCAAACGGGTCCGGACATAACGGCCGGCCGCGTCCTGGGATGCGCTTATTAAAACATTTTCACCCGGGCAATATCTGACGATAGCGAGACGTGTACAATATGTGCCGAGCAAACTCTGGCCGCATGTGACGACCTGTGGGAATCGCTGAGAAAACTTCATTAACTCCGCCGGACGCCACCCGGTGGACCCCCTTCTCCGGGACCGGGAATCGGGAGTCCGGGACCACCCCACGGTGACGGACGCGACGAGCGGACTCCCCCGTCCGCTTATTACGTCGCGAACGTGCCGCAGAATCGAAGAAATGTGACGTAAATACGTGAAGCGTTTGAGAAAGAATCGGCCTGCTGATTGGCCGGGCTTTGTGTTCGGTTGACCGTTAATTTGATCTGTATCTGAGGGGCGCCCACTCATTT
Source organism: Mesoligia furuncula (assembly GCA_916614155.1). Taxonomy (NCBI): domain Eukaryota; kingdom Metazoa; phylum Arthropoda; class Insecta; order Lepidoptera; family Noctuidae; genus Mesoligia; species Mesoligia furuncula. Next base: position 28,309,308 of record OU744803.1, read on the forward strand.
TTTTCTTGGGATTATTATTGATGCGATCGATTCGTTTTGATGGGATGCCGATACGTCGGTTATTTTCGGGTAGAGCTTGCCCGTAATATTATTGTCGCGTCTCTTTGTAATGTCGGGGTCTGTAATCAGATGATGATCCGCACGGTTTACTTATAAACCCGATGGTGTAGACCTAGAAATGTTTTAGCAAGAAATTAAAGAAAAATGAGCCTGATTCCGCGAGCTGCCAACAACTTATCACATTTTATGCAATGTTAACACAACAGTTCAGTGCCAAGTCGTATCCACGTCTCCATTAAAACTCTCAGTACTTTACAAAAATGCACTCAGGCGCATCATCCGGACACGTTCCGTTTCTCGGAAGACCACACGCGCGCGTCCCGTTGACGTACGAACGATATAATTGCCAAGTTGCGTTTCGTTCTACGCGAAGAGTGACAAAGTGTGAGCTTTGCCGTAATTACGCAGGTTTTAAAAATGTGAGATCAGTAGAATTGTAAGTGTCAATCAGCGAAGATGACTGACGTTGAGTTGGTCAACTTTGCAGCTTCGTGTTGCTAAAAGGCACACAAGAGTCGTGTGAGTAGTTTGTTCAGAAATGTGATTCACTGAGACTGAGACACGTCATACTAATTAATCTTTGGAGGACCAAGAAGCCATTACGGATGTTTAGTAAATCGGAGTTAAATGCTACAAATCAGTAGCAAGGAGAACGTCTGGAGGATGAAAGAGTTGGGCCGAGGTTGTATTATGTTATATCAGAGTACAAGAGTCTTCGACCGAGACTGAATTTCAGAAGGCCAATTCCCGTAAAAACGTTCAAAATCGCGACAATTAATGTCAAAAATGTAAAGAAATTAGAGGCAATTTTGACACACTGAGATCAGACTGTGTTTTTAAATTACGAAAATTGACCCTCACAGCTTCATAAGCCGAATTTTATGATTGACATCCATGAACATGTTCTATGACGATGGTAAACAATTTATATAAACTCTGTTAACAGTTTCGCAAAATTACCAAGAGAAGCCTTCGCAAAAAACTAGTATCCCAAAAATTACAATTTCTCCTACAGCTGCCAAAAGAAAACATCAGAACGACGGCCGATGAGTGACGGATGGACAGATATAATTATAATATTTGATGCCAACGAAAATATATTTAGTTCGTCCTCTAATCAATCATTGATGTGTCATTTTTGATAAACGGCCTTTCAACAAGTCTTTGAGATATTTTAATTTTAGACCGAATAGAAAAATTTGGACCATAGAGGTATGAGGAACAGGGTCACGCTGAAGTTTCTATAGAGAAAAGGGAGGATCTTCAGACCAGACGGGCTTCGTGTCTAGCGCGCAACTGCCCGCTGATTCATGTCGGGCCGTTTTACGAGTACATATATGCTAGTTGCGCTGTAAACTCTGCTTGCGAGATGCAGGATTTTGCATGACGCATGTGGCGTTGTAAATACTACAAGACTACTCCTTAAGCACGTAATTCGTAGTTTCGACCGAAGTTACGGCCGATTCCTACAACCCTTGTAGGTGATACGAAACCTACGGAGATAAGATTAAGTTGGAGCTCGACCTAAGAGTGAATGACACCACGTTTTGACATTTGTCCCTACTCCCGATGTGTTTTTGTCCGTTCGAAAAGTTAACTAATCAGATGTAGGGTTCATTCCGAAGAATTGCCAAACTTAAGTGGCAGTGGGCAACGCATTGCTCTCAGAACAGATGGCCGATGGGGACGAAAGTTCCTGGGGTGGCGACCGCGTACCGGAAGACGTAGCGTTGGAAGGCCTCCCACAAGGTGGACCGACGAGCTTGTGAAGGTCGCAGGAACCCGTTGGATGAGATAAGCACAGAATCGGTCGAAATACAGGTGCTTGGGGGAGGCCTATGTCCAGCAGTGGACGTCTTTCGGCTGAAATTATGAGGGTTCATTCCAAAGTTTCGACATACTTTCGGACGGGCCCCTGTCTTTGTAGACGGTCTCGGAGAGTAAGCCCCATGATGTGAGGGCCTGGACAAATTGATATTCTATCAGCAATAACGATTAATGTAAACTCAGAAATGTATCAGACTGACATTATCAACTGAAAACCTTACGCCAATCCTGTTGAAAGTTGTTGTAATACGAAACTCTTTGAAAACGATTGTCACTTGTCTATAGGCTCTCGGTCCTTATAACTTGGTCCTTGGAATTTGAATTAGAATTTACATTTATATCATTTTTTTTTTGTACATGTGGAATAAAGAATATTCTAAATAATATTCTATTCTATCTTTAGAGTTTATCCAGGAATGTCCAGCGGTGCTATTCTGTAAAAATTTCACCGTGAAAACTTAGGTAAAGCCAGCGTGGAGTGAGCTGTCAATAGTGGCAATTCCTAGCAAAACAAACGCACTTCACCTAAGTTTTCACGGTGAGATTTTTACAGAATCGACCGGCGGTTTACTAATATTTCTGTCGCAAACTGCATACACATTCAGTCAGCATATTTTGCGGATAGCACAACAGTTATTTAAAAGTATGACAGATAATGCCGAAATTTAAACAACCCATTAATCCACAAGGAGGAAGTATTTAGGTATTCTTGAATTAGGTTAATTGATTATTATTCTTACCCAGTTAGGTAGTATAATCGTCAAGCTTAATTTTTTCAACCAGAACTTAAAAAAACTTTGATACACTTATTCTCACACCGCACAAAGTGATTTAAACAGCGGTCGTTCGGTCTCACATTTTTTGCATCATCTTTAATATGACTTTTAAAAACATAAAGCTTCTTTTATTATCTCAGAAAACATCGCTAAAAATAAAACATGGACTAAGAGCCGGGACAGATTAACCCTTCAACGTCAAATGTCTTTTTACACCGGGACAGATGGAGCCACCATCTCCCTGTCAATCACACGTCAGCGGACGGATTTTTGTCCGTCGCGCGTCGGTCCGTCAGTCCGTCGAAACGCGTAACTCGACTCTGAGAATCCGCTTAATCTTTATTGACGTTACGTCTTTCCTTTTAGCGGGCATTTACGCGAATTTCTACTCTATTTATTGAACAATAAAGGGGAGTAGAAGTGCACTGTGTTAAATTGTAAATATATTTCGAACAGTGTTCATTAGTAGCTCGTTTTGCTTTTAAGTAGACGTCTGTTATTTTTTTATTGATTGATTTTTTTACGTCTGTGTTTATGGGTTATAGAATATCTATGGTATGTTTGTGTGCACTGTCTGTTTTCTTTGTAATATGAACGAATGGGAATTAACGAAGAATATTATCATGTTGCTTGTATGGGATAAGTCCACAGGCAAAGAGAATGTTTATAATTATAGTCTTTGTGTACAGAACCTTAGAGAATTTGCAAAAAAGGTTGCTTGTTATCTTACTATTGGTGGGCGGTTGACTGTTGTGGCCTAAGATGCAATAATGACCCCTAAACACAGTTTCTTCAGGTTGGTCTCGGCACCAGCTTACTGCTGATCTTGTTACAGGTAATTTACTATCACGAGTGATGTAATAATGTAACAACACGATCCATTGTCTATTGTCAAAATCCCAATAGTCTCAGACAGAGTCATTGCGAATCTAAGTCATTGACTGTCGCTGCGTCGATTGTTATAAATGAATGCTTTAGCAGAAAATGAGCTCGCATAATAATATGCATACGTGCTCGGAGGAAGAAAGTATTCCAGTAAGGGCTGGAAAGGATCTGGACCATCTCCCGGGCTCTGGGATTGTTCTGATAGACCTGAAATACCTCTCCACTCGTCATGCTCCCCAGCACATGGTGTACCCTTGTCGCTACATCACTAAGTGCTAGCGATAGTTTCCGGGGGCCCATTATTGAGTCTGCAAGTCACCCTCTGCCATTTGGTCAGATAGGGGCCATAGTCTTCCCATAGTCCTACATAACCAGTTCACTTTAACCACCCAAATCCGTAATCCAATATTTGTTTCCCATTTTACAATAGTCCTACACCAACCGGGGGTTGTCCTTGGGTGCACTTACATAGTGCGTACAGGGATAATCGTCGGTCGGTGCCTCATTTCGTTAAAAAAAACGTCTAACGGGCCCCTACGAGTTGGTTTTGGACCCACGTCTTCCAAAGGTCCGGGACCCGAGGATCCCGAGATATGTGAAATACATTTTTTTAATAATAATATTATAACAGAAAAGTAAGGATGGTTATCACCCATTTCTCCACTAGTCCAATGCTTTCTCTAGGATGCATATCCGGTAGGCTCTTAAATCCTTACCTATCCTACGGGCATGTCTTCCCTACCATTACCGCGCCCCCCGGTCTATTCCTTGATATGCAATGGTCGCTGTAGCACCATGAACATGAGGCTACAGGAGCTAGTGCGAATCTTGGGGTTCATTCGATTAATCGAGTCTGGTTTAACCACGCTGGGATCGGTGCAATTCAGTCACCCATTCATTCAGAAAAGTAAGGATGGTTATAAAAGGAGCAACTGAAGGTTCAGAATAAACCTAAAATCAAAAATAATTCCGAAAATAATTCAACAGTTCTGTTGAAATATCCAATTATTATGTAAAAGCATTTAACAAGCTGTCAATCCAAATATTAAGCAAAGGGCCTGTCAGTCAGCTATTATGCAGAAGACTGACACTCAAAGTGCTAACAAAATGTAGGATATCATTGTAATTCTAGTCCAAACGTTTGGCTGCTTTAGACAAAGTCTAGAAATGCTATTTCAGATCTGTGAGGTTTTAGACAAGTTCTTGACCAAGATAATTGTGAAGTTTTCTTTTATTTGGACCTAAAACTGTGTCTACGCGATTACGCTTTACTTAAAGATGTCCACGTCATTGAGATTTATTTTGGTAAAGAAATTATTGACGAGGTGAAGTAGTTGACAGGCGTATCAAAATGTTTCCAAGATCGTTGACTCATAACTGGTGACTGAAGCATCTATCCTGCCGGGTAGGGCAGCATAGATATGCTGCCCTACCGGCAGGATAGATGCTTCAGTATCTACATCAAAGAGAAAAATCTATGCATACACTTCATACAGAAACTAAGACCTCGCAAGGGCAGCAGTTTTCAGCTACCTAGATTATTTTGCATTACCTGTCCTTTGCGAACAAAAAGACCAAATCTCTTAAACTATACAGCTCAAACAATGAACCACAGGCTCCATCTAAAACAACACAAACTCAACCACAACATTGACTAACCACCTTTTTCCAACAATTCGAACTATCCATTTCCAAAAACCGAAATCTCCAAACAAGCACCTGACGGCCATTTCACCAGAAAACAAACACGCAAGCAGCAAAGCAAACAGACAAACACGCGGGCACACACGCGGACACACACAGGGTCGTGCGCGCGCAGCCTTACGTTTCAACGGCTCATTGTCGAACAAACACCAGTTTTTTTTTTTCGGCTTTGGTTTACTTGATAGGTTGTTGTGGATGTGCCTTTATTATACATGTTTTTATTAATATTACTTTTGCAAAGTGCAGGGTTAAAATATAGAGTTTGCTCCCCCCTATGACATGGGACTTAAACATAACTGGTGTACTATAGATACACCTCTGCCTCACCCTTACAGGCGTGATGTCATGCTATGTTGTGTATAAACTGACTCTTCTTTAATAACACATTGTTTGCTTTCAAAAGGAGGTGTTAAAATGAAGATGTTATCTAAACATTCGGCCAATAAGACTCGAATAATAAAAAAAAAAAAAAAAAAAAAAAAAAGCATATTATAAGATTAAAGACTACGTTGAAGACAAGCTAGTCTGGCAATAATTCCTTCTGCACATGTGGCTTCCCTGGCTTCTCATTAACGGCATAACTATGTAAATGTCTATTAACTGCTCTCAAACTACGATGTTTAATTTTATTTAATTATTATTAATTTTTTTTTACATACTTTTTGACATAATTTCTTTATTATTTGACATTATATACTTTTTGACATAATTTCTTTATTAATTGACATTATATACAGACTCTTGAAATTTTTCACCTCTTTATTAGTGGTTTTAATGAGAATCATAACACTTGGTTTTAGTAGGTTTTTATTATTATTTTTCTTTTTTTATTATCTATCCTTTTGATAGATTCTTATTTTGTAAATGTGAGGACTTTGTAGGCCTTATAGACTTTAGATCTGTAGACCATTTTCTATTTTATCAAGTACTTGGTACTTGTTGACAGGCCTGCGCTGTCCTCCCATACCTACTGTAATCTGGAAACATTGTAAAAGCCAATTATTTTTAAAAAGAGTAACCATGGAGTTTCTTGCCGGTTCTTCTCCATAGGAAACGACCAATTGGAACCGTGCACCTAGCTTCTGACGTTTCATAAGTGCCCATGTAGGTTTATGTGAAATAAAACATTTTGATTTTGATTTTGATTTTGAATAAAAAGCAAAGAACTGCGGCTTTCAGTTTTGACAGTTCGACAACATCCATTGCGTTATTTACGTTGTTGAGCAGACAAAATGTTCTAACATATGAAGCAATGTATTAGCAATATCCTTTAAAATGATTCAGATTGGGATTGATAGCGTGCTACCAATTGGGGTGCTGATCGTGAATCCACTGAAGCAGTCGTAGTATAGCCCTCGCAATTCTCGAGCACGAGTCATGTGAGTTTTATGTCATTGTAAAAGGACATATCTTTACATAAGTACGATAGTAAGTAGATGTTCTATAGTTTAACGATTGACGCGCGTTTTTAGGCGTAACAACTATACTTAAGTCTAATTTCTCTTCAGATACATAATCAGCCTATAATGTTCCCACTGCTGGGATACAGGCCTTCTCTGTTCGAGAGGCAGTGGACTGTAATCCACCAGGGCCCAGTGCGGGTTAGAATTTTTGGATCTAGGACATGCCGGGTTCCTCACGACGACGTTTTCCTTCACTGTTTTTGAGAGCAGTGATACACAAAGTAAAGTGCATGTCCGGGTTCGAACTCACGAACTAAAACTCGTAAGTCGGAGGCGATACCATTGGCCCACCACTGCTCCCATTTCATAACATATTAATCCTTAAATAAACAACCATATCTTTCAAACGACACAAAAATATCAAATAATATTTCTAAAATAAACCCTGATCCACACTATTCCACCAGCGCTCCACTTTTTGCTCCTGGCCACATCAAGCGCATTGATTGATTGATGTTTATTCAACGGGCATTAGTTGCCGTACCTGCTTTATTGATATTAAGACGTATCCCGTCGCAATTATAATATTATTCATCACTACAGCACCTGTGCGGGCACTCAGTCAATCATTCCGGATTGATAATCATTGTGCTTCGTTTCGGAATTTTTTCGTAATTAATTCCGATTGATGGGCGCGTTTTAGGGTTATGGCTGTTTGATTGACGACACTTGTTAAATTGGTTCTAGTTATTTTATAGATGCCTAAAGAATACCTTGGAGTTAGATGAAGCTGAGACCACTTTAAAGATAAATGAGGAGGTTCTAAAAGCTGAGTTGTTGAGAGTGACAATAGAATTATCATGGTAACAATAGAAGCGCTTGTTGAGGATAAAACAAAGTTATTTCACAATAGAAGTTTTAAAAAATATGGCTTATTGATTTACTATCGACTAGACTGTGGCTTTGTTGCACTTAACAAATGTTTTATCATTATGTCTAATGTGTTTGTCTTCATATGCCTCATAAGGAACTCACAAAAATACAATGCACCTGGCACATCTCTCACCGCAAATCCAGACAGATCCATTCAAACGATCTCAATCTAACCTCCAATAATTCCACCTGAAGCCCGATCCTGGCGTTAACGACTAAGCCGAGATAAAGGCCAAGACACACGGCAGACATAGGTGAGCCCAAGGTGCCTCGGGAGCAATAACGATGAACCGACTCTAAAGAACTGCACTCATTTGCATATCGTGCCGGCTTTATGTTGCAGTATAAATGTTCTAAAACTACTATAAAGGGGGAAGAGTTTGGGAGAGTATGCAGTTTTTTGGAGTTGAATTTTGAGTTTGGGACTGTCTTATTGGTCTTTGAGAAGTCTTGTGGTTTTAAGCAATTACAGAACTGGGGACAGAGAGAAAGTATGTCAGTGTTCACGTTACTCAGTTTTAAGTACCTAAAAGTCCTGAATGTCAAGTTACGTTTTGTTCAAATTTAAGTATTCCTGCACGACATTGACCGACATTGGTAGAATTTAAAAGAGTCTTTAATTTGGACGTACAGACGCCTGCACATCAAGCTACTACAATCTGTCAAATTTATTTAATAGATTTTCAACTTTATCGCTAAAGCATAAGGTTCAAAGTTGATTGGGAAAATTTTACAGTTTCGGGTAGCTTGATGTTCTGGCGTCTGTACGTACTTCTATAAAGCAGGAATGTGTAAAACTGCTGTAATTGCTTTTGCCAAAGAATTGGCTGTAAGTATGTACTCCTCATTTGGGTACATTAAATATGACGGGTGTAGAAGCTAAACTGTCTGATTTGAAGTGTTTATGTAAAAGTCAGTCCGTTTTTATTGGCAACCGATGAAAAGTTATAAGATCGACTATCATAAATCCGGAAATAATGGACAGTTTTTCTTTTAACAAAAATAAAGTTAGATTTTACAGATTACTGTAAAAAATACTGTTTACTATCAAAAAATCAATTGACGACATTGCCAATATCGACACTAATCAAAACGCTGTACGTGACAAAACTGTCAAAGTTACCCAAGGACCAAAAACCCACGCACATCCCACTTTACATCAATCATACTAAAAATAATATTTAAAACAAACAATTTCAAAATACCCTCCTGGCTGGTCCTTTGTACGTTATTTGACATCCTTATCGACCGGTGGAGACGACGCAAAAAGAAGTCATTGACGGGAACGTGAATCGACGTCGACGTCTGACGAGAAGAACGGAACTTCAAGACAACGTGGAGCTGATTGGCGCGGGCGGGACACGAGTTCATGTATTGCACTGTTTTTGTTGGGGTGCCGTCTTTAATTCTGTTGTTGGTGACTTGGAAGTTGTGTGTTGTGATGTGGTGGAGACTTTTTGTGATAAATTACATTTGAAATTTAAAAAATATGAGAGAACAACATGGTTTGCGGTTCGTTTGATTTACGAAGTAGGTATGGAGAAAAGAAAAATATGTTACTTGCTTCATATTAGAAGCAAATGGTGTTAAATCTCAACATAGGTAGATTGCCACAAAAATAATTCGTTAAGTCGAAAACAAAAGACCATTGACAGTTACGATAAAATTGATATTCTTTTACGCTCTCATTCATTTTATTAAATAAAATCAACGCTTCACCACATCTTCAAACGAAAGCGTAACATTAATAATAGAAAATCTAAAAAAAAACTGTTACTATTGCAACACCGGTAATGACAAAAAAAAACCAATCAGTTGGCAACTCAAAAAATTACCAGCTTCCTGTTTTGAATTTGGAACGACAGTAATTGATTGAGTGACGCAATCAATTAAATTGCTTTATCGCTTGATTGATGCGCAGGCGACGGGTTGACTCGCTGACTGATTCTGTTTTTTATATTAAGTGCTGCAACTATGAAAAAACATTGTGTTATAATTTTATAGTGTGTAGTCCTTAGCTGCTTTGTTTAAAATAGAAACAGTATCGATTTTTATATCACCAGTCTGGTTATACTTTATTTAAAAAAACCGGTCAAGTGCGAGTCGGACTCGCGCACCGAGGGTTCCCTACTTTGTAGGTATGTAAATAGTTTATCACGGGATTTTTTTTTCAATGTACATGTACATCTACAAAACGGTATTCAGATTTTTTTCCTTTACTTGTGCTGCATGATCTTGTTTCTTGCCAAATTTCATGATTCTTTGTCAACGGGAATTACGAAAAGAAAGTTGAGTGTCGAAATAGAAATAAATATATGTTTTTTGCGGCATAAACGGCCGTATCTTTTTGTAACTTAGGTGTATGATTTTTTCACCGCTTCAAGGGACTGTAGACCTGAGTATATGGTTTTAATTTCAACTCGATATCTCTACGCGTTCCCGAGATAACGGGTCCTGACAGACAGACGGACGGACGGACAACAAAGTGATCCTATAAGGGTTCTGTTTTTCCTTTTTGAGGTACGGAACCCTAAAAATAAAATGAATGAGTGTAAAAAAATTTTTTTTGCTTTTTTCACATTTCTTTGTGTTAAAATGTTAAAAGTCTACGTTTAAGAATAGCTCCATTCTTCTATATCAGCCCTGCCATGTCTCACAAATTAAGAAGCGTGAAAATACGACAAAAATGCGCTACATAGCCGCCGCCAAACGGAATACTCTATCATTCGGCTCTCGATAAAGATCAGCTTTGTTCGTAACGTGCATTTTATAATTTGCACTGAAGCGTGTGCGCAGGTTGTGCAGGGTTGCCATTTTAATAAATTAAAGTTTAATTGTTTGCAATTATTTAAAACATTCCTATTTCTTAAGCATTAATATGGAAAATATATTGTTTAACAAATGTATTTTTATTATACAGAACTTAAAAAAAAAACAAAAAACCCGACTGCGGTAAAAAACTTAAGTTAAAAGAAACTGAAAAGCTAAAAACAAGCCCATTTTAAATTAAATAAAAGTTGGAAGCAGACGGGACCCACACCATTTTACTGTATTTTCAAATTCAAATGGGTCCCGCCTGCTTCCAACTTTTATTTAATTTAAAATGGGCTTGTTTTTAGCTTTTCAGTTTCTTTTAACTTAAGTTTTTTACCGCAGCCCGACTGCGGTAAAAAACTTAAGTTTTTTGTTTTTTTTTAAATATTTTTTTTTTATTTCCAGCTTTTTAGTTTACAAATTTGAAAGATTTCGCAGACGATTTAGTTCTTGGTAGGTGTTTTTTTGCGATTTGTCACTTCGAATTGCTTTTTGAAAGATTTCGCAGACGATTTAGTTCTTGGTAGGTGTTTTTTTTGCGATTTGTCACTTCGAATTGCTTTTAAGTATATATGTTGTATATATTTTTGTAATCACCTTTTAAAACCCTTTATTTTGATACCCCACTCGATAGGCTTTGAAAAAAAAAAAAAAAAAATAATAATAATATGGCGTCCAGTAGTCGCCATATTGAATTTTCACTAACGTCGTATCTTTAGTGACACTCGCCGGACTAAGAGGAATCGATTAACGTGTGAATCATAAAAATCGGCCCAGGCGTTTGGCCTGTATAGTGCTTCAAAGGAACATATAAACATACATACATACATAGGCTGATGAACACATTACCACTCCTTTGCGTCGCGCAGTCGGGTAAAAAAACTGTTTAGTATCAAACCAAATAAATCGATTTGGAATCATTATTTGCTATGTAACCTCTAAAGTCACACTCTACAAATTTTTAATGATAATTATTATTATTAAAAATTTGTAGTTCACAAACTACATATTTTTAATGATAATTATTATTATCAGTTAAAGTAACATAATTAGTTTAGATTATAATATCTACCAGTTTTCATTAGCACTAAGAATTTAGGTTTAATAGTTCGATGTAAAAGATGGAGTTCCTTTCTAAAAATATTAATGGAATCGAATTCGATATTTCAGACCTAAATTACCGAGACAGCTGTTTTATGCTAGCTTTAAAACCCAACCTTCGAAATATTTCTTGCTATTAGGTTGCTCGGGGGGTTTCGGAATTGGTCTTTTAAGAGGAATTATTTTTATTTACCCCTATGTGCTGATGGTGGCTGAGGGTGGTTTTAGTGAGGTAAAAATTCCACACTCCCCGACCTCCCCGAAGGTCGGGTGCCTTTTGAAAGTTTCCCATTAAAAAGTACTGGGTTGCTTTCTTCTTAAGATATTCCTCTTTTAATAACCACAATATCCAACAGACAGGACCTACGTGCTCCGAGCCCTAGCCATCCGACCGGCCATCAATCAGCTGACTGCTCGGGGCAGGATTCATTCCGAGTTGTTGCAGATCTCGGAGATAACACAGCCGTGTATGATGCGATTTAAAGCGAGATGAGATTGTACTCACACGAGGTCAAGTGACGATAGATAACAGGGGTGAAGGTTTGTGAGAATTGTTTCCTATTTAATTTCGATTTTCTATCTGTGAATGAAAAGGAAATGATAGTTTTAAAGGACCTCAACGAAGGCAGCTTGCCTCATAAATCCAATATCTAAATATCTTACGGGACGATATTGCTTTTCTACTTATCAAGTGTGAGCCACAGACCACATCTTCATAATTTCATCTTTGACAGTCGTTACGGGTAGTCAGAAGCCCGAAAGTCTGACAACCAGTCTTACCAAGGGGTATCGTATTACTCAGTAACTGGGTTGCGGAGGTCAGATAGGCAGTCGCTCCATGTAAAATACTGGTATTCAGCTGCATCCGGCTAGACTGGAAGCCGATCCCAATATAGTTGGGGAAAGGCTAGGCAGATGATGAAGGCGCGACACGCGACGCGGATCGCGAGCGGTGCCTTTGCGTCGCGTGCGATTCGCGTCGCGCGTCGCGCCTGTTTGCAGGAGCCTTTACCACTTACGAGCAGTCGACTCTACCAGCCTATCATTATTTCTTATGTGTATACTAACCAAATGGACTTTGTTCGACTTTTTTTTGTATTATTCAATCAAGCTAATATTGTAAAGGCGAAAGTTTGTGAGTGTGCGTGTATGTTTATATGTTTGTTACTTCATCACGCTCAAACGGCTGGACCAATTTTGATAATATTTTGTAAGGAGGTAGCCGACACCCTAGATTAACTTAAAGGTTACTTTTATCCCGATATTCCCACGGGATCGATACTTATGCGGGTGAAACCGCGGGGCGCAGCTAGTTGATTTATAATTCTCTACCTTCACATGACAATTTTTCCATTTGATGATGTAATTATCCTGTTTCTCTTCCAGGTTTTACTCTATTTTCAAGTGAATCTATCAACCACAACGTTAGTAACAAGACATAGCAGGTAACCATGGCAGATCGTCGGCAGGTGTTGGGCATTCGATTGACGTCTGTCTCGTCAGTGTGCCGGGCTGCCGGCTCAGAGACTGGTCCTTCGTCGATAACGTGTTGGTAACCCGACGAACCTACGTCTATGCGAGAACTGAAATCTGTTTTTGTATGTATGTGTGTATATCTGAGGAATAAATACTGCGGTTTGACAGCTTTTATATAGAAAAACTGTCAATATTCTTCAGATGAAAGTGAGGTATCTGACTATTAGAAAATCAGCTCTTAGTCAATGAATTTGTTGAAGTTCAAAATTACTTACGGTTTGAGTCGGTGTCTTATTCGACGTATGTTAGTTTGTACTGTTCAAGGAAGCTTACCTGAAACAAAGAAATAAATAATTAGGATGTATTGTATTTTGTGACTACCCCTACTTATGTAAGGAACGTCGTATCCATATCCTCGCCGCCTCTACCAGTAGATACAATAATAACCACGCAAAGTATCTGGATTACAAAAGTATTAATTTGTATACTCGCATAATCGTTTTTTTTTCTTTGGTTAATGTGCGCTCTTTTGTTCGATTTCATGTAGTTTTCCTCGACAAATAAATCTACCAGATACTAGAATATCTATTCCTAAAACAACGGCTACAAATATAGCATAAACACAAAACTGCAATAATAATTGCGAACGCTTGCACCGCGCATGCGTCGACGCCCTTAATCAGAATCCAGCGCGCGCGCACATCGCGTCAGATTACACTGTAGATCCGTGACGTTTGAGGGAGAGCGTACTGTGGTGGTTGAGGAGCGATTTGATGCAGTCAAATCAATAAGTAATGCTAAAATGAGAACTTTAGGATTAGATCATGTAAAGTAGCCGAAAGTGATTAATGCAAAAAGCCAAACCTTCGTTCGTATAATAATTGATTTAAAAAAAACACTTGACACGAATTTGTTACCCCCTGTCAGACAAAGATATACACAGAAGTACATTGTAGGCTTTAGGAACATTGCGATCCAGGATCTCCAGTAAAAATATATCCCTGACGTTTACTTTTAAGTTATCTTTACGAAGGAACAGAAATCTCTAGACATTCTCTGGCCTTGTGGCTTAAACCTTACAATATTCCTTCTGTGAGTTAGGGAGTCTATAGTACTAAAGATATTTGCACTCTAGACTCGCTCCCGCTCTGCCTATCACTACACAAGCCGCCACCTAGGTGCAACGCCCCACCTGCGCAACAAATCAGGAAGTGTTCCCCTGTCACAACAGTTACGGACAGACCCATCACTTTATATAACTAACGCGTTTGAAGCTGTTTGTTGCAGATGATAGAATATGAGATGGCAGGGTGGGCAGAGATGGAGAACGGATTCTGCCAGGTGAAGATAAAGATAATGGCGCCACATCTAAAAATGTAGCTAGCTTTTGCAAACAGACTAAATATGAAAGTGTCGCAGGAATGTGTGCGTTAGTTGCAGATGAAAGAATACTCGTAAGAGGTACAGGGTGGGTTATAAAGATGAAAATATTCTACCAAGTGAAATTAAGACGAATAAGTACAAAACAAAGCGTTTTTATGAAGTAAATGAGAGAGTATGTCGTATCAAGGTTTGTGAAGGAGAAAGAATTTTACGAGGTAAATATGAAGGCTCCAAACACAAAATTATAATTATTTTAATACGAAGCCAAACGAGAAATATTTGGATGGTGACCTATCCGTCAAACTTCTTGGACAAGAGAACAAACACCAATCATGTCACACTGCTAATAAGAGTTGAAAACTTCTTGCGATGACTGAACTAGTTCTGCGCACAGAATCGACACAATACTTGCAACACTCGTCTTGCAAGTATTGTGTCGATTCTGTGCGCAGAACTAGTTCAGTCAGAGACAGACTCAGAAAAATTTAATTGTCTTAATAAAACAAACAATCATAGAAACAGCTGCCTTAACTTCTATATGGAAAATCATAACCGATAACAACAACCTGTCATTCAATAGCATCACATTTATTTATATTTCAACCTGAACTGACAAAATCAGTAAATAATGTTTTAAAATAAAATCAATTTCATCTCCAACTGCACATCGCGGCGTTCGATCAACTGTCAGTTTAGTTCAAACGGAGACTGACAGCTGAGGGGCCATTCTCGTATTTTTAAGAACGCTGTCAAAAATACCTCTATTTTCCGTACATTATTGACAAGTTTTTAACATTAATTGTCATTTTGAACAATTTAAATTATGGGAATTGGCGTTCTGATGTGATGCAAATTCGCTTTGTTATCCATTTTCAAATGTAGTTTATTTTAAAGTGTTCATGGCTGGCTGAAAAATTTAGGGATAAGATTGTGCTGTAAAAATTCTTGTGAATTTCGGATGTCTATATTATGTGCAGCAAGCTGTGCGTCTTCTTTATCTACTTTTGGAATATACACCTCGTGTGTATCAAGGACAGCACAAAAACTGTCCTGAGTATTTTTGAAATTAGATGTGTTATATGAAGTAACCCATTTTTTATTCAACTTATTTTTAAGTCCAAGTTAATAGTCTCTTTGTCACCCAACCTTTCCTAATTCTTGATATTTAGCTTTAGTTTCAATTGATTTAAAATGACCTTTTCATAAAATAAACAACGACATTCAAACAGTCCAAAGTCCTTTTCAACGATTGAAAAAAATGCACTCAATCAGACAGAACTCAGCCAATCAATTGATTCTACATCCATCAAAATAACGTTGACAACAACTAACATACATAGCTACCTACAGACAGTCGCCTGGCAATGACCTGCCGATTGATTCGTTCAATCAAGCTGATTGATTGACATGTGACGTGTGACAATGCTGTGCTCATTGATCAATCAATTGTTGCTAGATAGTTACGGTAGCTAGCGAAGGGTTGATTCTATGTAATGTGAAGGGATAATTATATGTATTTTTAATGGATGGTGCAATAGTGACGGACGGTAAATTGAGTTGATTTTAGTGATTAATATTCATCTCAGGATTATTAGTTAATTTAATGCGCTTTTGGATTTAACAGTTCCCGGGAGCTTGGCACCAATTAACCGATAATCTTTCTCAAAAAATGAAATACAACCCCAATTCCAAAGAAACCCAGCTCAATAAAAAATTAAAATACGAAAAAAAAACCACAACATGATTTCCATGCTGCAATATTTCGTCCCATATTACCCCAGTACAATATGATTAAACTCTAAAAGACCCTAAACTACAAAATGAACGACAACAAGTCTCCTAAAATCCCTTCTTTAAATCTAAAAATTATGGAACACACTAGACATTTTATTACAGCCACACGGCAAACAGAACTTTCGCGGTCGAGAATCGAACCCGTACCCACCTACAACCACTTGTTTACAACTTGACCGTGGCGATATATTCAGAATCAAATTGTCGACCGATCATCGTGTCTGACTCCTACGCTAACAAGCTTAACCACACACTTTAACATTCAAAAATCGTCTTTATTTTCTTACCGATAAGATTGGTATGGACTGTATGTTGGATGTTGTAATCTCCTTGAGTAATTTGCGTCCTTTTAGTGCCTTATGTATTCCTAGTACCTTCATGTCGATCTTAAGATAAATTTTGATAAAATATTACGTGTTTAATTCATTACGATATTCATTACATGCTTGATAACTATAAAATGTTTTAATGTGATACCGAGACTGATGCAGCTTTCCCATCTTGGGAGATTTCGTTAGCATCACAGTTTGTAGATGGTTTGATACCAGTATGCAGTATCTTTGTCAGATGCTCAGACACTACTGCTATATCATCATTCTCCTGCCGGGGTAGGCGAAACGTGTCTTTATCTTCCATACTTCTCTATTAGTCGTCATCTCGGCAGTCACCCCTTTTCTAACCATATCATCATGCAGACAGTCCGTACATCGTTTGTTTTTTCTTACCCTACTCTTAAAGCCATCGACAGACACTTACTGCTACCTACCTACTTAATATCTGGTCTTTCTGTATATTTAGGTATACATAGTTTTTGACACGGACAATTTTCAGTACGAAGGACACTTAGCTGATACGTTCATATGGCCAAAATTTTGTCTTACTTTATCTGCAGGATCCCCAAACCAAAACATCTAAACTAAGGCGCTTCGCGGTAGAACTAAGAATGGTGAACACATCAAAACTCGTAAACAAAACATTTCAACAAAAACTACATATCTACACGTCTACGGTCCATAAATTTACAAAACATTATAATCAGCATTACAATTACATCAAAACAGAAAATATGAGCAAAAATTATACGTTTTCGTTAGTGACGGGTCGGACGAGACCGGACTGATTGCCTGTCCGTCTGTCTGTCCGTCAGACGTATTAACGTTGCGTGCAAGCGTTGATTTTGTTTTTGTTTGATATTAATAATATAATAAATAGGGATCGTGTGTTTGCGCACTTCTAAGTACAGTAGTGTTTGTTTAGTGGGTACTGCTGTCGTGTCTTAAAAGGTAGCATGAGATAACGTCAAGAAAATGGACAGTAGCATCACTCTACTGTCAGCTAATAATAAGAAACTGTTATCACCAGTTGGTTAACCAAGCATGGTGATTACTGCAATCCCCTGACGGACACTTCCGCAGCACTTTCACAGCTTTGAACAAACATCGACTAATAATAATGTTTTCGTGATGACACTGATGACTCTAATTAGGTGGAAACAACGACATTGAATTTAATGATCTTACTAGATTGACGTAATCACGTCTGACGGACGGCTTATTGTCTTAAATTGTTTTCAATATGCTTCAAAATGCTGCTCATCCTAATGAAAAGTACTTCAAGACGATGACACGAAATGTAGTAATGCACTTAGACGCCACGGTTATAAGGAACAATTCAAAATAATCGAAACAAAAGACAACTGCGCAGAATGCAGATTCTTTAATGAAAAACCAGCTTTTAAAACACATCACTCACAAAGACATAAAGAATTGGCCACTATTTATTACAGCCTTAACAGCAACATACTAACCATATATTTAACTTTAATCCTGTGTGCACATTGCCACAGTAGATAAATACATTTCCCTCAGAAGCGATTAATTATAATAACACCGTCACACCGGATGTGCCGGATGTGCCCAGTGCCATCCATCAACCGTCAAGCTCGCATCACTAATTACAAACACCTCACAAACCGTATTAAAACGATCCAACGTATATTTTAATTTATAATAATAACATGTGCAATATTCTTTACAATAATTCTCGTTTTAAACGCGGAATGGACTCAACGGAAACGCGAGCGTAAACGTTTGTCATAGAGCTATATATCGCACAGACGCGGCACGTCGCTTGCCGCGCTCTGCCGTGAGGCGCCCATCTCGCCGCGCGCATTAAGTCTGCAGTCACTCTCAATCACTCAAGCTGTCCGGCCGTCACTCATAAGCAAGACGAACGGGGGAATGTCGGTGGCCTCCTTTGAACCCCCTTCTCCCTGTAGGTGAAAAGGGGGGATGGTCAGCTCTTGAAGACAATTTACTGTACAAGTCGAGTTCGCCGTCCGGGATTCGTGCGCTGATGAAATTTATTTGGAGCAACTTGTGTTGCAGTTTCCTTCTGTTATGGGATTTCCATAGCGACCGTTGGAACTTATATTTTTATGGACTTTTGTGCGGGAAATGGGAATGTATGTTTCCCAGTCCTGTTATGTATGAACACAGTTTGTGATTTTTATAAAACTGTGTGTAACTTTTGTTTGTATTCGGAAGAAAGTACGGCTAATAGAATTTTTTATTGTTCTGTTTTCTCGGGGATAGGATTGTAGTTGTACGAGAACTTTTCAGAACTGTACTGACAACTGACATGAACACTCCTTATGAGACGTCTACGGTATGCTGATTGATGAAACTCTCATTGTCTTTATTGTAGAGCAGACTTTACCGATTTTTCCTAAATGCGTCACAGTAGAAACGGATCCTCAAACAATAATCCTGCAAGCTGCAGCCTCACGATCGATCCTCCATCCAAATTAACACAACACACGACTAAACTACAAAACATTAGCTCAGAAAAAACTCAACAAAGCGGGGCCAGTCTCAAACGGTGAGTTAACATCATTATCGGCGTTGGACGCGGGTGGGGGCGAGTCGGGGCAAGGTAGGGGGCGAGTGGAGGCGGAGGGGGCGACACACGTCGCTCAGATGTCGCGCGCAGACGGACGTCTTTGTCGACCGAAGCTTTATTTACTCTTCGCGTGGACTCGCGACGACTAGAAGTGACAGCGTTTGAAAAACATTTTATTTTTCATTTGACCTCTTGCTAATTAGTACGATTTTGAGAAATGAATGGATGGAGTGTTTCGGTCAGGTTTTTGATGGGTTTTAGTAAAATTGAGGTTTAAGTAGTAGAGTTGTAATTAAAATAAGGACAACTAAAGTTTTGATTTGATTTTATAACCTACATAGGAAAACAAGACAGACATCCGAATCTGAAATTATTATAGAGGGACAAATCATGGCAACACTGCTTTTTGTATGTTACACACAACCAGAAATTTTTAGGAAGTGGAGATTTTATCGCACAAAAAAAAAAGACTTCCATTCTCTAACATTGCAGTCTAAAATTGCGAACACCTTGTGTGCACATGAGGGTCACCTCTCAGCTTAATTTTTATATATCAAAAGAGGGCTCTGTAACCCCTGAGGACCTCGTAATAGGACATTAGTACAGAATCATTTAATTACAACTCAACGCCACATACAACACAATATAGACTAAGCTGAAGAGGTTGTTTTTTTGTTTGTTTGAATGTGCTAATCTCTGGAACTAACATCACGTCGGATTAAATAGCCCATTTGATAGCCCAATTCTTAAGAAAGGCTATAACGTATTTAACATCACGCTATAACCCTTAAGAGCCGCGCAAAAAGAAAAAAAGTCTGAAAGAAGCGAAAACGAACAGACCGCCAGCACATCAAGCTGTAGTAGCTTGATGTGCTGGCGGTCTGTACTTCGTTCTGTCAAATTTCTATAAGAGATTTTCAACTTTATCGCTAATATATAAGGTTGTAAGTTGATTGGGAAGATATACCATCACTAAAACAATATTTTACGTATAGCGCGGTCACATTAACTCGACGCATCTCTGGAATGCGAGGCCCGCATTCCTTAGCTCGCCCAGCAAGTGTTAGGTCTTTGTCTTGTCTTTGTTACCGATACGTGCGTCGATAATTTTCTGTTGTTGTTTAAATTATACTTTTTATTAGGTAAGTATATTTAGGTGTATTATTAAAAAACCAAAATGACGTCATCAACGCCAAGCGTCGAGTTAATGTGACCGCGTTGTAGGTGCCGTTCTGGGCCTGAAAATAATATTGATAGTCTGTTCCACCAAACCACACTGAAAAATATTTTTTTCCAAAAAATTTCAAAATGTTCGGTTAATAGAAGTGCTCAGGTGCGATTCAGTCAAATGCTGTTGAAATCAGTGCTCTGAGTGGAATACCTCGAAACTTTCACGCGGACGAAGTCGCGGGCAGAAGCTAGTAACATATTATAATTTCGCAAAACTAACACATAATGTCATGTCGCTTCTACGAACTACATCTGTGTTCACCGTGTTGATTCAATCAAACTTGACAGCACAAAGTCGATGTGGGTTGGACAGTCTACTGATGATCGATTTTTCACCCCCTCCACCCCCCTCGTGTAAATAGCGTTATGAATAACTGGCTAATGCAGGCTCACAAACAGAGTAGCCTTCACAAATACTGGTTACGTTTTTGTTGGTGCTAGGTAGGTAGGTACTTGTTTGGGTAAATAGAGCTTTCTTGATTTGGTGTCCTTTAGTGGGTAGGCAAGGTTTTTCGAGGATTTTTTTGGAGGTAAATGTAGCGTTGGTCATTGAAATAATATATCTGAGGATAAACCGCATTGGAGATCTAGTCAAACCATGAAATGTGAAAATTAAAAATACGAGGAGATAAGTTTAAAATGCATTATGCTGGCCGTTTTGCGTTGATGTGACGCATATTTTCCCCTAACTTTTTATTTTTTGTGTTATTTCTCTGCGTCATGTATACTTACCGCAAACAAATGTATTTTCTTTCCATCTAAAATGTCTGTCAAAAACCACATTTCACTGCACTACGAAACTGCACTACTGCACACTTACCTATGGGTAATATGGCTGACCGTGAGTACCGTGACCATTGTCTTCGATCTTTAAATAGTCAGATTTTTTGATAGTATAAAACAGAAATTCTGATTTTAATAATAAAATTCAACTTTCACAATCAAATAAAATCCTCTCATATCAGCCCAGCTATACCTCCGGAGCCTGCATGACTGCACTCAATCACTCCCAAGACGCACCTCCTCAACCCTCTCCTACTTAATTGACGTTCCACTCCATCAAAACAACCTTAAACATTTCAACAAACACAAACCCAACTGCAGAACAAACGAAATCCAACCTTAAAACAATAACATTAAAATTCAATGCGACTGGAAGAAAAAATTGCAGAAAATTTGCATTGTGCTGCAAATAATTCTGCTGTGGAAATAAGCAATTATGACCTGTATTCCAAGGGGGTACGGGTTTTGGAAGATGCAATAGTTATAGTTGATGCTTAGATGTGCAGCTGTCATCAGGAAATCATACGTCACAGTTGAAGTGTCAAAGAAAAGATTCTGTTTGTAGTAGAATGTGGGAAAGAAAAAGGAATCGGGTAAGGTCAAAATGGCAATGCACTTTTGTGATTAAGTATATATAATTTACAAAACTTGTTTCTGTAATAATAAATAGTGTATTAATCTTTTAAGTCTCTAAATTATGTGACACGAGTAGACACGATGCTACGCGACGATTGCAAATAAATGATTGAGTTTTATAAATTACTAGCCGCGCCCCGCGGTTTCACCCGCGTAAGTTTCGATTCTCAAAAAATTCTGGAGAAGATACACAAAAAATTTCATAAATATAGGTCAAGCCGTTTCGGAGGATTTCAATAACCAACACGAGATTAGGAAGTTGATAAATTATTCATTTGTTTTGGCGTGCATTATTATTTATTCCCAAACTGCAGTTTTAATGGAATCAATCAACTCAGTTTTTTTGTTTTACTACTAGGATTATTTTCAAAGTTTTATTGCTTTAAACCTCTTGCGGTATCAAGGTTATAAATTTAAATCCTACTAGTATTTAACTATTTTGCTGAATTTAATATCAGAAACAGTTTTAGCTTAATGATACAAAAACTCGTTTTATACTACTACCAGTATTTTACTTTAACACCAAATAGTAATCTGGATTCCAAAAACAAGCCATTAAACACCACATCTTTAACATTAACGACCACCATTAAAAATACTCAAAAGTTTTCAACAAACTTCTAAGCCCGCTAAAGTCTACAGAAAGTCCCAAATCCGATGCACTGTGCGACAAACTGAATGTCGCACGACGAAAATAGTCAACGATGTTTGACAAATAGCTAACAGATGTCGCTTCACAAGTGGGAGGTCTACGGCACTTTTTTTCCACGCCGTTCGCGCCTCGGAACACTTGGCGAGCAATATTCGGCGATTGTTTCTAAACTTCAAACAGAAGTTCCCTTATTGTGAATGGTCGTGGAAAACTCTTAATAAAAAAATAGCGTTGTGTTCGGTTTAGATATTTCTTTTTGGCTTGGAATTGGCGGAGTTTGTAGCAGTGGGTGCTGTCTATTTCTGGTTAGGGTAAGAATTTGAGGACTTGAGGTCTTAACTACTTACGGTTATATACTTCATCAAGCGAATCCTTGTTACTATTTTATATCAAACTATTCAGCCACCTGTAGGTACAGCCCGTCTATTCTGTTAAATCTCACTGTGAAAACCTGAAGTGAGCTCGAAATGAGCTGTCGATCCACCTGATGCTAGGGATTGACACTATTGGCTCACTTCACCTTTGTTTTCATTTCACGTTATTTTTACAGAATAGATCTGGAAGTGGCTAAATAGTTCGACTCAAAATAGTGGTGAAAAAATTGTCTCCCTTCAGTCTACACTATACAGAGA
This sequence comes from Mesoligia furuncula, assembly GCA_916614155.1. Classification (NCBI taxonomy): domain Eukaryota; kingdom Metazoa; phylum Arthropoda; class Insecta; order Lepidoptera; family Noctuidae; genus Mesoligia; species Mesoligia furuncula. The sequence goes on from OU744803.1 coordinate 28,332,298, forward strand.
GGAATCAATTACCTATTTGATTGTAGATTGAAGGGAGACCATTTTTTCATTGAAACGTTAAATAAATGACGTTCAGGCATCCTTCAACTCATCAACCAACCAGACATTATTCAAAATATCCAAAATTACACGAATCGTTCGCAAACAACATAAATCGCTTAATACGAAACCGCGCGGAATCAATCTATCAATCAATAAATCGCGCTAAAGATTGAGATATTCCACTCGGGGGGCGAGACTGGGCTAGTGGGGGCGAGAGGGGGTGTTAGGAGCGACAGGGAGGGGGTCTGTTTACCGCGCCCGTGACGGATATATCCCTCGTAGACACCCGTCAATCATCCACGATATGATGAGAATTAATATTTCACGAAGATATTACGACGACCGATGAGTCTTGATATTTAAATGCGGGACCCGATAAGGGGTGCGTTGGCTGTTGTTTTATGGAGAAGGATGATTTGAGGATTATAACGTTAAAGTGAATGTGGAAATGTTTGAACTAGCATAATTCTCTCAGAAAAAAAAATGTTAATTCTCATTAAAAGCTCTCATTAGGAAGCAAAAAGTGGACTCAGTGTTTAAAAAAAACGTGAACAACTTTTAATTTGGGAGTTGGTCAAAATCAACAAGACTGATGCAATCATACTTAATTATTGAGCTTACCAATTCATTTGTCAAACAGAGTAACTTTGCTAGTTATTAGAATGCAGGTACATAACATACCTTGGTTTACCAATCCATACTAATATTATAAATTCGAAAGTAACTGTCTGTCTGTCTGTCTGTATGTTACCTTTTCACGCCTAAACCACTGAACGGATTTCAATAAAATTTTGCAGAGAGATAGATTGCATCCCGCGGAAGGACATGGGATAGTTTTTATCGGCATACCTCGCGGGCGAAGCCGCGGGCGGAAGCTAGTCAGTTTATAAGTCCAATGCTTCACTTCACTTCAAATCGAACAAACTCCACATTTCTCACATTCGATCAGAAACATTTCTAACTACATATTTCAGAAAAAGTAAAACAAAATTACATCAGAAAGTTGTACTAGAAGTAGAAATGTGTAAACAGCAAGGAAATCAATCAAGTCGGACTTGGGTTGGGGGTGAAAGGGGGCGTCGCGGGGTATCGCTGGGGTGTCGTGAGACCCCTTGACCCATGCAGTAGACGGGTGACGTCTGACTGATGGCTTTCACGGGACATTGTTGCAACTGCTTAGTATGGAGTGAAATGTAGGTTTTGGTGATCATTGTAGTTGCTTCTGATATTAGTGTCTTGTCAATGATACCTATAACCAGGCGTTGTCGTTTTGTTTTTGTGGATTGATTCAAAACTTGCTGATTGTAAGAGTCTTTGGTCAACCGGACCCACTTGAAATGGACCCACGAGATCACTCAACCTAATCACATTTTGAATAGGTCGACTGGAGACTTATTTCAATAAATGGCATTTGATTGATTTTAAGTAATCGGCAGGTGGACCGATGGTCTGTCATACTGAACTTCATGAAGGCCGCAGAATTCCGCTGAGGTGGGAAGCACAGAACCAGTCGCAGTGGACGTGCTTGGGGAGGACCTTGGGGAGGCCTATGTCCAGCAGTGGACGTCTTTCGGCTGAAATGATGATGATGATACATCGGATAGGCAGTCGGCAGCTGTAGGGGAGAGTAGCCCAAAACGGGTAAGCTAAGGTTGATGGTAAAAAAAAACAACTTATAGATATAAATTGAAAATTTATTTGTATATTTTGAAATGTTTAGTTATCAAGGATTATAAAATAAATGACATATTTAGTAGTTTTGTACATTAAGAATAAAAAAATAACAAGAATCTTTACCATTCGAATTACCCGTTTTGCCCGTAGGGGGGGCCTAAAGCAGGTAGGGCTTTTGGGCAAAGCGGGTAGGGACTGAATTACATGAGATTAACGTCAATCAATGACTAGAACTGTTTCATAACAATAATAACTCAGATGGAGCTCCACCAGGATCATCAGCTACTTGCAGTGACAATGCTTGGATCAATGGACCAGTATTCTTGGAATGGTTGCGGCACTTTGTAGACAACGTAATGAGTTGGCAACGTAAACAGATTGTCCATGTGAAATAGATACTCAACTAGCTCTAATTCTTGAGCTGCTGTAAAAACTGTTGGAAATTTTCCTAGTTTTTTTTTGACATCCTTTCTTTATATGTATCTGTAAAGTCGAAAGGTTGATGCCATATTTTTTTGCTGCACCATTGACGGAAGTTTTGAGAGCTTCTTATATCGCAAGCTTCATAACTCCTTCATCCCACGATGCATTTGCAGTCTTTCTTTTGTATTTATTTACCATCTGCAAAAATAAAAGAACTAATAAGCAGTCAATGAAATTATACAGGGCAAATCGGGTATGGGCAAAACGGGCACCCGCTTTGCCCATACCCTTTTTGCCCACAAGCATGTATTTTTTTCAATCGACTCATATCCTTAAAACCGAAATAATAAACGCCAACCTATTACACAAATAAAACGCCTATTTGTTGCAAAATCATAACACAAAACTAGTAAGAACATATTGTAAACCATTTTCGAGTATTCAAAAGTAATGTAACTCAATTTTTTTTAGTGGAAATAGCAAAAAACTTCTTTCTTATCTTACCGTGAACTAGTGTCCGCCAGAGAAGCGTGCCGGCTCCCTGTGATTGGAGAGTGGCAGGCGCCGCGCACTGCACGCACACATTCTTATTAGCAATAAAGGTGCGCAATTTAAAAAGCATACCCGTTTTAGGCGGGCTACCCGTTTTAGGCTTACCTCCCCTACATTGGTGCATGTGTCGCGAGAAAATGGTTCCAAAAGTGACAAATTTTAATTAGCCGTCACTGATTTTACCGGTTATCAATCCCTGATCCTTTCACAAAGGACTTAAAACTTTCCAAAAGTGACGGATTCGTCCTACTTTCACAAAAACTAATAAACCTTATTATCAACTTAATTACTTCTGCATAAACACATCACGCTCTCCTTGCATAACCTCGAAACTCATAAATGGATACTTAATAACATTAATATATCAAAATTATTTGGGCCAGTAAAACGAGCGGAACCAAGACGTTTATTGCCATTAAAAATAAATCGTATCAATCAGTTATTATGTTAACTGCCTTGAGTATGTAATGAAACTTTCCCTCGTGCTGACGTGTTGATTTAAAGGAAAATAGACGCGAAAGAATAATTATTTGCCAGAAGCGACATCATCATCTGCCGAGCCTAGCCTTTTCCCAACTATTTTGGGGTCGGCTTCCAGCCTCACCGGATGCAGCTGAGTACCAGTATTTTACATAGGCAGTCGCCTATTATGACCTCCACAACCCAGATACTGGATAAAGTACGATACCCGTTGGTAAGACTGGTTTATTTATTTATTTTTTGTCAGACTTTCGGGCTTCTGACGATCCGTAACGAATATCAAAGATCCGCGAATGGCAGCCAGGACAAACGGCTTAACGTGCTTTCCGAGTCGGAGGGGTAAGGTATGTAAAGATGGTCACCCATCCAGGACCAACCGCGCCAAGTATAGCTTAACGTGATCGAACGACCCCCGCGGCTGCTATTGCTTAGTCACAAGCCCCATTGACAGAAATAAAAAATAAAAATTAAATGCTAAAGTGCATTAAAAAAAATGTTTTCGACATAGAATAATGAGTAGATAGAGAAGCAAAATATAATTTAGTGAAGGCTACGTGCTTTCCGAATCACGGAGGGGTAAGGTATGCAAAGATGGTCACCCATCCACGGACCAACCGCGCCAAGCATAGCTTAACGTGATCGAACGACAAGCCCCTTTGACAGAAAAAAATAAATAAAAATTGAATGAACAAAATTTTTTTAATGCACTTGCATTAAAAAAATTTTGTTCGTCATAGAATAATGAGTAGATAGATAAGCAAAATATAATTTAGTGAAGGCATAGAGGTGGTGGAATGCATAGAGAACGCTGCTGCCCATTCTCCGGTACGCCCCTTAGTCGCCTTTTGCGACACCCACGGGAAGTATGGGGTGGTGCTATTCTTTAAGTCCGGCACCACACAGTCGTTCGTCGTCGTTTCAGCCGATAGACGTCCACTGCTGGACATAGGCCTCCCCCAATTTTGGGAGGGTTTGCCATAATCGCCACGCTTGGCAGGCGGGTTGGCGATCGCAGTATGGTATGGTGGTGGAATACATAGAGAACGCTGCTGCCCATTCTCCGGTACGATCCTTAGTCGCCTTTTACGACACCCACGGGAAGTAAGGGGTGGTGGTATTCTTTAAGTCCGGCACCACACAGACAACCACCATACTGCGATCGCCAACCCGCCTGCCAAGCGTGGCGATTATGGCAAACCCCCCCATTTTGGGGGAGGCCTATGTCCAGCAGTGGACGTCTTTCGGCTGAAATGATGAAGGCTATTGCAAGGCCAGCTATTTTCACGTTACTTCAGTACCGATAAACAACATAAAATTAGCATATCGGTGAAATTAAAGCGTTTCTGGTTGTAGTTATAAATCAGAGGTAATCACTTCATCGCGCGCCGTTTACTTGCCTAATAACAGTTTGCTAAAGGCCACATGCAGAGCTAAGATGTGTATTACTTCTTGGTTTATTCCACAGCTTAAACCCCCACCAAACAGTAGTTTTCCACAATATTTTTCTTCTAATATTAATAAAAGATTGGAAGAAGACAGTAGTATGTACTAGCTTTAAGATTTTAAAAGAGTTTTGAACTACAAAATATTAAACGAGCATGGTTTTATTGAAAAAAAAATAAGCGGTTGATAAAGTGAAATGTCTTAAAAATAAAGAATATTATTATGTGAGATTCAGTATGAGAGACAGAAAGAGAGAGATATATTTTTCTTCTCTCTCATATAACAAAATGTGCCTAAACGAGACGCGTGCATGAAATTTCACTCTCAATTCTCGTCCAATCACCGAATCGCGCCTAAAAAGTTTCACTTCAATATAATATGAGACAAACTTACACCCTTATTGCGTGCACACTATTAGTCTCAATCTGAACCACTTTGAAGAATATTGCTAATCCTTTGCTTCTTAAGTTCGAAAAATTTATCTGCTCAACCAGGTAAATAACGCAATTAATGTTGTTGAACTGTCAAAATGGAAGCCATTGCTACTGATAGTAACGCAATTACCCCCCTGCTATTTATTATATGAGTCACTTTAAGCCTATATTGACAGACGTCAGTGTAACGCCGCATCGTTCGACAAACAACAGGGATTGCATTTCAATCGTCCGGCCCGTCTGCACTCCTCCTTACTCTATGTCATTAGATATTGATTGGTCGACTGCACTTGACATAATTGTGTATGTTCGTACCGAGGTCGCCATGTTTTAGGACATAATCTATAATAAACGAGCTATTTTTATTATTTATTGCATCGTTAAACACGTGTAATGTATGTTGATGGGTTTTCGCAGTAGTTGCAAATCATTTTTGCCATGGATTTTGTCTGACTACGGAAACAAAGTTAAGAGACACGTTGTTTTACGTGCAGTAGCAATGTCGATTATAATCAGGGCATAATATATACAGTAAAGCAATCATATAGTCCTACTAATATTATAGTTAATGTGAATGTTTGTTACTCAATCACGCGTAAACCGTTAAACAGATTTGGATGAAAATTGGCACATTAATAGACCATTTCCTGGATTAACACATAGAATACTTTTTATCCTGATATTCCCACGGGATCGAAACCTACGCGGGTGAAACCGCGGGGCGCTGCTAGTTTCTTATTATACATAGATAAGGAGCAGTGGGGACCCAGTAATAACGGCCCCGACTTACGAATTGTAGGACTTGGTCATAGGTTCGAACCCAGACAGGCGCTTTACTTTGTGTAAATTATTTCATCACCACTGCTCTCAAAACGGTGAAGGAAAACATCGTGAGGAAACCAGCATGTCCTAGAACCAAAAACCAACCCGCACTTGGCCCGTTTGGTAGATTACAGCCCACTCCCTCTCGCAGAGAGGAGGCCTATGTCCCAGCAGTGGGAAAATTATAGACTAATTAAGTAAATAAAATAGGTATTTATCTAAGATCGGTACAGTTGGTTGATGTAAAAGTAAAATAAAAAAATAAACGTAGTTGTCACTTTGGTCAAAGACAGGTCTTTTACAGCTTTCTATCAACGGTCTGATAAAGGATAGCAACTGCATGTTGGCCGTCAATCTTACTGGGTTTAGTCACCTTTCTTGACTAAACAGAATTCATGCATTTTAATGGAAAATAACACATCAACCTAAAATAGGCGACACTAGGACCGCGTGGTAGATTACAGCCCAGTCCCTCTCGAAGTGAGGAGGCCTGTGTCACAGCAGTAGTAACGAATTATTCCGTTCTGATCTCCTGAACCCAGCCTCGATCCCCTCCTAGATCGTCTTCTGTTTTAATCTCTGTCTTATCCACTAAAAACTTTCTCATACCGGTTTGAACCGCTTTTTCTTTTGTTTTTGATCCTGAAGGATCGTCAGCAACAAAAATAAGTACAGGGTTTATTGAAATACATAAGTTCGTAATTTCTTATTATAACGGATACGCTGATTTTGATGTGGATAGATGCTTAAAACATCAAACTGCTTTACCTATCAAAAGTCTTAATCGTGAAGCTAGTAAGCAGACGTGCAAGGTAACATGCAATTGTGCGAATGCACAATCAGAGTTCGCAAAAAAGTCTCCAATCATTCCTTTGCACGTGCATGCTTGCAATACCTACATAGCCTTGCATAATACCTGTACGCAGCTTAAAAATAACTGGACTGCCCCATTAAAATGTTATTAAATACAACATTAACATACATTGTACAATGATATAAGCACAGTCGGTCGCCCCTGACACGTCGCTCAATTAATACCCGCTGTACGTCAATTAAAACCAAAATCTGTCAATCATTTGACAGACAGGCTACAGAGTGAAAAGTTCAGAAGGGCCATTTGTGACGACGTGCGACATGGAACTCGCGGAACTAGCCAACAGATAAAATGCTGTATTCTGCCGTCATAAAGAAAAAAGGCACAACTAAAATTTTTTTTCAATTTGGATTTATATACATATTTGGAATCAGAAAAAAAAGTGCTTGTGCCAGTTATTTTATTCAATTTTGGAAAAAATGTTAGTTGTGCGTTGTGCCCCCCTTTTTCTTTATGACGGCAATATTAGCAATTTATCAGACTTTAACTATTGATGTGTGGTTTGCATGTTATTTGTAAAAGGGTCACCTTATTCCAAACCGTGTGTCACACAATGTGTCGCAGTTGGAAACGTGCACTAGGTTTACGTTGCACGAGACATTCAGAATTGAATACCTATTTGTACATGTGACACATAAGAACCTTCTCAATGGATGGCCTGCCAGTTAAAGTGACTAATTTATTGTAAAACTTTCTTATTTTTCACTTTAAAGAAAGTGAAAGTTGTGCATTTGGCGAGTTTTTTTTTTGATGCGTTCCTATTACTTTTCCTGAGGTCACAGGAAAAGTAATAGGAGCGGATCAAAAAAAAACTCGCTCTTATTGATACCTCTTTGCGACATAGGACGAATGAGATTGTTGCAGCCCATTTTAAGAGTGGACCTTCTGTAACCTATCTACTCTGTGGCCAGACAGACAGACGTCAGGACTTATCATATTAATCAATCAACCACACGATTATTATTAATTAAGTATTTTTGTTTGTCGTTTTTATGTTACCTTGCTACGTGGGACTGGGAATTACTAGCTTACCTGGGAAAGAAAAAAAGCATTATTATTATATGAAACGACAATATATAATATAATTAAAACTTGGGCTAGAGAGTTAGATATTATAGCTAGGTTCTAATTAAGATATTGTAGATATTCAATGGAAGTTATGATTGACCTACAAACATTAATTGATAATTAAAAATGTTTGTACTAACTGTTGAACAGTTATTTGTATCCGTAAGGGTGTGCTGACGTACCAATAATTTCATGAAAATTTACACCAGTATTAATTAATTCAAAATCAAAAGTAATTTATTCAAACTAGGCTAAGAACCGGCACTTTTGAACGTCAAAATTACATAAGGGGCCGTCTCCACGAGCGAGAGAATCGCGGCGATATTATCATCGTGCCACGTATTTACACTGTCTTAGAACGTGTCTCCACACAGCGATATCATCGCGGCGAAAATTTAATGGCAAGGCGACACTATCGCCGCGATTCTCTCGCTCGTAGAGACGGCCTCTAAGGCAGTCCCCCAAAACGCCCGCCCTTCACCACTTCCTGGTGCTGTAGCTGGGGAGAAGAAGTGACGCAGCAGACTCCCCAGCAGCACAGCTGTCTGTTCAGTTAGAAGAACTTCATTCTATACAATAGTACCTAATTACGTACATTACGAAACACAAAACGTTAAATTAAATTATTTGTCATTATGTCACACGCTAAGATACCAACAAAAACTTTGAAAATTATACTCAAGCAGAAATAAATAATAAAAAATGTAAACATAACTTATTACCTAAAAAATTAAATTACCTAGGTACTGCAAACTCAAATTCAATTAATTTCAATTTATTCAGAAATAAAACTAACACATTTATAATACAATAAATCATACAATGTAACAAAAAAAATATTTTAAGTAGTACATTACAAGCAAACAATGGTTACCAAACTGTTTGCCTAACATGATGATTATGGCAATATTCTCTTAATTACCTCTAACTATGGACGATTCAACCATAACCCTGGAACAAGAGTTCCGTAGCTATGGTCATCCACAGACTGATATGAAAGCTTCCAAATAATTACGCAACCGAACGACAGTTGTTGTACTGACAACAATGCCAGTTACTGTAACGCCACTGACAGCCTGTCCATCTACTAAACTGTTTTCATCGTCCATCTTACTATAACGATGACATAAACACTGACAGGTTCTTGTATTACCTATATTAGGTACAACAAAGTTCCTATTTCTTAAAGCATTTTTTGTAGTATATAGGCTACCAGGCAGGTAACTTCAAAATAAGTGACAGGCACATTTCATTCATATCAATTCCGTTTTCATTACCCGGCGCACCTTCAAAACGATCCACTAAAATACATAATAAACTACTCGTAATACAATAAACAAAATATAACGCACGAAAAAATCAATGTTGTAAAAGAAAATTTTACCAACTACCCTACACGGGCGGCCGATAAAAAATAATGCCATTTACACCGTCCAACACCGCGGCGGATTCGACTTATAGTCACTTGCCCCGCTTCGTTATTGCCGTAACAAAATGGCCTATCTTCCTTCTCGCTCGCACTCACGAAAAACCCATATAGAACAATGCGGGCGTAGTAAAATTTTATTGGAAGCACACGTGGGGTACATCCCGGGCCGGCCTGCATAATGCAAAAGCACGTTAGCTAAAAAGAAAGATAACTGCATATTTATACAATCGGTACGCGATATTTCGTTGCGACCGTCACTGTAAAGTGTGGAAACGTATCGGTTCCATCCAGGCTAGACTAGTCTGCTGCTGGGATTTATGCGTTTTAGATGTTTGATGGCTGAAAATTGAGGTGCATTTAAAGTAGGTACTCTTTTGTTTTGAAATTGTTAGAGTCATACAACCAAAGATCGGAGAGCGTCTAAGCCTTATCGTTGCGATAACATTCATTTGGTAACTAAATTAATGTTTCCAGTTAAAGTATGTTTTCTATGCAACTGCAGTTTTAATAATAAATTATGGTCTAAGTTCTAAACTCATTGATACATTAAATGATCATTAAACAAAACACAAAATAGACCAGCACACTAATTGCGTAACACACTATCTGAAGCAAATTGTTAATCCATTGCTTCTTAAGTTCGAAAATGTTGTCTCCTCAACACGTAAATAACGCAATGAATGTTGTTGAACTGTCAAAATAAAACCGATTCCGATTGATAATGTGTTACGCAATTGCCCCGCTGCAATTAAACATGTAAGTGATAGGCCATTGTCCCTTTAAACTTAAGCACTACAAGTTCCCACTTCTATATCTGGGCAGCACTGGCATCTCTTAAAATCTAGTACAACCTACAAAGGAAACCAGCTCGCAAATAAACAAGGCTATTTTAAACCGCTTTTTTCCATCTACTAAATAAAGTAGCGCCCGCGCCGGGCGCCGCCTCGTATGTTTTCACCATAGTGTTCGATTACAATTTAATGCATCGCATTCGCACTCAAATTCAAAATCTTAAACGTTCACACTTTACACGGAAAAATCGACCTTAGACCTTAGCACGTACAATTTGGATTTCATTGTGTTTTCCTCGTTGGTGCGTCGTGTTCGTTTTGTGGCACAATCAACTTTATTTCTCAGAGAGTAAAGTTTGTTTTGGATTGTTTTTAAATGTCGTATCGTAGTCGTGGAGCGATCGTTTCGTTGCATTACAGTGTAGTAGTGACATCGGTCGCTACTATTATTTCTTTTACAACAAAACTAGTACTTTATTGGTTCCGTGTCTCATTAGAATCGTTGTGGGCGGTTTATTTTAGAGCTTTTAATATTTTTACACTTCTCGCTGTGATAAAGAGATATACAGTGTAAACTCGATTATTTTTATCACTTTTCTCAACTTCATACAAATTACATCATTCGTTTTATTACCGAATAGTCTATTATTTTACTTGATGGATATGTTCATTGGCGTGGATTTATGTTTTTTGAAGAGCTTTGGTCTGGTGCACATTCCTATAAAATTCTACTAAGACATACACGATCACGGTCTTGGAGGAAATGGAAATGAATGAAAAGAAAAAAAACTAGTGGAATGAATGAATGGAAAGGAGGAATATATAAGTAAAATTGATTGTTGATGAATGGAATAAAATTGTTTGAGAAGTAGTTTTTGCGTCTTGTATGTATTACAGCCCTGTTGACGCATTGCTTATTAGGAATATCGCCCAGAAATTTCAGTAACACGTAAGCATACAACAACATCAAATACTCAATAATTAATAATTTAATTTGTTCTGATATTACAAAATACAAACATTTCGTTACAAAAATGCTATTTAGTATCTCAATAAAACTGTCTGGATTGCTAATTTGATTTATTTATCGTATTATTAGTTGTAAGGAACGCGTCTTGAAGACAAATCTTGATTTATGTCGCGCCATCTGTGTTAAGGATGTCAATCGGATAAGAGTTCGCGCATATGTTGCGATTGTGGACAACTTTTTGTGGATTTGTGGGTTGGTAATAAAAGGTATCATTAATTCTTATTAGTAAGAAATGGTGCTTACAAGTGGTGCCTTTTATTTAATTTTCAGGACTAAGGACAAAGTTGCCTAGTTGTTGTAGTTTGTTGGTTTTGGTACCAGCAAACAGTGCAGACAAACCATTTTGGATTTTTTTTACTTTTGGCCGATAAGACTAAATGGAAAGCTGGAACGTGTGCAGTGCTTTTATTGATATTGATATTTACATAATGAGCCTTTAATGTTCCCACAGCTGAGACTCAGAGAGAGGAGGCACTCTCTCTTTGAGAGGAAATGGGCCGTGATCCACCAGGCGAGCCCAATGCGGGTTGGTAGATGTCACATGTCTTCAAACTTTTGTTTCTAGGACATATCGGTTTCCTCACGATGTTTTCCTTCACCATTTTGATACTTATTTCAGAGAAATAGAAGGTAGGTAACAAAAAGTGTGTCAAAGTTGCTCAGTATGCAACCTCACTTACAAATAAAGTAATAACCTAATTTTCCCCCAAAAAATACACTAAAATGACATCACTTCAAGAGTGATGTTTGACCATCCTATGAATCAGTATCACCAGTGTTTTTCCATATGTCACCTCCACTGACACCTGTCTCCTCATATTTATGGAAAAAATATGATAATTCATCTCAAAGTTGTTATTTCTTTAGATTAATAATATAAACGAATCGCTTATGTCACTCATATTCTGATTAATTAGTCATATAATTATTATGTTGTGTTTATTTCTAGTATCAACACAATGACTTATAGTGTTTTTGATTTGTTTAAGTCAACTGTGACTAACGATGAACAGGTTAATTGTGAAACTTGTAAATAATATCTTATAGCTATCAAAATAGGAGATAAAGCAGTGGTGGCCCAGTGGTAACAGCCGTGACTTACGAGTTGTAGGTCGTGGGTTCGAACCCAGGCAGGCGGTATGTGTACATTATTTCATCACCACTGCTCTCAAAACATTGTGAGGGAACCGGTATGTCCTAGAACCAAAAATTCGAAGACATGTGACATTAACCAACCCGCACTGGGCCCACGTGTTGGATTACGGCCCACTCCCTCTCACTGAGAGGAGGTCTGTGTCCCAGCAGTTGGAACATTATAGGCTAATTATGTCATCAAAATAGGTACTAATCTAAGACGGATGCAGTTGCTTGATCAATCAATCAATCAACTCAGCCTATCGCAGTCCACTGCTGGAAAAAGGCCTCTCCCAGACTGCGCTACAGCACCCTGTCCTCCGCCTTTCTCACCCAGTCTACCCTAGCCACCTTCTTTAGGTCGTCCGTCCATCTAGCTGGGGGGCAGTTGCTTGATGTAAGAGAAAAATCACAAAATAAACGTATCGTTTGTCACTTTGTTAAAAGACAGGTCTTTTAACAGCTGACCATCAACGGTCTGATAAAGGATAGCAACTGCAAGATGTTGTTGACCATCAACCTTACTGTGTTTAGTCACCTTACTTGACTAAACAGAATTTATGCATTTTAATTAAAAATTACAAATCAACCTAAAATGATACAACCTTTGATTCACCTTTTTATTGATACCTAACTCAGTAAATTAGCTAACAGGTTGACAGCTCATCTGATTTATAGGTGATGACCCGATCGCCTGGCCAGAGACAGAAGTGAAAATCTCAACAATTTTTTTTACACTTTTGTCCTTCAAACTGGAACAGGTCAATGCTGGTAATATATAGAAACCATCGAGTAGCTAGATACTGATCCTGAATGAGCTCTTTCACTATAATCGCTAAAACCCATTGTATATCCAGGCCGCCCATTGTATATTTTGTAGTGTTCGATAATTTTTTTTGTGGTGTCAGACGCCAGGTACTACAAGCTGTCAAATTTCTGTAATAGATTTTCAACTTTATCGCTAAAGCATAAGGTTCAAATTTGATTGGGAAAATTTGACAGTTTCGGGTAGCTTGATGTGCTGGCGTCTGTACAATAACGTATACAAGGTTAAATTAAATAGCGAAACTCTGTAAACATGATGGATATAGATATCTAAACACGATAAAATATAAACTTAAAACATTTGATGTCTATTTTGGGGGTCAACGACCGCTGGAAGTGTTGTTACTTACTTGAAGTATGACTTGAGAAAATCTGTTTTCTTTTGTTTATTATGCTCAGACCAACAAAAAAAGATAGACAGCGCGCCACGAACATTAAAACTGAAGCCACCTTTTTATCAATGTGTGTATCGAAGGCTTGCCATTTGTTAAATGTTTTCCCTATAATTTGGGGATATTTGTGCGAGTAGGAACTAGTATAATATTGTACGAGTAAGATATTGTTGAGTATGGTATTGGTATTAATGGGAAACCCAAAATATTCAATACATAAAAAAGAAAATAGGAATATAACTCGAAGTAACAAATTATATTTATATGTATGTATTAATCGAATGGGGAAAATTTTAATCGTATTATGGCAACCCCCACACCTTATGTCACTACTTTCGTTCGTTGAGGTTTTTTGTTCCAAGTAATCTAAAATTTAATATTATAGAAACGATATTATTTCAAGTACTTACAAGTGAAAAGTGATTCCGTGAGACTTTTTATGTGATTTGCTGTTGTTTTTGCAACTTTTCACTGCACAGGAAGGCATAATTATATTTTTTTAATCTATGTTAACTTGACGACGACTCGTGACGTACTAAGAGCGATGAGCATGGTTTTAGTGTAGGTGTGTGCGTGAGCGTGTATGTTTACTTGCAGGAGCACGGTTTTATGGCTTCACTTTTGATGTTCGCGGCGCGCCGTCTTTCTTTTTTTGTTGGTCTGAGTTATTATGATACTTATGTGAAATATTAAAAAAAAAACAGATTTTTAACCTGATGTTGCGATCGATGCCATAAAAAAATCATATTTTTTTTTTTTATCGACTTCAAAAAAAGGGGGTTATCAATTCGACACGTACCTATGTATGTAATATTATTGGAACGGCATTATATTCACATAATTATGACAATCTATTAGGGCTTCCAAACAAATATACAACATTTTATAGATGTATGTATGTAGGTATGTATGTATGTATGTTGGTCCACTCATTTCACCGCAACTATTAATCGGATCGTGACCTTTTTTTCATTGGCTTACATTTACTTCAACTTAGGGAACAGTGCAGGTTTCATCAAAATCGATTCAGTAATTTTCAAGATATGGACTAATATGTGTAAGTGTGACGGCCTGGCTTATTGATACGAGCTAGGGGTGTGTAGTGTCAAAGGGAAAACATCTTAAAACCTTGGTCAAATTCTAGTGCAATATTTACAACAAAACTATTACCTACTTATTACAAACAAATATTCCTGTTTTTACTTAAAACTAAACATTCGTCGTCGTTTCAGCCGATAGACGTCCACTGCTGGACACAGGCCTCCCCCAATTTTGGGAGGGTTTGCCATAATCGCCACGCTTGGCAGGCGAATTGGCGATCGCAGTATGGTATGGTGGTGGAATACATAGAGAACGCTGCTGCCCATTCTCCGGTACGATCCTTAGTCGCCTTTTACGACACCCACGGGAAGTAAGGGGTGGTGGTATTCTTTAAGTCCGGCACCACACAAAACTAAACATTACGAAATAAAAAAGTTATTTAAAAAAATTAAACCGACTTTGGTTTAATTTTTTTAAACTACTTTTTTTTTGTTTTATCGTGTTAAATATCGATACTTACTTATCTTGAATGCAAAGTTTCCCTAGCTATTTTAATTTGACCCTGTTTAAATAAATAAATAAACCAATCTACCCAGTTCGCCCAGATATCTGTAACAACTTGGTATAGCATGACACCGTCAACTCCGACCGATCGCGGACAAATGTTACAGGTGTAAGTGAATAATAATGACGCGGAGAGGACCTGACGCCTGACGAGAATATTTTGGTCACGTCGAGCGCCGTATTAATGGTGACTCATTTATATCAGTCGAGTTGGAATCAGCTGGTGTCTAGTTGATTGTGACGTCATGATTCAAGTATTTGATGTGACAATGAAAAGGTGTTTTAATTAAATTGTGTTTTTGTTTTATTGTAGCTGTTTCATTTGAAAGATTGGATTGAAAATCAGAGTTTTGGGTGGTGTGTTTTTACCTTCTAACCATACTTTTCCTTTTCCTTAGTCTAGATAATAGTTCATTAAACAGCTGATCTAGAAGACACATTTCTACCCACGCCAAAAGCAAAGCTCGCAAGGCTGCCGAAAGTGATAGTGTCGTGGAATATTCTGACTAACGGAATTTGTTGTTAGTTACGATACCTTTTGTGACGATCGATATTGCAATAAGAAAATCGGAAGGTGTAAATCGGCCTTCATTTCTACTTATTTTAGTTATCAAATATTTCCGAACAAGAGTTAAAAATATCTGAAAAGTGTGTAAACCTCGTTACAATTTCAAAGTACTTTAATATAAATAATGTTACCGAAACATCTTGTGTCGTGAGTCATGACAGTCGCGCGGGAAAACGCGGCGTTTCGTACGTAACACTCATGCAAAACGCTATAAAACTGAAATATATCTATACAAAACTGTGTGTTTATGTCTGTTTGTGAATCGTAAATTTGTCTGCTGGTATGTATTAACTCGAGAGCTATTAGGTTAGTTTTATCACTTTTTTATATTCACGCTTTATAGACTTTGTAGGGTTAGTGAAACTGAAGACGCTTCCACCTGTTTGTGAAATCTTTAGAATTATTTGATTTAGATATAAAACAGTGTAAAGTAATTTGTAAGTAATTTTAGCCTACTTACTTGACCTACTCATGATAATTAAAATAATGTCAACCGCAAAGAAAATAATGTTTTAAAAAATATGAACTGTCGTATAGCGACTAAAACTTCAAACGAATTTGACAAAGTAGATTTTCTGATTTAATTTGTAAATATTTTTACGTTTTCCTCATTTTTTTTTCGGATGGCAAATCATCGAATGACTCCTCCCGCTCTCGGTGGAGCGAAAGGGAGTGTAAGACTCTTATTGACTAAAACGTACCTGTGTTCCTTCCTTAGCCCTTTATGTACCGGGCCAGCGGTAACCCTTTCGGACAATCCCGCTGGCCCTCCTCGATGCTGACATCTCTTTGAGGCGCGCGTGGACCACGTACGCGCCGTCCGGCACGGACCTGGTCCTGATCGGACGGTGAGCTACCCATTACTCTCCGCCCGCAGGCCCGCGCCTACGGTGGCCGGGAGTCGGCACGTGGCTCCCGACACCCGGAGCGTCTCCCGCGGCGGCTGGGACGGGAGGCTCTCTCCCTGAGCCGTCCTGCCACCTCCTTCGCTAGCATCACTGCTTCGCAGAAGGAGGCGACTGCCTCCCACTCCCTCTCGCCCCGGACCATGGCTTGCACCAGGGCCGGGCGCGAGAGGTCGCCGCCGCTGCCGATCGCCTCTACGAGGACACGGCGGTGCTCCGTCCCAGCGGGGCAGACCTCCACCGTGTGCTCCACCGTGTCTTCTGAGCGATCCTGGCCATGGTGACACCCGGGCGTTTCCTCCCGCCTGATGATGTGCAGGAACCTCCCGAAACTTCCGTCTCCGGTGAAGACCTGCGTCAGGCGGTAGGTGAGGGCGTCGCCTCGTCTAGCCACTCCTCAAAGAGGGGTCTTATCGCCGCTGTCGCGGCGTGCCCTGCGCTGGGTTGCGACAGTCGCTCTTTCTATACCGCCATGAGATCGCGCCGGAGATCCGTCCGCTCCGCAGTGATTTGCCGCGGAAGCGGAGTTTCCCCCGGCGTAGTGCCTCCGCGCGCCTCTCATACAGGCGCGCGAGGACTATCGCCTCCAGATCCCATGGCGGCAGTCCGGCAAGGAGGCTTACCGCCTCGCCCGTGATCGTGCGGTAGCCCCGGATAAGCCTAACGGCTACCACCTTCTGGGGCACGTTCAGGTAGTGGGTGGCTCGCCGCCGCAGTGAACTCGCCCGCACCGGGGCCCCATATAGGGCCATTGACCTCACGACCCCCGCGTAAAGCCTCCGGCAGGAGGCGTTTGGCCCCCTCAGGTTAGGCAACAGCCGCTTGAAGGCGGCCCCGGCCCGTTCCAGTTTAGGGGCCAAACGTCGGAAATGCTCGACGAAGTTCCACCGGCTGTCGAGGACGAGACGCAGGTATTTCATCGTCGTCTCGACGCCGATGTGAACCCCTCCTACCGTTAGTTGGGATCCCGATGGTGGCGCGTTCTGGGGCCCATGAAATTACATGGCTTCGGACTTGTGCAATGCCACCTCGAGACCCAACTGCCGTATCCTCTCCACGTCACATTTTCCTCATTCAGATTTCAAACGAATCGCATGATATCCATTGGTATATTTTGTTATACATAATAAATGAACAATAATCATCAATAAACAGCCGGAGGGGATCGAGGTGGGGGGGTGGAGGGGGGTTCAGGGGATCAGACCGGAATAACTCGAACAATCAACTAGTAATCGAAGACAAAACAGACCATTCTAAAAACTAACACTACCCGATAAAACGCCGACAACTTACCGCGAAACGCCATAAACCTGTCGCAAGGATGACGAATCATTAACGCGTTGCGACTTTAACATTACGAAATTTGGCGAAGCAGACATAGCAGAAGGCTTGTTCCTAATAAAAATTGCAATTTATTTGAACACACGAAACGGCCTTGCAGCTGCAAGTCATATGGTACAACTGTACTTCATAATTATGATAAAATATATTAGCACTTGGTTTGCTTTTGAAATTGATGTCACCTTTCTAAACTCTATTGCAGAATAGCAGTAGGTTAGCCAGTAATGGCCATGGTTACTGAATGACTGATAATATCGGATAAGGAGACCTGTCATTGAGTGCAGATTACGAAAGTAGAAAAGAAGACGAAGAAGACCTACGTATTGCGGACACTAACACGTTTGCTACTGATTGTACCTTTTCTCATTTTGATAGTAACGTGGTACGACTTGCAGAATGAAAATATAATATATTTGTGAGTGGTTGACCAAAAAGGGACCTCAAGGGAGTTCCCTTGAGGTCCCTTTTTGGTTAACCGGCACCTAAAAATATTCTGGTTAGACCAAAATAAAGCTAAAAGACCACAGATTCAAAATAAAAAATAAAAAAATAACGGTTTCCAATCCCTCCAGGTCCCTTTTTGGTCATCCACTCACATTTTGAGTTTATGCAAGTCGTCCTAAATGGGCCGTAGCGTGTAGGACGAGTTGATGAATTACTCACATTGTGGTGCAACTAAGAAGAGGCTTAGGCAGTGGAATGCATTAAAGTACATAAACGACCGATACACCAGACGGTTGATGGAGATGTATGCAAGAAAACTAACTACTACGCTAACCGCAAATAGTTATTGGTTGATGACGGTGATGAAGTTGGATCGATACGTGACTATTGTGCAAATCCATTACGCTTTGTCGAATTTGGAACTTTTGCCCATTGTCTTGTAGCATGTCACAGTCATTTTTATAGCGTTCCGTACATTTGATGTTTTTCTTTTTCAGAATGTATCGCGTACTATTGTGTTGACTATACTTTTTTAAATCATGTTTGTGCCAAGAATGTGATTATTAAAAAATATAATGAGATTGGAGATGAGGTACTTTGTTATAGTAGTGAACACTGGTAATGATGTGATGAAAGAAATATGAAGAGAATTTATAAGTGTCAATAGAAGAGTATAATAGTATAAATCATTTTTGTAGTTCGGACTGTCTGGAGTGTAAAAAAAATAGGGTTTCTATCTCTTTTATAAGTTGTCGTGAATGACGGGAGAAAAGAAGTTTTAGATCACATTCCAGTGTCTGATGGAGTAGGTATCTAAGAGGTTATAGTCCATGCCGGTAAAGATAAGGATAACTGCAAACTTGACACCTACTGAAAGTAATATTCTATCCTATCTTAAGAACACGATAAATAAGTAAGAAAATATACGCGTTTGTATAATAACATAAGTATGCAAAATATTCAAAACTTGCTAATAAGCAACCTTAAACCTTTGATATCTAAGGTATGTTAAACTATTGAAGAAGTCATTAGAAATTGTTAAGAAACCAAATCCTAGCGATTCGCAATCTAAACTTTCTTTTTGAGAACAGATTCAGTAAAGGGTTATGTTTGGAAAAATAGCAAGTAATAAATAAGCTAAAAGCAGTGGAATACATTATTTTCAATATACTGAAATTATCTGTAACTTATGGTAATAAGCTTGCCTCATCATCAGATATAAAATGAATACGACCGGGTCATATCCAGACAACATTTTAATACCATGCATTTTTTCGAAAACCGCAACTCTATACTAAACAATAATTCCACAATCAAGTCACCTTCCAAATCTTACTAATTATAACTTTACAAATGCCAATCATGACACCATCGTGAACATAAATAACTGATGTAAACTGTTAATAACCACTAAATTAATGTCACCTTCTCCACCATTTGTTGTCGCCCACTGTTCCATCCAGCGAAGCATTATTTTTCTTGTTTTTATGACAGCAAACCATTTGATTTTATGATCGTAAATAACTATTATGATGGCATTTTTGATACTATACGCCCACTGGCATCTGTCGCGGTTTCTTGCAATGATAAAACATGGGTGTGCTTGTTAGTGGTTTTTGATGATTGATGCCTTCGTTGAGCATTGATGTCTGATGACCCGAATACCGGTTGGTGAATAACGAATTTCGTGGTGACTGAGTGTGTTTTGTTTAGGTAATACTGTTCCACCGAACCACAGTTATGAAAACTTTGTTTCAGTGCGGTTAGTGGAACAGTTTAAGCGTCGTTTGGTGTCAAGTGTCGTTGAAATCAGTGCTCTGAATGGAATACCTCGATTTGTTCACCTGGTGTTATGCAGAAGGTGCTGTCTTTTGTCAAAACACAGCATTGATACTTGGATCCAGTATTTATGTGGTAGTACTCCTCGATTTGTAGATACTCGTACATAAGTGTGACTTCTTTCCTTCGTGTAAACGAAGCCTAAAGCTACGCTTAAGAAAAAAAATCAAAAAGATAAAGAAAAATAAAGA
Source organism: Mesoligia furuncula (assembly GCA_916614155.1). Lineage (NCBI taxonomy): Eukaryota > Metazoa > Arthropoda > Insecta > Lepidoptera > Noctuidae > Mesoligia > Mesoligia furuncula. Next base: position 28,352,604 of record OU744803.1, read on the forward strand.
AAAATAAAGCAATGGATCGTGTCTTAAAACTTGCATCCAATGATAGCTCGAAATGAGATTCAATGTCAATCAACAAAAAGCAAAAATGAGCATTCAGAAATGAATTGATTTGAATAGAAAAATAACAACAACAGGTCATCTTGCGGAAGAGATATACTTTATTGATGCTGCTGATTAGCGGTCACGTCTAGATAATGATCTCCCTTGAATAATAAGAGATCAGAATAAGATATTCAATCACGGAATTCACCCTGACGAATTGACCATTAATCTATCCGAGGTCTGCGACATTTAAAAAATTTGACAGTTTTATAATTAATGTTCCTGATTTCTTCCGTTTTAACAAGTGTAAAAAACTATTAATTAATTATTATTTTCCACCAATTTAGTATAGAAACTGGCTGTCATAATTCACATAAATAATTAGGTAGGTACCTATAAAAAAAAGTAATAAAATGACACCGCTGAGAATGATCTACACGTCAATATGTATAATATTATATTACATTGTCTTTTTGGGTCTTCTTCTATTACTAAAATAGTTTTGTCATATGACTTTGCTCGTTTTTTTTCGTTTATTCATTTACGTATTTCGTATTTTATGTATTTACATTTACGTATTTTCCCACTGCCTCTTCCCTTTTGTACGATGTTTCCCTGTGCGTGTCTCAACCAGCGGGGTAATTGCGTAACACATTAACAGTAGCAATGCCTTTCATTTTGACAGTTCAACAACATTCATTGCGTTATTCACATTGTCGAGCAGACAAATTTTTAGAACATATGAAGCAATGGCTTAGCGATATCCTTCAAAATGAATCATATTGTGATTGATAGTGTGTTACGCAATTAGGGTGCTGGTCTTACCATTTTTTTTCATAAATAATAATATCTTAAATAGCAAAAGTTTATGAATATAGAGGTGACAACAAATCAAAATGCACTATTCCACGCACTATTCTTGATTGAAAATTTCTAGATTATTCGTATAAGAAAGCTTTATTTCAGTAAGTAGTGGACATTAACGAGCTTTCAGCAATTTAACTCTAATGGAAATCGTAAAACACGAAGTTATAAAGCTGAAGATTTATTTCGAGATGAAATACTGTGTGAAAAATTAAGGAATATTCACTCACATCCTCATAAAAAGTTACTAAACAAGTACAACCCTATGTTCATTGTTCAATGTTCAACCCTAATACGTTCACTTGAAAAAAACTTTACATAATATACTATATATATATATATATAAATAACCATTACATAATGTCACGCATGTATTCCGCGAATGATAAGGCAAAGGACGCAGACGTGAGAGGTGAACCACTGTACATATTATAACAGTTGTGAAAAACAAAATCAAAAGTTATTTATTCAAATTAGGCTGGGAATCAGCCCTTTTCGAACGTAAAAATTACAAAAGACAGTCCCCCAAAACGGCTGCCCTTCACCACTCCCTAGTGCTTTCGCTATGTTTAAATCCCATCTTGGATGTTATAGGGGACGAGTATATTTCCATCAACCGGGCACAAATCCAGGGTCCGAGCTGCTATGCGGAATTCCAGATGGAAAATTTAACAACACTTTACCCGATCCGGGAACCGAACCCGGGATCATATATGCTCAGCAGTAGCGGTTCGCGCCCATTTAATAGGGGATGAGCCTATTGCTATCAACCGGGTTCAAATCCAAACCAAAAAACCATCAATATTCTTAATAAAACCAATAAATTTACAGACAACCTAACAATTCGCGTTAGGTACATGAATAAGCAAATATATCAACATAATTTATGTCCACAACATTAACATACAAATTATTATGAAAATCAAATAGTACATAAAACGTTTTTATGTATGTTGATAGACATTTTCGAGGCTATTTGTGTTAAACAGAGAGCAGTAACCCATTTAGAAGTGAACTTTATGTTGTGGCATATGAACCTGATTGATGGCGTGTTTTGTCTATAATACCAATTCGCAACCGGAGTTACCAACAATCCGACATAGTTTGCAGAGTAAGAAAGCTGTGGCTGTGGTCTGGCTTTTGCTGGAGGAGCAGACGAGTTCTGGAGCGGAGACCGCGTATCGTCTACCGTAGAATAGAATACTCTTTATTATGTACACCATATTAATTACAGACATAAGTATATAAACTGTACAAAGGTGACACAATGGGCGGTCATATCGCTAAAAGCGATCTTTTAAAGACAACCTTTGGATGGATTAAAAAGACGTAGACGGATGGACGGACGGACGGACGGAGGGACGGACGGACGGACGGACGGACGGACGGACGGACGAACGGACGGACGCACGGATGGACGGACGGACGGAAGGACGGACGGACGGACTGACGGACGGACGTGACGTACGTAGTGTGGGACGCCCCCGAGCTAGATGGATCGAGGACCTTATAAAGATGGCTGGGACAGACCCGATGCTAAAGGCGGGGGATAGGGTTTTGTGGCGCAGCCTAGAAGCGGCCTATGTTCAGCAGTAGTCTGCGATATGCTGAGTAAATTGATTGATTGATGTGTAGGGAAAGACGAAATATGTTTTGATATAACAATAGCCTGGATGTATTCAATTACAGCACAGTGACCATCCAGACTTCCTAAGATGGATCACACAGTTTATTAAAACTATAAGTGTATGTTGTATTATAATCATGACATAACAGTAGGTACATCTTATTCCTTAAGGGTTAGGCAAAGGTGCATCTATAGTACATCCATATTTCGCCAATTTCTAACCCAAAAAAAAGGCTGCTGCTGCGAAATTCCGGATGGAATGGATTCAATAACACTTTACCCGATCCGGGAACCGAACCCAGGACCATGTGCTCAGCAGTAAAGTTTGTGACCACTAGACCAACGAGGCAGCCAGTCTAAATTATTATGTAATCTGCATTCGCGATTTATTTGTCAAAAGTGTAAACAAATATGAGTTTATGGAATATTAACTTTAATTCCTACACAATAAAGTTCAGTTTACGCTACAACTTCAAAAATTTATAACTTTTTCAATGGTGCTAGTCACTCTGAAATCAACTGAACTACCATATAAATAAAGTTCGATATTTGTTTAACTTGAAAAAAAAAAAGTATATTCAAATTTATGTCTCAAATTGGTAAATTTGAGACATTTTGAATATACTTTCGATATAGATTGTCTGTGTGGTGCCGGACTTAAAGAATAGCACCACCCTATACTTCCCGTGGGTGTCGTAAAAGGCGACTAAGGATCGTACCAGAGAATGGGCAGCAGCGTTCTCTATGCATTCCACCACTATACCATACTGCGATCGCCAACCCGCCTGCCATGTATGTCCAGCAGTGGACGTCTTTCGGCTGGGATGATGATGATAATGATGATAGATTGCAATAGGGGCAGTGTTTTAGTAGAAGAGAAGTATGTTCTGGAAAGCAAAGTATGCCTACCTAATCGTCATCTTCTCTTGCCCCTATCTCAATTTATTTGGCAACTTCTTCTTCAAGTAAGTATGGTCTACCTTATATCATTCGTGAAAGTAGATACAATAATGTGTCAAGAAGATGGGCAGTAGATACTTCTGTTTGCTTTCAGGACCCTGCAATCACCAATGCATTTGCTGAAGGTAATGATTATGGTACTGAATTGTCCTTTAATAATTTTTTGTAGAGGTCATTGAGAAGCCTTTGTTGCAGACCAAAACAACATTTCTGTATCAAATCAGTTAGCCCAATATTTACTCGGAGCATTAGGTATTTACCAAGACATTTGGCACAAATCGTATTGGAAATAACCAAAACGTTGAAAATACTCTTTCAAAGAACCATTAACAACAGCATAATTGATACCAAAAACCCATCACCACGACCCATCAATTACACGATAAATTAAAATCAAAACATGACGCTAATTTATTGGGCCCACTCGGTTTAACACAACACTTTGCGTGCCAACGTTATCGCCGTGCCGCGATTGACGCGAGCGTTGCGATCACTCATCGAGTGCAGCTTGCAGTGTGTCTCGGGGATGCAGGGAGGTAACAAGATGGTGAAATGGGTGAATAAATTTGTGTTGAAATGGGTACAAGGCTAAAGATAAAGAATTGTGAACACGTTGCTTTTTTCTTTATGTAAAGTAAAAAGTGGTGAACATAAGTTGCGAATGCAAAAGAACCTCAAAAATTATTGAACCAAGAATTCTACGTATCAATTTACAAAGTCGAATGATTGAAGAAACCAGGGATGAACCTATTCAAGATGCGCAAAACAATGCCTGAGGTTATCGAAATAGATGACGAACACGACAGCTTACTAATTTACATTACTCGTCAATCATGTTTGAAGACATAGATGACCAGAAATGGCACGAATGACTAGTCAAGGTGACCTATGCGTCAATTGATAACGGAAATGTCAATGAAGAGGACTCATCTTCAATAAACCGAGCTGATATGCAACAAATCAATAATATCACTTTTAATAACAGTCATATTTCTCGGACCTCTGTCTAACCGGCAGATGAGTCAAAAATGTGAATGGAGAATTTCCCAGATAATTTTGGTAAATGTGTCGGTGATAAATAGGCGGTATTGTTTGAAGATAGTTTAAATGGTAATATTGCTTTGTCCTACTCTATTAGATTTGCATACAACGAACATTATTTCAAATTTAAATGTTAATCAAATTACTGGCATTTAGTGCTTAATGTTCAGTAAAATATATAATTTATATTCTTATCAACATTCAGAATAAAGAAGGCTTTATTTTACTGTTTTAAAATATTGTATTAATATTATTATTAATATTGTTTCCATTTTAACTATGCTTAGCTTATTTTCCCATTTCAACAGGTTTTTAACAAAGGTGTAACGGTTTAAACTCATGAGCATGTCACAGGTAATATACAACAAGAAATAAGTTTACAATTGACTATCATCACGAAAAATTATTGTAGAGTAACGTTGGTCATACTAAATGATTCGAAAACTATTTTTCACAAGATAACAAAGTCACAATAAGGCACCCTCCAAATCCGGCTCTGCGCTCAACGTGAATGAAACTAAACAGGTGCACTGAATTATGCGTTCGCTGATGTATGCACCCGATGCACCGCATGCACCCCAGGTGAAAATGTGCAGTGTTGCTAACGTAAATACGCGAAATGGCCGGTCAATCAGCGGACCGATGCTAAAGCTGTAAATATCTGGTAAGTGTATGGAAGCATTGTTTTGGATAACGACGGAAAGAATAATAATCTTTTGAGATTTAGTGGTGGAAGGGCAGTGAACTTGGCGCTTAAAGTAGGGATGTTTTAGTTGAATCATGGTTGATGGTTTGAGTCACTGACAAGTGTAGACCGTGCAAATTCTTGGTTCAAACCGGATGTTTTCTATAAACAATAATATCCTTGCTAGCAATGAAGTATATCGCAGGAGATTTACAACATCAATCTCAACTACAGAAATAACTTTATACCATAATCAGCCGATAATGTTCCCATTGCTTGAACACAGGCCTCCTCACTTCAGGAGTGGTGTAATCCACCACGCGGGCCGAGTGTGGGTTGGTATATGTCACAATATCTTCGAATTTTTGGTTCTAGAGCATGCCAGATTCGTCACGGTGTTTTTTGCTCGTGTTGAGAGATTGTCTCAATTACAATATTTTGGTGGTCAATGGTACGTAATAATGGTATGTTACGAAACCCCTGATTTCCTCCTTATCAAGAATGCCCTACACCAGTTTCTACCCATATTACTCCTTGAAGTCAATTATTTCTCATCTCAAGAGAGATAGTTCAAGTCGCTGTACCAGTTAAGTCACTACTAAAACTGTACATATATCTATGCTTCCTTCCATCCCATTCAGTGATACCCCTAATATCTTGAAGCTGCTGGCTCGGAGCCAATCACCTCTGACATAACGTAGCTGATCACCTACTGACGGATGTAAGTGCCTGCTGTCTCCGACATATGGAGGGGTTATTTGATTGATATCTCTTTGGGAAACAAAAGAATCTAGATTGTTCTTTTTTATAGTGACGTGCTGAAAACTATCCTAATGCAAATTCTGGCCTCGACGCTATCCTGAGCCCTTTTTATGTGGACTTGTGTGGCCTGAAAATAATTGTTTTTTTTTTGCGGAATGGACCTTCTCTGGACCACGATCTCGCCTGAAACAACCGGAAAGCGATACATGAGGTCTACAATGGAACCAGCGTGCCTAGGAGATGCCTGTTCGCTCTTACTTTGATGGCAGATAGATTATGTGAAAGGGAACACAGACGCTGGCAGGGAATCCACGAGTATTATTATTATTAAAGCTCTGATTCTCTTTTCTTCTTGGTGTACAAAATATTGAGTTTCAGTTGAACCCCTTTACGAAAGCAATGCGGAAGACATACGAAACCATGAACCAACCATCACGAGACCTTCGAGAGATTCTGTTTAAATCGTAGTGCCTTCTTATGTGAAACTTCAAATTTTTCTTAAATTTTTCCTTGTACGCTATACCATTCTGTCACTCCTACCTTGTTCATATCGATTTGCTTCCAACTGTCTGTTGAACAAAACGTGCACTGTTCATGTTCAGCGTCCTACAATCGCTTTGAAATTTTACTATCTTGCAGGCAAGTCGACAGATCAAAAGTTGTTAACGTTCTATATGTGATGAGATGATCGTTTGAATAGCTGTGAAATATATTTCGTGGCAGGTTAGTGTTAGTTTTTTGAAGTGTTTAGTTTTGCTGTCAATTTATCTATTTGATGAGCTGTAACATCTGTAAGACTAAGTAGGTCATATTTCAAGAGCAATGATTGAAAATAGCAGTACCATATAAGTACCTACATTTCCTTTGCTATGATATGCAAACAGTGCCTTAAAAGATCCTTGCAAAAATAATACGATACGATTTAACACTATATGAGGAATTGGTCCATATTGGCTCAGGATCGAGTTGAGTGGAAAAGGAAAAAAGGGAGGCGTTTGCCCTGCAGTGGGACAAGACAGGCTGATTAATAATCTATTATATTATTTAACACTACACTTCACTGCAGCCTTAAGTGCCTCAAGAAGAGATGCGTATTTTCAGTAGCATTTTCCTTCAGTTCCGCTACGCTATACTATTTTCAGCCCAACTAATCCTATTAGTTGACGGTGCTGGCAAGCAGCAAGTCATATTACCATTCCCAAATTTAAAAAAAACCATCAAACACATTAATGCGCCACCACCTTCAGCTGCCAAAAACTTTAAATTCTAATCCTTCTCTGCCTATTTCTTCAAAACTAAATACTCACTCATCAGTCTCATTCAAACGAATGATGAAATCAAAACTACACGACCAACGACACAGCCATTTATCAAATCAAATTAATATATAAAACCGGCCTAAAGTGTGTCGGACCACGCACAGTGAAGGGTTCCGTAGTCGGGGTGAATGTTTACACATGCACGGTATTGAAAAAACTATGAACAACAAAGTTATTTCTGCGGGAGTGACAGAAAATATCACATATCTCAAAAGGTTCCCTATCCATTTGCATAAAATTTTAAGACCTAATATAACTTAGCATAATTTTGTTTGGCACAATTATATTTTCGCATAATATAATTACGCATAACAGCTTACGCATAATTTTTTTAAGCATAATTTCTCTAACCATAATAATGATTAAGCATAATATTCTAAAGCATAAATTTATTAAGCATAAAGTTCTAAAGCATAACTTTTTTAAACATAATATCCTAAAGCATAAAGCCCGAAGAGGATATACCAATTTATTTCGACGATTGGAAAAAAGCCATATCTCCTGAATCAGGTAATATACAGGGTGTTTGGTGCATCGTTTGCCAAATGGAATTGGCCGAAAGGAGAGGTCATTTGCTATCTCTTAAGGCCCAGTAACTCATTCCTTGTTTCACTGGTTTTTTTAAAATGACTTTTTAATTTTTATTCGGAGAAATACAAGAACTCCGCATTTAAGCTTAATTTTTTTTTAAAGTTATAAGTATAGCCTTCAAATTTTATTTTAATTCTTCTATTTACTCTTGTATGGTTCTATGAAATTAAAAATTTACTTGCTAATAACATCTAGTTCCTTTTTAATAACTCCCAAAGTTTTTGAAAAAAGGAAAAATACACTTAACACTCAACTTCAAATTGCTGTAAAAAAAAAAGTAAAAGTGATCGGGATCTTCGAATTCTTTTAAAAGGTTCTCTAGTTTGTCTCCTTTCCAACAGTGTGCAATATACCAAAAAAAACGTTTAATAAGTTCAGTAATTCGCTAAATGTGTAATTGAGACACATCAGGCTGATATTCGATATTACGGTAAGAACACTAGTTTTCACATAAATAACATTCTTTGAGTAGGTGGATAGTGTTATCTCACTCTTATGCAGTCTCTTATCTCTTTCTAGGGTTTTAACTTTCCTCGAACTTGAAATAAAAAATAAACTTTTATTTAATAAGTACCTAATTATAAATTTAATTTAATTCAAATTGTCCTCCACTATTGCGTACACACGCGCGACATCTTATTACACTCGGACGTGGATGATCCGAACTTTTTAAAAAGAATTTCTACAAACAGACTTACCCTAATTATTAGGTCAGCTACCAATTTTCAGTGAAGACCTGTCTTTTGTTTTTCATCAAAACGGTTATCCCGCTCACTGGTGATTAACCGCCAGGGAGTACTTGGATCTTGCATTCCCAGAATCATGGATTGGGAGGGATGGCCCTATTCCTTGGCCTCCGTTCCCCAGACCTGACTCCGTTAGATTTTTACATCTGGGGATGGCCCAAAGAACTTGTTTACTCCACGGAAGTTGACATTAGGGATGATTTAATCCAACGCATTGAGGCGGCTTTCGTCACTATCAAAGCAGAAATACGTTTACACCCCACTACAGTCGAGATAAGACGAAGATGTCGCGCGTGTGTACGCAATAGTGGAGGACAATTTGAACAAAATTTATAATTAGGTACTTATTAAATAAAAGTTTATTTTTTATTTCAAGTTCGAGGAAAGTTAGAACCCTAGAAAGAGATAAAAGACTGCGTAAGAGTGAGATAACACTATCCACCTACTTAAAGTATGTTATTTATGTGAAAACTAGTGTTCTTACCGTAATATTGAATATCAGCCTGATGTGTCTCGATTACTTACACATCTAGGGAATTACTGAAGTTATTAAACGTTTTCTTTGGTATATTGCACACCGTTGGAAAGGGGACAAACCAGAGAACCTTTTAAAAGAATTCGAAGATCCCGATAGCTTTTAGTTTTTTTTTTACAGCAATTTTAAGTTGAGTGTTAAGTGTATTTTTCCTTTTTTCAAAAACTTTGTGAGTTATTAAAAAGGAACTAGATGTTATTAGCAAGTAATTTTGTATTTCATAGAACCATACAAGAGTAAACATAAGAATTAAAATTAAATTGGAAGGCTATACTCATAACTTTTTTTAAATTTAAGCTTAAATGCAGAGTTTTTGTATTTTTCTAAATAAAAATTAAAAAGTCAATATAAAAAAAACCGGTGGAACAAGGAATGAGTTACTGGGCCTTAAGAGATAGCAAATGACCTCTCCTTTCGGCCAATTCCATTTGGCAAACGATGCACCAAACACCCTGTATAACATATTAATATAATATAACGTATTGAACAATTTTGTGGGTTTTTTTTTTCGCTGTAGGAAGCATGAAGCAAGCAAGCATACAGCATGCAAGCAAGCATACAGCATGCAAGCAAGCATGCAAGCAAGCATGCAAGCAAGCATGCAGCAAACAAGCAAGCATGCAGCATGCAAGCAAGCATGCAGCATGCAAGCAAGCATGCAGCATTCAAGCGAGCATGCAACATGCAGCAGGCAGGGTTTCTGTCACGGCTCCGGCGCTGCGGGCCTCCGGCGACCCCACGCGTACTAATCGTCGCAGACGGCTTTCGCTCACCACCGCAGCTTCGGCTTGTTGGCCGGCTTCGCCGGCCAGCCTCAGCCGCGGCGGATCGCTCGCAGCCGCCTGCTCCTCAGCCCGCGGGCCGCCTCGCCCCTACGCGCCTACGCGATTTTAAATAACACTCTAGGGGTAGGACAAACAAGACTACGTGGAGTCGGTTTTGCAGCAATTCGGTTCTGTCACTAACTTTTGTTGCACAGCATATTAAATTTAATTAATTGTATGCCTAAATATTATTATGCTAATAGTCATTAGGCCTACTAACGTTATGCGAATCAAATTTATGCCAAAACAAATTAGTCTTTAAGACGATTATGCCAACATAAAATGTATGCCTAAAAAAATTATGCCGAAGTATTATTATGCCAAAACAAATTGTGCCAAAATCGTTATGCCGAAGTATATTAGGACAAAGAACATTATGCGAAAAGAAGGGATCCCATCTCAAAAACTATTGACGTAAATAGCAAAGTCGCTTAGAAACAACCTCGATCTTTTTAATCAAACAGAAATCTGCCTCTTTGCTCTGCAGAGTGCGGGAGAGCTCCAACTCCATCCTGAAGACCATAGCGGGGAGGTGCGGGTCTCCGTTATTAGGTGATGTCGTTCGAGGATGTATTTCGAACAACAACCTTGTTTCCAAATAGATAATAAGTTTACTAACATAGGTATAAGTTATCTTTTTGTTTACTAAGCCATATGGATGCTGCTTATCCGAAATAAAGATTATTTTACTTTATTTTTATTTAATTAATTACGGGATGCAACAATACCCCCACACGCATACGTATATTCAATTGTTTTTATCCATCGGTTACATGTATGGGGATGGGGAGTACCAACCCTAATTTTTTTTTTCGTTATTTCACGTCACTACACTGCTGTTTAGCGGTGCACAGGGTTTTTGCCATTTGGCTACCGAACCCTAAAAACCCGCTGCGCAAGAGTTTAGCCCGCACGTTGGGATTTGGGGCACTTAAACATCTATTTTTGGTGACAGACGGACAGACACATTCAGGGATAGCTATCGGGTTTCAAATTCCTGTATTAAAAGGATGGAAGGACTGTAAGTGGTCTTTGTAATTAAATGGATTTGTGGGTATGTTTCCTTTTCCTGTATTTTACATTTAGGGAGTGATTCTGAAAGTTTCTATATTTTATTGTTGTTTACTTTTTTGACAAGACTTGAGAGTGTACTGAAATCGCTTTTTATTTTAAAATTCATAGACGAGAAGCAGGATTTTTCATCTAAAGACACCTCTAGTAGTAGCAGCCATGTTAAAAGAACGAATGATATACTAAACTCTACCTTTCTACCCGACTGCGCGACGCAAAGGAGGAGGTACCTAATGAGTTTTGTTCAATAAACCTATCATAATAAACCACAACATTATTTTCAAAATATGAAATCGGGTTTGTTCGTACATCAAGCTACCCGAAACTGTTATATGTATCCAATCAACTTTGAACCTTATGCTTTAGCGATAAAGTTGAAAATCTATTAAAGAAATTTGACAGATTGTAGTAGCTTGATGAGCTGGCGTCTGTACTTTCAATGTCCTGATTCTCGTATCAATCACAACTTAAGTAATGACTTCCCCTCTTCGTCATTTTACCCCGAACACTTAGAACCAAATTAAACCATAAAAGGCTAGAATATAATTCACGAAACAATCTACTGCGAACACACAGGTAGCTTTCATTAAAATTCGTATTGACTACATGAAAAGTCAATTAGTACGTGCCGTGAGGCGGCGGCCATCTTGTAATTGCGGGAGACAGCTGCGCCCGCGCACCTCGTGGGTGTTCGGCGCAACAAAGGGTTGATTTAATTAGGATTTGATTGGGTGGGAGGGAGAAGGAAGATGGTTAGTGTTTGGCTGGTGACAGATTAAGATTTATGAGTATTGTAAATGTGTCTAATTGGATTAGTGGTTGTTGGTGATGGTGGGGAAGATAAGGTCTTCGTGGTAGAGCAAATAGAACTTCTAAGATTCTTATTCTATTGTAATATTGTTATTTTACTAGATGTCTCATGGAATCGCTATTTCACAGGACTAACCCTAAAAGATGAATGTGTTTTCATCTTGCTCAGACAAAATAAAAACCTTGGTCTGAGTCATCTTGTATTTTTGTCAGAATTTTATTATTCTGATAAAAAATTCTATTTGGTAGGAGAGTCTATAATCGGAATTTGTATCTAGCTACCAAAAAGCCGTTTAACTGCGCTTTCTGCATAGCAACAGTTATCATTAACATTTAAGAAAGTGGTCCAACTCCAAGTCAATCCTCTTAACCTCTGCCATTTTCGATGTAGGTAGGTGCCTATATTTTGAAGTATAATATCAACCTGCCATTACTCATGTTCCGAGTCAAAAACAATAGAATTAATTGCAGAGAACATCTGTAAGTACATGTCATCAGTATGTCTTGTCAAACACATTAATGTGTCGAATATTTACTCATTAATGTAAAACACATGTATTTGCGTACATTATTGTAGGCTTGTGTGACCTAATGTGACAAATATGAGTAATATTAAGTTATTGACGACTTATAGTAGAAAACCTGATTAATTTTCCCACTCTAACTTAAAACTTGCGTGCTAAATTGAATGTCTTTGGGATTTAATAGCCAAAATGACAACAACAACCAATCTCATTTCAGCCGACAGACGCCCACTGCTGGACATAGCCCTCCCTGAATTTTGGGGCGGTTTGCCATAATAGCCACGCTTGGCAGGCGGGTTGGCGATCGCAGTATGGCATGATGGTGGAATGCATAGAGGACGCTGCTGCCCATTCTCCGGTAACCTTAGTCGCCTTAGTCGCCTTTTACGACACCCACGGGAAGTAAGGGGTGGTGCTATTCTTTAAGTCCGGACACAGACCTTAGAGATTAAATTGAGATACAGAGATTAAATTGCATAAGCATCTAGAAATAAAAGGGGCTTTGTGGCTAAGCAATAACAGCCGCACGGGTGGTTCGATCAGGTTAAGCTACGCTTGCCGCGGTTGGTCCATGGATGGGTGACCATCTTCACATACCAAGCCCCCTCCAGTCTCTATGTCCGTCCACGAAGTTACGGGCCCGTCCGTAAGTAGTAGGTAGATACCGTCAAAAACAGTTACAAATAATAAAAATCGAACGGGCCAAATACTTACATATCGGGAGTGAGGACAACTGTCAAATCGTGTGTCATTCATTCTTAGTGCGGACCCCGAACTAATCTTATTGTCTGTATGAGTGATACGGAATAGGAAACGCCTCTTGCTTCGACCGGAACTACGGATTTCGTGCCGAGGGAGTAGACTTCCAGATTTCCAAGAACTGCTGCGATCATCAGTTCATTTGAAACTTTCGTTGATCAAGGCAATCGTTATTTTAGCGATTCTAAAATTGAGGTTTTTACGATAGCCACAAAAACGAGGTCCATTTTTTTAACGAACCAACATGAAAACAATATCAGTAAAAACAGGGGGCCTAAAATGGCCACTTTGGCAGAATCATAAAAGGATAACATAATGGACAGTTAACTGTTAAGTTAATCGTACCAAATCCTATTGGTGAAGCAATTTTCAGTTTTTTTTTTGTCTGTGCTAAAGTACCAATCAATCCAATCCAAATCCAATCCCAATCTCTTTGATTGTACCTACGTAGTGCAGCGAAAAAAAGAAAAACACGGACTGTCTTCGCCATATTACAATTCATAATGTTATCCTTTTATGATTCGCCAAAGTGGCCTTTTTAGGCCACCAGAACTCCGTATAAAAAGCCAAAGCACCTGTTTCAACCACCTATTAAGAGCGTTTACGCCGTACGGCATTTCATACAAACTTTCAAGCCCTTGTTTTTCGAAATTAATGAACGGATTTTAATGAAACTTCCTAGGCATAAGCAGGATACAAAGGTCTAAAAAGTTAGTAGAGAACATTTTCGAAATATATATAAAAAAAGATAACTGGAAATATCTGTTTCTATGGAAAGTTTAAAATCGGTCTAATTTGGCTGTAACACTATATTTCGAAAATATTCTCTACTAACTTTTTAGACCTTTGTATTTTGCTTATATGTACGAAGTTTCATTAAAATCGGTTCATTCACTTCGAAAAAAAGGGCTTGAAAGTTTGTATGAAATGCCGTTCGGCGTAAACGCTCTTAAAACATCATAATCATCTCAATATTATTTCAGACCAAAGTCACCTTCACTATCAATACAGCACACATTACAAATGCAACTTTTTTCAACATTAGGATGCGCACGCGTTCCGAACAATCCGAGACTGTCCCGAATGCTCCAACCCCTCTCTGCCAAGGGGGCAAGGGGGACAAGGGGGACTAAAGAAGACGTATCTCATCACCACGATCCATTGTCCATTGTTTTTGCCTGCTGTTATTTATGACGGACGACGTTGTGTCTATCCTTTTCTAACGTAGCCAGAACAGTATCGCCGTCTCGCTCCCTCAAGGCTTCCGTCCCGTAATGCCGTAGCTAATAAATTACGATTCAAAAGATTATTTATTAGATTATTCATGGTGGAGAGGTCCAGTACCGTATTGGTCTTCGGGACATAACACTGCAATCGTTTTCGTCTTTTTTCGTGTGATTGATTTGTGTCCTATCGTGTGGTGTGTCGTGTCGTCAAACAATGGGGTTTGGACGTGGATTGGCTGGTTTGTGGATTTTATTGGATTCACAGACGTTGGGTTTTGCATGTTCGATGTCTGATAAGCGTTGATGTGTGTGTGTGACATAAGGAAGGTTCTTGTGATGGCTCAGGATTACATAAATTTGAATTTGAGGAAAGAAGTTCTTGAAGCAAAGATTGTTTCATGATACAGCTAATAACATTATGAAGAAGTTTCCCTTAACATAATATCAGCGGAGTTTCTTAAAAAAATATAGGTATTAATATGCTCAAGATCGTGTGAAGCACAAAACAATTTTTTTACAACTCAATCACCTATTAAAGCAACATTAGCTACGTATCAACTTTGATATTCTAATTGGATTTATCTAACAGCTTATTAACGAGATAAATTCAAGTTCAGACCACCTATGACGACAATGATATTATCAGGACCACTATAACACTGACTCTTTTAATCATAACCAAGAATCTACTACAAGATATTTTGTTATACAATTAAAATGTAACAGTCCGATAATTTATCGCAATTAATGAACGGAACTAACTACGCTGAACAATTTATTTATAAAATATGACGGAGTAATTTAGGAGCAATAATATTAATTGAACGCTCTCAATTAAAACAGATACAACAAAAAATGTCGCCCCACCGGAAGCATGGCCGATAATCGTTTAAAAAGAGACGTGCATTATTATTCACGACCATTAATTAACCGACACTAAAGTTTTAATTAAAAAACAAGCAAAGAACTTTCCATAAGAATGGTACGTCACAAACGCCGACGAATTCAAAACGCCAGCGTCTCGACCGTCATAAATAATTGGGACAAAACCTTCGCCCCCCGCGACCCGCCCCCATCCCCCGGATAAGTGTCTAAAATTTTCACAATCCGGCAATAAAAAGATAATTTATTAGTATAGCTCTTATTGTTTTCGTTATTTATGTGTATGGAGTAATGTAATCTAGCTGGTGGGCCCTAAATAAATAATTTTCACTTTAATGTCCCTTCTTGCCTAATCTCCCGAGCGGTCGGCTCTCAGTCCACGGTTGGTACGATGTAATGGGCACCCGAGGTATTTTTAGGTCTAAATAAACATGATTTGTTGTACCGTCTCTGACAGAATTTAATTTCGTTACGGCAACGATGTGGCTCCCTCTGTCGCGAATATCTTGAATTATTTTTAATGACTCCTAGTCATTTGCATTATCGTCGATTTTAGTAGCTTCTTAGGATTATTTATTACTTGAAATTATTGCTTCCTTTAATGAGATTTTTATTACTCTCTAAATAATAAAATTGACCTGTTCTATATTGGCAAAAAACTCCACTTGATAAAAACTTGAAATATTTCGACAGTTTAGTCCGATATTTATTGCCTCTGTAGAACTAGACAACAATAGAATGATTAAAAGCATTTTATTCATCGATAAAGTACTACATCCTACATTTTTATCCAAAAAATATGTTAAAAGGTTTTAGCGTAAGTAAACATTTTTTAAATAAATTTCAAACAATGATTCCTTTCCAGCACCCAAAAAATACGACAACATTCAAGACAACTACAAAAACAAAAAAAGAACACAAGACCCACGTACATCACATGCAGATTTCAAAAGCGTCTGAACTTCAGTGGCCATTTCTGAAAATTAGTGGACGTGAGGCAGTGGGGGGGAGGGCGGTGGGGGGCAGAATGCCGTGGTGGATGATTTACACCACTCCGGTATTATGTTTTGACTTTAATAAACAGAACGTTTGTCATGGCAGACTATACGTCGCCAGTCTTGGACAAGTTTTGTGCTAGTGTTGGGCTAAGAGTTCTAATGTTGTATGCAAGTGGTGTTAGGTTTACGTTTGGGAGTTGAAGAGACTATTTGTGAAGTTGCTTGATGGATAATCTATGTAGTATAAACAGTTTTGCCGTTGTCAATTTTGGATAGACTTGCTGAGTCTTTCGACTTCAGTTGTCGATAACTGATTTCAATGCAAGTTTCGTGTTAATAGATTTGGGTCTACATCTGTGGTTTTTGACGCCTTTATTGGCTTTGAAAAAAGATAAAGAATAGCTATTTTTAATTGCATTATCATGAAAGTATCAAGATCGCCGAGATTCAAAAACAACCCTACATTGAAACGATAAAATCCTTTAAAACATCCTCCCAAAATTGCGACCAAATAATATTCATACAGACTTCTAAATCCATTTCCATTGTGCTTGGAACGTGTCCTGAGTTGACCTTAGTCCGTCTAGTTTTAATTACAGCCGACAGACGGACGGAAGGACATCCGAGCTTCGCTGTTTTGAAGACTCGACGTGACATTCAGTTTGTGCGAGACTAATTCTGACATCGCAGTTTGAGTTCATAAGAGAATTTGTAATGGGAAAAGGATAAATTGTATGTTTATCTGTTAACGAAAAACTATTTTTGGGGATTAATTAGAACAAAAGAGTGAACAAATGAATGCTGTAAATAAGTAATACAGAGATTTTCTTTCTCGTTCTTAAAAGACCTACGAAGACAAATGTTAAGTCAATTTAGTTTCTGACTGCATCTTCATTTTGTTCGTATTGAAGCACTGCGTCAGTTTGAATATTTTAGCTTCTTGAATTATAAAGTAAATTATTATATCATTTTAACAGAACAAAGCATCCATATGCTAAACTCACGACCACCCCTCAATTCACCAACAAATTGTCTGAACAAAGTCTCATATCAAATACATCACTAGCCATAAAGACAAAGCACGAAGACGCCATCAACATGACATCCACCCATAAAACTCACCCATACCTGGCCATCATTGTCGTAGACCACAGCAAACGGCCCATAGTTCCCCCCTATAGTTTCACCCCTCGTTTCCAGCTTTTAATTATAATACTTTATAGCCCTATAAATCACGGCGTGCGTCCCGGGCGGCAACCACCCCCCACCCCCCTTTGAAGGATACCAGTTCAATTCTCGTTGGGTGTAATAATTTATAAAGAAATTATTCCCTTTTTCTGCTGGGGGTTAAAGATGGTCGTGACGTGATCTGTGATCGTCTGGCGGTGACAATCATTTTGGTTTTGATGTGGTTTTGTGGAGTTGTGTCGGTTTTGAATTTTGGGAGTTTTTAGATCATCGGGGTAATTGCGTAACTAACGTTAGCAGTTGCTTTCATTTTGACACTTCAACATCGTTCATTGAGTTATTTACGATGTTGAGTAGATACATTTTTCGAACATAAATATGAAGCAATAGATTGGCAATATCCTTCAAAATCATTTAAATTGCAATTGATCATGTGTTACGGAATTAGGGTGCTTGGATTATGTTGGACTTAACTCGAATTCTTAATAAGTACTCTCCATATAAAAGATAAAAAGAGACAGTAAGCATTTAGTGTTAGAAAATTTGTTGATACAGTGTGATTTTAGGCGCCATCTTTGTAATCGTGTCGCTCGAAAGTTTTAGTTCAACCCTATTCAAAAGCACTGACTTTTCTTTATTTATTTCTCTTAATTAACTGTGAGATCAAACTGGAATTATGGTTTTGTTCCCGTAAAAAAAACAAATCGTAAAGAATCAAGAGCGATGAATTGAATGAGAAGTTGAAACGATCGAAGTACAGCAAAAAATAATCACACGTCAAAATATCTGTCGTCATCAATGAAATGAAGAATGTATGTCTATTGGAGAACAGCTAACGATTGTTCTTGCAAACAGTAGACTTCTCAAGTTCTCAATACGACATGTGTCGATGGTACTTCAAGACACGCATAGTAACAAAGTATTGAAGTTTAGTGATGCGATTTGTACGTCACTGACGTTACTTTGTATGGAGATTTTCATCAAAGTAATCTCAATCTAAGTCGACAATTATTTGTGAAAATAGGCCAACATTTTCCGCCAATGTTGGACGTCATACAGTCTTTTTGATGTCGGAAAACCTCTAATAGTGTGCCAAGTATATGAAAAATACTCTAATCATATTGTTGCTATGATCACCACAACTTAATAACTTACTATTGTCTTTGTATGGTGTCCAGTGGTAAATAACAAACGAGAGTTTCATAATAAAACTTCGGTTCCTTACAGACGCATTAAGTTCTTTTCAGCGATAATCAGTCACATATCAACAGAAGTTTAGTTAAGTTGAACCGATAAGTCAGTGTTAAGTAAAACTACTGTAACTTAAAGCTACAAGACGTCTAACTTATGGCGTGCCCTCGCGGCGCCATAGAGTACAAATTAGCAGAGGGTGCAAAGCTTTAAAGAAAATGTACCTTCTGGACTTTAGACCCTCTTTGCGTAAGGATTTAAAAATTAAAACTATGATTGTATATTTTAAAGCTATTCGATTTACAGTAATTGACCTTTAAGGGGGAATGGCATGAGCTACATTTAACGGAATTTAGTTGGTGAAGCTATCTGTGATTGACTAATAATCTGACCACAATATAAGTGCTCATCAACCTGGGGACCAGCCGCTGAATGTGCGGCCCAAAGTCCCACCGGCTGTCGAGGACAAGTCCTAGATACTTCATCATCGACTCGACACCGATGCGGACGCCTATATGTAAATCCCGAGGTCGCTTGTTCTGAAGCCCATGGAAACAGAGAGCCTCAGAATTGTGAAAAACCACCTCGAGACCCAAACGATAAGGGTTCCAACCTACGACCTACAATTCGTAAGTTACCAATGGGCCACCACACTGCTCTCATAATGACGGTAGATATACTTTGTGCCAATAGAACAGAAGAAAAACCATATAGTATGTATATAAATAACTGTTCAACGTGACGATTGCTCTCGTTTCGAGATTCCGTATAAAATTATTGGAGTTAAACTTTGCACCGACATCAGTGAACCTTGTTGACGTGACCTCGTATCGAAAGAACAAAGATCACAACTAGTACTATCAAAATCTTACCAACTTCAGTCGTTTGCGTTGCGCTTGTTTGTACTACCTCGACTTACCTGAAAAATAAAATAAATAGGGTTAAATTCTTGCGTTTCTTACGTCACTGTAGATGTAAAAATTGTGTCGCTGAAAATTACATTTTCCGACATAATTATATGGATAGACCTTTTATTCTCTCTATATCTAATTTATTGGAAAAATGTATCTTGAGGGGGGCGTATCTAGTCGCAACTTTTTATTTTTTTTACCTTGGTTTATAAGTAGGTACTTATAGGTAATATGTTTGTTCAAAAATATACAACAATTTAATGGTATGGTTGACATTTGGCAATGTTGTTAAAGTCTGCAGAAGTACGATATTGTTTTGACATACATAATCTTATATACATAAATAAACGTTTTTTTTGCCCATTAAGGTTTGCAGGAACTACAGAATGCCACCTGGTACGATCCTGACTGATGATAAATGATAAATGATTTATTTTCTGTAAGTAGGATTTTACAAACACTTTTACACGTCATCATATTTTTTAAACTAGTTGTGGTCGGCGTTTCCTATCTGACTACTCTGAGAAGAAAGGCCGAAACAAACTCAGAGGTCACAGTCTCTTTTAAAGTCCAGACAAAATCTTGGTCAGATCGTGTGAAGACCATGTAGATTATTGTAGATTGATGTCTGAAATGGTCTTTTGAGGAAAGAACCACACAGATTGAGCGGACCTGTCCAATCAGTGCACGCATTTGTCAAAAATCGTGCAGCTCAACTCAGAAATTGAGGAGCTCAACGATTCGACGAACAATACCAAAGAAAGGACATTTGGGTAGGCCGCGTAAATTACTCAAACTGCCAGATCATGATTAAAACTAAGAAGGAAAACAGATAAAAAATGACCCACATAGTCCTCACATTCACAATAATTAAATGAAAAATAAAAAAAAATAAAAATACTACATAAGATGATAACATAACATAACGCCTTTTTTCCCAAAAGGGCTAAGCAAAGGTGTACTTGTAGGTGTACACCAACATTTCGCCTGCAGTTATATTAAATCCCATGGAATGGAAGTTTTGAAATGACAATAATTTTAACAAACATACAATCCTTACAAAATTTTATCTCATGAATTTGTTACATGCTTTTTTATAACTTTTATTAATCTGTGCCCCGCGGTTTCACTCGCATAAGTGTCGACCCCGTGGGAAAATCGGGATAAAAAGTAGCCTATGTGTTAATTCAGGGTGTCAGCTACCTCCATGCAAAATTTCATCAAAATTGGTCCCGCCGTTTCAGCGTGAAGAAGTAACAAACATAACCACACACTCACAAACTTTCGCTTTTTATAATATTATTAGTGTGATTTATAGTAATTTATGTTATCAGAATCTTTGATGTATATGCAAATGTCGTGCATGTCTGATATTGACGGAGACATAGTTCTAGTCCAGTGTGCTACACGTCCTTGTTTGTGTTTATAGTCTTGACGTGCCATATAATAAATAAATAAAAATGTTACGCAGTTCAGCGTATAAGACAAACGAGACGCTTCTTAGTTATTTTACTGCAATTTTCCTTCACTTTGTAAAGTAAGTAGAGATTTTACATAAGATGCCACGTAGCCTGTCACTCTGCCACTCACTAAGCAAAGCATAGCATAATCACCCTATAACATTCCCACTGCTGGGACCCCAACCTCTTTTCGGTGAGAGTGGGAGTGGGCCGTAATACACCACGCGAGCCCAGTGCGGGTTGGTAGATGTCACATATCTTCGAATTTTTGGTTCTAGGACATTCCGGTTTCCTCACGATGTTTTCCTTCACCGTTTTGAGAGCAGTGACGATGAAATAATTTTACACAAAGTAAAGCGCCTGTTTTGGTTCGAACCTACATACGACCTACAAGTCATAAGTCGCGCCCGAACTGTGGGTTCGAACCCAGAACTTCACAACATTCATGTTCTGCCTACATTTTGCAAGGTATGTTTAATTCACAAGACTTGGACTTCAAGAACTGAAATCGCCAATACACAATTCAGAATGTGCAACGATATTTTCCATGTGTCATTGAAATAGTGGTTTTTGACAGAATGTTTTTTTTTTTAATAACATGCCTTCTAAGCTGCCCTAGATGAGGCCACATTTATGTCCTCCCTCGTGCAAGTGTAGCACAGTGTGCACGCCGGCAGCTGTGTCATCGACAGGTTTCCGTCACCGCAGACACATTCAGTACGACAACTATCTAAATATGAACTAGCAGCAGTTTTAAGGCCTGTGTATAAAAGCACTATTACTTTTGTTTATCTCTGGATTATCTTCTCCCAATTCTTCACCAGAGCATGTACGGCTGCCATTAGGCCCCATCAAGTCATTTACCGCGAGCTTAAAACTTGGCACGCGTTGCCGAAGGGGTGGGTGCGTGCAAATATGACAAATTTATGTAAAACGGGCTCTCTCTTTGTACGGCAAGCAGCCGTCGAGAAATTAGTGCTCATTTTGTCTCATGTTTACGAGTGGGAGCACTGTGCGCCTCAAAAATATGGTAATGGCTGCACAGTGGTCGGGTTTCGTCTAGTGTATCGATTTTGAGATTCGTTCGAGTTGCAGAGGTTGTGTGATGGTGGTAGGGGTTGCTTCTGTATGTGAGTTAAAGGGTAGGTTTAGTGCCGCATCGCTGAATACAGGTTAATTGTTTCGTAGCTATTGTTAAGTGAAGATTATCTCGCCAAGATCTTAGGGTAGCTTTTTGACAAATCTAGATTGATAAAGTAGTCTTTAGGTTCAGTTACTTAAAACGCTTTTTGTTTAATGAATGAGTAGAAGATTAGACTTATGCCGTCAGACAAGATTCCGGGTGTTGTAATTATTTTATTTTAAGTAACATCAATAATGAAATAGCTACGCCAACCGTAACGCGCCCAAACAGCCCTGTTTACCCCATAAATAGTGAAGCGTGAAGAAATGTCGCCGGGCTGTAAGAATCTATTTCGAGTGCGTCTAAGAGTGTGATCCGGAGGAATTGTCGCGATCCATCGGTCGTTAATCGTGACACATCGCTGTATTTTCATCTAAACTCGTTACGTTTTATGCGAAAGAGGAGCGAGCGGTAGACGTGCGACTTTTGTGTCGCAGTTATGTAGATTAGGAATCTTTTTTGCAGAAGATCTTATAAATAACACGGAAGCATCAAATGTTATCATAATTATTGTCAGGTTTTCTAATTCCATTCAATCAAAATATTTCAATTGGAGCTTTTCCTAATTCAAACAGGTTTTTTCTTTTTTGGTTAGTGCATCATACCTACATCATCGTCGTTTCAGCCGATAGACGTTCACTGCTGGACATAGGCCTCCCCCAATTTTGGGAGGGTTTGCCATAATCGCCACGCTTGGCAGGCGGGTTGGCGATCGCAGTATGGTATGATGGTGGAATACATAGAGAACGCTGCTGCCCATTCTCCGGTACGATCCTTAGTAGCCTTTTACGACACCTACGGGAAGTAAGGGGTGGTGCTATTCTTTAAGTCCGGCATCACACAGACAGACACAGACCTACATCATATTAGGTTGCAAACAATTATTTCTTTTCACAGACTTTCAATACGAAACAATGTCTAGAACCCTAATCAACATTTTCACTTTACCGTTTCCCATCTTTAATGTACCGAAAACCTACCAAAAAATCTACCTACTGGGTACATGCCACAAAACAGTCGACAAATAATTCGGTCGCAAGTCGCAGGTGTGCGGCGCTCAGCTGACAGATACAACTCAGATTTATGTGTTTACTGTATAAATCACGAGACGTCACCGTTGCCTCTCATTTCTTTTTTCGTTTCGCGCTATACATCATAGTTTTGTCTTCCGTGGTCAAATTTTTTATTCCAGTCTAGAATGCGAGAGTGCGCGCTTCGAGTTATTTTTGGGGTTGTGTGTTTGCTTATGGTTTATTCGTGTTGGAGACATGCTGTAGTGTTCCTGGTCTGTTCTAGAGAACTTCCTAATACGGATTATATAGATAGATAGATAAAAAGTTTATTCAGTGCAACAAAAGACACAATCATCATCATCTGCCTAGCCTTTTCCCAACTATGTTGGGGTCGGCTTCCAGTCTGACCGGATGCAGCTGAATACCAGTATTTTACATGGAGCGACTGCCTATCTGACCTCCATAACCCAGTTAATGGGTAATACGATACCCCTTGGTAAGACTGGTTGTCAGACTTTCGGGCTTCTGACTGCCCGTAACGACTGTCAAAGATCCACAAATGACAGCCGGGACCAACGGCTTAACGTGCAAAAGAAGAAAAAAAAGACACAATACAGATATTAAAAAACGTTAAAAACAGGTGAAAGAAAAAAAAAACAAAGATTAAAAAGATAAATTGATCCATAGACACCTCGCTCATGTTGTACATCTATAACGGTCGATCACTACTGGGCGGTGTGTGTCTCATGGTTGCACCAAATGGGAGTCCAGCTCAGCATATGCCAGGTACAATACCTGACGCTGGTATTCTGCTGCATCCCGTTATATGGGAACTATTTTGTATTAGGCCCTGTTGTACTTATAGTAAAACAAATATGATGCTTATCCCACCCACCTAGGTGAATTACTTTATTTAGGAGAATTTCGTTGGTTCTGAACATAGTAGAAAAATCAATCCCACAAAAACATTTCATGTTAAATGTTGCCAAGACGAGACCATGTAGCTCGCACTGTCAAAAAGTAATCAGATCTCATGTAGAGCCAAGCTTCTAACTCTACAAGGCCTGACTTCGCAAACTCTACACCTTAGTCAAAATATCTGGTTTGGCCGTTTCGTTACTACAAGAACCATTAACAGTATGAGAGTTTTTCACCTTACGCTCATGTGAATGTAGCGAAATGGCCAAGCCATATTATTTTGACTAAGGTGTAGAGTTTGCGAAGTCAGGCCTTGTAGAGTTAGGGCGTGTAGAGTTAGAAGCTTGGCTCTACATGAGAGCTGATTACTTTTTGACAGTGCGAGCTACATGGTCTCGTCTTGGCAACATTTAACATGAAATGTTTTTGTGGGATTTCATTTCTTTTTGTAAGTTGCTTATGATATTTATACGAGTATTTTTGCTGTTGTTCATTTTTTCTTTCTTTTTTTGGGGTTTATTTATAACAAGGACCCCCTATATAAATTTTCAGACCTCTAGCATCAAAATTTACGGAATTTTTTTTTTTTTTTGGGGGGTAAAAGTTTCAAGTTTTAATATTTTTTTGTTGTTTGTGTACTACTACTAGCTTACATACCAAATTTCAGCTTTCTAGGACTTCAGGAAGTACCTTAAGAATTTTGATGATCATCAGTCAGTGAGTCAGTGACGACATCGGGGTATTTTAGATATCAATAAAATCTAAAGTATAAGAGCTATGCAATTGAAACTTTATAGGTTTAATAAGTCAACCACTGGCATCATATTCCGAAAATTTTGTTTATCTGGTATAATCCAAACCCAAGTTAAGAGGGTTCAAAAATACGACGAAGTGCTTCGAGAAAAGGTAGGTAGTGCCCTTGCGCTTCGCTTGGCTGGTCTTGGCGGGGGCACTCCCGTGCCCCCAGATAAAAACTCTGGTTTTAAACAGGCCTTGTTTTTTTTTATAAATATATCTTTATTGGTTAATTGGGGTTTTTATCCCATAATGATTCCATAATATAAATAAATGATGATAATATAAAGAAATGATTTCCATAATATAAATACACGTAGTAAAAATGAAATTCTGTTACCTAAATTTAGATTAACTAAAACTAGCAAGTCATTTGTTGTAAACAGCATCCGTTTTTATAACAAGTTGCCAAAGCCGGTTACAGAACTTAGCGATGGAAAGTTCAAAACCCTCATCCTCTCCTCGTGTCCTTATCAAAAAAGCATATTATAAGATTAAAGACTACGTTGAAGACAAGGTAGTCTGGCAATAATTCCTTCTGCACATGTGGCTTCCCTGGCTTCTCATTAACGGCATAACTATATTTTAAATGTCTATTAACTGCTCTCAAATTACGATGTTTAATTTTTATTAATATTTTTTGACATAATTTCTTATTTATGTGACATTATATACTTTTTGACATAATTTCTTTATTATTTGACATTATATACAGATAATTGAAAATTTTCACCTCTTTATTAGTGGTTTTAATGGGAATCATAACACTTGCTTTTAGTAGGTTTTTATTATTATTTTTCTTTTTTTATTATTTATCCTTTTGATAGAATCTTATTTTGTAAATGTGAGGACTTTGTAGGCCTTATAGACTTTAGATCTGTAGACCATTTTCTATTTTATCAAGTACTTGGTACTTGTTGACAGGTCTGCACTGTCCTCCCATACCTACTGTAATCTAGAAACATTGTAAAAGCCAATTATTTTTAAAAAGAGTAACCATGGAGTTTCTTGCCGGTTCTTCTCCATAGGAAACGACCAATTGGAACCGTGCACCTAGCTTCTGACGTTTCATAAGTGCCCATGTAGGTTTATGTGAAATAAAACATTTTGATTTGATTTGATTTGAATGGAACAACACAAACAGCCCTTGTTGCTAACCAGATTGCT
Organism: Mesoligia furuncula; assembly: GCA_916614155.1. Taxonomy (NCBI): domain Eukaryota; kingdom Metazoa; phylum Arthropoda; class Insecta; order Lepidoptera; family Noctuidae; genus Mesoligia; species Mesoligia furuncula. Next base: position 28,378,696 of record OU744803.1, read on the forward strand.
GACAGTTCTGAGAAAACCTATTGAAAAATAACAGAACATAAAGATCAACTTGGAGACATCATCTCGCAACGTCCAAGAAAAACACGAAAAATCCAACAATAAAATCAATTTTAGACGCGATAAATCCCCTAATCCAGTACGAGATATAATTCTCGCACGACATGTCGCTACTTCCAGATCAATCATCGTCTCCTTAACGATTGCTACAGCTGTTGTGTGCGCGATTGATGGAGCTATAAACTATATTTATAGCTTGAATAGCTCGAGAATAGTTCTGATGTGTGTCGCTCAAGAAACTGGATTATCTAGGATGGATAGCGAGGTGGATGCGGCAGTTACAATTAATTATTGTCAAACGAAAATTCTTAGAACAAATAAAAATATATACAATTGGTGGAGGCGTTGAGTGATGAGTTAGACTTGTGTTTAAAAAAGTGTGTCGAAAATTTTGAAGATAAATTGTATTACGTAGCAACATGTGTAGAAAGCGGAATATAAAAGTCAACGGAATAATAAAAATGTTGTTTTATCTGCGACTGTCAGTATAGATATCAGAAACCTTTTAAAATCAATTGCTGAAATAGATCTTGATCCAATAACAAAAGTCACGGAAAATAAATAGATGCAACGATAGACAGATTCCTCTTTCTGAAACATCATGACAAAATTACTTACAGTAATAGTCGTCGCGAATGCGTTCCTGACACCAGACAGTGAGTCAATAATATTAGCTAATAAAGATCAAATTCGCATAACATGTATTCGTTTGTTTGAAACTGACAGGTGTCAAGAACGGCCGCATTGTAGCAGTCAAAAGCAATACAATTTACAGCATGTTTTACTTACGCTGATAGGGTTGCACATCAGAAGAAGTTATTGACGATAATGCTTTCCTAGTATCGCTAAGTTCTGTGATTGACTCAATAAAATTTAGGTACTTAGGGCTGATTTTACCAAAGTCAGATATGAGCTCAACTGTCAATAATGAGACACAATTACTTTTTCTATTGTTACCGATCGTAAGGAGATTTCGCGACATCGGAGCGGATATGTTTTTATCCGATCCGATTAAAATTGACATCTGACAGTTCTAGTAAGTATGGAAAAACAGTCAAACATTCTAGGTATAAAAGTTTGGTGAAATTTGGCCTTAGTCAACCACAGTAAGATTTCAAAAAGTGTGACTAATGTATCTCATCCAGTATTCCTAGTTCCACAGTAGTATGACGAGTGATAATGTCGTAAACAGAAGTCGTCCCACGACAGCGGCGCGGCGCGACGCGGCTGCAATAAAACACACGTTATTGTTATTAACCACATTATTCACTCCTCTGACAATACTAGTTTTTATTCCGTTTTTATTCACTTCTTTAATCCTTGCTTTTTTAGCCTCTTCATGTCAGATCTGCGTAAAATTTAAAACTATGTTCAGAGCACGGTTTCAATTGAATGAGTGGCAACACTCACGTTATTCGCAGATTTCTTGCTCCGAAAAAGATAGTTGGCTATTGCCAGTCTTTGTTTCTGTGTTTCTGTCCTAACCAATTCATTGATATCACAATATTTAGTTAAAGTCTCTCGAATCGTGTTAACAAGTTTCAAAAACCGAACGTTTCTCGTCAAAACGGATTTTTGTTCATCAAAACATCTGGAATCTGCAGAAGCTGTTAATGCATTTTCCTCTGAAAATTCTAGCGCACATACACTAATTCCCGCTTCCCCCCTACATCTCTAAACTCGTGCTTATACCTGAATTCCCGGAGTACAGTTTAAAAACTTCTTCGCGTATCCCGTTGCCCGGTGCACTCCTTGACAATCGATTGACGGGTGTCCCCCTGGCCCCCGCCACCCCCCATCTTGCACCCCCACCCCCTGGCGCATTCGCCTGACCCACATAGACGCCATATTTATAATAATTGTACCCCGATTCGAGAGAGTAAATCAGATAGTTTTGGTATGCTAATAGTTTGGGTTTAAAGTGGACAGTTTTTTTTAAGTGTTTTTTTTTAGTTTATTGTTTAGGGCTATTGTGTGGGTAGTGGCTGTGCCTGTGTTAGGTGAAAATGTTTTAAATTATTTTTTTTTAAATACTTGCTAAGTACGTCAAAGTAAATTGGGAAAGTTAAAGTTTGACCGCAAAGCATACTCAATAACTTATTTACGATGAGCCTGACCATTAGCAAAACAATCTGAACAAATTCAACATTCGTGCTAACAACCCTACATTCCCGCAGGGTAAGCAGATCACCAAATTCCATTTTCCAGACGTCTCCAACTCAATCAAGCCCAACTATTGATTAGAGCCACCTCCCTAACCCCACATGGGCCATCAGAACAAAACAATACGTACATATGCGTCGCGAAAGTAAATAGTACCCCTCCCCCCGTCACCCCCTCGTTATCACGCCCCGGACATAATTTAAGACGAGTCCGACCGTCCGTAGTGTCCGGACACTCGGATATATCCGTCAATTCTGTTTGTTGGATTGATTTTTCGAACCAAGCGGACGTTTGAAGGGTTTCGTTTCAGTTAAACTTTTGCTGAAAGATAGAAAACATTGATACTACTCGTATGATCTGTATATTCTTTAGATTTTGTTTACAAAACACACGTCAGCAGGTATTGTCGATGTCAAAGCAACTCAAACCGATCAGAAAAACATATGCGTTGCAAAAGTCACCCCCTGTCACCCCGGTGGGCACTGTGAACCCCCTCGTTATCACGTCTCGGACATAATTTAAGACGAGTCAGATCCGGTCCGGTACGGTCCGCTCACGGATATATGCGTCAATACAGTCGGATTGATTTTTCGAAGTAAGCAGACGTTTGACAAACAAAGAGAAGACGTAGGGACGGGCAAGACTGGAACCAACTTTCTAGAATACTATTCTCCTTAGGGGCTGTTCATTTATTACGTAAGACGATTTGAGGGGGGAGGGGGTCCAAACAAGTCTTACTTTTTCTTAGGTGGAGCTAAGCTGTTCTTAAGTAAGTTCACAAAAGTAAGCAAAAATTATAAGTTTTTAATTTTTTGCTACTTTTTCTTTGCAATTTTGGTGATCTTAGGTAAGATTAAAAAGGGGTTTACCCAATTCTTATATTTTCTTACCTAGGCGGAGGGAGTCAAAGAGTCCCTCCTGGATCGTCTTCTGTTATAATCTTTGTCGTATCCACATTATGTTGGAATAAAATTGACTTCTGACAGTTCTAGTGGTTCTAGTATTGGTTCTGGTATGGAAAGACTGTCAAAAATTCAAAATTTATTCTTAGTATAAGACTTATTCTATGTAGGTATAAAAGTTGGGTGGAATGCGCCCTTAAACATTTACCAAAGTTAGAGTAGTTGTGGGATTTGGTATTTTAAAGTACAGACGCCAGCACGTCAAGCTACTACAATCTGTCAAATTTCTTCAATAGATTTTCAACTTTATCGCTAAAGCTTAAGGTTCAAAGTTGATTGGGAAAATTTGACAGTTTCGGGTAGCTTGATGTTCTGGCGTCTGTACATATCACGTCTGTACTCCACGAAGGGCTAGCCAAAGGTATACCTATTGTTACTTCCCCCACATTTCGCCAGTTATATTTAAGTCCCATGTAATAGGGTTTCGTTTCGCACAAATCCTTGGCTATTGCACAAATACAAAATAACTCATAAAATGTTGGTTAAGGGGTGATATAAACAATCGTAAGTTACTGATGACGCTTAATTTAAAGTCGGTGCTAAAAGTTTTGAACGACAATTTGAAATTATCTAGACGTGGCCAACGTCCTCGATTTCTACAAAAATGTTGTTTTTTTTTTATCTTTTTTTTTATCTTTACATTTAGGGGTTTTTGTCCCTTAAGGATATGTCAACCCCTTCTTACCTTATAACAAAGTTAATCCACTTAATAATATAAGTAATAGGTACACACAAAAAAAAAATAACATGATAGTAATAGGTACTAAAAAGCTGCTGCTCACTGCTGAACGACTAATACTAAACTAGATAATTTTTTAGCTGCCTCCGACTGAGGGTTTGCTAAAATGCTTTGAATCCGACCTACATCCAGCCTATTTAACTTCAATTCGTTCAGTAGCAAGTCGCGTTCATCTTTATTCCGGACACACTGTTATGAGTTTATGGAATAATAAATTTAATTCCTACACAATAAAGTGCCGTTTACGCTATAACTTCAAACATTTTTATAACTTTTTTCAATAGTGCTATATAATAGTCATTCTGAAATCAACATAATTACGATTAAAATAAAATTGATATTTGTTTAATTTGCAATAACATCAATTTGAAACATACATTTGAATAAACAGTACATGAGTTTTGTTAGAAAGAGAAGAATATAAATTGCTTCGTCCGTCGTCGCCCAGGAGAACTGCAAGAACCTTTGACTTTTAGAACATTCTCGAGTTCAGAGGCAACTGAGTCAATGTTCATTTTCTTATTTATTCTCAAACAAAAGAACATGCTATTAACTTTGTCGATCATTTTTCCTTTACAATAACAGAAAGTTACCAAAAAAAAACTTAAATTAAAAATTTCGCTTTAAATACTCCATCCTGTCAGTTCAATCTCAAAAGAGAACTAAATAAATATAAATTCATTTTTTTTTTAAACAAAGCTTAACGCAAAACGTTTCCGTTTCCCGAGTCGGGACAAGATGTCAAGTGACGTCACCGAGATAGCGTCCAAAGGGTTGAGTTCCGTCGCTTAAAAAAGTATGAAAAAAATAAATTTCTTATCTGTGGCCCGAACGACCGATTGTCCCCGTCCATATTGTGTGCAAGAAATGTAGGTAAATGAATCAAGGTATCTTATTTTATCTGTGGCTAGTTAAAAAATGGAGGGATGTTAAGAAATTGGCGTTTTATCTGAATGTACCCGTTTTTGTATCTTGCAGCTGCATGATAACCAATTGATGTGTCTGTTTTGTAAATGGTGCATATTTAATAAATAGATAAGTTATTTAACGCTGCAGAATTAGTATCGACCGCGTGATCTAAGTATTGACTTTCTTTGAATATAAAATGCACTATGTAGTGACAGGACATCTGCTTGCAACGGCATATTTTTCACACAAAGCCATAAAATTCCTTCAAAAAGAAGTTATGACTTTATGACGCAGTCTAGAACGTTAGCAAAGAAATAGACAACACACTTTTCTCTGTACCGTATACCGACTAGCACAGCAAGCAAGGACCCAAAAAAACTGACCTAGTGCGAGTCGGACTCGCACACGAAAGGTTCCGTACCAGAAGGCAAAAACGCCGAAAAAAATACGTTTGTTGTGTGGGGAGCCCCCCTTAAATATTTATTTTATACCTAGCGGCAATAGAAATACATTAACTGTGAAAATTTCAACTGTCTAGATATCACGGTTCATGAGATATAGCTTGGTGACAGACAGACAGACGGACAGTGGAGTCTTAGTAATAGTTTTTACCCTTTGGGTAAAAACTATTACTAAGACTAAGGCCCTTTGGGTACGGAACCTTAAAAATCATGTAGAAGTATTTTTTTTAAAGTTAGGCTATTTCCATAGAATAGACCACATCTTCTTAATGTTAATCCTTCTTACATAAGGTATTTAGGTTGCTTTCCTACGTATTTTCACCTATTTTATCTTTCTAGGCAGCATAACCCTTCCTCATCTTCACCAAACAGTCGACAATCAAAACTTATTCCATACAATCTGCCACTGGGGACCAAACATGGCACATTTAAAACAAAACGCTAAAAGTTAACATTTACCAAAACTACTTAACGCTTGTAAGATGTCCCAAAACTTGTGAAGTAGTTTAATCCTTTCTATTTATTTGTCGCAGTGGGAAATCATGGTCTGTCAGATCTATCGCGAGTTAAAAGCGAAACAATTTGCCTTTGACATTGAAGGTTTAAGTATCGTTTTAGTTTTAAATGTCTGGAGACGATTTTTAGGATAATCTCACTAAAGATTTCGAAGGGTTAAAATTCTGTCAAACAATTTGTGGAAAAAAATCTAATATAACCCAGACAAAAGGTCAAAATAAATTGTAATAATTGACAAGTTTTAGTGGCCTGTCAATCTAGACCATAGATTTATGAACAACAAGAAATGTGAACAGCGTTCAATGTATCAGCATTAATTAAAACTGATCTGCTTAAAAAACGGTCAGAGAAATCAAAGAAAACTCACAGCTAACAATTGTCACCGAGGCTTCGAAGACTATTCATCTCCCAACAAGCACACACAAACAACCCTAACATATTCAATAACTCAAACGACAATTACAAGCATCATGTAAGAAACTCAAAAAGAAACAAAACAAAAGGTGCGCGCACACTGGCGCATACGTCCCGTTCGGAACATGTTCCGTCTCAAGCGATGCCGTCTCGTGTCCCTCCCGTCTCGCGATTAAAAGTGCAGGTGGGGACTGTCCAGCATTGATCTGGCGGTGACGCCGGACGATGGAGACGTCACCCACCATCACCCACCTCGGGGGTGGGAGGGGGACACCTCCTCGTAAGTAGACGTGTGGACATGCTTAGCGATGTGCTGATAACGTCGCAGTTTTCTTATTTATTTCGTTTTGTTGGCGTTTCTGGATTAATACGTTTGAGTGGCACGTACCAGTGAAATGAGGGATCTAGGATTAGAATTTTCTGTTTGGCTGGTGGATTAATTGGTGTTCGATTTTGTATGATCAAAAGAACGTCAATATGTGATGCCGATGTTTTCGAGAAAGAGCGAGAACGTGCTTGAATAAAGTTCAACGAAATAATGTTCAAATGAATACTTTTTGGTCAATTATTTAGTTTGCGTTTCACACTGATTATAAATAAATTGTGTATTGTAAAGAAACAATTTGCTGACATACTTAACGACACCTATTCAAACCATACCAATCTTAAAACTACAAAAATCTCTAATTAAACATACAATTACAGAACTCATTAAGAAACGTCTGTAGTAGACAATGGGCAGTAACGAGTGTCAGAAAACGACTATCAACTCGGCGAATCGGTCGAGCGAGAGAACTATTCACAAATTAGTCGGGACAGAACTCTCCACACTCAACGTCGCCACATCCGTGTAGGGTCGCCAGCTTGCAGGATGGACATGTTATGTAGACTGTAAAGTTTATATGCTTTAAAATTATGAAGTTTCTAATAACTGGTACCGTGTCTAGCTTCAATTTTAGTTTAGTCACAGATATAGATACACCTAGATAATGCAAGAGCAACTACTTCGCGTGCCAAAAATTGCACCAACTTACGTACAAAAATCGTAAGCCGCTACTTACGATTTTTGTACGTTCGCTCGTGTCCTGTGTACTGCTGGCTGGGTGAGCGTGAGCGCTGGCGCTAGGCCCCGGGAGTGGGGCGAAACAAGAGCTGCACGCGGTGACATCTCTGAATCGATTTGATTTTCCCATCACTAAATAGTGCTTGTGACGTCATAGTATGTAGTCAAAAAATGGCACGCTTAGTTTTCATACAGACCGTGACACTTGCGTTATCTAGGTCCATCTATATCTGTGAGTTTAGTCCTGTCAAATTTATCAGCGCCTGACGTAAATTGACGTAATTTTAGTAGGCAAGTTTTTAATCACGTCTAATGTTGTATTGAGTAGTGTCAGGCGCTGAATAATGTGACAGGACAAAACTAAAATTTATCTTCTGTCCTTTTCTAAATGAAATAGAAAGAAAAAGGTGCACTAAACTTAAATTTAGTTTAGTTTGTGAACAAGGGAATCGGCGCCATAGTGATGTAGTCACTGTCTCATTTGTCAGCCGTAGTATAGTTTATGTTGTCTTTGAATAGCATATTGATTAGGCTGCATCATACAGTGTAGCGGGACATGGACACGCTAACTAAAACCATGAATTCAGGACATGATTCTAGACCCTTGGCACCGAAGTTATTTGACAGTAATAAAAAAAAAACAAAGCTGTTTCATAGAAAAGTACAATACATAAACAGCCAATTTTTTTTTTAAACCGACAAAACATTTCAACGCTTTGGTTTCAGAATCATGTAGGTACTTACTGAATCTATGGTATTAGGTTGTCTTTATACAATGCTAGCTTCCGCCCGCGGCTTTGCCCGCGAGGTATGTCCATAAAAACTATTCTATGTCCTTCCCCGGGATGCAATCTATCTCTCTGCCTAATTTTATCGAAATCCGTTCAGTGGTTTAGGCGTGAAAAGGTAACATACAGACAGACAGAGTTACTTTCGAATTTATAATATTAGTATGGATAGTGGTGAAAATTCCTAGTGCTTGCTTTTTTCGGATGATACAAAATTACCAATCAAACACTAATCGTTTTCACGAAATCTGACTTTTCAAGCTTTTTATAATACCTATTTACAGTATTAATTTCTAAATCATATTCATTACAACTCATATCTTAAATCACAAACATCCACATCTTATTCAACATCAAATTATCTCAAAGCGCATACTTCAAAACAAAACTCCTCGTACTAAAACTCGGACGTGGTAACCCTACGGTCGACGGTCGCCGGACCTCGCCCGTCTTGCAACGTTTGACTGAGCGAAATCACTCAAAAGTTTTAATGTCGCTTCCGTGGGGACGCGGCCGTTCCGGTCCGGCGGGCGGTGTGCGCGCGACTTTATGTCTGCGGTGTTATTTAGATTATACGCTTTTGTGTCCTAGGGTTAAGAGTTTAGGTTTAAGAGGAATGTTGGCTGTTCTAGGGGGGTTCTTGTTAGTGTTGCCTGGGACTTTTTGAAAGTATGTAAACGAATTTGATTGTCATTCGTCATCGTCTTTTATCAATCAATACAGAGAATATCTCTGCTCAAATTATGAAAATTCACCCGAAAAACAATCCCCAATAATTCGTCAAAATATTCCGAAAAACCAGCCAATTAAACGTATCAAAAAAACATCACACGACAATCACCCTTTTCAACGTGGAATAAGCACGAAATTCCCTTGCATATCATAATGACAGACAGTTTAATTATCCTCGCGGCCGATATTGCAACAAGCGGGATTAAAAGGAAAAATTAATTGAATCCATTCAATTTTCTAACCGCGAGTGGTGCCGGGTGACGGATACTGTCTGTTAATACCCAATTATCGGCACCCCCTTCCCCTACCATCGTAACGACTATAATATCGAGTGGGTGAACATTTTTCGAATAATGATTTCGGTAAGTGTGTAATGTGGAATGAGGAAAGAAGGAGTGTGCTTGTACAAGTGGTGAGTTAAACTGTGTTCAGAAATTACAGTATTTTAAATAAGACTTGTGATTGATTTTATTAGCATATTCATCTTAAGTGGACTACAGGACGTATATGATCGACTACAGTAAACAAAATCAGAAAAATATATGATACTCTTCAGGATATATGCTGCAACCAACAAGGTAAATAACGCAATAAATGTTGATAAACTGTCAAAATTAACGTCATTGCTATTGATATTGTGTTACGTAAATACCCATCAGGTCGTCGGTCCACCTTGTGGTAGGTCTTCCAACCCCTTGTAACAGGGGGTGAGCCTATTGCCAGCAACCGGGCACAAATCCAAACCCTGGGCTGCTGCTGAGAAATCCCAGATAGAAAAACCCAATAACACTTTTACCGACCTGGGACTCGAACCCAGGACCTCATGGTCAGCAGTAACGCTTATGACCACTAGGCTGACGAGGCAGTCACATAATGAGGAAAATTAGCGGAAAAACCATTATTTTCTCCTTTTCAATTCGATCCTTATAATTTTTTACTTTTGGCTTCGCAAATTCCAGCTAAAATTAATAAAATCTTTATAATTCATCATCCCAGAATAACCCTGCATTAATTTACAGCCTTTCATTCCACATAATCCATTCTATCACAACGTATTTATTCCGCCCGCGTTATCACAAGGACTGTCAGTCACGTCTCGTCGACAGAGCGGCGGCGACAGGAGTGACGCGTCACCCTCCCGTCACCCCCCACTCCCAGCCCGCGGTGACGTCACACTAGTTAAGATGCTCAACTTAAATGCAGTTGGGAACTTGCTGAGTTTTGATTTATTTTATTTTGATAAATAGGAAAATGGAAATTGGAAAGTTGGGAGTTTTTCTTTGGTTTGAGGTCTGGATTAAAATAGTACTAAGTCATTTGTATCGATGAATCTTAATGTTGCCAAGTCTATAAGCAATGTCCTGGATTGAAATAGTGTCATGTTTCGAGCAGTGGTGGCTTACGAGACTCCTAAGAAGTTTCTGATGAATAAACTCAATAACAATTATTTCCACTATACCTTTATAGTTGTTATTATCTCGTTTGGGATTATGCTTACTTAACGAATGGTGATCAATCATCAGCCATTTTAATTGTGTCACCACAAACAGATCACAGCCTCCAATATTAAATTTAAAATGTTTCAATTTCAATAAGTCTAGGGGAATATTCGTGAAATGCACTTATTACTGGGACGAGCCGGGATAACGGTGGGATCCCGGGGTGATTGGCAATCCCGGGCCGCGGGATAATGCGACAATTTTAATAGGATCTTCACTAGTGTAGGTAGGTGCGTTGAGGCTGTAGGACATTCAACGAAATATGTTGCGATTCTACATTAAAAATATTATTTATTCTCTCTACCTATAGTCATCATCTGCCTGCCTTTTCCCAACAGTGTTGAGGTCGGCTTCCAGTCTAACCGGATGCAGCTGAATACCAGTATTTTACATGGAGCGACTGCCTATCTGGCCTCCACAACCCAGTTACTGGGTAATACGATACCCCTTGGTAAGACTGGTTGTCGTCAGACTTTCAGGCTTCTGACTATCCGTAACGACTGTCAAAGATCCACGAATGACAGCCGGGACCAATGGTTTAACGCGCTTTCCGAATCACGTAGGGGTCACGGTATGTAAAGATGGTCACCCATCCACAGACCAACCGCGGCAAGCGTAGCTTAACCTGATCCGATCGACTCGTGCGGCTGTTATTATTTAGCCACGGGACCCTCTACCTATAGTAAACAAAGTAATAACTAGAAATAGCTATACTAGCAGGTCAGCTCGTTGAGACGACCTGAGTTTTCTAAAATACTACCTACAGTTGCGTTACAATATATTATTTGCCAGTGAGCCCCAAACTAAATAAGTTATTACAATAAGTTTTTCTAAATCTTGGGGCTCAGTATGCAGGGTTATTGGTAAAAAATTTACAACCTCTTAAGAGGTCATTGTACTCATCAATATGAACAAATTTTACTATAGGACCAAACCTAAAATCGCGAAAAAAAAATCAGCTATTCCTTAGATTTTGACGAGTTATACGAAGATAATTGTAGGGAACAGCTGATTTTTTTTCGCGATTTCAAGTTTGCTCCCATAGTAAAAATTGTTCACAATGATGAGTACAATGAGGTTGTTAATGTTTTACCAATAACCCTGTATATTATTTGCCAGTGAGCCCCAAACTAGACAGTTCTAAATCTTGGGGCTCGGTATATAGCTATAGCTATATATGCTGTGATAGATATGCTATGTAAAATACTGATATTCAGCTGCATCCCGTTAGACTAGAAGCAGTCCCCAAAATCGTTGGGAAAAGGCTTGGTGGAGGATGATAAGGAGCAACAGCAGTGTTCTGTATTATTAGTTTCAGTATGGTTTCCAACATTTTAAATTGATACGACAAAATCAGTAGATAACCAGCAAGAATTCTAGGAATAATCCAGGATTTTGTAATATCTTGATTTAAAAGAGTGTCCATGGAGTTTCTTGCCCGTTCTTCTCCATAGAGATCTACGCTTTGGAATGGGCAACTAGCTTCAACTTTCGGACTAACTGACAGACTATTTAATTTTTGACAATTCAAAAGTGCCTGTACAAGGTTTAATTGAAATAAATGCTTTGAGTTTTGAGTTCTCCAAAAATAATACATAATTGGATAAGAACGTAGATTATTGCCTAAATCACTTTCTATTTCAGAAAAACCTTTCTATTTCCTTTCTAAAAACTTTTCTATTTTTGTTTGTCTAGAGTAGTATCGAGTAACCCTCTTCACAGCATAATTAGCCTATAATGTTTCCACTGCTGGGACCCAGGCCTCCTCTTTTCGAGAGGGAGTGGGCCGTAATACACTACGTTGGCACAGTGCGGGACATGTTAGATGTCCTCGACTTTTAACCCGACTATGGCGAAGCAAAAAGGAGGGTTATGATTTTGAACGGTATGTATGTTCATCTGTTCCCTCATAACTTCTAAACTAGGTACTTGTCAAAATTTGACAAATGAGGCATCGTTGGAAGCGTCTTGATCGTCCGCTGGTTGGTCATAGGCTATGTGACGTCACATTAAATTGAATATGACGCCCTCTAGCGGAAATAAAGTCATGACCTAAAAAATTTTTTTTTAATCATGCCGTGTTGGTTATCAAATGAAACGGCTTAATTAGCACATTTCAAAAATATAAATATTACTGAATTAAGCCCTAAAACCATTAAATAAAAACCTTCCCGTGGTCGCATGCTTCCATAGCTTATAAATATGTTAGCACAACGGCATGCGACCACGGGAAGGTACTTTCTTGTTTCGTCCTTTTCAGTAGTCGGGTTTTAGTTTTTAAATTTATTTTTTAGGTTCTAGGACACGCCGGTTTCCTCACGAAGTTTTCCTTCATCGTTTTGAGAGCAGTGGAGGTGAAATAATTTACACAAAGTAAAATGCCTGTCTGAGTTCGAACCCACGACCTGCAACTCATAAAGCGAGGCCGTTACCACTGGGCCACCAGTGATATATCTCTTCATAATAAATATTTACTTACATTTAACTACAACAGTATTGTTTGCTCTCACTGTACAACATTAACTCCATTGCTTTGAAAGCACTTACCTGCAACAAAAAAAAAATACATAGTTAGAATTGACACAAAAAAATCTTCGACTAGTAGTCTATCATCTAAATCATAGGTTCTCAACCTCCGTGCCTCGGAAAGCATGTTAAGCCGTTGGTCCCGGCTGCCATTCGTGGATCTTTGACAGTCGTTACGGGTAGTCACAAGCCCGAAAGTCTGACAACCAGTCTTACCAAAGGGTATAGTAGGTATTATCCAGTAACTAGGTTGTGGAGGTCAGATAGGCAGTCGCTTTATGTAAAATACTGGTATTCAGCCCCATCCGGTTAGACTGGAAGCCGCCCCAAAAGAGTTGGGAAAAGGCTAGGCAGATGATGATGATAAGGTTCTCAACCTTATTTTGCACTTTAAGTTTTTGTTTTCTAGGGCCCCCATTTTTTAAAAAATTACCATCGGTCGTGAATCTGAAACAAATATTGCCACGATTATATTTAAACGTGTAATATTAAATAGTCGTAAGATAGGATATACACCGTGTTCCGGACGATATACATAAACTTCGACCAGATGTTCAGACCATGGAAATAAGCATTTTTCAGTATGGACACATTAATGAGTTCTCATTTTCTATTTTTTGTTAATTTTCATACAAACTAAATACCTTGACGTAATACCTATATGCATGTGTCTTTATCCGAATTGGCAACGTCGTATTTTCAGTCATAAGATTTGACGGGCTGAAACTTGTCAACTAAGTTAAGACCCTTTCTTACTGCATAGCACAATTAAATTTTATTAAATGAAATTACAAATATCTTTTTAACGAAGCCTTTTCATGTACTACACACATCAAAAGTGTCTAGGGATCAAGCATTTTTATGCGGATTTCTTGAGATTGAGATGTGGCTTTGTAATAAATTTATGATTTTATAAATTTATATGGATCCTTTTTGGTGCATTTCATAATTTGAATCAGGAACTGTGAATCAAATTCGAGTAAAAGATGAAAATCAGCTGTCAATATTTTCCCTATAAAAACATACAACGCATTGAAGACATTATTAGTGCTACTGTTTCCCTACTACTGATTAAAACCAACGTTATTATGGAGCGGCGACGTCATTTAAGCAGGGAAGAAATGCTCAGAGCCGTGGGAATGATAGAAGCTGGTTCCCGGCAACGTACTGTGGCTTTAGCTCTGAATACAAGTCAGAGTGTTATCAGTCGACTTTGGACACGTTACCGAAGCACTGGTACCGTGGCTGAGCGCCATGGAGGACGGTATCGCTGCACCACACGGAGACAAGACCGATACATTCAAATCTTAACTCGAAGAGCTCCAACAATAACCGCCATGATGTTAGCCGTGAGGCTTCATCACTCTTCAGGGAACTTAATTAGCGACCAAACAGTCAGAAACCGCTTGCATGAAGTGAACCTTCATTCCCGAAGACCGCTACGGGTACCACCTATAGCAATGCACAATCGTAGGATTCGATATCAATGGGCTCTTGAACACAGAAATTGGGCAGAAGAACAATGGCGTTTCGTGTGCTTTTCTGATGAGTCTCGTTTTGGTATGAGACCGGATACAAGACGTATACGACACTGGAGAACCCCTGGACGCCAACAGCGATTAAAATCCTGCCAGGAAGTCCATCCTTATAGTAGTGGAACCATCATGGTATGGGCGGGTATTTGGATCGGCGGAAGAACTGAGTTGATTTGGATCAGAGGCAACCTCAACGCTCAAATTTATGCTGAGACGATTGTATCAGACGTCATCGTTCCTCTACAAGTGCAAATCGGTCCCTTATTTCAGTTAATGCATGATAATGCACGACCGCACACCGCAAGAGTTGTAAGACAGACTCTCGCCGCAGCTAACATCAATGTCCTGCCCTGGCCTGCTTAGTCGCCAGACTTGAACCCGATTGAGCATGCATGGGATATGCTACAGAGAAGAGCTCTGCCGAATATGGAGGGTATCCAGTCGCAAGAAGACCTTTTTTTGTTGTTGCAACGTACATGGGCGGCCATTCCACAGCGTGATTTGGATGAACTCATTTTGAGTATGCCAAACCGATGTTCTTGTGTTGTTAGTGTTCGCGGTAGAAACACGGATTATTAATTGTTTAAGTTACCCAATAAAATTTTAAAGAAAACTGTTATTTCAGTCTTTTTTTCGAACTTTTGTGTTAGTGGTTCAAATGTCAAAAATCCCTTTATTAGGAAAATGGCAAATTTCTTTATTAATGCAAAGGTGACTTGGTTTATCGTTACTGTGACAAACGAAAACACTTTATTTGATGAATCCTTAAAGAAAATTTTAATTAATATCAATCAGGAGAAAAGTTATTGCAAAAATATATGTTGATCCCTAGACACTTTGATGTGTGTACTTCCTTTTTTAGATTTGATTTGTAGAAGCTATAGAAGCGTTTGCCAAAGTTTATGCATAACGTGAAGAACACGATGTATAATCTCTGGGTCTTCTACTTCCCAGAAAGGCTCAAACGCCCACGAGGGGACGTTATCGCCGACGTTGAGAGCCTATGGTCTAAATTTTTCAACACCGGAACATTTTATTAAAAAAATAAATCAACCCGGTACAGCATAGATTCCTGTTTACTCCACAATTCGCCAGTCAACCCTCTTGTTTCGATGGAGCGAGCCAGTGGGGACGGAGTCCATTGGAATTCCTTATACAATGAAGTGGATTTAATATCGGGAAGAATGCCGCTCTGAGAGATAGCGGCCTGAGTACACGGCCGATTTGTTTGTATTGCGATTATTTGATTTATTAACTGACATCGGAAAATGTTTGACGTATGTTTTATGATAAACGTTGAGCGGTTCCTGCTTTGGGCGAACAATTGTTTTTTTTTTTTTGTTGGAGTACTTTCTTTAATGAGGTTTGCAATAATGTCTTGATAAGTACACAAATATCGAAGGTCAATTACGTGTCTTGTGTTAAATGCAAGGTATTTTGTTTTCTTTGTGTGCGAACAAAAACAAAACAAATGATGATGAGCATGTAAACTGTAATTTGGTGGTATTATTAAATGAGTTTAATTAGGAAAATTTAAATGTCTGCGATAATAAAGCATAGTTATAATACTGTTTGTCACGTTCCCACAGACAAACCGTGAAAACGGTTTTGCGGGGCATAGTTAATAAGTTAAGATTATTTTATAAACTTGTAAAATAAAATAAATAAATAATAATAATAATTGATTAAATATCGAAATTATTTTATGTATCTTGTAAGTAACTAACTAATCGATAACAATAACTAAAACCAATTTGTCGCGAAAAAAAAAAATAAAACCCATATTTTTACACAAAGATTTTCCGGGAAAATTTACTACAACAGCACGTCTGCACAGCCCTGTCACCTTAACCCTGCAACGGCGACCTGAAATTTTATAACACGTCCCGTCGCCCCGGACCTCTTCTGATCGAATTTTATTTTACGTACTCACAACTTTTTATTGAGCCCAGTTACTTGCGCGACCATCGTTTTGTATTTATGTATTATTTAACGTCCAATCCTGTGGATTTGCATGTATTTGATACCCCTCCGATAGACGACACTGGATTTGGGATAACCCTTTTCGGGGCACGTAATAATACTCAAATATCGTTTAAATTTTTATTACAGGATATAAAAATGATTTCTACGAATTAGGTATGAACAAGGAACTGTTTTTATTAACCTTTTTATTCGTCCATGCGAAAGTGTAGGTCGGTAATAGAAATTATTTTTGAGATTACTTGAATTTACGACATTCTTCACTGAAAATATTATAAGAACTTACATAAGGTCGGTAAGAAGGTATACACCTCGTTTGACTGCTATCGTTTTCCATTTATAAAAAAAAAAAACACATCTGTCCATCTATTGAACCACCCTTCTGCACTCACAACGTTTGCTATTACACAATTTCATTCAAAACAGCGCCACAAAATACTATTGAGAAAAAAAAAACAAATCGGCGCGATCCACATCAGCCGCCTGTACCGAAGTCAAGACAGACGCTGTAAACACGAGCAATATTGTTACCCGGCCGCAATCTCGTATCAACCGACCAAATAGCTTGGATACTTATGTAAATCGGACCACTATCCCGCTTATTGTATATCTAATTTGATTTCTTTTGCAATACAGTGATGGGATTCAACGAATATTGGTCCTACCTGCCCATCTAATATCGTCCCGGGGCCCGGGAATGTGTGCCGTGGCATTTTCGGGGTTAAAAGATCACTGATACGGACACACAGGGCTTGGGGTTTTTTAAAATATTTATGAGGGAGCAGCGGTGAGAGTTCGCGTTTCTGCTGTAATCCAATTTCGGTTTATGTCTTTGGTAACTTACTTATTTTTGTTGGTTCGTAGAACTTTTGGAAGGGTCAAACTGTGTTTTTATAAGTGTTAATTAAGTGATGTTGTATTCATGGCGGTGGTGAGCGCAGATGTCTTTGTTTTAGTTGGGAGGAATTAGGGGCTTATAGATGCTGGTTTAATATTAATAAGATTATGTTTTTTCGTAAGTGTAGTTGGTTAGTTTTAGCGAATGATATGTCAGTTACGTGTGCACGCACCAGTTTGGGTAATGAAATTGGTTTTAGGAAATACAGTAGGTATATTGAAGATCATAGACAGCAAAATAAATACACAGTTCAAATCAATGATCAAAACTCAAAACGATCTCTAAAACTATAAATTATTCCATGCAAAACCTTCCAAATCAGAGATCAAAGACAAAAAAAAATCCGAACATTCATTTAACGAAACTGCACTCATTCTTAAAATCACGATAAAAGTGTCCCAGCCAAATTAACCACCGCACACTATCGAGCGAAAAAAGTGATATTCCTAACTGATTCGCTAAGTAGTTCGCGTCGGATCTGTCACCCGCATCGGAAGGGTTAAAAAAGTCGCGTCGTTAGTTCTTGCGACGCAAAAAAAAAGTCGTCCGTCTGTCCAAACCGTCGTTTTTAAGTGGCAGGCAAGTCTGTTCGGGCTATTATCTCGACACTGAAACGGTATTGGTGTATCTTTTAATTTTAGGACTGACTTCCATTATGACTTTTGAATGAGCATTTAAAAGTTGGTCTCACACGTTTTTTCTGTTCAGTGGAAATTGATACTGTTTGATTGTTTTAATTTGTTTTTTTTTCAGTAGAGCTTTTAAATAGCTCTAATTTTTAGGTTCCGTACCCAAAAGGTGCCAACGGAACTAAGGCTCTGCTGTCCGTCTGTCTGTCAGTGGGCTGTCTCATGAACCGTAATAGGTAGGAAGTTGAAATTTTCACAGAGTATATATTTCTATTGCCGCAACAAATAATAGAAATAAATTAAAATAGAAAATGAAAGTATAAGAAAATGTTTTTTCACACCACCTGCTCGAAAATGTCAAATTATATGTCAAGCAACCTTAACTTAAAGTGAGTCATTAGTGGCCGGGGGCACAGCCGGTCAATAATGTTGTACTGGACTTCATTATGACCCGCTGGTCAATAATGTGATTTGAATTTGGAATCTCACATGCTCAGCTATATTGGCAGTATAGTACTAACAAACACCCTTTGGTGCCAGAAAGAGGAAAGCTATTCTCGAAACCCTTACTACGCGTGGATGATATTCTCGATTTCCTACAAAATCACAACGACTGCTTCTTCATATCGTTGCCATGTTTTCGAAGACATAATATTGTAAGAATAATTAGATAACTACGAACCATTTTTTAAAAGGAATGGAATAACTTTACAATTGGCATTAATAATAACAAATCGACTGTGAACTGGCAACCGATCCTATCTCAATTTTTTGAAGATTTCACTTTTTAATGCCATTTTATACCATTTAATACTCCACATCTTTGCAAGAAATCCTAACTCAAATACATTTAAATTTGGCGCCAGAATTGGCTTCATTCAACTTGTACTAACTTCAACGCGCAGTGAATGCTTTTATGTTTTTTCTTCATTCTGTAAAGTTGTCAAAATTGAGATAGTACCGGTTGCCCGTTCACAGTCGAAATACCGTACCGCGCCGTAATACCGTAATAGTAATTGGCTGTAACATTAGTTAATTTATTTTAAGTAAACTGCGCTAAGATTGCTGTGGATTTTGTGAATAAATAAATAAATAATAAAATCTATCTATACCACAGTCGATTTATCACATTTTATCAAAAATACTCTATTTTCACGAGCGTCTCCAATGACGTTCTAAATTCAAAATGCATACAGCCAATTATCCGAAACCATTCTACCAGCCCTGTATAAAGCTTAGTTTACACAAACGCCACTTCCATGAGAGTGATATCAATAGACACACACGACAAAACCGTAGAAGAAACTTTTTTTTGAAAATCGAATTGATCGTGTCTTGGCTACTTATTGGTAGACGCAATAAAGGCGCGAATTTTCGTACTATGGCTATTATTTTCTCACAGTAGGTGTAAAAAGTAGAGTATCCTCCTCTGGGCTAAAGGTGTCTTTGCCTTGGGCTAGCTTGAATCCCTCGCTGCATTCAGGATTCTTGTATTAACTCCCTCGCTTCGCTCGTGAGTTAAACTCTTAACTCCCTCGCTGCGCTCGGGAGTTACATCCCGAATCCTTCATTGCGCTCGAGATTCAATATGACGCCCGTGACATAAGACACAACTTTAGCCCCTCGGTGCATAATCTACTATTTTTAAATATATTTAAAATATATTGCACGGTGGCACGGAACCCTTCATTTGTGTTTTAATTATAATTGAAGGTCATTGATTACTGGAGGATATTGCTTGATCTGCCAATGTTAATCCAATGAAAATTGTATCAAAGCTAAACCAATTTAGTTTATCATGTAATTAATTTTCATAAATAACTAACTATTTACACTAAATTAAATGACGAACTATCTTAATATACAAATAAATACAAAAACATCGTCCGCATCGCTGTCATCCGGAAACGTGCCCAGAAGACTGGCAGCACTGCCACGTTGAATGGAAATGCTAATTCTTTGGCTAAAGAGTAAAGAACGACTCAGCCCTCTGGTCAAGTGTCGACCAGCCGGCGAGAAATTTCCTTAAAAAGGAGACGCGCACTCGGGTCCCATGACCCGATACCTTCTGGGTCTAACGCTTGGATACACTTATGATGAGGATACGCTTACACAGCATAGCATAGAATTCATAGTCAGTTTTTAAATTCATTTTTGCCAGTTTTGAGCATTGAGTGCAAAAGCGATGAAATAATACCAATCTTCATACAACTTACTCCTACTTAATCTACTCACACAAAAATATTTCCTAAAACATCATCAAAACTTCCACCACCAACTGTAATCAGAAACCGTCTCGTTCGACACAAATCACTGTAAACATGTTCAAATAGTCGTTTTTTTGTTTTGCAACTTGTTCTAACTCATTCGCTTTTGACTCCCAGCCAATGTTAATTTAGTTCAATGCTAGTAAGCACGCTACAGCACTGACGGCAACTTCGCAAACTTATATTATGCAGTTCGGTGACGATGGTAATTAAGAATTTTAGTTGTAAAATGTTATTTTGGTTTGTTTTGTTATGTTTTATTAGGCAAATTGGCTAAGTAATAAGTATACTGTATTTTATTATTTAATTATGCATTCCGTGAGTGTTAAAAGGCACTTACACAAACTAAGATGGGCTACTGCGTCCTCTTAGTACAATGTTCTGACCAAGATTATGTCTGGAGAGACAGGGAGGCAGAGAGGTTACAAAGAGACTGTGATCTCCGAGTTTATTTCGGCCTTTCTTCTCAGAAAAGTCAGATAGGAAGCGCCGCCGCCGACCACATCTAGCTTATTTTTTTTTTTAATAATATGACGTGTAAAAGTGATTCTGATATTCCATTTACAGTATAGAGGTATGAGGAACAGGGTGTAAAGTTCACTCATTCTCTATAGAAGAGGGAGGATCCTCCGACCAGACGGGTGTCGTGTCTGGCGGACAACTGGCCCGGTGATTCATGTCGGGCCGTTGTATCTGTGCTAGTTGTGCGGTAAACTCTGCTTGCGAGATGCAGGATTTTGCGTAACGTCAGTATGACGCGTTGTTCGCATGTGGCGTTGTAGATATCGCTTCAACAGAGTAAACAATTTCAAGTTCAATGATTTTGTCACTCCACATTTTTGAAAATAGGAGTTCTTGGAATTGCTAATAGAGTTGACCTTTGTGAATTACTATAGACTACATTAAGAAGATTTTTAAGCAGTCACTACGGAAAAACACAGCTGCTCTCCCCTCTTATAACTTCCTTTTCATTGCATTTCCCGAGAGGACCCGATGTTTCCCGATATCTCCCGAGAGATGCCGCCTCAAGCGCATTCGTTCACCAACAAATCAACAGCTTTGTAACTGTGACGTCAAGTTAATTAAAACAGCGAAAAGTTGGCGATTTAAAACGCGGACTTTGACAGGATTCGAGGCATAAGCGGAAGCGATTAATGTAGAGGCAGAAGAAATACATTATTGCACAATATTATTTCAAAATACAGCTCATCATAGAATAAAAAAATAACGTCATACTATTTAGTTTTAGGCCTCAAAACATGTTTTATTATCATGATTTACGATTTTTTTAAAGTAATTTATATCTCACCAGTGTTCTAAATCAGTCTGAGGCGCCATAATGCCAAGCATTAAAACTATTCTTAGATCAGATTAAATATAATCCGGTATAAAAAGGTTATAAATATAATATTTTTAGAATAAAATAAGTAAATTACTCGAGTTATGATGCTCAATAAATGTGATGGGCCGTTAAACTTTTGCGATGTCTTCCTGGGATATTTTACGATGAAGATATATTTTGTTTTTATTAATTTCACGTGGGAATAAAAATGTATATATTGGAACGTCAATTACTTATTTTATCTAACAGTAATAAACACATAATATTAATTGCTAGTCTTAGTTGACATTTCACAGCTAAAAACAAGCCCAAAAGTTGTGGTACAACATTTTACATTTGAATGTTAATAAAACTCATTGATTAGTAATTTACATAAACTAAAACGAGTAGCAATAACACAGAAAACTAATTATTAATTATTTGCTTAGATCTATTAAGAATGTTAGTTTTATAATAACGTTGATATGTTTATATTGACATTTTTGATCCAAATCGAGGTTAATGTGGATTTTATGTAAATGAATTGGAGAATCAAATCCATTTGTTATTTACACAGTTAGGAATATTCATAGGCATTTGTCTTTACATATTTCGTGACGTTCTATTAATTAATTCGTTTTCAATGGTAATCAGGCAATCGGAGAATTTGTGGTTCGGACTCATGTCATCCCATGCTATGGAGAGTATAAAATAAATGAGGCAATGTATATTTGTGGGCGAGTTTTCCACATGTTTACATAATAACCATTCGAAGCATGCTTCGAATGGTTTTGCACTCCAAACTGCGGTTATTTATATTTTGTGCAACATTAAAAAGTCGAAAATAAATTGAATCAAAAGAATCAACAGCTTTTCTTTGCAGTTCAGTTATTATGATATAAAGTAGCTGATAGCTGTCTTAGAATTAATTCCAGATACTTCACGTGATGCATCTCTCAAAATATCATTAACATCAAAAATAATTATACCAAGCTTACGAAGCCTTTAAGAAATACTTAACAATTGTTAAATACAAAAACAATACACACAACAACAACAAACAATAGGTATGTCGTTGTTGTTGTTGATTGTTCTATTTTGATTATTTGACTAATTAGACATAAATAGAATCTGTATTTTTTTTTTACTGTTAATACTTTATAAAGTCGCTAAATCATTTTACTTGTACCACACGCCGCCCTGACTGTAGCCGCCCAACTGTCGAACCTAAAGAAACAGTCGCAACGCTAACTAACAGCTTATTAATACTTTATACTCTGTTCATGCACTTTTTAATGGAACTAATCATGTTCCTGAAGCCTGTAATTTCATGCTTGGTACTGAGAGTAAGTTACATGTAAGCTGACTACGTCATACTAAGCCAATGCTTGGAACATATAAAGACCTGTGTCGATTTATTCGTCACCATGTTTTCTTTCACTGTAAGTGGGTAAGTTTAAGTTAAGTAACGTGTCCCTGAAATTACGCAACTGATGGGATATGTAATATATAAACAATATATTTTCTATAAGTGTCTTTTTTTTTTTATTGCGCGTGCAGCACCGTGCATGCGATAGAGAAGTGAACCTTCTTCAATATAAGAGAGATTTAGTTTGAGAGACAGAGATGGTTTTATTTATCTTCTCTCTCATGTAACGAAATGTGCCTAAAAGTGACGTGTACCTAAAATTTTATTTCACTCTCTCGTCCAATTATCGAATCGCCGCCAAAGAAGTTTCACTTCAAACATTAGAATTTTTTACATGGATATCGACATTAGGTACCACCCACCCTTCACTGCAATACTAGTACAAAAGCAAAGCAGATGACAGATTAATTTTAAACCGAAAAAATTTATTTATGCAGCGGAAATCTAAGTTTTGGACGTAAAAACAAGCGATTTAACACGACAACGAAGAAGGCTGCTCCGCCGCTGAACTGTTAGCGGCTAGGCAGAGAGAATAAAAAGTGATGCACTTTGTTAGGGTATAGTCACATACAGGGGGCAGGAATACCCACGCATAGCACATGGATTCAGTACAGGATTCTGGATCTTACCGGGCTCAAATATTTCGTCCGTCATTAAGGGGCTTACAGGACCTAAACGCAAAAAACGCAAGTTTTAGAAACAATAAAAGCTTATGATCGACTACAGTAAACAAAATCAGAACAATATATGATATTCTTCAGGATATTATGCTAGGTAGACAGTGTGTTGGAAACATAATACAACTAATTTGATACGATAGAAAAAAATCTTGAAGATACCTCTAAAAACTTTATTTGTACAATAAAAATCATACTAATATACATACAATCATTCTGATTTTTTGTCAGATTATTCTACAAGCAACATACTAAAACACTAGTGTTTAAATTTTTTAGTCCAAACAATCGATTTTTTGTAATTAAATAATTGCTACATATTTTGCAATAAATTGCCAGGGTTGTGTCATCGCGCTTCTCTTTCTTTTCTATGCAGTCCGACAGTGACCGATCTTAGCACCTTAAACAATAAAACAGATATTTCCTACAAAACAGCAATGCCGTTTAACACTGATCATGGCGTAATTTAAGAATGATGTTGTGATTTCTGTTCGACATCCGACATCACCGAATGATTAGTTAATTTTCTCTCGGGATGCCACTAATCCCGAAACAACAATTGAGTTAAACCGTGAATAATTATGCAATTGCTGTGCTATCTGGCGTACGTTTCCACCAAGAAAGTCCGTTCTCTTCACCAGAGTCGTAAACACATAACCAGCCTGTAATGTTCCCACTGCTGGGACTCAGGCTTGCTCTCTCCCAGAGGGAGTGGGATGTAATCGTCCACAAGGGCCCAGTGCGGGCGTTTATCACATGTCTTCTAATTTTTAAGACATGCCGGTTTCCTCACGATATTTCCCGGTGATGTAATAATTTACACAAGGTAACGCGCCTGCCTGGATTCGAACCTACAGCCTACAACTCGTAAGTCGGGGCCGATATCACTGGTCCCCCACAGCTCTCGCAAAAGTGATGGTGAATTGAAAGGGGAATTGTTCATACATACTACCTAATTTTTTTAGCTAATTATAGGAAAATACGACCAATTATTCCGTCTAGTAAGGCTGGGAATAGTGTTACGCCGACGTCGGTCGCTAATGTCAGTCGTGTACCGAATCGTATGGACTTGCGCTCGCTGACCATCAGCCCTACACTATACACGTTCATTTATCGTCAGCGTCTCCGTACGCGTGACCGACAGTACGCGACCGACATCAGCGTAATACTATTTCAAGGCTTATGGAGAAGCAAACGTCTTGTTACTTTATCATCATCATCCACAGGCCGATTTCATCCCCATTTTTTTTAGGACACAGGCCTGTCTTCACTCATACGAATCCCCACGGGTCCGTGGCTTAGGCCCCCAGTGGTCGAGGCACCTACGCTCCAGTGCCAGCCGTTTTTTTTTTGAGGATGGGGTTTCATCAAATGACCCCTCCCGCTCTGGGTGGAGCCGAAGGGAGTGTCAGACTCTTACTGACTAAAACCCACCCGTGTTCCTTCCTTAGCCCTTTATGTTCCGGGGCAGCGGTAACCCTTTCAGACAATCCCGCTGACCCGGCAGGCTTGGCCCTAACGGGCCCCTTCACTGCTGCTGACATCTCTTTGAGGCGCGCGTGGAACACGTACGCGCCGTCCGACACAGGCCTGGTCCTGATTGGACGGTGAGCTATCCTGTGCCAGCCTCATCCAGGTTTTGCCCGCGATTGCAACAATGTCGTCCGCCTGTCTCGCCGGCGGACGACCGACATCTCGTCTTCCAGTCCATGGATGCCACTCTGTCACATCCTCACTCCACCTGACATTACTGCTACTTACCTATATTTATTTTCGTGAACAAGCAAGCCCGCCTTTACACCCGACATCGGGTCACAAGTGAACTAATCTTGGCCGTCACACGAAATTAGCGACGCAGTGAACTTTTCGAATTAAACTTAGTTTCATAGAAAGTATGTATCAAACACCGCAGTCGAAGCCTGTAGGAGTCAAATTAGTTTATATTTTGTTGATAGGTTTGTTTTTTGTGGTTAATTATGACTCCGTGTTGTTAGGTAAAAGTATGGTCACAAATATTGAAGAAGGATATTATTTTGCCTTTGATCCACGTACCCTAAAGTGTATTTCAAATAAACTTGCGATAAATGTCATTCAACCACCCTGTACCAAAAAGTCCAAATAACTTACGATAGATATCGTTCGTCATACAAAACTGTCGCTAACATTGCATCGGTTGAGTTTCATAATACCAAACACGGAGTAGGTAAGTCAATGTTTTGATCGTGTTACCGACACTGCCATTTTTTTCGTATGGTTTGGAAATATTGGGATACATTAGTACAAGGAGGTGAACAAACTTTATCGCAAGTTTATTTGAAATAAGGTATAGCTCTCATACTGTCATGAGAATTCTTAGAACCAGCTAAGTATCTATTTTGAAGGACACATTCATGTTCTTCTAAAGATCGATATGATGTCATTGCTCAGATTAGTTGCTACTGGAACAGTCAGGGAAATTATTTGTTTATCGAATTGACATACTACATCAAAGAACGATAGTTGTGATTCGATGAAACGGACAATTAAAGTTAGTAGCCAATTTGATAAACAGAAAATCCTTGACTGTACGTAGGTACGTACCTAGTTTTTAACGGCAATTGTAGTAAAAATTAAGGGTCTGATTAATATGGTACACCCTTCAATTACATCACCGGTCATTCCAAACATTTCTTTAATTTCCAAAATAATCTTTAATTACAGTAACAAAAGGTAGGTATTTGAAAAGCCCAGTCGTACATAAGTTAACACGAAGCACCTGCATGCTACATCGGCGCCAATGAGCACTAATCAATACGGTAGCAGAAGGTGGCGAAAAATAACGAATGTTGTATTACTGACGATCGTGTGTTTCCGTACGCCCGCCGAGTACTGTTCGCAGAACAATCTAAATATTTTCTGTTCAAAAGTTTTTTCTTTCAGTAATTGTTGTAGGTACGTGGAGTAATTGTTCTATGTCAGGAAGGAGATAAAACATTCATATAGTTTGATATCCAGAAAATATCCGGTGTCATATTTTTTCAGTCGGTAGAAAAATAATATTATTATAGCAGTTAGATTAGACTAAGGGCTGATTATTAAATCGACAGACTATTTTTATTCGTGTAATAAAATTGACGTCAGACAGATTTCGTATGGAAGAACTGTCAAAAATTCAAATTGATTCCTCGGATATAATTATCCGGTGTTGGAAAAATCAGCCCTTAGCTTGACAAATGGAATATCAGAAATAATAGGTAATAAAACTCAATGTTGAAAACAAACGTAAACTTTGAAATTATTTTTTCAAAAAATGCTACATAATTATTTTCATCCATTCAGACTTATGGCTTTTACTAAATATATTTTAATTAAAACCCTCATTTATCTTGCACCCCCCACTTAGGCATCTTCAAGCAAAACATCATCACACAAACAGACAACCATCAAAAATTCAGCTTCAAAAATCCCCATTAGATTTGCTAACCCTCCGGCGGCGTATGCAGCTACGTTCTCGTAATCGACGGCCGGTCGGGGACGTATTGGGCCGTCGCTGAGACGCCGCTGGCTCTCTGTGTTTTTAAAGCTTTCTTCTCCCCCCTTCCCCCCGCACCACCACCCACTCCCCTCAACAATCGATGGACGGCGTCACGTTAGTGCAGCGCCCGATCAAGTGCATACGTGAGGACTTTCTTTGATGCGTCTTTGTGCGGACTCGGTAGGATGGGGTTAATTGTTTAGTTCTCTTTCTAATGTTGGCAGTTTTGTGTGCGATGGTGGATGTTGCCGTTGGGTTTTTTGTGTTACTGTGTAAAAGAGGTTAGTGTTCTTTTTAGGAACTAAGATTTTTGTTTCCGAACGTATGTCATTTGTATTTCTCAACGCCTTCTGATAAAATAGGCTTAATTTCACGGCTTTTGTAAGTAAGACTTCTACACTCTGCATATTTTTTTTTAAATCAAATCAATCAACTTAGAAACTATACAAGTCAATAATTTAACAAAACTAACATACCAAAAACTAATCAAAACCCGAATTAAAAGTCGGGTCGTTTGGACCACCCCGCCGCACAGGGTTAGGTCTTTGTGAAAATTGTTTACAGTAGCGACTTGAATTTCTTGCGAGTGCCGTCTGCGGCGGTGATGTGACAACTTGTCAGTTACAGACTGCAGTGCCGTCATGTGAAATGCAGCTTATAAATACAATGCGGCTGCTAGATACAGTTTTTGTGTTGGTAAATTAACGGGTAGTTATTAATTTGTGGGGGAAATTAGTTTTGGATGTCGTATTAAAATATTTTTTAGGGAAATTTCTGTTTGACATTTAAACGTCAGTCGATGACGTACCGTGGACAGTCAGAACAGACATACTACCACTTTTCTGGCTGACTGATATTTTTACCGTGACACGAGCTTATCATATACAGGGTGGATAAGAAATTCGGGCGGTGGAGGAATGTATCTAAATATGGATAATCGTGATTTTTTCTCCAAAGAAACATTTGAAATTGAGTTACATAGCAAGCGATCAAAAGTCAAAAAGTCAAACCATTTTTTTCAAATAGGCACATAAAAGGCACTTTTGAACGTCAAAAATTTCAACAAAATAGAATTGATTCTAGTCACTCTTCTAATCAATCTGCCTAGCGGCGTTTTCCCAACTTTGTTGGGGTCAGCTTACAGTCTAACCAGATGCAGGTGAATACCAGTATAATTATATTATATTTTACATGGAGCGACTGCCTATCTAACTTCTGCAACCAAGTTATTGGGTAATATTAAATCTCTTGGTAAGACTAGTTGTCACCAACTTTCGAGCTTCTGACGACCCGTAATGACTGTCAAAGATCCACGAATGACAGCCGGGTCCAACGGCTTAACGTGATTTCCAAGGCACGGAGGGGTCTTAGTATGTAAAGATGGTCACCCATCCACGGACCAACTGCTGCAAGCATAGCTTAACCTGATCGATCGACACGTGCGGTTGTTATTACACAAAAAGCACACAAGCACAAGCGCCTCAAGCCTCCTAATCATGGATCTTTCTAATCGGGAATTTTACTCCAAGCAAACATTTGAAATTAAGTTACGCAGCATGCAAAGATTGTTAAAACTGGACCGACCGGACTTCCAACTTACGTCAAACAATATTCAAGTAAGCCTTCCTTATATAGCTCCACTTAGATTGACATACATCTCACCTATGACTCACCAGCTAAGCCAATATTGCACAACATTAAACAATCGTTTATAAATCGGTCAACAAACAAATCCTTGTATAGAGATATTTTCAATAAATAATTCATTGCAGAGACAGACGTAATGTCAATAACCTGAATGAATATAGTCCTCATCAAACTGACGGAATTCTCGTAAATATTCAATTTTTCCTGCTCTATAAAAAGCCAGCTTCTGCCTGACGCTCGGTTTTATCATAATTATAAAAACGAATGATTGGTAAAAACAACTCACTCATTTGATGTGACGTTTTCATAATCAAGTAGCTTTCAGTAGTGCACGGATAACTTTTGTTATTTTATATTTAGAATGAAAAGAGATACAGGAAGTTGAAAATGGAGAAAGACACTGGATTATATCAGTTTGGGTACTTTCCCTATTGACAGCGATGCCGACGAATTATTTTTATATACAAATGTACATTACATATTATTAATATTATTTTAAGTCTGTTAGCATATTATGTTAATATTATAGTCCTTAATAAAATGATGTTACAATTAAACTACAAGAACGAAAGAAAAAACTTATTTACAGCTTTCTAAACCATTCATTACATACTAATTAATACGGCCGTACTCTTTCCTGAGGCACAATTTCCGTAAGTATTTTTAATAAGAACGAAAAAGATTAGTATACTTTCAATCTTTTAATTTGTCTTCAAATTTGCTACTCAGTCTACATATACAGTCTTTATAAAAACATTACTTATTTAATTTTTTCCAACAAAGCTCTCACAGTACCTATCAGCTTCGATCGCATCCAACGATCAATAACAGCACAACAAACTAAGACGGAGCTTGTCAGTAAGACAGCGTTGAACAATTCAGTCGCGGCTGTCAGTAAGACAGTGCTGAACACTGATGTGACGGCCAGTGTGGAACGAGTAATAAGAGAACAGTCTGATTTTTAATAAATAATATAACATTTATTGAAAATAATTGTTTTTAGAAAGGATACTCAAGACCGTAGTCAGCGTACTTGCAACAGTAAACACGGATAAGGTATTAAAGAAGACATAACGGCTATTACAGAAGGACTACGGCAATAGAATGAAGATAGCTATGAGAACACATGAGTTGACAACGTGACATTTTGCAATAACGTGATAACATTCCTCCTGAACATAACTAAAGCCTGCATATATATTTGCATAGAATAGGTGACGTGCTATTAACTATTACTTTGAGTGAATTAAAAAAAATATTCAAGCTACGTGGTTTAAAAGTATACAAAAGAATAAAAAGACTCAGATTCTCAAAAGACTGGACGGCAAACAAATAAACGGTTCTTAAAACTATCTAGAAACAGTTTCATAGTCGTCACCAACGTGACAGTCGCACTGACGTGATAACCGAGTCCTTGTGACTTGGCGCAAGAGACGAGATAGTCACAATTGTAGAAGACTAATACTTCAAACTAAAGGAACAGATACTGCTGTAAGAACTATCTTGAAACAGTCTCAGACCTCACAGACGTGACACTAGCCCTGACGTGATAACCGAGGCCTTATGGCGTGGTGTAAGAGACGAGATAGTCACAACATGTGAAGGACGAATGCTTGAAACTAAAGGAACACATACTGCTGTAAGAAGTATCTTGAAACAGTTGAGTCGGTGTCCTGTCGGGCGTGACAGTTTTGTTCTGACGTGACACCACTGACTAGATGTTGTGTGGTGCAAGTGGCAAAAAAAACAGAAAATTGTACCAGTTCTTAAAGGGGAGGTAACATTATCAACATTGAGATGATTTGGTACTAACAGGAAAGGCAGAGAAAGACTTCGTAATTTTAGCTTGGAGACAGTAAAAATTACAGTAGGTGAATTACAAATGTTTGAAGAGAAAGGATACTCTGGGTTTATTATACGAGATAACCCAAGAACCAAGACAATTGGTACAAATTACAGCAGCAATGTAGGAAAACGTTCAGCGATAATTTGGGCAGCGTAGCCCCACAAATCTCTGACACCCATTACTTGGCCCACGAAAGCAAGTCTGGAGTGAAATTTCCAGCGGAGGCGAGTAAACTTGGGGACGTGGCTGCGACAGGGATGCTCGCGTCATCTCGATGCAAGTTGATAATGCAAGCGTGTGCCCGACGGTTGTTTTAACTTCAGGCGCTGAAACTATCAACTGTCGAGCGGTGATTTCTTGGAACAGGCTTTGATGGCACGTCTCCATTTTCTTGGCTGGATGTTGGATCTGACAGTTGAGGAGTTTGTGTGCGATCGTTGGTGATGTTTTTACTGGAGATGCTGCTGTCAGATGTGGACTTGGAACTAATTTTCATTGATGTGGGAGGTGGTACAGATCGAGCACTCGAAGTATGAAGAATTGTTTTACAAGTGTGTATGTGTATGTGAGTTTTCATCTAGCCAGCGGGGTAATTGCGTAACACACTATCAATAGCAATGGCTTTCATTTTGAAAGTTCAACAACATTCATTGCGTTATTTACGTTTTTGAGCAGACTAATTTTTTGAACATATGAACCAATATCCTTTAAAATGATTCAGAATGAGACTAATAGTGTGTTGTGGATACTGCTATGTGGCATTCGTCACTATTCTCTTCTATTTATTTCGCTTTTTTATGTTGTGACTTTTCGGGAAAGTTTCAGTATTTCTCAGACAAAATTTCATATATCCATGTTTCTAACTTTTAACGACATAAAACTCCACAAATCCTGACCTACAACGACATTAAAACTGCACCATAAGAACATAACACGGCGCAATATCCCGAGGATGGCATTGTAAACCCGTCCATCCACCGTTCTTCAGAGGACGGGCTAGAGTATACCCGTGACAGTCATTTAAGACAGTGACGTGACACCCCCACCACCTCGCTCTGCGCCCCCCACCCGCTTCTCCCGCCAGATGGATTGATATTGCTGCACCGAGCAGACGTAAGAAGCGATAGCATACGGGAAATAAAAAATATAAAGTACTGTTATAGTTTTGAATTAAATGGGGAATTATGTTTGTGCGCTTCGGAATGGGGCTGTATTTCTTTTTGTTTTCGGTTCGTATTGTTTGTTTGCCAACGTGTTTGTTGTGCTTCTGAATAATTCATTTCTTATTGAGTAATTGGTAATCATGTTCAATGACAGTCTCTGGAATCAAAACTGTAATTAGTTCTTTGATGTGCTTATATTGTGGAGTTCCTGAATGCAGGACGTGCACAAAAGCCAATGCAGACAAAGGATAATGAAATAGAAAATATTTATCTGATATTTCTTTATAGCTTTGCAGCTTATTTAAGTTTTTATTCGAAAAGGATCTTCCAACGCTACCTTCACATTGCATACCATGTACAGGTTTTTATAGTTTATAGACTCTGATTTCACATGACTGTAACCAATTATCTAGTTCAACTGACTAGAAAAACTACTGCACTTGTAATTACATTTTCCAACAAAATAATAAAGCCGCATCAAAACCTGCAGAGCACGCGCCATTAGACAGCTAAAAACATTTCTATTTCGCTACACTTCAAGTTGAAAAGTACGGCGATGGACGCAAACGAGACGCCGGGCCGCCGTGATGGCGATCCTGAGACAGTGACGTGACACGGAGAGCCACCCCTCCCCCCTCCCACCCATCACCCACCACCCGGGGGGTGCATATTGACCCACCCCGGATAATAAGGGGGTTATGCACTGAGGAGCGCACAAGTCGAGGCATCTTTTGTACGAATGTATGTTTTTAGAAATATAACTACTATTAATTTTCTATTGGAGAGTTTTGCGACTTCTGAAGAGAAGTATTGAAGGAAGGTTTTCGATTCATTACCGAACCTTTTGGAGATTACGTACTTTGGAGTTTAAATTTTCCGCTTGATTGAAGTCAAGTGGAAAATTTTGAGGGAAATATTTTTGATTATGGAATTTGATTAAAAGATATTATGCTAGAAGTGTCTCAACTTATTACATATTTTATCGTTCTCTTTTTCAATCTAATTTACTTCGGTAAGTCTTGCTAATCAACTTTTCAGTTCTGGATATTATTCGCATTTTGACAAGAAGTCTTCATCTGAGCACCGATTACATCTAATTCAATTGCCTGAAAAATATAAATGACTTGTAGTATAATATTTATGTAATTTCAAAGCTAACAGTCTTAAAATAATAATAATATGTACAAGTATATAATAAAAAGGGAGGGGAAAGTATCATAGGGCACCAAAAAAATTGTCCGCATCGCTGTCAACAGGAAGAGAGCCCAAAAGGCTGGCAGCATTGCCACGTTGTATGGCAATGCTGATTCTTTGGCTAATAAAACTGGCCAGTCACGTGAAGAAAATTTTGAAAGAAGGAGATTAATTACCATCGCCATACAATGTGGTGATGCCGCCAGTCTCTTGGGTACATTACCAGTCGACAGCGATGCGGATGAATTTTTCGTTTCTGTATAGATTTAGTTAAGTTTGGATTTAATTTGTTATTTACAGATTTGGTTAAAGTAAAGTTATCTTGATTTTGACACAATAAACATGAAATACAAAATCTACCCATAATTACCAAAATATTAATAAAAGCAATTCCTTTTCATCACGTCACTTAGAAAACTAAAACCAAATGAAAGTGAGTGGACGCCATGACACGGCGACACGGACAAGCCGTCATTTGCACAAAATTAAATACCCCTCAAAGACGGACGGGGCGTCCGTCCACCCCACGTCGGGGGCACAGATGGATTGATATCGCCCCACGATGCAGGTGGGCACATCTCGGCACAACGATTTATAAAGTATAGTGTCTTATGTTGACTGTACATCGTTTTATGTTTTTAAATTGTACTTGCTTTGCTAGTGGACATGATTAAAATGTGTGTGTTTTGTAGAAAATAGAGTATTGAGCTGTGTTTCTTTTACATTTGTAATTAGGGTAAACACTAAGCATGTACTCGTATTTTAAGGTTCTGTTAACTAAAAACTGAGGTTTTCATAAATATTTTAGCAAAACTTGTAGCTGCAATTTACGGCGACTATCATTATAAAGCACATTGTCATTATGATATTATGCACTATGCGAATCTATTACTAATCAAAGATTAAAAATATTAAATGCAGTAAGCAGTGATCTATTGAAAAAACAAACAATTCAACTACAGACTCAGACATCAAAATTAAATGGCTCAAACTTAAAAGCATTTATTTCAAATAAACCAATTATAGGCAATTTTAAGTTGTCCAAGGGGTCGGTGAGCCCATACCAAAGTGTAGTAGCTTCCTAATGATCAAACAAAGCAAAACAGATCATCCGAACTGCAAAAATCATAGCAGTCTAATTGAATATTGAATGTCCTACCGACCCTTCTCTTTTTAATAAAAGATCTGATCAAGCATAATGAAATGAATCCGAATGAAAATTTCATTCGAACAGAAACAATAAGCTCGACCCTCGAACACAAACAAAAAATACCAAAATTAATAGTCAAAAGTCGGAAAAAACACCATCCCTCTCTTACACGCCATAAAAACGCGACTAAGACACATGTCCCCCCTTATTATCTTCAATTAAGAAACTCCGATAATGTAGTGTGACATACGGACGAAATGTCCAAACAACGTAGATCTGCCAACACGTAACACAACTTCACAATTAGGGCTCAAGATGAACAAGTCTTTTGCATCTAAAAAAATTACGCTACACTTTATTTTGTCCAATTTCAACCCTATTCCGCCGTGATAAAAGTTGTTGCGACGGCAAGAGGAAAGTTGCCGTTGAGTTGCCCGTGAGTGATGGCCGGTGGACGGTGAGTGATGGGCCCCTGTAACACGTGATTAGTGGATACTGCTCGCTCCCGTAATCTGGGATAATGAGTCGTGATGGTAATCATTCTGTGGTCATGGACTGAATGACAGATGTTATTATTTGTCTTTTTTCGCAGACGTAACATAGAGTAGGTAATTATGGCAACATTCATTCTGTTTACGTGAATATTCCGTAAGGAATATGGAACAGGATAAACCAATGCCTTAGTATGTCATGGGCACTGTATGTAGGCGTCCATTGATTGATTACTTAGCACTTTGTCCGGCGTCCGGTGTACAAAAGGAGGGATGGATACTGAGAAATGTGCAGAATGCAGGCCTTGCATACGGAAGCCTATTAAAGAAAACATCCAAGAGTCTGTAGAGTGTAGAAGAGTGTTTGATTAGAAGTAAAACCTTTTTCAGAAGGTTCCTAAATGTGCTCTGATTCTCGTGGGGTTCGTAAGAAGCGCCTCCACACGTGATGATGACACATGACGTTTGTTTTATAAAGACTAGACAGCTAGCCGGTTTTGGACATGGCAGTTAGCCTCGCACCAAACCTTGACCTTGAAAACGTTAATCTTTCTACTAAGTTCAACTTAAGCTACTCGCGTAAAGCTCGTGATGACAGGATAGAAGAAAATAATTTACAACATGAAATTGAAAATACATTCAAAAACAACACCAAAATCAATGCAATTTCAAAACTGTAAACACACGTCCCTTCCGAACCAACTAAAACTTCACTCGAACGAGTCAATAAATAGGATTTGATCACAAAGCTGTCAGTTGCAAATATTATAGACACTCCACCGGAAGCGAGTCTCAGCTGTCAGTGTCATGTGATTGTGTCACATCCTGTCGCGAGAGGCGATTTGACGAGGACGTGTGTCGGTGCTCGGTTTTTAAATCAGGAATGTGTTGTGAGAGCAGGGTTGGTGGGGATGGTTTTGAATGTCGAACAGGGTTAACTTCTATTTTGTCTTTGAGTGGTGTTGTGTTTGATAGACAATGATATTTAAAGATAGAACGAACACCAGAGATTAACTTTTATTTTGTTGCGAATGTGAGCGCCATCATTGGTTTTATAGAACAGGGAGCCTGAAAAGGTCACTTTGGCAGAATCATAAAAGGATAACATAGTGGACAGATAACCTTTAAGTTAATCGTATCAAATCGAATCGGTGAAGCATTTTTCATTTTTTTTTTGTCTGTGCTAAAATACCAATCAATCCGATCCAAATCCAATCCCAATCTGTTTGATTATACCTACGTAGTGCAGCGAAAAAACGAAAAACACGGGCTGGCTTCGCCATATTACGATTCATAATGTTATCCTACACCTACATATAAACAAACTAACAGGGCTACAATTTGGTCTTGATACAAAATTCAATTCAAATTAAAATCATTATAACCATCGTCGTCGACCATATTCTCAACAAAATCATCCTTAAATTAATATTACACTCGATACGTATCGCAACCGATAGGATCTGCCGATACCGTAACGCCGTGAGCTACATTACTAGCACATGCGTCCGGGGCGGGGCGGGACGGGCCGGGACGGGCCGGGACGAATCGTACACGGTTCACCTGTCCTAATATATTTCAGTGTGTTGTTGCCTTTAGATATATCTTTACGGGTTTACCGCTATGCTTACAGCAGGCTGCAGAATGCAGATGTTTGCTGCAGAACTTGCGATTCTTTAGTCTGTGATAAACACAACCCCCCTTAGAAATTTTAATAAGGAGTAAAGTTACACCATAGTTCTCCATACGTCTTCCGAGGTTATAGCATACCAGAGTTTTTCGTTAAAAGTAAACCTTTGCTGTGAATATGTAAATTGAATGGAAATTCTAACTGTTTTATCAATTGGTACTCGCCAAAATGCACTGTTAACTCGAAAGTAGATGGGTTCAATTTGACGAGTCCTAGTTTACGAAAATCAAACTTCGGACCTCACCCTCAACCGTTTCACATGCCAACAAAGATTTCGTCATGAAAACACACAATACTGAGGCACATCTCTGCCAACTTAACCCAACAATTACTTTTCACCCCTCTCCTTCAAATCAAGCCCCCCTCTTTTTGTCACAAGGTGGCTAACCATTAATTCTTTTTGTCTCCCACTGCAATTCTTTTTTATTTTCTTTTTAAACAAAAACAGACCTTCATTTGCTACAGCACGCGAGCTTTACATATCAACGTGTTGTCCCTGAGTTTTTTTTTTTGCCACAATGTTTGTAGACGGTCGACGGGTTAAGATGACTTGGGAGGTAATGAAAGGATGCAGGAAATAGGATAGTGGTTCTGTAATGTGATAAATAGTACATTTAATTAGAAACCATGACTTTCGGGTAGTAGAGTGACAAAGTGGAAAGTCAGTGGTTGTGAGTTCACATGTAACCAGTTTTAGATTAACTTGTTGTAACAATCATTTTAGCTTAGCGTAATCATAATCAGCAATCATTGCTGGGACACAGGCCTCCTCTTTGTGAGAGGGAGTGGGCCGTAATCCACCACACAGGCCCAGCGCGGGTTGGTAGATGTCACATGTCTTTGAATTTTTTGCCGGTTTCCTCACCATGTTTTCCTTCACCGTATTGAGAACAGTTATGAAATTAAAAAGTAAAACGCCTGTCAGGGTTCGAACCTACGACCACTGGGCCACCATTGCTCTTTATAATGAGGCATTTTAGCTTAGGTATTTCTGAGTGCTCAAAATCACTGGCTTACTGTATATCGTGTAAATCGTATCTGTGTAAATCGTGGTTAAAAATTTCATAGACTGAAATTGGTAGGAAGGAAGCAAGATGGTCCATACTTACTCTTGTGCCTTGTCTATTACAGAAGCTTTTGCCTGGCCATGTGAGAGTTGCACGCCAATAACATTATAAATTCCGTAAAGAAATTATACTGCATATGAGATAAATACTCGCTAAGTACTAGTATACTAATTAACACAAGCACACACTCATTAGGTTTCTTTGTTCATGCTATAAAGGCGTGTGCACAAAAGCGAACGGATAATATTTTTTGGGCTGAGTGCATACAGGATCACATCGCGCCATTACAATCGCCAGGCTGACGTCCGCAGACTTGCTCCGCCACAACGGGGTGAGGATACATTGGTGAGCGAGCGCGACAGCGATTTGTAAGGACATAGTTGGTGATAGGACAATTCATGATAGGACTTACCAAATCGTATGATTGAAACTGAAACCAAACGGATTCTTCTATTGTCTTATCGTGGATAACCAAAAAAATTGCTCATGCAGTATGTTACAGTGAAAACATTACACAGCCAGCCATTTCAAAAATATGTTTTATATGTTCTAGATGGCATACATTAACTTGATAAAATACACTAATGAAACAAATCTGAAGTTGAATAAGTTGAGTAAGTCTGAGTTGGTTATACAGACGCCAGCACATCAAGCTACCCGAAACAGTCAAAGTTTCCCAATCAACTTTAAACTTTATGCTTTAGCGATAAAGTTGAAAATTTACTAAAGAAATTTGACAGATTGTAGTAGCTTGATGTGCTGGCGTCTGTACTTGTGTCTTTGACAACAATACATTTTACCTTTCCTTCTTTGTAAGTAGTTTTATACCAATAGAAATTGAGGGGTGGGTAAATGTTTTAAATCGCTGTCGCTCCTCCCATCACACACCCACCATCCTTAATTCGGCAACACATAAGCAATTTCCCGCTAGCGAAATAAGCGAATTAAAATCGCCTCAAAGCAACTGCTAGCAAAGAAACGCCTGCATACGTCGAGGGGTTTATTTTTAGCTATTTACCCCTCGGGGGGTGACTGACGAACGGTCAGCCTTTGAACGCGTTGTTTAGAGTTGAAATTTTTAATTTTAAAGTTGTCTTTGGAGTACCTGCACCTAGTAGGATTGTGGGGGTGGGTTTTTTAGACGTGTAGTCTCTTTTGGATTTTGCTTTTCTGCTTTTGACTTAGTTGTGACTTTTGTTGGAATTATATAGTAGGAATCGGTACGATTATTTTCAGGCAACTGTGCAAAAAGTTTTAGCGGTTTTTTTTAATAGGTTTGTAGTTAGTGACTCAAGTGAGGGGCTTGTGACGGGCCTGCGGACGGAGAGTAATCGGTAGCTCACCGTCCGATCAGGACCAAGACCCGTGCCGGACGGCGCATACGTGTTCCACGCGCGCCTCAAAGAGATGTCAGCATCGAGGAAGGGGACCCTTAGGGCCGAAGCCTGCCGGGTCAGCGGGATTGTCCGAAAGGGTTACCACTGGCCCGGAACATAAAGGGCTAAGGAAGGAACATGGGTTGGTTTTAGTCAGTAAGAGTCTGACACTCCCTTCCACTCCACCCAGAGAGGGAGGGGTCATTTGACGATTTCTGACACAAAAAAAAAAAAAAAAACGTTTGTGACTAAGTAATAACAGTCGCACGGGTGGATCGATCAGGTTAAGCGACGCTTGCTCGGTTGGTTCGTGGTTTGGTGACCATCTTCACATATCAACTCCTCCGTGCCTCGGAAAGCACGCTAAGCCGTTGGTCCCGGCTGTCATTCGTGGATATTTGACAGTCGTTACGGGTCGTCAGTAGCCCGAAAGTCTGACAACCGGTCTTACCAAGGGGTATCGTATTACCCAGTAACTGGGTTGTGGAGGTCAGATAGGCAGTCGCTCCATGTAAAATACTGGTATTTAGCTGCATCCGGTTAGACTGGAAACCGACCCCAAAATAGTTGGAAAAAGGCAGGCAGATGACTAAACTGGATGTTACTAAACATGATGTTAGGGGGTAATCTTTGGCTATTAAATCTGCAATATTGACTTGTGTCCTCTTAGGATACATCCTCCATAATAATGCAGGATATATCCTTTATCATCATTGCATTTCACCCCTAACGCAGAGAAAAGTTACCTAAGTCACAAACACAAGACCACGCCTTTTTTCCCGGGTTAAGCAGAGGTGGAGGTATCTTATTGTGCACCTACATTTCGCCACTTACTCGTATGTTTCAGTATTAGGGGACAAACCTACTATAATCAAACGGGTACAAATGAAAAATTCAAGATAGATAAACCTAGTAACGGTTTGGCCGAGCTTAGAATACCAGCAGTAGCGTGCAATGTCACCGGACATTACGTCAGTAAACCATTTTTAAGTAAACTTCTATCAAACATAACATTCCCATTTCATTAATGTTAATTAGAACATCCGTTATTACGATTGAAGAAATCTCATTGGACGAGATGGTTCACATTAATTCTTAATCATTCTTTAATTACCTACTTATATACCACGTTATCACAGGAAATAAGTGTACATAACAGAAGATGAAGTTAATTAAAAACTGGCCAAGTGCGAGTCGGAATCGCACACGAAGGGTGCCGTACCACAAGGCAAAAACGTCGAAAAAAACACGTTTGTTGTATGGGAGCCCCCCTTAAATATTTATTTTATTTTATTATTTATTATCAAAGTAAAAATACAACTGAGTATTTTGTGAACATTTCAAGTGCCTATTTGTTGCCATTATTGATATCGAGCAAAAAAGGGCAAAAAAAATCGCGTTTGTTGTATGGGAGCCCCCCTTAAATGTTTATTTTATTTTGTTTTTAGTATTTGTTGTTATAGCGGCAACAGAAATATATAATAAGTGAAAATTTCAACTGTCTAGCTATCGCGGACGGACAGACGGACGAACAGACAGCGAAGTCTTAGTAATAGGGTCCCGCTTTTACCCTTTGGGTACGGAATCCTAAAAACGACTAAATAAACATACAAATAAATACAAAAACTGGTTTTGCCTTTTGGTCACAGGCTCCGAATGACAGGACGTCCTCAGGCTAGGAGGGAGCGATGATTTGGCAGGTCGGTAGCAGCTGGTTGAAAGTTGCCCAGAATCGAGCTAAATGGCGTGCAATTAGAGAGGTTTA
Source organism: Mesoligia furuncula (assembly GCA_916614155.1). NCBI lineage: Eukaryota > Metazoa > Arthropoda > Insecta > Lepidoptera > Noctuidae > Mesoligia > Mesoligia furuncula. The sequence continues at coordinate 28,419,167 of OU744803.1, forward strand.
TGTCCAGCAGTGGACTGCTGTAAGCTCATTATGATGAGGCGTCCGCATCACTGTCATCCGAAACGTGACCAGAAGACTGGCAGCTACTGCCAGGGTCGCGGGTTGTTCGAAAGAGTTACCGTAGCCCCGGCACAAGCCACTGAAGGAACACGGGTGGGCTTTAGTCAGTATACCTATGTCTGACATGCCCTCCCGCTCCGCCCAGAGTGGGAGAAGTTATTTGATAATATCCTACCCAAAACTGGCAGCATTGTGTTGCGTTATAATATAGTATAATTATGATTTAAAAAAACATCTAGAAGAAGTTCTAAATTTGATTGCGGCGTTTTTAAAACTTAGAATGTCTTTCGGTTTTCACTTGTTTTAATAAAGGATTCACTTCGTGATAGGTTATTAGGAACTGCTCTTTGCGTGAGTTGTTTGTAGCACGAAGTTCTTTCGTATAGCGCCACGCTACTTGATACTTCTTCAGGGGAATACATGGCATGGAAGGTATTCACTAACAATGTTCACACCAAGCTCGGACAGGGCTCTAAAATTGTACGAATTCAAAATGATTTCGTTATCCACTTAGCCCTCATTTGAACTCCTTTGAAATCGGACCATTTTACAATCCCTAATCAAATTCGTACAGTCCACAACAAAAGTACATTGTAAAAAGACGAGCGGCTCATTAAGTACAATCGTTAATTGCGCAGTCAAATCGAACGCTACCTAACTTCATTACATTCTTCCGTTAATACGACATCGGACGGCGCCGTCCGGGGCCGTCCGGGGCCGTCCGGCGAGTTATGCAATGAGCACCCTCCCATTCCGATCACGTGCGAAACGGACCGGGGGCGGCTAATTAAAAATCGAAGGATTTTTGTTACTAACTGTACTTGTTAGGTATCGGAAGAAGTATCGATAGACTTGAGTTTTATGTCGATGAAATCTTGCGATAAATTGCGTATAGATATGGCGCGGCCCTAAAACGGAAGCGTGTCCGGGTTTTGTGAACGGTAGCATATAGATAACTGTGCCTTGGGTGGAATAGGTTCTTGTTATTTTGGAGATTTCTGTCGACAGATATGAATTTTTCGAGTTTGATGACGTTTGCTGATATTGGGTGAAGATGCTTAAGATACGCTTCCCTTTATTTTTTCATTCAAGGAAGTTATTCGTAATCATGGTACGCACGATGATATATCAAGCTATATATTTCCAGTATAAGCTGACTTCTCATTGTACGAAAAACCTATACAATGAGAGCTCAGCTAAAACTGGAAATTTATAGCTTGATATGTCGCCGTGTGTACCTACCCTCTGTAAGATTTGGGAACTCAGCCTTTTTCGTGAAAGTCGATTGTTGTTTACATGTGCCTGCATAGATACATTGATGACACCAAGATTCACAGAATCTGAATCGCTTTCGCACATGAATTACACCAAACGCCATATTCTAAGTGCCTGCTCATTTTCAATCGACCTTTGAACCTGAACCTACAATTATTAAATTAAACAATAGTTGATTAACGTTAGTTTTATCCAGTATAAACGAGATTCTTCAGCACTTTCCCAAATGCCGCAGTATCACAATTTTACTTACACGACTTCTACGTCGCAGGTCGACACGATTATTCTGCTCAATTTAAAACAAAAAACGACACATTGCTGAAAGCACCTACGCGAAAAAAATATAAATAAAATATATACACAAGTCAACGTCCTACATACAACAACTTGTACGTATTTCTTTACTATTACAGGGACACCTCCCCCCCCCCCCCGCCCGCCCCGCGCCTCCCACCTTACACTCCGGATCTCATGCTTACAAACTGTCGCATTACCGGTCCATCCTAGCCGACAATACCCTGACATTCCTCCTCAAAACTCAACTCTATCACGTCGCAATACGGACTATGTGTCGCGAAAATGAGACTACGAAACGCAAACGAGAAAACTTGTCAATGCAAATTGAACTATATATTCAGAAGCCAAGGTTGAAGTTTGCCTGTAGTGCACTCGGTATGGTAATGATAATTCTAAGCAAATGCCATAAGGAAATAAGCTGAGTGGTTCCTTTTGGAATTGTTTACTTGAGAAGATTTCGTTTGGGTAAACAAAAGGTGGACAATGACCATAAGGTGGTGACACACCAGCGGAGGCTTTAGTGGCCACATTACCCTGCAAACAATTGATGGGAGACAGATTGCTTATTTGTAGACAGCTCACAGTATCACCACGCGCTCCAGTACCAAGTGAATTGGAAAAATACGCAATGGAAAGTATTTGTTCTGCTGAGTTAGAAGTCTACAGTCTTATGCATTTAAATTATCTTAGGCAAGTTTATAGGAGTTGGTCTGTAATACAAGCCCAAGACAAATTATCGAAATCTCCGTTAATTCATTCACTCTGTTCATAAGCATCATAATCATCCTTTGCCAACTGCTGAACAAGGGTCTTCTCAAAGATCGCTGTATTCAAGGACCCCATGACTAGATCACTATGCAAAGTCTAGTGTACCTTTACGACGCCAACAGTTACTGATAATAAAGTCGACTATTCTACGAATATCAAACGAAAAGTTACACCTCCAATATATTGTGAATAAAGCAGTGTTCAGTTACGATAATCTACACCTCACTGCTACCGTAACTGCAAACAGTACCAGCTATTGCTAGAACCAGTTGAGATACCTTAAGTGTCAATATTTACAAGGTTATCAACACAAACTATCGAATAAAGAAACCGATGGCAATCATCGTAATCGGCCGGTTACAAGACAATGCACTACCACAATAGAGGGCCATTCTGAAAGCGCTCAGTACTAGCGACCAATCGCGTTGAGTGAAAACTGCCATAAACGGCGCTGAATAGCCCTGCCAGATCAACGGGGAGACGCGGAAGTAGGTAGAAAGGTTTTGCATCAGTGAGGTTTTGAAATGGCTACTGAATTGTAAAGCCGGTAGTTGGTTCGTTTGATAAGGATGTGTTAAGGAACTGTTACTGGAGTTTCAAAGAGATATATTTTAGAATTGTTATGTGGTTCGGTTATAGTAGAAACTGAAGATACCATACAACATTCATATAGGCAATTATGAAGAGTCAACTTGTCCTAAATTCCCGTTTCGAACTAACATGAAACTTAACGAAACACCTTTATGAAAACGATACCTTTTTACAATTTATTTTAAATCCTAATAAAGTAATTCAAACAGCAATCCCCAAACTAATTCAATAAACAATCCAGCCATAACAGAGAAACAGGACAAACATCAAAATTTAAAATCGCTTTCACAGAAATTGAGGATAAGAGAAACAGTACAACGTGGCTATTAGCAGTAACTTATTATAGACAATTTCCTACGTTGGTACGCGACCAATCGGCCTGAGTGAGAACCGCTATAAACGGAAACAGTTACGGAGCGGAATTATGGAATAAGGGACTCTTTGGACCGAGGCGTCCCTGGATTGGGACGGTGACATCTTTGGCTAGGGTACTGAATAATCTGGGAGTTGTAAGAAATTGCGATAGAAAAGGTTAATTATGTATTAGCTGTTTAATTTCCAAAGCTTGTCCTGAGACTGAATAAACATGACGATATAAGAAGCAAATCTAGATATTATATAAACCTCATCAAGCTTTTCAAACGGATTAGTATCGTAAGGCACTTACCCATAAGTCGCTTAGACGATACCCACGTGTCGAACTAGATTTGTACTCCAAAACAACATCTTTAATTTCATAATTAATTATAGTCTCAGCGACGACTGTCTCCTCTCCAACATCATCAAGTTTAATACTTTCATAAACATTTAACAAAACTTAATCAACTCCATTCAATTCCTTATTCTAAAACAATACAATCCCAACATTCCCTGATCTGAATTACTATTATTACAATACAGTTCTAAAACCCGTCTAACTTCACCTTTACCATCCTTTAATTGGTACTAGCCTAGCTAATGTTGCTAGGTAAAATACCGCCGTCCCGTCTGCGACATTGCGTTGTTTATTCTATGGCCACTTTAGGAATTTACGTTCCATTGTGTACGGGCGATGTTTTAGGTATCGAGAAGGTCAGTGACTTTGATGCACTAGTTAACTATGTATCGAGTTTTGTTACGGTTAAGGTTAGGAAGATCGGGTTTGGTTGGTTAATAACATACATAATTAGTCTATATTGTTCCCACTGCTGGGACACATGCCTCCTCTCTGTGAGAGGCAGTGGGCCGTAATCTACCAAGCGGGCCCAGTGCGGGTTGGTAGTTGGTTTAATTAATTAGTCTGAAACAATGATTTCAGACGAAGATTCGCTCTGCCACGTCAAAAGATGACCGTGATTCTGTTTCGTTTTGTCACGTCTGGCACACAGAATGTCGCAGAGATTTGACTTGATTGTCATGAAAATTATATTTTTGATAGTTAGTATGGTCACCTTTTTTTGCGCGATGTAGAAGCCATAGCTCAACTGTGGCTAATGAGACACAATTGAATTTCTATTGTTATAAATCAAATATTGATTTTCCCACAGTTGAGAGAGGGCATCCACTTGGGCTTTACTTTTTAACAGTAAGTGTCCAAACACACTATGCTGAAGGAACGCGACCGAAGTTCCGCGGCTGATTAGATTTGGTTGATTTACAACGGAACGTAATTTCGACATAATGTGTCGTCAGTCATTCAAATAGCATTGCAGGCGTAATCATGCCGCACGTCGGTCGCGTACCTTCGGCATAGTGTGTTAAGACACTTAGAGTCTATAAAATGTTGGTTATCAATGGTTCTTTAAGTGCACATATTGAACTTTTCTATTTAAGGGGCTTACAAGACCTAAACACAAAAAAACGCCAGTTTTAGAAACAATAAAAGTTTAAGATCGACTACAGTAAACAAAATCAGAAAAATATATGATATTCTTCAGGATATATGCCAGGTAGAAGTGTGTTGAAAACATAATAGGTACTATAACTAATTTGATACGATAGAATTAAATCATGAAGATACCCCTAAAAACTTTCTTTTTACAATAAAAACCATACTATACAACCATTCTGTTTTTTAGGGTTCCGTTGCCAAATGGCAAAAAACGGAACCCTTATAGATTCGTCATGTCTGTCTGTCTGTCTGTCCGTCTGTCTGTCTGTCTGTCCGTCCGTATGTCACAGCCACTTTTCTCCGAAACTATAAGAACTATACTATTGAAACTTGGTAAGTAGATGTATTCTGTGAACCGCATTAAGATTTTCATACAAAAATAGAAAAAAAACAATAAATTTTGGGGTTCCCCAATACTTAAAACTGAAACTAAAAAATTTTTTTTTTCGTCAAACCCATACGTGTGAGGTATCTATGTATGGATAGGTCTTCAAAAATGATATTGAGGTTTCTTATATCATTTTTTTCTAAACTGAAAAGTTTGCGCGAGAGACACTTCCAAAGTGGTAAAATGTGTCCCCCACCCCCGTAACTTCTAAAATAAGAGAATGATAAAACTAAAAAAAAATATATGATGTACAATACCATGTAAACTTCCACCGAAAATTGGTTTGAACGAGATCTAGTAAGTAGTTTTTTTTTAATACGTCATAAATCGTAAACCGCAATTTACCTTTTATTCAACCAACTCAAATATAAAAAAATATAAAAAAACATTAGATTTCATAAACATAAACCTTATGCATAAACCCGGATGTTACGGAACCCTCGGTGAGCAAGTCCGACTCGCTCTTGCCCGGTTTTTTCAAATTCAAATTCAATTCAAATTCAAAGCATTTATTTCAATTAGACCTTGTACAGGCACTTTTGAATTGTCAAAATTAAATAGTCTTTCAGTTAGTCCGCAAGTTGAAGCTAGTTGCCCATTCCAAAACGTAGACGTATGTTTGTTAGATTATTCTACAAGCAACATACTAAAATACTGGTGTTTTATTTTTTTAGTCTAAACAATAGATTTTTTGTAATTAAATAATTATTTCATATTTTATAATATATTACCAGCGTTGTGTCATCGCGTTTCTCTTTCTTTTCTATGCAGTCCGACAGTGACCGCGCTTTAGGTCATGTAAGCCCCATAAATGACGATTATTAAATGCAAGTAGCTATGCGTAGAGCATGATGATTTCTGTAAACTATACGATTAAGGTTTCATGCCAAAGGGAAAAGCAGTTTTTCCTTAAGTTTTCTAAATAAAACTTTCACAATATCAATGGATATAACCATTCTGGTAATACCTAGAACTGCTTGTTTCAATTAGATTTTCATACTCTTTACAAAGACTTGTAACTTGATATTTTCTCTCAATTTCTTTCTTAACTGTGATTTGCTTCTTGGAACTTGGTTATAACAGCAAGCTATTTAAACCAGGAGGTATATTCACATAAGGTTCTAATGTATGTACATAATTAAACATTTCGAACTTTCCACAATATTTTATCACTAATTTCAAAAATTATCATGTAGTTCTTATTGGAAAGAGAAAATTCTCGAATCGATATCATAGTGGCCAAATTATGTAAATAAAGAGGGGGTATCTTCAACCTATAAGACGTTAATGGACACACAGACATGGAGGCCGTTGGCTATAAAGATATCAATCAAGCTGAAGTTAGGGACATTTTGTTGTTATTTCGAATGGTCTTGTACTATTAAATTAGCATCGGAATAGTACCGGCGCATTCCCATAAGATCACGGTATCAGAGTACTGTGTGGTACAAGGCAGAAGCTATTTTCCAATTAGATTTGATTTGATGTTGAATTAACATAAGGACCCGACGCGCTTTACTTTATTAGTATGCGTAGGTATTTGGGTCTAGAATGCCATTCTGTGGTAATTGTCATCACATGTTTAAAAATCATCATCATCATCATTTCAGCCGAAAGACGCCCACTGCTGGACATAGGCCTCCCCCAAGCACCTCCACTTCGACCGGTCCTGTGCTGCCGCATCCAACGGGTTCCTGCGGCCTTCACAAAGTCGTCGGTCCACCTTGTGGGAGGCCTTCCAATGCTACGTCTTCCGGTACGCGGTCGCCACTCCAGAACCTTTCGGCCCCATCGGCCATCTGTTCTGCGAGCAATGTGCCCTGCCCACTGCCACTTAAGTTTGGCAATTCTTCGGGCTTTGTCGGTTAAAAAAAATTACTTATGACAAAGTATTGTATTGTACTTATTGTGGAAAAGATAATTGTAATGTATCTCGTTGGTAATCCTTACATAAATAAATAAATCTATTGTTTCTTAACTTACTCAGAATTATGGGCAATTAATTATTTTATAGCAAAAGGCAACAAACGAAAAGTTCAAATTAAACTCTAGCAATTAATTTTTACTGCCGTTGAAATATTTTATTGAATCTATAGTATCCCAAATGTGTATCACACTTTCAATAATTTTGAAGGATATTGCTAATCCATTGCTTCATATGTTAGAAAATTGTCTACTCGACAACTTAATTTACGCGATGAATGTTGTTGAATTGTCAAAATGAAAGTTATTGCTCAGTAGCAATGGCTTTCATTCTGATAGTTCAACGACTGCGTAACACACTATCAGCATAATGCGTTACGCAATTACCCTAAAAGGATACTGAAAAACGTCAACACACGCGCGTTTGTAAAAATTGTATTCCAGTCCTCCGACTTGGGAGGATCCGCTTCCGCGGCAAATCGCTGCGGAGCGGACGGATCTCCGGCGCGATCTCATGGCGGCATGGAAAGAGCGACTGTCGCAACCCAGCGCAGGGCACGCCGCGATAGCGGCGATAAGACCCCTCTTTGAGGAGTGGCTAGAGAGGCGCCACGGCGCCCTCACCTTTCGCCTGACGCAGGTCCTCACCGGACACGGAAGTTTCGGGAGGTTCCTGCACATCATCAGGCGGGAGGAAACGCCCGGGTGTCACCATTGCCAGGATCGCCCAGAGGACACGGTGGAGCACACGGTGGAGGTCTGCCCCGCTTGGGCGGAGCACCGCCGTGTCCTCGTAGAGGCGATTGGCAGCGACGGCGACCTCTCGCGTCCGGCCCTGGTGCAAGCCATGGTCCGGGGCGAGAGGGAGTGGGAGGCAGTCACCTCCTTCTGCGAAGCAGTCATGCTAGCGAAGGAGGTGGCGGAACGGCTCAGGGAGAGAGCCTCCCGTCCCAGCCGCCGCGGGAGACGCTCCGGGCGTCGGGAGCCGCGTGACGACTCCCGGCCACCGTAGGCGCGGGCCTGCGGGCGGAGAGTAATGGGTAGCTCACCGCCCGATCAGGACCAGGCCCGTGCCGGACGGCGCGTACGTGTTCCACGCGCGCCTCAAAGAGATGTCAGCATCGAGGAGGGGCCCCTTAGGGCCGAAGCCTGCCGGGTCAGCGGGATTGTCCGAAAGGGTTACCGCTGGCCCGGAACATAAAGGGCTAAGGAAGGAACACGGGTGGGTTTTAGTCAGTAAGAGTCTGACACTCCCTTCCGCTCCACCCAGAGCGGGAGGAGTCATTTGATGATTTCCCATCCACAAAAAAAAAAAAAAAAAAAAAAAAAAAAGTCCTCCGACTTTCAAATCGCTCCCTCTTGTAACTCGCTCCGCGTCTCTCAATGACCTCTCTATAAATGCACTGAGAGCGGAGTACAGATTACTTGTAACGCACAATACCCGTTCAGGAAAGCTCCCGCGCATTGCAAGCTTATAGGAACCAATCGACTGACAACTGATGCCACTGTCCTATTGGTTGTAATTAGCAAATAGAAATATCGTACAGTAAAAGCGTAGAAGATTAATTCTCATTTTTTCCCACGGACCTAGGAAGAAACTCAGCTAGTTAGCATATTGTACAGTCACCAAAACAGATAAGTATAACCGATGGATGTTTTCGGATGAAACAAAATTTGATAAATAAACTGATTGTTTTCTATTAATTAAATTAAATCTTATTCGAATACATTTATCGGTTTCTTACTAAACTTTTAACCATATCCGACGAGCCCTGGTTACTTATCTTCTTTGCAGACCGTACCTACTATACGTAAGTATGATTATGACGAGTTTATTGTATGTTTAGTATTACAAGCCTTATTGTGGTATGGTTATTGAAATAAATATGCATTTAATGCAGTAGATAAATAATATTATTAGTGAGAATCGATGGGAAACTACGATGTCCACCTGCGTGTTTTCACAATGGGGTTTCTTATGTGGGAGAGCGATTATATCTACTTGGGTAGAAAACGAATAATCGTAGTCGATATCACACTGGACTTTAGGGTTATTAATGTATGTAAGACGGCTCAATTAACGCAGTCGCTGAGAATGTTCCTTGCTTGTTTGATCCCAACAGACCTTCAGATTATTATTGTGCCTTTCAAAGTTTTATGAGATTTGTGACTGACAACGCAGGAAAAAAACTGTCTACACGTATCAAACCGGAAAGGGATCGGCACCGTATCAACTCGAGACGTTCAGTATTCTTTGTATGAAACTCCCTACTGCAAAGCACACTAATCGGAATCGTAACGTAATCGCCTCACATCGGGACAAGCTCACGAACCGCGGTGCGGTGCGTTATGGCTCGTCGTAAGCGCGGCGTCGCCTAGCCGTAGCCGATTCGACGTATCGGAGCTTCTGATCCGCTTTGGTTACGTGCTTACGTTAGGTCGACGCCTATTTGACTGCGAGGCGAAAGGCGATACGGTGCCGATCCCCTTCCGATTTGATACGTGTGCTTTTAACCTTCAAGCGCAGAGGCGACACTCGCTGACGGTTGCAGTTACCTTTGCCGTTGGCAACATGTGCTAAGCGCAGAGGCGACACTCGCTGACTGTTGCAGTTACCTCTGCCGTTGGCGACATGTGCTAAGCGCAGAGGCGACACTCGCTGACGGTTGCAGTTACCTCTGCCGTTGGCGACATGTGCTAAGCGCAGAGGCGACACTCGCTGACGGTTGCAGTTACCTCTGCCGTTGGCGACATGTGCTAAGCGCAGAGACGACACTCGCTGACGGTTGCAGTTACTTCTGCCGTTGGCGACATGTGCTAAGCGCAGAGGCGACACTCGCTGACGGTTGCAGTTACCTCTGCCGTTGGCGACATGTGCTAAGCGCAGAGGCGACACTCGCTGACGGTTGCAGTTACCTCTGCCGTTGGCGACATGTGCCAAGCGCAGAGGCGACACTCGCTGACGGTTGCAGTTACCTCTGCCGTTGGCGACATGTGCTAAGCGCAGAGGCGACACTCGCTGACGGTTGCAGTTACCTCTGCCGTTGGCGCGTGTCGCTCGTGTATAGGAGCCCTAAGGAGCAAGACGACATGTTTCGAACAATCGCACGACATGAACGTTGAATGACATCTGCGAACTATGCTTAGAACTTTAGCTGTAACAACTATACAGGGTTATTGGTAAAACATTAACAACCTCTTAAGAGGTCATTGTACTCATCCTTATGAACAACTTTTACTATGGGACCAAACCTGAAATCGCGAAAAAAAATCAGCTGTTCCCTACATTTTGACGAGTTATACGAACATAAATGTAGGGAACAGCAAATATTTTTTTTCGGCAAATTTTTTTTTCTCACTATCAGCCTGTAATGTTCCCACTGCTGGGACACAGACCCCCTCTCTATGAGAGGGTAGGCCGTTATCCACCAGAACATCACGCAGGCCAAGTGCGGTTTGGTAGATGTCACATGTCTTTGAATTCTTTGTTCTAGTAAATTCCCGATAGCGTTTCCTCTCGATGTTTTCCTTCACCGTTTGGAGTGCAGTGGTGATGAAATAATTTACAGAAAGTAACGCGCCCGTCAGGGTACGAACCTACCACTCGTAAGTCGCGGCCGCTTCTACTGGGCCACCATTACTCTCAGTCATACTTTCTACAAATCGCTTTCGAAAGTAAATTACACCTCGACATTACAATTTCAATCAAAAGCAATACCGATGACATGATTCACACAGACACGAAGCCCATAACGTGTGCACTAAACGACTTCGACTTCCATCAATGTAAGTAGCAACCACTAGACGAACTACAGAACTAATTACAAGGAAAATTAAAATGATTCACGAATATAACGACTTGTACGTGGCTTATTGCAGGGGTGCTCAACCTTTGGGAGAGCGAAAGCTAGACTAGTTTTAAGGGAATGGCTGTGTACTAAAGATATCGCACTAAAGTTGTATAAAGACAAGATGTCTTGTTGAGTTTCTTGCCCATTCTTCTCCATATGAAACTAGCTTTTGGAAGGGGCGACTGGAATCAATTCTATTTTATTGTAAATTGTGGCGTTCAAAAGTGCCTTTTATGTGCCTATTTGAAATAAATGCTTTGACTTTGAATTTGCAACTTGACATTTAGGATCTTTCACTTTTGAAATGCGTAGGTCTAATACTCTAAGTTAAGAAATTGTTGGCATGTAAAGGGCACAATCTTTTATAGAGTGTATTGAGGTGTGGGCTTAAAAACAGAAAAACTTTTCAAAATGGGACATAATTTCCATCCTTAGCTTGTCGTAGCTAAAAAGGCACTGACGTATCATATTATACAGTTATACTTATTATGAGAGAAGTAGGGGTCATAAGTCACCAGCTGTTTTCGACTATTAAACATAATATTACCTGTAGATAGACAGAAAATCTTTTGACTAGTAGCTAACATACAACTTACTGCAACTGATTCGTCGACATCTGCCTGCCTTTTCCCAACTATGTTGGGGTCGGCTTCCAGTCTAACCGGATGCAGCTGAATACCAGTGTTTTACATGGAGCGTCTGCCTATCTGACCTCCACAACCCACCAAGTACTAGGTAGTACCTAATAACTTGGTAAGACTGGTTGTCAAGACTGTCGGGCTTCTGACGACCCGTAACAACTGTCAAAAATCCACGAATGACAGCCGGGATTCCAAGGCACGGAGGGGTCTTGGTATGTAAAGATGGTCACCCATCCACGGACTAACCGCGACAAGCATAGCTTAACCTGGTCGATAGTCCCGTGCGGCCGTTATTACTACGCCACAAGCCCCAGTTATTACAACTGGTTGGTGCGCGTAACAAAAGAAACAAAAAAGGTTGACTACCGCTGGTATACAGGGTGGGGTCGTCAGTCTCCATAAATCGTACAGACATACAGAAATGATATTTTGTTATTTAAAGGCGCTAGTTAATTTCACATCGGACTATAAATCACTCTTTTAATGGATATCGGTCGGTATGGTTTTAGGTATCTGTTGAAAAAATAACTCCAGCGTTCTTACTATTTTGTTAATGAGATTTTTTTTCGTATACATGGAGATATCATCTTTATTTTTAAGTTGAGGGATAGCAAACTTGCCTGAAGGCTGGACAAGAGATCAGTTTTATTGACTACCAGATCTCAAGACAGCAATAGATATATATACACACTAGCTTCCGCCCGCGGCTTCGTCCGCGAGATATGTCGATAAAAACTATCCTATTGTCCTTCCTCGGGATGCAATCTATCTCTCTGCCAAATTTTGTCGAAATCCTTTCAGTGGTTTAGGAGTGAAAAGGGAGCATACACACAGACAGATAGAGTTACTATGGAATTTATAATATTAGTATGGATTTCAGTGTCACTATCTTAAGCAATAAGCTCCTGCTGTTTGGTTTATCATTTCAGTTCTCTTTTCTTTGCTTCTTGTCATCATAATCAGACTATAATGTTCCCACTGCTGGGACAGAGCCCTCCTCTCATCGAGAGGGAATGGGCTGTAATCCACCACGCGGGCCCAGTGTGGGTTAGTAGATGTCACATGTCCTCACGGTGTTTTCCTTCACCGTTTTGTGAGCAGTGGCGATGAAATTATTTACACAAAGTAAAGCCAGCCAGCCAGCCAGTCTAGGTTTGAACCTAGGACTGACAATTTGTAAGTCGGGGCCATTACCACTGAGCCACCACTGCATACAAGAAGCAAGAAACTATATTTTTAAGAATTATATTATTTTGATTCAATACAAGAAGCAAGTCTAAAGAAGGAACTTTAAACTTGCTTCTTGTATTGGATCAAAGTAAATGATTAAGAACTAATTACGAGTTATTCCGTTCTGATCCCCTGAACCCCCCTCCACCGGCCTCCTAGATCCCCTGCTTGTTCGTCTTCTGTTTTGCTATCAATAAAAGCTTTCTTGTCAACTTCTACAATAGGACGAACATTTTTCTTCTGTTAGGTATTGCTAGCTCTAACTTACATTTATTCCTGGTCATCATATTCCATGTTGTAGTAGGTATTCCATTGTAGCATGTGGCGTACAATCAATAGACTTTACTTGTAAACATAGGATCCAACAGTGTTCAAGATGTTACAATTGTTATTTTTATAGCTTCTCTATGTTTTGCCATTTGGCGTACAAATATATGTACATTTATGGGAGGCTTTTGCCAATTAAGTAACTTAATTTATAATAATTCAGTAGTATCAATGTCAATTTATATAAATATATATATTTTTAAATGTATTTTAATAAAATGCAATAGGTAAGGCGTAGTTTCTACCTACCCCATGGGAAAACGGCTTGAGTTTATGTTAGTACGAGTGTATATTCTATGTTGTCCTAATTTATTTATATAAGTGCCACACCATCTTTTACCTTTGTCATAACTTCTTTCATTTATCTAAGATACAAGGTGGCAGACGTCGCCGTGCATCCTGTGACCATGGAAACACAACCTGAATTCTGAAAAAAAACATTGCTGTTCAGTAACATATTGACCGCGTAGGTATTTTTCCATGAAACGGCAATTTTTTTTTTTTTGATAACTGTCCAAAAATTCCTACGCTAGGGGGAGTCTAAAACATAGAAATGTAAAAATTCTTATATCTATATGGTCTAGAATCATGTCCTATTTTCATGGTTACATATCGCGCGGCCATGTTCCCTGCCCCCCGTATAAATCCATGACCTACACTGCACCTTTTTCCTCATTAAACCCATAAACTTGGTTATCTCCTACAGTATGAACTATAAATCTTTGATGTGCAGGTAAAACAATAAATTACTTTGTATCAAACGTGTCATGGTTCTCAGTTTTATGAGTGGAGTAGAGGTTCATGTGGTTACCGCTGCAGTTTTCTAGGTTTATTACCTTTTAGTCGAGCTGCTCAATGCATTATGAATGTTTGTGTTTTTATGATAATCGAGCAAAAACCTCTGGTTTTCCCCCAAACTGTGAAGCTGTCTAAATAACTGCTGCTGAATTGTGTTAAGTAAGATTTATAAGTATGATTTATACCTGAGAAAGTGTTGTTATTGTCTTGTACAACTTTTCAAAGTTAATCCTAGTCGTAATTTTATTACTTTTCCCGGAACAAAATCGATCCATCTCCGAACACAGTCTGTTTAATTGTTAGAAACTGCAACCTAATTGCTTAACACACTATGAATCATTTTGAAGAAAATTGCTAATCCATTGCTTCAAATGTTAGAAAAATTTGTCTGCTCAAAAACGTAACGCAATGAATGTTTTCGAACTGTCAAAATGGAAGCCATTGCTACTATTAGTATGTTACGCAATTACTCTGTAGTAATGGTGCAAATGATTTGGAATAAATTTTATACTCAAAACTCTTTCTTCTCATATTCCTTCCACAACCAAACATCTCCATAAACAAATCTAAAATTTGACTTGAAACAACAAAATAACCCTAAATCTTCTACTGTTCCCATAAATTCCGAGAGCACAAACCCCGAGGCCGTCAGTCCGTCTGTGTGCAGCGTAACTCAGGAACTAGCCAGTCTTTGTTTTATCTAGATCTGCCATCGCCTGACGCGCAATAGCGCAATGAAAGATTGGAGATACAAAGATCCACTTTCAATATAAATCTTCTAGTATCAGTTGTACGTCAGTTTTGCTTGATATATCGTGATGAAGGTTTGTTTTCGTGTGGAGTTTCATCAAGCTGGTTCGTACAAGAGGAACTTAGAATGTCTTGGTGGCTAACCAATAAGTGCTTGTTTGGGAAGAATGGGATTACTGTTTTACCTGTGGCTTGCAAACAACCTTTGAATGCGACTAAAATATTCCACATATTAACCACAATTAAGTTTTTGTCATTTCCTGTATACGTACGTAACCCTTTTAAGATTAATTGACCATGAACTATTATTATTAAATTAATCAAATATAACATTTTTGGTAAAGCCCATTCCGGACTACATTACTTGGCTGTTTCAAGTAATCACATGATCCAATTTACCAAAAAAGTGTTTAATTTTTTATCAAAAAGTAGGTACCAAATAGAAACTGTTTTCCCACGAAACACACATCAACACCTCCATCACCTCCTAAATCAGCGCAAACAAACGAAAATATCTATAAATAATTTCTAAGCCACTTTATACGTTCCCTTACCAATAAAATTTAAATCCAACTATCGTAAATTGCCAGCTGATTAATACGTTGACATACGTATAAAATACTTGTATAATCCAAACAAAAGAATTTGTTCATCAGTACTATAAATTGAAGGTGGAATAGTCGCAAATCACAGGGTTTTCCGACTAGCGACCTGATAGGAGTCGGCAACGTGTGGCCGTTCTAAAAAAGGATAACTTTAAAAAGAATAGCCAATGAACTAGAAGATTTGTAACACTTGGCGCCAGTTATTGCTGGCCTAACAAACGTTGCTGTCAGATCTTGTGTTAGCTGTCGACCAAAATACTTAAAGCCATTCAAGTAAGACAGTGACAAGTTCAACACATCTTTGTACTTAATTTAGCGTAGGCAATTAAAAATATAGAGAAATATCGATATTTTCAACGGACTCTATCCAATTAAGTCAGATCTAAAAGTAAATACCAATGAGATTTAGTTCTTATAAGACGAATCGTGACAATACGTCAGGACCTATTTTACGTGAGCAGCATGAGCTCAAGATAATTACATTTTAAACGAGAAACCAAACCATTAAAAGCTTAACCATCAATCCGGTGATCTTATATCATTCAGCTTCTAATTAGAAAATAATTAAATACAAAAACAAAGGAATCTTATTAAAAATCCCCATATATTCCTCACTAACTACTCCTACATCCTTTAAAAAACAACGCCCATAAGTTGAGCGTCCCTGCGTAGATCAAGATGTGTGCGTTACTCGGCCTGCGCCTGCGCATTGACAGATTTATGTGAGAGGATGCCCGCCGACCCATCCCCACCACGATTAGATAATTAACTAGTTTTAACGCTCCATCATTTTAGGGTTAGATTTGGTTTGGAAACTTAGTGGATCGATTGGTTTGGAATAGACAGAATTTGGAAAAAGATATTAAATGAGATTGGCACACTTCTTCTTAACCTCTCACACGTTTTCCCGCGTACCAGTCGACACACCCCACGTATTGAAGTAGTTGAATGGACGCAGTGAAGACATTGTTTCGTCAATGACAATGAAAATAGTTGTGTACACTTGGTGTACCGTTGAGGTTTCGAGCACTTTCTTATGTCCCTGACGCATACCGATGGCAAAAAGTTTAAACAACTTTGGCTCAAAATTCAGATGCGCGAACCCCCCTCAATTGGGACACTGACTGGCTATTTCCAGCAGTGGTTGAAGCCGGCTTAATGGTCTTCTAGATTTTTATTACACAAAAATAATCAGGTTCTGCATAGTAAATCTCCGATCAAAAAAGACTAGCGACAACATTTCGAGTGCTACTTATTTCCTGAACTGAATCAAACAAAATAAACCAGAAACTGACAAATCCTAGTTTAATCCTCAGTAAATCTAATAAATGATAAAATAAAAACACGCCCCGATATAATCGTCCAACAAATCGACAGTTAATTCGAACATTAGTCAGTTATACTCGAAGACATCTTGTAACATGTCTGCAATCACTCTCAGATTAGTACCAGGTATTTATAATGTTGTTTTAGTAGCTTTCATATAGAAAGCGATGCGCTAACTCAGCTAGCCTGGCTTTAAATTACGCTAAATGGGACCATACATCCACCGGCCTTATCTCCGCGCCATATTTGAATACAGGGTGTGAAATCTTGCTAAAGAGCTACATTAAGTTGCAAATTACTGAAGATAGTTTATTTAGATTTGCTTTTGATTTTCTTGGGTGTGTTGGACCGTGATTTGTGGGTAGGGAAGTGTTTCTTGGTTGGTTTTGCTTATAAAATTTGTAAGGAAAATTTGATTGCTATTGTCTGTCTATATACATGGTGATGGTGGTTCCAATACTGCTCAAAATCAATGTTGTAGGTACGGTCTTAAATCTTATTATGAAATGTTGAGTTTTTAATTGAAAGTGATTTTGCGCAAACAAGCCAATATATTTCGTTTTATTAATTTACAATGTCACCTCCTGATTATTATGCATACGAAAAACTGAAGAATCTCAAAATAACGCGCACAATTTATACATACACGACACATCAGATCGTAAACATGTACATATTATTAGATAGCTTGTTGCATGTCAAATATTCATCGGCGTACAATGTTGCCGTTCGCGGCGTCATCACAGCACAACATGGCAACACTATTCTACATATCTATGGAATTATATAATAAAATACGACTGTCATCCGTCATAGTGTTGCAACCCGGATCGAGTCCTAGCCGACACGCAATCGTAAATCTGGCTCAGCACTGACGCGTCAGTCATACAAATCATTCAAACTCTCTTGAAACCCGATCGTAAATACGTCTGAGTGTAGCATTAATCATTTTGAATACAGAATAAGAAGTGCCTCGGGCGTACGCGATTGGTCGTCACTAAACGAACAATTATTCAAATAGCGCGCTCCGATTGGTCGACGGCCGTTCGGTTTTTTACGTTGACAGAGTGATGGATTCGACCCTTCGACTCGTGCGCAGTTTAGTACCCATTTCATTGTTGTGTGCGTACGTTTATGTAGCGTGCGAGCTATCAATCTCCGTCTAAAAGTAAATGCTTGTAGTTTTTGTGCTCTTATTTGCGATTGCAGCGTTTAACATCTTTTTGTGCAATTAACGCGGTGATAAATGATTTTTTACTTTTTTATTGATAGCAATAAAATAAAACCTTTGTAAAGACCGCAACACGTAAAAAAGGCTCTAGACATTTATTTTATGCGTTCGCACACGTTTTATGCGTTAATGTGGCTTCTAAAACTTGTAAGGAAAAATAATTGCTGGCCGTTTTATATTACGTGCACATTCACACGCATTAACTCCAATAAAAAGGGATCAGATATTTAAATTTCATTTGTATCATTATGCCCTCACGCACTATAGTCTCTATCACAAAAGATAACACGCTGTATATCAACAGTCACTGTCACATTCGAAATAGTCAACTACCCGCATCGGAGTCGATAAGTGTCGACTATTCGATAGCGTATCTGGACGATTTATCCGAGTAGAATATCGATACCCGGAAGCACCTCTGGACGGCGGGAAAATGGCGGCGGCCGGCCCTCCGCGATTGGCTGAAGCAGCGCGCGCGCACCTCACATCTGTCACTAAGTATTACCTTTTTATGTAGGAACTTTACGAGTAAGTTTATAACCACGGACGCCCATCGCGAAGCGGTGAAAATATTTAAACCCCATAAATTTTTATGGTTTAAAATAAACGGTAATGGGGAGTTATGTATAAAATACTTGTAATGTATGTGACTTTATCAGTGGTCTTGATTGGTTTAGAGCTGTTCGGGCCCTTTGAAGATTTAACGCGATTTTAATTGATGGTCATTAGAGTTTAAGTATGAGCTACTTATAGCAACTTTCTGAAGCTTCTTGGTACTATTTTATTAGCGTTCCTGGGATCAAATATTGGTCACGACGAGGTATTAATTACTTTGGATATTTTAAAGTACTTAATAAAATTTATGATGATAACTGGATTCTTCGCTGTATTCATTTTATTTCCAATATATTGAAGAGATAAGGCACTTACTGTAGCATAAAATTAAATTATAGAGTTTATACGCATTGTCGCTCTGCTAATGTTTTTCATTAAAATTTAACATTAAATAAAATGTATTTATTTATTTAAACCACAATTATAACACCTTTACAGAATCATCCAAGGCGATGTTATAAGTCACTACCTATGTCTATTCGTTTACAAAAATAAAATAAAATCACCTGCCATGTAAGCAAAATTGTATGCTTGTAGGTACTCGGCTCGTCTCTGCTATTTGAGGACAACAGTAAAAACAATTCCCTTGTATACCTAAGATATACCTACGTATGTATCTACATAATAATATCGTTACTTACTCTAAAACTGTAGGGGTATTGATTTTTCAAAACTGCACTGTGACTTACCTGCAAAGAGAAAAAAACAATGATTACCTACTAATTACATTCTACGTAAACTAAAGTATACATTAAAATACAAGTCTCTAAAGTTTTTAGACGGTGCTTACAAGCTTAAATAGGTTGAAAAAAACACGTGAAATTCAAAATATCTGTACAAAAAAACCGTCCCAATTTTTTGATAAATTTTTCTTAATATAACTTTAAAAGAAATAAAGCTCAAGTGACCTTTTTCAAAACCAAATCATTCAGTCAAGATGTGTCGGTGAAAAGCACTACATTAAGGTGCCACTAGTCGATATATTTTCCATACAAATTTCGGGAGAGTATTAATCCACTGTTTGACATTGAACATCGAAAGTTAAACATGATATCGGTTTAACTTAATATTAATTTTGTCTGTACGGAAACAGAATAGTAAAATAAAAGCCATTAAAAAGTTATGAGCCAACAAAGATTCGTTTTTCTTGCTATTTTTAACGTAACTTTGGGTGTAAATAAGTAATAAAAAACTGTAAAATCTTCAAAACCAAGTCCGTACCGACAAAGCTCAGTTATCGTAGAGTTCAATAAACTTTATTCGTAATTGATTTATGCAGTGATTTCTTCATAAAAATCGATTTTCCAAAGCACTTTTGATTTTTTTACTCGCCTATCAGTTTGGAACGTTGTTTCTGTGCGTGAGGGAACTAGACGTTGATCATGTAGACTAGTGTCTAACTGTTCATCACTGATACTAGCTCTGTCGGACACGAAGCCAGGTGAGACAGCGTGCTTTTTGGCCATGACCACCAGTGAGTTCGAGCTCGTGACTAGTTTACCCTTAAAGTCAGTTTGTCCCCTGTTATTACATGGAACTGAAAACATAATTGGTGAAATGTGGGTGTTCTATTGGTAGGTACATTTCTGCTAACCCTTTGGGGATAACAGACGTGATGTTATGTTGTAAAGTCAGTTTGACCTAAACAGTCCACGACCAAAAAACTGCCGTTCCAAACAAATACGTTCCTAACAAATATTTACAAAAACAATAGCTCTTTCAGACTTTGCTGAAAATAACTTGCAATACTTCAAAAGTAGTGACGCAAGTCTTACACAAGCTTAAGTTTCAGTCTTTCAGCCGTGACAGTAAAGGCTTTAGCAGGACACGTTTCCGGTTCCGGCTGGCAATTAAATCTTTGTTTAACGAAGAAAACTTAATTAAATAGTCAAAGGGAGCTTCTTTGATTGATATCATTATTGTGTGGGTGAAGTTTGCCTGGTTTATAGTGTAGGTAGTTGTACAGACGCCAGCATATTAAGCTACTACAAGCTGTCAAATTTATTTAATAGATTTTCAACTTTATTGCTGAAGCATAAGGTTCAAAATTGATTGGGACAATTTGACAGTTTCGGGTAGCTTGATATGCTGGCGTCTGTACCTACTTTTAAAACTATGATTAAAGTTCCTTTTGTTTTTTTTAACAAATAGTTATTTATACTTTACTTTGAATTGCATACCAAATTGAAAGAAAATGAATCTGGTCAGTAAAAAAATCTGTCAAACATATTTTCAGAAATTTATATGCTGTTTTTTTAATATCAGTGCTTGATGGCAGAACATTTAGAAAATGCTCTCCACAGAAAAGTAAAACATTGTGAAATGCTCTCCCTACAAAAGAAAAAGTAAAACACAACAACAAACGTTTGACATTTTAATAGTTGAATGTTGCCAGAAAAGTGTCTTAAAAGATCTGCGTACAAAAACAAACATAATTTCACACAGCTTATCTACTTCACACTAACAAAGTAGGCATATGCACCTCTTCCACCTTACCAACTACCTACTAAAGAATCACAATCGATTTGCAATCAAACAAACTCGTGGTCGAATTTACTACAAAATGTAAAAGCTTACACCGCCACATGAAAGCTTTAGGTTGTCGCCTAATGATAGCAGTACCGTTGACCACTTAGTCGATCGTCTGGCCAACCCCTAATTACTAAATAAACTGCCAACTGAGTGACAAACACAATCACAGAAAAGGAAACTCAATTTCGAACCAAATTATCGGACGAAAATACAGTTACATAAAAATAAAACCTCAAAATCCAACGACCATTTCAATTGACCAATCAGAGCGCAGAAGCTAACCAAGCAACATATTAATTCCCCACTAAAGCTACTACATAACACCATTGTTTCCAAATGTATAAATTAATAACGGTATTAAAAAAGCTATAACGATAAAAACGACCCACTCGTTATCCCATTACAAGATCAAAAAGTTTAGATTTCTATAACGCATTTAATGTTAGACGCCAACAATACAATAAAAGTTGAAATCGGACATTTTTAATGTGTTTTTACGAGCCGTTTAAATCGCGTTTATTTAACTGTATTATAAACGTTACGACAAAGGTATTTTATCGTTGTTGGTATGCGTAGTTTCGGTAAAGTTTCTAATATTAATTAGATTACGGTGGATACCTCTGTCAAAGATCATAGTGGTTATTTTCAAATATAGCAATAAGTAGGTCTGCCCGCCGTCCTTTGTTGTTGTTTATTTATACATATAAGAAAGAATTAATTTTGCATTTATAATGAGATATTTGTAGAGATATCCAGTTTTGGACCGATGTCTTGCTTAGATTAGGTGTTTGTTCGACGTTTTCAAAGTTTATCTACCGACAGCATCGCTTTTATTTGGAAGTTGAGACAATACAAGCCATAAAAGAAATTATGGAGTATTAGACAGTGAAGTTTGTTAATTGATTAGAATCATAATATTTTATTATAATGAAGTGTGCTAATTTGAATATTAAATTAAGTCCGATCAGCTTATAGATAGACATTAAAGACAGTATTATATTCAACAGTCGAAACATTTCGACAGAAGAATGCAAAAATGTGGGGCATTAAAACATTCCCTACATTTACAAAAGGTGATTTGCAACCTACGATATAACCACGGAAATTTTCTTGTTTTCTATGCTACCTTATCTCTATGGCAACATCAAAATCAACCAGCAATCAATTAACAATGCAATGCAAAGAAACCAAACAGAAAAAGACATATATTCGATAACATTAGACTGTATATCGTTCATACGTTATAGATAATCAGTAACATTTTTTTAATTTAAGCTTGTCCTACGAAACGACCAAAACAAAGCAGTAAACTATTCGAGAAGAAATTGATACTAATTGCTGCAGACGTCTGATCAAGCCCAGCCATGTCCCTTTCGGTACCAGTCGCCAAATCAAGCCAATATGTAGTTATTTCAGTAATGCATCTCACTAGCTCAGTTACATTCTAGACATACAATACCTCTACCAAAGGTTCGCGATTAAATCTCGAAACTTGAACACTAATATGAAATCGATTCACACGATGTTATCGATAAAAAGCGGTTGAAAATATACAAGAAAAATGTTACCAGTTAACGTAACGATACCCATAACCAATCAACTGATTTAGATAATTATTTTATTGTTGGAAAAAATTGTGTTAAATCGGTGAAAAAATCACATAGCATATTGTTAATGGGTGTTGATAACGATTTGTTGGATATAAATCAAATAAGCTAATTGCTCATGTCGTTAATTTAAGTTTTGGTCGATAAAATCGAAAATTGGGTCTGTTTTTGTATAAGGTAAATCTAACAGTGATTTAAATAAAGTAAAAAAACAATAGAGAATATTAAATTGTCATCATCGTATCGGGTTATAAACTTGTGTTTGTTCGACTATTGATTGGTAAATTTATATTATTAGTTTAACGGCATTAAATAAAACTACCACAGATGTGTTAGAAAAATTCATTTTAATTTCACTTTTTTACTCAAAGCAGACAAAACTAACACCCCCAAACTCGAAAGCGGCAAACGCTCGACTGGAACCATACGTACTACCTAGTACCTACAAATAGTAGAACCTTTGTAACCAGCATAACAAAAGCTTGGACTAAGATCAACACACATTAGCTCTCAGACTTTGACCTGCCCCATTATTTATTGACGGGGAGGACAAAAATATATCTTCACGGATAGATAAAATCAGACGAAGCTACATATTATAGGCATTGTCTATTGGGCAGCGGCAACGTAGTTAGTACTGCATTTATTATTAGTAAAAGGGTGAATTTCTAGTATTTCCATCGTCGTATTTTCTTTGGTAAATAGATGCAGTGGATGGGTTTATTTGCCTTTGCACTTAATTTGAATAAATCATTATGTCGTCGTATGTTATTGATACTTGTTGAAAGGTCAATGGTGTATCCAATTGCAGATAATTGCATTTAACAGCGGACTACTCAAAAATCGATCTATCTTGGTTGTGACTCTGTTTTAAGGATATGCCTATGGAAATTGCCTGTCCAATTACTGTAGGTAGAAGCTTTCCAAGGGATCATAACCTTGATATCAATACGAGTCAAACCCCATACGTACAGTTAGTACGACAAATCGGTGCGTACAGTCGACGACACAATAAGCCCATGTGTCAGCGACAGTTATCTCGCAAGACACCACAATCTCTCCAACTGTCGGTCACACACAGACGGACCCGGGTATAGTTTGATGTATATTAGGGAATAAGCTGGAGGGCTTTCATAGTAACGTATGAATACTTATCTTGTTGATAGTCTACCGTATAAGGAAATACTGAGACTGCTTTCTTTAGAAATCGCATCAGGGAAAAGTCCAATATTTTGGATGGTATGGTCCGAAAGAATTTGTTGCTTGTACTTTTTAGACTGTTAGTTGTAGGTGGTAAACTATCAATACAAAGTAAGACCACCTTAATACCACCCGCCACATTAATATCATGGGATATTGATTGGTGACCATTTTCTTATCTTCAACAAAGAAAAGTTGTTTCTTATGTTTGTTGTTCTTAAATTCATTTGCTTTGTTGCTCAATACATTATATCTATAACCTATAGTGCACAATTTTTTCCTGTTGTCTAGAATCTGTAGACTTGATACCTTTTGCAATTGAACACTCCCAAGCTTCAACGTTTACGCGACATTTTCAACTTGCCTCGCAACAAAGAACGACACTTTTTCCGAAAAACGAAATGAATAGCCTTCATATCTTGTCTCAGTGGAGACTATGTCATGTGCACATAAACTTGCACCATTGAATGAAACCCGTTGGACGTTGGACATTTCACGTCACTTTTAGTTTGTCCTGCACTGGAGATTTTAAATGGACACGCGTATATTATACTGTATTGTATTGTTTGTGTGTATGACATGTTGTAAGTACACAGATGGTTATGTGGGTATAAATTTGCAATCTGTAGTCCCTTTCATGTATCTCTTAATGGGCTGTATTATTTCGATTGTTGTTGTTGTTATTTCGATTATTTGAAAACAATCCTCGGTATGAAGAGATACCTTGGCGTTTGCTTGTTTTTCATAGGAACGACGAATAACGTTTTTGCATAGGAACAAATGAGAATGATTTTGAATATGTCCATCTGTTATATTTTTCCATCATCTATATATAAAACATAACCAGCTTATAATGTTGACCAGCCTGTGAGAAGGAGTGGGCTATACGTATATGACTTGTGTGTTCAAACGGAAGAAAAACCCGAAAATGCTGAAGTTACATGTAAGTATGTATTTTTGTACGGCGGTTTTGTTAAACATACTATTTATCATTCTATACAGAACT
The DNA here is from genome assembly GCA_916614155.1 of Mesoligia furuncula. Lineage (NCBI taxonomy): Eukaryota > Metazoa > Arthropoda > Insecta > Lepidoptera > Noctuidae > Mesoligia > Mesoligia furuncula. The sequence goes on from OU744803.1 coordinate 28,444,058, forward strand.
TGCAAACACCCTTTCCAATACAGAATGAAACCTTTAACGCTCACAAACAGAACCTGGTCCACCATTCAGCCATCATAACACGTACTTGTCTTTGACGTTGTCATACATTGTGGAGCCTTTAACATACGTGTCATTATTTCTTTGTTTCCACCGCTAGAGGTTTGCAAGGGACAGTGTGCTGGTGATATAAGTAGTGTGCAGCAGTGTACATCGCAAAATAACATGTGTACAATAATATCGAATAGACAAGGCATGACGTTTGCATTGCTGTATGTCGCTGTGTTGGGCTGCTCGCCGTGGGCGGAATGTGGACAGAGGTGTGGAGACGGTGTTGGAGTATTAATTTTTAAGAGGCTCTTGTAGCATTGTGTATAAAGGTTAGACTTGAAAGGAGTGGTTGTTTATTGAATAAAACAATCTTTAGTGTCTTAGCGCTGATTTTTCAATAGTCTGATAACTTTTATCTGAACAATAAATCTGACAGTTAGACATTATCTTTATAATAATTATAAAATTTAAAGTCCTGACTGACTCATATATCAACGCACTTTAGGCTGTGCGTTGATATATCAGTCAGTCAGGACTTTAAATTTTATAATTATATATAAAGAGCTTGTCCCGCTTGTCCTAGAGACATGAAATTTGGAGCGTGTGTCCTTTGTGAAGAGTAGGTATCCACTATGAAAGGGTTTTTCGAAATTCTACCCCTAAGAGGGTGAATGGGGGAGCGTGAAATTTCACGCGGACGAAGTCGCGGGCAGAAGCTAATTCTCTATACAAAAGCTGTGAACTGCAATATTTATTCGAAAGTAGCATTTTGATTCCTTGTTTGTTTTTGTTTTACTGATTTGTAGAAAACCTGGTAGCTTAGCCCGGTTTTGCTTGCCATTATGTCAAGTTTGTAATCTAGTCTATCGTTCTTTAATTCATGGAGATACATGGAGGAGGATTCTTAATTATTTTAATTGTAAAGTACCAAATTTTCTAAAAGCACTGGACTCAACGTTTACCGTATTATTTTTACGTTCAAGAAACAAACCTTATTTTACAACTATGCTTCAACGATGTCCTTTTAACAAACTTATAAAATAACAAAGTCTACTCCACAGTGCCGCTCGTCGGCTTAATTCGTCGTGACGTCATCGGTCGGTGGTCCCGACTCAGTTTTTGCATTTTATCATCTGTGTGTCCGTTTGTTTTGCTCCTGTCTTGCGTTTGTTATAGTCAACTTTCGTATTGTATGCACTACATTACCTGCATGTTTTATTAAATTATATTTAGTTTTTTTTTTTTGACGATTCTGTATTTTATTGTTTTTTTTTTGTCTTGTTCTTGTAATACATTTTGCTTGTGTCATTTCCAGAAAAATGGTGGCATTGTTTGAGTAAATGCCATCAAATAACAAAGTGTCTCATTCAGAAAAGGTTGCTTGTTGTATCCAACCATTGATTGACTCATAAGAGTCGTAACATCTCACTATTCAAATACAGTTCTTACACAGCTAAATTATTACGGAAAACGGTGATCATTTTCTATTGCTAAATATGACTAAATATGGAAAGCTGTAGCTACAAAAACTGGTCGCACTTAGGCAGTCATGTCATGTCCTGTAAAGGTAATGACCAGTACCTCGAGACCAGTCCCAACACATAATAAAACGGCAACATGTATTAGAAAACATCCACAGTCCGAACCCACCAGCTACATCCCTAAATCAATCACAAATCTTCAACCATATATCACAATCTAACCATCCTCATCCCATCTAATCTTAACAGTGGGTCAGCACAACTTATGATACAAAAGACGATCACGTCCAACGATAAGTACAGTCACGGAGAAAAGTTAAAGGTCGCCAAGGATCGATCGCCGCAGATGTCGGCATTAATCGGAGTGTTTAATCCGTCCGCCGGCGAATAAATCAACGCTAATTGTACCTATTTATATTTATCAAGGAACCACTTGGACGGGAAGAGTTTGCGTTGCGACTGTACATTTGCTATTTTGTTTTATGGGGTTGAAGTTGCAGTGAGATCGATAAAGGGTTGGGGTTTTTTTTGGGATATTGTGAGTGCTTTGTTTTTGTTAAATAAAGGTGATAAAATTTATATTTTTACTGTATTGAAAGTTGCATCACAGTAATTGTATTGAAAAAGCATCTGATGTAATGTTGAGATTACGATCTGAAGTTGACTAAGTCCATAAAACTTACTTAAAAATATCTAATTAACAAAGATCAAAATAAAATTCAGTGGATTTAGCTCAATAAAATTTTATTTGTAGTCGAATTTTACCGAATATATTCTTACAAACACGTTACGCAAACAATTTTGTTTATTGATTTTTTATTAATTCAAAGTGTAAAAAATAAGCGTGTTTCTCACTATCTATAATAAAAATAAACGAAACGTTAATTTTAACGATAATTAAATAACCGGCCCAAAAATAACGGTAAGTACGAATTAACGATAAGAATATCGTTATTTTAATTTTAAAATTATCCATGTATTTTGTGAAACAATATTATTGTAAAATTCGTGTTTTTATGTTTGTTAAAGTGAGAATTTTGTCAAATTACGCTATAACAGTAAGTGACTAAATATTTAAATTGGAAGTTTCGAAAAAAATTCTTGTTTAAGTAAAACGATATCGACTTAAGTGACGCTTTTCAAAAGTAATTTCAGGAGCGCCACTGGCATTCCAAACTCAGCTGTGTTGCAATCGACTTCAGAGGAAGTAGGTTTAAAGTTCCTTTTCAACTGAAATACAGCTAATCGTGATGACAAAGCAATATTAAGTTAGATCTTCATACATTTTACGACCTATTAATATTATAAACGCGAACGTTTGTGAGTATCGATGTTTGTAACTCTTTCACGCAAAAATTACAGAACGGATTTTGATGAAACTTTACAGTAACATAGCTTTATACATCAGAATAGCACGTAGGATATTTTTTATCCCGATATTCCCACGGGATCGACACTTATGCGGGTGAAACCGCGGGACGCTGCTAGTATAAAAATAAATAGAACAGACTTCATCCTAACATCAAACCGTTTCAAAAATAATAAAGCTCATTTTCATCCATCACTTACATAACATAACACAACTATATAAAAACATAACACTGGCACATAACACTAAATCATAAACAACATAAAAAGGAAAAAAACGAGCGCCCACAAAAGAATGACCGCGGTACAGTCGGAAGAAATGACTCGAAATCTATAAATCTAGCGTGTGTAGCGGGCCGATCTCTGAAACCATCACAAATATGTCAAAAAAGGCTATAAACCGTCGGCGGCTATATAGCCCGGAGATGCTTTATAAGTTATTATAACAAACACAATGAGAAAACGGAGATATGTTATTATTAGCCGATTGATGAGACGATAGCCGGAGATACCATAAGTCGCCGTGACTGATGCTAGGAAACTTTTAATGTTCAGTAATTTATAGTTATTGTTGAAGCCAAATGTTATATTATTGTTAGTTTGTTAGTCGGGACTTTTTGTTTGGTATAAATATTTTTTTTTTGTGAGGCAATTCATTTCGATGGGAATGGGAGAAATGTCGTGCTTTCTAGGAGAGGAATGCAGGATTCGAAATAAAGTTTCTTTTGATGACTTGAGTAGGCGATGGGTTGGCTGTCATTTACATCGGTGTTATGTATTTTATCTCTTTACCCTTACAGCCTAACTCTTAGTTGAACAAACAAAACGTTGTTAATAACAGCAGAATTCTTGACTATTGAATGCCAGAAGATAAACCCATTTTCCTCAAAATACCATTTCAGACATCAATCTACATGGTCTTCATATGATCTGACCAAAATTATATCTGGACTTTAAAAAAGACTGTGACCTCTGAGTTTGTCTCGGCCTTTCTTCCAGAGTAGTCAGAGAGGAAATGCCGACCACATTTATTTTATTTTTTCAACCTTATTTATTTTTTATAATATTATGTCGTGTAAAAATGATTCGGATATCCTATTTACAGAATAAATAATTTCATTTAATTTCCTTGACTGTTTTCTTGTCAAACGTAGAGAACAATGTCACACCTCTTCAAACTTTTGAGAAATAAAGTCATTATGTGTGGATTATGAATATTATGATGTTATCAACTATCCTGCCAGTATCTGATATTGTATATGGTGACAATGGGACAGGTGAGATACAGACGTAAACATTATACTTAATGACACCCATTTTTCTAGTTTAAGCTTGTCTTATCCAAAACGCAAAATTATCCGTTGGCTACAGTCGCAGAACAAAACAGGTAGGACCGAGGACATTTACATAAAAAATGTTGACTTGTGGCAAATTGTGGGCGTTCGCTTCGTTGGCTTTAATTCAGTCTGGGTCCCGTATTAATAATATTTATGTAATACATGTTACAGTAAAATATCTTGAGAGTTATGCCCCCTGGAATCTCATTTAAGAGGTAAAATTTAGTGACGGGCGCGCCTTGCGAGTTAGGCTATATTTTGGTTAGATATTTTTGCGGGTGAGTGTACGTGGTGACACATGTTTATTATTGTGAAAAAGAGATAGCAAACATTTTTATGGAAATGAAATGATAAGTTATGGGAACGATGAAAAACTATAGACGCAATAAAAAGACCGCGTGACACAGGAATCGCATACCTAACTCTACCGCACAGCAATAATTATGATAATCACCGAACTTCTCCGAACTTAATCACCGAGGCACAACGAATAGACACATACATAACATTTAACGACAGACGTCCATCCTATCAGATGTCTCTGAAACACAATTAACACCAATAAAAATCGAATTTCCAAGTAAAAATGTCGTAGTCAGGTATCTGACCGTGTCCGGTACGGGTACGATTGATCCGCGAGTTTCTGAATCATGTTTGAGACATATTTTGGAGATGTGACAGTTATATTTGGGGGGAAAACTTTTGTTGGTGATTATACTTTTAAGAGCTTGTTGTAGAAGAAAAATGGTTTAGGTATGCTACTGTTTATATTTCAATATTTTAACCGGATGAATGCGGTAACTACAGAAATTCGATACGAAGGGTTAATAAATTAGATAACCAAAAGCTCAGTTTGTCCAGTTACTTTGGGTAGCGTTGAGGAGAGATCTTCAAGACATTCAGCTTCAGACACCCTGATAAACTTATAATTAATATTATCATGGATGCAGGTTCAAAAATCGATAACCAGGAATCTATTTCTGTCTCTCAATTTATATTTGTCTCTTTAGAACTAAACCGTCTTCAAGAAGCCAGCGCAGACACCATTTAGTTTATCAGAAGCCACTAGAATATGTTACTCATCACTTAAGACGAAATATATTGCGGTAAGTATAAATACTGGCAATATTTTAAAGAAAATTATCGTCACTTAAGACATGTATATCTCTGAGATATATCAGAATTATGAAGCTTCACAGTACGTCTCATTTCATCAAAACCCGATATTTATCGCTCGAGAGCGGCCAACGTGTGCCAACTAGACGCTTTAGTTACAAAGCTATATGCTGCTATTATATTTAATAGCTTTTGTTATAACCATGTTGATGAGACTTTAGGTGCCATTGTTGTGCCTGCTCGTGGCTAAATAATAACAGCCGCACAGGTCGATCGATCAGGTTAAGCTGCGCTTGCCGCGGTTGGTCTGTGGATGGGTGACCATCTTTAGATACCGAGACCTCTCCGTGCCTCGGACAGCACGTTAAGCCGTTGGTCAAGGCTGTCAATCATAGATCTTTGACAGTCGTTACGGGGGTGGTCAGAAGCCCGAAAGTCTGACAACCAGTCTTACCAAGGGGTATCGTATTGTCCAGTTACTGGGTTGTGGAGGTCAGATAGGCAGTCGCTCTATGTACAATACTGGTATTCAGCTGCATCCGGGTAGACTAGAAGCCGATCCCAACATAGTTGGGAAAAGGCATGCAGATGATGATGATGCTTTGCCTGCTTACAAGAGGCCATTGAAAGTAATTATTAAGATGTTGGTGTTTGCCCAATTATCATTCTTTGCCATTGTGGTCTTTCTTTGGTCCTTAGGTTTGCTACCAAAAGATATGGTAACAACGCAGCGCTACTCCTACGCATACCTTTAGATAAGTCGACATTATATTTGATAACATTAAAATATGTTGTATTTTGTTGGAAATGACTTCATTCGAAACCGAATTTCGAGTAGGCAGTTACAGATTAGATTAGCGAGAAAGAGCCCTTTAAAACAGTGATAAATCACGCGCGATAGAATCAGTTAAGTAGCCAATTAATAATCTTGTACATCTTCATGTCTAGATTAAAATATCATTAAAAACTATATAAAAAATGGAGCAACTAACTGTGTCTTAATCAGCGTAGAACGTAAGCAAATGAGGAAGATTAATACAAGCATCAGTTTGATATCAATACACGTCTATCAACAAAAGGTTAGTTCAGACGGCGGGCGACGCGTCTTGATACCTCGCGACGCGGCGCGACAGCTGCGCGACTAAAAATACCCGCCGGACGCACGATTCCGCGTTTTTCACTGTCAGTGCCCGCATCAATTTCTGTCAGCATTTGTTAGCCAATGACAGATGTTTTACGCCTCCAACAATCGCGCAATTTTTGACGTGCATTCACATTAACCCTTCAGTAAGTTGAACTACGTTTTATTTTCGTCTGGCATGCGCTTTGTCGTAAGGTTGTCGTCGGATAGAACAGGACGCCTTGTAGTTGTCAGTCGGGTAATGACAAGTGTGTAAGGACGTATTTATGTAAACCCTTTGAGAGACTGTTTTAGAATTTAGAAGTGGTCGGTATGCATGCCTAGCTTATTAGTGGGAGTTGTTTAAATATCCTCGTAATGAGTTAGATAAATGAGTGACAGCTCTTGGGCAATGATTGGCTGGTATTAGCTGGGGATTCCAAGAAGTGTGAGGTTATTCATGAATTAATTAAATCATTGAGGAACAGTGTTTTAGAATCAGCTGCACGTCAACACAATCGAATTGGCGATAAAGATAAATAAGTAGGTGAGTACATTTAATGAAATAAATGCTGTGCCAAAGTGTCTTGTTATCAATGGATGAAACGACAGCACATTAAGAATATCTATAGTCCCAAATGATTCACATTAAGACATCCGTACTTCCGTACTGCACCGCGTTTCCTTACTCTTATCCCAATTTGTTTAGCCGTCAGCGCAACATGTAACATTTTTCATCCATACTTCTCTTTTATTCGTCATCTTGGTAGTCATCCCCTTTCTAGTCATATCCTCTTCCACACAGTCCATCCATCGTTTCTATAGTCTCCCTCTACTCTTACAACCATCTATTTTCATACGCACCACTTTCCTCACGAAATTTTTCGCATTCCATTGCTTCCGTACTACACCAGGAATAAAATTAAAGACTTATACTTCAAATAATACTACTTACTAACTCTTCATCACCAGTTTACCCTTTCGCTTTAATATCATTACTTGCGCTGATGAAATTATCATCTTCACCCAATTCCAGGTTAAATTCAGCTTTCAATTCGTACCACGTTACCTTATGAGGGGTTAATCTCAAGCCGATCTTAACACCGAGCATAACTAATTGGCTCATCCTATTAATATCCTCTCACTCCAGCATAACAACCTACATAATAATACGAATCCGCATAGCTCAATAAATCAGTAGTTTCATAGCTCACATAGCTCGGAGCACTGGATCACTCACAGAGTGCCAGTGTCGCCGCACCGACAACTGATATATCACGCGATTAGCGACGTTTTCATGCGTGCGCGCACCGACCAAGATGGCGGAAGAGGGTTAAAGGGAGATGATTATGTTATCTATGTAATAGCTTGCTGAAATGTGAAATTGCGTAATGCAGTATATTTAAACTGTTGTTATGATAGAATAGCGTTGATTTCGTTAATCAGAATCCATACTAATATTAGAAATGCGAAAGTGTGTCTATCTGTCGGTCTGTTACCTCTTCACGCTTAAACCGCTGAACCAATTTAGATGAAATTTGGTACAAAGATAGTTTGAGTCTCGGGAAAGGACATAAGGTACTTTTTATCCCGATATTCCCACGGGATCGCTACTTATGCGGGTGAAACCGCGGGATTCAGCTAGTACTTCATAAAGTAGAAGTCCACTTGCGTCTAGAACGGATACAAATACAAATTACCTTACGTTAGGGTCAAAAAGAACATCCTTATAGAGGTTGTTGTATCAAGAAATACTGCAATCTACATGAATTAGTTGTTAAAATAGACACAAATCAACTAAATTAGGCTGTCCATTTATCGAACTATCTGTCGTTACTTCACCAAAGAAAGTCTACAGATATTATTTTAGTAAAAACATTCTTCTTCAGAATTCGTCGGACCTAAAGACCAAGTCTCTATAATAATCTAGATTACAATGTAACACCACAATTATGACATGGCGTATCATCGTTGTGCTATTTCTGGTACTAAGAGACGCGGTTTGTGTTGATAGCTCAATCACTTGCAGTTGCAACCTTTGTTTATGATAGCTGGATGTAGGAATAAGGAGGTGACGATCAAAATAAGTTGTAGTTATTTCTGAAAGAGATTGGTATGTAATCTCCATCCGCGATTTATTTGCCGAAAATGTAAACAACTATGAATTAATGGAAAAACAACTTTAATTCCTACACAATAAAGTTCAGTTTACGCTACAACTTCAAACATTTTTATAACTTTATCAGTAGTGCTAGTCACTCTGAAATCAACTTAATAGTCATTGAAATAAAGTTGATATTTGTTTAACTTGAAATAGGGTGGTGCAGCACTGCGCTCTTTTACTATGGCGTAGTTTGGAATTGGAAGTAGGTTTCTTTTCATTAGAGGAAAGTTTTGACACACAGAAATCGCGCGTAAGTCACGAAAGAATACGACTACCGTCCGTCGAGAGAATGCGGTCTTGACACCTGTCAGTTTCATACAAAAGAATACGTGTTTTGCGAATTTAATTAGCTACTGGAATTGTCAAACTGACATGTGTCAGGAACGCATTCTCTCGACAGCCGGACTAGAGTACTGAACTAAGTACTACAGTCCGGCCGAATAACTAGAATGGGAAACACTTTTCATGAAATAATCACAATAATTAAAACAAGATTGTCTTCCTGCTAAATATTTAAAACAGGAGTGTTAGGTACCTGTTTTAATTATTTGGCAATCATTACGAACTAATCATGACTAATGTAAGTGAGACATGCGTCCAGTCATCAGATAATGACAAGAACACCATCTACACAGTCTTGGCACAACGACTGGAAAGTGACAAGTGAGCTATTGAGCGAGATATGACAGCATGACACAGAATAGATAGGTATAGAAGGCTCACTACAGACAACGGACACACGCACACATGCACGCGTACGCGTACGGCTATCGCGGTCGAATGCCAGTCGCGAGTGCGCTTGCACTCACTGTACGTGTAGTGTGTCTATGTGTGCGTGCGTTTTCGCTCGTTGTAGGAAGCCAAACTTCTGTACTAACCTTTTTTGTTACTGAGATTATATTCACTAGTGATTCAGCCTATTTATGTATAAATAGATAAGTAGATGTCACAGATTCTCTTTTGATTTAGCCTGTGAATAATGGAGCTACACGGTTTTTGAAAAATGCGTCTTTCTACGCCCAATTACCTATGTCATCTGTTTTGACACTGACATACCTAATTATTTTCTATGGTGAAGGAAAGCTTTTAAGACATCTGAGGGGCAATGCTCGTAATTTCAGGAACGTTTACAGTCTGATCTCAGTCTCAATCTGTCAAAAACATCTCTAATTTCCCAACATTTTGACATGTTTTTGACGTTTGTTTGTCGCCAAGATGAGATTACGACTAGATTTTTAAGGTTTTAAATTACGAGAATTGGCCTTCTGAAGTATGTTCAATTGTGTGTATAATCCATATTTAAAATGGTTTATCGTGTTGCAAAGTTTATTTGTTTAAGATTGAAAACTTGTATGTATTATTTTTCTGCTCAATATACATATATCTAGGTAATTATTTCAAGAAAAGAGTCAAATCTGTCTAGTATTTTCCCAACTATGTTGGGGTCTGCTTCCACTCCAACCGAATGCAGCTGGATACTAGTATTTTAAGAAAGAAGTATTTTTGAATAATTGTATTGCTAAATCTTAGTTAAGCCTGAATTCAGCAGGAAGAGGACATTGTTATTATTGTTAAATTGCGTTTGATCTGCCGACTTCGGTACACGGGGATTAGATTAGACTCATTAATATCTTTTGGGTTGATTCTCTGGCTTTTAGTAATCATGACCCATGAAATAAAACTAAAAGGGAGGGACCAGAATCGATTGATTTATAAACATCATTTATTTCAAATCGATTTAAAGAAGGTTCTTATCGGACTCATTCATTTTGTTTTTATCGATTTTAAAAGGGGTGTTCCTCAACCGTCCCTGAGAATATATTATTATTTTTTACCCTTTCGGAGGAAGTCGATGTTTCGACTTTTAAACTTTATTTAGTAGAAAAAAAACAGACAAACAACTGTTTGTGTAGCATCGGAAGGACAACTGTGAGAGTTGGGTTGTAAATTTTGGTCCTTCCGATTTCTTTGGCATAGACAAGATTATACCTGTTTTGTTCCAAAGATATTAGGCAAATACTGCAAGATAAACACGTGACAATACAAGTATCCGGGTTTCCCCAAATTATTCCGAATTTACTGAGACAATGACAATATTCGTGACACGGAAGATATAAGTTCATGCTCATGCATAAACTATGCAAAGTCTTCAAACGCTAACAGCCCAATAGGTAAGTCACACAAGACTTTTAAAAAACTCTGGAAACCAAAGTCCACCTGTCAAAATGATTTACATGACAGACATTCCGAAAATGACACATTATTCTAATGTTCCCTGTGAACATAATATAATATGTAGATAAGGTATCTGTTAATCCTTTACTATAAAAAATATACTTAATGAATGAAATCAAAGTCCAATCACGCAGAGCTATTTATCATGAGGATCGAAAATGAATAACTAATTCTTGTCGTGAGAAACGTTTAATACTTCCCCAAAGAAATATCAATGAGCATCGAAAAGGGAAACATGAGAGTTACTTACTAAGGAATTGGATATGTTACCGCTAATGTGCGTAAATCAGTTAGAGTGCAGATTAACTTGTTAATCTGCAGATCAGGTATCTGGTTCAGTCCGTTAAAGTGGAAAAATGTTTGTTACCGGCTAAACACGGTTTTAGGATGAACTAGTTTCGCCTAGGCCAAACTAGTTCATAAATCCATACACGGGTGGCAGGTTGCGGTCGGTAGATAGGCGACGTAGGATGCAAGAGCGAGCGAAGGGCACCCAGAGGTTAGGTTACTTTAAACCCTTTACACAGAAATAGGAGCCCCGCGAAGCGGGCCTCCGCCGACGTAGGATGCATGAGCGAGCGAATAAGAACTGCTTTGGCCCAGGCGAAACTAGTTCACCCTAAAATCGGGTTTGGCCGGTAACATATTTCACACTATAACGGATTGTACCCGGTAATATGCAGATTACCTAGTTAATGCGCATTTTAACGTATTCCGTATTCTAACGGTAACAGATACAGAAACAGTAGAAAATCAGTCATTTTCAGCTAAAAAATGCCCATCCATAGAAGGCTGATCAAAAAACCAAGATAGATACCTAATGAAAAATGGTTCGTAAAGACCACCATGAGACCAGCTGAATTGGTGGTTTGGTGATCATCTAGTAGGTACAGCCTATCGCATATTAGTAGTAACTCGCACTGCGAAAATCGCCATTACTGCAACGACATTGAGGCTCAGTCAATGTAATTTTTTTGCACTGGCACATGTACTTACTTATGGTTGACTCAGTTGACAGTGCCTCTATGTGAAACTCTTAGCAAACTTTTACGTCACCCAATGTCAACCAATCTGTCGATATTATTCGGTACTCGTGCTAAATTTCCACTGTCTAAAGATCAATCTAATAAATCAAAGATTCGCTAAAGCCCATGGCTAATTCACTTTAGAAAAAAATCTTCAAAAGTAACAATAAATTCGACTTACGTTCACGGAAACATAACTTCATAATTGGTTTTGAATTTATTGGAAATAAATTCAAACCATCAGTTCCTTAGTTGTTAGATGCTCACGTCAAAGTTATGGTCTGCATAATTCGTGTCAATTTTGCTATCGGCATCCTTTTTAGAAACGAATAAATACCTTCCTGTAAGGACCAGCTATTTCTAAGTCTTTCTTTCAATGCATCAACATTGGCAATTTAAAAGGATACAGGCTCCATTTTATTACAGAATGTTTTCCAGCTACAACGATGTGAGGCAGCATTTTGACATTTTGTCCGGGACCTTAGTATCAGCCAAGCCAAGAGGAGTGCGGTCGATCAGGTTAAGCTACGCTTACCGCGATTGGTCCGTGGTCCGTGGATGGGTGACCAACTTGATATACAAAAGGAAAGCACGCTATACAGTTAGTCCCGGCTGTCACTCGTGGATCTTTGACAGTCGTTACGGGTGGTCATTAGCCCGAAACTAATAACCAGTTTTACCACGAAGTATCGTATTACCCAGTCACTGGGTTGTGGAGGTCAGAGGTCAGGTTCATCCGGTTAGACTGGAAGCCGACCCCACTGGGAAAAGGCTAGGCAGATGATGTCCTTAGTATCAGCCAAAATCAAGATGAGCCTGTGCAACCATTCCACTAATAATAGTCCAATCACAGCTTAAAAGCTTAAATATTTCTAATCAATTTTAACTAACTCATGCATTGTGCATGCTGTGTTCACTTTTTTAGGGCATGCAGTGTTATGTGTTTTTTTTAAGTTTACCAAGTTATATTGTATTGCCAGATTTGTGAACCAAAAAAAAACCTAAGGAAATTTAACTAGTTAATAAAGTAAATAAGTAGGTATTTATAGGTAAATGCATTTTATATATTGGTACTCATCTTTCAAACCAATAATTGAAGTGGGATCGTACGGGTATCGAAGCTATATCAACAATGCAGCTTAAATGTCAAAACGAAGCGCAATTTGCTAAAGTTAAATATAAAATTTCATCGTTTCAGCCGAAAGACGTCCACTGCTGGACATAGGCCTCCCCCAATTTTGGGGGGGTTTGCCATAATCGCCACGCTTGGCAGGCGGGTTGGCGATCGCAGTATGGTATGATGGTGTAATGCATAGAGAACGCTGCTGCCCATTCTCCGGTCTCCCTTAGTCGCCTTTTACGACACCCACGGGAAGTATGGGGTGGTGCTATTCTTTAAGTCCGGCACCACACAGACAATATAAAATTTGATTATTAATAATTAAATATAAAATTTGATCATTAATAGTTATAGGCCCCTGACGATACAGCCTAATAAAGTTAGCTGTCATAAGCATTTAAAGCTATTTGATTCACGTTATTTTTAGTATATGCGAAACCTGAATATAGTTTGTTCAGAATAAGTAACTGAATCGATTCCAATAATTTTTACCCCATGTTATATTTTGTCCCAAAAATATTTAAAAAAGGTTAAAAATTGGACACCGAGTGACACTAAGTAGGTTTATCCAATCTCTGCGCCGAACGGTTAGGTACCTAGGTACTATTATCAATGAGCGCAAGAATGCGGGCGCGAGCGGCGCGGGTATTATAAAATAAAAAAAAAAAAAAAAAAAAAAAAAAAAAAAAAAGCGGCGCGGGTGAGCATGTTTTTGTACAGACAAACAGGTAACTTAACAAGCTTATAACTTTGTGATTTTTCATGACACAGTTTTGAAATTTTGTACATAGATTCTTTACATAAAAATACTGGACACGTGTTTCGGGTTTCGCATATTCTAACAAAACCGGGCAAGAGCGAGTCGGACTCGCGCACCGAGGGTTCCGTAACATCCGGGTTTATGCATAAGGTTTATGTTTATGAAATTAAATGTTTTTTTTTTTTTTTGAGTTGTTTGAATGAATGGTAAATTACGGTTTACGATTTATGACGTATTAAAAAAAACTACTTACTAGATCTCGTTCAAACCAATTTTCGGTGGTAGTTTACATGGTAATGTACATCATATATTTTTTTAGTTTTATCATTCTCTTATTTTAGAAGTTACAGGGGGGGGGACACACATTTTACCACTTTGGAAGTGTCTCTCGCGCAAACTATTCAGTTTAGAAAAAAATGTTATTAGAAACCTCAATATCATTTTTGAAGACCTACCCATAGATACCCCCCACACGTGTGGGTTTGATGAAAAAAAAAATTTTGAGTTTCGGTTCTAAGTATACCCTAAAATTTATTGATTTTTTTCTAATTTTGTGTGAAAATCTTAATGCGGTTCACAGAATACATCTACTTACCAAGTTTCAACAGTATAGTTTTTATAGTTTCGGTGAAAAGTGGCTGTGACATACGGACGGACAGACAGACAGACGGACAGACAGACAGACAGACATGACGAATCTATAAGGGTTCCGTTTTTGCCATTTGGCTACGGAACCCTAAAAATAATGTTGTATGTATTGCAGTGAAGCTATTTGTATAGTTTATTTGACGGTGTAAATTCTTATTTGATGGGATTATTTTAGAAAAGGTCAAGTCGTAGTCACTTTATTATCAACATAAAGGTAAACAATTGCAAGTATTACTTCTCCACTTTTTGGAGAAGGAAAACCTACAGTACAGGTTATGGTCCACTCCGTCCCACAGAGAGGAGGCCTGGGTCCCAGCAGTGGGAACAATATAGGCTGATTATGTGTGTTATGTCGTCGTTTCAGCCGATAGACGTCCACTGCTGGACATAGGCCTCCCCCAATTTTGGGGTGGGTTTGCCATAATCGCCACGCTTGGCAGGCGGGTTGGCGATCGCAGTATGGTATGATGGTGGAATAAATAGAGAACGCTGCTGCCCATTCTCCGGTAAGACCCTTAGTCGCCTTTTACGACACCCACGGGAATTAAGGGGTGGTGCAATTCTTTAAGTCCGGCACCACACAGACAGTGTGTGTTATGTATTACCGGTTAATTAATTAATTTAAGTATAAATGCCTGGTGAGAGTAGAAAACGATGTCAAATCAGACATTTTTAATGATAATGAATAGAGCATTGGCTGACCCCGATGATGGTCGGAGAATAAAATCAATTGGTACGATATAATTACCCGAACGTATGATGTTAGAATATAAAGTCTCATTATCATACAAGCTTTTCGTCAAATCGGTCACGATTCCAAAACGGTTAATTTGTTAGTTCCGTTAAAGTACTTCGGTACCTCCAAATGATCTCAAGAGCACCAAAAACAATGTGGCTTTAGTAATTAAAGCAATAACGATTCCCTACGCAATAATATCAATCAAATTCATTAGGAAAATTACAATTTTCAAAGCAATTTAAAATGCCATGGCTCTCAACGAATCGGTTTATAAATTTATTAATGGCCATCATTCAATCGATTAGTTCTACTAAATGAAGTTCCGTACGCAGTTTAAACAATGCCTATAATCATTATTATTATATCTGTGATTATTACAAAAGTATCTGATACTTCACGCTGGTTATCATTTATGGGATAAGCAGACTCCTAAAGAAGTGTTGGTATTTTGGAATACAGTGCGAGAGCTTTTAGACCGCCAACGCTGTAAAAGGACGAAAGTCAGAAAACAGTTCCTTATAATTCAAAATAATTCAAACGAAAAGTAAAAACCAGACAAGTGCGAGTCGGACTCGTACACAAAGGGTTCCGTACTACAAGGCATAAAACGCCGAAAAAAACGTTTCTTTTATACCTCTTTAAATTTTAACTTTATTTGATTTTTATTATTTGTTGTTAAAGCGACAACAGAAATACATCATCTGTGAAAATTTCAGCTGTCTAGCTATCACGGTTCATGAGTACAGCCTGGTGACAGACAGAGAGACGGACAGTGGAGTCTTGGTAAAAGGGTCCCGTTTTTACCCTTTGGGTACGGAACCCTAAAAAACTTTTTTATCACACAAACCATAAAATAAAACGTGTCATCACAAATTACAGATTAAAAATAAGCCCAATCACGAATCATTCATATTTATGTACGATACAAAAATATCTAATGCTTTTAGAATAATTGTAAGGTGGTGTACACACTGAGCGAGTGTATTGTTGAAGCGACACGCGTCTTCTATGATATACCTGTTGGTAAGTTTATACCAGATAGATCCTACTCGTATAATTGGAATGGTTGGGATTCTATCAAGCTACCCGAAAATGTCAAATTTTCCCACTCAATTTTGAACCTTATGCTTTAGCGATAAAGTTGAATATCTATTGAAGAAATTTGACAGATTGTAGTAGCTTGATGTGCTGGCGTCTTTACTTTTTGGTTGCAAAATAGGATACAATAAAAATTAATTAACAGGCGGTGTTCTTCAGTACGAAGATGTACCGCAATCAAGTAAGATAAGTTGCAAGAACATTTCATTACCCTCTATTTATAAACGGAAATATGGACTTCTAAGCATACCTAATTATCAAATACGAACCGTGTTATCACACGTGTTATCCTACACCTAATAAAACAAACCGTGGCACATCGCGCGTCCCCAGTGCGGCGACGGCCTTACGCGCTCCAGTCCGCATTTAGACGGCGGTTATAAATTTTAAATATTACGATAGGGCATTAAGATTTGAATAAACATGTCGCGTTGTCGCCGCTCGTGACGTCGCGCGGCACACATTATTGTCGCTTCACGCGCCGTGTGAAGTTGTCACAACTTACGCGATAGATGAAAACCGCGTCATATTTTGTTTCTCTCTTTGGTTGAAAGCTGTGGGGTATGAATGAATATAATTGTAGGCTAAATATGCTGGTGGTGAAGAAAAGGTGACTAATGGAATGGGTTAAGGAAATGGTCGTAAATTCGCATCTTAAGGACTCTTCGTCCGTGTCCCATCATCAGCCCTAAATAGTCTAATTCTGGAAATAGCCACTTACCTAACTTGTTGATACACATGAAGCTAGCGGCAAACCATGTGACTTTCCCACACTACGTTTGCGAAACCTGACCGGTCTCTATTTATTAATACATCAGCCATCAGATCTGAAGCCAATAAGACTGGTCCATTGCTAACTCAGTCAGCATTTGCGCTTCTGTTTGATGAAAAAAACCCTTTAAACCTCCAAGCAGACCTCATTGAAGGCAACTAAGGACAACACCGACGCAATCATACTGCAATCACCAGTCCACTAACAACTGACCAAAAGAACCGCCGTCCACCGCTGGACATCTAAGCCCATTGTCTGCCTAAAAATAAAGGCATACCTATAGGTACATACAAAAAAATCGGCCCGTAGGTGCATCACGAAATATTTTAATACAGTGGACGGCGACGCGTATATCTTAGTATCGCGGGAAGACAAAAGCGGGGATCTCGTGCTATACCACGTCGGAGATTTATTCCGACGATATCATTGAATGTAGACGCGCGTGTGTGCGAATGCGCCCGTGTGAACTGCGCTCGTGGTGCGCCGGGACAGGGCTGGCGAAAACGGTTTTGGCAAAATTAATTAGCGAGTAGATGTTAGAGTGAGATGATAAAGAAATGGTTGATGTTGTTCTATAAGTAGGAGTAAGAGATCCATTTATGTAGCTATGCAGTGGAAGCCATCGTCATAGTGTATCACCGCCTGGTGGCACTGACCATGTGGCGAAGGTAGTATATTGAAAGGTTAATTAAACAAATATTGAGAATAAGTGTGATGCCTGGCAATTAAAGTGAGAATATTTACAAAATAGGTCCATGTTTGTGCTATTTATTTGACAAAGTTATGTTGCTTTAATTGTAATATTCAGCACTACACGCACATAATTGCAAGTGAAACACGTAACGTTAATATCAGGGACTCAAGGCCTAACATGTAACTGTTATATCCCTTACGACCATCATCATCATCATCTCAGCCGAAAGACGTCCACTGCTGGACAAAGGCCTCCCCCAAAAGGGGGGGGTTTGCCATAATCGCCACGCTTGGCAGGCAGGTTGGCGATCTCAGTATGGTATGGTGGTGGAATGCATAGAGAACGCTGCTGCCCATTCTCCGGTACGCCCCTTAGTCGCCTTTTACGACAACCAAGGGAAGTATACGACCAACAAAGTGACTAATAGTCATAACCTGAGGGTTATGACTATTAGTCACTATGTTGGTCGCATGGTTGAATCCCTGAAATTGCTCAAGATTACAAGCGTTTGTTAGGAGACTTGACGTACTTTTACTTTTTATTGACTACATCAAAAAACACAAGAATGTAACAGACAAGCAATGAAAAACCTAAAAAAAACTGATTTCCACTATCTGTCTAGTCCGCAAAAACAAAGCGTGAAGATACAACAACAGTTCACTAAATGTAGGCTTTTAAAGAAATAAACTGCGCTCACATAAATCACAGTATCAAAAGCGCGCCCGGCAACCCTATAATCATGACGAAAGTAAGCGATAGTGCACACAAGCGAGCCTCGCGACCGCGACCACAAATCGCGAGCGACAGCCAACAGGTAGCAGGTCGCACGCATTGTTTCCTGGAACCAAAACTACGAGACGCTATCGAAACGATTGATATACGATCAGACCTCGGAATGTTTTAGTAAAATGCACCAGCTTTCCGTTTTAACCTCTGAATATCTAATAGGAACCCGATTTAGAATAATTTATGGACAACGACTGAGACAAAAACAGAACACTATGGGGCGGCACGGGTCAGATTGGCCGTCCGAGTGTCTGCCGATTTCGTAAGAATCCTTCGCGAGACCATTTATCTGTCAGCCGCGGCTGCGCAACTATGACGTATCTGCGTTTTGTAAGTGAACGCAAGTTTATCGGCAACCTGTCCAGAGAATCGACGAGAAATGGGCTCAGTTGAGCGCATTAACAACGGCTTACCCATACAAAATCATAATAGCCGGTAAGGAAACTACGATTGAGAGCGATCATTAATTACGGGTGCCTAACAAGCGGCGAACGGGGAAAGGCGACGTCGACAATTTATCCGCGAGATCGACTCGTTACTTAGATCGGTTGGGGCGCGCGACGATAGATGGCGTGCTGCGGCGCGGGCGCATATCAGATGCACGACCGGCGCGAGCGACGCGGTATCGACCGATTTACGGACAGTGTGATCATATTAGAGACTCTCGGGCTATCTAACGAGCGTTTAGAATATGAGTGTGCGTGATAAACACCCACAGTCGTGTAGATAGCCTTCTGCGGTAATGGGAAGACGATTTATGATTTTGTTCGATTAAATTCGATTTGCGATTCTGCTCCCTAAATTGGCAGTTAAGTTTGATGTATAACCTACTAATCTTTATTGTCAATCAGCTCCTAACGGTGCAGTCGATAGACGCTATAAATAACAAAGCTACGTCAATGTATTTTATTGCTCAGAAAGCGGCGAGGAAATTCCTGCAGGGGCAACACTGCATAGACAACTAGTCCTGTAGCTTATAAAAAGTCGCACACCATAAACTACCCTAACACTAGAAAACAAAATAAAAGCCGTCTCACACGCACCACGTCGCGACTCGACGCGACACGCGCGATCGCGTTGTCGCGCGTTGTCCCCTTAATTAGCCGGCTACCCGAGATGGAATTCATTAGACTCGCTAATTAAATAAAAGGACATGATTTTCCGGTTAAGGTACGAAAGTGAACGTAGGTGCACTCCAAACATGATTAATTAAGAAAACCGAATAGGCTTAAATAGTAAGTAATGTCTGTTCTAATTAAGCGTAAATCGCGTGCGGTTCCTTGTCGATGCTGTATCTGGGCTGGTATCGTACTCGTAACTGATACCCTTTTTTTGCTGTCGGTTACCTATTGTTAGGTATCACTTCGTTTTATAAAACAAAGTGCTAAAGTTTTTCATGAGTTGGCTACGCGTGTAACGAACTTGAGGATTTTTTAAAGAAAATTAAAGTGGCGTGAATCTCTGACCACAAAAAATATGATCAGTTTTTTTTATGTGTAGTAATTATTGATTGCTAATCTTATGCGTGTTCCTAATCACGATTAGAACAACGACAACGGACAACGACAACACAAAAAGAGATTTATACTTATTATACTACTTTAACTTGACTAGTACCAATAAACCTAGGTCGTTAATCCATCTGATGAGCATTATTATTGAATTTTTAATCCAATATTTTAATAGCCACTTCTAAACCAGATTCTTGAAATAAATCCGGCACCTGAACACAAACCTATTTATTAAAATTTGATGATCTATAAAACGACACAAATTATAACGATTTTGCTCTATAAACTATACCAGCAATAAATGTTTACTATGATATTATTTCTATCAAAACGTATTTAAATTCACAAGTCAGCTATAAATTGTATGATAAGTGTAGTTTCCTTAGAATGACGACTGAGCGTACCTGTCGCCTTGTTATGAACTACTGCTGCAGTAAAACATCGAGTGCCAAATGTCTACCAGAATATCTATACATATAATAAATCTGTAGAAGGGTCAATTCTGTACATTAAAAATATTGAAAAAATAAATAGCGGGGGGTGTTGCTGGATCGATACCAAACCCAAATATGTGATTAAAAAAATTTTTGTCTGTCTGTCTGTCTGTCTGTCTGTCTGTCTGTCTGTCTGTATATGCAGGCATCACGTGAAAACTAACGGTTCGATTTCGATGAAACTTGGTATAATTATACCTTATTATCCTGGGCATAAAATGGGATACTTTTTATCCTGGAAAAATACGTAGAAAAAGAAAACTTATTTTTCAGTTTTATTCATAGACGTTGTTCTGTAGAACCGCGAACACACGTTGCATTACCCGCAGTGGATAATTTTCCATTTCAATTTAAGAGAATACAGTTTCCTGTAGCTTTGTGTTACGCCATGACAATAAATAAGGCTCAAGGTCAGACCTTAGGAGTTGCTGGCGTAGATCTTACCGCAAGTTGTTTTTCACACGGGCAACTTTACGTAGCTCTTTCCCGTGTGAGCAGTCCAAGAAATCTTCATGTTCATATTCCGGACGAGCTCACTAACAATGTTGTGTATGCTGAAGCTCTCAATTAACTTTATGTCGCATTGTCACGATCACTTTTTTATTATTGCAAACTTTTCGTCACTGTCAGTAATTTACTGCTACATGCTACTTATCAAGGTCGGAATTACTATGAAAAAAATACTTACTACAGAACGCGAGCTCAACAGCAGTAGCTCAATATAGGGATATCCTTAATTATTATAGGCTTAGCCGTATTTGGGTCCAATAGATATTGAGATATAAGATGTCATTGTCAGAGTTACTCAAAATGGAGAAATAAACCATCCACGCGAAGACCGACATCCGCGCGGACGGAGTCGCGGGCGGAAGCTAGTCTAGAATATAATGTATTTAGAATGTACTAAATGTAGAGTAAAATCTTAGTTTTAAATGTAGGTGACCTAGATGGTGCATTTTCATCATTTACGGGCATCAATTTCTAATACTACAGCTCACATAAGAATATTTCCCGGTTTCTGATTAGAACAAAAGTCAATAAATAACACGTAAGATATTGTTGCAGGACACCTGGCATGGCGCAGTAATGACAGGCAGAGACAGAGTGGTCACAGGACTGGGAAACGAAGTGTCGGTTCGGCGGTGAGATGGGCAGACGACATTGTTATTATCGCGTGTAGTACTGGATGAGGCTGGCACAGGAGCTTGGAGATTGAGACTAGAAAAAAGAGGCCTATGATCAGCAGTGAGTAAAGTCCGGTTGTTGATGTGACTTTGAGCCTGTATCATCCGGCTGTAAACTATTAGGATGAGACGTCCCTCCATGACTGTCAGTTACATAAATATCTATCTACTCGTATCTACATGCTTATAATTCCCAAGCCACTGCTGACAGCAGATTTATAGAATTTCCTTTTCTAGAATTCCAGGTAAAACTAGTATAAATATTGTACCAATTTTTCTTTTAATTCATATCAGAAGATATCGCTGGTGCATCTATCACCGACAAAGACGTCCACTCGGGTTCGTTCCCGAGCGATGATTGATGGCAGACCTGATAGATAGCTTGCATGATGCACGGCGTCTCGAGAAAATTGCACCCATTCGACACTTACCTGCAAAGGATACACAATATTTATTGCGATATCTTGTATATGGCGATAATGGGTACGGGAATTATGATGCGGAAAAATGGGTTAGATATGTAATTTCGTTTTGAAACGAGCTCTTAGTTCCTTTATTAGCAATTGTTTATAATTTGAAATTAAAACTTACTATAACTAATTGCGTTTCAAATGTAATGTCGTGTACCAACATAAAGCATATAACTGTTAAATATTTAATCATCAGTGACAATTGCCTCTCGACAAGTGGAGGCCTGTGTCCCATCATCAGTGGGTAATATATAGTGGTGATTATGCTAGTGGTATTTCCAAAGGGTAAACTTATCATTTTCCATTATTGCCTCTGCCTCAAGAATCACGTGCAATCAATCACTCATAAAAAATAAATCAAACCCGACACACGAACCTTACCAACCACATTCAAAAACCCGCACGAATAACGCATAAATCCGTATAATAAATTTCAAAATGCTATGATAATTACATGCCTGTTCGCTTTCCCTTATGAATAAGTAAGCCATGTCACGGCGCGTGACACGTGTCGCGCGTCACGCGTCACGATCGACGCGTCACGCGGTGTGACGTCGCGTCGTGTCGCGCGGCTGACGTGACGCGCGATCGTGTGTGACGGGGCTTAGAAAATATCGCGTATTAACATAATTCTATTGATATTTACGCTGGATTATACGTTTTTAGGAATTAACAAGTGTGTTTTTTCAGTTTTGGGTAGGTGTAAGTTTATGCAGTCGATGAAATTAATCCCTACATGACAACCGGCTGTGATTGTTTAGTGTCATACCAATTGGAGATCTGTTTAGCTGTTATAATTTTAACTACATAATATAATATGTGTTTGACCAGATGTATGAACGTAAACGAGGCAAAAGGAGTATGTAAGGATCTGTAGTTTCTGCCTAACACCATTGGAAGAAGGCGTGAGTCTTTAGATAGCAGCTAGTAATAAATAAATAATGATTAGCAAATCTATAGGACACTGCTACTTCTTGAATAAAATGCTTGTAATTATTTGTAAAGACTTGGAAATCATGATGTTCTTAGTCTCACTCTCAACATTGGAGCAGTTCTCTGCCATACTGCTTAAGATCTAGCGTGAAGATTGTTGTCACGATTCTGATCTAGGCATGGGAGAAATGTTCTAGATGTCAGCTACTAATCATGCCGCATATTTTCTTAGAGGAGAACAGGGTTAATAGAACACTTCACGGAAATTATGAAAAGTAATATTTTCTGCAATATTCTGCTATATCTATAGAACCGTGCACTCAGCACGGTTCTATAGCATAATATAAAGGTCAAAGTTTAACTAAGTATATCGCTGATTCATTTTCAATCTAACTGACGTTTAATTCTAAAACTTGCATCCAGAGATCCAATTTTTCAATATATTGTTCACTGTATGGATATTGGACAAATACATATTCGCTAATTCAAGAATTTGTCTCTCATACAACTCGGAAGACGAGAAAGTTCTTGATAAATTTTTCAAAACAAAACAATAACCGTATCTCAGATCGGTAAAAAGCGACAATATTATATTTTCAATTAATGCAAACTGCATTTGAGGAGCTCCCCCCTCACCCCTCAAGCGTGGAAGCCTCCCTAACTCGCGCCAACTCTCATAAAGACGTAGCTTAAAATTTTATTCTGCGTAGGGCTGCCTCTCGTGCCGCATCAGCGATTGGAGAAGATAAGTTACACCTTTCAAGGTAGGACATCTGGACATTTTGTCAGAAGTTTGACAGGTTTTAATTTCTTATTCAATATCTAACTACGAAAGTGCCAATTATGTTGGTGTTTCTGTTTCATTAATCAACAAAAGTGAAAAAATCACACCATTTTCTGTTGACACTACACGACTTTCAAAATATTCTTTACTAGCTGTTCCCCGCGGTGTTACCCGCTGCTCAGCGCCTAAGGGTCATAGCGTGATGTTATATAGCCTATAGCCTTCCTCGATAAATGGACTATTCAACACAAAAATAATTTTTCAATTCTAACCAATAGTTCCTGAGATTACCGCGTTCAAACAAACAAACTCTTCAGCTTTATAATATTAGTATACCTATATAGGTACTCCTATTAATTCATATTTTCATTCATTTACCTATCCATGGCTTAGGTCTAATTACTATTAATTTTGCAAGAGAAAATATATGATTTAGAATTGCTTAATAGAAGTTAACAAAGTATTAAACTTACCTTGCCCTTATCCCAATTAATTTGGGTTCGGCACAACAAGTCTTGTACTTACATACTTCTCTATTATATCGGTAGTCGGGGTGACTAACTAACCACATCATTTTTTACACAGTCCATCTATTAGTCTTTCTGTAATGCTATTCTGTAAAAATCTCACCGTGAAAACGTAGGTGTAGTGAGCTTAAAGTCAGCTGTCACTAGTGTCAATCCCTAGGTGGAATGACGGCTCACTTGAAGCTCACTTCACCCAAGTTGTCACGCTGATCTTTTTACAGAATAGCACCGCTGCACTCTTGTAGCAAATGATGGAACTTTCGAAAGCTCCACTTTACGTTTTGGGTACAAATGATACTTATTTGAAAACGTGGTAGCCCTAACGTTGTGCCCTATGTGGGAGCAGAGTTTATGCTCTTGTGCAAGTCTGTATGTCTGTAGTTTCATTTGGTTATCGTATTTGTGCTATCTGATTAATTCAGTAGTTTTGTAAATTTTTGCTGCACAGTATTTTTATGTAAATAAGTGCAACTTTGTAATGAGATTGGGACGGATGAACGGAGATGGAACTTTGAGAATGATGGACAAAAATATTATTTTATGAAAGTGTCATGTAGCATTTTCCGAATTTGATTTCTCCTTTTGTTAAAACAGTTTGGGATATAAATTCACTCAAATCCTTCATTACATATAAAACTAGATTCTGCCCGCGACTTTTTCCGCGTCCCGTTCCCGTTTCCGCTTTTTCGTCCGCGTGAAATTGCACCCTCCCTCCATTCCACCTTTTAGAGGTGGAATTTCGAAAAACCCTATTCGTGAACATTTTTTTAACCCAGTAGTTACCAGTACTTTTTGATTTAAAAAAATGAGAATTAGTTTTTATTCATATTCTTGTAATTTTCACTTTTTCTAACCATTTTTTTTTTCTAATTAAGTATAGACCTTCAAACCGAGACCCTTGAAGTCCGTACTTGTTGCCACTGCACCAATACGGTGTTAAAAGTGTGCAGTAAATTAACAAATGTGTAGTACCTAAGTACTTCAAATATTATTGAAGGCGCTAAAAGGAAAAAAGCTTATTGTTCGAGGAAAGTTAATGAATATTTAACGATTCTCGATAGACCTGTCATTAACTACTCAACTTTGAGTTTTTAGCAGAAATAACGATATTTCATTCGTTTCATTCTCTTTTTAACTTCTTTTTATGTTACATATTAGGTTGTGTGATGCAATTACAGGGCAGCTGAATTTAGGTAAGTAGGTATACGAAACCCGATCGAAAGTATTCCCCGGAATATACCATTTTAATATCCGTGCAATTGAAGATGAAGACACTAGGTAGATTCTTGATTACACTCGATCCAAAGCCCTAAGATTTAACAACACTCAAAGCATAAGAGGGTTAACCCAAAAGGCGAAAGCTCAAACCACACGTCAGATCAATTAGTTCACTGAAACGTCACTAACACAACAAACCAAGTACACTTAACATCCTTAATTCAACCAACTAGATAACAAAGTCACCAACCCTTTAACTGAACCACAAAAGAAAACAAACTTATATACAAAACGTACCCGGTCCAAGTTACCCGCACACACCCCTGGTTTATCTTTATTATTAGTCTGCCGAGCGAAATTATGACGACTGCAAAACGTCGTTGTTCTCTCTCTTTCTGTCTTACTCTACATTTCTATGTTCCATCTCGTTCTGGCACAAGCATGCAAGTCTTGCAGTGATTCCTTGTGACGACCGCCCAGGGACGGACGGACTGATGTTTATAAGACCTTAGAGAAGCGAGTTTGGTATTTAGTTTAGTCTTATCTCTGGTTTTATATGTCCTGAAGGGGTTGCCGGAATTCAGATTAAAAAAGAATCGGGTTTTCGTTTAGTTTAAACTTTTTTTGTCGAGTTTTAGTGACGGGCTTTTGAGATTTTATTGATAAATGTATGTATTTCTGTTTCTAATTATCCACCGACGTGAATTGTGAACGGAAGTTGGTAATATTTTCGTGGGCGATTTGATACCTGTCGTTTGAATTCCAATCTAAACGTGTAATATTGCCATATTTAATAACAGCCAAAAATGGTAATAAGTTAATTACATGCTTGATTTATAGAGCCTTACGAATGTGGTACAGTTTTCAAACTCGTATGTACCCATGATGTGTCAATGAGGTAAATCATTTGATTTTATTTTTATGCTTTCAGCGAATAACCAATATCAAAATCTTTCAATTAAAAGCAACAAAATTTGCAATGTCAAATAAGCAACCGAATACCAATTTTTTTTTTTTAATCCACAACCTGCGCTTATTGTAAGTATTCTGTTCTAACTGCAACCTTATGGAATAACACGAAAATGTATATCACAGTGGAATCAATTGATATAGAAATCACGATATCAAAACTATACAATAACTCCGATTACACTAACGATACATATTATTATTTATAATATAAATTATTACAAACAAACTAACAATCTAAGGCCCTCGCCACACTTGACAAATCGCAGGCAGTTTGCCCACACACTCGCGATTATTCGCTGCGATCGCTCGCTTTATCAGACGCAGATTAAAATCCGTCCAACTGTCGTACGTGAGTAATAAGCCAATTTGCCATAGATATGAGTAATTGACATGTCGACCTCATATAAAATGCATTCGAGATTTCTTTAATAAAATTCTGACGATTTAAATTTTCTATTGATCATAGTTTTTATTATGTGATTCGTCATTGCAAATTGAGTGTCTGTCGGGGAACTTTCCTTTTTGTTCTTTACTTGAATCTATAGTTAATAGTATAACAAAATCGCTTTTCGTGTCTGTCTGTGTGACTGCTTACATCTTCTAAACTTATACAATGGATATTGATGCGGTTTTCACAATAATTTAGAGCTTTTATTGCGGAAGGTTTATGTCTATAAAAATCAAATTTAACTTAGATGAGCAAAGAAGTTTTGGCATGTCGACATTGCACCTGTGCGAAGCAGAGGAACTAGTAAAATATAATTAAAAACACTAAGGGAGTGCCGACAGACGTGAAAACTTGAACAATTACATGTGAACACTGAACAATTGTTATTTCTTAATCGTCTTATAGACAAAATACGCGCAGTGTCGATTACGGTAACAGTGTCGCGAATTCAATGGTTTTTTGCCATCTCAAAAATTGCCCAAAGCTCCTAAAGAAGTTTTTTACTTTAAAAAAAAAACCTACTGAACCAATTTTGATGAAATTTCTACGGAACCAATCTGAAAGTATATCCGTTCAAATAAAAAAAAAAAAGAATTTTGCAAATCGGCTTCTAAATAACGGAGTTCTGAGGAAACAAACAAAAATAATATTCAACCTCCTCCATTGAGAACCTCCTCCTTTAAAAAAAACTCATGCTGGCCATAAGCAAAATAATATTAGCGAGGCATCAAGGTTTTAGCATGGCCTCCTGACTAGGTTGCTCTGGATCTACATTTAAGTACACGTGGGGCCTATTTGAATGTAGTGTAGAGTACCTACTAGTTCTGTCTATACTATCAGAGTTCTAGGAATTAATTAATTTGTTGACAGTATAATTATAACCGTGGGCAAGATTAATTCCTGTCTCATTGTGACGATGACGTGGCCAGTTAACCGTGCAGTCGGTATGAGACCCACGGGGGTGGAACTGAAATGTTCAGCTCATCAATATGGTCCAGATTTTCATAGAAATAAGGAGGGAAATAAGGAAGGGTTTTAACTGTGTAATCTAATCTAATGTAATGTGTAATCTAAACTAATATTACTAAGAGGTATTGTTTGTATGTATGTAAGCGGTATTCTCTGGAGGTACTGATCCGATTACAAAAGTTCTTTCACTTATACTCGTAGAAAGCTACTGTATTGCCGAGTGTTATGACCATGTTTTATAATATAGTCGACTTTCACGCGGACGTAGTCGCGGGCAGAAGCTAGTTAAACATAATTATCTTGCATAAAAGGACAAAAAACAAATCCAAGAACTTCACCCAAAGACTGTAAGAGCAAAAAAAAACATTTGATGTGAGATTAACCTTTGAAGCCGTTGCAGGAACCAAAGGGCGTTCAATACAGTAGCTACATAGTTACAAGTGCAACCCAATGCAAGGTGCCGGCGATTTCCAATAATCGGGACATGTCAACAAAATGTAGTTAATTGACAGATGTCAAACAGTCACTCGTCTGACGTATCTGAAAATGTCACTCTAACATTTCACTGACATTTCTTTTCGACAACCGGAAACTGTCACCTTTTTAAAAAGGCTAATCGCATTGACGACAGAAACAGTTATCACCTTAGTTATTAGTTAACACAAATAATATCAGTTATTAAGGCAACATTACACTGTGTATAATGGCGCGTACACACAGCGCGTTTGACCGGCGACCGGCGCGGACACCAGTGATTTGTGGTTACTTGCAAAAGCGGCGACCTCTGGCGGTGACGTGCCAATTGTCTCCGTCTTGGATGGCGGCGTAAGATGGGGGCGGTTAGCGGGGAGGGCAGAGGTCAATTACAACAGTATTTAAGGTAGGTAGTATTTTCAGTTGTAGGTTACAGAAATCCGTTTATCTGTAGGATTATATGGAAGTGTTTCAACGAAAGCTTTATTAAAACTTCTGAGCTTTGTTCAGCGTTAGCTTCTTTGTTAGGTTATACAAATAATATGACACAGGCATGACATACCATGCTCTGTGGCCTCTGTGAAATCTGTTTTATTGAGCGACTGCAAAATCAATAAGACGAAAGTAACTCTGTGTGTCTATTACATTTTCAAGCTTATACCACTGAACCGATCGTTATGAAATTTGTCAGATAGATAGCATGGGACCTGGAAAAGAACTTGGCTACTTGTCATTCTAGATAAGTAAAATAACATGTGATAAAACACAAAATACACACAGAAAAAGTCGCTGGTAACAGTTAGTATGGTTACCATTGGTCCTTAGTCTCTGTCTGTAAAAATGACTTCGTTCAGTAATCGTTCACTATTTTTTCTTTTTTAATCTGTGATTGTAGACATTAAGTTTGTCAACACAAAAGTAAGGTGGAAGCACCTGTCAATAAACAGCCTATAATGTTCCCACTGCTGGGACACAGGCATCCTCTTTCTGTGAGAGGGGGTGGGCCATAAACTACCACACGAGCCAAGTGCGGGTTGGTTATGGGCTGACAGCTAAAAATATTTGTTAAATACGCTAATCTCTTATAACTTGCACCACACTCTTTTCTGTCAGCCACAGTGGCTTGTGTAAACGCTCCTTGATACCATGAGGCCTTACTGCTCCGTGAACCAACAGACGTATAAATCAATTTATATCATCATTTATTACATTTATTATTATATTATAGTGAGAATGTGACTGTTACACAGCAAACCATTAGAGATTTTAAAAAAATATTTGTTAGGACAAAAAATAGAAAGTGTCAAGTGTGTATTTTTTGATGACACCTTCATCAGAATATGCATATTATTGTGGTAGTTACGTAAACAAACTATGTGAGAGGCCCGTGGCTAAATAATAGCAGCCGCACAGGTCGATCGATCAGGTTAAGCTACGCTTGCCGCGGTTGGTCTGAGGATGGGTGACCATCTTTACATACCGTGACCCCTTCGTGCCTCGGAAAGCACGTTAAAGGCCGATTCACACATATCAGTGAAGTCACAGTTCAGACACAGTACCGGCACAGTGCGAAATATTCTTTCATACAGTTTCTATGAACGCATCCCCACTTGTCAGTGTCAGTTACGACACAGTCCTCTCAGTGTCAGTGCCGACACCGGCAATCACGGACGTATTCGTTGACGACGATATTTTTTGTCGGATCACGGACGCTGCCGCGGCTTCAAAAACAAAATGAACAAGAATATTGAAACAGCTCTCTGACATTTTAAAATATTCAAAATATTTCCTTTCATCTTTAACCAATTCTTTGTATAATGTCATGAATTCTCCTTCTGTCTCTCTTGACCGCCATGCTTCATGCACCCATTTTCTCTTTTTTCTTTGATGCTGCTCTTCTTCTTCGTCCAAAGCAATAGCTATCACTGCTAGCTCCGTAGTACTGAACGCCATAATCTCGATACTTGATGACGAATACGTTTTCACTGAAGCTTCGTGAGTACTGACATGTATGAATTGAATCACTGACGCAACACTGTAGCACTGATACTGAACTGAGCGAACACTTTGACGGAACTGTGGCTTCACTGATATGTGTGAATCGGCCTTAAGAGCGTTTACGCCGTACGGCATTTCATACAAACTTTCAAGCCCTTGTTTTTCGAAATTAATGAACGGATTGTAATGAAACTTCCTAAGCATAAGCAGGATACAAAGGTCTAAAAAGTTAGTAGAGAACATTTTCAAAATGTCTTATATAAAAAAGATAACTGGAAATATCTGTTTCTATGAAAAGTTTAAAATCGGTCTAATTTGGCTGTAACACTATTTTTCGAAAATGTTCTCTACTAACTTTTTAGACCTTTGTATTTTGCTTATACGTACGAAGTTTAATTAAAATCGGTTCATTCACTTCGAAAAAAAGGCTTGAAAGTTTGTATGAAATGCCGTTCGGCGTAAACGCTCTTAAGCCGTTGGTCTCCGCTGCCATTCGTGGACCTTTGACAGTCGTTACGGGTAGTCAAAAGCCCGAAAGTCTAACAACCAGTCTTACCAAGGGGTATCGTATTACCCAGTAACTGGGTTGTGGAGGTCAGATAGGCAGTCGCTCCATGTAAAATACTGGTATTCAGCTGCATCCGGTTAGACTGGAAGCCGACCCCAACATAGTTAGGAAAAGGCTAGGCAGATGATGAGTAACGTAAACTACGTCAACCATTAAATACTTAAATCGGTTTAGACTTGCAGGACCAAAAATGAGAGTCAGAACAACTATACAAGATGGTGGGACACTGACGCGGAAACTGTAGCCAATGGAATCAGAACATGATTCTAGAAAAATAAGTTTAAAAACTAAAACCCGACTACAGAAAACGATGAAACAAGAAAGTACCTTCCCGGGGTCGCATGCCGCTGTACTAACATACTTATAAGAATATATGCTATGGTAGCATGCGACCACGGGAAGTTTCATCCTTTTCAGTCGTCGGGTTTTAGTTTTTAAACGTATTTTTTTATTTTTGAAATATGCTAGTTTAGCCCTTTCATTTCATTATCATCATTTCAGCCGAAAGACGTCCACTGCTGGACATAGGCCTCCCCCAAAAGGGGGGGATTGCCATAATCGCCACGCTTGGCAGGCGGGTTGGCGACCGCAGTATGGTATGGTGGTGGAATGCATAGAGAACGCTGCTGCCCATTCTCCGGTACGCCCCTTAGTCGCCTTTTACGACACCCACGGGAAGTATGCGGCACCACACAGACAAGCCCTTTCAATTGATACCCAACAATGCACCATCCCAAAATATTTATTACTAAATTCATTACTTCATGTCCTCTAGAGGGCGCCATAACGAATTTAGTGTGACATCACAAAGCCTATAACTAGCGGATGATAAAGACGCTTCTAACGATACCTTTTAATTGTCAAATTATTGTACGTACTTTAGAAGTTATGAGGGAAAATATGAACATACACATACATACATACATACATACATACCGGTTAAAATCATAATATACCCTCCGTAGTCGAGAAAAAAAACTGCTGTTTCACAGGGGAACGTGCAATAGGTAGGTACCTATGCAGTCAAAATATTATGGATCAGCAATTTTTTTTTTACAGCTGAAAAATTTCAACGCCTTTCAGAATCATGTAGTGAATCCATGGCAAGGTTGCTCGTCAACGACCCTGCCAGCCTGTACAGACGCCAGCACATCAAGCTACCCGGAACTGTCAAATTTTCCCAATCAACTTTGAACCTTATAGTTTAACGATAAAGTTGAAAATCTATTAAAGAAATATGACAGATTGTAATAGCATAATCAGCCTATAATGTTCCCACTGCTGGGACATATACCTCGTCTCTGTGAGAGGAAGTGGGCCGTAATCCACCACGCGGGCCTAGATTATCTTCTTCTGCTCACATTTATTTTCGGCCTCTAAGACTATAATTGAAAACACTGAAAATTGCTAGAAGTAATGCAATAAGTTTATTAATGTTAAGTAAATTTTTATTTAAAAATATAATTATTATGTATTATTGCTAGCTCTATGTTCAGTAACATAATACTCCACTACAGCACTCAGCGTTGTTAAGTGATGGCCTGAAACACAGGTTCCATAAACTTAAAAAAAAAAAAATAGGCACTTCGCTATTGTATTCAGTAGGCCTCTACCCAATATTACATAAGTTACGAGTATATACACTAGATTTATTTTAGGCATAGTTTAATATTTTCTTCATAATATTAATATGTAACTTTTTAATGATGTAACTTCTATGTAATTTATATGTGAACAGATGAATAAAAATTATTCTATTCTATTCTAAATTATTATACCAAAGTTTAAAATATTATCTCAAACATGAACACTTGGCTTTACCTTTTTTTTTTTTTTTTTGTGGATGGGAAATCATCAAATGACTCCTCCCGCTCTGGGTGGAGCGGAAGGGAGTGTCAGACTCTTACTGACTAAAACCCACCCGTGTTCCTTCCTTAGCCCTTTATGTTCCGGGCCAGCGGTAACCCTTTCGGACAATCCCGCTGGCCTTCACAAACTGCCTTACTATTGCCTTGGCTTTACCTAGGAGTCAGGATCAACAACCTCATCGAAAGTGAGAATGTTTGATCCTGAAACTAAACTTTAGTTCGGACCTGTAACAATGAGCTCGTAAAACAAGTGAAAGCTCACTGCGTTGCTTGTAGTAGATTTAAACCTTTGTTAGTCACTCGGCTATCTATCTACTGATCGGCACAAATAAGAAGCTTTTAAAGTTTTCTATTTTAAACAAAATAAGTATTACTTATTAAGTTACAATGAAATTAGTATTATATAAAGATTTAAGTTTTAATGTATTTTTAAAAGACTTATTGTGATTTTCCGTTTAATAAAAATCCTCTCATGGATGAGCTGGTACATATTTGTAACGCTTGTGGTACACATGTGTACCAGCTCGTCCTAATGAATGAATGATTTTATTTTTTTGCTTACGTTTTAACAAAATAGTGGTTCATTTCCCTAACATTACTAAGCTTTTAAATTATAATCAATCATAATAAGCCCGTTACAACGTTTAAGAATAAACCTGTCTATCCTCTTCAAATTGAGTAAAAATATAATATTCATATCCACTCCAAAAAGTAATAATTTAGTAAAACTGAAACACTCAAATATAACTCGCAACACAATCGTCATATTTTCCGATACATCCACTTAATACAGTCTAGATTGCTCGTCGACAAGTTAATGCGCCTGTCCAAGGCCTCAGCGGGACGGCAATGTGTACCGTCTAATTAGGGCATGAGAATTCTCATTAGGACTCACGGCGAGTAGGATTATTACAGAGATGTCTTGTCCTTTGAAGTGTGACGTCAGGTATTGGCGGTAGGAGATTAGAATGTCAATTCGTAAAGGTATCGACATGTCATTGTAGTTCTAAGCCACTACTGATGTCTTATTTTCAAGGATCCTCAGAGGTAAACACTGAACGATCTTGATTTTGAAAATAATAGTCGAGTTGAAAAAATAAAAAGTATTCACAAATGAGAATGCAGTTACTACCTACGGGATGTAAAATAGGACTCACTATTCTCCTGCTTATATAGAATAGAAAAATAGAATAGAATATCTTACGCTTTCTTTCTTCCTCCTTTTTTTCTCTTTTTCTCTTTCTTCGTTTACTCTTTTTTCTTTTTTTTCTTTCATCCCAATTTATTTGGGATCAGCGCAACATGTCTTTTTTTCCATACTGCTCCATTATTCGTCATCTCGGTAGTCACCACCTTTCTCACCATATCGTCATTCATACAGATTCAATCATTCATGCAAAATGAAACTAAGAAAATTAAAAATAATAGAAAAAAGTATTTCAATATGTAAGTACAGAGGTAATTCATAAGCATTCATCAATCAACCTGGCACCGATGGGATTTGTTTATTTTTACGGCCAAGAACGATACATACTATGCCACTTCATCAACTATCATAGTGATAATATCAAGAAATGCACTTCATAATCACCAAGATTATAAAAGCCAATTTGAAATACAACCTCCATAATTATAAGCCTTAATCATAAAATTAAATTACCAAGAGCCTTGCGCAACATGGATTTGAACCTACGACCTTATCGACAACTAAATGATAATATATAATTTTCACAACAAATACGGGTAGTTACGTCAAACAATGATGTCACACAATTTATCATTATTCGTGGCACAACTAAATATTATTGAAGTTATGCCAATTGACGGGCGATGCATGCCGGTAGATACGCGATAGTGACGCAATAGAGGAGACACAGAAGGTCGAAGGATCCGTACTGAAGGACCAATTAATTAAACAAAGCCCGCGGGTTCGCCCTCGTTGATGTCATAAAATATCCCGCAAGAACGTACTACCGGGTTTAAAAGTACCCTATGTGTTAATCCAGGTTATAAACTATCTGTGTGCGAAATTTCTTCCAAATCCGTTCAGCTGTTTTTGCGCCAATCCGGAACTCAATTCCAATCAGTCTTCTAGAATAATAATGATCTTGAAAATAATACTCTTGATCATCTTTAGTTTTAAAGATTACCTGCTAGCACTATAATTATGCTACTGAGCATTTGAGTCTCCATCGCTGAATATAGGCCTTATTTCCTACAAATTAAACTACCAAAGACTATCGAGTTGTTTCACGTAATTCAAATTTCAGTCAAAACTAGGGTTACAAACTTCAAATCCCCATCAACAACTGTCTCATAAACTCTCATCCTCCATTTCAGTTATTTATTCGTATTGGTCCTTCGGTCCGCGCCTCGATGACGTACGCGTTATGACGTAATTCAGCTTGTCGCGCTTATCGGTGACGGGCAGTGTCGGTGACGATGTCGCTTGCAATGCGTAGAGATATGATACGATATGTTTGTACGATGGGCTATTATAAGTTACAGGGGATGCAATTAACAATGGACGTAGGTTTATATGAGTGCGAGCGCATTTTCTTTGTTTTTGTTTGTCGTCATAGATTTTGGTTACAATAGGAAGTGTCATGGAGATTATCTTTAAGACCTACCGTTGTTTAAGCATTTTCTTCATGTATCAGACAGATTATTAGTATTTTGGCTGCAGTAATACGACTGTATTCATTGGCAGTCTATCTGTATTAAATATCAAAATCTGATGCAATTGGTAATTTACAGGAGAAATCGAATCCCACGTAGACAGGGGTAAGCTAAGCTCAACTGACCCTTCAAGTTTTTAACACAATTTAGAAACCATTTTGGTGTAATAAAATATTAAATGTACGTTAATAGAGCTATCAACGATTCAACGGTATTTAAGCGAATTATAATCCTCTAAATCACCAAAAAATCTGCCATATTAATATTACTGGCGCCTTCGAAACGCCCACTGACACTCTAAAACACACATCATTTCGACCGTTTACAAACCAATGAATTATGTGTCTATCTACACACCTCTGACCTCAATTATAAAAATAAATAGTTTCACTCTTTTTATTAAGCAATCCTGATTTCCTATATTACCTCTGACTCGACTAAACAAAACTATATTAAACGCAATAACACTCATTATTACACAAAATATTGATTCACGCACCAAACTTTAATATCAACAGAAATATAAAACGTCATATATAGAACATAATTTGCCATAAAACCCATATTTCCACCGTATAAATATATTACATGCGGTATTTTGTCAACAGTCACAAAAAAATAACTGATCATTAAAACATAAAGTTTACGATAATGTCAGTATAACTCATAATACTTTCATTACTGACTTGTCATAATAGGCGATGAATTCTCGAGTATATTACATTATAAAATTTGAATCAGAACTTGTTTGGTCAAGAGAGAATCATAACGACAATCGGTGTAATGGACTCCCTATAAATATGTATATCGTTGGATGGGTGGGGCCTTAGAGTCAGCGGTTAAGCCGTATTAAATAAATACATAATAATAATGTCTGGTAGTTTATTATCGTATTAATGTTGATATTGCTTGCAGGCCTGCTAATGACGCTAGAAAAGCATCTTCGTCGTAATGAAGACTTTACTTATCATAATTTAAACTTTTAGTGCAAAAGCTCAAAAGCTTTTAGCTTTTAAAGTATTCTACGTTTGAATAAGCTTTCGATTTTATCGAAAAAGCCACTGAAATAAATCAACCGCATTTAAAAGCTATGTACTAATGTATGCTAAGAATCGTTATGACATCGCCCCGCTCATAATCCCGCTAACACTGTAGCCCAACACAAAAATGAAGAGGCGTTTACTCTATAGAGTGACTATAAAGATCTTGTAAAATAGCTTCCGAGGTGCGTAGGCGCAGGTCGCGTCACGAAATTAAGAAATACCAATACACCAATACACACACGTTTTGTGACATCGACCGCACGATAGAATTGTACCGAAGGACCAACACGTACTATCCATTATAAAGAAAAAACCATAGGTACAAAGTAATAAAAAAATAAAACTAGGACCTAGGACCGTGTTTATGCTTGACTTGACTTGGCTTCGAAAGCACAATCACAGTTGCGCGAAAGCAACGAGCGACGTGCTACAAGATTCGTAGCAATAAGTTTTGTGTGCTACGATTTTTGTAGCACAATACTGTTGTGTGCTACGATTTTTGTAGCAAACGACTACTATATCTAGCGCATACTTTAAATACTTATCACGATATCATATTCAGTGATTCAGTTAAGTGCATTTTTTCAAATGCTTTTAAGTGGTTTGTGATAGTTTTGTTACCGTAAAATAGTTTGACGTACAAAGGACCATGGGCACTTTTGAATGAACACTGGGCCCACTTTTCAAAGTTGTGCAACAGTGATGAAACCTGTGTCATATGACAGCTCTTGGCGTGTACTTTATTTCATTCTATGGCAGCTAAGTTCAAATCCAGCGCGCAAATGGTTTTTTATGCGTTGTTTAAAAATGTTCAACATTGCTCAACAGTGATGAATTATGTATCATATGAAAGCTCTTGAAGTGTACTTTATTTCATTCTATGGCAGCTAAGTTCAAATTCAGCGCGAAAATAGTTATTTTTTGCGTTTTTTAAATATGTTCAACATTGTGCAACAGTGATGAAAGCTATGTCATAAGCTCTTGGCGTGTACTTTATTTTATTCTATGGCAGCTAAGTTCAAATCCAGCGCGAAAATATTTTTTTTTTGCGTTGTTTAAAAATGTTCAACATTGTCCAACAGTGATGAATTATATGTCATATGAAATCTCTTAAGGTGTACTTTATTTCATTCTATGGCAGCTAATTTCAAATCCAGCGCAAAAATGTTTTTTTTGCGTTTTAAAAAATATTCAACATTGTGCAACAGTGATGAAACCTATGTCATATGACAGCTCTTGTTGTGTACATTATATGGCAGCTAAGTTCAATTCCAGCGCAAAAATGGTTCTTTTTGGGTTTTAAAAACAAAAATGTATTACACCAATAGGTAGGTACGTACGTACCTCGACCTCTGAACATATCATTCTGCTGAACATATTCAGCAAACCGTGGACTAATCGCAGGTAGATCATTTCCTAAAACATGGGTTCGTGTCCGCAAAACACGCGAGCGCATACACATAATACAGCAATCTAGCTGCCATTGCAAATAGTACAATTCAATTAGGGGCTGATTTTTCAATCAACCGACAATTTTTATTCGTGGAAAATAGTTGACATCTGGCAGTTTTTGTATAATATAATATAATTCATCACTGTTGAACAATGCTGAACATTTTAAAAAAACGCATAAAAACCCTTTTCGCGCTGGATTTGGACATAGCTGCCATAGAATGAATTAAAGTACACTTCAAGAGCTTTCATATGACATACAATTCATCACTGTTGAACAATGTTGAAAAAGTGGGCCCAGCTTGAAGCATTTAAAAAACGCATAAAAACCGTTTTCGCGCCGGATTTGAACTTAGCTGCCATAGAATGAAATAAAGTACACTTCAAGAGCTTTCATATGACATATAATTCATCACTGTTGAACAATGTTGAAAAAGTGGGCCCAGCATGACGCATTTAAAAAACGCATAAAACACCGTTTTCGCGCTCGATTTGAACTTAGCTGCCATAGAATGAAATAAAGTACATGTTAAGAGCTTTCATATGACATATTACTCATCACTGTTGAACAAAGTTGAAAAAGTGGGCCCAACATGACGCATTTAAAAAACGCATAAAAAAACCCTTTTCGCGCTGGATTTGAACTAAGCTGCCATAAAATGAAATAAAGTACACTTGAAGAGCTTTGCTATGACATATAATTCATTACTGTTGAACAATGTTGAACATTTAAAAAAAACGCAAAAATTAACAATTTTTGCGCGGGATTTGAACTTAGCTGCCATAGAATGAAATAAAGTACACTTCAAGAGCTTTCATGTGACATATAATTCATCACTGTTGAACAATGTTGAAAAAGCGGGCCCAGCATGACGCATTTAAAAAACGCATAAAACACCGTCTTCGCGCTGGATTTGAACTTAGCTGCCATAGAATGAAATAAAGTACACTTTAAGAGCTTTCATATGACATATATCTCATTATTGTTGAACAAAGTTAAACATTTTTAAATAAACGCATAAAACACCGTTTTCGCGCTCGATTTGAACTTAGCTGTCATAGAATGAAATAAAGTACATGTTGAGAGCTTTCATATGACATATAACTCATCACTGTTGAACAAAGTTGAACATTTTTTTAAAAACGCATAAAACACCGTTTTCGCGCTCGATTTGAACTTAGCTGCCATAGAATGAAATAAAGTGCATGTTAAGAGCTTTCATATGACATATAACTCATCACTGTTGAACAATGTTGAAAAAGTGGGCCCAAAATGACGCATTTAAAAACGCATAAAACACCGTTTTATCGCTGGATTTGAACTTAGCTGCCATAGAATGAAATAAAGTACACTTTAAGAGCTTTCATATGACATATAATTCATCACTGTTGAACAAAGTTAAACATTTTTAAATAAACGCATAAAACACCGTTTTCGCGCTCGATTTGAACTTAGCTGCCATAGAATGAAATAAAGTACATGTTAAGAGCTTTCATATGACATATTACTCATCACTGTTGAACAAAGTTGAACATTTTTAAAAAAAACGCATAAGACACCGTTTTCGCGCTCGATTTGAACTTAGCTGCCATTGAATGAAATAAAGTACATGTTAAGAGCTTTCATATGACATATAATTCATCATTGTTGAACAATGTTGAAAAAGTGGGCCCAAAATGACGCATGGTCCTTTATCGCGCATTGCTACGAGTGGACCTACTGCACTTTCTTATCTTAAACAACAAGTTTTGTTACCTTTATATAAATAATGGCGCTTCTATTATAATTTAGACATAAAATTCTAAACAATAAAAGTTGGGTATTTCACTAAAGTAGTCACGAATCTAACACTGTATATACGAGTAGAATCGTAAAAGCGATGTTTTGTATTGTTTTTATTTGAGCAACTTCGTGTAGATGTCGATTTTATATTTATTTTATTGAGTATGTTTGTTTGTTTAGTTTTATGGGGTTTTCATCATTATTAATAAGAAGTTTGGAGTAAATTAGGTCATTTTCTAAAAACAAACGACTAACGAATACCGGGGGACCATTCTTGTGATTTTAAATTTTCAACATCTAGTTCGATCGAAACTCGAGCCTCGAAACTAGATCTTGAAACATTTTTAGTGCGAGAGAGGAACATAGACAATGTTATTTAACACCTCACATAAACAATTTGTGAATTTGGATATATTCGCTTTAGATCACCAAAAATTTAAGAAACATTTAGTGAATAGTCTACATTTGCTTGATGTTTAGTGTCTTTTCTTTTCGTTTGTTTTCGTAGTAACTGTATTTAGTACTGTTTGTTTTAGTTTAAAATAAGTAGTTACAGCCTCTTTATTCTCTATATACTGTACTGTCTTCTCCTTTGTGTGTTTCTGTAACTTGAATATTGTGTATTCACTGTATCATTAACCTAGGTAATTTGTGGAAACGTTGTGGATTGTACATTAACCCACATCCAATGCTTAGACGTAATATATAATGTACAATAGTTTGTTTTCCTAACAAAATAAATAAATAAAGTCCTCAAGACGCAAGCATTTAAAGAGTTTGTAAAACACTTATATTTACCATTCGCCAGCACTACTCCTATCCCACAAACACCATAAGCACGTAACTTACCTGTAAACAAAAGGAAATCAAAACATGAGCAACATTAAACAGACTTAACTAAAAAACTCACCCACTTACAAAACCAAGCATCACAGACAGACAGAACCCTTCACCCTTTGTACATACACCCTTAATCTTCTCCCTAATGCGAGAAAAAAAATCTCAATTCAATCGCATTCGCCTTCAAAGGTAGAGACGTG
Source organism: Mesoligia furuncula (assembly GCA_916614155.1). Lineage (NCBI taxonomy): Eukaryota > Metazoa > Arthropoda > Insecta > Lepidoptera > Noctuidae > Mesoligia > Mesoligia furuncula. The sequence goes on from OU744803.1 coordinate 28,484,984, forward strand.
TTAAAACCTTACCGGCCTTTAATTAAAGCCTGCTGGGGTGGGAGGGGGCCGGAAACGACGGAGCGGCCATTTCACTCCGGCTGTCCACTTCCGGAGTAACGTATGGACGAAGGTACTTCATTTCGGACTGACGGTGGGGAAAAAGAAAATCGAAGGCGTCTCGGGACAGAGGAGTGGAGACGGTGTTGGGTTTAAATGTTTTTTGTTTTTATTTTGTAGAGGTATACGTCCTCTAGGGGTAGCGTCGTATCTTGTGTCCTCTTAAAAAGTTAGTCCCGCCCTAATTATTTAGCTACATTATGTTCCTTGCGTTGTTTTGTTGCATTTATTGTAATACCAACCCGCACTGGGCCCGCGTGGTGGATTACAGCCCACTCCCTCTCATCGAGAGGCCTGTGTTCCATGTTGCAGCAGTGGGACCGTTATAAGCTGATTATTTGTATTTATTGTAACAACCACAAAGCATTTGGTGTACCATAACTGGACTTTATTATATACGTCGCTTAAAGTTAATAGATGATAAAACGTCAAAGAATGGTTGGGCGGACGTAAATCAACACCCAAAAAAAACATCAGATAGGTAACTTCACTATTACGACAAGCTAAGTATTTTTGGTGGTGAATCTGCAATAATGCATAAACCTCAGTTCTGCAGGTTTTGAAGGTAATCGAGAGGTAACTTTCTTGGATATTTTAGTATTCCAGATTACAGCTCAAATTATGTAGAAATGTATAAAAAAAAGCTTAAAATATCTCCTACTTTTAGCGACTCCGTTCCTTCTCCGATCATGGTAATCCGATCTCACAATCGCGGACGTTTAATTGACTAGCATAACTTACTAGTTAATTTGAAATACGCGAACAAAAATGTCGCATGTCTGATTTATAATCGGGAGAGACCTTTTAATTGTATTAATCTAGTTCTCTAGTAGTTGTGTGTGGATAAGGCGTGGATGGGGCGACTGATTTTCTAGGACCGAGTGAATGTTTGGTTAAAAATATTTAAACCTGTGTACTTCATAGTAATGTTGTTTCAATACGATTCCGTTAGTTTCGTGGTCGCAAATGCGACTGCTAAACGTGGGGTCCTAAGTTCGATTCCCGGATCGGCCCAAGTGTTACTGAGTTTTTCCATTAGGAATTTCTTAGTAACAGTCCAGTTTGGAATTTGACGGTGTGATACTCCGTGCCTCGGAAAACACGCTAAGCCGTTGGTCCTGCGCCTGATCTCTCTCCAGTCGTGATATTGCCGTCCCATTGCACTATGAAAGTGAACGCAGCGCGAGAGCACCTGTGTCTACGTATACACTTGTGCACTAATATCTCTCGCGCCAAAGGCTTTCCGTTGTGGTTGGCCGTCGTGCCCGAAATACGGTCTGGAGGGCTGGTATTATTTAGATTATTTACAAGGTGCCTTGTGACGTGTAGCAGTTTCCCAAATACCGTCGAACAGTTTGGCAAAAATTACGTAAATACTCTTAAACAATGTGCATGAAAAGAGTTACGTAAGAATTTCTAGTTACCGACATTGAGATAAGTATTTCTAAGCTCAGTTAGAGCTTTAGCACTCAAATCTCTACACCATCAGACTAATCGCAAAAACGTACGACAAATCGCACCCCTCCGCCGCAGTCCGGCAAGACGTGTAGGTGGTCTTCGCCATTTTTATTTCCTTTTATCTCTTGAATTGTTAATGTGCTGCAGAGAAGGACACTCGCATTTTATTGGTGTCCCTTAATGAATTGATTTTAGCTCGGAATCAGGAATGACTAAGTATAAGGGGAGATTTAATTTATATCTGCTCGACTCAGTATAAAGTTACGGGTGAAAATCGATTTATATTAGGTGTCTGTAGTTTTAAAATGTTGTTTGTTTTTCCCTAGCCGCTTGCAGTCTGAATGTAGTACGAGTATTATTTATTAAAAGCCAGTGGGCCACCACTGCAGGGCAAACGCCTCCCTACTCTCTTTCCACTTCTCTCTGTTTAAAGTTGCTGAGGACCAGTTCTTGTTGAAGTTGAAGGTAACGATGCCGATGTAGGTAGGTATTGTCCATTTCTACCGACTTCAAAAAAAAGGAGGTTATCAATTCGACACCTATGTATGTAATATTATTGGAATTGCATTATATTCACATATGAATTTCGGAAGTCGGTGGCAAAAAACTAAAACTAAAATACAGATCCCGAGGCACCGACTTCCGAAATTAAATTTATTTCATAATTTTGAGTTAATTTCTCTTTGAAGTCGGTTATTTTTTTTTTAATTACTTTTTTTATTAAACCTAGGCGCATCTGCATACTACCTTATTATTCGCCACAGAAGGAACAATGGCGAGAAAATTGTTGATGGAATTACTGAGCGTCTACGTATGTCACCGTGATAGATATCGACGAAATAATTTACTAAGTTTTATCAAAGCAATTATATGGCTTATCGAAGTCTGGCAAAATAATCATCATTAATGAAAACTTAATTGACTAGTTTATTGTTGATAAAAAATAATCATGGCGTAATTTTCTTTTTCTGGATTGACTTCATGACTTTTGGCTAAGCTGAACTTTTAATGTTGCCATGTAATAAAAAATCTTGGTTAAGTTACAAAAAATGCTTTGCTTTACGTTTTGCATTTATGTCTGACGTTGTCAGCGATTCAAGTCTTGTCTACTTTTAAAACTTTAATCTACGGAATACGTGGATATATACGATAAGGTAAAGCTAGCTAAACGCAATTATTTGTTTAGTGCAGGAAACAAATCCACGGCCCCTCAGCGACTTTCCCTAGCTCGATGGTCTAGTGGTCACAAGCGCTACCTGCTGAGCATGAGGTCCTGGGTTTAATTCCCAAGTCGTGCAAAGTGTTATTGGGTTTTTCTATCAGGAATTTCTCAGTAGCAGCCCGGATTCTAGTTTTGTGCCATGTTGATGGCAATATTATTAAAAAGTAAATATAATAATATTAATAATAAAAAAAACATAATTGGCGAAATTTGGGTACACCTTGTGGGTAAATTTTGTATGCAATATTGTTAACTTTGATAGAGGATATTGGGGATAGTTTAACTCTGTTAGCTTGTCATTTAATTTTTAACAATTTTTTTAATAATAAATTGTAATTTCGTATGCCCTACCTACTTGATATTTGTACGCCGTTGACGGCAAAACATAGAGATCTCTGTACCTATTCTGAAACTTTGACTTTGATCTCTTCCTAACCTAATTCGGGGAAACAGCTGTGGTGTTACCATTTATGTAACTTTCGTCGTTTCAGCCGATAGACGTCCACTGCTGGACATAGGCCTCCCCCAATTTTGGGGGGGGGTTTGCCATAATCGCCACGCTTGGCAGGCGGGTTAGCGATCGCAGTATGGTATGATGGTGGAATAAATAGAGACCGCTGCTGCCCATTCTCCGGTAAGACCCTTAGTCGCCTTTTACGACACCCACGGGAAGTAAGGGGTGGTGCAATTCTTTAAGTCCGGCACCACACAGACTATGTAACTTTACTAATAAGTAATAATAGCACTTATTAGAACTAGGCAGTAGAAAAAAAATCCTCTTTCAAAGGACTATTTTATATCATATAATTAAAAGTTATTACATAAAAAGTTAACGACATAAATACATACCATGAGTGACCGGCGTCATTAGTCTGTCAAGCACACTCAATAAAACCAAGTTCCAGCCAAGTGCGTAAGTTAGTTAGCACTTCCTCTAAGAACAATAGACATTAAACATTATAGGCTGTGTACACACTATACAAGTATACACAGCATTGAGGCGTTATAGAGCGGTGACCTGTGAGACCGGTGATTTGTGTAGTATTTTATGTAGTTTGAACTAACAATAATCAAAATCAGAAAAGATCTGAGGATCAGCACTTTTCGAACGTCAAAATTACAAAATACAGTTTCCCAAAACGCCTGCCTTTCACCACTTCCAGGTGCTTTCGCTGGGGAGAAGAAGTGGCGCAACTAACTCCCCAGCAGCACAGCTGTCTGTTCAGTCAGAAAATACTTGAATGTATACAATACTAGTAATGATTGGTTGCGTTTTTAAGATTAATAAACTTTGATCTAAATCTTTAATGTTTGTATTGGTCAGTTTTGGTCTAAACTACGAATATTCAGCGACTATAATCGCCTATATTTGCTTACTGTCATCATTTCAGCCGAAAGACGTCCACTGCTGGACATAGGCCTCCCCCAAGTTGGGGGGTTTGCCATAATCGCCACGCTTGGTAGGCGGGTTGGCGATCGCAGTATAGTATGGTGGTGGAATGCATAGAGAACGCTGCTGCCCATTCTCCGGTACGACCCTTAGTCGCCATTTACTACATCCACGCAAAGTATGGGGTCGTGCTATTCTTTAAGTCCGACACTACACAGACACATTAATGTTTGTATTGGTAAATTTTGGTCTAAACTACTAATGTTCAGTGACTATAATCAGCTATATTTGCCTGTAGTGTTTCATATTAATTATTAAAGGATTCCACCATTGTTGAAGAATGCATAGCATAGTTTTGATATTTTCGCCGGTTGGTCTATAAAAGAAAACTCGATTACTAGGTTTCTTCATTATATACCTTATCCGATGCAGTTATCACTTAATGTTATCACTTATCATTTACTACAATCTGTCATATTTCTTTAATAGATTTTCAACTTTATCACTAAAGCATAAGGTTCAAAGTTGATTGGGAATATTTACCAGTTTCGGGTAGCTTAATGTGTCTCTACAAGTGCACCTACAATACCCCAGAAAGACTAAGATTTCAACAAAACCAAATTCCAAAAATGTCATTCTACTCTCAAGCTAATTCGAACTTAGCTTAAATCTCGCCTAACAAACCACAGGTAACAAATCCTAACAATAAGTACTAGTTAGTACCAACACTAACCGGTTCAACGACCTCTGAGCTAAACACCAGTTACTCTAAATGTTATCGTAAGCGCCCATTGTGTTCTGATAAGAACTGTTAACTTATTCACAACTGGCACTAACTCAGTTTACAACCTGCGATATTTGACGGATTTGTAGTAGGTAGTACCTATATTAGTGTAGTTCTGTGGGTGCTGATTTTTTTTTAAGTGTAAACTTCTTTGTCGCGTTAGGCATTTTTTGAGATGGGAAAAAACTATTAAACTCGCGACACTGTTACCGTAATCGACACCGCGCTACATTCGGATGTGTTCGGCTGTCCCCGATATGTCAGTGAGCGATGGCAAAGTATTCTGTCTACGTTTTGTTTATAAGACGATTAAAAAAATACACACATAATTGTTCAAGTTTTTATTTCTGTCTGCACTCCCGGAATGCCACTTTTTTTTTTAAACTGTTTTAAGGATTAACGTGATTCCATGTTTTTCTATCTACAATCGTATATAGTTGGCGACATAGAAAATATTATATCCATGGTTGGCGATGAAAAAGTTGTTCCTTTTGGTCGAAGTCCCATTTCATCTTACTATCGTTTTTTGATCCTGTTGCGATGTTGAAAACGTATGCTTTATGTATTTTGGCATCACTAGATTTTCTAATCAACTAATAAATTGTCTGGAAATCCGCATCGTACCCCGGAACCACCCATTGCTAGATGATCAAGACAAAATCAAACTGGTTGCTAATTTAATTGTAAAATTTATTCTTTGTTCTTCTTTTTTTTTTTACATTGATTTACATTCTGTAATTACTTTAACTCACACCCTGACTTATTACTATTATTATAATTTTTTTAATGACAATCGTTTATTTTTACCATGCTTGTAAATATGTGAGCATCATGTATCTATCAGATAATTAATTTATATGTTATGGTTTCATTTTTAATTCTTTTACCTATTGTGGTACAGTAATTTTATTTTAGATGCATCGTCTTCACATATATATTATATAATCAATGTACATGCAAAATATTCTAAAACATTTTAAAAGAGTAACGGTGGAGTTTCTTGCCCATTCTTCTTTCTCCATACGAAATCTACCTTTTGGAATGGGCGACTAGAATCAATTCTATTTTAGTAATTTTTGACGTTCAAAAGTGCCTGTTAAGTGCCTATTTGAAATAAATGCTTTGACTTTGACTTTGATGTAAGTCTCCTTTTATTAGTAACATAATAAAACACTATGTATGAGGTAGGTTCCATAATGGATGCAAACAGGCATCATGTATGTATGCGGGTGTAACCAATGCTAGCTCATCCAGAAAATACACGAATAATCCCTTAACAAAATTTCAAAGAATTAGCTCACTTTAACACAGAAAATATGATAAAAAATCCATCTTAATAAACCTCATTTCTGCGTCGAGCGTCTATCGTATAATTTCTTAACGTCGGCACTGTGTCGAGGTAATTGGATTCGATACACCCACTCTACACTTTGTAACAGATACATCTATAGAAGAGGGGGGCGTTTTCCAACTGTATTAGGCAGACACCGTGTCATTTTAGATCTAGCTAGTCTAAGTAAATTGTTGCTTGTGCTTCTCTTTATGGTTTGTGTTAGTGTATTTATTGATGCTGTCGGTATCGAATCCCATTTTGATTTCTTGAGGTTGGAAAGCAAGCAGGGAATTCTTAAAAGCTTTATATTAATAATCATATCATCACAATTAATGCTGGTCAAGTTCAAAAGAATGTGGTAAAACCTAAACACATATTGGACCACACGAATAATTTGAAAAGCTTTTGTTAAATTAAAAATGATTTTAGTTGATTATGTGCTTTGGCAGCAGACGAGTCCTGGAGTTAAGACCGCGCGTATCGTCAAGTGTAGCGTGGGTGCCCCCCAGCTAGATGGACTAGCCACTTTCTTAAGGTCGTCACCTTAAGAAATTGGCTGGGATAGACTGGATGTGGAAGGCAGAGGACAGGTTGTTGTGGCGCAGCCTGGGAGAGGCCTATGTCCAGCAGTGGACTGCAATAGACTGACTAGATTGATGTGCTTCAGCCAAGGAAAATCCATAGGGCCCAAAACAAATGCAAGTACATCTTTAAGTACTGACTCACTCTTCTTATAAAATCCTTAACTCATTTGAACCTAGAGACACCAAAAAATCATGGTAACAGGAAAATTAATGTGGACCACGAAGCAGTTTATCTTGTTGTTGGTACCCAGTAGCACCATGATTTTTATCAATCGTAGCCACGAAACTGCCACTTCTTACACACGAGCCCACGCATCTCGTGGGTAGGTGACTGCGTTAACAGAACTTAATTACTGGTCTCAGCGGTCATGAGTCGCTCGTCGTATGCATAAAACATAGTTTTTTATGGGCGATAGAAATGATTATACATGTAGGTATATTTTATTGGCGCTCCGGTGAAGTTCCGCTGTGGTTTCGTAATGGTAAGTGGTTGACAAGGTATTTTAAAAGTAATTTAATTGAAGTTTTGTGATGTTTTGAAATAAATACCAAAGTATGAACTAACGATTATGGAGTTTTCAAGACGAACGTTCAAGGGTGAAATCATTGAAAAATTTTTTTCATCCCTGAATTATTATTGTCAGCTTCCAGTAACTCAGAAATTGTTTAATAGCAGCCAGTGCAATGTTATTTAAAAAAAAATAGATATGTAAATAAAACATGTAATACTTAATATAAACATAAACCTTTTCCCAACTATGTTGGCGTCGGCTTCCAGTCTAACCGGATGCAGCTGAATACCAGAATTTTACATGGAGCGACTGCCTATCTGACCTCCACAACCACAACCCAATTACTGGGTAATACGATACCCCTTGATAAGACTGGTTGTCAGACATTCGGACTACCAGTAACGACTGTCAAAGATCCACGAATGGCAGCCAGGACCAACGGCTTTCCGAGGCACGGAGGGGTCAAGGTATGTAAAGATGGTCACCCATCCACAGAATAACCGCGGCAAGCGTAGCTTAACCTAATCTATCGACCTGTGCGGCTGTTATTATTTAGCCACGGGCCCCTCTTATATTAACATAAACCTTCATACATTAAAATTTGTCTACATTGAGATATCGATCAAAACCATCACAAAACAAGTAAGTACCTGCAGTAAGTAAGTACTTACTAACACTATCTAAAATGATAAACTACAGAGCTTACCTATCTATTGTAGTATTAATAAAGCTACCAACACCACAGAGATGGCGATACGCGCCACCTAGCACCTGTTTAAGACAACCTGCGTGCGCACACGCATAAGTGTCCAGACCGTGATAAGTGACAGTACACTAAACATGTCTATTTGTGTCGTAAAGTATACAATCGTGAAATTATGAGATATTATTAAAGTTATTGTGCTAATTTAAAATACTTCACACACGTTGCGTTGCGTTGTTAATAAAGATAACATGACAAATTGGAACAAGAAAAGCAGTAAGAATGTAATTTTTTGACACCGAGTCCGTTTCTAATTGATGTATTGTTTTTATTTATGCCCACTTCAGGGGGAAGCGCTAAGAAAATTTGAATTACGCGGGCTACCAGCGTAATTCAAATTTTCTTACGTTTTTTGCAATTTGCTGGTCAGTATTAAGTTATACGTTGATTAAAATATGATTCGCGGTCGTAACAAATATGTATTTACAGAATTATAATCATTACAATCAGTTACAACTTATTAAGTTAGTATAATCCCCAAATGTCAAGATTTCATGAAATAGTCATTCTTGGGGATTAGTTGGTCTTAGAGAGTTGTATTGACTTTACGTTGACGTTGCCATCTTCAAATAGATAGTACTAGAAAGGCGGTGACTACCAAGATGACAACTATAGTCTGCGCGGAACTAGTTGCCCGCGCCTTAGGTATGAAAGCGGTGGGACAGAGGGGCGGGGGCGCTTTGTCATTACTCAGTATGTGCGTTGAGAACACTAGGCAACCCCGCCGCCCTCACCCCCGTCCCCACCCAAGGCGCGACCAACTAGTTCCGCGCGGACTATAATAAAGAATATGGAAGAGTAGGTACAGAAGGAAAACCCTCCCACCAAGAGGAGGCCTGTGTCCCAGCAGATTATGCCACGTAAGAAAAAAATGCAAATGTTGCGTCGACTCCAGATAAATTGGGATAAGGGCAAAGAGACTGACGATGTCGTTACTAATAAGTCTTAAAAAAATAATAGTGCCATTGCCTTTGAAAGGAGATTTGGAATCGTAATCTACACGTACACCATAATACAGAATTGGTATAGATAACGGTATTGCAGTAAAAGAGCCAGCCTGATCCTAGGCAGTCAGCTCCGCTTCCAACCTTATTGATTGGCTGAAGTCATTTCTCTACGTCAGTACTTCAGTAGCAGTTCTTGTATAGCTCCTACCGACACGACGACTACAGAGATAGATCATTCTTGTCTTTCAACTATTACAAATTGCCACAGCAACACGAGTACCTATCTCTCGTAAGTTGTTCTACATATATGGGCTTGAGCAGGATGACAGCATCAGTCTTGTCGTCTTGCGCCACAGAATGCCCAGTTTATCTTTCTTGGTTGCGGGGCTGAGACATGCCATGCCTTCTATATGTGCTGAATTTTACATAAGTTTGCCTTTATACTAACGCTTGTATAAACTGCCAAATATACTTAGCATCTTCTAGTATAATTATTCTCTAAACATCACTTCAATTCGAACGGTGTCGAGGTAAATTAGCGATGATTTCCTTTCATAAAACAAATTTCTACGCTTTCGCATTGCAAGCTCTCACATAGATCTGAGTACTGTATTTTGTGTAGGTATAATTTCTGAGACTCCTTCTCGTAATTTTAACAACGTTTACAGTCTGAGCTCAGTCGCAATCTGTCAAAAATACCTCTAATTTCTCTAAATTTAAAAAAAAATTTAACATTGATTGTTGCTGTTGATTGCCACTAGATTTTGAACTTTAAATACGGGAATTGTCCTTCTGATAATCACTGAACGTCTTATAATCACATGTCATATTGCAAATGAAAAACAACTGACATTTGAAAAAGTAGCAAGCGCTTATAACCAACTTTCCGACTCCATGCCCACATAAATATCAAGTCTATTTTCTCCCACAGTGTCAGTGCACACTGCGATGGTCCTAGACACTATGACATCGACACATGACGCGCATAGTAGGAGGCTGGTCCTTTGTCACAGCCTCACATTTTATTAACGCCATCAAGTCGCTTGTGCGACGCCTGAGTTATCTGACATGAGAGCTGTGGGGCGAGGCGCCACTACTAGCGGGGTGTATGATCAAGTTATCTACTGCTGTAGCACTGTGACATGGACACATGACATGTAGGAGGCTGGTCCTTTGTCACAGCCTCACATTTTACTAACGACATCAAGTCACTTGTGCGACGGCGACGCCTGAGTTATCTGACATGAGAGCTGTGGGGCGAGGCGCCACTGCTAGCGGGGTGTATCATCAAGTTATCTACTGCTGTAGCACTACGACATGAACTCATGACATGTAGAAGGCTGGTCCTTTGTCACAGCCTCACATTTTACTAACGCCATCAAGTCACTTGTGCGACGGCGACGCCTGAGTTATCTAACATGAGAACGGTAGGGCGTGGTGCCACTGCAAGCGGGGTGTATGATCAAGTTATCTACTGCTGTAACAGTATGACATGGACACATTTATTTATTTATTTGAATACATAATGCATATTTACAATATTAAGCCTTATACTAAAGTGGCAGGTATATATATAATAATGGGATCGACCTGAACTAGGATAAACTTGACATAACATGACATGTAGGAGGCTGGTCCTTTGTCACAGCCTCACATTTTACTATATCTGACATGAGAACGGTAGAGCGAGGTGCCACTGCTAGCAAGACGTATGATCAGGCTACGGCGCGGCGGCCTGAAAAGAGTTTGCAACAGCAGTATGACTTAGACATATGACATGTAGGAGGCTGGTCCTATGTCACAGCCTCAGATTTTATTAAGGCCATAAAGTCGCTTGTGCGACACCGGAATTATCTGACATGAGAGACATACAATGAGGCGTCATTGCAAGCGGGACGTATGGTCAAGCTATGGTAGTTTCAGGATTGTTTACTACAGTAGTATAACGTAGACACATAACGTGCAGGAAGCTGGTCATCTGTCACTGTTTCACATTTTAGTAACGCCATCAAAAACGCTTGTGGAGCACCGAGTTATCTGACGTAACTCTGCAATGGGTGCGGTGCCACTGCCAGAAATACTATTATTATGAGCATGTTATGTCCCACTGTAGGACAAAGGCCTCCCTTCCGTCTTTCCATTTTTTCGTGTCTCTTGCAGACATCTGGCCAGAAATATATTATATATTATTAGTGGATGTATTAGATGGTAAGGAGAAGTAAAAATCATTCAAAAGCAAGACTATTGCTGCCTTTCAGAAGAGTTTGTGTTTTATCTTTCATACAGGGCAGTAGCACTACGCGTTATTAACATGGAATCACCAGCAACTGTCACGTCAAAGTCTATGTTTGTCTAGTTCTGCGAAACTTAGCACCATTTACTCGCTTATAAGTTTCCGCTTTCCGCTCTCAAACACAGCTGACCTCTGATATCTTGTACCTACCTAAACCGTGGGTGTAACGCATTCGTTTTCTTTACACGCTTTCAAAAGGTTTTGATTTTATAATACTGGAAGGGCCTAATATTGTAGTTAGGCCCATTCTGAGGCCTGACGTGGTTTATTGCTGAAAATACAAACGGATTGATATGGGAGGCTTCAATACAATGAACGTTGATTTTTGTTTTTAATAGCATTCGAGCGAGCAGCCTGCGTGGCACGCTTTATAGACGCGTTTCCTTAAACGATACTTTGATGGTATTTATTGGTGTTATTGGTGCATGAATAAAGGTTCTTATTGGAATTTACATAGCTTCCGATCTATGGTGGAGCGTTCCTAGTTTAGAATAGATCATTCTATTGCTTTCTATGGGTGTTGTTACATGATTTGCTTACTTTGTCTTGTCTATTGCCGTTCAGCAAAGTCTATGTTATATCATCGTCCCCTTATATGATTTAAGATGACTATGTATTGGAGAAATGCTAGTCTTATTAGTAAAAATAAAGGAAAGCACGATTATCAAAAGGTATTCCGCGTAAAGCTATAGCGCAGCTATACTATCCGCAATAGCAGCTAAATCTAAGTTTCAGATCAACGCACTGTAAACCAAGTTAACAATTTAATCATCCAACAAAACAGCAATTAACCAGCGGTTAGGCACAGTACCAACAAATTGAAATACATCACGGCTCCTTAACTTGAAGTTATTGCAGAAAAACTGGCGCGAAAGCTGCGCGGACGCGTGGGCGGGGCGACGCATAAACATGTCGCCGTCCCGCTCTAACGCACAATGTGGACGATCAACGAGAATTTATTATCTCTCGTCGCATTATGCGTTAGCGCAGGTTGCGAGGACTGCTAGTGTTCGCAAGTTCTGCGGTATTTTGATGGGTTAACTGGGAATGGTTGATGTTTTCTTTTTTGTATCGGTAGATAAGGATGTTTTTGTTGAAAAGGCTCTATATGGTCTCTTATTGGATATGGGCGGTGATTCAATGGAATATTGGAGTCCTAAGTATCTGTAATTTAAATAAACTTAATTTGATGAACAGTGCCTAATTGGTTTACTTACTTCAAAAAGCTTCTAAACTTTCTTCTACATTTGCTAATAAAACTTGTCTGTCTAGCTACTTGCTTAAATCAAAAGTCATTTATTCAAATTAGGCTGAGAATCAGCCCTTTTCGAACGTCAAAATTACAAAAGACAGTCCCCCAAATCGCCGGCCCTTCATCAAGCATTAAAAGCTCTAAACCTGAACTATCTCAAAATTTGCAACAGACTGCATATTCTAGCAATGCGAGCAAAACCCTGAAGAAAACCATCTGCAAAGAAAAAATCAGCACGCACAAAATCGCACCTAGTTAGAAAACATTCCCTTACCACGGAAGTCAGCAACACAATGAGCACAGAGTACGCATTATTGCGTAGAAACGAACACAACTCACTAACTCAGTCATACATCTCAGCCTGAATGGGAGTATTAATGCACCTTATTTGTGGAGGCAGCCGCACTTAACTAGAGGTTATCAAGATCTAGAAATTGTTGGGGAAACTACACTACCTGCTATTTTGTGGAAGGTAAAATACCGATGACGTGTGCTGCCTGTGAGTCAGTGTAGCGATTCAAAGGACGTTGACAGCGAATGACGCGGAAGAACGAGCTTTGACAGGTAAGTATTGTAATGTACACTGCTAGAGGCCGTCTCACAGAAGAAGTCTCGCAGACGCGGCCCTGCAAGGCATGCGATGGAGACATAAATCTTTATTCGTTTATTTATCTCAATACTTTATTATAGATATTAGTTAATAAAATGCACAATATTAAATAGAGAAAGGTGTGTGAGGTAAAGTCTATTCAAATTTATGTTTCAAATTGATGTTATTTCAAGTCAAATATCAACTTTATTTTAATTGTAATTAAGTTGATTTCAGAGTGACTGGAACTATTGAAAAAGTAACAAAAATGTATGAAGTTGTAGCAGCATAAACTGCACTTTATTGTGTAGGAATTAAAGTTATTTGTCGATAAACCTATATTTGTTTACATTTTTGCCAAATAAGTCGCGAATGCAGATTAGAAGGGTTGTTGTTGCTATGTTGAGACGGTCACGGATTGGCTTTGGTTTGAAAGTGTTAGAAAAGCTCATTAAAAGCCACACGATATGAATTTTATTGGAATGCTGATTTTCTTTGTAAGTGTTTGTGATTTCACTATTTGCTATTTAATATTTTGACTTGTCACTGCCCAAAAACCAAAGTTTATTGTGTTTTAGGGATTTACTATGAGCTTGCCCTGAACTTTTTGCTGCAATAATTAGGTATTTTTTTTTTTTTTATATATTAAAATAAACCGGTCGCAGGGGAGGCTTATGTCCAGCAGTGGACGTCTTTCGGCTGAAATGATGATGATGATTAAAATAAATGTGATTCTAGAGTTTGATAGTTTTTTTTATATATTTTTCTGTGCCATAATAGAAAACTAAAATCCAGTTTCATACTCTAAAATGCCTAACGTCTAAATTAAACATAAATCTGATAATCATGGAGTTAGACATTTAACATAATCGGATGGATATACAATATTATAGTGCTAATGGTATTAATTGCATTAAATTAAGATAAAATAGAAAATTATAGGCGTAGGTCTATATTAATTGTTAAAGTATTTTAATTAGTGGAAGTTGACCTTTAAATAATTTGTTAACTTGTTCTATCACCTCGTGGATCAATCACAAAACAACATTCCCATAAATACATATTATGTTAATGATAGAAATAACCTTAATTTTTGTGTCGTGTTGATTTTGATAATATAGTATCATGTTTGTGTCAATTTCGATAAGATTAAAAAGCATCTATAAACTATTTTGTAAGAGGCGGTTATGCAAAACTTATCCATAAGATAATTCGTAGAAACTGCAATTTAATAAAAATAATCTGTAAAATATCATCAAAAAGCGCAACAATTTTTCAAAGCTGTTTCAAAAATAGGTAGGTACTCCAAGTGAAAATAAATTTTCACTGTATATTCACTTTCTAAATAAATGAAAAGTGATGCTAAGGTTTAGATGATCACATGAATTGAAACAACTCCTAACAATTACGCACGACTTCCATCTTTTTCAGAGTAAAAATATCTACTTATCATCTCCACAAACATACAGAATTTCAAATAAAAACCAATCAGCGAACCATCTCGTTGTAACGAAGCGTCGATCGAAGACAATGGCGTCCTTTATGCTAAGATTTGGCTCTGAATGGACCGGCGGACGGACGGGCGGACGGACGGACGATCAGCTTTAGATTACTTTGTAACCGCTGATTAAACTGGAATCAAGCGTTTTGATGGAGTCGGACCGTTTTTGAATTAAGTTCAGGGAAAAGTGTGAGAGTATCTTTAGGAGAGTTTATTTTAGGAATTTTGTAGGAAGATACTATATAATTATATACCTATGACATAACATCACGCCTGTTTCCGAGAAGGATTAGGCAGATGTGTAACTATAGTACCTAACTACCTACACCCACATAAGATTCTAAAATTATGTTATTATATACGAGTATCATAGTAAAGTTCTCACTAAATTCTTACTAATAAGAAAATGGTTTAATAATAAGAAAGTAGATACACGGTTTCACATTCTATATGTGTGTAGGTACACTAGTACATTATGGATTGCAATAAAGATTAATTGAATTGTAATTGTGAATCCGTCTGTCTGTTTGCAAAGATCAAACTACTAATTTAGCATTCTTTTGACAGTTTCCCATACCCAGAAGTCTTCTTATTCTTTGTTGGCCCAAAACCATTCTTCTTGATAAGTCGAAAGGAGATGGAAAGCGGTGGGCCGAAATGTAATGAATTGAGATATGTTCTAAAAAATTAGTCAAATTTTTTTATCTTAGAATATGAAAAATCACCTCAATCCGCAATCTGGAAGCGGAGAAATATGAGAAAGATAGTTTTCGTGAGATTATCGATTGAGTAATCGATTTCACAGTTACGAAAATAAAACCTTTGCACTAAATAATGAACTCAAAGTAATTAAATGCACCACTACATGCTATTGCATATAATTACAGTCATATTAATAAATAAAATATCAAATAACTTACTGAAAAACCAACATTAATGATAATCGATTTCATATCGATTAAAATCAGTCTTCTATTTTTAGTCTATGTATTTATGTCACTGGCACACTGATCTGTATGAGGTCAATACACTGGCATGACAGCTGACTGACATTGCCACTAGACAGTTGCTTTCGGTCTATCAAAATATCTCTGTGACAGTTGCCGACTGCTCTTGTTTGCTCACTCGTTTCGTGTGTTTCAGATGCGTTTTGAGGGTTTTGAGTGCTTTTTCGATTATTCTTCATTTTTCACGACCACTGCTTTGTATTTTACGGATTCCGACCCTGCCTACCTTATACGACCCTTGCTTTCACACTGGACACCGAAGATCACTCACACGTTTGACTTGGACTTGTTATTTTGGATTTTACCGCCGTCGGCTTGTGGATTGGATATTGTTCAAACTATGGATCGTGTGAGGTTGTGGGGTAACAACTGGTCACTGCAATACACTGGGCCGACGACCCTTACACGATGAAACAATTCTTGGATTGCTGCGCTCATATAATGTGTATTATATGGTACCTTAACTGGGCGAGGTACCAAGATTATATAGTACCACCTGCACAATTCCTAGACGACATTTTAATTACAATAGAAGACGAATAAAACACTATATTAAATGATTTTTTATTTTATTTTAGCAGACAATCATCCTTTCCTTAACTCCATACCTACCTACTTATGACTGGAAGTCATTGACGTTCATTCGTATGATTTTTCAAGCTATTTCTACTAAATATAATATCTAAAAGTGCAAAAGAACATATTTTGCACTTCAGGAATCAGCTGTTAGTTAAATATTGTAACATAACCTCACTTTTATTAAATCTCTTATATCTCAGTTTTCAGATTGACAAAATCCGCATAGTTTTCAGTGAAAGGTTGATAATATATAAGCTATTGATTGACACTACTTTCATCTTTTTACACCCAGGCCCAAGATTGTATGTAATCGTTTCAGTCTCCTTTGATTGCTGACTGGCGCTTTTGTTGCTAATAAAGAAAACCTAATATGAAGATACGAGTCGACTGCCGCATGTCATATCCTATAATCACATCTCAAATTAGAAACTACCTAGGAAGATCAAACAAAAAACAAAACCCCAAACGCACTGCGTCGGTAATTGAAATCGGTAAAGTATAGTGGTGTGCGCTGGTAAATCACGCGGGTAATCGGTAAACCGGTAAGTCGGGCGGTAATTAACGATAAGACGCACCTCTCCGTGTCCGAGTAATGGACAACGTTGGCTTGTACCGGTAATAAGGGAGGCAGGGTGCTTCGCGGTAAGGCGGAGTACATACTGGAGTAGTTGGAGATACAAAACTATCGCGGCTATTTATATCTGACTGCACCAGAAGATTTATATCTGACTATGATTTATATCTGATTTATATCTGACCGTAATTAAGAATGTTCAAAATCCAGTCGCAATCTCATCTCAGCGACAATCAATGTCATAAACTTGTCAAAAATTTAGGAAAATAAGAGGTATTTTTGAGGTTGAGACTGAGATCAGAGTCTGAACGTTCGTAAAATTACGAGGATTGCTCAGGTTAGATACAAAATGGTGAGTTAGAATAAGGTTTTTAAATCTAAAGTTAATATTTATGAACTTCAGTGTCGTGATGTGGTTGATGCTTACTTCAGAAATGACATAAACTAGAAATGATCTGTCCAAGTCAAATACAAATTTCCGAGAAAATTGTAAGGTTTTAGATGCACACGTAAAATCATAATCTTCCTGTCCTTATCCCATGTTACTTGGGGTCGGCGCAACACGTTTTCTTCTTCCATTCTCCCCTGTCAACCGTCACGCTATCATTCACTCCCTTCTCTTTCATATCATTCCCCACACAATCCATCCATCTTTTCTTCGGCCTTCCTCTCCCTCTCCATCCATCAACATGTATATTCAGCACTCTTTTAGTCACATGCGTTTCATCCCTTCTCATCACATGCCCATACCAAGCCAAAATAGATGATGTTTTAGATGCACACGTAAAATAAAAAATAAAAATTATTGAAATAATAAGTTTATAAAAAGTGTATACGGTTCAGTAGTATATTTATCTAGGCCTATAATAGGATTATAATAATCTGGATATAGACTATGGTATGAGAAATATGAGATTACAGTCAGAAATAGAACTCTGAAGGTAATGTAGTATGTTGCCTGATCTAGGTTTATTTAAACCTGTTTCAGGCCAACATAAATAGTAACATCATAGAAATCTTATATCTATGAGTAACATCCTGTTGTGGGTTGTTTTCTATTTCACAGAAAATATGACATTTGATATGACATAATTATAATACAGGATATAAAATAAAGTTCTAGTAAAGCATAATACATCCTACTTAAATTAAGATCATAATTTATGTAATTTATAGCCGAATTCGGGGGCTACCACTTTCCAAATTAGGCTATAACTCAAATAAATGAGATGGTAATTAAATGGCAATTAAATATCATGTTTCGTCATAAAAGTGTGTAGGTAGGTGTTATTTGACACGACTCTTCTTAAAAAATATAATATTTAAAAACTTGCAATTAATTATAAATGACAAATTTAAAAAAATATAAATATATTTTATTCGTTGTTTTAGCCAATAATTTTCCGTTTACATAGCCTTCTGTAGAAAAGTAGGTTCACCAAACAAAACATATTTTGTGGTGGTTCTCAATATGTAAATAAAACAAGGAACATTGTTTTATAAAATAAATTAAAAGTAAGAAAAAATGTCCTGCCATCCGAACGCAAAAGCTCACATAACCCACAGTGTACACGCTGCACAACAATATAATAGCAACTTTTATCGATGCGCGTACGCACCGAGCTCCTAAGATCGTTTACCCGCTATAAATTATATCGCGAAATTGTCGATAATCATCTACCAGCGTCGACCGATTTCATTATTCTGTCCTGTACTTATTAGCGATATCGTCTCGTACCGTGTGTTCAGGGCTTTATGTTCAAGATCTAGGAGTATTGCTATTTAATATGTGGAAAGTAGGTATTATTTATTGGTTGTATGGATTTAGAAAAGGGCCACCCTGTATAAGCTTTTGGACTACGATTAAAACCGTCTTGTCAAGACTACGCCAAACGTCAGGAAAGTAATTTACTGCGAAATATGCAGGATTTCAGAGGTTGGCAATAACTTTAGTTAGGGCTGATTTTACCAAAGTTAGATATATTTTATCTGTGAAACAAAATTGACATTTGACAGTTCTAGTATAAAAAACTGTCTATTTTTTTTTTTAAATCTCAGTTTAAGACTTAATTCGAGGTATAAAAGTTTGGTAAAATTCGCCCTTAGTAGTTTATTTGGTATTTGGGTTTGGTTAGTAGGGGTCGGGTGGCAATACCACCATTTTTTCTGCTAACTAAAACGTATGTTTTAAGAACGGTGGTACCTGCCAAGCCTTCGAAGGACAAAGTTTAATAGTAGGTTAGTACAACAACGTTGACGATTTTACTTATTTTACGTTTAGCTGCAGCAACAATGTACGATCATAATAAATCTCGTTCGTACCTAATCATTCATAAACGACATTCACGCTGACGGGACCCATCATACCTCACACCGAGTTTTATACGATTCGTGAAATGCCAAACTCTACGACTGTAGCACTGTGTATTTCCCATTTTAGAAGCCAATTTTAATACTCATGCACTCTATGGCATATGACACAATCTTTCAGTAATTTGCCTTGAGAACTAGAAAACGCTTAACACATTTTTAGGGTTCCGTACCTCATTAGGCAAAAATGAATCCATTATAGGATCACGAACGTTTCTGAGAAAAAGGGTCTTGACAGACAGACACACGTCTGTGTGTGTCGGTACTAAGTTGAAATTAATATCAAATACGTAGGTCTACGGGCGTACGTTGGCCGGATTTTCTTTTAACTAACACTGTTTTTAAACAATCTAATTAGTCTATGCTTCCACACCCGTTTTAAGTTATTCTTTTCAGGGCTGAAAAATACTTTAACATCCTTTTTCAGTTTGGATTTATTTTGTAAAGACGTCATAAATTGACTCACTTTCACAATATTATCTTAGGATATAATTAGTTTGGAAATTCTATGCCCCACCCCATACTTCCCGTGGATGTCGTAAAAGGCGACTAAGGATCGTACCGGAGAATGGGCAGCAGCATTCTCTATGCATTTCACCACCTTACTATACTGCGATCGCCAACCCGCCTGCCAAGCGTGGCGATTATGGCAAACCCCCCCCCCCCTTTGGGGGAGGCCTATGTCCAACAGTGGACGTCTTTCGGCTGAAATTCTATGACCCTACAAATAATTTGTCTGCCTTTACAGCCAAACATCGCGCACATGGGCCATCAAAAACTGTCAACCCTCAAACGCCGGCGGCGCAACAAGTCGCTCCACAGGTGCCTAAGACACCCCGCGCCCCTGTCTTATTAACCCGCAGTAATCACACGAGACAAGGCTGCCGAGATGGATTGATTGGCCCGTTTTAGCTGGAACACTTTGATGGGTTTAAGTCGGCAGAAGAAGGGTTAGGCTCTGACGTGTGTTTGTATAAGATGTTTGTTATCTAGACATCAAAATGTTTAAACCTGCGACCTGCGAGGTAGTTGCGTGACTCAGCATTCATTGCGTTATTTACGATGTTGAGCAGACACATTTGTCGAACATATGAAGCAATGGATTACCAATATTTTTCAAAATGATTCGAACTATGGTTGATAGTGTGTTAAGGAATTAGTGTTTTGGACAGCTTTATCAATGGCTTCGTTTAAATTCTTAAAGGTGCAGGTGGTTGGGCAGTATTCAATAATATACAATATTATTTTTAGTTTAAGCGAAACCCGAAACACGTGTCTAGTATTTTTATGGAAAGAATCTATGTTAAAAAATGTCAAAACTGTATCATAAAAAAAAAAAACATACAAACATCCGAACATAGTATGTTCGGATGTTTGTATGTTTTTTTTTTTTTGTGAAGTCGGTAAAAATCACACAGTTAGAAGCTTGTTAAATTACCTGTTTGTGTACCTAGGTACCTAACCCTTCGGCGTGGAGATTGGATAAACTACTTAGTGTCGCTCGGTATCCAACTTTTAACCTTTTTTAAATATTTTTGGGACAAAATATAACATGGGGTAAAAATTATTGGAATCGATTCAGTTACCTACTCATTCTGAACAAACTATATTCAGGTTTCGCATATACTAAAAATAACGTTGTATATGCATGTATGTTTTAGAACTGCGAAACTAAATGTCTGATTGTGTCGCTTATGACCCCTTTCTAGCGCAGGTTTAGAATGGCCTATGTTCAATTGTAAATGAGTCAACTTCGGTTAATTGATAGCAAATTACTCATCAAATACCAAATTATATTTGACTAGCAGCGCTCCGCGGTTTCACCCGCATAAGTGTCGATCCCGTTGGAATATCGGGATAAAACTATCCTATGTAAGGACATAGGATAGTTTGTAAATATCGATATTTTTTTAATTTGGGGATTACCCCGGGATGCAATCTATCTCTCTGCCAAATTTTATCGTAATCCGTTCAGTGGTTTAAGCGTAAAAAGGTAACGTACAGACAGACCGACAGAGACAGACAGAGTTACTTTCGAATTTATAATATTAATATGGATGGATAAAATAACAACTTTCATTAAATTTTATGAATAACACTTAATCACCCATATAAACTTTCGTAGATACACAAAATTTATTAAACGAAAAGGTAAAACCGCTACCAATATGTAGAAAAAAGCTAGCTTATAATTTACCACGGACACCTTGCCTCAGAAGCAAGCCTGCCTTGCCTTGACTCAAGGAGATGAAAGCCTTGTCTCTCTGTACTAATTTACAGACACCTACAAACCCGAATTACAGGACATCTTAATAATAAACCAATCAGCGTACACCTGTCAATAATAAGTTAATAACACGAGGAAATTTCAATACGCGCTAATTCGGTTGGGTTGGGCATTGCAATCATGCGCAGTTCAGCCGATTTACGGCTCCTAATAGGGAGCGGTGCAGGCGCAGGCCAAACCGCGGCTGTCATTACAGATCATTACACGAAATCGAGATTTTTACTCAACGAAATTGGTAGTATGATGTTAAATTGACACTTGATTATCAATTAATTTATGTTTTCATGATAAATATGAAGAAGAAATAACGTTTATTTTGAGGGTATTCGGAGTTTATACGACAGCTAATTTAACATAAGTAGGTACGTGGGGAAATTATGTCTTTAATTTGGATACTAATAGCATTATGCTTGTCAGGACCACACATCCACATCGGAGAAGTGGTAATTTTAACAAAGATTATGATTTTGGGACGTTAATTATGGTTTTCTTTGAAGTTTAAGCCGACGACAAAAAAGTGCCCGAGGTGTATGTCATATCTACATGCAGTCAAAGCTAGTACCTACCTACTTAAGCTTTTCGTAGGGCTCAATATGACCATCGAAATAATTAATTTATAAATGATTTAACATTGCTATGTTAAGTAACAGTAATCAGCCTATAATGTTCCCACTACTGGGACACAGGCCTCCTCTCAATGAGAGGGGGGTAGGCCGTAATCCACCACGCGGGTCCAGTGCGAGTTGGTAGATGGCACATATCTTCGAATTTTTTTTCTAGGACATGCCGGTTTCCTCACGATGTTTTTCTTCACCGTTATAATATAAATAGCTTATGACTTTTAAAACACCTAAAAAAATATAGGCTTTAACTCACTCAATTAACAATACCAACTACACCAACAGCAACAGCCGAAGGGCATAACAAACGTAATAACAAACTGTCAGTACTGTCAACGAATTAAACCGTCAATTTATAACAGTAACAGGTGAAGTCGGGGTGTGTCGTGTTATAGATCAAAATGGCGAATATCGAAATGCCGTTGCGCGTACGCAGTCGTAGTGAGTTATTCGTTCGTGATAGTTCACGAGGCGATGCCGATACGATATTTATCTGGTATCAGGATGAAGGCGATTTATCTGTCTCCCTATTGTTTATTGGAGATTAGTTTGGTATAAATACGTATTCCTGGGACGCATTTCGGTGAATGTAGCTTTCCTTGGTCTGATGTTTGCAATGTTTTGAGTTCGTCGGTTGCAGAAAAGCAGCAATATAGGTTGATGTGGCATATACTTACGGACAAAATTCGAATGTGACAGCCTTTTCCAATAAGAACCCCGTAGGTACTCATATTCCTAACAGACTTCCTTACCAGTCTGATACAAAAATATCTATAAGTGATCTAATTTGAAAACATGCTTATAAGTTTTTATCACAAGCTCATAGATCAACGTCAAATATTTTAAGAGGTAATGCATAGTATTCATCTCAAAAGCCCTAACAAACCTGTCTGCTTGGTACCAACTGAGGTAATAATACTACAATAGTAATACATTCTCAGGTATAGTGACACTGTCGGAGACACCTGTACAGGGTCGGCAGAACTGGTCACGACTTACCTGTACCTACAGCACCTACCTAATGTACTGAGTTAGTGGGACTTTGTCGAGCTGTGATTGATGCTGACGTAAGGTAAAGTTAGGAGGCTTATTATTGTGATAATGATGATGGTAGCCAATTTTAATATAGTTACTACATTGGATGAGAATGGAGCAGTTTTGAATGTAGCCGTTTATGTACCTAGTGATCTATAGTAATATTATCACTATTGAGAGCCATGAGCAGTGGTTTTCTTGACATAACTCTGATGAAATATAGAGTGGCTAGACGAATAGGGCTAAACGGTTAACTATTAGATGCTATAGAACCGCCATGACAGTTTGAAGCCAGTAAAAATATATGAATAGGTGAAGAAGTGATATAGAGAAGGAATGGCAGTGACAATCTTGTTCAAATTTATAAAGAGTAAGTTCTCAATGCACAAATTGACCATTCAATCCAAAACCTCCAGATCAATGTGCCAAGAGAACCTCACGACAAGGCCACCAACCTTTTTAAAAACAAATATCCCCTTTTAAACATTCTTAATACTAAACCACGTAATACATTATGAGGGACACAGTGACATTAAGTATCGTTAGTTGTCGAGGTCGTGGCGCCGGTCACGAGTACCTTGTACGGTTGTACTCGCTGTACCTGATGTACTGACAACGACGTGTCGACAAGATGGATGCTGACAGGAGATAGGTGCCTGTAATTGAGATATTTTGACGTTATTGTAGAAACAATGTGTTTAAATCTAAGAGGTGTTTCCGTCAGACGATGAAATGTAGATGTGGCGCAATTGGGCAAATGTAAGGCCCGTGATAATATATCTGATGAAACTAAAAAGCTTATTCCAATATTTTCGATTTCATAAAGTAAGAGAATAAAATTTGAAGTCAAAGGAATTGATGCTCCAAATAAGGTTCAAATAATGAGAAATAAACTTCAAAAAGAAGATAGAGAGAATCAGATAGAAAGCATCTATTATTCTTTTAATCCTACCAAGAAAATTAAACTCAGGGCTTAGGTATTAATTTCTATTATACGGTACTTAAATTAATATATTTGCAATAATAGGGAAGTTACAGGGGGCTGCCGTAATATCAAAAATCATTCAACAAATACCGTGAGAAGTAAGTAATAAAAATTAAAACAGTAAATAGCTCAAGAATTTTTAAGAGCGATGACTGCTTTATGATCAATTCAGAAATGTGACTCCTAGGTGTGTACCAGCTTAAAAAATCTAAATACCGAAGCAATGCGTCACTACTTGTAAAAGGAAATGTCGTTGAAAAACCCACACTATCATAAAATGCGTAATGTTCAAGTAGGCAGCCCTAACTGTCACACTGGACAAAAACAAATAAGGTAAAGCATAAACAAAGTACTATACTTTGACTAATAAGACTATTACTTGATTATCTTTAATAGATCTCTTGTAAATTAGATAAGAAATCAAAGCTGAGGGATTAAATGAAAAGTTAAGAAAGAGATAACAAATGAAGCAGACGATCTCATTTGATTGAATGACATCATAAAGGCGGAAGCTAGAATTATTACTTCCATGGAATTCTACCTTCGGTCATCCAGACGCACAGCAAGTTACCATCCCTGCATAATTGCTATTCCACCAATTCGCACTAAGCGTTTTCAAATGTCTTTCATAATGCGCACAGCAAAAGAGTGGAACTCTTTACCTGCGTCTGTTTCCGAGCGCATACAACCCGAATCTCTTTAAAGTAAGAGTGAACAGGCTTCTTCTGGGTAAGCTCACTCCATCGTCGACTTTGTCTCTGTCACCTCTGACCTAGACTAGAGTCAAGAGCAAACCCATTTCAAATAAAAAAATTAAAAACTAATAAACATAATCCAAAGCCCAATATACATAATTGAAGTATTTCCATTAATGCATCAATCGACAATTCTATAGCTTACGTTAATCCAATAAATAACTTTTCTCGGAACACTACAGTTCTGTCCACAATAGACTAGTACACAATAGAGTAGTTTAATTCCATTAATACACCTAAAGCATCCACTCGATAATAAATAATAATAATAAAAAATAAAAATGTTTATTGCAATTACATAAAATGCTTTACACAAATGAGTTGGAGATCACCTTTTAAGCAAGGAAATGCTTGTGCTAGGTGAATCCGCTCTTCCATTTAACTTTATAACGGTTATGCAATTCAAAAACAAAACAAAAAACTGGCCAAGTGCGAGTCGGGGGTCCATATTGGCTCACCTAAAGTTCTTTACCCGAAATTGTTCTTCCTAATGATATGTAATCCGAATGATCAGTCTTCCTAAAATTTTTCATCCTAACGTTTTCATTCATACTATTTGTAGTGCTACCGGCGATGTTCATAACACTCATGTTTCCGAAAATTTTAATTAATAATATCATTAATGTAAATATATTTAAACTCCTACTGTTTTTTATCATAACGCTTTTATCCCTAAACATAATTACCATAATATTAGAAGATGATATTTATAGTTTATATTGAGGGTATGATTATTATTTGGGGGTATGCTTTACAGTTGGTTTAATACTCAAAGGCTGATATAACGGCAGGCATAACGTACTGAGTTGTGTCTATGGAACCACTGTACTTCCACACCCGGCGCTTTTTGATAGTAGCTATTTTTTTTTGGATAGAATAGACTCTTTTTAGTGTAAATTTGAAAACCGCAAAGTTCGCAAAATCATAGTGGCCGAGAAAAGAAATACCAAAGTTTTTTTTTTATCTACAAAAATATGTGGTTAGGCGTAGTCGACGGAGCCCCGCTTCGCGGGGCCCCTATTTCTGTCTACAGGGTTTAAAGGAACCTAACACGAAGGGGATGACGGGGGCTCGTTCGCTCGCTTTGCTCGCTCACTCGAGCCCCCGTCATCCCCTTCGAACCTAACCTGTCCGAGTCGGGGTGCCCCAAGTCCTGAGCTCGCTTCGCTCGCTCTTGCATCCTAAGTTGTCATTACAAATGCGTTACTTTTGTAATTATATTATGTTGGTTACCGCTATAAATAAAATCTAAACAAAAAAAAAATCTTTAAAAAGAAATTTAAGTAAACAAAAAAGATATGACTTTGAATAATAGTGTAAAAGATAGTTATGTTGAGAAAATATAGGAAAACAAATAAAAGTATAATAGATGTTTATTGCTACAGACATTATGAAGTTGAATGCTTCGGAATTATGAACATTAGAGACAGAGTAGTTATGGATTGTGATTGTTAGGATGACAAATTTTAGGAAGAACATTTTCGGATTTCCAATTATCGGAGTTGAAAATTTAGGTGAACTTTGGCGCACCCGCGAGTCGGACTCGCACGCGAAGGGTTCCGTACCACAAGGCAAAAACGCCGAAAAAAACATGTTTGTTGTATGGGAGCCCCCCTTAAATATTTATTTTATTATTAATTATTAAAGTTAAAATACAACTGAGTATTTTGTGAATATTTCATTCAAGTGCCTACCTGTTGCCATTTTTGATATCGAGCAAAAAAGGGCAAAAAAATCGCGTTTGTTGTATGGGAGCCCCCCTTAAATATTTATTTTATTTTGTTTTTAGTATTTATTGTTATAGCGGCAACAGAAATACATAATTTGTGAAAATTTCAACTGTCTAGCTGTCGCGGTTCTTGAGATACAGCCTGGTGACAGACAGACAGACAGACGGACAGACGGACAGACGGACATCGATACTCTCGATCAATGCTGACTTAAAACACCCAACTATGGTTTTATCTTTAAATGTCACTAAATATTAAACCACTTTGTAGGTACCTTTAACGTAACTTCTCCACCAATTGATGGTTTATGAGCCGTCAAACCCCATGACATGGGAGACTATGACAAAACCATAAGAGCCGCGTTAGACTACACGGTTCTAGCGGTAAACACTATTGAAGGGCTCCGACGTCTTGGCAAGATGTTATTGATAGAATTTATCAGCGATCGAGTTCGGTGGAAGGCGCGAGGTATGGGCGACAGCGGTTGGCAGGGAATCGAACGTATATGATTCGCATTCTAAAGAAGATGTTTAACGAAACCGAAAGTTTTAAAGAAGTCAACAGCAACCTAAGCGTTGACTCAATGATTATGAAAAAAATGCAGGAGGATGCTAGGAGTCAATTGCTTAATAGAAGAAAGAAAACGTATATTTTTAAACAACTAAAAAAAAATTCAACCAACTATTTTTAACTCAATAATAACTTAGTGTAATAACTTAACGTAGTTTATGTGGCCTACCCAAATGTCTACGTCTTCTGAATTGAGCTGCACGATTTTTGACAAATGCGTGCACTGATTGGACAGGTCCGCTCAATCTGTGTGGTTCTTTCCTCAAAAGACCATTTCAGACATCAATCTACATGGTCTTCACACGATCTGACCAAGATTTTGTCTGGACTTTAAAAGAGACTGTGACCTCTGAATTTGTTTCGGCCTTTCTTCTCAGAATAGTAAGGTAGGAAACGCCGAATCTAGTTCAAACAAATATAATTGACGTGTAAAAGTGTTTGTATAAACCTACTTACAGAAAATAAATCATTTATCATTTATAACTATAGTCCAAATGTGTTTGAATTATTTGTAGCGTAATTTAGCAATAAGAAATATTGTTACCAACCTATTGAGATTTTGTTACTTGTAAAAATAAATAAATGAACGACAATAGGTACACTACGAGATCATAAAACAACAAAAAATAAAAAGCATTTAGAAAAATCCGTAAAAACTTTGATAGAAATAAAACCACGAGCGATCTAAGCCCGCTTCCCGCTTCTCCCTTGCGCTATTGACACAAAGTTGAGCTGAACATCGGGCGTCAAGGCGCGTTACAGTCACGCTGTAAGCGAGTGTACCTGGGACTTCAAGCGCCTTGTGGCCGAAGTCCCAAAGTCTGTTGCTCTTCATTTGGTATAGTCGCGTCCAAAGTGTTAATCCTTGAGGTTTCTTTGGCTTTGGATTAAGTCTCGAAGGTGTTGCAAGGTTCGATGTTGTGACGTTGAGGTGGAAAGGTTTTTGCAATATTTATGTACTAGCTTCTGTCTGCGGCTTTACCCGCGTGGATGTTGGAAGTTATCGCACGGGAACCTGCTCGTATCCTACGTGCTACCCCAAGTCATAACGTATCCGTATACATATTAACATCCAAATCCATTCAGCCATTAAATGGTGACAAAGTAACAGACAGACAGACAATAAATGCAATTAATCTTTTTACCCGACTGCGGCGAAGCCCAAAAGGAGGGTTATGTGTTTGACCTGTATGTATGTGTATGTATGTATGTATGTATGTATGTCCGTTTCTTTGTTCCCTCGTAACTTCTAAACGAATGAACGGATTTTGATAAATTATACGTCTTTAGATTTGTCTTGGTAGCGCGAGTGTCACTGGGTATATCAAGATTGAAAAAATATAAAATGGCCGATTTTTGGCGCAATATTATGTCTTCAAAAAATTTTATTTCTCTCGAAACCTATCGAGTGGGGTAACAAAATAAAGGGTGTTTAAAGGTGATTACAAAAATATATACAACTTATATGGCTAAAAGTAATTCGAAGTGACAAATCGTAAAAAAACACGTACCAAGAGCTAAATCCTCTGGAAATCTTTCACATTTATTTTGTCAACTAAAAAGCTGGAAATAAAAAAAGTTATTCAAAAAAATTAAAAAACCCGACTGCGGTAAAAAACTGAAAAGCTAAAAACAAGCCCATTTTAAATTAAATAAAAGTTGGAAGCAGGCGGGACCCATTTATCAGGTTAAGCTACGCTTGCCGCGGTTGGTCCGTGGATGGGTGACCATCTTTACATACCAAAACCGCTCCGTGCCTCGGAAAGCACGTAAAGCCGTAGGTCCCGGCTGTCATTCGTGAATCTTTGACAGTCGTTAGGTACGGGTCGTCAGAAGCCCGAAAGTCTGACAACCAGTCTTACCAAGGGGTATCGCATTACCCAGTAACTGGGTTGTGGTAATCAGTTAGGCAGTCGCTCCATGTAAAATACGCTCCATGTAATATCTATTAGCTGCATCCGGTTAGACTGGAAGCCGACCCCAATATAGTTGGAAAAAGGCAGGCAGATGATTGTGTCCTACTGCCTCCCCTTTATCCTTCTTAACCTCATGTCTTGTGCGATCTCTGGCCATATTGCAAACATTATAAGAAAGTCTGTCCAAATTTGTTTCTAAGTTATTTCAAGTACAAATATCAACTTTTTTTAATTGAAAAAGTAAAAAAATGTCTGAAGTTGTAGCGTAAACTGTACTTTATTGTGTAGGGATTAAAGTTATTTTTCCATAAACTCATATTTGTTGACATTTTTGGCAAAGAAGTTGCGAATGCAGATTACCTACATTCGCCGTGGTCTACCTCGGCGGCGGCTGCGATATCCTCCCTCAGGCGTCCAGTTAGTGACGATCTTTGCCCGTCTATCAGGAAGCATTCGTGCTACGTGTCCGGCGCTCTCCCACTTTTTTTTTTTTTTTTTGATGCTGGGAAATCATCAAATGATCCCGCTCTGGGTGGAGCGGAAGGGAGTGTCAAACTAAGTCTTACTGACTAAAATCTACCACTTCAGCCTGGCTTTGGTTCTTGAATTAATTTGTGTAATTCTCTGCTTTAATTAGCGCCAACTGGTGACGGATGGTTAATAAAGATTGGGATTAATAAATTACACCACATTCGTTATTAATAACCTTGTTTTTCGTATCTTAAACAAGTTCATACAAGATATATTATCAAAATAATGTGCCAACGCGATAGGAAATGATAATTCACTAATAAATCGTGTGTATGTATGACGCCATGAGAACGGGACAGTTAGCGCCACCTGTCGGCCGCTGCGTGAGTTACGACGCGACAGCCACCGACTGTTAGGACACCTAGATTAAGTAAGTACTTTATCTACATGCGAGTACTTATGTGGAACTGTTTATTATGAACCATATAAGCTTTTTATTTAGATACTAGCTTTTGCCCACGATTTCATTCGCGTGGAAATAATAAGCTATACAATGCCCATACTAAAATAACAGCCGCGTTTTTTGGGGTCCATACCCAAAGGGTAAAAACGAGACCCTATTACTAAGACTCCACTACTATCCGTCCGTCTGTCCGTTTGTCTGTCCGTTTGTCTGTCTGTCTGTCACCAGGCTGTATCTCATCAACCGTGATAGCTAGACAGTTGAATTTTTCACAGACGATGTATTTCTGTTGCCGCTATAACAACAAATACTTACTAAAAACAGAATAAAATAAATATTTAAGGGGGCTCCCATACAACAAACGTGTTTTTTTCGGCGTTTTTGCCTTGTGGTACGGAGCTCTTCGTGTGCGAGTCCGACGCGCACTTGGCCAGTTTTTATAAAACTCTCCGTCGCTATTACTGCGTTTTCGCCTAGCGTTCTTTTGGAGTTTTTATTTTTGTTCGGCTGCTTAGAGTCCTAGAGTGATGTTATATAATATAGCCTATAGTCTTCCTCTTAGGCTACCAAATGCAAAAAGAGTTTTTCAAGTCCGACGGGTAGTTCT
The DNA here is from genome assembly GCA_916614155.1 of Mesoligia furuncula. NCBI lineage: Eukaryota > Metazoa > Arthropoda > Insecta > Lepidoptera > Noctuidae > Mesoligia > Mesoligia furuncula. The sequence goes on from OU744803.1 coordinate 28,515,680, forward strand.
AGAGATATGCGTGTTAAAAAAAAAAAACGGCCAAAAAAAAAAAAAAGTTCCTTGTATGGGAGCCCCCCTTAAATATTTATTTTATTTTGTTTTTAGTATTTGTTGTTATAGCGGCAACAGAAATACATCATTTGTGAACATTTCAACTGTCTAGCTATCGCGGTTCTTGAGATACAGCCTGGTGACAGACAGACGGACGGACAGATAGCGAAGTCTTAGTAATAGGGTCCCGTTTTTACCCTTTGGGTACGGAACCGTAAAAAACAAACAAACTCTTCAGCTTTACTATTAGGATAGATGCTACCTGAATGGATAGTGGTAGACCGCGAAATTCAAATGTTCTTACGTTTCTTGCAATTTGCAGGTCAGTGTCAGATTGTATCTTGATCAAAACATGATTCGCGACTGTAACAGGCACATAGTTATTTAGAGAATTATAATCATTAAAATCATTAATAAGTATATCTTTCTAAATTAGATTTCTACCACCAACCACCAATCTCTTATGGAAAAGTGTTAATGGTAGAAATCTAGATTTTTTTTTCTATCGTACCAAATTAGTTATGTTATGTTTTCAACATACTATCTACCTAGCATATATCCTGAAGAATATCATGTACCTATTTATCCGATTTTATTTACTATAGTCGATCATATACGTTTATTGTTACTAAAACTTGCGTTTTTTGTGTTTAGGTCATGTAAGCCCTTAAACCTTTTCCAAAAAGTTTAAGGACGGTTTTCTGGAATTTAAAATGCAGTTTTCTCGACAGCATCAAGCGCATAGTGAATCATTGTCTGTTCGATTGACCTTAGGAGTTATAGGTATGTATATAAGGACGATTTCACTTCTAAACCATATTAAAATATAAATATAATCAGCCTATAAACGTTCCCACTGCTGGCACACAGGCCTCCTCTCGGTGAGAGGGAGCTAAATTACTTTTAATTAAATAAGGCAGAGAGGTATTTTGGGATACCTTGAAAAGCACACAGCATACTTTACATTAAAGAAAATTACAAACTATAACGCAAGCAGACCCACGACAAGAGCTAGACTATTTAATATAATCAATCCCTCTCAGTAACCCCCGCGAAGTTATAACCTAACCCGCTCGTATCGACTCGCACGGTATTAATAGTGACGTATGTAAACACTAAAAATAAAGCGGTCAATAATTTAGTTCCACATCAGCGGCCGCCGATCAATCTGGCAGGAATGGCAGCCCACTGGCATCAATCTGGCAGAAATGGCAGGGGATTGGCATCCATCTCTTTGGTAACTAATCTACGAGTGTGATGACTGGACCGGGCAGTGAATGACTGTTATTTGAGGGGTTCAAATAAGGGGATTTAGCTTCAGCAGTCTAATTCCGAAACACAATCGCAATGGCTTTCAATAAGCTTTGGAATAATTTTCGTGTTGAATGTTCTTCATGAATAGTTGTATAACTTTCAATACTAATATTATAAATTCGAAAGTAACTGTCTATCTGTCTGTATGTTACCTTTTCACGCCTAACCCACTAAACGGATTTCGATAAAATTTGGCAGAGAGATAGATTGCATCCCGGGGAAGGACATTGGATAGTTTTTATCGACACTCCTCACGGGCGAAGCCGCGGGCGGAAACTAGTAGGTACATAAAAACGAAAGGGTAAAAAAATAAGCTCAAGCAAGTGGTAATCCAGAAACCTGAACTGATATCTCTATGTGATACCAGCAAATAGCATTTTCATACAGATCGAGTTATTTTTCCTCCTAGAAAAGATACTAAGCTATGCGTAAGAAAGTCGTGAAGGTATTGGGTATGAACGAGGCTCTAAAATGGAAGCAGTCGTAGTCTGTCTATGATCAGTAGGTGTATCTCGATGACTTTATTATTCTCCTCTGAGCCTTCCTGCCATTTTCATACAGTACCTGTGCCTACATAGAGTAATATTATTTTAGCACCAATTGTAACACCTAGTCGACATAACATTCGATCACGGCGACATCTATTACAACTAAAAGGAACATCACCCACTCAAGCTATCAACATCTCTCCATCACCGATACCGTATAGAGATAGCCCTCATTCTATATTTATTCCACTGTCCGTCTGTACATCGCCATCTCCGAAACGGTAACTCACGTCGACAATAACAATTTATATCGATACCGAACGGTTATTGAATAGACCATCGATAAAGATTCTCGAAAATCGAGAAACGAGTTAAGTGAATATGCCTGCTACGATCTATTTTCGTTTTGCTTACTTAATCGTTTTTGCACCTTATTATTAGCGGTGCAAGTTTGAATTTTATTTGGCAGTTTTGCTGGTGATGGCAAGAGCAAATTGGTGATTCTCTAATATCTAGGTGTTTCTAATAATTTAAATAATTTATTGGAATATGTGCGTCGTGCTAATAAACATGTCGAATCACCGAGTGTCACAGTATTTTTAACATGTATCTGTATATCAGATGATAATCGGCTTGTTGAAGAATTAATCAGACATAATTTAGCTTGGCGCTATCGTCGGCTGATTTTTACATAATATTACAAACGAGTTTGCACGGTTTTTAATTGATTACGATAAGGCTCAACGGTTGCGGAGCTATTTGATTTTTTTTTATACTGTTGGAGATTGGAGAAACTTCTTGACGATAAAGTTAACCTTGAACGGAATTTGGTATACTTACTAGAAAGTTATTAAGTTTGTCATAATTAATGTGCATTAAAAATCATCTCATCATCTGCCTAGCCTTTTCCCATCCATGTTGGGGTCGCCTTCCAGTCTAACCGGATGTAGCTGAATACCAGTATTTTACATGGAGCGACTGCCTATCTGACCTCCACAACCCAATTACTGGGTAATACGATACCCCTTGATAAGACTGCTTGTCAGACTTTCGGGCTTCTGACTACCCGTAACGAATGTCAAAGATCCACGAATGACAGCCGGGACCAACGACTTAACGTGCTTTCCGAGGCACGGAGGGGTCACGGTATGTAAAGATGGTCACCCATCCACAGACCAACCGCGGCAAGCGTAGCTTAACCTGATCTATCGACCTGTGCGGCTGTTATTGTTTAGCCACGGGCCCCTTAAAAATGTAAAACATAAATTGGTGTAAGGTGCTTGTCTGTGCACCTGTTGTAACCCTTACTAATCTTTTTCACATAAGAGAAAAGAAAATATTACGAATAACGACATCTTAGTTGACACTTGTAAGTAATTTTAGCCTTTTAAAATAATGTGGATAGGCTCGATTTAAACACATCATATTTCGTAGTAATCAGCATGGAAATTGGACTCTAAATAGATACGAAATATTTTCTGTGAAAGTCTTCCAAAGATCCTATTTCAATTTTATTTACCGTAACATTATACCATAAGTTTTGAATATTCATTAAATAAGTCCTTATTCAATTATCGAGAAATAAGAAGTATTTCTTCGTCTCCTAAACCCACACCGTTTGGCGTTTATAGATATAAAATCTTAATCCACTTTAAATATTGATAAATCAATCGATTTAAAAATCGATTAGTATTTTTAAAACACACAAAATCGAATGATCGCTAAATGGTTCTAGCGTTTGACTTCTTCATGGACGGCCTATTCGAATCACTGTTTTAAAATTCGAATCGAGTTAATCGGCGATTTGGATCCCGTTTTATATTAAATAATCGGTTGTTTGTTTTGGATGTTTTTTATGTACCTAATAGTATATTTTGTTCGCCATTAGCAGGATATTAATATTATTTTTATTAGATGTTACTGTTACGATTATTTCGCTCCTAAATGTGATCGTGTTAAAATGCCGTTGGTGCTGTAATAGGCTGTTCGGAGCCGATTATGGCTTTGAATATAGGACGTAAATTAATAATGCTATGTAATTATGTCTTCCGCGTAATTTTAGTTATTATTGTTTACTGCTATTTAATTTATGTAAAGCTTTTTCACATATCAGTCAAACCAATCATGAATAAAGTGTTATTTATCAATTTTAAAAACCTAGGAGTGTTGAAACCTTATCACAATTTTTATGTTCAGGTGGCAATTTTTATCTTTCGAAATCTAAATGAAGATAGACAAGACAAGTCTCTTAAATAAGACGAATTAAAGTTCAAATTATATGTAATTTAAATTTTAATAGAACCTGTAAATCTATAAAGCTCTCGTGAAATCTAAAATTGGTGAACTACTAAATTGACCCACTGACTTATGATCTTGATTTCTATATCTTACGGTTCGTTATACTCAATTAGGTCCATTTCTCATAAGCTGTGCTTCCATCACAGGTTTCCATAGCATAACCAGCCTATAATATTCCCACTGCTGGGACACAGGCCTCCTCCCTTCGAGAAGGAGTGGGTTAAAATCCACCACGCGGGCCCAGTGTGGGTTGGTAGATGTCACATATCTTCGAATTTTTGGTCGTATCCTCACGTTGTTTTCTTTCACCGTTTTAAGAGCAGTGGTGATGAAATTATTTCGAACCCACGACCCACAACTTGTAAGTCTACTACGCCACCACTGCTCTGGGCTCAGGTTTCCATAATTTGACGAAAACAAACATCTTCGAGTCGCGAACTTAACCATTAACAATTAGTTAAGTACATAAAGAATTCGAGCATAATTAAACTGATGAATTCCAAGCATAACATAATACATTTGGAACGATACCATGCGACCGGATTCCGCCTATGCAAATGTTAAGTGAATTATACAAGAATCAACCATCACGCTACCGTTAGGCGGAGTCGGCTGTCGCTGCTAATATATGATGTACAAAACTATAAGAATTCTATCTGATGGAGCGTTAAGTTTTAAGTGGCTATTCGTTTACTTTTTTTTATTTTTATTAATTAGGGACAACAAACAGCAGTATATTAAATATTACACATGATTGGAGTACTAAACTAATAGAATTAACAAATACACTACTCACAACGTTATCCACAGATTACACTAGGGACAAATTTAAAGGTTTGGAATCAGATAAAATCGGCATGTAAAAACAAGAGAAAAAAAGAGAAAAATAAAAAAATAAAAAAGAAGGACGAACTTAAAGCTACATAAATACATGAGGTATAGGAAGCAAAATTAAGTAATATCAAAACTTATGGCCGTTCCTTTAAAGTGGAAATAACTTGATTTTTGAACCTATTCTTGTTCAGAAATATAATATCAATTGACCCAAACTTTTTATTATAAGTGTCGACCAATCAGTGCAGCGGTGAGCGTGCGCCTGAGTTGGTATGACAGAAATTAGAGGCAAACAAACACCGTGAACGTACTTCTCTACTCTGTACTGTGCGAGGGACCAGGTAGCACAAACTTCTCACAAGATCAGAACAATCAAACTTGTTGTGGGCTATACTGAACAGGGTCATCATTTCTAGGAGTGTGCGTCTAGATTGTAGGGTCAGGATATTATATTTATCGAGCAATGATTGGTAGAAAATCCTTTTACGAAAGCATCTATAGTGCACAGAGCGAAGGTACTTACGTTGGACTAACTCCAATATTTCTACATATTTAAAAAAAGGATTCCAAATAGGGACTGCGTACTCTAATTGTGGTCGGATTATCGACTTGTATAAATGCAAATAAGTGGAAGGGCGGTGGAATTCTCTAGAAGCGCGCATTACGAAGCCAAACATTTGCTAAGCTTTATTGACTATATTATTCACATGCGCATCGAGATGGAGCATGGAGTCTAACTGAACACCAAGGTCGCGGAGACAAGTAACATTATTTAGGACAGTATTGCCAAAACAATAACTAAACTTGATAACTAATTTATTTTTGGTAAACGTAATACTATGACATTTAGAGTAACTAAGCTGAAGTTTGTTAGAAGAGTAGTATTCTAAGAAACGATCAAGGTCCTTCTGTAAATCTATGCAGTCAGATTGATTGGTGAAATTTTTATATATCTTTAAGTCATCCGCATATAGGTAGGAGAAATTTGGAAGATTGAAAACAAATTTTAACGTCGTTAATAAATAAAATGAATAATAATGGACCTAGAATGGATCCTTGCGGGACTCCAGATGTGTCTTTAATGGGGCTAGACTCATAGCCGCTTATCCCCACTTTTTGAGTCCTATCAGTGACGTAAGAAACAAACCAGCGAAGCAATCTCCTCTGATGCCGTTAAATGCAATTTTATGTAGTAGTAACTAGTGATCTACTTTGTCAAAGGCTTTTTGGAAATCAGTATATACCGCATCAATTTGCTGTCTATTATGGAGGCTTTCAAATAACTGCGATGTAAAAATGAGGAGGTTAGTCAGTTAAGTTGAGCACATGAGGAGGTTAGTTACTTAAGATATTGCTGGTTTGAAATTCTGATGAACGCCAAAAAGAGCGATGCAACGAGCGTTTCCTGTAGTCTGACTATTAATTACTTAGCTGCAGTAAAATGACACTTCTTAGTAACTCATTTCGGACTGATTTTAGAGATATGCATGTCAAATAAGTTTCGTTTGTTACACACAATTCTGTACTAAAAAAACAAGATTTGGTTGATGGCCCCTAAAAAACAAAAAGACGACAATTTCAGTAATTTAAGTAACACTGTTGTCATCAAAAGTCAGTGTGTGTGCTGTGTGCGTTGCAAATTTGCAAGCTAAAGGGCCTTCTGAACTGATTACATTCAACAGTTAACAGCGAACTCTATTTCTGATCATGCACATCTATTGCACCCTACTCGTAATTGTGTAACACACTTTCTATCACAATCCAAAGGATTTTGAAGGAAATTAATCCATTGCTTCATACGACACTATAAAGATGAAAGACTAGTTTAACCGTTTGGAGAACAGGGTTTTTTTATTATCCTACCTTTGAAAATAACAGATAACCTCTAACAGATTACCCAAAATTAAAACTTCACTAAACCTGCATAAACAAATTCTACATTCGGGTCGGATGTAATTAAATCCGAAATGGCCACTTGATGTCTCATCGACACCGAATTTCCGATGCGAACATGTCAATACATACAATTTGCATGGATTAAAAAGTTAAGAACTGTCCCAAAATCATTCGAAAAACAGTTCTGACATGGTCTGACGACACATCAGTTGACATTAATTAGTTGAAACATGTTCTTTTTACGACAGATATAAATCTCACATTTAATGTAGGTATCCCAAATTGATTATACACAGTAAACATTAATATTTCTACGGTACATATTTATCTTGTTTCAAGTTGATATTAGCGTGAATCTTTTAACTCAATTTTATTTTGATTAGATTAATTGAAATAATGTTATAATAAAACTGTTATCGGGTATCTCCGTTTTGTAGTAGCGTATTAGTATTTGTGACTCATAGGTTTGTCATATGAGTCATTAGAATGAAAAGATGGAAACCTAGTTTAATTTGGTTTGAGAAATGGTTTAAAGGTATTTTACGAATCATCAACTGTTATTGGTTAAGATGCAGATGTCAATCTTATTTCTACATTAATTTTATAATATCAAACCATCATATTCATCCAATAAAAGCGTGTAAAATTAACAGATTTCCAACTGAGTAATAAGACTATGCAGTTGGTATGGAGTTTCTTGCCCGTTCTTCTCCATAGAGATCTACGTTTTGGAATGGCACCTAGCTTCAACTTTCTGACTAACTGACAGACTATTTAATTTTGACAATTCAAAAGTGCCTGTACAAGGTTTAATTGAAATAAATGCTTTGAGTTTGAAGGAAAACTTCGTGAGGAAACCGGCATGCTAGAACCAAAAATGTTTTCGTAAACGTGTCATCTACCAACCCGCAGTGGGCCCGCGTGGTGGATTACGGCTCACTCCCTCTCAAGAGGAGGCCTGTGTCCCAACAGTGGGAAACATTATTGTCTGATAATGTAATAAGTCTTGGCCAAAATCTATCGATTGCTTACCATAACCAGCCGGCAGCGATAAGACCGCCCATTGTGTCATCCTTTGTACAGTTTCTATATTTATATGTCTGTAATTACATGGTGTACAGAATAAAGAGTATTCTGTTCTATTCTATTCTATCAGCCTATAATGTTCCCGCTGCTGGAACACAGGTCTCCTGTCTTCGACCGACCGATTGCGTAGTTCTATCCAATTTCAAGATTCCGAAAAACGACACGGTATTAGGAAGAATGGACCAAACATATAGTATCAGTTTTCTCAGATGCCAAGTCCATATCTTCTACATACTCTTGAACACTAACAATATTACTGACAACTTCACAAGTCTACTGGTCGCCGTCTGTCACCGCTCCACCACATACACATAGCAAGATACATAACACGAATGCGATGTATTATTGCGCCACTTTGACCTCTGGGGTCACGTATCATTGACCTAAAGTGCCTAATTCTACTAGATATACGCATTACCATCACATTGAGATGATATTAACCATTCTAATTTGGAACAAACATGGTTTTTTTCACTAACATTTCAGTAAGTAGGTATTCCATTCATGTTAATCTTATATTCTGGCTTAGTATTGCTATTGGTCTATTCTGTAAAAATGTCAACGTGAAAACTTAAGTAAAGTGAGCTGGAAGTGAGATTTTAATAGAATAGATCGGTAATGGTGTTTCTTTGTAAATTATCAAAAACTCACTAAGAATAAGGTTATATCTAACGAATACTGACGTAATTCTCGAGTTTACTTTTCAAAACATAGAAAGAGAAACACACACACTTGTTTACGTTGCTATAGCAACACAACCAGTACTGACTCACCTGAGGAAAACAATGCTCTTGCGCACACACTAGATAAAATTCACATCCACACAAGATATCCCCGTTCACATAAGCTTGCAGAAACTCCATACGCCATAGACTAACATTTCAAAATACCTCTTCCCATAGCTATCTAATTTCTAGAGAAGATTAGCTATTTATTTGACAGCTACCTGTAATATACTTAGGCGCCGCCCAAAGATATCTGGCGACACTTAAATGTAGACAGGGATGCTGTATTTACGTGTTGACGATAACTTTGTAAATACATGCTTCAATAAATTTTGATGATGAAAATTACAATGTATCTATGTAGAATTAATTTTGTAGACATCTGTCTTCAGTTTTATGTGTCCTGTGTTGCCAAGGTGAGGAGAGTAATTTAGTGTGAGTTTATTTGGCTCATAAGCATAATTAATTGAATTTAATAATAAATTTCCTATGCAGTATGACCGCCCAAAACTTACAGGACACTTGCTTGAATACGAAACCGTAGACATTTGTGGCATTACGATTCACAGCAGCGTTTATTAAGCCCAAACCACAGCAGTCCTTACAGCATAGGACCATGTTACCTGTTCATTTAAAGGGGAGGATATATTGAATGAATGACCATATTGAACGAATATTGTATGAAATATACCTGACCTTTTATTTTTACATTTTTATTTCAAAAGTAACTTTAACGTGTGTTCCTATACAGGCTAATAAAAAAACTACAACAAATCGTATGTAATCACCAGTGCAACCAGTAGGGTTATTTATTTTTGTACTAACCATTGGACCTATGTTGTCAAGTTGAATAAATAAATTATTATTATTATATGAACTTAGAGGGTCGTGTTAATGATTTTAATTATTGAAACTATAAATACATACTTGTTACGTTTGCGACTCATATTTTGTTCAACATACAACCTGACACTGATTGCAAAAAAAATTCATTTGTAGGCTACCCCAGAAAATTACCCCAAATTTTCTTAAATTTTTCCCCATAAGCTCAAAATTATCGTAGACACTTCACCAAACATAAGCACATAGGTAGCAGTAGCTCTTTCTCCTTGACATTCAGCTCAAACTTCTCACTTCTGCCACTTCTTCACACTTCTGCCAAGTCCCGTAAGACTAAAGAGCGTAATAATACAGTATTGAAGTGTAAAAAACTGATGGGCTGACTTCGGTCACCGCCGGGGCTGAGCGTAATCAGCCGTGAGCGTAATCCACTACTCGTGTTACAGGCGAGGGGTCTGTTCACACCGGAGTCAAGAAGGCAATGTATCGTGTATTTTAAATTACGCTTTTCTGGGATTAAAATCACCCTTTTTTTGCGAGTAGAAATCCTTATGGATGTCCTGGTACGACTTTTACTGAATAAAACCACACGGAGTTCTTCAACTATCTTTTGCGGAGGCGCTGAAGACTTGCGCAGTTCGCCACTCTACCCTGGCCAGGATTAAAATCACCTCAATCTCGATCTCTAGATACCAACAGTGACTTTTTGCCATCTTCAAAATTCTCTCCGTAAAGGGTACAAAGCAAAGAGACAGGCATAAGTATTTATTTTCGCGTATATTTTGGATTTGTTTTGTTTGTTAATTAGGGAATAGGTACTACTTGTGTATGAAGACTGAAAATAAGCCATGACCTTTGTCAGAATTACCTAATTTTGGACTCCAAAAACGCTTTGAAGCAAAATTTAACACAGGAATTACACCTTGACTGAACAGTATTTGCATTTAGGTATGCATGATTAGCAGTTTTACTTGGTTCACGTATTTTCTAATGACCTTTTATTTTTACGTTTTTATTTCAAAAGTAACTTTAACGTGTGTAATAAAAAAACTACAACAAATCGTATGTAATCGCCAGTGCAACCGCGTCCTAACCGCTTGCGCTCGCGCATTCTCCAGTTTCATTCATAAAGTGGCGTACAGCAGGATGTCGGAGATGGCGGCTCGCGTTACGAGGTCGCCGCCGCTACTTACGATTTGCTTATAGTGTGTTACAGCCTCAAATTATTGACTAAATTCAAGTTTACTAGTAGTTGTGGGAGGGTATTGGTGTAAGGATAGAGGGAAGCAAAAATTGCAGTTTCGAAATCGAAAAGATTGATTCGGTTATTCGTTTGACAAGTTACACCATGGCTTAAACCACAAATAACCAGTGATCGGAGTAGGTAGATTGAATTGGGGTTATTGATCCGAAACGTATATATTAATATGGACATTCCTCCGGAATTTCGAGATTGAAACGTTACGTGGAAACAGATAAATAATAAATTAATTCAGTTTTGATACCTTCCTTTAAATTTTGAATTGAGAAGTAATAATAATCACTACCAACCTTAACAATACTTAATTAGATCCGGAAATACCGGAATTACTTTCCGGGGAAATAATAATAATAATAATAAATTTTATTGAAATTGAAATAATAATAAGTTTACAAAAAGTGTACATATGGTTCAGTAGTATATATTAATCTAGGCCTATAATAGGATTATAATAATCTGGATATAGACTATGGTATGTGAAATATGTGATTACAGTCTAAAATAGAACTCTGAAGGTAATGTAGTGCGTTGCCTGATCTAGGTTTATTTAAACCTGTGTTTCAGGCCATCTCCCTACAAAAGTATTTGTTAAATAGGACAGTCAGTGAATTAAAATAACATATATTTTCAATATCTAAGCAGAGACAATATTTTGCGCAACCTTATTATAAACTAATTATATCTATAACTAAAATTATTATGAAATAATACTAGGTTAGGTAATTACAGTTAAGTCAGCTAGTTTAGTTCAGCACCTCTAGTAGTTTTTCCGTTTCCGAGTAATTTAGTTTTGCTAAATAATCGAATAGCATTATACTACACCTATTATAACTTACATTATATATCTTAAGCAATTTGTTAAATTTATTGTATAAGAAAGGTCCTAGAAATAAATAAAATCTTTTTGAGAAAGCATGTTTAGTCTGAGCGTTCGTGCAAACCAGATCCTTTCTTCTCTTGTCTGAAGGTACAGGTTTAAAATCTATTTCAGTGTGCTGCAGTAAAACTATATTTAGAACAAAAAGTTGTCGAACTGTTAGCACCTTGCATGCCATGTAAAGCTGGTGTGTGGGAAATCTGAAAGGACGACGGGTGGCGACTTTTAGGATTGCTCTTTGAGCACGTTCAAGCAGTAGTATAGTTGATTTTGCGGCACCACCCCAAGAAGTTATGCAGTATGTAAGAATAGATTGACACAAAGCCAAGTAAACCTGTTTAATTAGTTTAAAGTCGGCTATGTCCCGTAAACTCTTAAAAATATATATTAATTTACGCACTCTAGTGCATAATAATTCGATGTGTTTACGGAAGTTTAGGTTTGTGTCAATCGTGACGCCTAGGTATTTGATGTGGTCAGCTTTAGTTAAAGTGGGACAAGTGCATGCTTTGTCAGCGTTTGTATTACAATTGTGCGCGTGAATGTTTTCGTTAGTAAGCATCGGGTTAGTGTTTCTCATTGCAAATAGAATAAACTTAGTTTTATCTGAATTTAACGTTAGGAGATTGTTATGTAGCCAGTTATACACAATATCAAAGCCATTCTGGGCAAGTTCATAGACACCAGCTCTTGATTTACCTGAAAACAGTAGAGCTGTGTCATCCGCATATGACATAATTAAACCATTTTGAAGTTGTAAGCGGCAAAGGTCATTTATATATATTAAAAATAATGTGGGCCCCAAAATACTGCCTTGTGGTATTCCATAATTACTATTTTTTATTTCAGAGCTCGTGTACTGACCGATTTTAAGAGACTGGTAACGGTCGCTAAGATAATCAGCTAACAATTTTAGCTGTGTTCCTCTTATCCCAATTTTTTCCAGTTTAAGTAATAGAAGAGAACAAGAAATAGTATCAAAGGCCTTCGCAAGATCTAAAAAGATCCCAATGGTATGCATGCCATTATCGAGATTTTTACTTATAAAACTCGTCAATTTGTGTACTGCTTGACTTGTTGATCTTTTAGGCCTAAAACCAAATTGTTGATCTGAAAGCAATTTGTTATTTTCAAGATAGTTTATTAGTCTGTTGTTAATGATTTTTTCCAAAATCTTTGAGAATCCCGTCAGTACTGAAATAGGTCTATAGTTAGTAACACAGGTTTTGTCTCCGGATTTGAAAACAGGGGTGACTACTGCTTTTTTAAGCAATTTTGGGAATATTCCTTGGGTTAAACATGTCTGAAAATGGCTTATCCATGTTATTCTTTCTGTGGGCATTTATGTTACAAGTACCAAAAATCTACCTACTCCGATCATTGCAAATAACTTAATGCGTTTATTGCATAATATGCGATTTTCTTTCAATCGTTTTAAAATAACAGAAACAGAACGATATTTTAAATTCGTTGCAACGCCTGACGAAGAAGGGGCCCGTGGCTAAGTAATAACAGCTACACGCGTCGATCGATCAGGTTAAGCTACACTTGCCGCGGTTGTTCCGTTGATGGGATCTTTACATACCGAGACCCCTCCGTGTATCGGAAAGCACGTTACGTCCTTGGTCCCGGCTGTTGTTCTTGGATTTGACTGTCGTTACTGGTCGTCAGAAGCTCAAAACTTTGACAACCAGTCTTACCAAGGAGTATCGTGTTACCCAGTAACTGGATTGTGGAGGTCAGATAGGCAGACGCTCCATGTTAAATACTGATATTCAGCTGCATCCGCTTACACTGGAAGCCGACCAACATCGTTGGGAAAAGGCGCCTATCGCACTTAGTGACTTGTGGTGCAAGCGGGCCTAAGTGTAAGGTATTTCACGTAACCTTACAGGTAAAGTCAGGGATTTACTCAAAATATTTTCCTCGATCCCAACCAAAATTCAAAAAGGAAGAAGAAAAGGAAGAAGTCGGAAACTTCCTAGAGTTGATGAGACGAGAAGGACTACGAATTACGAAGTAAGTAAATTTTCAGTTTTTTTTTTTTAATTTATATTGCATCGCGCAGCATTTATTAACATTTAATACGAGGCTCCAATATTTCTGTACGCGACCACCAGAGGTCGTAAACATGTTGCTATAAACACAAATGGCTCGCTGGCTAGGTACACAGCAACATTAGTAACACATCAACCACTACTAAAATCCCTAATTACCAAAATATTTAACAATGTGCACCAAATTGCAGCACAATTCATAACCCCGCGCAGCATCGTGTGGGGCCACGCAGCCAGCGATTACACAGTTAACGATCTAACGCTAACCCGACAACTGTTTACGCGCGTTTATTGACAACTAAACTCACTTTACGGCCTGAGGGCAGGCCCTAAATCTATTCACCTAAATGATTTATACGTAATCGTCACTTTTTATGGCCCTATCCAATAATTGGACTAAGTTTACTGAAACCTGTTCAAACAACGGATGTGTTTTGACACGATTATGGTTTTATTACGAGTTTAAGTATTTTACGGAAATCGTTCATCAGAAGTTTATTACGAATGCTATGGGTTTTTATCGTTCATAAATATTTGACTGTGGAAATAAGTTATTAGGACTGTAAAATAACTATGATTTGCTTAACAGAAATGTCATACTCGTTGCGTCAATCGATATTTTTGTTGGCTTTAGTAGCTAGGAGATGACTCATATACTTACCTATCCAACTGGGTCCCACGCCATCGCTACTCGATTCTCGAGACTATAACCCAGCAAGCGTCTGCACATCAGCGCCCTTAATGAATAGCGACCAAATCGCCTTGTAAAAGTTTACGACTGATAAAATCAGTTATAAAACTCTATGAAGCCGTAAATTCAGCGGGCATCGGGCCGATCGTTTAAAAGACGGGAGCTATTCCGAAGTCTATAAATCAGGCGATCGGGTGTATTCGGGCCTATTCGGGGCCGATCGTAAAGATTAACCGCGCTCACTGTTTGTAAACACTACTTTTATGCGGATTCGACAGATTTTTTTTTTTTCGTTTTTTATGATGGCGGTTTATGAATGTATATGCTTGTGGCGTGATTGATTCCGCTTTTGTTCATATTTATGTGCGTAAATCAATGTTGCTTTTCGGGATATAGTTTTATGGGGAGCAGTCAATTCTGTGCTGGATAATGATGGCCTATTAGATTGCTTTCATGCCATCAGCATCCACAACAGAATTGACTACCAAAACGGAGGAGCAGCAAGGAGAAGTTCAAAAGCGTTTTCTAAGTACTGTAGCAACAATGAAAGATACTACCTCTAATAAGCATAACAAAACCCAACCACTACTAACTATTCCAACCGCAACCTTCACACAATTCATCAATAGTCTCACGAACAAAGACGGGCCCATCATGCAACTCTTCAGTCAAAACCAATAAAGGGTTCCCAATAAAAACTTAAAGACTGGAACTGGAAGTCAAAGTTAAAGTCGTAAAAACAAGGAAAGTGCTGTGCCAAGGTTTATTGTGCCTCGACATTTTGTGGCCTAACAATTGTTTTCTCACATACATAAAAAGGGGACATAAAACTTCTGTCGGTCAAATGATTACGGAAAGCGTAAAAAATGCGTAAAAGCCCAAAGTACCGAACAACTGTTCGAATTGTTCGAGGGTATAAGTTATTCATTAGCTTTACGGTAAATCAATAATTGGAAAGCTACCTGAGGTTACGTATACCTGGTAATGGTGGTTTTTTTTTATAAAGAGTTATTGGTCTGTGAAAAAGTATGTAGCCTCGACAATAATGGGACAGTATTTTACAAGGACCTTTTTATGTGAAAGGTATTTAGTTATAGATCGTATCTTTATATATTATTTTCTTTAATTCAAGGAGTATGATCAGGTGCACTTGTTTGTGTTCAGAGTTGCGTCCATACTAATATTATAAATTCGAAAGTAACTCTGTCTGTTTTTATCCCGATATTCCCACGGGATCGACACTTATGCAGGTGAAACCGCGGGGCGCTGCTAGTTATCTATATATATATAAAATTCAAAGTCCTGACTGACTGAAATATCAACGCTAAGCCTAAACCGCTGGTCCTAGAGACATGAAATTTGGAGGGTGTGATCTTTGTGAAGAGTAGGTATCCACTAACAAAGAGTTTTTCAACATTCCACCCCTAAGAGGGTGAATGGGGGAGAGTGAAATTCCACGCGGATGAAGTCGCGGGCAGAAGCTAGTGATACTATAATTTATACCCTGAATACCCGTTGGCATTCTTAGGCAAGCTTGAAACTATAGAGTGATCAAAAAATTCAGCACTTCGCCAAATCGATTTAAAAGCGCCTGAATACAGCTTTACCTTCTATTATTTTAAACAGTAGTTTTTTTCTGTGATCTCCTTAAGCTCTCTCTATTCGTGACCTACACCAATATCTTTTAGGCCACTTGCAAGGCCAAAACAGAAGGGACAACGAGACTTCCCCACACAGCTATCAGTAGCACCATTATATTTATGCTAACTGGTCCACAAATTGCCAACAATAGGCCAACAGAAAGCCTGTAAATCAAGCCTGGAACGAGCCATAAATTTGGCTAAACTATGGACAGTTTTTTTATTATTTTATTGTATAGTTGTCTGTGATTGCGTCACAGTAATTTTGGGCAGCTGTTGTACTTGTGTGGTCACTTGTTAGTTGTTGGCTTCAATGAGGGAGCTAAGGACAGGTAAGTTGGCAGGTAAAGTATGGTAATTAGATGTTGGTAGGTCCAATTTGTTTCTAATTATGAAGGTTTCGTTCAAGTTTTAGCCCCTACATTTGAGGGAGTGATCAATCTGAAGTTATTCTGATCTCAATCGATGCTTGCAAAATAATAGTGCCGATTCTGTTGTTCACAAACCACAGATATAGATATACCTAGATAACGCAAGAGTAACTACTTCGCGTGCCAAAAATTGCACCAACTTATGATTACAAATCGTAAGCCGCCCCTTTCGCGCTCAGTCCTTTGTAGTCACAGTAGGTAGTCAAAAAATGGCACGCTTGGTTTTCATACAGTTCGTGATACTTGCGTTATCTAGGTATATCTATATCTGTGTCACAAACTAAACTAAATTTAAGTTCAGTGTATCTTTTTCTTCCTATTGCATTAAGAAAAGGACAAAAGATACATTTTAGTTTAGTCCTGTCAAATTAATCTGCGCCTGACGTAAATTGACGTAATTTTAGTAGGCAAGTTTTTAATCACGTCTAAACTTGTGTGGAGTACGTCAGACGCTGATTAATTTGACAGGACTAAACTAAAATTTATCTTCTGTCCTTTTCTTAATGAAATAGAAGCACTGACCTTAAATTAGTTTAGTTTGTGAACAAAGGAATCGACACCAATGTTAAACTAATTTACATAACTATTTTTGATGCCGTTGAAGTTTTTATAAATGTTGAAATTTCACCTATCCTTTTTTTTTTTTTTTTTTTGAGGATGGGAAATCATCAAATGACTCCTCCCGCTCTGGGTGGAGCGGAAGGGAGTGTCAGACTCTTACTGACTAAAACCCACCCGTGTTCCTTCCTTAGCCCTTTATGTTCCGGGCCAGCGGTAACCCTTTCGGACAATCCCGCTGACCCGGCAGGCTTCGGCCCTAAGGGGCCCCTCCTCGATGCTGACATCTCTTTGAGGCGCGCGTGGAACACGTACGCGCCGTCCGGCACGGGCCTGGTCCTGATCGGGCGGTGAGCTACCCATTACTCTCCGCCCGCAGGCCCGCGCCTACGGTGGCCGGGAGTCGTCACGCGGCTCCCGACGCCCGGAGCGTCTCCCGCGGCGGCTGGGACGGGAGGCTCTCTCCCTGAGCCGTTCCGCCACCTCCTTCGCGCGTTCGCGATTAATTTGCCAAAAATGTAAACAAATATGAATTAATGGAAAAACAACTTTAATTCCTACACAATAAAGTTCAGTTTACGCTACAACTTCAAACATTTTTATAACGTTTTCAATAGTGCTAGTCACTTTAAAATCAACTTAATTGACATTGAAATAAAGTTTAAATTTGTTTAACTTGAAATAAACAGTTTATACTATTCACACTGCTGGGACACAGGCCTCCTCTCTATGAGAGAATTTGTTCACTTAATTTCAATTAAGAAATTTCACCTATTCCAAGGTTTTCAAGGGTTTCACCGTCGTGATAAAAAAAATACTTACAGTACTTGATGTGCAACCTATTATCATGAATTCAGAACATGATTCTGAACGCCCCTGCGTGAAAATGTTTCCTCGGTCAATTTGACCGCGGGCCTAAGCACTTTTCTATGAAAAAGCAGTTTTTTTTTGGTAACCTAACCTAACCTTTCTACGCTGTTGCAGAATATGACTAATTCTCTTTGACCCAAAAAGAAAAGCTTTGTCAAGTTAACGGGTTCACAGAACAAGTGAAATAAGTGTCTTCCCCTTAACATCTGATCATCTGCCTAGCCTTTTTCCGACTAAGTTGGGGTCCACTTCCAGTCTAACCGGATGTAGCTGAGTACCAATATTTTACATGGAGCGACTGCCTATCTGACCTTCACAACCCAGTTACTGGGTAATTTGATACCCCTTGGTAAGACTAGTTATCAGACTTTCGGGCTTCTGACTACCCGTAACGACTGTCAAAGATCCACGAATAACAGCCTCGACCAACGGCTTAACGTGCTTTCCGAGGCGCGGTCTTCCCCTTAACATATTCTATAAGTATAAATAAAACAAATTCGGGTTAGTTACACCACTTACTAACTCAAGAACGGCTGGACCGGTTTTTTATGATCTTTGATTTGTTGGATTTGTCTCCGCCCCGAATAGCAGAATAACTATTAAAACATGAGAAAAAATCACGAAAGATACGAGTAGTTCATTTTCTAATACATATTGTATTTATTGATTCTGAGGCACGAAGTTCAGGCCACCGCAGGCCGCCCAGGCTGTTCAGGCCGCCAGGTCAGCTAGGTTATTGAACTTAGCAGTTTAACTTCTTTTTAGGGTTTCGTACCCAAAGGGTAAAAACGGAACCCTATTACTAAGACTTGGCTGTCTGTCCGTCTGTCCGTCTGTCTGTCACCAGGCTGTATCTCAAGAACCGGGATAGCTAGACTGTTGAAATTTTCACAAAGTATGTATTTCTGTTGCCGCTACAACAACAAATAGGTACTAAAAATAAAATAAATATTTAAGGGTCTCATACAACAAACGCGATTTTTTTGCCCTTTTTTGCTCGATAGGTATCAAAAATGGCAACAGGTAGGCACTTGAAATATTCACAAAATACTCAGTTGTATTTTAACTTTAATAATAAATAATAAAATTAAAATAAAATAAATATTTAAGGGGGGCTCCCATACAACAAACATGTTTTTTCGGCGTTTTTGCCTTGTGGTACGGAACCCTTCTTGTGCGAGTCCGACTCGCAATTGGTCAGTTTTTAAATTACTTATTAGCTAATAGGCTAGATTGTAATACAAGTGAATAAAGTACCACCGACTGTGATACATTATAATTAAAAAAAAGTTAACTTCAACATTTATCTATTCTAAATTATGTATTTCTGAATAACTACAGTCTAATAAATAGTGATTTGATGTAAATAACAACGCGAAACTATTGGAAGTATCTAAGTCCTAGATGAAACTTGGTAACTATAATAATTGATCAATCAGCGCAATCCTGATAAGTTTGTCTGCTAAATCCAGCTATTAATCTTTTAGTCAAGGTTATCTGACATTGTTATCTAGCGCACCTGTAATCATTACTACAAACTGCGCGTTTGGTCTATTTTAGTTAATTCCACAGTATTATAAAACAAAGTAAAGTTTGTACATATGTGAGCGCCTTGTATCTATCACATATTATGTCATGTGGTATTTTGCTATGTGGTCGTGCTGCTGACATTGAATCCATTTTTGCTTTACAAAAGAGAGCTGTCAGAGCCATTTACAATCTACGTCGTCGCGAATCTCTTAGAGAACTATTTAAAAAGGTTAATATCAGGATGGTACCTTGCCAATTCATTTATGAAAATATTATGTATGTAAGGAAAAATCAACATCTTTTTAGTAAAATACATAATTTACTAGAAATAAAGATAAATTATAGATAAACCTTTTTTCAGATTATCTAAACGTACATCTTTTATCGGGTACTGTGTTAAATGCTACAACAAAATACCTTGTGACATATTGTAATTAAATGAAAGAAAATTAAAAAATCATATTAATAGTACACTTTGTAAACAAGGATATTACAAATTAAAGAATTATATCTAAGATTAGAATGCTTGGAAACATGCTGGTACTGCTCCATAGGAAAATCTAGAGTCTAGACAAAATCAAAATCAACCGATTGACAGCGATGTGGACGAATTTTTTGATGCCCAATGAGTTCCTGTCTTTTTCTTTCCATTTTTAGGGTTCCGTAGCCAAATGGCAAAAAACGGAACCCTTATAGATTCGTCATTTCTGTCTGTCTGTCTGTCAGTCTGTCTGTCTGTCCGTCCGAATGTCACAGCCACTTTTCTCCGAAACTATAAGAACAATACTGTTAAAACTTGGTAAGTAGATGTATTCTGTGAACCGCATTAAGAATTTCACACTAAAATGGAAAAAAAAAAACAATAAATGTTAGGGTTCCCCATACTTAGAACCGAAACTCAAAAAAATATTTTGCATCAAACCCATACGTGTGGGGGGGTATCTATGGATAGGTCTTCAAAAATTATATTGAGGTTTCTAATATCATTTTTTTCTAAACTGAATAGTTTGCGTAAAATGTGTGTGTAAACTAAAAAAATATATGATGTACATTTCCACCGAAAATTGGTTTGAACGAGATCTATAGTACCTAAGTAGTTATTTTTTTAATACGTCTTAAATCGTAAACCGCAATTTACCATTCATCCAATCAACTCAAATATTTAAAAAAAAACATTTAATTTCATAAACATAAACCATATGCATAAACTCGGATGTTACGGAACCCTCGGTGCGCGAGTCCGACTCGCTCTTGCCCGGTTTTTTTTTTTATTATATACTTGTATATAATATGTATATTTTAGTGTCAAATTGTATTAAAGAATTTTAAAACCGGTTGCTAATTTAATGTATATTTAAAAAAAGTATTGTAGGTATTGATTTTTACAATCTGTGACTACAGTAACTCACACACTTGTTAAAATTCTAGGAAAATCATCTGCTTTTACAGTATTTGTAAATAATTTGTAAATATGTGAGCACCATGTATCTATTACATAATTGATTTACCTGTCATTGCTTCATTTTTAATTCCTTTTACCTTTTGTGGTAAACTAATTTTATTCTAGGAGCATCGTCTTCACATACATTATGTAGACAAAACCTTGTAAAACATTTTAAAAGAGTAACGGTGGAGTTTCTTGCCCATTCTTCTCCATACGAACACTATAGGCTTTTGGAATGGGCGACTAGAATCAATTCTATTTTGTTGTAATTTTTGACGTTCAAAAGTGCCTTTAATGTGCCTATTTGAAATGAATGATTTGACTTACTATAATAAGTTTCTATTGTACCTATCAAATGTTTTGATTAAGTATTGGCTATTTATTATTTTGTTACTTTTAGAAGACAGCGGGGCAATGAGGGATTTTCTTTTTTTTTTTTTAACTTCCCTATCGCTGGATAGATGGCGCTGAACTTGGTATGTTACTGCAAGGAACGGAACGTCACATATTTTTTTTTATTATTTCGCTTGGATGTAATTTTGAGATCGTAAAACGAAAGCAAACGAAAATGTCACTCATCGAGCGTATGTGACGTGACGCAATGTTTTTTTTTCAAGCGTTTTGGCTTTGGTACCTAGTAACGTAGTCAGTTCAACGCCATCTTCAGGGTTCTTGGAAACTATGTTTTTTTTTAATACTCAAAACAAAAACCTCTCATTGCGTAACACGTTGTCAATAGGAATCGGTTTCATTTTGACAGTTCAACAACATTCATTGCGTTATTTACGTGTTGAGCAGACTAATTTCTCGAACTTATGAAGCAATGGATTAGCAACTTGCTTCAAAATTATTCAGATTCCGATTGGTAGTGTGTTACGCAAGTATGGTGCAGGACTGTGCCGAAAAGGGAGGGCCTGTAGCGGTATCTACAACGCCACATGCGAACAACGTGTTATACTGACGTCACGCAAAACCCTGCATCTCGCAAGCAGAGTTTACCGCGCAACTAGCATAGATACATCCTCCCTTTTCTATAGAGTATGAGTGAACTTTAAACCCTGTTCCTCATACCTCTACAGGCCTTTGCCCTGTAGTTAGGCAATACAAGTTAGATACTTAATATTAGATAGTTTTGCGAGAGCAGTTGTGGCCCAGTGGTAACGGCTTCGAGTTATGACTTGGAGGTTCGAAACCAGACAGGCGCTTTACTTTGTGTCGGCGCTTTAGTTCATCACCATTGCTATCAAAACGGTAAAGGAAAACATCGTAAGGCAACCGGCATGTCCTGGAACCAAAAATTAGAAGACATTTCTGATAGACAGGCTGATTATTCTATTATAATACAGATAGTTTTACTATTACCTAAAGTAATATAGTTTTGCATCATGGGGATTCAAAGCTGCAAATTCAAATCTTAATCTTAAACTTTTTGGTTCAGTTTCGGAGTGTGTGTTACTACTACCAAGTGTATACAGTGCATTCTAGTTTTATTGTCAAATTAATTTAAATATCTATATTTGTTTTTAATATTAGTAGTAGTTTTAAGTTTATCATTTTGCTGTGCCCTGCCAAACCTGCTAGAGGGTTCATATTTTTGTATCTAGATTTAAGCCTTTTGTAACATCTTCTTTACAATATGGAAAGCAATAAGTATCACTATTGCTTTCAGGAAATACTATCCTAATACTTCAAAGTTCCGACAAGCTGACAGATTTTTTCAAACTCAATTTGTATAAAAAAAACCGCAAGTAAAGTTACGTAGTGTGTTTATAAATATTAATATCGATTAATATACATGATTGAGGCGCCGGCGCATATGGAGGGAGCTTTAGTGCAAGGACGAATGAGTTGCATGCTAGGCCAGAGAAACAGCGGAGAGAAGAAGTTATGAGCTTTGGAAAAAGGTGTAGGTTAAGGTGTATAAAGCATTATTAAATACTAGCTTCCGCCTGCAGCTTCGCCCGCGAGGTATGTCGATAAAAACTAACCCATGTCCTTCCCCGGGATGCAATCTATCTCTTTATCGAAATCCGTTCAGTGGTTTAGGCGTGAAAAAGTAACATACAGACAAAGAGACACAAACAGAGTTACTTTCGAATTTATATTATTAGTATGGATGGAGTACTTATGTAAGTTTTGTAGCACGTCGCCTATTGTAGTTTCTGCCTACCCCTATGGAATTAAAGAAGGCTTGAGTTTATAACATAATGTATGTATGGATTTGCATTTTAAATTAAAGTTGTCTCTTATCTACTACCAGGTTCTATACAAAGATTTTGAAAAGCAACATGATTTATTCAAACTAAGTATATCATAACTTTAAGCTTCAAGGTAAAGAATCTCAACACTTATTTTGTTAAGAAATATGTATACGATAGTATCGACAGATCGGAATAAGGTCTTAACATTGACGTCATCTTAATCTCGTCTTCACTAATAACAGTGACGTCACCATGGTACAGTAGTGACGTAGCCGCGGTCGTCGCGGCCCCGCACCGCCCAACCCGCTCAGCGCTTTACACCCATTACAACTGACAAAAACCCGTATAATAGCGAAAATAAATATTATTTATCGCTTCACGGTGGCTTAGTTTCATACAAAAAGACCTATGAATTATTACTTAGTACATTTGCGTTTTGTATGCCACTTTTTTTTCTATGGTCATAACTTAATATTTATTGCGAGTTTTAGTTGGATATTCAGAATCGTCACGTCACGGTCCCGGTTTCAATTGTTCGCTGCGATAAATTATTCTCGTAGAAAATGCATGGCAAACGAATTTCGACTTTAAAACAATGGGATAGAGTCATACAGTGCAGAATTGTTGTATCTTATAACTTTGTGACATAGTGTAAAAAAGTTGCGCTGTTGAGAACAGTAAGTCAACGTATCTATCTCCAGTTGAATATGATTAAATAGCCGTGGATTAACTGATTATGTAATAGTCAGTGGCGTGCACAGTGTGAGAAACGGTGAGGTCTGTAGTCATAATTGAGACCTCAAAACGTTGGGATGACGTGGCCTTGATTTGCATCAAATTGATCGAGGTAATTGATATGCAATTTTAATAATGTATATCCCAACAATGAGTAATGGAGGTGTTTAAGCTTTTATCTCAGCTATTATAATTTAAATTTATTGCATTCCTGTGTTATCTTGGGCAATAGGTTTATTATTTGATATACATATTAAATTTAATGTAGCAAACATTCATCGGTTGCTGTGCCAACATTAGAAGACAATTGACAAAGTTTAATATGTCTCTTGTGCCCCTAATTTCCCCATAACTATAAAACAGCTGAACAGCTTAGCGACAAGAACTAAGTATGAAAGTGGCACTTCCCTAGACAAGCTCTTCTAAAAAGAGCTTTACTAAAATGACTTACCTACATTTAGACTCGAACGAATCATCATTCTACTTCTGCCAATCGTTTAAAGATGACATCATCATCATCATCTGCCTAGCCTTTTCACAATTATGTTGGGGTCGGCTTCCAGTCTAACCGGATGCAGCTGAATACCAGTACTTTACATGGAGCGACTGCCTATCTGACCTCCACAACCCAGTTAGTGAGTAATACCCCCCTTGGCTTACCAAGGGCTTACCTTGGTTTACCATATTAAAACATTTTTCTGTCTCTGACCAGTCTTAACTGGTCAGAGACAGAAAAATGTTTTAATATGCTTAGCATTTGTGGTGAAAGCGGACCTTAACGTTTAAGGAGGCGTTTACGAAATGACGCGCTTCAATTTTAGGTATTGAGTCTTACTACTACACGTGCACGGCTCACACACACAGCGACATGCGCGAAGCGGTGAAATTATGAGTAAATTGACACGACTTGATACTTGAGCCTAATTTTATTTTATTTTTGCCATGTATTTTTTTTAAGTTTACGGTGATTTGTTTTCAAACAGTTTGTAGGTAATGTGAAGTGTTCATATAAGTAGAATGCTATTTACTTAATTTCACTGGACAGTGATTAATCAAGTACAAGTTGCCAAAGTACCTATGTATTAACAATTTGCGGACGAGCTTATTGAAAACAAATATAAAACAAGCTTGTTTTATTCGGTTTATTTCGTATTTTATATAATAAATTTGCTATGGTATCAAATGCAAGTAGGTTCTTGTGAGTGTGTGTGTATGTTTATATGTTTGTTCTTCACGCTCAAACGGCTTCACCAATTTTGATAAAATTTTGTATAGAGGTCATCATCATCTAGCCTAGCCTTTTACCAACTATGTTGGGGTCGGCTTTAAAATTTTGTATAGAGGTAGCTGACACATATAGGCTACTTTTTATCCGATATTCCCACGGGATCGAAACTTATGCGGGTGAAACCGCGGGGCACAGCTAGTTGCTTCATAAATATTTAAAAAATTCGTAAAACAAAAACAACGCAATGGATATTGTTGAACTGTCAAATCGGAATGGATTGCCATTCCAAGTGTGTTACGCAATTAGGATAACGTACTAAGCAGTGTCGTGCATTGCATAAAGGCATATTAGCAGTGGCTACCTCGATAAATCACCATAAGCCTGTCAATTACATTTTTGGCCTTGCAAAGTGACGGATATTGAGATCGCCGATAGTGAGATAAAAATGAAAATCCAAGATGGCGGTTGTAGTTTTTTTTTAATTTTTCATCATGGGTGTCGTTTTTATGGTTTTCAAGGGTGCTAAAACCGATAGTGATGTCCAAATGAAAATCCAAGATGGCGGCTTTAATTTTTTTATCATGGGTGGTCGTTTTTATGGTTTTCAAGGGCGCTAAAGCCGATAGTGAGGTCAAAATGAAAATCCAAGATGGCGGCTGTATTTTTTTTTTATATTTTTCATCATGGGTGTCGTTTTCATGGTTTTCGAGGGTGTTGGAGCCAATAATTAGGTCAAAATGAAAATCTAAGATGGCGGCTGTAATTAATTTTTTATTTTTATCATGGGTGTCGTATTTATGGTTTTCAAGGGCGCTAAAGCAGATAGTGAGGTCAAAATGAAAATCCAAGATGGCGGCTGTAATTTTTTTTTATATTTTTTTATCATGGGTGTCGTTTTCATAGTTTTCGAGGGTGCTGGAGCCGAAAACAAAGTCAAAATGAAAATCCAAGATGGCGGCTGTAATATTTTTTTTTTAGATAAGTACTTTTGTTTTATGTTTCCGATTAGTGACCGCATCTGCCTAGACTAGACCCGGTTTAGTGCCTGCCTACCTATTCTTAAGGTCTCAACAAAACTAACAAAAGAAGCCCAAACTTGGCACACCTAGCTCAGCTCGGCTATTAGTTCCAGTAGCAGTCTTCGAAGTACACCTGCAGGTCACTCCATCAAGTCCGGAGGTAAGGTCTCAACATAACTAAGAAAACGAGCCCATACTCGGCACACCTAGATCAGCTCGGCTATTAGTTCCAGTAGCAGTCTTCGAAGTACACCTGCAGGTCACTCCATCAAGTCCGGAGGTAAGGTCTCAACATAACTAAGAAAACGAGCCCATACTCGGCACACCTAGCTCAGCTCGGCTATTAGTTCCAGTAGCAGTCTTCGGAGTACACCTGCAGGTCACTCCATCAAGTCCGGAGGTAAGGTCTCAACATAACTAAGAAAACGAGCCCATACTCGGCACACCTAGATCTGCTCGGCTGTTAGTTCCAGTAGGAGTCTTCGAAGTACACCTGCAGGTCACTCCATCAAGTCCGGAGGTAAGGTCTCAACATAACTAAGAAAACGAGCCCATACTCGGCACACCTGACTCAGCTCGAATTATTCCGTTCTGATCCCCTGAACCCCCCCTCCACCCCCCCCGCCTCGATCCCCTCCTAGATCGTCTTCTGTTTTAATCTCTGTCTTATCCACTAAAAACTTTCTCATACCGGTTTGAACCGCTTTTTCTTTTGTTTTTGATCCTGAAGGATCGTCAGCAACAAAAATAAGTACAGGGTTTATTGAAATACATAAGTTCGTAATTTCTTATTATAACGGATACGTGTATGTTAGTATTGAGGAACAACGACATTTTCGTCTTTGTCAAGTCACCGCACCCGGTTTGAATCCTTTTTAATAATTTTACAGATGGCAGATGTGAAAAGTGTTACAATATTTTCATGATGGGTGTCAATTTCGTGGTTTTCGAGGGTGCTGAAACCGATGGTGAGGTCAAAATGAGAATCCAAGATGGCGGATGTGAAAAATGTTACAATTTTTCATGATGGGTGTCAATTTCGTGGTTTTCGAGGGTGCTAAGTGCTAAACCGACGGTGGGGTCAAAATAAAAATCCAAGATGGCGGATGTGACAAATGTTACAATTTTTCATGATGGGTGTCAATTTCGTGGATTTCGAGTGTGCTGAAACCGACGGTGGGGTCAAAATGAAAATCTAAGATGGCGGATGTGAAAAATTTTATAATTTTCATGATGGGTGTCAATTTCGTGGTTTTCGAGGGTGCTGAAACCGATGGTTGGATTTTTATTTTGACCCCACCATCGGTTTCAGCACCCTCGAAAACCACGAAATTGACACCCATCATGAAAAATTGTAACATTTTTCACATCCGCCATCTTAGATTTTCATTTTGACCCCACCATCGGTTTCAGCACCCTCGAAAACCACGAAATTGACACCCATCATGAAAAATTGTAACATTTTTCACATCCGCCATCTTGGATTTTCATTTTGACCCCACCGTCGGTTTTAGCACCCTCGAAAACCACGAAATTGACACCCATCATGAAAAATTGTAACATTTTTCACATCGGCCATCTTGGATTTTTATTTTGACCCCACCATCGGTTTCAGCACCCTCGAAAATCACGAAATTGACACCTATCATGAAAAATTGTAACATTTTTCACATCCGCCATCTTGGATTTTTATTTTGTCCCCACCATCGGTTTCAGCACCCTCGAAAACCACGAAATTGACACCCATCATGAAAAATTGTAACATTTTTCACATCCGCCATCTTGGATTTTTATTTTGACCCCACCATCGGTTTCAGCACCCTCGAAAACCACGAAATTGACACCCATCATGAAAAATTGTAACATTTTTCACATCCGCCATCTTAGATTTTTATTTTGACCCCACCATCGGTTTCAGCACCCTCGAAAACCACGAAATTGACACCCATCATGAAAAATTGTAACATTTTTCACATCCGCCATCTTGGATTTTCATTTTGACCCCACCGTCGGTTTTAGCGCCCTCGAAAACCACGAAATTGACACCCATCATGAAAAATTGTAACATTTTTCACATCGGCCATCTTGGATTTTTATTTTGACCCCACCATCGGTTTCAGCACCCTCGAAAATCACGAAATTGACACCCATCATGAAAAATTGTAACATTTTTCACATCCGCCATCTTGGATTCTCATTTGGACCTCACCATCGGTTTCAGCACCCTCGAAAACCACGAAATTGACACCCATCATGAAATATTGTAAGTCTTCAGGGGATCAGACCGGAATAGTCTTCGAAGTACACCTGCTGTGCAGGTCACTCCAGCAAGTCCGGAACGAAATATGAATTTATAAACCCTACTTACTTCTAGAAAAATTATAAGACTGTGAATCAAATCTTTCCTTGGGTAATAGGTACTATCAGGAGCAGCCAAACCTTATCACCTTACAGGCAATGTTTGCTTGCACTGCCCGGCCGGTACAGTAACGCCTTCTTTCCTCATCCGCCAATAGTAATAACTTTCTTTTTTCTAGTCCTTTTGTTTCTATAGTAGGTAAAAGAAACCCAAAACGTCCAGATGTTCTTTGGGCTAATAGCACAAATGACCAGATGTCCGATCGCAATACCAAATATTAAGTAAAAAATTGCCGTTATTTTTTTCGTATTTCTTTATTCCACTGTTATTGGTTGAAGCAAAAGGGGGCGGAAATCAGGCTTGGTCATCTGTGCAAGGGATTTTGTTTTGAAACTGGTAAGGTTTGGCTGCTCCTGATAGTACATACAGAATGCGTGAAGTATCAAGTTTTGTGTGTCAAATATTTTGTATCCGTACAGCGATCTTCTTTTAGCACAAGCTGCTGCTTACAACCGACACAGAGTCCACTCACAACGGCGGCCGAGCGCAGACTAATATTTCATTACAAATTTTTGTGCAATAAACCGAGACAGTGACCAGTAAAATAACCCTTATTTCAATCCAATAAGATTCACGTATTACAGCTAAATATGTGAAAAAATAGACTCCGATTTTTATTTTTTTCTGAGCTTATTTTTAACATTTTGATAGTTCTTTGGGCTACCTTTTTGAGTTGAACATGTCTGCTTACATAAAATATTTTAAAATAAATATGTTTATGTTATTAAACAGAAGAAAAATGACCCCAAAGACAGCACGATATCGTCGATTTTGTGTGAAGAGGCAACGGAAATTATTTTTTACTATATTATAAACCAACATTTTCGAATAAAAAATGGCTACCATTTGGAGATGAAAGAGTAATCTATCTGTGGTAATTATTAGTTACATTTGGTTTCGTCTCATTTTGCCGCAAAATGCACCGAAAAACGGCTTATTTTTGTCAGATACGTAAAGGCGTCCTTAATAACTAGATACAGTTTTATTTCTTAAATCCAGTACAAGACTCACCGTTTTCGTTCGTGTTGAGCCAACGGTAGGACGGGCGCGGCTGCTGCTTGGAGCGCATCTCTACTGGTCGCTCCACTTTCCCTCCTGGTCACTCTCTGTCATCTGGAAATGGATAAAAAGGAATTTTATATCAGGTCAGACGGCCTCGGAGTACTTTTAAAATAAATTTAAAACCGCTTGGGGATATGCACATTGAACCATGTAAAATATACAGGACAAAGTTAAAAGAAAACCACCCTAATAAAATTAAATAAGCTCGCTTTTTAATTTTATCAAATTACTCAGTGTAAGTAATGTGAACTAACACAGTGGTTTCACATCGAGGATTTTTGGTCAAAAATGTTTAGTATCGTATTTAATTGACTTTTAAAAGATTATCTCGATCGCCGCCGATCACTTCTTAAAACCGATGAGTAACATCAAAAAATCCAATGGCTCAAGTCACTAAACACATTCGAAAATATTCACGATAAATTAAAAAAAGAACCGTCATTAATATGAGGCAAGACACGACAAGATATCGAGAGCAAAACTGTGTTTGCTGCTGTCAAAATTTAAATTAAACCTTAATCCTTCATTATTAGGGTTGTATTTTGGCTTATCGGATCGCATAACATCGTCGACAGTTTTATACAGAAAAATCTCGGAACTCGAACGATATGTCACACAATTTATGAGAGCCGAGCGATGCCGGCTGACGTGTTCCGAGTGATTCGAATAAGCCCCTCGTAATAAATTCGATATCAAACAGACAATGTCGTAATGCGATACAGTGATGTGCGATGCAGTGATAGGGACCCTGGATTTATGACGAACACTGTCTCTCGATTACCATTGTTGGGCGTTTTTGATTAATTTTGTTTTGTTTAACAAGATACGTACACGGGCACGACATAATAAGTTGTGATATGTCCCAAATATCGTGTAGGTGTGAGCACTGTGGGCCCACTCGGTGATTTGTGATGGGCGACTTTTAAAAAAATGTTTTTTTGTGTACTCAAACTTTCATGTCCAAAAATGTTGAAAATATGGATTCGTGTGCTGTAAAATAACATAAAACGGTTCGTGTTAATGTGATTCAAGAGGCCGGAAATGTGAATGCATACTAATAAAATTCTCCCCTCTAATGTGTATGAGTATATTTATGTTTATACCGAGACTTTCAATAAATGCACACACACAAGATCTCGCCAGGTCTTGTCGACTGTATTTATGATAATCATACCAATATTATAAAGAGGAAAGTTTTGTTTGTTTGTCAGGGATATGTGGAAAACGAATTATCTTATTGATATGTCACATAGCTTTTTTCAATGTGTTTTCTTACACATAACTTTGAGTAAAGCCTGGTCTACTTTAGTTCCCGTTTATAAATTCAGAACTGTTAGTATTTTAATATAATTTCCGAGAATTTTGTCGTTTAATTATTCTTTGACCAAAGTCACCGCCCAGCACCAAACGAAACTAAAGTGACTTTCAAAATGACTGAATAATATTTTTAAATATCAATAAACTCGAGACACTTTCACATCTAAGTAGCTTAATTACCCAACTACCATCAACCCACAAATCCCACTTAACTCCTTCATAACAAACATCAAACTACCCGCCATGCGACATTACCATCGACCATATCATAAACCAATTGTAGAGCCATCAATATGTGGAGTATATTTTTTTATCTTTCAAGGTATTAACGCGCCTTGTCTTAACGATTATTGGGTCGGTGGCTGTGAGGCGGCGGTGGACAGCCAGCGGACATATTCCGCTAAAGCCCTGTAAATCAGTCAGGGTAATGATGGAAATATACGGGGTTTGATAAGGAGCGGGAGAGAAGCGGTTGGTTAAGTTTTGAGTACCTACCGAAAGTAATAAAAAGTTTATCATAATGATATTTTAGGGGGTTATGGCTTTCTTCTTGATTTGAATGTTGATTACTTGCAGGCAAATTAAATTTAAAAAAAATTTATAAGCAGCCATGAAGTTTACATGTTCTACGAATCATAATAAAACTTTTTCTTTCGCTCCAATATTTTTGCAAATAATGACAGCCACTAGTCTACAAGACAAATATGTGGAAATAACGGCCACAAAAGTTTTACTAAGTATTCCTACGATAAGTATACTTATCCAACTCCGACTACAAAACATTCGTCCTCACACTTCACTGTCATTCAGCGTACATTGTACCCAGCAACACGTCCCGCGCACGGCCGTAAAACCTCCCCGTATGTTTCCCACATTTATAGTGTCAATAAAGAATCGTCGCCCGATAACACACTTCAAGGACAGTGCCATAAACTCCATACTATAGTGTTATTGGTGACTCGATTTATACACTTTTTTTTCTCAATTCAAGTCCCAGACAATTTATTAAGTGGTTCCACTGTGATCGCATTTTTTCTGCTTCTTTGATTAAACTTATTTGATTTGAGTAGGTATTAATTGGTCGTAAACACTAATGTGGACATTTAAAAACTAGTTCATAAAACTAGCTATCTAGTGTCATACTTTTTAATTTTCCCTTGTTTGAATATTAATTTGTCTTGTTAATGTGTCTTCTGTCCTTGCAAAGTCTAATACGAACTTATTTGTTAAAAAGAGATAAATTCGCGCATCAAGCTCTGGGCTATATTTTATTACTGTAATAAAACAGTTGGAGCCATTACTTGGCGTTTATTTTGCTAGCAACCTAGCGCCATCTAGTTTTCAAGGCGAAACTATATGAAGGACGTTGTACAAAACTTTGAAGATTTAATGAACATTAATTGTGATTTACGTGAAGACTTGCTGAGAAGCTATCTTCTAAGACTTAGATAAATAATAAAACGGTAATATTATAAAATTAATTATGCGTCAACACGTATTTTTATGTGGTAAGAAAGAGCGCCATATCACATGCTCACCTATTACTTTTTTATGGGCATTTAATGGTGTGCATGCGTGTACGGAATGACATTTCTAAAGGAAACACAACACATTGATAAAATTATAGCAAAAAATTAAAACACTACCTACTATATAAAAAAGCACAAGTTTAATTAAAACTAATTTCAGATTAACTTTTAGGGACGAAATAGAAATAACGTTACTCTAAATGTTCATAGTTAATTAACCAAAAAGCAAACAATTTTTGGCCGAAAGCATTGGCGATCGGCCATCAGCACACAGTGGGCAGGTGCCGTTTAGGAAAGCCATATCGGCTGTCAAAAACTTGTAAAATATCGCCGTTCCTCGTCGGAGAGCCGCGGGCGTCGCGCGTCCCTCACAAAGATATCTGTAAGATTTATTCAGCCGTCTACAATAGGGAACGTTTTAATTCTTTTCATATGCGACAGATTTATGTACGGACAGATGCGGTGGGACCACTGTGCCGACTCGAGATAACGTGTTGCCACCCTTTACGTTCAAAGTGAACGAATGTTTGTGCGATAGTTCTGTTGGGTTGGTAGTGGTACGGTGGGTCGCTCTTTATTGGTGCTTTAGTTACGTTTTGTGAGATGTTTTCGTGTGAATTTGAGGCGATGTATGATGGAATTTTAGAGGAACAGAATATGCTGCTAATACTGAACTAGTGCTTTGGTTACATACTCACATGTTACGTACGGCATCTGTGTACTGACTTCAATTAATTAAGGTTATTTTAATTACTCGTATACTTCGAAACATCCAGATAACATAATACCTAGTTCTATCCTACAAAAGGTAAACTGCATGACATTTCTATTTTAAGATGCAAAACAAAACCGAACAATCAGAAAGCGAAACACGACTTTGCGATGTCAATATTTTAATACAAAAATACAGCATTCTTGCATCACAACACAATGAAAGTTTTGAGTAAAAGTGCTCGGCATATTTGTTCTATTATTCTCTTCAACGTAGTTCTAAATTATTGTTACACATTGTCCCAAGTGACAATAGCATAATTTATGGCGGTCTTTGTCTAAAATTGTGCAAATTATACAAGTTGCGTTAACAAAAACTATTCCATTTTTTGCTCGGATTTCGCTAATTTTTGCACCACTGTTTCATCTTGTGAATGAGTCGAATAAAGATGTAACTTCCTTGTTATTTCTTAATTTTAATTTGTTGTTTTCAATTAATTTATTTGTAGTAATAAAACTAAATTACGTTAATGTTCATTGGATAAACGATCAAAAATTCAAATGTCAAGCGACCGATCAATTTCAAAATGGCGCTTGAGTGAAATTCTAATACCGATGCTAATAACTGATCATTGGTATTTTATCGCAGGCTCTATCAGGCTGTCATTAAATATATGGGTAATAAAATTAGAACCGTGGGCGACGTCTGTGGTCAAAACATATCTCACGTTGTTAAAAATACATAAATACCGAGCGTACCCAGGAGCGGGGTTTAGTCGTTAAACGTGTGGTTTTAGTTCTTTAGAAATACATCTGATTGGATGGGAACACTTGCTCTTGCGCCGATTAATGGTAATTAAATAATTGTGAGCAGCGTTTACGCTGTTGAAGTCGTTTATCAACTGTTTCAATAGGTAAAACCACATAATTGTTTGGATATATGGCTGCAACGAGATATATTTTTAGATATATGACACACTTGTTCATGAATGAGAGACAATAAATAATTTAAATATTATTGGATTTACATAATGTTATCAAAATATTTCCGTTCACACAGTCAGTGACATAAAACGAAATCTATAGATGAAATGAAGTTGTTTATTCTATAAATAGGATATTGGAATCGACCGATCAGTGTTTCCTATTTGACAACACTGGGAAGAAAGGCCGAAAGAAACTCAGAGGTGCAGGTGGATGCCAAAGTTCTAACAAAAAAATCCTTCAGCTACACCCACGTCACCCACGAATGAACTACAGAACCAAAAAGTATTTCCGAATCGGTCTACATGAGCTCAAGACTTACGGCCAGTATCTAAGACTTGCGTGACTGACATATTTATAAGGTCATAAATCTGCTGGAGGAGCCGACTGGAGTCTTAGACTAACCTATCACGATCAAATAACATGCAGCTAGAATGTGATGTGTGCTGCTCGTTTGTAATGATGTTCTAGTTGATAGGGCTGTTGGTGTACGTAAGAATGTACTTACTTATAGTGAGGAAGGCTGTCGAGCATCGTAGTACAAGTCATTGGTTAGTTATGACAATTGCAATGTGGGAAAGTTCTTAGTTGTGATTTAGGTAGACCTACCTAATTGATAAAAGACTATGACTATTCATCTCTTCCCAATTGAGACTCATTGGTAATCTTTGAGTGAATTATTGAAATACAACTTGCGTTACCATAAACTTTTGGTTATCAACAACGTAACAATTAGGCGACGATTACATTGAAAATCAATTACATTTTCCGAGGATTTATGCAATAGGAACGGACTCAAAAGCTAACTTAATTAAAACATATAAAGGAAAACAAGACAAAACGAAGTCAACAGATATTATAGCTATGAATATCTCAGTAACAAGCGACTAAATATAAGAACAAACACGGTCCATCATACGTTTAATTATTGTATACTATTTTGACTTGATTTACGAGTCTCGGGACCGACCCCCCGAGTCTCAAGTCTGACGTTTTTGTTAATTAAACGTTTACTACGTTCGGATATTTTATGGAGTCAAGAAAAATACATAAATTCGTTACTCGGGATTACTTAGAACGTTACGTTAACATTTTTCTTCGTTTTTCTGTGTAAATTTTTGTAAAAAGGCAAGTTTTTAGTGAAACACTTTTTGTTTTAGAAGGGTTATCTAAGTGAAAAATTTATTTGGTTTTATTGTTGGCTTTGTCTAGGGATTTTTTCGTTTGAAAAAATCCCTAGACAGAACTGGGCATCTCACAAAACTCACTTAACACCAAATAATTTTCTATTACTGCCCATTACATTGTTAATCAACACCTCTTTTATTTATTTCTTATTTATATAGGTACTTAATTATACAGGTATTTAATTTTATACTTTATAGTACACCACAAAAATACATCAAGTAGGTACCTCAAATTATACAATGGGCGGCCATAGCGGTTTTCTATACACGTTGACACATCCAAGGACAAATTGACATTACATCGACCTCAAACATTTTCTATAATTATGTCTCCTCTAAATCCAGCCCCATACCACACAGCTACAAACCATGTACCCATCAACGTATTCCAGTTATTTCAGTGGCATTATTTTTTGCCAAGCTCTGGCAACAAATCACTCAAGATCACATTCATAATTTAAGTCGCCGCGTCACGCCTGATGGATTTATGACGTTTCTTTCATAATGTCTAGAGCGTCCCGCGTCCCGCGTCCCGCGTCCGTGGACGTAACACGACACTTGCTGGAGCCGTCTTTTGACGTATGGGACGTGGGTTTCGCTGTTGTGCATTATGGTTAATGCTTGCATTTTAGAAATGTAGAACCTTTCATGAACTACACAGCTGCATTTTTGTAATAACTTTTACTGCATTTTGGTAATGCAGTAAAAGCATACTTCTACACTGCCTACCAACCTGATGCGTTCTTTTCATTTTGATACACCCAATATGCCATCCACCATCTACTTTTGTATAGGTATTTGGTATATTATTATTTGCACATGCAAAGTGAATAACCTTTATAAGTTAGGAATTTCCAAATAATGGCCAAAACTTTACCCTTACACAGGACTTAACCATAAGTGTCGAAATGAGTAAATTAGGGGTTCTTAACTGCACCCTGCCTACCCTTTCGGTAAACAAAAGCGTGACATTATTACATAAATAATCACCCAGACAAACTCCATAAAAAGAATAAATTAATTAAAATCATTTCATTTTAAAGTTCGAAAGTCAACATCGAGCGTACGTCAACTATTCGCCAGATAAAAGTAAATCCTTCATATTTAACGGGCGACTGACGTCACGGCCGCCATTTTGATTATACATAATTTGACGTGGCGACGGGTTTGACAGAGGACATTTAATTACCGACCCCTCATTACCTTGATATCGGATATTGATATGGTGACGTTTTGTGTTCACGACACGGGTGCGATACGTGATTGTGTATTGTAGTCGGTTTGTATGCCTTTTGTGGAGAGTTGTTCTAGTAGATTTAACTTAAGATGATACAATTCTAACTAATATACCCCTTTATTCATAAACGTTGTTAAAAGTGAAGAAGTGATAAGCGAGTGTTTAACCATACATTTTTGAAGTTTGAACGTCACTTAACTGTAATCATCGTTTATAAATAAACCCTCTAATGTAGAAGACACTACAGTTCACACGAAGACAATTTATATACCTGAATGAGAAGCTGTCATTGAGTAAGCTGTCAAAAATCAAGTTACTTTTGAGAGAAGTCCAAATATGCAACAAAGATACACAATATACAATGATCGTGTCTCCCTCGTATCGCCTCCGTCCTCACTAAAACCCACACGTACGAATTTTCGTTAAAAACCTACAGTTTATTT
Source organism: Mesoligia furuncula (assembly GCA_916614155.1). Classification (NCBI taxonomy): domain Eukaryota; kingdom Metazoa; phylum Arthropoda; class Insecta; order Lepidoptera; family Noctuidae; genus Mesoligia; species Mesoligia furuncula. The sequence goes on from OU744803.1 coordinate 28,552,634, forward strand.
GGTCCAATGGAGTTTATTAATAAAGTTTTAATTAAGATATCGGCGTGACGTCACTGGTTAATTTGAATGATCAGCAGATAAACAGGTGATTAAAATTATGTCAAACGTGTAATGGAATGACGTCGATTGTATATTGGATGGCGATTTTCACTGTTTTCGTTATTATTCGGGGACGAAATAAACGTATATAACCGTTAGGCTCAGTTGTAAGCGTTGCAGGTCCTAAAGGTTATAGACTGGAATTCGTCGGGTATTAAGAGCGTTTACGCCGTACGGCATTTCATACAAACTTTCAAGCCCTTATTTTTCGAAACGAATGAACCGATTTTAATGAAACTTCATACATATAAGCAGGATACAAAGGTCTAAAAAGTTAGTAGAGAACATTTTCGAAAAATAGTGTTACAGCCAAATTAGACCGATTTTAAGTTTTCCATAGAAACAGAAATTTCCGATTATCTTTTTTTATATAAGACATTTCGAAAATGTTCTCTACTAACTTTTTAGACCTTTGTATCCTGCTTAAACGTATGAAGTTTCATTAAAATCGGTTCATTAATTTCGAAAAATAAGGACTTATAAGTTTGTATGAAATGCCGGACGGCGGCGTAAACGCTCTTAATATTGCAGTATTGCATCGGAATTAATGCATCTTTATTAAGACTGCAAGCCCAATTGTGTTGATTTAAGTTTTTCTGTTTTCTATGGCCAAGTTTTCCAGGATTAGATACTTAATAATTTCTCAGCAAATAATATTTTGATTTCGAAACAGCATGCCAATCTCAAACATAAAGGGGATTATTATAAACGATGATTAGTTAAAATAAGTTAATTGACGTTTAAACGTCAAAAATGTATGGCTAAACCGTCGCTAATCACTACTTAACTTTAAGCAACGTTTATAAATAAAAGTCTGTGTGGTGCCGGACTAAAAGAAAACCACCACCCCTTACTTCCCGTGGGTGTCGTAAAAGGCGACTAAGGATCGTACCGGAGAATGGGCAGCAGCGTTCTCTATGTATTCCACCACCATACCATACCGTGATCGCCAACCCGCCTGCCAAGCGTGGCGATTATGGCAAACCCTCCCAAAATTGGGGGAGGCCTATGTCCAGCAGTGGACGTCTATCGGCTGAAACGACGATGAATAAAAGGGAATGTTCTACAAGGACCTTTTGGCGCTTGACTGATATTGACAGGAGAGCGCTGTTAGTAATAATTTGTGATAATGTTATGTAATATTTTATTGAAAAAACAAATGCGTCATAAATTCAGATTTCGGCCACACACCAAACACCATTGTATACTAAACTATAATTCACTAACGGTTATATTATACAATGTGGAGACAACAAAACGATAGTAAATGATAACAACTTGTAATACTGCATAGGATTATTTTGGAACTAAAGTTGTCAAAAAATAAGAGGCCCGTTTTGACATTTGTCATCGCGACTTAACTAGTGAAGTAACCATACGACTCGGTACTCGATACTCACGATAAATCGATTCAAGTTTGTATGAGTATCTGATCGATTTGATTAGGTATGTATTGTAAAGACGCGATTCATCTTTTTTTCGAGTCTAAATCACTCTTTAAATCGATGTCCAAAATAGAAGAGCCAAGGTTAACTTGATAGTAAACAGAATTAGTCCAATAGCAAAGCCGTGCCGCTTGGTCAGAGACAAGCCATTCTACAGAAACCAGTGTCGCCAATTCAAAATTTTATTTACGGCCTTGAGCGCCAAGCTCATTCTTTTCAGTAAAGATCACTACACAATATTTAATTACTATTAAAATAGAATGAAGCTGGTGAAATTCAGTAATTATTTGGTTACAACACTAGTATTTTAAAAAAAAAGACTGAGAACGTAACTATTTTTGAGACGTTTCGTATTAATTAGAAATTTCATGCTACTATAAAGTTAACGCAAAAAGAATACTCGCAATATATTCCATCATATAATTTAAAGCGCCAAAAAAATTATGTATTTTTAAAACGCTTTATGTAATTAATTATTATTTTATTGTTTCTTTCAGTTTCGTTCCAAGTTACATTCTAGGGTCTTTCTCAAATGTCAAAACGGGCCTTTTATTTTTTGACAACTTTAATAAATAAATCCTAGCATCGAAGTTGAAAAAGTGATTTCAAACTATGGGTTTTGCCAATCTTTGACTAGCTGTAGTGATTAAACTAATGGCTATATTTGCTTGAATTATTGTATGCAGACTGGGAACACCATCAGATATACGCAGTTTCATTTCTTGTTATATTGTCGTCTCCACCTTGTATAGACATTGAAGGTCCCTATTACCTATTTGAAATAAGTATAAGAGGAATTTCTCAGTACTAGTAGCATCCGACATCTGAAATTGAGTCCTGATACCTTATTGATAATGTATAGATAATAGTCTCAACAACACTATTTTAGTTTCTTGGAATACAATACTTTAATAGCTCTCTTCTTGGAAAGGAGCGATGTACGGTGAAAAGTATTGACCAACGTTTACTAATCGTAAGAGGCAATCAAGACAAGTGCATAATCTATTGATATAATGGAGGTGACGTAGGTAACTGTGTTGTATGTTTATACATAATCAACCGGTTTATTCTGTAAAAATCTCATCGTGAAAACTTAGGTGAAGTTAACTGTATGATAGCTCACGTCACCTAAGTTCACACTATGGAGGGTAGGAGGTAAGAAGAACTATCTCTGTTGTGAAAAAGTGGCCGTCAAACTGCGTTAAATTAGGGTGGCGCCACAGTAGCAAAATGGTAAATTTCAAAGAAAGCGCCACAAGTTATTAGAATAGGATAGAAAAATAAACAAGGACAGAAACACTTTGGACTACGTAAATAGTTGTGGTTTGGAATACTGGGCTGTCACTAACTACTCTAGTCACTAAACATATTTAAATTTTATAACTCGGCATACTTCAATCCGTCAATAACTGCTACATTCATACCATACCTTTTTTGCGTACGCTAGCGCCATTGTGGAGGGTTTTTGAACTGTTAAAGCCGGACACTTTTTCAACTTTCCCCCATAAGAGACGGTTCTCCTAACCTCTACCCTCCATAGTTTACACGGTGAGATTTTTACAGACAGCGGCAGTTATATCAAAGACAAGACAATTGTCAATATTGTCTAGTTTCTCACACAATACATAATTTTAATTATAGTATCTCCGACTATGCCGCGTGTTTAGTCTGACTGACCTACCTTACAACTCTGACGCATTTAAGTACTTAAATTAATTACAAATATAACCAACACTATCAATATCTTACTTACTGCTAACAACACTAAAGCCAATGATATAACAGTGATTCTACCAAAAAGACAAGTATGAGAGACAGAGGAGGCTCTAAAAGCCAAACAAAATGTTATAAAAATTCGTCTATCAATATCATCAAAGATACCAATATCGTCGATCACATAACTTCATGAACATTCGTGGTATTTATCATTGCCGTACTTACTGATCAGCCCCAGTTACAGAGTTGGATACATGGTCTCTTTTGCTATAAGTAGGTACACTATATAAAGCAACACACACCACTTTAATTTCAATTAAAAAATACCACTCAATAAAACCCTAAATAACACCCAAAACACGTTAAAATTAGTTGAAAATAAAATGACAATGGTGACCACTAATGAGTTAGTACTCAATGCACTAGGTGTCAATGACAGGCCGTCATCACACAGGTACAATCGCGGGCTGTCATCAAGCGCTGACACTTGAATGGGTGACGCAAATGATGAAACTATTTATGAATAAGTACGGGTTAGGTAAAACAATTGGTGTTTGTTTTACGTTGGTTTGGATTTGGGATTAAAAATTGTATTTACGACTGAAAATCTTCGAACTTGTAAATACTGCACTCATAGATGGCACTTATGTCATTAAGAAAAAAAACAATATGAGCTAGTAATTGTTCTATTGCGACAATGACTTTTACCTTTTCGCATAAGAATAAGAACTATTCATTGGCCAGCAAGTTTGAGATCATTAATTTGAGGTCAAGGTCTTGCATCTTGCATCGTGTACCCCGAGAACCAAGAAAAGTTCTCGGGGTACACGATGCAAGATGTTTTGCAAGACAGAGATCTTCTATTCTCATGTCGAGGCGAGCTCAAAATGAAAAATCCTATGACGTGGTCAAAAATATGGGCAAGTGATGAGGCACCTCAATCAACTTTGCCTTAAAAAGTGAATATGAAAATCACACAGAAGGAAGGTTCTAAACCCACTAAGTATCTTATGAATCAGATCCATAAACCAACAGACCAATACAACTATGTAGTCTACCATAAATATCTCAAATTAATTCGCTCAGACAATAAAATCAGCGTCATTTTAACAAGCAGAGACAGTTCGCCATAGAAGGCGAACGTATCAGATATGAAGACAGAATGGTGGAGAAACCAACGGATTAGCGAGACGAAATTCTTCGTGCGTCTAACATCAGCTACTTTCACATCAACAGCCTGCGGAACTGGTAGCGTCGGGGACAGAAGTGGAGGCACGAGTGTTTGTAGTTTTTGGAAACTTCGAGAAGGAAGTAAATCTAGAATCGTAGATATATTTTCTTATACCATAGCTGATTCTTGTAGAACTGGCTGTAAAGGACCAAAATTCACATATAAAATAAAACATAGAAAAGCAAGTACAAGAAGTAGAAGGGTTTGCAATAGATCTTTTTTATTGGCCTACTGACCATTACAAAGCAAATTTTTTGGCTAGCGACACAAAGTTTTGTGTGGATGATTGTCTTATGTACAGAAATAGTAGATCTAATTTTAGTAACACTTGTCCACAGTTCACTAACTTAGGATTAGATTTCAAACTTACACAGTCATTAGCAATCAACGTCAGTCATTTTGCATCTCAAATCTCATACCCTAAAGGACGAAGTGTCAAAACAAATCATCGAGATTTCCTCATCACACACAAACAACGAAATATGTACCAAAACCGCAAATCAGGCACCATAAACGACAAGCGTTTCCTAATCGATAGTTATATTTGCTCGTTTCGTTTTATACGATACACACTAAAATTTGCATCATCAGGTTATATTCCCACTTCTCCATCTAACTGTACAGCCTACGCACTTAAAAAACAAATTTAACACACCGTAAATCAAGCAGCAAATTGTATCTTAAGTCTAAAGTAATAAAAGTGATGTTGCCGGCACACATAAAGTTGCTTTGAATATGAAAATATCGCATCGCGCGGCTGCATTACAAAATGAGGCGAAATTATGATGGATACTGATGCCTCGTTGCTCGGTTAATAAGACCTGATTCTATTCGCGTTATATTCGATGGTAAACTATAGTGTTGTTGGAATAAAGATGAGAATGGATTGCGTATCGATCAGGAATCAATCGCGACGAGTGACGCGATGCAAGTGCACAACGTGACAAGTCTAAGGCTATTTGCATACAAAGCTGCCTAGAACAAACTCATAACTGCTGATCTATAGACTGTTAAATACTATTCCAGTTTAGAATTGCACAAGTTCCCCGCCTGATTGACAAGTCTGCAACCTGTCAATAATAATTAGCCGGGCTCAGCGAAGCATATTATGCTGTTTTGACTTAGAAATTGTGAATAAATTTACATTTCGACCTCGTAAGGCTTATTTTATTAACATATCAAGTTGTATGCGACATTTACGCAAAGCATAGCAGAAAGCAAATTTTATGAACTGGCTATTTATGCGCGTGTTACAACTTTCACAATATTTATACCATATTGTATCCGCCGCCAATACCATTTAATGCCACAGCCAGGTAAATATCCGTGTATATATTACATATATGTGTATAATATAATACCCACATAACAGCATGCATCAACAGAAAACCCAATCAAGCACTGTCGATAAATTTTAACGATGCCAAAACACACATTCGAAACTTAATTGTTATTGGGTGTATACCTAAACACTAATCAGTATCTCTTGTGGCGTCGTGTGCAAACGGCCTTAGTCTCAAGTTGCAATTTTAATTCCATAGGTAGATGTCAGTCGTTGGGTTCACCGCAGGACACCTAATAACAGTGGAATTCATTAACATGCGAGCAAATTGAAGGGGTTTGATCTCCATAAGATGAGCATACGCAGCCATGATGGGGTGATCAAACAGAGTGGCATAAATATCGTATGTAATGAGCGGTCAGAAAACTATGTGGAATTGTGTGACGTGAGAGTGAAGTTGGGTTTATTCGAGTTGCAGGTAGGTACGAAGTTAGTCATACGTTTAACTGGAAACCACTCTCTGATTTTATTATCGAAGTATACGGAACTACAAATGGCACTCTATTGAATAGTATCGAGAAAATTATAAGACAATAATCATTTGTGACCCACAGCTCTACTGAAGCTTTGAAATGGAGAAACATCAACAAGATCGACAACGAGATCAACAAGAAACCACGACGATATCGGTGGCAGCACCGTGGAAGTAGCAAAGTTTTGGGCAAACAAAATTTGTCGTGCCAGCGACACGAAGAAGAAGATCAAGAAACCCACCAATACTGTCAACTAACTAACCAGTTGTCTGTCAATATTGACAGATAACTCAATATTCCAATGAAATCTTATCAAAATCCCAATAATACTAACAATACATTCGCAAACAAATGCCCCAGTCACGATCACCTTTGTACAATTCAGGGCCCTAATCGACACTTAGTGCGTTCAACATGAAATATTAACGCAGTGAAAGGCTTCAAATATATAGCAAGCCATACTTTATCTATCGCTTGAACCCTCTGCTCTCAATACCATAACTTTCTCGATAAGATACATATCTGACATTATAGTTTCCTTGCCTTCTCAGATAGGATGGAAAGTAGGTAAATTCGTGTTTAATTTAATATATTACAAGTTGACCAACGCCTCTGCTTGGGCTAGCTAATCGAGAAAGCTACTGTATAGGTTCTGCAGTGATTGTTTGGGTACCATTTTGATTGGAATTGAACGATGGAGACACTAGAATTATAATGGTGATTTTGGATATTCATGTTTTCTACAATGCACTTATTAAATCTGGGTGGACTTAATGCCTTGTGGCATTCTCTACCAGTCACTATATAGACATCATTATAAAGGCGAGGTTTCTTCACAGAATATTATCTACCATCGAGCCGTACAAGCAGTTCTGTCTCCGTAACTGCATCTATCATACTTGACAGTTTCAAGCGATCCTAATTCAGGAGGCGTGGATACCATTTGAAATCTAGTTCACTTACATTAACATTAGAGTACATGAACCCTAGAAATACCTTCCAATACTCATTCTTCAACAATCCTATTCACCCATCTCATGCAGACTCCCGCGCATCGCTACATCGATCGTCCCCAATTATATACCTACGCAGTTACGACACAAATCACAAAGACAGACAGACAAATTGGCCAGCCGTTGGCATTTGGCAACGCCGAGATCCGTCCGTCTAGAATTATGAGATATTTATGATATACTGATTTATTTCAGCGTCGATTAGCTTATTATAATGTATGATGGGCCTCTTAATGGGTGGATTAAGATTTGATTAGTTTTTTTTGGATACATTAGTCATAGTCAGGTTTTGGATTGTCCTCTCTATCATTGACTGTGGGTGTCGTGAAAGGTGAAGTCAGGATTAAGCAATAGTTATAAATTAAACAACGTTGTATCTACAGAAACTATGGTCTGTTCCAAATGTATCTAATAAAAATGTAAACAAATGGATCAGAAACGTACCAGTGGATGCTAATTTGTAACGCCACTTACAAATTCTTTGATTTGATTATTTGAATACTTTAATCCGAAATTTAAATTTTAAACCACCTTAGACGTTTTCCATTTCACAATTGACATTTTTTTATAACCTCAAAAATTTTCGAAGATTATTTTTCAATTACAATGGTGTTATTCTAACATTATTTTGTAAGCTATAAAGTTGAAACATTCTAAATATAGATGAATGTATTACTCATTCCCTTTAATGAGTGATTTCCTAAGAATTTAGCCTCAACAGGGTTGTTTGTTTTGTGTACGCTTTGATCAGAAACTTTTGGAACACACAATATCTTGAGATTGTTTCCTAAGGGTAAAGCTCAAACGCCTAGGTTCATCCGGTGATCAGACTAACACTTCACGCAACGGGTTATGGTAACCAAAGTTCAGAAAGAACACTGATGGAGCAGAAAGAAATCCTTCTGATGGTTTCAGAGCACGTTCAGGAGATCGCGCTGAGATGCAAGCAGAGAGCATAGACAAAGACAGGTCAATAAGTGAATCAACAAAACCATCGATGATGACATTGACAACTTGAACAGCACCACCAATTCAGTGCATGACACAATCATAAACCGCGACCAATCTAGCCTGACAGGCTTGCTGTCAATAGCAACTATGACAAACAGACGGACTGCTCGGCGTTTATTAGCGACCTCATGAATCACAGGCCCTTGGCTGGACATGAATCTCAATTGTCCACAACTGATCATGACGGCAGGACACTCAACTTGCTGGATTTTTTTAGTCTTGTTGCTGTTGTTTGTTTATGGTTGTGATGTATTGATTGGGAGATAGGGTAGGTCATGTTTTTGTAGGGTACTAAAAAATCGCTTATTCAAGATACTTTTCAGTACCCTACCTACACAAACATATCGGTACTTCAATTGTAATTTCTTAGGGCTCTTTGGCTTAGCGATCATTCTTTGATTTTTACTGATTAGGATCCGTGGTGGCCCAGTGGTAACGGCTGCGACTTACAAGGTGATAGGTCGTAGGTTCGAACTCCGACAAGCGCTTTACTTTGTGTAAATTATTTCATCACCACTACTACCAAAACACTGAAAGAAAACATCGTGAGGAAACCGACATGTCCCAGAACCAAAAATTCAAAGACATGTGACATCTGCCAACCCGCACTGGCCCCGCGTGGTGGAATACTGCCCACTCCCTCTTACAGAGAGAAGGCCTGTGTCCCAGCAGTGGGATCATTATAGGCCGACTGTGTACTGTCTAGACTGATGCAATGGCAATCCATAATGGGGCGTTTACTCTAAACATGACCAACTTGTATTATGGGATAGGACGAACTCTAAACCACGTTTCTAATGTAGGGACAGAATTTCTGCACATACCAGAGAAGATTGATAGTCAGATAGGCAGTCGCTCCACGTAAAATACTGGTATTCAGCTGCATCCGGCTAGACTGGAAGCCGACCCCAACATAGTTGGGAAAAGGCTAGGCAGATGACGACGACGACCAAAGAAGATTGATCGCCAATATTATCCTGATTGTTAGGGTCTTGTAAGGTTCCTGAAGATAAAGACAGAAGTAGTTGCTGTGTAAGAAGAGTTATTTAATCTGGAAGAAAACTCAGTGATGCCTAATTATACCGACTAAAGTGAGTTAATGCTTGTGCAGACATAAAAGTCTAAAAACTTTTCTCCAGATTATTTAATAACTCGAAATCGAATCCCCAATAAGTTCGATACCCACCCGTCAACCAACCGTCATTAAAACACAATACATAACATAACTTATATACTTATCTCCGATACATACCTAACAAATCAGTAATAAAAGAAACGAATCTCCTCGCAATAAACACCAAACGATTTTATCTCACTTTAAAATATCGGCGAATGCGAAAAATGTCCAGCCTCAATCATATATTACCCGGCTAATGTCAACCGGTGACGGACGAACGTGATTGGCTGGGCGGCACGCACACACGCGCGTATGTGCAAGCTTACACACACACACACGAAAGTTATGGGACTGTAAAAGTTTTATAGTTATCGTATGATGGTTGTACACTTAATGCAGATGCGCTTTATTCCGATATTTACAAAAATGTGATCAGGATCGATGTGAGGGTTTTATGGCCCACCAGTGGCTTTTAGGGTCAACGTACCCAGAATTGCTTACCCTCTCTTCCTAGAAATTTTATGTGGATAAGACACGTATTGCAAATAGCTGGCTTCGGCGCAAATCAAAGACCAGAAGAACGTTTAATTACGTTATAATAATAAAGTTGTATAATAATATGGAGATCAAGAAGTTGATTAAAGCTAACACGTTTAATTAAATATGAAATCACCGGCTAAGGAGAAGGAAAACATGTATTTTCTACTAAACCCAAATAAACAAAACTAGAAAGACATGGTTATGACATCGACGACCGCGACCTAACCAATTGCAAAACGATCCACAAAATCTTTTCAGACATATGGAAAACTGAAGTAATAGGGATGCATTTTAGGCTGATTACTGATTTTTGACAGTTCTTCCATACAAAAACTGTCAGACGTCAATTTTATTCCTCAAATAAAAATTATATTCTGTCAATTGAAAAATCAGCCCTAAAAGATTTTTTCATAAATGCTAATAAAATCTTTAGTAGATTCTCATCAAGCCACTTGCCAAGGTCACAAATCCTCCATAAACATGTAAGAATTCTCACACTCACATCCCAAACGTTTTTGTTTCTCTATAAACATGACAGTCAGTCGTCGTAAACGCCTTGGGTAATATCGCCCAGGGAAATATTGCCCAGGCTATATTATACGCCTGTTACGAACAGTAATCGACTGGACATGTCCACGTCTGTCCATCGATTTTATTGTACGTCATTACTCGTAAATGAATTTTTATATTTAATATTACTAAACTTGTTTGTAGGAATAAGATGGGCTGTGTTGCTTTTTGCAAGGTTGTCTGGGCTTGTCTGAAGCTGCATAAATGTTTGTTGATTTGAGAGCAGATTCTTGTTAACCTGTGTTGTTGCTGGTTGGACATCCTTCCACATAATTCGTAACAGATAGAGGTAAGTGTATTCTTCTTCTTTTCCTTCTTCCGTCTCGCTATCATGATCGTCTCGATATCGAATACGTTAGCCCAAAACTTCGCCACTTCCGCGGCGTCGTAAGTGACACCGCAGAAGTCACTTTAACTGCATCTTTTGAGACACAGGGCAGGATAGGAGGTGGAGCTTGGTGTGCGAATTAGCTCCACAATGACAACCTCCTGACGTTAGTCGAGGTGCCCTGGTATTACCCGGTTGGAGGTACATCTTCCCACTTATGTCCGGAGATGGCTCAGGGACTTTGAAAATGACCTGTAAGAGACCGATATGTAAAACTATCGAGCAGAATGAATGTTGTTTCAGTGAAAGCTTTGACAGTCTACCTACGTCATCATCTATCAATTAATACCTTTCTAATGACTGTCATACTGAACTTCGAAGTTCAAAATACCGATGTACTGTATTCATAAAGTTTAAAATTACGAATTACGTGAGTTAGAAAGTACGCTATAACGAATTACTTCATTGAGAATGTTCATCATCGCGATGTACGGAACTTCGGAAGCTTGCCATGACGAATTACTCAATTTCGAATGATCATTTTTCAATTTCGTAATTAGACACTATTTTTCTTGTTAGTAATTGATGTGTATTAATAATATGCATAACAAAATTGAATAATGGATTCGAAAAATAAATAATTACGAAATTATAAATAGCTATTGTGCATAAATGCAGTGCCTACATTTTGGTTCTCGATAATGATCATTCGAAATAGAGTAAATCGTCATAGCAAACTTTCGAATTTCCGTACATCGCGCTGATGAACATTCTCAATGAAGTAATTCGTCATAACAAACTTTCGAAGTTCCGTACATCGCGATCATGAACATTCTAAATCAAGTAATTCGTTATAGCGTACCTTCTAACTCACGTAATTCGTAATTTTAAACTTTATGAATACAGTACATCGGTATTTTGAACTTCGAAGTTCAGTATGACAGTCCTTTCTAAAGCTGCTATTAAACATAATAATTATAATATTCTATTTTAACAAGTGTTTAGCCAAAATTAATGCACAATCTATACTTAAATTGACAATAGATAAAACGCACTTTATCTCTGAAACTATGTAGATAAATCAGTGTAATTTAAATTTAAATTGATTTAGTTGCAGCCAAACAATAAATTCTAGTCCATTATCCAGGTAGAAAATGACAAAAGTGTCGCGAAATTAGACGAAAAGTTGATAAAATATGTTCCACTAATAATTCAGTTTGTAAACCTGCTGTAATCTGAATAATATCGTGTTGTGATTATGGTTCATTATTTGGTTAATAATGGCTACCATTTAGAGATAGTCCATGCCGAGATTCGAGCATACTTTGAAATTCCTCAAGACCGGTTTAGAGTTCTTGCAAAATGATTAAAGCTTTCATCTACGTGTGAATTAAGCCGAGTGTATTTCGCTGCTAGACATAGGCCCGACAAGGAACAGTTTTAGACAACCTGGATCTAAATCAAAACTTCAAAAAGGAAGTTCAATTTTCTGTACCTGCCAATTTGTGCTCTCGAGCCTTCTTACCCAATGATACTTCCTAATATATCTTCAAACACACCTCTCTCATTTTAACTTACAATTCTATAGATTAGGACTCAAAAACCAGACCCAACACATTTCTATTCATCATCTCACAAACAGTCTCAAGCACAACACCCTGCGAATCGATACAGCGCACAAAAGACGACAAAAAAACGCGGCTGCGACAAAACGTAGAAACAAAAAAAAGTCGCAAGAACAACGTACAACTGAGTGAGTGTACGCTTTCGTTTTTCCGAATGCTATCTTCATATCCGGACGTGTGCAACTCCTCGTCCGTAGTCGAGTAGTCGAGGAGCTAGGGAGGCAAAGTATGTGGTTAAATTGGAAATTTTTGATGTGATGTGAAAAGGTTCGGCTGGGATTGGATACCGCGTTGTTTGAGAATGTTTTGTGTTGTAAGTGTGGAAAGATGCTTCATTTGGGTTGGGTTTTGATTATGAATATACGTAAAAATGTTTGAAACATGCTTTAGATTAGGCTGAGAATGAGAAAACAAAATTGGCATTTCGTACGATTCCTTTCCAAACGTTTATTAATTCCAAACCTAGCTCCAAGCCTATTCTCAGACAATACAACCAGCAGGGTAATTGCGTAACACACTATCAGTAGCAATGGGTTTCATTTTGACAGTTGAACAACATCCATTGCGTTATTTACGTTGTTGTACAAACACATTTTTCGAACATATGGAGCAATAGATTAGCAATATGCTTCAAAATGATTCAAATTGATAGTAATAGTGTGTTACGCAATTAGGGTGCTGGTGTAGTCCTTATCCGAGTCGTCTTGACAGTTGCGTCTACGCCTCACGAAAAAAAACGAGGGCAACGGCGCTTGAGGTGTAATTTTGAACTGATTTGAATAGGAGAAACAATAGCTAATAGTGTAAAGAGAATCGAGGAATGAGGATATACATGATAATTAATATGACATGAAAGTTAACACAGCTCTAGATGTTTTAGTCAGCATGATGTAAATAACAAACAACGATATTGACAACCCGCATGTCATAAAAATCAACACTGCTGATAGAGATGGTGATGTTTTTACTGTTGAACTCCGTTTTTCGTACCTACCTGTGTCATTCGTGACACACAATATCTCTCGCATTCCTTAGTTTTCTAAAAATAGGAATATGTTGACCAATTGACCATGATTCATGGTGAAAATCTTTCTATGCGCTAACAGCATTGTTATGACTGACCGACTTCTTGACAATGCAAAAGTGCCTGAAAACGGTTTAATTAAATTAAATGCTTTGAGTTTTGTATATAATAATAACCAAATAAACTTGTGTGATTAATTTTAAATCCGCTGATGTTCGCCATTTTTGAACATGTATTAGTTTGCGCATTTTTTTTACTAGGCTTTCAATATGTTTTTTAAAAGAGAGTGTGTCATCCATTATTACCTCCAGGTATTTGATGTTGCTCATTTTGGAGATAAAGGGACAATCACACATACAATAACATGATCCAGTTAAGTCCCAAACAATCCGTTCTTTGACCAAAAATCAAGGACGACATCGAACCAGTCTCCGCCATCACAACAGACAGGTTTATCTTCAAAATTTGGAATTGCATTTGAAATCTGCGCAAGACGCGCTTATCTGATCTGCTGTGCACCTGCCGTATCGGTTTGAACGACAATCGATATTCGGACGTTACCGATTCGTTCCAAGTGATTCTAATCGATTGTCGACTTGATCTACCCCTTTTAGTGACGGGGACGTTGGACTAGGTATTGAAAGTCGGAGAGATAAGATGATGTCTGTGGCGAAAGCTATTTTGAAGTTTGCTTCTAATATGACAATAGGAAAAAGAGTTTAAATAATGATTTTATTTCTGTAAGTAGGTTTGTACAAACACTTTTACACGTCAATCATATTTTTTTTTTAAACTAGAAGAGGACAATCTCAGAGGTCAGTCTCTTTTAGTCCTGACATAATCTTGGCCAGATGAGAAAAGAGAAGGGTTAGGTTAATCAATAGACTGATATGAGTCGTTGTAAAAAATTAAGGATGTGACCATTGTCCATTAGTACGATCGATAGGGTTAATTCCGATCCAGAAATTCATAATGTACTTCAGCTGCTTAAAATACTCCGGCAATTACGAGTGTCACCCGAGAAAAATGGCGCGCTGTACAATGTAGGTAGACGACATGTGGCATCGGATGGGTCATACCGATGCACCTGGTGTTAAAACCGCTCGCGGTTTACTTACCATATCAGTCGGAACATAAATAAAGAAACACATCTTAGGCAAGTTTATATCAGATAACAGATATTTCAAACATCGAGCCTCCTGTCGGCCCAATTAAACTAAATCACATCAAAATCGATTACAATCGGGACAATACTGAAGCGAACCGGTTAAAATCGGTAGCGGCGGCCGTCAGCGGCGTTTCAAACGCGCGTCGCGTGGGCGCATACAATTTGCATAGCTTCATTAGGGCCCGACCTCACCGCGCGATAGTCGCGTTATCGACGCCGCCTCTGAATCGCGCCTTACCTCTTTTTTTTTAATCGACAGTCGTTAATTAAGCGTGTGTGAGGTCTTACGCCTTAATTATAATTGCGCACAGATACTGAATTAGCTCGCTTTTAACGAAGGAAGCTGAAATAAAATAAAACGGATAAGTAAAAACCTATTTATTTGTAGCCTTTTTAAAGATAAGCATTACTGTCGTGAGTAGTTTTAATTGTAGATAGTATTATCTGTTGATTGCTTGAGGTGGTTACTGACCGATAGTTTTATTGTCAATAAAATTATGTCAATTCACGCAGTTAATGTGAAACACTTGTAATATTATTGTTGAAATATTGCGACGTTAATTTCGAGTAGGTACTTGGTCGTATTTGTAGGGATTGCTTTTACGATTATGGCTAAGATAATTATGTCTGCTATCTTCAGTCTTATACAATAATTTAATCATGTATTTCAGAATAATATCATAGTCGATATAAGAACCTAGGTTAGGTTAATGTTATCGATAGTCGCGTGTCATCTTCGGAACATCACTAGTACCAAACTAAAACAATTGCTATGTCAGTGCACGGCAGCGCATTTGTGTGACGTCTTACAAGCTGAGATGAATTAATTTGAAATCATCGATTATATTACTTATTTATAAGTCAACCAAAACAGACAATGGTTAAAAGAAGTAAAACTAAGCTAATCAATATTATAAGTTAATTAGAAGATGATTGATTTGTTGTTTCCGGTCTCTGGGACTACAATAAGCAATTTGCAAAAATGACAGATACATTTAATTTAAGTTAAATAACCTCATATCATTACATTACACGAAATAATCCTATAATATATGGGACAAATACCTATACTGATCTGAAATTGCACATTCAATTTTCCTATAGATGGTGTCCCCTTCTTTCGCAAACAGAAATTTCATAGAATTTCGTTTATAGATGGTGTCCCCTTCTTTCGCAAACAGAAATTTCGTTTATAGATGGTGTCCCCTTCTTTCGCGAACAGAAATTTTATAGAATTTCGTTTCCCAGAAAATGTTTCATATGTGTTAAAAAATTAACCTGAAAAACTTCAAGAGGTGCTTTAGACCAACTATGAAATCACGAAAAAAAAAATCAGCTGTTACATACATTTCGGTCAAGTAGGTATTGAACTTTTGTATGAAACAGCATTTTTTTTTTCGTGTTTTCCGAGTTGGTCCCATAGTGAAAGTTGTTCAGTTCGATGGTCTAAAGCACCTCTTAAAGTTTGACAGGTTAATTTTTTAACACTGTGTATAATATTTGGTCCTTGTATTTTTATTTTGAATATTATTGTTTCAAAGACTATTTACATGAATTAAACATTTTCACAGAAACACAATTCAATGAATTTTTAATCACATTTTTTATTTAACAAACTTATCAAACAATAGAATTATTTTTTGATGAATATTATTTGTTCGGTCTATCTTTCCATGGTATTTGCATGAACTATAAAAATAATGGTTTCTATAAGCGATCTCGGGACTTGGGGCACTCCGACTTGGGTTAGGTTAGGTTCCTTTTAACCCTGTAGACAGAAATAGGGGCCCCGCGAAGTGGGGCTCAGTCGTCTACGTCTTATTATTATTGCTTGTAAACCAACATAGACCCGCACGTGATCTTCCCCACGAATTGTAACGTTTAGAAACTGTCACTCGATAAAATATTTTTTTTGGTAATAAATTTTATATTAACTAAACAATATGAGGATAAAGAATATCTCATTTGTTATTTTATAATATGATTATTCTAACATTAAACTTTGTGTGAAACAAAAATCAAAGATTTAAAAATCTTCAAAGTAAGTATTCTGCGTATTGATTATTCTATGAAACGAAAATATGAGAAAAATTTTATGTGAAACGAAATTCTATACAACTATTATTAGCTATAAAACAACGTACAACCCCTATAGACACTTTTATGTCATCGTATGCAAATATACAGTACCTACATGACATTCAGCACGAACCTACTCGGATAGAAGTAGATAAACTTGCAATAATGACTCATCAACCCACCTCGCCAACTTTACGACTTTCCAGAAAAGATAACCACACATACATTCACGTTTTCCTTATCATCCACAAACATGGTCTTTCCTTCATTTAAAACAAACTAAAAACTATTTAAGTAATCCTTTTGCAAAGCTAATTCCGTACTCGAAGACTCCTCCATATTAAAAAGCAAATAAATCGTAGCCACGGTTGACGAAGCATCGACATAAGGCCGAGTACATGAAAGCGCAACATTTCGCGACATCGCGTGTGTCGCAATGCAAATACGGCAGACCACCGGCGTTCAACCGACACTTTTATTTAGCAGTTGAAGGAACCTCTTTTATCGATATTTTTATTCAAAATTGCAATGAAAAAATATTCGCTCAATTATGTTAATATTTTATATCAAATGCAACTCGTGCAACCTTTCCTAAGTTATACGAGTTAACGTGCACATTGAAGTAATTGGTAGGGAAAAAAATAAAAATTTAAATTAATTGCTGTAATTACTATCTACAGATCTAAATGCAGTAATTAAAAGAGGAACATAAGTATTAAATTAGTTTTATAGAGGACACATTGAATTTAATTCCGTACAGTAGCTAACAGATAAAGCTTTAGCACCTACTGCCCTTCGCAAAACAATCGTAAATCGGCGTTCGCAAATTTCGTCCGTATCCCATCGAAACTACATCCTAAAACTGTATTGGCTCTGGTCTCAGGCGTTAGTGGCCTTACTGGCCGTAAACGCCTACGTTTTGGTAAGTTCGCCGCACTCGGATGAAGACATTTAAATACGTCGAATATGTTAATATTGCGATCGGATCGTGTACACTGCCCTTAACAACGGGGACTGTGCGTTGGCGGACAGCGGTCTATTAGTGAGGTAGCGCGAGTCACAGGAGGGAGCGGGAGCGATTGAATTTAATGGGATAGTCTGGCCGTAGTTAGGTATAACTTATAATATGATGTGTATTACGAAAAGCTTGTAATCAAACCAGATGCCGCTGAAAGTAATTTGTAGATAGCAACAGCCGTCCTTACTTCTGTATAAATGGTTCTGTGGGTCTATCCCAGAACCATTTATACAGAAGTAAAAACAGTTCATTAATTTAGCCAAGCTTAGCTGATCCTAAAGGCTACCCAACAAAAAGTCACATACCAACCAACAGCTGAACATACTCTTTCAATTCACCATTTAAAAAATTCCGTCACACATCCAAGATTTACACATAACACGGTCGTGTAAAGAGCATTTCTTTTACAAACACCGTTGACATAAATTACACCCAATTATTTCTCCCCGCCGGAGCTCACCCCTCAGCCCACAGCACCTAGCGAGCCACTCATAAGCATACACAAACGTATATTACGCAGTTTATTCAACAGGCCACACTGACCCGCGCACCATTCACGTCTCCTCAGCTCATACTATGTTATTTTAAATAGCTAGGAATTATATGCCTGTAATGTTACTCTATATTGATTCTTTACTGTGGGATCCCGGACTTTTAATCCGCTGTTTCGTATTGTGTTTTACAAATCTTGTCAAATCCCGCCTTGTATCGACGTGACTATTGTAGGTACAGTCCACCACCAGTGGTCAAACTCAACTCAAACTCAAAGCATATATTCAATTAAACCATTTACCTACAGGCACTTTTGTATTGTCAAGAAGTCGGTCAGTCAGAAAATATGAAGCTAGTTGCTCATTCCAAAGCGTAGGTAATGGAGAAGAACGGGCGAGAAACTCCATGGACACTCTTTTAAATTATATTTTTACAAAAACATTAGTTACATCATTAATGTTGAATTTATAATTATTATGTGAGAACGATGTAAAAAAAAAGACGTACGCGTTAAAAGCGTTCAAAGTACACAAAATAGTAACTGACAACAATCCAAAAATAAAATAATTAAAAATAAGCCGAGGCAGCTAAGTGATGACCAGCCCCAACTGATGGCGCCCTTTCACGAGCATGACGCATAGATCAGCATCATTCAGCTCATCCATTTTGAAGGCAGCTAAATGATCCATCACACGCGCTACCGTCAGCGAGACATTTGTGTGAGCATGACATACTATCAGCCGCCAGGGCACATTCAAGTCAATGGCGACACTTGCACTACGAAAATCACTCTTACTGCTACGATATAAAGACGCTGTCAATGCCTAATTGATACCACTGATGTGCAGTTAACTGTACTAACTTCTAAAGTTAACTAAATACTACTGATTTGTTAACTTCAGAAGCTTTGTAAACAACAAGTTTGACCGCAGAATTTGCAGAGAAAACTGTAACCAACCATGGGCTATCAAAGTTTTGATAAATTCAGTCCGACTCAGTATTTTTTTTTTATATTTTGTTATAAGTAACTGCGCCCCGCAGTTTTTGATCCTGGGGATATCCGGATAAAAAGTATCCTATGCCCCTAATCCAGGTCATGGTCTACCCATGTGTCAAATTTCATCCAAATCCGTTTAGCCGTTTTAGCGTGAAAGTGTAACAAACAAACATACAAAAAATCAAATCTTTTCTCTTTATGATATTAGTTTTGATATGTATGGTGGCGTTTGAGGACAGGCTTGTGACCAAGTAATAACAGCCGCACGGGTCAATTGATCAGGTTAAGCTACGCTTTCCGCGGTTGGTCTGTGGATGGGTGACCATCTTTATATATCAAGACCTCTCCGTGCCTCGGAAAGCACGTTAGGCCGTTGGTCCCGGCTGTCATTCGTGGATCTTTGACAGTCGATACGGGTCGTCAGAAGCCCGAAAGTCGACAACCAGTCCTACCAAGGGGTATTGTATTACCTAGTACCTAATTGGGTTATGGAGATCTGATAGGCAGTCGCTCCATGTGAAATACTGGTATGCAGCTGCATCCGGATAGACTGGAAGCCGACCCCAACATAGTTGGGAAAAGGCTAGGCAGATGATAAGTATGCTGGCATTTCTGTTCCCTTGATTGCGTTTATTAAACATTGCGTACATTCCCTAAAGGACAAATAACAGGTTAAAGTCATCAATATGAAACAATTACCTTCGTCGAAGGGGGATCATATATAGTAATTAAATTACTTTGAAATACTCAATCTACATGCTTCGAAGGTGATTAAAGACCCTTAGTCCTATGTATTATAATTGACGATTTATAGTTCAAAAAACTGCAAGCACATTAATTCTACATTGTAAGTTAAGCCTGACAGCCCAGACTAAGCACAAAAAGTAGATAAACACATAATAGCTACTTTAAACCGATTACAAAGATCGATGATGCGTATTTTACGAGTGTTAATTACAACTGAGTTGATTGAAATTAAGTGTTCTGTACAGTCAAAATGTACGTCCATTGTAACAGTTGGACGTTTAAAGCGCCTTTATGTCGTAGCAGTAAAGGGGGTTTTTGTAGTTCTCTGATGCGGGGTTGATTGTACCAGTACATGCGTTGTGGTGAGAGGAATAAGTGCTGGTTGTAATGTAACCGCTGACACGCCTTTTCAAGGTGTAGACTAGACAGGGATATAAAGAAACCGTATTAAGTCTAGGGTCAAGCATATACTAGCAATTATGCATGAGAAAAATGAAAGCTCATGTTGCTATTGACTAACATCTAACATGAAGAAGCCAGATGACAGTAAAAAAATGAAACAGACAGACTAAAATCGAATCGACCTATGCATGACTTATGCATGCAGCAGCAGTCACGGGTGCATCACAAGAAATATTTCTAATAATTAGAATAATCCTTTTCAATACACAAACGCACTCAACAATTCATAACACTTATAAAACAAACATAAAATGAAGAAAAACAAGCCAGTTCTCAAGATCTTAAACTGCACACAGTACATTGTCACAATATCTCAAGTCAGTACGAGTGCATCCGCGTCCTTATTAGACGCGCGATGGAGTGACGTTCGCGACACGACGTCGCACGACGTCGCCCGACGTCGCCGCGACGCGGGGCCGACGACGCGAACGTGACGCGACGTCGCCGTCACAGCGAGATATTAGATCTCGTTGTTTGTACGTTTTCAAATGAAAAATGCTTGCAGATTATTTCCAAGACGCTGTTTGTGTGGTATTGATTATTATAACGTTGTGTGTATTATCTGAAGGGAATTATTCTGTTTGTACATACATGAGCCATGTTTAAAGAGTTATTAGTGACTATAAAGGAAATCAAAAAGTCAGTTACCTAGGGCCTATACAAGTGGCAATCGCTTTCAAAGCGTTCGTACCTATTTGTATAACGACTTTCAACAAGGTTAAAATATGGGTCATTTCAATAAATTTTTGACTTTCCATAATTTTTATCGCTAATTGATTGTCACTTTATCTAAGCCCTCTGATTGGTAATCATAGTCAGAATGATTGCTGCCGATTTCAGTGGTTGCATTTTTTACATCCTTGCAAGGACACCGTGTCTCACAGGTCTCAGAGGTCTGTTTCGAGGAACAAAGTAAGTTCTTTACAAAAAATAAAATAATTTTGATAAAAAGGAAAGCTACTAACCGTCCCTTAAACACTTTCTGAAAACCTGCCTCTACCTGCTAAATCTTCAAAGTATGAGATGCTGCCCCAATTCGCAAAGACTCTAGTTGTACCGAACAGGAAGCAGGCATTACACGTTCAATACTACAAGTTAATTATCTCTACGTCCAAAGTTCAACTGAACAAAACTTCGCTCAAAATGACAAATAACTGACAACAGCTGACACCCAAACCCAATCTCGAATCTCTAAAGTCCCGCTATCTTCAAAAATTACTAATGACGTCATCTCACGAAACGGAATATAAAGAAAAAGTCACGAAAAAACAACAAATCATTACTATCATCGGATCAGTGGGATTTCAATAGGTCCGTCAAATACACAGACAATGGCACAATGCTGATACCCAAGTCATTATCAGATCAAGTTAGGTAACACTTCAAGAGTCAGACGGACGCACTGAGTGGGTAAGGTGGCGGTTAGACGCGGGCAAAAGCGGTTGGAACGCGAGTGATGTAGGTAATCATATCTTTTGGCTACAGTTAGCTGTTCATTTAGCAAAAGTAAAATAGAAAAGACTGTCTAAATATCTAGTATTTGAAAACTGCAACCCTGAACACAGATTTTGTGGCTGCTCACTTGTGTATGTCCTTTTTTTTTTTTGAGAACATTATTCTTTTTGCCATTACGGGCAAAAATAATCTACAGCGTTTGACCCACCAAGTGCGTAACGCAATCAAAAACCCAGAGTGGATCTTCCAATAATGAGTTGGTTGCGTTTCGCAGCCGACAATAGTCGGGGACAATGGCTGGATTCAAATCATCGTGTACCTATCCTTGGACGATTAACGCGCTCTTTGTCATCCCCACAATGGGGGGTCAACGGTTTTTCTACGTTTTACGTTTTTCCAATTACGTTTATTGAAATTTTGTTAAGGTACTCATTTTTGGTGTACCGTTGTTTGCAGATTTCTGTGATTGCTTTTTGAAAGATTGAATGGGAGATGAATTAACTTGGGCCTGTGAAAATATTTTCTTAATAATATTTTGAAACTTAATTCTAGCTTCAGTTCGGGTTTCTAAGACTTCAGATTGATTATTTTCAGGCGTTAAGGATGATGCTGAAACTAAACTAAGAAAGTGGTTTAAAAAAAATTGGCAATTATGGTAACGCAGACGTTTCGCAAATATATCAATCATTACTATTTACGGATGATGCATCTGTACACTTAAGATAAAGAGTTATTTTCCATATTTTAAACAAGAATGTCAGTAGGTAATTGATAGCTATAAGCTACATTCAGAAAGGACTGTCCCGCGGACTCCACTCTGCCCTTTAAAGATTCACCAGACGCAAAGGTATCGCCACTCAGATATTCTCGCCACGTGATTATTATAGATTTGTCCCAAAAAGCTAAAATATCGGAATCGATTAACCTAGACAGGGCTATATCGCTTCTAATTCTGTACAAAGTGGCGGTAGCAGACGACACAAAACTATACTGGACGGACGTCATTCCCTATTGTTTCGACTCTAATTTTGAAGAATGCTATTGTGCAGCCGCCGCCGCCGTTGTGATGACCTGAATTACAAAGGGGGAAGGTGGGTCAGCTAAGAACAGATGGATTTATAAACGTGGTGAATAGCTCAAAGGCTGGCAGCATTAATTGTAGACTACATAGCTGCAGCCTGCGGCATCTCTCCCGGTAATTTCCGCGTGTTCGTCGGAAATTACCAATTCCAACATAATTATGTCGTGCTACCGATACTAAACTTAGCCTATGTCCTTACTTAGGATGCCATCTATCTCCTATAGGTACCTAAATTTTATCGAAATCCGTTTAGTGGTTTAGGCGTAAAAAGGTATAAACATAATTATATTGGGTTAAAAGCTGTAATTTTGATATTACAAACAGAAACTTCAGTTTTATTTATTTGTATAGATTTTTCTAGAATCTTGCTGCAAAGAATGGATTTGGCTAGACAACAGTAGTTTTCATTTATGATCTAACCTATGTAACACTCAGTAGAAACTTGATAGCACACTTAGTATATACTATCCGTTCAGCCTGTAAAGGGGATGATTTCTATTGATGACCTAAAGAGCCAAGCGAGAGATACTAATGGAAGCACAAGCATAAATCGAATTACTGGACCCCTTAGAAATATGACAAGCTGGTCCTAATTTGTCCACCAGCACTTAGAATATTTATGTCCCCAGATAAGCTATTCCATGTCCCTTCCCAAATAAGGTTCTGCATCAATACATACTCGTACAAGACAACAAATAACCGTCATGGCGACCTATTTGTACAATTATGTACCTTTTGATTTACCGCCGAGATATTAGCCATACAACTATAAAAGTCATACAACGATTACACGCCTTTGTACAGCATTAGGCATTAATTCAACTCTGGCGTTCGAAACGCGACGTCCGACTTGATTCATGCGCGGGCGACGATTGGAAAAGCGACGTAAGTGACGAAAAATTAGCAATGTAAAATATACTTTACGTGTCACTTTTTTGGGTTGGAATTTGAGCGGGAGATGGTTTATCATAATGAGTAGTGTACCAATTGTCTTTGCTGAGGAGATTAAATTGATTTATAAGACGCCGTTTCGTCCGTCATTCGTTCTCGGTATCTGCTCGTAAAGTTTGGTGCGGGTCGCGATCGTTTCGCGTGTTTTATGCCGCTACCCTTTTGATGTGATGCAATATTACTAATGATTTATTTGTTGTTAATCTAGAATTATTTCCTGGTTTTGGACGTATGTCTTATTCATCTTGTATCACGAGAGCGGATTTCTCAGAATACTTACGCTTCACTCAATTATTTCTTAGTTTTTATTAAGTTCTAAACGTTGTCTATTCTAAAACCAATAAACGGTACCAATTGCTTGCAATCCATTGAGAGACGTTAGTCACTGACTGACACAGCATTTATAGTCAATGAGTTTGTTCTCATTACTGCTACAGACGTTCTTAAGTAGAACCAAAACTCAATACGTTACATTGCTCATACAGAATTTTAACGCTCAAAGAACTAGTGTTGTATAAATCGGTCCTTTTAGTCTCAAAAGCAATTTGGCAAAATTAACTCAAGACAGACATCGACACAATCGAATTCGTAAGCTAGAATTATCTCATTAAAGCGAAGAGTCAAGACGTGTACCATGAATAGTTCAGTGCTTCTGTCCGTCTGTACGTAAGTGTCCGAGACATAATTGGTTCAATGACTGGACACACGTTACACCGGTCACTTCTTGAACCTTGTACCGTGTGGGGTATCCAGACGTGTGTTGTGTCTTGTAGGAACTCAAAATAACTACAGACGCAATTTGCTTCAAAGTCATAATGATGAGTCAAAGTAATTTGTACTGTTTGACTCAACGTCGCATGTAATGATGCTTTATTATTTAATACTGTAAAAATACTCCTATCTCCAGACATTCCTTACCAGCATGCGATGTATTACAGGACAGCAATTTAATTGCTGTCAGCAGTAATATATATCCATGAAATGACAGCCGCAATTAATATTTGTCAACTTTAATGTCATATTTCAAGAATTACTTTCTTTTTAAAGTATGTAAGTACATTACAAAACCTACACATATTCTATCATAGCCACAAAGAAAAACATTTCGAAACATCGGCGACATTCTCAGCCTTTGCCCAACAACCCTCAAATGTGTAAGCCTGGACTGTCACGGCGCACACTTGACATCCGAACACGGGCCATCAGCGCATAAATCATAAGGTTACAACTGAGGGCTACAAGGACCGAAAGCGCGGCGCACACTGGAATAGGCCCGAACTTGCGTACTTGTTCGCTGAATAATTGAGCGGAGTGCCTAATGTTGGCTCGTGACATTTGTAGTTTAGTCTTA
Organism: Mesoligia furuncula; assembly: GCA_916614155.1. Classification (NCBI taxonomy): domain Eukaryota; kingdom Metazoa; phylum Arthropoda; class Insecta; order Lepidoptera; family Noctuidae; genus Mesoligia; species Mesoligia furuncula. Next base: position 28,577,969 of record OU744803.1, read on the forward strand.
GTGGAAATAGATTGACGTGGTAGTGCTTAGGTGATGGATGTTATTGGTTTTTTGATACGGTTTTGCATAGATTAGTTTAAGTTAGAGGAGCATGTTAATTATTGTCTATCAAAATTGTATTAGGTATAACGAAATACTCAATAATATGTAGACATTTTTGATTACATCCACCATTATTAATGGTGGAATTAATCAAAAATGTCTACAGAGAAATAGAACGGTTGTTGAGTTTGAAGAAATGGTGGTTTGTGCTGTCAAAATACCACGTAATTCTGACAAACAGATCAACCTAACGTGAACACTGGACAGCCAAACAACACTATGAAACGAAAATAACAACTAGGTTCCAAGTATGTATTAAATTATCATTTCTCCGAGCTGAAATGCCTCACAGACCACCAGAGTCGCCAAGCTATGCCACAGCCAAAAGGTCAGACAGCGACTTGGACGCAACATTTAACGTTAATATGAAGCTATAGATCAGGCGCACATCTGTCGCCGCGCGCGCAGCGCTGTCGATCAACAGGACGCTAATAGATCATTAGTATTTACGCATGAGAGGTATTCAGGATTGTTTCAGGTCTTGAGAGGAAGTAGCAACTGACATCATGATCAGAATATACTCATTACAATGCGATGAAGAATGTGATAAGCCCAGATTATGTCAAGATGAGCAGCTTATCTATGTAAGGGATTGGCAATCAAACAATAGGTTATATCTACAAGACTCAAGAGTGATATAAGGGATTCCATCATTTGCCCAGCTATGGAACACTAAAGGCTACAGTAACATGACTTGATCAAGATTCATTACCTATAGGTTCCTAATTACGAGCTAAAAAGTTTTTTTCATATAAACGTTGATTGCCACTTAATACGACTCAAGGCAAACGCTTACAGAAGAATGCCAAAATCACGCTTATAATTTAGACTGATGGTCACATTAAGACATCATTAATACCAGTTCACAATGAATCAAACAATAATCCCCTTTCCTCATAAATTTCACAGAAAGCTATGCAATAGATCACGTGTACATGTAGTACTCTTCGCATGCGCGTGCGTACCGCGCTGTCGATCAAACGATCCACATATAGATCTTTAACATTCGCAGTTGTCACCACGCTTCTTGAACTCCGGGAAATATGAGATCTAATTAAAGAAAGGATAGACAAAGGTGTCAGACAGGACATTAACAAAGTACAGGTCCTGAGTATGTTTGAGATAAGGTGCATATCTTATCAAATAAACTTACTTCTCCCGCTGAGAATGATAAAATGGTAATATGTATTGTTTATGTCGTTGCTAGGGCTGCCATACATGCGACATTTCACTCTTTCGTAAAACCCCTCCAGGCAATAGTATCATGAAAAGTTCTACAGTAGATTAGGGATAACAAAATCTGACTTATTTTCAGTGACTTACGTTGTTCCACCTTTCTACGCCATAACTATCACAGCATAAAAATCTGAAACAAATTATATTTAAAATTAATTACACGCTTTTAAAAAGATGTTGTTGCTGTGAAAACCAGATTAACACTGCAAGTACCTAATCATGGATGAAAAGTGCCAGCAGTTTTTAGACTTTTGGATGCAAGCAATGATCCGGACAAAAGGATTAAAGGACCAATATTTCTTGTTTTAGCAAAACTTACTTACAAAATATGGTCACCCACAAATAACACCTAGAATATTACTGCATCCCAACACGAATATCGTAAACAAGACATCGAAACGTGCGTTAGTTCGTCACTCATATTCAAATTAATACAGTAATCCTACTAAAGTTGTAAAGAAGCGTTTTATGAACCGCCATCACGCGAACGCTTTGTAAATCTCAGCTCAGATCATAAACAGATCTAGATGTTATAAACTACTATTATAAACATTGTTAGATTTCTCATATATTTGATGGCATATATTAATAATGAGTAATTTAAAGCCGCCATTTTAATTAAGTAATAGAAGTTATGGAGTTATGTATCGTTTTATTGCTCAATTTATATTTTATATATCTTTGTGATAGAATGGTATTGTATTGGGAATCGGTGCTTGATTATCATTTATGGTTTTTTTGGATCGTTATTTTATATAAATGTTCAAGTTTAAATTCTTCGCATGCAATACTGATTTTTGTTGCGCCTGATTTACAGGTCTGGTGAGAAAGAGTGATATAGGTAATCATTTAAGACAGACTTTAAGATTTTTTTTCTTTCTTTTGGAATCCAACGCTACTGACTTTAAACTATTGTTTTATGTTTAGAGGCAAATCATACTTTAGTCTGTAAATAAAATCCATGATATGAGTTAGGTTTAACACTTCATCAATTTCTTCCTGGGGAATTCTGTCAAACATAACACCGATAAATAAACAAAATTCAAACTAATAGTGTCATTTTCAAATATAATTTAGTCAACTAAATACAGTTAAAATAATTCCAAACACATGCAACGTCCTATAAACAACACGAAAATGACATTTGTACATTAAAACCATTATAATTTGCAATAAAACAATACAGAGGACCGGCTGGCTTTCATTCCGTTTAGTTCCCGCTCTAAAAGTGAGATGAAGATGAGCGTATAAACGTCAAATATTTGAATATAACGTCTGTTAACGTCAGTGTAAATATAAATGTAATTGACAATAATTATCGTGACCTGGTTGAAAGAGTTACAGCGTCAGTTGTGACAATAGAGAATGGCTGAGATGTTGATGGTCCTAAGTTTTTGAGGGTGAAATTAAAATAATACTTCTGGTAGACAAGACAAGAGACAAAGACAAAATGAAAGGAATAATTATTAGCGTAGTGCTAAACGTGTTAAGCATTTCGTTATATTTTATTTATTACAATCCAGTTCTCTAAATGAGAAGAAGCCTTTGTCCTACAGTGGGACAATAATAGACTGGTTTTTTTTGGTGCATCTATTTCAACGTTATTGTCAAGCATTGTTGATTGTATCTGGCAGTGTGGCAGTAATTCATCAAACCAGTCTTTAAACAGACTCCGGACGCAGGTTGGCCGAAGCAAGGAAAACCTGTTCAGGTGGAGATTCATAGACGACTCCGCTTTGGAGTGTAAATGTGGTGCTGTTCCACAAACGATGGGACACTTAATATCGTGTCCTGTTAGCTGCCCGTTACAGGAACTGGTGGACACTGGTAATGGCAAGCAAGTAGCCGAATTCTGGGCCGAGTCCATTTAGATTGCTATCGACACGCTAAGAAGAAGATCAAACCAGTTCAGAATTATATTGACTGAAAACAAAACAGCATTGGGCACAAAAATAAAATTAGTCATTTAACTAGAAGGCTATAATTCCCTTCGCTTATTCCGTACCCAAGAACCAGCAGCACTTAAGGCTCTCGCAATCGGCACTGCCAAAGAAATTCCAATATTTGCTCAAAGAATATTTACGAGCCTCGCTATCGGTACACATCCAATATGCCATAAGTCATCCCAGTGACGGGAACACATTACTAATTAAAGCCCAAAGTTGATTGCAAGCGATACTGGCGATTTAATTAATATTTTGAAAGAAAGCCGCTCGTAAAAGCTTGTAAGTGTGATGGATTTACGATTGGCTAACCATGTAACTTCTAATTTATTTTGTTGTCTATTGTTAATTAATAAAATATGTTTTTTCAATATTATAATTGTAGTTTGCATGGTGCTTGTTAGACTTTTAAATGTGCTGTTATATTGCCACCCACGCTTTGCTAAATTAATCCGCTCGCTATAGCTACTGTTGAGTAGGTTATTTCATGAAAGTGTTAAACCTGAAAATATTCATTCGCAGAGATAGATTACTTTTTAAAGTTTACAGAGACACTACTACAAAATGCAGAATGCAATCGTAATTAAGACTTGTGAATGTCACCATCTGACCAAAAGGACCAAATTTTAGAAACAATTCGGAATCAATCCTAATTCATCCGTAAATAATTATGGAAGGAAGGAATTCATACATAAAATAAACTATTCGCATAACTGTAATTACGATTATCACAAAAAACATAGTTCATCTCAACGAATTCTCGATGTCTTAGCTTTTTGGCATCAAAACTCCGTTCCGCTTCGTTCTATTTAATTAGAGCCAATGAAAATCGTGAAGACGGCCACAAAAGATAAATTTGTTGTGTACAGATAACGATAGAGATTTCCGTGAGGTTTAACAAAGCGTTTTGGTATCAAATCACACAATTAGACGATCGGCTGTATGGCTCGGCGGCTGCTTTGTCGGTGTCTGTCATTGGTTGGTTGGCGCCACTTAGGACCAGAGAATCGGTACTGTGTTTAAATAAATTTAGTATAGAACTTTCGAAGTGGCACTTTAGGATGATTTTAGCATTTAATATAAATAAATTATATTCCTTTTGTTTTACGTAAACTTTTTATTTTTAAATGATTAGAACATAACAATAAAACTCTTTTTATCTAAAAAAATATAGTCGTTAAACTTTTTATTATTAAAATGTAGCAACGTTCCGTTATAACTTAAATCAAGATTGTCGTTGTTTTAGGTAAAATAAGTTATTTAATAGGTTTATTAGAATTTGATAGCAGAAAATAACAACAAAGAATTATATGAACATATAAACTATTAAAAACATATGCACATATTTCTATATAATAATCATTATATTATTCGTTTCCATTAAAAAGGAAACATTGTTATGCTCTGTCACATACCACCCACACATTAGACAACAAATAATAAAATTAATAAACGTATCATCGTCTAGAATATTTTAAAGCTTTTTTATTTTATCGACACTAGCCCGTAAACAGTTCCTCCTAAAATACCAGTACCAATTACCAACCTATTTTTGTCCCACTGCAAGGCAAAGGCTTCTTCTCATACAGAGAAGGCACGAGCATTGAACACCATGCTTGCTTAAGGAAGAAAACCAAACATTTATAAATCGTTTTCTCAACACCCAACTACAAAAAGGACCAAAGTGGAATACACCAGCGCTGTTTGCCGTCACCCGGCACGGACAACCGCTGTCGTCTCAAAGGAATCACAATGATCGACGTCATGACACTGCAGTTTTGTCTGCCTGCCCTGCCGGCGGGGTAGCGTGGTGATACCTAGCTAATGAAGTGCTAAACGTAATTTACAGACTGATTTGCTTATAATTATAAATGACTAGCAGCGCCGCGCGGTTTCATCCGCATAATTGTCGACCCCGTTCGAAAGACACGTGGCGCCATCTATTATCATAATAATGTTATTGTTGTTTTCCTCGGGAACAGCACTATTTTTTCGGGATGAAAGGTACCCTATGTCCGCATCTGTACACCTGACAACACAATGCAAAATTTCAGGATGATCGGTTCAGTGGTTTAGGCGTGAAAAGGTAACAAACATACTTTCGCATTTATAATATTACTAGCAGCGCCCCGCGGTTTCACCCGCATAAGTGTCGATCCCGTGGGAATATCGGGATAAAAACTATCCTATGTCCTTTCCCGGGATGCAATATTTTTTATATTTATATTCTTTGGCAAATTTTTTCGAAATCCGTTCAGTGGTTTAGAGGCGTGAAAAGGTAACATACAGACAGAGAGAGTTACTTTCGAATTTATAATATTAGTATGGATTAGTTAGGATTAACCAAACAAGTTTCCTTGCGATATTTTCCTTCACAGACGTCAGTGAATGTGATGTCTAAGATACCTACCGAGTTGTCTGTTTACGCGTATGTGTGTGCTACTGTCAGACAATAGGGAACTAAGGACCAAATTCAGATAGAACGTGGTAAACGGCGGAGTAATTGAGGAACACAATACCAATAGCAATGGATTTCATTGTGTTATTTACGTGACCAGACAAATTTTTTGAACATATGAAGCATATCCTATCCAATGGTGCTCAGACATGGTTGCTCACCGAGTTACAAGTTAAAAGTTCCGCCTTGGCGTTTGTCAAAGAGCGATGGAGCGCAGCATCCTCGTTGTAAAAAGACAGGACAAAATTCGGAACACCATCCTGCGCTCCAAAACAGGTATAATGGACGTAGGCAAGAAGGCTGCCAAGCTCAAGTGGGATTGGGCGGGTCAAATCAGCCGCATGCAGGATGACAAAAGTTTCAATGGGTGCCTGAAGATGGACGGCGCCGCCGAGGTCGACCCAGAAATCGGTGGCGAGATGACCTGGACGCGTTCCGCGAGGGCTGATTTGAGGTGGCGCGGCAAAAGAGTTCTTGGAAAGACTTGGGGGAGGCCTTTGCCCAGCAGTGGGACAGTATAGGCTAAACAAAAAAAAATGAAGCAATAGATTAGCAATACCCTTTAAAAGGCTAGTGCTGGCCTTAGGACTAGGACTCCTATCCAAATCAAATAATTTATGGGTTTTACTGATTTGACTGCAGCAAGGTTTCATGCCTGTTTCATTCTACTTGACAACCATACAATCTATCGAGTTCTTATTGGCACAAAGCAAGGATATTACATAGTTATAGTTCAAACGCCAGCACATCAAGCTACTATAATCTGTCAAATATATTTAATAGATTTTCAGCTTTATCGCTAAAGCTTCAAAGTTAAACTAAAGGTTCAAAGTTGATTGGGAAACTGACAGTTTCGGGTAGCTTGACGTGCTGGCGTCTGTACAAAATTTGTTTTTAAAACATGCTCCAGCGGGGTAATTGCGTAACAAACTATCAGTAGCGATGGCTTTCATTTTGACAGTTCCTCAACATTCATTGCGTTATTTACTTGTTGAGAAGAAATTTTTTTCGAACATATGAAGCAATGGATTAGCAATATCCTTCAAAGTAATACAAATTGTAATTTATATTGTGTTACGCCATTAAGGTTCTCTTATAACTAATTAATAAAATTAATTCATCATCATCATCATTTCAGCCTAAAGACGCCCACTGCTGGACATAGGCCTCCCCCAAAAGGGGGGGTTTGCCATAATCGCCACGCTTGGCAGGCGGGTTGGCGATCGCAGTATGGTATGGTGGTGGAATGCATAGAGAACGTTGCTGCCCATTCTCCGGTACGCCCCTTAGTCGCCTTTTACGACACCCACCCTCACCCATTTAAAATTAATTGCTATGTGTAAATGATGCAACTTGGCTAATGCTTCAATAATTTTACACGCTTTTAAATATAGAAAAATCAAACAAAATAATTAAGCTCATACTCAAAGTATCAATCACAAAAAAGCCTCCAAGCATCTCTTTTCTCTTAATCACCATTCAGTCACAACTCACAATGATTCCATCATTTTTTATTATCCGTCGTCAATCACCATTGGACACTCCTGATTCACCATTGATGATTTTTAATTGCTATTCATACAATTCTGTATTTTTTTCACAATTAAAACTTTTGTGTGGGCCCCTAGGATGAGTTGCAAAATTGTTGATCGATAAAATTTCTATCGAGAAACATTCGGTTCGATGGTTTTCTGTTTTGGTCGAATGGTTTTCGATTTTGGAAGTATTGTAGGATGGTTGTTATGAGAAAAATATTATGATTGTGTAAGTTGCATTCTGACTTACACAATCATAATATTTTTCTGGGTAGATAAGGAAAGACTGAAGGGCAGGCCTGAGAGCAGTTTTCGAACTAAAACTTGTTGCTTGTATATTGAAACGAAAGTTTTTATTTATTATTTAACTATTTATATACACACTTATAAACAGACAAGAAGAAAAATACGTACAAAGGTGATACTTATTTTTAAAGAAATCTCTTCCAGTATACCCGCGATAGGAGAAGCCATACAAGAAATGAAACCAAAATCAATTCTCTAATTTAAATATAAGCATACTACTTATATGTGAATAGACTTCTAAAATAAATATCACTAAAATTAATAACTGGCCAAAATTGTTTTATAGTCATGTTTCAGTTGGGCCCCATGAATTCAGTTGAAGAGGCACTAAGACTAAGTTCAACTTAATTGCATCAGCTTTATCCGATACAATAAGTAAATACTACTTACCTACCTAGGTATTTTGTAAATTTAAGATCTTTCAAGACTACCAGGATATCTCGACAAAAACAGTTCTATTTCAATTCGTAGCAAACATAATGATTGAAATCAATCGTTTTCCAAAAAGAAAGACAGTATTATTTATCTATTAGTCTTTTCCCTTTTGGAAACAGATGTTTACAACAATAACGCACTCCATTGCTGCCAATATTTGTGAAGTCATTGCGATAATCGATTTTAAGGCAGCCACGTATTCTGCTGAAAGGTATGGCGAAATTAACAAATGATAGTTTTGCAGATAAAATGTGAGATTGTATTGTGAGTTGCTTGCGATTGTGTTATTTGATAGACGTTGACATTTGATTCTGCTCTTGATTTATAGTTAGAAGATGAGTCTCCTATGCCAAAAGAACAAACATGAATTTCTCAAATCTCACACACACAATCTCACAATTAAAATTAAAGTAGATATAACTGAATGATGTTCCACAGATCCTGTCCAGCACCCTAACTGCGTACCTAATCTATCGATCACAATCTAAATGTTTTTTTTTCAATCATATTGCTTCTTATGTTGGAAAATTTGATTGCCAAAGGACCATGCGTCATTTTGGGCCCACTTTTTCAACATTGTTCAACAGTGATGAATTATATTATGTCATATGAAAGCTCTTGAAGTGTACTTTATTCCATTCTATGGCAGCTAAGTTCAAATCCAGCGCAAAAAAGGTTATTTTTTGCGTTTTTAAAAAATGTTCAACATTGTTCAACCGTAATGAATTATATGTCATATGAAAGCCCTTAAAGTGTACATTATTTCATTTTATAGCAGCTAAGTTCAAATTCAGCGCGAAAACGGTTTTTTATGCGTTTTTTAAATGCGTCATGTTGGGCCCACTTTTTCAACATTGTGCAACAGTGATGAATTATATGTCATATGAAAGCTCTTGAAGTGTACTTTATTTCATTCTATGGCAGCTGAGTTCAAATTCAGCGCGAAAATGGTTATTTTTTGCGTTTTTTAAAAATGTTCAACATTGTTCAACAGTAATGAATTATATGTCCTATGAAAGCTCTTAAAGTGTACTTTATTTCATTCTATGGCAGCTAAGTTCAAATCCATCACTGTTGCACATGTTGAACATTTTTTAAAACGCAAAAAAAAACCATTTGCGCGCTGGATATGAACTTAGCTGCCGTAGAATGAAATAGAGTACACGCCAAGAGCTGTCATATGACATAGCTTTCATCACTGTTGCACAAATGTTGAACATTTTTAAAATCGCAAAAAAAACATTTTCGCGCTGGATTTGAACTTAGCTGCCATAGAATGAAATAAAGTACACGCCAAGAGCTGTCATATGACACAGGTTTCACTACTGTTGCACAAGTTTGAAAAGTGGGCCCAGTGTTCATTCAAAAGTGCCCATGGTCCTTTGCTTCAAAGACTGCCTGACCATCCGATAATATACAATTTAATTCGATCCAACAGAACACCTCCTTAAAAACTCCATCGAAACCAGCTTAGCTAATTACAACTTTATCAAACACACATAACCAATTTCTCTAATAGCATTAGCTCGATAATATCTACACAAGCTAATCTTCTAAGCAGCTGTGGGCTCAGCTCAAAGCGTCAGGTGTGAGCTGTGCCGTCAACGCGAACTCGGCACTACCTCGGGCCGTCGTCGTGACTCGACGACTCAACCCTGTTGAGCGCTAGAGGGTGTACGTGAGACGTGACGGGCGGGATAGTCCTGAATTTTAAGTCATCGATTTTGAAGTACACAAGGGGAAAGAATAACGAATTGATTATGTAGGTAACTAGGTTACAATTCAATATTTTTGGTCACCTGTATAATAATATCATTTTGTTTCCAAACTTCAGTACACGTTACGTCATGAGGTCTCGACCCCCGAACTAGGACTCGACCCCTGCATAACAGGGGTCAAGGTTTCTCCAGTTACATAATAAGATACTAGTTAGTATAAGCCTGCATAATTTTAAAGAAGTGCAGTTTTCAGCATGCTTTGACACGCAGACATGACATAATGAAGACAAGATCTGAGGTCAATGAATGTATTAATCTATTAGTATCGCTATAGTAAAAGCTTCAGTCATTCAGTTCAGCTACGAGTATTAAACATAACATCAAGCCACTTCCATCAAAGCCACACAAACAATTAAATAAAATTTTCATCAAAACACCTCTCCTGGAAAATCCTCAATCCCCCAAACTCATGCGCACCCTACCGTTAAGTGACGATGATCCACAAAAACGAATGAAGTGCGATTTTATTAACACTACGCTTCCAATTCGTATAGAAAAAATATAACACTGACTATAACAAATGATGTTGTTTGCCAGAAAAGGGCCTGAAGAAAGGCCTCAGAAAGGCCTGGAGTGATGTATTATGGCCTGGCCCATTGATGAGACGTGACGTCATCGGTTTTGGATCAGATGGTGAAAGATGGTCGCTGAGATTTGACTTGAGTGCTCCTTTTGAGTTGAACTAGTTGCTGTGACTTGAATGGTGGTGTCAGTATTGGATGTGATGTTTGGGTCTAGCTGGGATTTGATTTTATTTTTAGAAGTTTTTTGAGAAAAATCGCGTTTTTACTAAGTTAAACCAAGTGAAAGTTTTTTTGCTAAACATTTAAATATTTAAAAAATCAGACAATCACTGACAGCGATACCGACGAATTTTTTGATGCCCAATGAGCTCTTCCCTTTTTTTACCTTTATTATACTTGTACATAACAAATGCTTTTTCGTGTTATATGTATATTGTATTTTTTAAATTGTATTTTTTTTTAAATTGCCAATTTTCGAAACCAATTTTGATTTATTGGCATTATACTTATGGCATTTAAAAATGATTTATCAAACATCGAAATATTTTCTAATGAAACATCCTAGGTACCTACCTATAGGTAATGCTTTCAATAGTGCACAACAAAGCTACTTAAAAACCAAATAAATTTTTAATTTATTTTCCCCCAAAATGGAAACCGTTGATCGTAAGTGAATTTGTCACAACACTAGACGCCATGTGATCGGGTACAGACGGCGGCGGAATGTGCCGAGTCACACCGCTTAGGGGAACACCCCTGTTCAAGTGGCGTTTAGGGGTCGGGGTGATTTCTATACTGTTGATCCAGCAACGGAATTGATTGTTGAGTTGATGAAATGTTCGTTTGAAGTGTATTTTAGAAGAGTTGTTATTTTGGACAGAAAGAAGGATTTACCTACCTTAATAATAATTAAAATCGATTTCTCAATACTACCTATAGTAGAAGTACTATCTAGCTAGTCTATTAAAAAAAAAGTTGTTTCCATGCAATGCATGTTTAAGATGAGGATATGAATAATGAGTAACTTGAGTCATATTCAACAATCTATATTATAATATGACGTCAATATTTTTAATACATTCTTATTCAAATAAGTAGCTATTGATTTTAGATATTCGGAAGCCATTGGAATGTCGATTCTATAAAAGAACCGGTAGGAACAGTAGTTATTGTAATAAAAAAATATTATTGCATTCATAAAATAATAGCCCGCGGCAAACTTCAATAAAAAATAAATGTCAGATGTAGCTTATTTACAATTATTAAATTTTAAAATGACAACAGCATATATTCAGCAATTTTATAAAAATAAATAGATTTCATAAAAATCGAAACCCCCTTGGGAGTTTATGCCAATATTAGTAATAAAATACAAATAACAAAAATTTATGGATATTATTAATAAAACCACGATTTCCATCTTTAATAGCCATAAATCAGCGATCGAACAGCTATTTGCCAATTATTAATTATTGAATTATCATAACTGCTTGTTAATTTGGAAGCATGTAAGCTAGCCACTAAAACCAATCAGTCGGGTTATTAATTTTACAAGACAGTGTTACGAATGTACCTACTAATTAATTAATAAAATAATAGTGTTTTAATAAAATAGAGTTAAATTTACGACACTCATAAAATACACAAAACAGTGAAGAAGGATGGCGTCAAATAGAGGATTATATGCCTTGCAGTACTTAGGTATCAGTGGGACCAATCATCTGCCTAGCCTTTTCCCAACTATGTTGGGGTCGGCTTCCGGTCTAACCGGATGCAGCTGAATACCAGTATTTTACATGGAGCGACTGCCTATCTGACCCCACAACCCAGTTACTGGGTAATACGATACCCCTTGGTAAGACTGGTTGTCAGTCTTTCGGGCTTCTGACTACCCGTAACGACTGTCAAAGCCCCACGAATGACAGCCGGGATCACCGGCTTAACGTGCTTTCCGTGGCACGTAGGGGTCACGGTATGTAAAGATGGTCACCCATCCACAGACCAATCGCGGCAAGCGTAGCATAAGATCGATCGACCTGTGCGGCTGTTATTATTTAGCCACGGGCCCCTCTTAAAATGAAATTTAAATTGTTATAATTGATTTACACAATGTAGCCATTTAAACTAGAGGTAGATTATACGTATAATAATTTGATTCTTCCTAAGCTAGGAATAAACCTGTATCTCAGGTATCTAACCCAAGACCCAACTGCTTACCTATACATAAAATATTATCTAAGATTCTTCCAAAGAAAACAAATACGAAAAAGCATGTGGATGACAGTCATAGGTACTAATTTTATTATCCTCTTTTATCGAGTTTATTCATTATAAAAATCCGTAGAAATGCTTTTCAAAAGTAGATTTATAAAACCTTTTTTTAAACTTAACGTAACTTAATTTTCTTTACGAAGTCAGCCTTCGTTATCTATGTTATGTAGGTCTCCATAAATTGATTAAAAGTGTCATTTAGTCGCTTAAAGCGCATGTCACGGCACTAATTACCGTAATGACACTTAGTAGTGACCTTTAGTACATGGCTACTGTAATGTTGGTGCACGCATGTCGGTGGCAACTGGTAGGCTCTGTGGCGACATAACTAAGAAATTACGATGATTGCAAGATTATAACTATTTCTGGATTAATAACAAAAATGTTTATTTTAACTTTGTGAGACTTTTTTAATCAACACATAAACAGTCCTACGTAGATAGAATCAAATATCGTAAATATGATTTGGGCGCAGAATGCCCAATTCTCAGAATGGCAACTGAGTCTTATGGACTAATTCTCAAAATGGCAAGTTCTTTAAATGGGTAATTCGTGCGCTGGAAAAAAATAACATAGTCTGGCTTTGTTGAAGTCGAAAAATATAATAGTAATTTGATCAGGCTTACAGGACCTAAACACAAAAACACACAAGTTTCAGAAACAATAAAAGTATATGATCGACTACAATAAAAATAATCAGAAAAATATATGATATTCTTCAGGATATATGCTAGGTAGCTAGTTTATTGAAAACATAATACAACTATTTGATACTTACGATAGAAAATAATCATGAAGATGCCTCTAAAAACTTTATTTTTACAATAAAAACCAAACTAATATATAATACAATCATTCTGATTTTTTGACAGATTATTCTACAAGCAATATACTAAAATACTAGTGTTTTAATTTTTTATTCCAAACCATAGATTTTTTGTAATTAAATAATTGCTTCATATTTTGCAATAATTACCCAAAATTGTGTCATCTCGCTTCTCTTTCTTTTCTATGCAGTCTGACAGTGACCGCGCTTTAGGTCATGTTAGCCCCTTAAAAATAACTGCACTCAGACTGCAGCAAAAACTTGTTTCAGACCAAATATCTACAGAACCAAAAACTTATCAGACAATAGCGTCCCACCCCTAGCCGCATAAGGGCTAGAGGTCACCGCGGCGCCTCCGTCAACCTGTTGGACGTCCAGACAAGGACGCGGCGATTAATGCGTCCCCACACTATGATGTATCGATAGCACTCGCGGCCACTTCACTATTACTTCGGTACCGGTTTTTTAGCGATCTTAGATTGCGTGCTGTCTCTATGTATGGTATGGTTTTAGGTACATGGAGTACTTGGTGTGTAGCTGAACTATGCACAATCACTCAGAAAATTCTTACCTATATTTTTAAACAATTTACCGGCGAAGTAATTCCGTAACACGTTTTCAATTGCAATGATTTTCATTTTGACAAGTCAACAACATTCCGTGCGTTTTTACGTTGTTGACCAGACGATTTTTTTCCAATATATGCTGATACTAGCTTCTGCCCGCGACGGCTTCCGCGTGAAATTTCACCCTCGCCCCATTTACCCTCTTAGGGGTGGAATTTCGAAAAACCCTTTCTTAGTGGACACCGCTACTCTTTACAAAGAACACACCCTCCAAATTTCATGTCTCTAGGATCAGCAGTTTAGGCTGTGCGTTGATATATCAGTCAGGACTTTGAATTTTATACATAATGTATAGAGATGAAGCAATGTATTAGCATTTTCATTATGGGTGCCTGCATACCTTTCTACGCTCTTCACAGAAAGTAGCAGATTTACTCCCAAAATAGTAGACATTATTATTGTAAAAATAACTAACTAGGTATACATTATTATCAAAGAACATGATATTGGGGTTTATCATGCAACTAGGTAGATTAGAATAGAATAGAATAGAATTTATTTATTTGTAAGAATGTAGTTTTACATAGTATGGTGTTAATATTTTTTAAGTTCTATACATTCCTACCTATGTATTGTATGATTGATACTGATAGAAATCCTAACTAATATTATAAATGCGAAAGTAAGTTTGTTTGTCACCTTTTCACGACTAAACCACTGAACCGATCATCCTGAAATTTTGCATATACGTTGTCAGGTGTATAGAATCGGACATAAGAGGAAAACAACAATAACGTTATTATGATAATAGATGGCGCCACGTGTCTTTCGAATCATGATTGAATTATATTAGAAATTACGGGATTGAGATTTATGCGTTGCGATTATATTTTATTTATGATTATATTTCATAATGATAACGATGAGAATGGTAGGTTATATACATATACCTATAATACTTTTTTTGGTACAATAATAATTATGTTTTATTTATGTAGGTATGTGTTTATTTATAAGTACATGTAAATGGTACACCACAGACTACCTGCAGTATTCTCTCCTTCTCACTTAATCCATCCAAAGTTGTCTTTAAAAGTTGCTTCTAGCCTATAAGACCCATTGACCCCTTGCTTTTTATTTAAATCTGTAATTTTTATGGTATACAGACGCCAGCACATCAAGCTACCCGAAACTGTCAAATTTTACCAATCAACTTTAAACCTTATACTTTAGCGATACAGTTGAAAATCTATTAAAGAAATTAGACAGATTGAGTAGCTTGATGTGCTGGCGTCTGCACATAATAAAGATTTTTATAGTGTCAATAATAAAGAGTATTCTATAGATAATATCTATCTGGCTGCTATATGCATGGGCCTGAGGAAAGTTATCATTGCGCCCGATTGAATTCTCTGTCGTGCATTTGTATTCGAAAACAAGGGACAAGACATTCGCCCCGTGTACACAAAGAAACTTCAGCCTCGAACCCACTTACCTAGCCTATGTTTACGCATATTTAACATGAATAAGTAGATACCTATTGTAATCTAACACCGAATACTATGCTAAACAAGTAGCCATCTGAGTAATGGATATCCTTGCATGGGCTCCGGCCATATTCTATTCATTATGATAATTAATTAGTTACAATGAACATTAACAGCTTGTTCTTTAAAAAGGTCAAGTAGTATATACACCTACTTGCAAATGTGACACATGCCTTATGTTTAAAGAGGCTAAAAATTATATTTAAAGATCTCGTCTCGCCCGCCCGCGCTGATGCATCGTTTTCGCGCGCTCTTTCTGATTGTCTTTCTCTTTGCTCGGTTCCTAATGGTCGTGGCGTGATGTTAAATAGCCAATAGCCTTCCTCGATAATTGGGCCATCAAATGCATTTCATATCAGAATGGCAGTTCCAGAGACTATCGCGTTTAAACATTCAAACAAACTCTTCAGCTTCTGAGAAAATCATCTACTTTTACAATATCTATACATATAATAAATCTGTAGAAGGGTCAATTCTGTACATTGAAAATATTGAAAAAATAAATAGCGGGGGGTGTTGCTGGATCGATACCAAACCCAAATATGTGATTAAAAAAATTTTTATCTGTCTGTCGGTCTGTCTGTCTGTCTGTCTGTCTGTGTATGCAGGCATCACGTGAAAACTAACGGTTCGATTTCGATGAAACTTGGTATAATTATACCTTATTATCCTGGGCATAAAATGGGATACTTTTTATCCTGGAAAAATACGTAAAAAAAAAAAAATCTTATTTTTCAGTTTTATTCATAGACGTTGTTCTGTAGAACCGCGAACACACGTTGCATTACCCGCAGTGGATAATTTTCCATTTCAATTTAAGAGAATACAGTTTCCTGTAGCTTTGTGTTACGCCGTGACAATAAATAAGGCTCAAGGTCAGACCCTAGGAGTTGCTGGCTTACCGCGAGTTGTTTTTCACACGGGCAACTTTACGTAGCTCTTTCCCGTGTGAGCAGTCCAAGAAATCTTCATGTTCATATTCCGAACGAGCTCACTAACAATGTTGTGTATGCTGAAGCTCTCAATTAACTTTCTGTCGCATTGTCACGATCACTTTTTTATTATTGCGAACTTTTCGTCACTGTCAGTAATTTACTGCTACATGCTACTTATCAAGGTCGGAATTACTATGAAAAAAATACTTACTACAGAAAGCGAGCTCAACAGCAGTAGCTCAATAGAGGGATCTCCTTAATTATTATAGGCTTAGCCGTATTTGGGTCCAATAGATATTTATAAGATATCATTGTCAGAGTTACTCAAAATGGAGAAATAAACCATCCACGCGAAGACCGACATCCGCGCGGACGGAGTCGCGGGCGGAAGCTAGTTTGTTAATATGTGAGCACCATGTATATATCACATTTGATTTACGTGTCATTGCTTTATTTTTAATTACACTAGGCAACAAAAAAATACGTTATTTTTTTTCCAGAGATCTGATTGTGTGATTCGGAATCGCCATGGTATAGAGAACTTAGTAAATAAAACACTTCAGTCACTTATAAGATAAGTTCAGTCGCTTTTAAGAGAAATTTATTTTTAATTTTAACAATTTTTCCTAGTTATTTTAAAGTAAATACATTATTTAGACATAAAAAATAAACTAGTTTTTGTTCTTTTGGCCTGCCTGTTGTAAGAAAAGGTTGCAGTTACTCTAATCAAAAACCAACAGTAGTCTGCAAGCATTGCAGTGGTCCATTTTCCCTGACAACGCTTTTCTATTAAAGCAATATCTTGGTGAAAGCGCTCACCGTGCTCATCATTTACTGCGCCTAGATTTTCTTTAAAAGGTGCGAGTGCAGAAAGTGCATCTTTAATGACATATTGCAACCCAATTCTTTATTAACATTTAACAATTGATTTAGAAGGCTTTCATATTGAGGCGATCGTTTATTTCCTAAAAAAAAAATCCGTGACTTGAAGAAATGCCAACCAAGCATTCTTTTCTTTAGTGTTTAAGGTCGAAATGAACAACGGATCTTTTAGTAACTACGTAATTTACAGTGTGCTTAGATTTCTTAGAAAAACCTTTGACATCCGTAAGACAAGAATAACAGTCACTAACATGATCCTTAGGTTCTCGCCAAATCATAGGTTGACCAAAAGGCATCTTTGTTCGTTTCCCCTTGAACCAGTTCGTCAAATTCTTGTGGCATGAATAACAACACATATGTGGCAGTCAATATTTGTCTTGGTTGCGAATTTTTAAACCAAAATATGCACGACAACACTTCGTAATCAAAGGCGTTATACGTTTTTTTTGACACTTTGGAGAATATAAACCAAGATAAGTCCGGAGAATTAAAACAAAAGCGAGGCATGGTGAAAGAACTAAATGTATACTGACATTACAAAATATTATTGTGATCGTTTCTAAGAAAAAATTAGTGCTACCCTCCTAAATTGATAAAAAAAGTGATTAAAAAAATGTGAAATCTCCTTTTCTTTACGTGATTGAAATAAATTATTATTTTTCTGATATTAGGTGCATGAATTTTCCCCGGGAAATTTTGAGTGTTGCCTAGTGTTATTTTTAACCCCCGACGCAAAAACGACGGGGTGTTATAAGTTTGACGTGTCTGTGTGTGTGTGTGTGTGTGTGTGTGTGTCTGTGGCATCGTAGCTCCCGAACGGATGAACCGATTTTGATTTTGTTTTTTTTGTTTGAAAGGTGAATTAGTCGGGAGTGTTCTTAGCTATGTTTGATGAAAATCGGTCCAAAATGGCCGCCGCCATAAAATGGCGGAATACATATTTTTTCACAAATCCCTTAATATGGGTATCAAATGAAAGGGCTTGAATAGTAGAATACTATACACTATAATAAATTTCAAATCCAAGATGGCCGCCACCACAAAGTGGAGATTTACATTTTTTTTTCACAACCCCCTCAATATGGGTATCAAATGAAAGGGCTTGACTAGTACAATACTATACGCTATTACAAATTTCAAATCCAAGATGGCCGCCACCACAAAATGGCGAATTATATTCTTTTCTCACAACTCCTTCAATATAGGTATCAAATGCAAGGGCTTGACAAGTAGAATAATGTAAACTATATTGAAAGGGAATGAGGAATATTAACTAACGAAATGAAAACTAAAAACTTCAAAATATTTTTTTGTCTGATCAATGCTCTAGAATGATGAGGAAAGTGGAGTGATGACTGGTACCTACGACCACTGAGTTTGACTATTTTTATTACGAATGGAACAGTCCCACTTAAAAAGCGTAGGTATTTCTACATCAGACAGTGTCGCAGTCCCATTTTATAAACTACACACATCAAAAGTGTCTAGGGATCAAGCATTTTTATGCGGATTTCTTGAGATTGAGATGTGGCTTTGTAATATATTTATGATTTTATAAATTTATATGGATCCTTTTTGGTGCATTTCATAATTTGAATCAGGAACTGTGAATCAAATTCGAGTAAAAGATGAAAATCAGCTGACAATATTTTCCCTATAAAAACATACAACGCATTGAAGACATTATTAGTGCTACTGTTTCCCTACTACTGATTAAAACCAACGTTATTATGGAGCGGCGACGTCATTTAAGCAGGGAAGAAATGCTCAGAGCCATGGGAATGATAGAAGCTGGTTCCCGGCAACGTACTGTGGCTTTAGCTCTGAATACAAGTCAGAGTGTTATCAGTCGACTTTGGACACGTTACCGAAGCACTGGTACCGTGGCTGAGCGCCATGGAGGACGGTATCGCTGCACCACACGGAGACAAGACCGATACATTCAAATCTTAACTCGAAGAGCTCCAACAATAACCGCCATGATGTTAGCCGTGAGGCTTCATCACTCTTCAGGGAACTTAATTAGCGACCAAACAGTCAGAAACCGCTTGCATGAAGTGAACCTTCATTCCCGAAGACCGCTACGGGTACCACCTATAGCAATGCACAATCGTAGGATTCGATATCAATGGGCTCTTGAACACAGAAATTGGGCAGAAGAACAATGGCGTTTCGTGTGCTTTTCTGATGAGTCTCGTTTTGGTATGAGACCGGATACAAGACGTATACGACACTGGAGAACCCCTGGACGCCAACAGCGATTAAAATCCTGCCAGGAAGTCCATCCTTATAGTGGTGGAACCATCATGGTATGGGCGGGTATTTGGATCGGCGGAAGAACTGAGTTGATTTGGATCAGAGGCAACCTCAACGCTCAAATTTATGCTGAGACGATTGTATCAGACGTCATCGTTCCTCTACAAGTGCAAATCGGTCCCTTATTTCAGTTAATGCATGATAATGCACGACCGCACACCGCAAGAGTTGTAAGACAGACTCTCGCCGCAGCTAACATCAATGTCCTGCCCTGGCCTGCTCAGTCGCCAGACTTGAACCCGATTGAGTATGCATGGGATATGCTACAGAGAAGAGCTCTGCCGAATATGGAGGGTATCCAGTCGCAAGAAGACCTTTTTTTGTTGTTGCAACGAACATGGGCGGCCATTCCACAGCGTGATTTGGATGAACTCATTTTGAGTATGCCAAACCGATGTTCTTGTGTTGTTAGTGTTCGCGGTAGAAACACGGATTATTAATTGTTTAAGTTACCCAATAAAATTTTAAAGAAAACTGTTATTTCAGTCTTTTTTTCGAACTTTTGTGTTAGTGGTTCAAATGTCAAAAATCCCTTTATTAGGAAAATGGCAAATTTCTTTATTAATGCAAAGGTGACTTGGTTTATCGTTACTGTGACAAACGAAAACACTTTATTTGATGAATCCTTAAAGAAAATTTTAATTAATATCAATCAGGAGAAAAGTTATTGCAAAAATATATTATGTTGATCCCTAGACACTTTTGATGTGTGTAGATTTGAAATACCTAAGATATCTAACGCTATGAAATACTTGTACGAAAGTTGAATAACTAAAGGAAGAACTAGGAAAAGGATATAATGTTACAAAAAAATCTGTTTAGTCTTAAAAATTATTCTTCAACTATAAATAAATAATTATTTTTTGACGGATAAAAAACCTGATTAAACACCAAATTACCTGAATCTTAAAACGCAAGAAAATAAAAGAAATGAAATACAAATATTAAGGACTCCCTACAAAAAGCATGAAATAAAAAATTAAATTAAAAATTTTAAAAACCCCCGACACAAAAAAATAATAAAATTAAATGTAAGTAATTGGAAAAGGATCAAATAATTTAAAAACCCCCAACTTAAAGAATCTAGGTAACGAGACTAAAACAGATAAATTCATATGGAAGTCGGGGGACCGTTCTGTGGAACACCTTCTATTCTAAGAGGTCCCCCGACTGCCATATGAATTTATCTGATTTAGTCTCGTTACCTAGATTCTTTAAGTTGGGGGTTTTTAAATTATTTGATCCTTTTCCAATTACTTACATTTAATTTTATTATTTTTTTGTGTCGGGGGTTTTTAAAATTTTTAATTTAATTTTTTACCTTTTGTGGTAGACTAATTTTATTCTAATTTTATTCATCGTCTTCAAATATAAAAAAATATATAATGAATGTATACAAAACCTTGTAAAACCTTTTAAAAGAGTAACGGTGGAGTTTCTTGCCCATTCTTCTCCATACGAACACTACCTTTTGGAATGGGCGACTAGGATCAATTCTATTTTATTGTAATTTTTGACGTTCAAAAGTGCCTTTAATGTGCCTATTTGAAATAGATTTTTATTGATGATGATATTTGTTTGTGTACTTCCTGTACGAGTCGCAACAAATACTGTTTCTTTCTTTCTATGTTTTTTTTAAATAAATGATTTGACTTTGACTTTGATTGTACCTATTGAGTTGATTGTATTGTATTAAGTGTAGATTAGGGTCTTTAGCTTGAATCTTATCTACTTTACAAAGTTCATTTCAGTGTTTAGTTTCAATCAAATGTCGTGATTTCATTGATTTAATTTTAAAAAACAAGCATTATTTTAATACCGCATTATAATATCCACTGTGGCAACACTATCAAAGTACAAATTATTAATATTGTAACAAACTTTTAAAATGTATTTCCGCTATGGCAACTAAATGTATTATTTTACTTTGGCAACACTTGGAAATAACGGTGATGATATTACTGAGCGTTATTTCTGGGTGGGGCAAATGTCGTTTTAAAATGGTAAAATGTAGTGCAAAGCCAGTCGTGGTTGGATTGTGAAAGAGTACAGTTGTGCGATTAAAAAAGTATTAGCAGAAAAGGGTCTATTTCATTTTAATTCAGAAGTGCTATGGACCACGAGCCATGTCTCGGCAAAATCGTAAGTAGTCTTATGAATTCTTTACCTTACTTCATTGTTTTAGTCCCAGATAAGTTCAGTGAGCGGTAAGTGTGGTTGTTACGTAGTTTTTGATTCGGTAGCAATCATTGTGGCGTATTTCCCAGACGGTTAATATTTAAATCATAGTTAATAGTAATTGGGCCGATGCACGTGCTACCTTTGGTCGAGGCAACTCCTCGATAGGGTTATCGTTGCGTTGGACTAATTATAATAACATAATAAGTAAATAGTAAGGCCGACACACGTGCTGCCTTTGGTCGAGGCAACTCCTCGATAAGGTTGTAGCTGTGTTGGCATAATTATATAAGTAAATGGTTGGGCCGATGCACATGGTACCTTTGGTCGAGGCAACTCCTCGATAGGGTTATCGTGGCCTTGGACTAATTATAAACAATAAGTCAATAGTTGAGCCAGTGCACGTGTTACTCTTGGTCGGGGCAACTCCTCGATAGAGTTATCATTGCATTGGACAACTTGAAGTAAATGTTGGGAATTTCGCTACAAGATTCACTCTGAACAATGATATTTTAGAGGTCTGTTCCGTTCATTGGATTTTCTGAGCAGGCATATAGTTTGATAGCTAAGCTAAAAGTTTGATCATGTTGGTTGCGGTAATGTCTAATGACTGTTTGAGCATGCATATGTATAGTAAAATGTATAGTTTAGACCTCTGACTTTGACCTTTGACCTCTATCTATGCGGCGTGCACTCGGGTCCAGCCATGAGGTGAGCTGTTCAGAGATGTACGAGTATAGTTTAGACCTCTATGCGGCGTGCACTCGGGTCCAGCCACGAGGTGAGCTGTTCAGAGATGTACGAGTATAGTGACTTTGACCTCTATCTATGCGGCGTGCACTCGGGTCCAGCCACGAGGTGAGCTGTTCAGAGATGTACGAGTATTGTTTAGACCTCTATGCGGCGTGCACTCGGGTCCAGCCACGAGGTGAGCTGTTCAGAGATGTACGAGTATAGTGACTTTGACCTTTATCTATGCGGCGTGCACTCGGGTCCAGCCACGAGGTGAGCTGTTCAGAGATGTACGAGTACAGTTTAGACCTCTATGCGGCGTGCACTCGGGTCCAGCCACGAGGTGAGCTGTTCAGAGATGTACGAGTATAGTGACTTTGACCTTTATCTATGCGGCGTGCACTCGGGTCCAGCCACGAGGTGAGCTGTTCAGAGATGTACGAGTATAGTTAAGACCTCTATGCGGCGTGCACTCGGGTCCAGCCACGAGGTGAGCTGTTCAGAGATGTACGAGTATAGTGACTTTGACCTTTATCTATGCGGCGTGCACTCGGGTCCAGCCACGAGGTGAGCTGTTCAGAGATGTACGAGTATAGTTTAGACCTCTATGCGGCGTGCACTCGGGTCCAGCCACGAGGTGAGCTGTTCAGAGATGTACGAGTATAGTTTAGACCTCTATGCGGCGTGCACTCGGGTCCAGCCACGAGGGTGAGCTGTTCAGAGATGTACGAGTATAGTGACTTTGACCTTTATCTATGCGGCGTGCACTCGGGTCCAGCCATGAGATGAGCTGTTCAGAGATGTACGAGTATAGTTTAGATTTCTATGCGGCTTACACTCTAGTTTAGCCATGTTATTGAGCTTTATGGGGATGTATGCGTATAGTTTATTGCAGCCATGTAGGCCAGCTGTAGTTCAGATTTAAAGACGAAGATGTACGAGTATAGTTTAGAGTTCTATGCGGCTTACACTCTATTTCAGCCATGTGAGTGAGCTTTATAGAGATGTATGCGTATAGTTTATTGCAGCCATGTAGGCCAGCTATAGTTCAGATTTAAAAATGAAGATGTACGAGTATAGTTTAGAGTTCTATGCGGCTTACACTCTATTTCAGCCATGTGAGTGAGCTTTATAGAGATGTATGCGTATAGTTTATTGCAGCCATGTAGGCCAGCTATAGTTCAGATTTAAAAATGAAGATGTACGAGTATAGTTTAGAATTCTATGCGGCTTACACTCTATTTCAGCCATGTAAGTGAGCTTTATGGCGATGTATGCGTATAGCTTATTGCAGCCATGTAGGCTAGCTATAGTTCAGATTTAAAAATGAAGATGTACGAGTATAGTTTAGAGTTCTATGCGGCTTACACTCTAGTTCAGCCATGCAAGTGAGCTTTATGGAGATGTATGCGTATAGTTTATAGCAGCCACATAAGCGAGCTGTAGTTCAGATTTTAAAAATAAAGATAATGATATGGGAGAATAGTTTAGAGTTCTATGCGGCTTACACTCTAGTTCAATCATGGGTGATGTATGCGTATAGTTTGTTGCAACCATGTGAGTGAGCCGGTAGTTCGGAGTTCAACGTCGGTACTTATGTGATCTTATGCAGCCATGTAGGTGAGCTGCAGTTCAAAGTTTAACGTAGGTACTTATGTGATCTTATGCAGCCATGTAGGTGAGCTGCAGTTCAAAGTTTAACGTAGGTACTTATGTGATCTTATGCAGCCATGTAGGTGAGCTGCAGTTCAAAGTTTAACGTAGGTACTTATGTGATCTTATGCAGCCATGTAGGTGAGCTGCAGTTCAAAGTTTAACGTAGGTACTTATGTGATCTTATGCAGCCATGTAGGTGAGCTGCAGTTCAAAGTTTAACGTCGGTACTTATGTGATCTTATGCAGCCATGTAGGTGAGCTGCAGTTCAAAGTTTAACGTAGGTACTTATGTGATCTTATGCAGCCATGTAGGTGAGCTGCAGTTCAAAGTTTAACGTAGGTACTTATGTGATCTTATGCAGCCATGTAGGTGAGCTGCAGTTCAAAGTTTAACGTAGGTACTTATGTGATCTTATGCAGCCATGTAGGTGAGCTGCAGTTCAAAGTTTAACGTAGGTACTTATGTGATCTTATGCAGCCATTTAGGTGAGCTGCAGTTCAAAGCTTAACGCAGGTACTTATGTGATCTTATGCAGCCATGTAGGTGAGCTGCAGTTCAAAGTTTAACGTAGGTACTTATGTGATCTTATGCAGCCATGTAGGTGAGCTGCAGTTCAAAGTTTAACGTAGGTACTTATGTGATCTTATGCAGCCATATAGGTGAGCTGCAGTTCAAAGTTTAACGTAGGTACTTATGTGATCTTATGCAGCCATGTAGGTGAGCTGCAGTTCAAAGTTTAACGTAGGTACTTATGTGATCTTATGCAGCCATGTAGGTGAGCTGCAGTTCAAAGTTTAACGTAGGTACTTATGTGATCTTATGCAGCCATGTAGGTGAGCTGCGGTTCAAAGTTTAACGAAGGTACTTATATGATCTTATGCAACCATGTAGGTCAGCTGCACTTCAAAGTTTAACGTAGGTACTTATGTGATCTTGCGCAGCCATGTAGGTGAGCTGCAGTTCAAAGCTTAGCGTAGGTACTTATGTGATCTTGCGCAGCCATGTGAGTGAGCTGTCGTTCAAAACTGTAGTTCTGAGTTTAACGTAGGCGCTAATGTGATCTTATGCAACCATGTAGGTGTGCTGTTAGTACGCCATTTGTGTGCTGTTAATAAGCCATGTAGATATGCTGCAATGAGTCCCAGATTTTGACCCTGATAGTAGATTCCAAGATATTGAGCGATAGCTAAGATAGTTAATACGCCAATGTTTGATTGGAATGAAAACAAATAAAACACTATGCCCTTTAAAAAGTTTTTTGATTGGCCAAAAAGCGGTATGAAACTTTGCTAACGCTCAATTACTCGTGGAAATAAATGGTATTGATGAAAATTTCAGAAAACTTTTAGAGATGCTTAAATGAAAGTCCTGTATGGATGAAACTTTTGGACTATTTTTATGATAAGTTAGCATTGCACAGTAGGTGTGAAATTGATGGCCGAATGGCAGTAGGTTGTGTTACTTAATGGGATCAATGATAATTCTAATAGAAACGGTGCGCAGGCACATACAGATGGTTAGTTAAATTATTTAGCTTCCCAGTAAACCAGCATATCAAAATAAATTTCCAATATTGTTGCTATTTGATATATTGCCTCAGTGGTCGTGATTAGCGCGTGCTTCGGAGTTAGCACGCCGTCGGATGGCCGAGTTGTCGTGATTTCATTGATTTAATTTTAAAAAACAAGCATTATTTTAATACCGCATTATAATATCCACTGTGGCAACACTATCAAAGTACAAATTATTAATATTGTAACAAACTTTTAAAATGTATTTCCGCTATGGCAACTAAATGTATTATTTTACTTTGGCAACACTTGGAAATAACGGTGATGATATTACTGAGCGTTATTTCTGGGTGGGGCAAATGTCGTTTTAAAATGGTAAAATGTAGTGCAAAGCCAGTCGTGGTTGGATTGTGAAAGAGTACAGTTGTGCGATTAAAAAAGTATTAGCAGAAAAGGGTCTATTTCATTTTACAAAGTTTAATACAAATCGATCAAACTAAGAACATAACCAACCCGCACTGGGCCCGCGTGGTGGATTACGGCCCACTCTCACACGTCGTAATGTGCTTTTTTTTCTTTCTTTCTTGTTTCTCTCTCTCAAATTGAGAAGGCCTGTGTTCCAAGCATTGGGAACATTATTGGCTAATTATACCAATAACATTGTTCAACTGACAAACGCTGTAGAATTCAGGCAATTATAACGATGCTGCGGATTTAAGTAACTTAACCTTTTGAATGTCTTAAGTAACACAGTTCGACATAAGCAATTGTCTTTCTAGTGTCTTTCTAGTGTGTCGTAGTGTCTCTAATTACGGCATTCGATGAGTTAAATAATTATTTTGATAAAATGTATTTACATTAATGGTGAGATATTCAGGGTAAAGTTCACCAGTTCAAGCAAATCTAAAATGTATCAATAAAAATATTACAACATGCAAATGAAACCAGCGTTGTATTAGCTGGCCGCAGTTGACGATCCAAATTGCATTCAATGATTGACGTCGTATTATTTGGCCAGACATGACGGCAGCCGCAACATGCATAACATACTATAAAACATACTCAATCTAACACCTGAATGGTAAACCTACAGAAGGTTTACATAGAACTATAATGGTTAAACTGCAGGTAGCCTACACCAGCACCTGATTCAAAACCTAAACAAATCCCTATAGGTAAGTTTCAGATCTTTAGTTAAGACCTAAACACTAGAACAGCCCTAGATTTTTGACTTTAAAATTTTCCTGTATGTTGGTGCATTTACCAACCAGTTTCTGAGTCTGGTTTCAACACAGTTGTCAAAATAGACTGATGGGGAAAAAAAATGCCCGTCGTTTTGTGGGTGGCCATTGGGAAGAAAGAGAGAGATATAAAATCGCTCAGCTACTCCGCTTGAGGTTTCGACAAGAATTTGGGACCGCTTCAAGCTGTTGCCAAGCCTTGAATAGAGTTAGCCTTCTGCCTCTGCTGTTGCTATTCCACCTATATTGTCTAGCACATGTTGAAAATATTCAATTTGTTTATGAATAGAAAATGTAATCGAAAACATTGCATCGTTTATTTAACTGCAACGAAACTAAATATTGGAATTAAAGTGATTTGTACACACAATTGAACTGGATCTATGTAAAATGAATGAATGAATGAATGTAATGATGACAGATGGGGGTTTAAGTCACTTTGACCCTTGTACAGTCAGGAGCACTAATATGTCAACACTTGGCAACATTCAATTGCGATTTTTTCGTGAAATAACGAATGCAACGTTGAAATACGACTTTATACAAACCTATGAGTTCAAAAATACGTTTTTCATAATAACATATAATTTAATTCAAAACTAAAGGAGAAAATCGACTTTGAATAAAGCCAAGTGTATACATACTTTTGCTCGTGACTGTACACGAGGTGACTCTAAAGTCACTTAGCAAATTATAAAGTTCACTGGGAGCAAGTTTTGTACTAATAATTAGTGTAGGTATATCACATCTTTATCATCACAAACGATGCCCAAAAACCTAATCAACAGAACTAAAAAAAAATATTTTAGCCAATCAAAAAGACCAATAACAATAATTGTCACCACGCCATATTACAACGAAACTTTATGTTAGTGTTGTGATAGCAATTCATTCGATTTGAAACATAATAGTGACGTAGCAATCGGCAATTAACATAAAATATAATTTATTGCCGATATATCGACGCTTCGGAACTATTACCGATTATGATGCAAATTTTAATGACATCTATTACAGTTTTGTTTCACTAATAAAAAAACGTATCGAAACGAATTTTTAATCGAGGGACGGGTCAAGTGTGGCTTTTTTTCTAAGTTTGAGGAAATAACAATGGTAAGGTTTCCGTTCAAGCTGGCTACTATAACAACTTAACAAGAAAGATAAAATTGAAAACGAACCCATTTTATACCAAGAACGAGAAGGGATATTAAGTGTTGAGGATTACGTTCTGTCAAAGATTGGTAGAAATACATTACCCTCCTTCTGGGGCAGTCTGGTAAAAAACAAAGGTAAGTATCAGAATGCTAAGTGTCAAATAAGGTTTAAAGTAAGGAGTTAGGACAGAAAGTAGGTATCCTATCGCACCCCAACAAATTTTATATTTCAAACAATACAACCTTATCAAGGGGTAGGTATTTAGTCGAAATACCAAGTGCAGATGACTATCATCTAAGTAACGTTCCGTTCCAAGGTGAAGTTCTACAAAGGTATACCTAATGCTTATAGTTAGCAGCTTTAGTAGTTATAATTACTAGACCGCCTGAGTAAATCTGCACTCTTTCATTTATCAAATAAAGATACGTTACTGGAAGCATACCATGGACTTGTAGCTTCTGTATTGCGATATGGCGTAATTTTTTGGGGCAGTCGACTGCCCGTGAGCTTATATCGTCGCTCGCATGACTAAAAGTCCTATATCATTTTTTAGCCGATTTGAGTCAGGAGTTCAGGACAACTACACTCTTCCAGTTGCCTTTCAAAATGGTTATATTTTGAGATCCAAATAACATAGAGGTACCTACGACGGTTAGTGAAAAGTGTAAAAAATCACGAATAGAAAATGTAGCTGTCCCAACCCAAATCAGCCAAAAAATTAGGAAAATGAGAAACCTTCAAATGACTCCTCCCACTCTGGGTGGAGCGGAAGGGAGCGTCAGACTCTTACTGACTAAAACCCACCCGTGTTCCTTCCTTAGCCCTTTATGTTCCGGGCCAGCGGTAACCCTTTCGGACAATCCCGCTGGCCAATATTGACCCTTCCAGCTTTACCTATACATTTTGGAAACTGCGTTGTTTGTGAAAAGAAAAACTCAATTATTTGAAAAAATATCTTCCACTAGAAAAACTCCATTACGTGCGTTAATATGTAAACAAACTATGTCATCTAAAATGTAAGACCACATTGATGCGAAAAAGTTTTTATGGTATGACACCTAAAGTGTTTAATAAAATTCCTGAAGACATAAAAAACATGACATTTAAGTTTAAAAAGCTCTGTTATTATACTGTAGACGAATTTTTGAACGACCAATTATTATAATGATGCATTTTTACTTTTTGATAATAAGTACTAAGTACGACTATTTATTGATTTTAATGTATTTGATGTTTTTCTTTTTTTACTGTTCATGAATTTAATTCATTTAAAATGCAATTTTTTTCTTTTCTCGAAGTCATATAATCTAATGACACCTAGTATGTCATTTATAAATTTGTATGGCTTAATTATGACAAATCAGCGCACCCCCTATTTATGTAAACAGCTGAATACCAGTATTTTACATAGAGCGACTGCCTATCTGACCTCCACAACCCAGTTACTGTGTAATACGATACGATACCACTTGGTTAAGACTGGTTGTCAGACTTTCGGGCTTCTGACTATCCGTAACGACTGTCAAAGATCGACGAATGAACGTCAAAGTCACGGAGGGGTCACGATATGTAAAGATGGGCACCCATCCACAGACCAACCGCGGCAAGCGTAGCTTAACCCGATCGATCGACCTGTGCGGCTGTTATTATTTAGCCACGGGCTCCTCATGTAAACACCTATGTTTCACAAATAAACTAAATTATTGATGGATTGATAGACTACTTTCATTACTTATAAGCCTTAGTGACCAAGGAATTCCTCAGGTCCCTAATACTTTCTTTAACAAAAAAATATCACAAACTATTCACAACAAATTACATCCAATTAAAATATTTTAGTAATGAAATTATCAATAATTAGCTCAGCCAATTACCGTCCAGGTGTTAAAGTCACCACCTACCATCATTTACTCTGTATTTTTTTATGCAGCCTATGTCCTTACAGGTCCAAAGTTTCAAGCATTAGTATGCGATGTACGACCGACATTATTTGCATATCGATAAAGGTTAACAATGCAATTAAGCGTTTCGATACTCGATAAACAATAAAACAAAATCGACAGCACTAAGTTTCAGCGGTTTTATTGGGAACGATGTTTTTGGTCGGGTCGTGGTCGTGTCGTCGGTAAAAGAGTTTTAGCTATACAGTATATTATATCATTGTTTTGGTTTTGGATAGCTAGATCTACGGAGACAACAACAACATTAACAGTAGGAATGGTTTTTGACAGTTCATCAACATTCATTGCATTATTTAAGTTGTTGAGACAATTCGAACATATGAAGCAATGGTTTAGCAATATCCTTCAAAGTTATACAGATTGATTGATAGTCTTACGCAATTAGGTTTAACAAATAAAGGAACAAATCAAAATATGATTGATATTGCTGAAGTTAAACTGTCAAAGACACAGACAGTTATGTGAATCATTGCAGATTTAGTTTACTGAGCTTTAGCTGCCGATATTTTCATCCCAACATGAAAATCATCAAATCCTATCGACGTCGTATCGTGAGTCCAAAAAGCAATTATTCATGAGCCATCCGCAGTGGACATGCAATAATTACAATTAAACATTCCAACATTCACGGTAAGCAAATAATAATTCTAAACAACTATTATTACAATAATGTTCCTATTATATTATGTTAAAAACTTACACCTATTCGGTATGCGGCTAACTATTTAATATATAATGTAATTGAATTACATATAAAATGATGCTGGTAGATTTATATACAGGCAAAATAATTTGTGTGGTCCGTTTTAATTATTTTTTACAAGTGAAAGGCAACGATGCATTACTAAGAAATGCATTAAAATATTTGAGAAACCAAGTATTAAAGTTCATTTCAAATAAACTTGCGATAAAGTTTGTTCACCTCCTTCTACTAATGTATCCCAATATTTCCAAACCATACGAAAAAATGTATGGGCAGTGTCGGTAACACGATCAAAACATTGACTTACTCCGTGTTTGGTATTATGAAACTCAACCGATGCAATGTTAGCGACAGTTTTGTATGACGAACGATATCTATCGTAAGTTATTTGGACTTTTTGGTACAGGGTGGTTGAATGACATTTATCGCAAGTTTATTTGAAAAACACTTTAGTGATTTTGTTTGAAGAGTGTTAAATTAATTAATATAGATCAAGGTGGTAACAAGATTTCGGAGGGTTTGAAAAAAAATTAACATATCTCATCATCGTGAGGAAACCGACATGTCCTAGAACCGAAAATTCGAAGACTTGTGACATCCACCAACCCGCACTGGGCCCGCGTGGTGGATTACAGCCCACTCCCTCTCACCGAGAGGAGGCCTGTGTCCCAGCAGTGGGAACATTATGGGCTGATTATGTTATTAACATATCTAGTGAATTTTTTTTTTCTCTAAAGATTCACTATTTCTGCACGTTTCCAGATTACAGCCCGGTTCCACCGCGAGCGGAACGGACCCATTAATGACTTCGTTCGTTCGTTATATTATCCAGTCTACGCCAGCGTACCTACCAGGATAACCTAAATACGCCCGATCAGTCTGGCGACAGTCGCCAGACAGTCGTCCGATCGGTCTGGCGACAGTCGCCAGTCGGAGGTACGCTGGCGTAGACTGGATAATATAACGAACGAACGAAGTCATTAATGGGTCCGTTCCGCTCGCGGTGGAAACCGGGCTTTAGTCCTGAATTGGACCTTGACAATGTCAGCTCTTATTGTTTAGTAGACATTCGTGACCTTTCATACGACACCGCGCCACTCGTTTGTTACTATGGGGTAAGAACCTATTCCTCGATCTGCACTCAACTCTCAAAGTGATTAGAATATTTCTCGCAACGCAAGTCGCACCTGCATCCACCTGTATAGCTACTGATAACCTCTGACTGCAATCACCAATCCCGTCTCTGACCTCGGCTCGAAGGGCTAGCTCTAGCTCTCACAATCGGTTAACCCTTAAATGTCACTGGTGTCAATATCGTCACATCGTCGTCTGACGAGACGTAACTGACATTTATGATTCGATACTGCCTAGTGGTTATATTGGTACTGAGCAAAGGGATCTTGGATTCGAGTCCTAGGTCGGGCAGTTTTATTGAGACAGCCAAATGATTTTTTATTTTCTTGATTTTTGCGCTGTTTGTGACAATAGCCTCATCTTACTACATGGGACTTAGACACAGCGAAATTTGATAGTAAATACTTCTGCCTAACTCTTCGGAATAAACAGGCGTGATGATATGTAATGTAATTAATTTTTTTTTAAACCGTCTGGTCTGACCCATTTTTTGCTTCAATATCGATCTATTCGTATCTCCCGATCACTGATCCAGATCTCTTCAATGCCAGACATGACGTTTGATTGACGGATTGACGGACAAACACGCTGATTGGATATAATTACGATGCATATTTTGTTAATAAACAATTGTCTGAATATTTACTGTTTTTTCGTCCCTATTGGACAGTAATAAGGTTGAATTTCATATGGTTGGAGGGAAAGAGTAAGTTGGTAAAGTATCCTTAGAAATTACTAGTCGTGGCGGTAGGTTCGGTATTTGAAATCATTGTGTTGTGATGGGATCAAACGAGATCCTTATTCAAGTCAGTTTGCGGTTAATCATAGACGATGTTAGATGAAAAGGTTATAGTTACACAGCTATTGTTGGTCTAGTCAACTTAGTACTAAATTGACCGTTAAAACTTGCTATTAGCGGGTTGACTTGCGTTTTGTTTTATTGAAGTCCTTCTTTCTTGTATCCATATTCTGTATTACTTTTAAAGGGAACGCACCTGCCACACACTTTTAGCATTTAGCATTACAAGATAGTTGTATCATTGGACTAACAAGATTACACATGTCAGGTGGCAGCACATTAATTTCTTTTGATTTGACAAACAAACATTGTTTAGATAATTGGACAGGAGCTCTTAATTTGCCAATAAGAGTATCGTTCTGCGCCAGCCTACTCGGCTTAACTTCTTCCTTCCCTGGTTCCGTTTTTGGTGTCGGGTCTCCTAACTTTGCGGCAAGTTGTTCGGGCCCGGATTGTGTTCTGGCAATTCGTTTTGCTTGAGGTCTCTTCGACTACCTGGTCAGTAGCGGGAGGATCTATCTTTGGTTCAGTAAGTTCTAAGCGATTTGAAATTGCACCACAATGAAAATAAATTAATGATCCTCCCTCACTATGTGTTTTGACATGATAAAGATCTGAAGAGACGCGTTGGTCTAGTGGTTGCAAGCGCTACTGCTAAGCATGATGTCCTAGGTTCAGGGTTGATATGATTTAAATCACTTGATTTAAATCAGTGATTTAAATCGAGATTTAAATCAGTGATTTTTTTATTTAAATCAGTGATTTAAATCTCGATTAAAATCTAGTGATTTTTTTATAAAAATCAATGATTTAAATCAATACTTTTTTACTGCGGTCAAATCAGCCAAAATGTGACAAGGGACTTCCCCCGACATGAACTAGGGCGCGCACATACGTGTCCAATGCTGTTTAGACAGGGTTATTGGTAAAACATTAACAACCTCTTAAGAGGTCATTGTACTCACCATTATGAACAACTTTTAGTATGGGACCAAACCTGAAATCGCGAAAAAAAATCAGCTGTTCCCTACATTTTGACGAGTTATACGATACGAACATAAATGTAGGGAACAGCTGATTTTTTTTCTCTATCAAACCCATTTCAAAAACAAAAAAAAAGAATACATGGTAGTCTGCTGAATACCAAAATGTATGATCGTATATTTATCTGTAGATAAGTGCGTAATCAACAGGTGTACTATCTTATCCAACTTTATGTAAAGCTTACAAAACTATTAATTAGATTGAAGACTAAAATCATCGGCACCCTAATTGCGTAACACACTATTACTATCAATTTGAATCATTTTGAAGCATATTTCTAATCCATTGCTTCATATGTACAAAAGATGTGTCTGCTCAACAACGCAAATAACGCAATGAATGTTGTTGAACTGTCAAAATGAAACCCATTGCTACTGATAGTGTGTTACGCAATTACCCTGCTGGTCTGCGTCGTCAGACGGCCGTCCATCTTGCGATGTACGATCGATGTTCAATAGTACTAATAAACTGAGTAGTACCTATAGTAAAACAGCACTGCGTACGTTTAATAAAAATAAAATTTGTTAGAATAAAATCGAAGTTGTTTGGTTAGCAGGGACTAAGGCTCCTGTAAAGCTTCCATGGATTTGACTAGAGATGCATGTAGTCGATTTGAAGGAACTGAATCGAGTAAAAAGAATCATCCAAAATTCTGCCCTGTAAATCCGAAACACTGTATCTCAGAAGTACCTATTTCGTGAAAAGGACTTTCAAAAATTTTTTGGTCTTTGGTACGTTTTTGGAAATATATTTATAACTGCTAGGACCTCCTTCTACATACTATAAAATGAAAAAGTAATAATACATAGCCATGTAACTGCCTCGAAAAAATCATCATCATCATCACTCATCACTTCAGCCGACAGACGTCCACTGCTGGACACAGGCCTCCCACAATTTTGGGGGGGTTTGCCATAATCGCCACGCTTGGCAGGCGGGTTGGCGATCGCAGTATGGTATGATGGTGGAATGCATAGAGAACGCTGCTGCCCATTCTCCAGTACGACCCTTAGTCGCCTTTTATGACACCCACGGGAAGAAAGGGGTGGAGCTATTCTTTAAGTCCGGCACCACGCGCCGCCTGCCAAGCGTGGCGATTATGGCAAACCCCCCTTTTTGGGGGAGGCCTATGTCCAGCAGTGGACGTCTTTCCGCTGAAATGATGATGATGATGACCAAAATGAGCACTCTACTTAATAAATTGTTGAAAAAGAAACCAGAAATTAAAGTTGTCCATCACTAAAAATGTAATAAGCATAAGGACAATCAGCCTATAATATTCCCACTGCTGGGACATAGGCCTCCTCTCTGTGAGAGGGAGTGGGCCGTAATCCACCACGCGGGCCCAGTGCGGGTTGGTAGATCTCACAAGTCTTCGAATTTTTGGTTCTAGGACATGCCGGTTTCCTCACGATGTTTTCCTTCATCGTTTTCGAGAGCAGTGGTGATAAAATAATTTACACATAGTAAAGCGCCGTCAGTCAGGGTTCGAACCTACAACTTAGTCGCGTTCGTTACCACTGCTCACTGGAAATGTTAGACTAGTCGATGATGGAGTCTAATTTAAAAGATGTTGCAACATGTCTTAGGACTACTAATACTATCTATCGCATGGAAATTCAGCACAACTGAATAACACAAAACGAATAATAATAAAAAACTGGTTTAAGAGAGACAGTAAGAAATTACCATTACATACAAACTCTAGGAAATCATCAGTCTCTTGTCCTTATCTCAAGGTATCATCTCAGTAGTGATTTTATTAGCCATAATTATCATCTTTCACACAGTCCATCCATCGATTCTTTGGTCTTAAAGCTAATTATCACTACATCACTTCCCCTAAACATTTAGAATCAAAATTCAAAAACATAAAACGATCACCCGGTACAGTGACGGCCAAAAATATCTGCAGCACAATATTATTTGATATAGGTACATGGAGTTAACACTCCGCTGCATTCATTCCAGCCTGATTGATAGAGTGATTGATTGGCACATGACGCGAACACTCCCGATGTAATAGCCCAGTAAACAGGTTCGCGATTCGCGACCAAATACTCCACCTCTAAATTGAAATTAATATTTTTTGTGTAATCTGTGTTAATTTTTGTTTGTTTAGGTTTTTTTGGGTGTTGAAGTTGTTGTTTAAAAGAATCTATTATTGGTATGATGATGCGTTAATTGATATCATCGATTTATTTATATAGGGGACCGTTTTGTCAGTCTCAATCATCAATTAAGGATAGATGCCTGAGACCAAAAAGCTCCATATGTTACACTACAACCCATTAAAACTTTCCATTATGAAATAAGCAGAATTCTACGCCCCAATGACACACACACAAAAACAATTGGCCCTCCGGTACAAACTTCCGTGCACCTGAAACATACAAACAATCACACATCCATACTCAATAACGCTTCGCAACAGCATCTTTACAAGTCATTAGACGTGCCACCGCCCCCCCCACACGCTTCCCCCTCACCCCGAGGGCCCCGCACCCGTTTGTAATTAACTGAGGGCCATAAATTGACCGTAACTGTCATATCATATTGATTTAGTCCCGTGAGCGTACCTACGCCTTGCTCGGAGTTTTCAGCCTTGCAGGGGTAGGGGAAAAATTAAAATTGTTTGGATTGACGCTATCGGGGTGCGGTGTATCGGGGTTGATGTTCATGTTGGAGCTTTACTTATATTCTCTGTAGACGAATTCGTGACGCAATTCTAAAGTAGAAATCCCACAATGACAACTTATTACATTTCACGTCTCAATAAACGTTTACTGGATCGTATCTTGTCTTTGCTCAAAGAAAAGTTTTACAGAAAATTCTTTAATCCTTGACTCAGTTAGTGATGGCCAGTAAAATTACGAAGTGTTGAAAAAATTACAATCACCCAATCTTATTTTCGTTCATCTATTGAAACAGATTCATTCATTCTTTCATTCGTTTCATTCATAACAACTAATTTATCACATTGAACGTTTCAATTGCATATCAGAATTCCGTAATAAAACAAACATTGGGCGATTCGAAAATAGTCGGATATCAAACATGATACGACTCATTTAAATCATATATTCACATACAAAAAATTCGTTCCGTATGCATATACATACGTTCTTGCCCACACAGAGCCGTGAATGAAGTGAAGACAGCATTATTACCGCTTTGCAACGATTGAGACTGTCAAAACAACGCTAACTAGCGAAATCGGACAACATTTGGCCGGCGGATGATAGAAAACAAACATTTACTTGCCATTCTTAAACAGATGATCCGATTCAACAAACATTATTGAACGAATTTACGAGCCATCGAGATCAAAGTCGTAATACAAAAATATCTACAGCAATCAGGCGAGGGGCGTTAGTTTCTTAAGAGCTGTGCTTAAGGAGCAATTTTGTGCGTGAGATGACTTTGATAAGTGCGGATGCAAATGTGGGCGCCATTTTTTTTTCCCGCGCCAACAATCGCGCGCTGCTGCTGCATCGAAGCTTCTTTTTCTACTGTAAGTTCCTGATCGCGCTAATTCTGATTGAGAAGCATTTTTTATTTCGATTGTGTAACAAGTTAGACATGTTCTCAATTTTTCGATGATTGCTGCGGCGATGGCTGATCAAAGACGGCCTGGATCTCATTCAGCCTTGATGTGTGAAAGATTAATACATTTTTACAAATATTGGAGCAGTTGTTTGGACAATATTTTCATAGCTGATAGGAAACTTTGCAACTGGACCGATGACATCTTCGATGATTCTTAGATTTGACGCTATTTTCATTATTTGGATACGTGCTATGAATGAGTTTCATACATTTCTTTTTTGTCCTGTCCGAAATACCTATAACAATTTTTTTACTAGATTAGATAGAGTTATTGCTACACACTTTAATCGATACAAATATCTTGTCTAAAATAGTATTGTACAGAATTTTCATCACCAGGTTTTGTTTGACCCATCTCTATTTTTCAGCAACAGCTTTATCTCATCTCTGTTTACATGCTCCTTATTTTAGTTCGTCATTGTCGTTATCTCTATCGGTCACATTCTCACTTGTCACTTGTCACTCACGCTCATGATCTTCAGTGATTTGAGATGTGTGATTTATAAGATAAGCCAAATCACAAATATGTTACATATCTTCTGTATTTCGTTTCTTCAACAGGAGTATTAATGTTCATTTTCGGCTTGATGTCATCCAATCTTTGAATGAACCAAATCTGATACACGCAAAGCCAAACATGTTTGTTTCATATAAAAATATAATATTCATAGTAATGTTTCGTTTACATAAACGAACATGCAATCTCCCCGGTGCTGATCTAGTCACGAAATCAATACAGCAGTCTGTTCTGGAAAGCACACTACTACTGTAACTCCTTGCCTACACCCAATTTGACAGCGGCCATTAGAAAAAAAAACGGGTTTTATTTATCGCCCCACTAAAATTCCTAGTGATTTCACATCTAGGTAACTTATCTTATAAATCGTGAAATGTGTCAATTAACTCCAGTTTAATGTCGTATTTATGTTAATAGACGTCTGACGGACATTTTTGGGCATACACAAAAAGAGACTCGGCAGGATGCGACCGGCACCTCGGCACCAGTACACTTGGGTATTTTTAAATGTCAAATGAGTTAAATAAGTGTTGTGGCTTGTAGCCGCGTGACGGCTGATTGATTGGATGATTGACTTTTCGCGTTCAAAGGTTAATGTTATTTTTTCTTTTTTGCTTCACCAAAGCGAAATATGTCATTGGTTTATTTAAAGCCTGATCAATCAGATGAATACAGATTTTTATTTTAGTACTCATAAAATGTACTGCCAAAAACGACTGCAAATTAATCAACATTGAAAGGAACGTTAATTAGTTAAATGCGAAATAATAATCGGTTAATTTATCATTACTATATTAACCTTCAAACATCGAAACAGCTAAAAAGCTGTCAGAATTTATGTATATTACGATAATTTAGGTAATAAGAAAGAATTACTAAGAGCTTAGCAACAAAACTGATTATATATTAATAAATATTCTAATTTCAATCAGTACTTTAGTAGATGGATGTCATAAAAATAATATAAATAACGTAATATAAATTATTGGGGTATCGAGAAACCTCGTATCGATGTTAGTAATCGTAGGGGGATACATAAAACGTATCTGTTAATACATTCTTGATTATCAAACCGTGGGACTGTTTGTATGTTATTTAATATGTATCGTGCTTCAGTTAACGCATTGATCGGAGCTACAGCCGACGTAAATTTTAATGACGGAATCCGAAAAAAAACTATTTTTATAAATAATGGTACATCAATACATAAATAATGGGACCAGTTTGAGGGACTAGTACCAATAACGCGAATAAAAATAAATATTACTTAACCATTCGAAATAAATATGGCGGATGATTTATGGCGTTATTGACATTGGGTGCGCGGGCGCAGGCGGCCATCTTGGCAGCTAATTGCCAGTCTGTCATTAAATCAGTCACGCATCGGTTATAGACGGATGTT
Organism: Mesoligia furuncula; assembly: GCA_916614155.1. Classification (NCBI taxonomy): domain Eukaryota; kingdom Metazoa; phylum Arthropoda; class Insecta; order Lepidoptera; family Noctuidae; genus Mesoligia; species Mesoligia furuncula. The sequence continues at coordinate 28,617,272 of OU744803.1, forward strand.
CGAATATTTGTTTTGTGGCGACACCTAGGCAAATTTAAATTTTTTATTATATTTGATCTTATATGACTTTTAAGTCGTCAGGCCAATCGGTTCGATACCACACGGTGATCTTCTATGCAAATGTCTAGAATAGGAGTAACGACTCTTTAATTAATTAATTAATAAAATAGTTAAATTAATTTATTTGTTTTAGCTTCTGATTTTCCAGAACGAGGTTGTTTTATGCGATTTATTAATTAACAAAATGTTTGTTTTGATGGAACATGCTTAATTTAGGATCATGTTACCGCCTATTAGCAAATGTTAGTGGTCAAACGAAATTCATATATGAAAGAAATACCGAACTATGTTATCATTCTATAGAATTTCCTATGTTTATATGGGAGAAAGTTTTCCATTTACTTTTTGTTTTTCTATTCTAATAATATTATTAATAATGCGTTCTAGGAAGGAGTAGTTGCTACGGTTAAAAGTATCAAAGTGTGCGTCAAAGGATGAACCGTTGCGGTACTGGGTACAATGTACTTGATACCGGTACCGCTTAAAGCTACAGTCTATGGTAACTTGTTGCACATAAAGTTCTACATGACTACATAATAATGTACCGTTTAGTAACACGTATGGGTCCAATAAAGTTTACATGGGAACTAGTGGACTACTTAGAACTTAAGTAGGTACTACACGTTGCACCTATATGGTAGGTAATCATATTATAATATCATGAACATGGTTTGATTCCAATCTATACATATAAAATTCAAAGTCCTGACTGACTGACCGATATATCAACGCACAGCCTAAACCACTGGTCCTAGAGACATGAAATTTGGAGTGTGTGTTCTTTGTGAAGAGTAGGTATCCACTAAGAAAGGGTTTTTCGAAATTCCACCCCTAAGAGGGTGCATGGGGGGAGGGTGAAATTTCACGCGCACGAAGTCGCGGGCAGAAACTAGTCAAATATGAAGTTACTAGCGGTTTCGCACGGGTGCATTTTTTTTTTCGAATATTCGAAATTTTCTTTCATAAAAACCTTGTCTTGACATTAACGAACGCAACAAAAAAAGAATTATCTAATTTGGTACAGACATTTTGGCGGCTTTGTTTCATACTACTTATGTAAGGATTATTTAAAACAAAATTCGAAATTAAAGGACAATTAATATCACTGATTATTGGAAAACAAGAGAAAAAAGAAAAAAATATAAGAAATATTCCTTCTTAGGAGCTACGTTTGGAATTTTAATCTTTGTTTCTTGAGAAAGCTAACAAGGATTTTAAGCTGAGCAGAAGCTAAAGCAGTGTACGCACGAACGAACAAAAACATGGTGAACACGAACATCGAACACTTTGTTCGCACATGATCCATGAGTACCACTAACGAACATCAAACACTGTGTTCGTCAAAAATGTTCGTGGCGATCCAATTTTGTTGTTCTAAGCGGACGGTGTTCGGAGAAATCTAATGCTACTTCACTGTAGACCACTTCATCCATGTTTACTGAGGGTTTGAGCACGAACAGAAGTAGAACTGTGTTCGCAAGGTGTTCGTGTTCGCTTTGCTAATTTACGTCCACACGTATGAACCAAATGTTCCGTGGTCGATGTTCGTGTTCATCATGTTTTGTTCGTTCGTGCGTACACGGCTTAAGAGGCAGCTTAAAATTTTCCCAAAACCTGCTTACTTCCTTTATGAAATATTTATTCAATTTATTTTATAATTTAACGTGTGTTACTTACAGAGAATAAGATAAGAAAAATACTGAGAATGAAAAATACAAAGGTGAGCCGTTTCTTTATAGAAACCTTTTCCTGTACAAAAGTTGGAATAAAGAGATTAGTAGATAGTTAGTACACTGTAAAGGAATTATTTAATAATTTCATTTACCTATCCACAAAGATAATAATAATGTTTCTAGTTTCTATAACCTCAGGCAAGCATCTCAGGCAAGTCCAGACACAGATTTTAATTTTGTTGGTAACGGTTCTGGAGGAAATATGAATGGAATAGATTAAATAATTATTATATTATTTATTTTCAAAGAATGTAGCTACAAAAATCAGTATGGATTTCAAGTAGTAAATTTTTCTTTGTTCATTCATGGTGTACCTACGATGATTGTTACAAGGAAGTTCCCAGAAAAAAATAAAATTGTTAATGGGCAAGTGTTCAAAGTTACTTCTTGATCTTAGAACCAACTTTCTGACCGACAACATGACTTTAAATTTTATATAAGAAGTAAAAGTATGGTATCAATAAATCTGCGTAGCCTTTTCCTATCTTGGGGTCGGCTTCCAGTCTAACTGGATGCAGCTGAATACCAGTATTTTACATGGAGTGACCCTATCTGACTTCGACAACCCAGTTACTGGGTAACACGGTACCTAAGTTTAGTAAACTTACTGAAAAATCAAACTTAAGATAGAGTAGAAAAGCATGCTGATGAAGGTATTAAACTTTTATTCAATACATTGATGAAAACTATACAAATCTTAGCGTAGCCTATTAGACTCGTTTGTTAAAAAAACTAAAACAAAATAATTTCAAGAATAACACAAAGGGCATGATTTATGACAATATCATCTTCAAATCGTGTCAATGGTATGTAAGGATATTAATTTGTCTATTGTGTTGTAGTCTATTGGCTCGTTGAGATCATCTGAGGTGCAGTGTAGGCGTAGGTAGGTGTAGAACACTTGGGACCAGTGTTCAATGTGACACTACGGATGATACAGAATTGGGTCTATTAAGAATTGATACTCAGAGGTAATAATGGATGTGGTTATGATGGAAACCGACAAAAACTGCTAGGTACTTATATTTATTTTTTAGTAATTCTAAATGTTTTTCCAAACCTACCGATCGCACGGCAGTGTTTAGTGTGTTGACGACGATATATTCTTTGTTTGCCAAATGTCTTGGCTTGTATTATTTGAAAGGAATCTATCACAAATGTCATCCCTATACAGCTACCAAGACACGATTAATTGTCAGTTATCAACATCATTATCATAATATTATGATATTGTTCATCTTATTTTCCCTCAACTAGATTCTGTTTTTGTTTGTTTTCTTTCTCGTGTCATGTTTACCGCTAATAAACGTGTTATTTTTCTTTCTTTCATCTGCCTAGACTTTTGGCTACTATGTTGAGGTTGGCTTCCAGTCTAACCGGATGCACCCGATTACCAGGATTTTAAAGGAGCACATGCCTATTTGACCACCACATCCCAGTCACTACGTAATACGATAGCTCTCGGTAAGACCGGTTGTGTGAAATGACAGCCGGAACCAACGGCTTAAAATGAATGGTCACCAATGGTCTCACCATCCACAAATCGACCTCGGCAAGCGTTGCTTAACCCACGATCGTCCCGTACGGCTGTTATTACTAGGCCAATAAATTAGTTAACATCTTGAATTTTTTTTTTCAAACTTGTAGTTACGTATGGCGATGTTGACTCAGTCTGTCTTGGAGACAGATATTCTTTCTTCCCAAAGTGTCGTGACATGTATTAATTAAAAGGAATCTGTCACATGTCATTCTTATACAGCTGCCAAGGCATGATCAACCGTCATATGCGATAAATTTTTGAGCATTTTAACATTTTACTGACTTTACGAAGCAGTACGAGTAGGAGAAAGTAGAAAAACAAGTGACTACACTTGAAAATACAGTGAAAATCATGGACCCGCGGGTCCAGTTCCGAGTGGGTCCAGTTGACCAAAGACTCCTAAAAGGCAGATCCGCAGATAATCAGTTACAATTAGTTCATAGTTGTAGTAGGAAGTATAGAAAAGATTATGATGTTAACAAAGAAATATGAATAAATAACTATTGCGTGGATAACAAATTTATCAATACAAAGAATGACTACTACCTACTTTATAAATTAATTTTATTAAAATGTAAGTACCTACTTATTTACCTGGATGATGTTTTTAATAATTTGAATGCAGAATGAGCGATGAATCCAGTAAATAAAATTGCAGTTAAAATATAGTTGCGACAGATGTCCTGCAGGTAATTGTAGGGAATTGGTTATATTTCTCAAGCCATGTGGGTTACAACTGGCATATTAAGTTAATGAAGTAAAAATAAGTTCAAATGGAATAGTAGCTTGTCTTATTAAATATTACATGTAGGTTGTTAATGGGAAATAACATTCCTTGAGTAAAAATTTATGTTTAATGTCCGTGAAATAATTTTACAAACAATATTTTCATGAAAACAAGAAGAGTCATTCTGGTTAACACAATTTGGCTTTTACCACAATTGGTTCTTATAGCAAAACATTCAGAATCAATTAAATTAATTTTCTTTCCTTAGGAACCCGATTCCCAAAAGAAATTAATAATAACAAAAAAATATTATTAAGTATTATAATTTAATCCCTAAAATATGAACCATAAATATAATATATCCCGACCATAAACAAGTCAAAGTTATGGAAGATCTAGCAGATGTCGCGTCACATGGCATCTATAAATTTTAACTTGTCGTATTCAAAATGTCGGGTTCAAATTGTTTAATATTATATCCATAACTGATAGGTTTCGTGGCAGGAATATTTAAGATAGGAATCAATAGTTATATTATAGGTTTGTTTGGAAAAAGTTGACGATATTAAACAAAATATACAATCGGGCAAAGAGAACTTCCATCAGCTTTTAACATTCTCTCATACCGATTAGAAAACCATAACGTTTGAAACAAACAAACATAGAAATTGTTTAAAAAATTAAAGAAACAGATTTAAAAATAATTATATTTTCAACACACTTGCTCGTAAAGTGGCTCTTATTGAACCGCTTTTAGGTCCATAATGCAGTGTATTAAAAACGCGTGCTTTTTCTTTACTTTAATCCACAAGTGCTTTATTTCCACAGATAACTATTTACTAGTCGGAGATGCGCACTTTTTTAATCTCATCAATTCACTTTTTTTTAATAGTCTGTATTGTCCTTGGTCCCAAAATTAACTAATATTTATTTACCTTAAGGTGAATGCGCAGGGACCTCAGACAATTTAAGGTGCAGTGGTAGACCACTGCGCATTCACCTTAAATTGTCCGAAAAAACCTAAGAAAATATGAATTTCGCGGTCTACCGCGAAATTCAAATTTTCTTAGGTTTTTTGCAATTTTTAGGTCAGTGTCAGGTTTGTATCTTGATCAAAATATGATTTGCGACTCTAACAGGTACCTACATCTTTACAGAATTATAATCATTCGAATCATTAATACATCTTTGTTATGGAAAAGTTCTTAGGGAAAAATCTAACTAGAAAGATTCTATTCTAATGACTATAATTCTGTAAATACATATACAGAGCGTTAGGTTAAACGCGGGACATACTTTGAGGGGAGTTAGTACTCATGAAAATGAGCAACTTTTACTATGGGGCCAAACCTGAAATCGCAAAAAAAAAAATCAGCTGTTCAGTACATGTTGACGAGCTATGCGAACATAAATGTAGGAAACGGCTGATTTTTTTTCGCGATTTCAGGGTTAATCCCATATTAAAAGTTGTTCATTTTCATGAGTACTAACTCCCCTCAAAGTATGTCCCTCGTTTAACCTAACGCTCTGTATATTATAGTCGCGAATCATATTTGATCAAGATGCAACCTGATACTGACCTGCAAATTACAAAAATCGTAAGAAAATTTTAATTATCCACCTAAAATTATCCGTGGTCCCTACCCGAAACCAAACGGAAAAGACCCTGACTGGATTTCTATCATTGCGGATTCTCACTGAACTAACGTAGGTATATTTCTCTATGCCAATAGTACTTTCTAATTCCATACTAACTAAACTACAATTGTTTTTTTTTTGCAATTGTTTTTACATGCTCTGTGGTCAGTGCTTTTATTTACACTTGCGCGCGCATTGCTAGTGCTGGCTATGCGGAAAGACAAAACCAGCGCGCCATTTTCCATACAAGTTAATATTTAACAATACAAGTCTGTTTTTTTCCTCGCAAGTGTGTTGAAAAACGTCGTATGAAACGCGTGTGCATCGATCATTAGACTCTCGGCTTTCTTATCGCACTCGCCTGCGGCTCGCGCGAATAATACCGCCTCGAGCATAATGATCAACATAGCACACATGTATCATAATGTACTATTTCGATTCACCTGTCAAACACAAAGGACCAAAAAATTGTTAATTTATATATTCAAATACAAAACGCGCAGTAGAAATTTAAATCAATTTGTTAACAGATTAATATCCTCACAAATACTTGTAAAATAATAATAAATAATGCTAACTGCAAACCATTGTTTGATAAAATGTTTTGAAAACAGCTTATGAGGCAATATTAAAGAGATTATTCATCAATAAAAATAATAAAGACAGACAATGCAAATGCAACTTGTCAATAAATTTTCCATTATGTATATCGTAATTAAAAATTGCTTGGTTTTCAATCAATTATTAATCAATGTCATTCGTGATTGCGACATTAGCAATAAAGCTTTATTATTCACTTCTATTGTATTATTATTTATGATATTTGATTGTCAGGTAGGTAATGCAGCGCTTGCGTCAATAGTTACGTCTTACTGTTTCGTTATTTGAATAAGTATTTATTGCATGTTTTCTTTTCTTAGTAAAATACATAAGTTGTGTAATTATTTTCTAATAATTATTTTTTATTAATTATGCCAGTGGGTTCAAAGCCGAGCAAGCACCAATGTTACTTTCTTCAATTAATGTATTTATAGGTACTTTCTGAGTTTCATCATGATCATTCTTCTGGGATAAGGGCAGGAGAATGTACTTTCTTTGATATTTATTTATTTATTATTTATTTATTTAATAAGCACATAAATGTACAGAGGCGGACTTAATGCCATAAGCATTTTCTACCAGTCAACCTTTGGGTGATGCAGAGGACCAGTGGTAATTGGAATCATGAAAATTGAGGAATCATTTTTATCTTGGATATAATGAAAATCGGTACAGGAAACCATCGTGAGGAATCCTGCATTTAATAATTTAATATACACTGAAATCTCCAAACCGTCTTGAGCAAGCGTGGCGATCAATGCTCGTTGTCCTATTGTTTTTTATTTGTAATTACCATCACACAAATCAGAACTAAATTGTTATTTCTTCGTGACATAGAGTAGGTGCATTTTAGAATTTAAAAACACTTTTCCTCCTTAAGAAATATGTAGGAACAACAGAATCAGAAATAAATTACCTATTTTTTTTGTTATTATTTTGCAACAAGCAGCATTATTTCTCAGTAAGTGTTAGTAGGACATAATTTATTATTATAAAATTCTTGAATAATTGCTCAATAATTAAGCCAATTACATAAATTGTACTAAATTATAATTTTTACATATGAGTTACTTCAATAGAATTGTATCATCAAGAGAATAATTATGTAAATACCCGCATGACAGGCACTAAGTGCTTTTTGTAAGTTACTCAAATATTGAAAGTAATTAAAACATTAATATTATACAACATGTAACACAACGAAACGAATAATAATACTGTTCGTTTTTAATTAATTAATTATTTCACAATTTTCATTTTTAGTTACACTTAAATTATGAGAGTATTTAAGTAGAACTTTGAATTTAAGGTTTTCTTTAAAAAACTGCCAAAAAAATCTTATAAACTCTTTCACACATTCCTTTCAAATAAATTTTGCACTAGGCATATTGCGTTTTCCAAAACGTCTTTATGTACACAATGTTTACGATGCGGCGTCCCGCTCTAGCGCCCCGCCCCTGCCCCGCATGCTTGCCCCCTCCCCCTTCGCTCCCAGCATAGACGCGTTGCAGACGCTTGGGGCGCGCGCCACTCGACTATTTAAAATGACGACTGTGTGCATTGCTTTACAAAAATAAAGATGGCGGACTGGGGAAAAAGGACGCCAGTGGATGCAAAAATATTGGACGTTTCTTTTGTGGGTTGCCACTTTTTCTGTTCTTTTGAGAGCCTGATAGATGCAAAAGTAATGCAAAAGTTTTCTTCAAGTTATGTAACTTGTATGAAGGGTAAACTTGACTCGAAGAACGTCTTTGATGCAGGTTTTATTGTTCGATGCAAGATTTGTTAGGTACTTTAATTTTCTAAATTTTTTTCGCATTATTTGTTTAATTAGTTGGATCTAGACAATAGTAATATTATTCTCATATAAACTTAAATTGAAATTACTGCGGACTTTCTTTACTGTTTTTACAATTTTCTATTTTTAAGATCTTTATGGCATTAAAATCTCGATGAACATTAATATAGCAGCTATCGTTTATGGTTCTATCGCTTTGGAACTAAAATAATTCAATTTTCCCTATATTTTGTAAATTCTCTTACATTATATTTTTCGAGTAAACAATTACCGGCGTTGCTAATCATTTAAAAGTACGAATATCTTCAAAAACTTTTCGCGAACTTTATTCAACACCTTTCAGACTCTTGAAACTCTTTCCTTATCTATTCAACAATGCTCTAAGCTGTCAGTATAATGAAAAACAAGGTTATTCACAGTGAAAAGTGTTTATGTAACACTTTACAGAATTTTCATGTTGTTATTCCTTTGTTACAGCTTATTTTATCAGCAAACGCCCGGCACAGTACCGTCGCGGGCCGTCGCCGCATCCTCACTGAATTCAGCAGCCGTCACAAAGTTTTCAGTGCCCACCACGCATTGTGAAACTTAACAGTACTACACTAAACTATCTACTTCATCTAAATATACAAAATTCCGGACATGTTTTTCAAAGAAGCAATTTAAAATGCGTGAAATATTGTTAAAAAGCGATAAAATATTTAAATATAGTGTTAGTATTTGTTTGTCGGGTGTACTAAAAGTATGCGTACCTTCGTTTTCCAATGAATATTCTTATTTGACAGACAATAAGAACACCGCTCCACCTGTCACAACGAGCACCTAAGCAAGCAATGCCACTCGAGACCCTCTCATAGAACCATTGTTTTTTAAACTTCTATTTGTTTTCGAAATACGTGAAACGAATTCCTCAGCACATCAAACACTAAGTACGATGTCGTTGAACCTCTTTCCAATCCATCAATAGTAAACTTAAACAAATCAGCCGTATTTGAACAGATGGGCTGCGACGGTGTGTCGGTCGAGCAAATACGTTGAAAATGCTTACTGGAATCGCACAGCGTGGGTCACTTCACACAAATAACTGGCACTAAGTTAACTGGACACAATATTTGGCACAGCACGTGAACATGTCATTGGATCGTTTGCGCGTGTATCGTGGCGTGTTTACGCGGGCGAGAGCGAGCGCGGGTGGCGATGCGGTTGCGTCGCGCGCCGCGGCCGGAATGACGCGCGGAGCGGACGCCCGCTGACGACAGCGCCATGCGGCGCCGAACAGAACTAGCGCACTCAATCAAACGTCCAGCCGTGATAAGATGCAACTGCTTTTTTGCACAGTACTGCATTCTTATTGTGATTGATCTTGTAAATTAAAATGGTTGCTTATTGTAGATATTATGTCGGTATTGACTTAAGTTTTTACTTTAGTTTAAACAACTCTATTTTTGTAATCTAAAATTAACTTATTAGGTACTTAATCTAATAATTTGGATAAATAAAATCTGCATCTGTATTAATCCCGTTTCACAAGAAAATCATTATTTCAAGTACTACTTTATACATTAAATTACCTTGATTAATTAAGTTTCCAAACAAAACTTTCTGAGAAAACTAACTTTAAACGAGAAAAACATAAGTTTTCCTGAAAAAAATAAAAATATAATCGAAATTAACCTCTAAAAAAACCTAAACTTAAAAAAATATGAACATGTCAAAACATTGCAAAAAGTCAGTGGGTCTGACGTGACCTTGCACCGTGCAGGCGGGCGCGCGTGCAGTGTCGCCGTCCCGCTCGCGGGGCGCGGCGACTAGGCCCCGCCCCCCGCCCCCCGCCCACCTCACCGCGCCGCCTTTTTACCTTTTTGCCCGCTGCTAACTCACTTTCGTTACGATTGTACCTACGTTACTTATACTACACTTTAAAATAATTATTTTAATTATTATTCATTTTAATTATTTTTTTTAAATTCTGTTTTAATTTTGTAAATAAATAGATGTTTGAATGGTTAGGGTCAATTGTTGTGTCATTGGTCATTTTTATTCATAATATTTTATTCTGGATATAATTTAATTAGCAATGTTTATTTTGACAAAATTTCGTTTTTAAGTATACCTACTTAAGCTTTGTTTTAAATAGAAAGGAGACATTACTTGGTAAAAAAAAGGGCATTTTTTTTTCTTTAAGTGTTCATTATTTGTTTAATTTCAATATTTTAGGTTCCTACTGTTTACACCAGCAAATAAGTTAAGTAGTCATAAATTATATTTAAAAAAATAATTAAGTAGGTAAGTTAAGTATGCTTTTTTCAGTTTTAGGTAGGTAATTACTATGTGCCTAGGTATAACTATGTGTTAAATAAGCTGGTGTACCTATTTCAATTAGATTATTAAAAAAGTAAAAAGTAGGTAAACGAAAATTAAATGTTAAGATTTTTTTTTTAATTAGGAATAAGTTTTTAATAATAATCTTTTCCATGCTAAGTTTACAAATGGTTGATGAAATAAATAAGGAATGCGTCAAAGTTATACTTAGCCATCAAACGGTCTTGAATATATTTATATAGGTAGGTAAGTACAAAGAAGATTCATTAGATGCAAGTAATAATACCTAATAAAAAAGTTTGCACATTCAGTGTGCTTTCCTAAAACACGTTAGGTACTCCATAAAAATCTCATATTTCCATTATATTCTCACATAACATTACCGGCTACTTTTACATAGCACCATGTTCCTTCATATAGCACTTTACCGTAATAGAAATAAGGCCGAAAATCGAAAAAAAGTAACATTTCAATAATAACCTGAAACACGCGTAATTTTACGATCAGAATCGTAAAAATCCGATTTTTTTTTCGTCAATATAATTTTATTCGCGTTTAAGTTCGCTTATTAAGCAGAGATGTGGCTATTTTCGGTTTTTACGAACGATTTTGACGAAGTTCTGATAAACATAAGGAGTCCAATGTGAGGTTTTTATTGAGTCGCTTTTAACTTGATGTGATGTTGGCCCTGCGGTCCGAAGAAACAGGTACTGACCTACCTGCTCTCTCCTGCACCCCATAAATAAATCTTAAATTATACCTACTATCTTTATACTCTTTGGGACATCATCTTAGCTCATTTGCATAAAAAAGAACTGGATTTTCTTTCAAAATGAAAGTATTTATTCATTATTATTTCAATAATGCTATAGATAGTTACCTAAATGCTGACACATTTAGGTAACTATAGCTAATGTAATTTTATACCAAAATAAAATTTGACAAAAAAGGGATCATTAATTAATTTTAAAACTGTGGATAAACAATGAAGAAAAATTATTCACAATGGACGTCTGCTACTTTGTATGTCCCTTTATACAAAGTAGTATTCAAATAGCAAACTTTTGTATTCATAAAGCCATACAGTAGGTATATAAAATATCTCACATCCCTGCATGCATACATTCATAATTTTAAAATATATCAACTCTTTATTTACTTATCAACTACTTACTAAGTAAGTATTGCATTCCCAGTAAATTGTAGTTACACTACATACTACATATTTATGTAAATCGATAACATACAACTAAATAAAAATGAATACAATTATATATTGACATTTTTAAACAACTTTACAGCAAATGTCATAATACCATAAATTACAAAAATTATGTCTACGTCTGAATAGAAACATAAATATAAATATTTTTATGAATCTTAAATCACTAACATGTAGGTACTCAAGTTTGAAGTTAAACGAATCAACTTAGGTAGTGCATTTCATTTTAATAAAATTATTAAGACACGATTAATTATTTTGGAGATCTAATACGATTATTTAAATTATATCTACAATTCCAAATCTTTATATTATATACTTAATACCTATTTTATATATAGTACTTACCTATTTTAGTTGTTGGCTCGTCAGTTAGGTAGTACCTACGTAGGTAGGTATGTGTGCGCTGGTTAATAAACCTGTCCCCTGGTGCAACATTCTTTAATAAACTATTTTTCGTCCCCGCTTCAGTCCTTCGCAAAAGAAAAAGTCAAAACAATTCTACCGATTACATACATTTTTCAATTTTTTTTTTTGCAACATTTTAGTTGTGATAGCCAAAACTATTTATTAATTTGTAAAAAAAAATTTTGTTAACTGAATTAAAATGTACACTATTATTTACTGTTTTTATTTACGTAGATAATACTAGGTATATCAATAAAAACAGAAAATAATATATCCTATATACCTAGTGTTGCCATCACCATCATCACAAACGCAAACCCTAACGTCAAACCTTACAATAAACCGTCATCTTTATCCGGCCCCCGCGGAGTAGCTCCACAGCTAAATATACACACGATTATTATCATCATAAATTTTAATATGTATGATAAGTTTTAAAAAATCGGATCTTACCATAACGAACGCAGTTTATGTTGATTCTTGACGTGTTGGCAACATTTGATTGCGACTTAATCGCCCCGCGTTTGAGGGTTAGAGGTTAATGAACTCGCGTAAATCTTTTTTTTGTCGGTTGGTCCTTTTGTTTGTTGTGTGAGGGAATAGAATGTTTGGTTTCAAAAATTCTGGCGTTGTCATGAGAATATTATGAGATGCATAATGTATGTTACCCCAAATTTATTAAAAGTACGAAAGGAGTCAAAGGACCAATGCAATAAGTTCCTACCTATGGGCTTGCCTAGCACTGACAAAGCCTTTGCCTAACACTTGAACCTTTTCAGTAAAATTATATCACTTTCTATATGGCATTAATTTATTTATTTTATATACCTCCGACATTATTGTACACCAAAAAATATATAGGTAACAAGAAAATACATTTAACACTAAAATAAATACAGAAACGTAATCATCGGTTTGTCTAGCAATATCCGAAAGTAGATACTTATTTTGGATTAAGACAAGTAACATAGCAACAAGGAATGAGTCAAGGCCTCGAACAAAAGTCTTACTCTACATTCCTCAAAAGAAATGTGGAATTTTAGACTCTACATATTCAACCATCTCCACAGCATGATACACCTTGCAAATGTACTTTAGTGTCAAAATACAGCCTTCGGGCAAAGTACTATGGACATGCAGGGTACCAAAGTAATCGATCATACTCGACATTGATGACTTTACGTCCATCTTGAGCTATAGTTTATTTATTACTGTTTTAGTGTAAGTGTAGCAACAGTAGCTTTAGTAATTCATTGCTGTTCATTAGCACAATCAGCCTAAATGATCCCAATACTGGGAACCAGGCCTCCTTTCTTTGAGAGAGAGTGGACTATCATGCGGGCCCAGTGCCGGTTGGTTGATGTCACATGTCTTCGAATTTTTAGTTCTAATTAGTCGGGCCATTACCACTGGGACATTACTGTTCATTAATAAATTAAAAACAATGAAAATATAATCTGTTTACCACTTAAATAATCAATTTAATTTATATAAACTTTATTTAACTAAACTAATACAAACTATTTACACTAGATACTAAATTTATTAATGATTAACTTACTATACAAATAAATACAAAAACAAAGGACACTTAGTCGTCGAAGTACTCGTCCGCATCGCTGTCATCCGAAAACGTGCCCAGAAGACTGGCAGCATTGCCACGTTGAATGGCAATGCTAATTCTTGCTCATTCTAATATTATCTGTGTTGAAGGGACATTAGCCGCCAAACGGGCTGGTTGTCTGAGTGGCAAGCACAAGGTCGTAAGTTCGAGAGGTCAGTCGCATCTTAGTATTTGTAAAATCCAGATTTTGTCGTTCGGCATGAGCTGTGTTACAATTAGGTACAGTGCCTACAACAAAGTATTTTCTTGCTTTCTCCAAGATAGTACTTATTTACTGAAATCTTTTAAAACAATCATGTTTCTACCACAGCTCAATAAAGTTGCTCAAAAAAGAGCAGACTTTAACTGTTTAGCCCTATAAACAAATGTACCAAAATACCAGTGAAATATAATAATACACTTTACATACCTACATATTCGTATTTACTATCGTATATATTTGTATTTCAGTGTATGGCGGCAGAATATGGCGCCAAGAATATCATGTAGATACTATACTACTACTACTTCTTGCATCAATCGCTATATAGCTAATAACACTGAAGATATAAGTACACAGTATACACTGCCTCTACCACATTTGACCTCTGAGCGCTAAACAACGCAATTTGCATCGATACAGACGCGATTCACAATAACTATTCAAGAACGATAAAAAGACGAATACTGTATTCCCGCAAAAGTCCTTTCAAACTTAGGTTAGTATAGCTTTGTCCTTAATCAGCTCATAAAACAAGTAAGATTTCATATACCAGTAAAAGAGACAATTTATATTCTCAATACAGATCAACATTATTAGGATAAGATACTCAAACTATTGTCGTCTTATTTTCGCCAATAAATAAACACAACACCCACAAAACCAATAAAATATAAATAAAAGCACGTAGGTTGTGTTTTACAACCTCGTAAACTCACTTCCCTGGTTCAAATCTTAATGGTCACCCTAACACCTACACTTTCAACCAATTTAAAATGATCCAATAAAATATGTAAGAGTGCATAAAGCTTCGTGTAATCGATATAGTAATCTGACACAGGACGTACAAACAGACGAACAAGAGTGGCCGTCAATCAAAAGTAATCAGTCAACGGTTTCATGACACGAACACACTCCAGCAAGCCTCTTTACAACCACGATAGCACCTTCCTACTCTTATTACAGTGGTATAAGGACCAGATTTGGACCGAAGGACCAATTTCTAAGTGTACCACAACAAGGTCTATATGTAATTTCGGATCATAAAATTGGTAATTTTCGCGGTTCGCCATGTCTGCGCTGTCATCACGCAGGATCCTTTATGGCGCTAAATTATACACGCTGCGCAGGCGCACCGTTTTTCTTGCATTGAACCAGTTGCACGCAAATTGGGTTAGGTTTCTGCGCGGTTGAAGACAATAATGAGTGTCAATTGGGTCGGATTTCATTGGGATTTTGTTAGTTTTGCTCTGTTTTTGGTTGAACGCTTGTTTGTCGGCGGATTTACGTAGTTTTTTATGGCGTTATAACAAAACGGTCCAAGAGAAAATTAATAAACCTGACGTCTGATGAACAATGGTGGAAATAATTGGACGACACTGTCAATTTCCGAATTTAACTTAGGTACAAAAATACGCATTACTAAATTATGCTAACTGCAATATAATGTATAAAAGTTCATACGATAACGAGGACATCATGAAAGTTAACTTTACTATAATTGAATTCTACTGGCTCACATGGCTATAATTTAATTCCCCCCAGACCACCTACCATCATCACATCTCCGAACCAAACTTAAAAAAACCATTCCCTTGAACAAGAAAAATACCGTCAAGCTTCATTTGCAAACGCCAAGTCAAGCGCGTTTCCTCCATATGATAAATAGAAATAAAAGCATATTTCCAATGCAACAGTTACCTGCGGCTGTCCGGCTGAACACTGAACTTCTCGTAAAGGAAGCCATGTCGGAAGGGTGAGCCGAGCCGCATGCAACCCGGTTTTAATTACCCCTGCTTACCCCCCTGCCCCCTCGCCCAGGTAATAAATATGGTCTTCGCACGCACTCATAGTAGTATTGTAATTGATGAATGTGCTCCAAAGGTTATGCATATCTGCGGTCTTTGAAAAGTTGTTGACAATTTTTTATTAGGCCTGGCAGACTGCATAATGAAGAATTGTTTATGGCTTCATGTGCTGAAGTTAAGCCTACAATTAATAATGTATTGCTGTCAATAATACTTCGGATCTAAAAGAGTCGAACGAAAACTTTAGCTCATTAACAACCTCATTAGAGGCCGACCTTAGGACCAAAAAATTGCGCAATACAAAATCTGTAATTTTGTCTAAATTCCAACTCTAAACTCTGTCTCTCAAGAACTACAAGGTTGAGCATACTGTATAATGGCTCATCAACAATTTGCGAAAACATCCCAAATCTATTGTATTCATGCGATCCGATGAGTAAATAATTAAAAATGCTTCAGCATCAAACAAAGCAGTATAATATCGACAGACGGTGATGGACGACGTAAGCGCGATGCGCATAACTAGTTAACGCTCCATGCGTCGCCCGCTGTAATGATTGCACGGAACTAGGAAGACCAGCCATGTCTACGATAAATCGGGACATTACTTTGCTTTAACAATAGAAGCTTATTATGATTCAAAATCTACAATAACCCATATATACCTACATCGTAGGGTTTGTCAGTGGCACAAATTTAAAGTAAACATAACGTCTTTCCCTTCTGAAGGTAAATCGACACAGTCCACTCATACTTATATCAATTGGAAATTCATTGCAAAACATTGTCTCTTAAGATCGTATATACCCCCTAGTTTAAGAGACAGAGTTTAATCTATTGTGTACAGTTTTCTTCAGCATCCAAAAGTTTTATGTAAATATTCACTACTTTAAATTCAAAAATTGTAAACTTAAAGTACAATTATCTGTATTTTTTGGGAAATAAAAATATTTATTATTATTATTTAAATGTCAAACTAAATGGAAGTATAACCTCACTTGCAAATGATCGTATTACCAGTTTGAGCAGTTTTAGTGGCATATATTTTAGGATAACCGTTGCTGCGATGAAGGTGAAGGGTTGCTAAATCTGTAATCTTAGATTTAAAAGAAAAGCTTTTGCAGTGTCTAGCGTGTTCAATAGTCTACAAAGGAGCAGTGGTGGCCCAAACGTAACAGCCGCGACTTACGACCTGACAGGCGCTTTACTTTGTGTAAATTATGTCATCGCCACTGTTCTTAAAACGGTGAAGGAAAGCATCGTGAGAAAACAAAAATTATGTTCTACAACCAAAAATTCGAAGACAAATGTCATCTACCTACCCGCTATGGTCCTCTCCCTCTCACAGAAAGAGGAGGCATGTGACCCAGCAGTGGGAATATTATAGGCTGATTATTTTACAAAAGACTGTCAAGAGATGGCAGAATGGTATACATACTTAAAGGAGGATTTTATATAAGTACGCCTTTCTGCCATCATCTGCACGCAATGCACGTAGACCAGCTTTAGAAGTCAATACTCATTTATACTTTCTAATCATATCACAAAATGCCAGAGGAAACACAAAACAAGAGCTTCATTAGTCATTACCTTCAGATAAACCCGGGTAGGCTTAAAACTCTTAAAAGTCGGAAGAGCTTCTTACGCTCTACGCAAGCCATCCAGAACAAACCACCCAATGACAGAAGCAAATTGTGGAAAGAGAAGCATCCACAACTTCCCGACTTCGGTAAACCCCAGGAACATTTGCCTCACGGCAGTTGTTTGCAGCCTCTGTTGCCTACATCGAAAGGTCTCAATCGATTGCGTACCCAAGTATATAGGCCGCTGCAGACACAATTTGTCGATAGGGGGGATCACTGAACCATCCAACAGCCAGTTCGAGTGCGGTGCCTATTAAAATCAGACCATGCCCCACTTCCTGGAGTGCCCTACGTGCCCGTTCACCTGCATCATAGATGACCTAAAGAATACCACTGTTGGCGCAATCAACTTGTCCACCTACTGGGCTGAAACAATATTTATAAAGTATCGAAGAAGAGTACCACCGACACGAAAAGAAGAAGATAAACCACTGATTCATACCATTACTGCCCTTAACTGATTCATACCATTACTGCCCTTATATCATGTTTGTTAACTTACACCAGCCGAGACATTCCTACAACAACACACAAGCACAGTCCCCCTACTAATAACCCACAGTATAGTCTAATCAAGCTCGCATATTCATTAATGCCTGTCGAAAAACTACTAAGCTAGTAATAACGCGATCAGTCCGAACTGAAGATTTATATCAGTCGTAATTAAGAAATTATTTACATAGTTATATAGCTACGAGTGGCTTGTGTGAATGATGATCGGGAAATTGATGGGGGTTTTTAATTAGCGGTTTTTAAGGATGAAAGGTCAATTAAGAGACTTAAAAGAGGCTAGGGTATATATCTATCTAGCTAAGTATTTTTATCATAGGTTGATTGTCTGTCAAAAGCTGTGTATGGTCAGGTTTGCAAAAGTTGGTAAAAAGAGTTGTGAAATATACTGTGGAACTTAGTGAACATAATTTAAAACTTAGAAGATACAAGAGTGGAAGATCTTTTATCGTGTGAGGAGTTTCTCGAATTGATATAAGTAAGTCGGCATTTAGGAACTGAAAGTTCGGAAACGTGAAGGTAATGTGCCGACGCCAGCACATCAAGCTACCCGAAACTGTCAAATTTTCCCAATTAACTTTGAACCTTATGCTTTAGCGATTTAGTTGAAAATCTATTAAAGAAATTTGACAGATTGTAGTAGCTTGATGTGCTGGCGTCTGTACCTAGTAGACTTTTGAATTGAATACACATACTTTTAAGATTTCTATCGTCACCAACACCCAACATTGGCTCCAAGCTCCAACAAACAATAAACAAAAACATGTTAGCAAAAATGTGACTCACGAACGCATTCGCTCCACTATAACCCCACAAAATAAAGAAGTCGCTTTAACATGTGCTTTAACTCTGACTGCTTTGAATATTAAAGAGACACTTTCACTTGACTGGGTTACATATTTCATGCTAAGTATGTAATGGTTATGGAGAATTACGTCAGTAGATAATCGAGATGCGATTCATGTTTTTATTGAATACCATTTACATATTGCTAGTAGCATAATAAAAGAAAAGCCATAATGATTTCCGATACTACTTGAAAGCTCCGAGAAACTAATCGAAGAAGAATTTTATTGGTCCTATTATCCAAAGTGAGATTCATCTCAAGTTCTGAACCAATAGATGATTCATATAAGTCAAGTAGAGCGGAGTTTCCGACTATTCTTAACCTTCCGCCGGTCAAGGTTAAGAGGTTCGAAAGAGGTTCCACTAACAAAGACTTGTTTAACCTTATTTGGATCATAAATATTTATCCACTATGTGGTACAGTCACGCGTGTAATAATGGGTATTCAGGGAAATGCAAATGTGATCTTTAAACACATAGAAATGTATGTTATTAAGGGTCTATTTTTCATTCGTCAGATAACTTTTATTTGAAGAATAATTATGGCGGTTTGGCAGGGGGTGGCCAACCGGTCAATCGTCCTATCGGACTATCGATCGAATGTCGATCGTGGCAAGGCAAATATATTTCCAACTACAAACCTGATTTTGGGAACCTAGCGATTGGGATATGCTTACATTAGTATAAATAAGTAGTTAAGAATAATTTTCAGTTTTATATTTTCCCTCTTAATAAAATAAAAAATACTACATACTTAATTGTATTCTGAACTATGCTGTTTCTTAAAAGATTTCAAGAAGCACGTAATGGGTAGATCGCACAGGGTGTCGTCAGTGAACAGCAGATCTTGGGTCTAACCAAGTTGGCCACCCCTGCTATAAATGATGTGTCCAGCCGCCATTTTAATTCTCCAGATAAAAGTTTTCTGTCATTTGACATATCGGCCCTAAAGAAAATTCTGTAAATACTATTTGCACACTGATATGACTACCTACGTTATAATTAAGACGAAATATACCTGAAGTTATAACATTTTTTCATTCAATCGCCTGTCTCTAACATATTCGTTCGTTTTTACAGTAACACAAAAAGAAACCTTTCCATATATGTAGGTATCCCGCTTGAAAAATATCGCGTCCACAATTTTGGTCCTCCGGTCCGCAACCCGTGCGCGTAGGTGCGTCCCATTCAGTCAATTTATGAATGAGTTCACTCCGTTCAGTCATTCACTCGCTCGCTAATGTCAAGGCCGAGGCGACACCTACGTTACGAGTTACATTTATGATTCTTATAACGTTAGTGTGATGCGAGTTTACGACTAAGCCATTGTTATTGTGCATCCTTTATGTAGTGTCATTGACTTGTTGTGGTGGAAATGTTAGCCTTTCGATAATGAACAGCCTTATTAATAAACTAATTAGCAAAAGTCTTACGCTATTTAGCGCTAAGAGGTCGCTAAGCAATCAATTAGAAGCTGTCAAAATTAAACACCACCGGTGCACTGTTATAAGGATGCTAAGAGGCAAAATGGCGGTTTTTTTTATTCAGCTGTAAGTATGATCACATATGAAAGCTATTAATTTAATGTAGAAATGTATGTTATTAAGAGTCCATTTTTCATTCGTCAGATAGCTTTTATTTGAAGAATAAATATGGTGGTTTGACAGGTTTGTATAGATGATATGTTATGTGTTTCTACCCTTGATTGGGTTAAATTTAAAAAAAGAGAATTGAAATACATTAAGTATGTAGTTACAGACTCACTAAACACATGTAAATGCAGAGAATTTGAAAGTCAGAAAACTTTTACAGTCAGAGTTACAATAAATTAACACAGTCTATATTTTTTATTATAGTATTTTCTATTGTAGTTATGTATTAAAGTATTAACTATTCTTTAAACATGTAAAATTTTAAATTGGTTTACACGTTATTTAATGTCGAGTGTCAACACTAAAAATATTTATTGAATTTTTATATCCCTACTCGCAGAATAATTGAGAATGTCACCATATTATCGAATACCTTCATTTTTTATTTGCACGTAATTAGGCTCGCGGCACATTGCGTCCCACGCAGAGCCTACAACTCTATAAACTGTCCAACGTATGATAGTCGTAACTCGTAAGTCTGTACATCTCCTTAAAACGCGTTGTTTTGATACAGAACGACACATACAAGAGTGTTTTAAGGGTCTGTACCCAAAGGATAAAAACGGGACCCTGTTACTAAGACTGCACTGTCCGTCTGTCTGTCTGTCTGTCACCAGGCTGTATCTCATGAACCGTGATAGCTAGACAGTTGAAATTCTCACCGATGATGCATTTCTGCTGCCGCTATAACAACAAATACTAACAACAGAATAAAATAAATATTTAAGGGGGCTCCCATACAACAAGCGGGTTTTTTCGACGTTTTTGCCTTGTGGTACGGAACCCTTCGTGTGCGAGTCTGGATCGCATTTGGCCAGTTTTTATTTTTTAATACGGTGTAGATGTCATGTTATTTTTTTTTTATCCGTTGTAAGTTGTAGGGTTAAGGTCAACGCTACTAAAAGGTTTTTATGTGTGTTAAGATAACATAATTGCTTTGCTACTGGTTATCATAGAAGGCATAATTAATATTATTCTATAAAAATTTTGTAATTTTTTAGCAAACAAAAAGGTGCTAAAAATCTGGAACTGGGCGAGTTCTAGATGTTAGCAGAGTTATAAATGTTATATCTTTCTAAAAGAGTTTTTGCGGTAACCTTTAAAGATGCACTCTTTACACCAAACCATGATCAATGAAACAACTTACGACACGACTTAAAAATAATTCACACAAAAAGATTTAATTCTAAAAAAATACACATAAAAAGGAAACAATTCAAATAAATAAAGATCGAATCGCACCCAATATTAACCCTTAAATGCGTTGTACGGTCTAATGGAGGGCCATAAGTTGGTGCAAGTTAGCACCTTACTCCGGCTTGGTCCTGCGCGCGCGCCGTAATGTAGATAAATTGATCGCTTCAATCCCTTATTGGATTAATATATGGTAATATGTTCAGATCGCGATAGCCAGTGCCGAGTTACGATTAAACAGTTTTTATGTAAGGCCGCCATCTTTGTTCGCAGCAGTCGGTATGTTGGTGGGGTGGTGCAAGGAGGTAAACGTAGCGAGTTGTGAATATCTTGTTGTTGTCTTGTCTTCAAGTAGTTGTTCCTGGTCTGGCTGTTTGTGTATGTGAGTTTAAACGTTTTTAAACGCACCCACAATACAGGAGAAATTCCTAGTGAGGGACCACGTTTTAAAAAAAAATCATATCTCATGATTACTAAAATCGTGGCACCTTATTATTATTCAGCAAAGAGAGGAGCCCACTTGTTAGTTGTAATGTAATAATCTAAGAATGAATACAAGTACTCGTATCGTACACAGTTAGTCTTTTAGCAAGTCCGGTTTGAATGCTGTGATACTTTTGCTCTTGCACTTTTGTATTATAATGGTTTAAGAATGTATTTCTGCATATATACCAATATATGGCAGAGTCAATCAACTCAGCCTAACGCAGTCCACTGCTGGACACATACCTCTCTCAAGCGGCGCCACAACACCCTGTCATCCGTCATGGCAGTGTCTCAAAAAATTTACTATACATTAAAGTGGTCGAGAATAGTCGAGATACAACTAGCATCTGTTATAGTCTATTTTTTTTAATTTAATTTTAAAAAGCGATTCCACGCTTGCCTTATCCCAGCTTCCCGCTTCCGCCTATGACGTGTCCCACCCTACACGTGTTAATCATACCACTATGGTATTCGTGATTTTATGACAGGCTGCGAGTCTGCATAATGTGATAGGTTTTGTTTCTGAACGTTCGTGTGGCGAAACTATTTGAACGTGATAGATGGATGCTTCAGGGAATGTCAGGTTCTGACTCAAAGCCGGAACTCGGACGTTATTGTGTAATTTGATTCTGATAAATAATTCATTTGCGAATAGTGTCACATTTGGGAACACCCAAATATTCCGAAATATTTTATTCCGAATTTCGATTTTCCGATTTTCAAAAGTCCGAATTTCATAATACCTAAGAATTATAATCTCTATTATTAAAAATCACGAAATTTATGTTTCCGAAAGTCATAAATGCGATATGCTTGTTTTCCGATTTTCATATGTTCGAAGTATCAAATGCTCGATGGGTTCTCGGTCCGAAAAACGTCATTCCGATTTTCAATTTTCCGAATAACCTGTTAAAATTGGTACTCCCTTTCTTCTCCTAAAATTGTTTGTCCGAAAGTCATTATCCATAACACGTTTGCTATAAACTTCAGTAACCATAATGTTCAAAAATTCGAAATTTTGTTTTACATAATTATCTTTACTTCTAAATCTATTCTGTCATAATATCGAGTACTATAATAATTGAATCTCCTAATTTTGCATGAAATAAAGTCATATGTCGATGTATTGTATTATATAATGTGTATTATTCCGAATGTTCATTTATAATAACATTGTTAGCTCTAAAACATTTGCTAAAAATTAGGTTTTAGTGACAGAAACGAATCGCTGTAAATCCGACTCCACGCAGTCTTGTCTGCCCTACCCCTAGAGTGTAATTTAAAATCGCGTAGGCGCGTAGGGGCGAGGCGGCCCGCGGGCTGCGGAGCAGGAGGCTGTGAGCGAGCCGCCGCGGCTGAGGTTGGCCGGCGAAGCCGGCCAGCAAGCCGAGGCCGTGGTGGTGAGCGAAAGCCGTCTGCGACGATTAGCACGCGTGGGGCCGCCGGAGAACCGCAGCGCCGGAGCCGTGACAGAAACCATGCCTGCTGCATGTTGCATATAGCATGCTTGCTTGCATGCTGCATGCTTGCTGCATGCTTGTTGCATGCTTGCTTGCATGCTGCATGCTGCGTGTTTGCTTCCATGCTGAATGCTTGCTGCATGCTGCGTGTTTGCTTGCATGCTGCATACTTGCTACATGCTTGCTTGCATGCTGCATGCTGCGTGTTTGCTTCCATGCTGCATGTTTGCTGGCATGCAGCATGCTGCGTGTTTGCTTCCTTGCTGCATGCTTGCTGCATGCATGTTACTTTAAACCCTTTACACAAAAGCCCGGCGAAGCGGGGCTCCGTCGATACTAGGATGCAAGAGCGAGCGAATGACAATATAAATACCTTTACCGTGCATCGAAGTCTAGTAGTGTCGCAGTGAAGATCTATCGCGGTAACGTGCATGGAAGTGTAGTGGCGTCGCAGAAACGGGTCTTTCGTAGTTACGTGCATCGCAATATTGTAGCATCGTATTAGCATTTATCGATATTTTGTGCTTCGATATTCCGTATTCTACTCGTATTATTTGTCTTGCTATTCAGTTTTACAAGGCATTTTTATTTCGGAATTATAATTAATTCGGAATTCTAATTAATCGGAATTCGTATTTTTGATGTTTCGAATTTTCTTTAATTCGAACTTTTTGTTATTCGATCTATTGGAACTCGGTATTTTGAGAATAGTACTTATAAACGTTAGGAATATTGAAATTTCGGAATTATAAAAATAGGATGAATGATAAATCGGAGTTGTTATATTAGGAATTTTGAACCATTCGGAATTATGAAAATCGGTATTTTAAAATTCGTATTTGTGACTGTCGGAATAAAGTTTTTCGTATTTATGTAGTGTACCCGTCACATTTGTGTGTATATGATGGGTTAGTGGTAGCAGTCATTTTACTGGTATCAAAGTATACGCAAAAGGACCAAAATTGCTAGGTCAGTTACTAGTTTCGGTTACTTATTTGTATATATCTCTATAGTGTTATCTTTCGGTCAGTGTTATCAGTGTTGTTTGTACACTGTACCTTTCTATTATGTATAAAATCCAAAGTCCTGACAGGCTGATATATCAACGCACAGCCTAAACCGCTGGTCCTAGAGATATGGAATTCGGAGGGTGTGTTCTTTGTGAAGAGTAAGTATTCACTAAGAAAGAAGGGCTTTTCGAAATTCCACCCCTAAGAAGGTGAATGGGGAGGGTGAAATTTCACGCGGACAGTCGCGGGTAGAAGCTAGTTCACAATATCTGAGAAGAAAGTCACAAACCAAACATTATGAAAGCTATAGGACCAGAAACAAGAGATTGATAGCGCTTTATAGGTGGCAATAGAAAGTGTGCCCGATGTCAAAGGTGACTTTATGTTACTTTATGAATACTGAAACAATGCTTGTCCCTCTGTCCAGGGGGCACACAACACACGTAGAGGCGATATTAATAGATTAACACAAAACAATATTATCATGTTCTTTTTAGTATTAATGGTCGGAATTGAAAATGTATGTGTTAGATTTAGACCCCCGGTAGTGTATAATATTGCTTATTTAATGAAAAAGTGTCGAAGAAAGTTGTTAAAGAAATAGCTGAGTATGTAAAAGCCAATGTAGATAAAGTGTTCGTTATTGTTTTATTTATATTTTTTTATTTCGAATGGCGTAATAGAGCCCACTCTCACTGTAGGGTTAAGTTCTTGGATTTTGTCAATATTGTGACGACCGTCTAGTAATTTGTTCTGCCTATTGGTTTTGTAAGTATTTTTTTTGACGTCAAAAGAAAATCCTATGATAAAAATCCACTGAGAATTCGTACGAATTTGTGACTCAGTCTTAATAAAAAGAAAATTCATACTCAGTAAGTAGGTGATGCGCCCCACAAACATTTCCACACAAAAACAGGTAACAAACTGATAAACGACTTGATACACTTTGTTCCGAATTCATGAATCCAATAAGAGAAGCCGAAATAACCTCAAGAAGAAAAGAGGAAAAACGAAGAAATATCCTTAAAGTTTGTTCAATAAACAAAGCGAGGCGAGATCGCAGGAAAAACGCTTTCGAGCCACATTGCAGTACATTTTATACAAACGATGACATAAATACTCATTTTCGGCAACAATATCCGATATTGAGTGAGGCCTGTCTTCCGAGGAATGAGCTGATACAATGTCGGCCAAAAATTGGGGTATAGCTTAATTTTTTTGTTCGGTGAACGTATCCGATATTTTCCTTTTCGATATCGTAAATTTTTTGGCGATTGCGCCATGAATATGTGATGGAGGCTTCTGTGTTCCATTTTTGAATTTATTTACTCATGTGGTAAAAAGGTGGTGGTGTGGTATAAGGTGCACTTTGTTCAATATTATTATTAAACGCTATAAAAACTCTATCGTCTTAAAATAAATAAATTACATTCTTGATGCTAGCAATTCTGTATCTTTTTGTAGAAACTTGCTTTTTCGACGAAGTAAAAACATTATAAAAAATATTTTTCGAATATTACATTCCTTTCTTCTTTTTATATTTTTATCAATACACTAAAACAACCACCCAAAAAACAGGAAACACGAACAAAACCGTCAAATTTTCACCAAAAAGATGCCTAACAATCGGGCTACGGGAGTATATTTTCGTTCCGCCAGTGTACTCATTCATGTTTATTCACTGCCTCACCCCATCCTATACATTTATCGGTTTGCATCCCAAACCTACGTGGAATATACTAGCCGAGCAATGAGTCTTATTCGTCTTGCATTTAAATTCATACTCTTGCTATAAGTTAGAAAACTTAGTGGAGGACGTAACAAATATGAGTGATGGAATGAATGGGAGTGCAGGGAATTATTTAGGGGTTGCTGTGAAAAAATATTATACCGATCGTATTTGATAGCTAATAGATAGTCTGAAAATTACGATAACTTACTCCATTGCAAGGTTATCGTTAAAGTAAGTTTGTTATGACCCTGCGTTTGTGATCTGCATCACTTTTAAGTGCCATACTTACATCCGGAATCTGAACTGAGAATTTGAAGTTCAGAACATAACAAACTCTACATAGCATTACTTAACATCAATGTAGCTTGTCGAATTCAATATTACTTCGCAAAAAAAAAAACGTTAGAATTGCTGGATTTCGCGGGGTAACACCATAACTATACTTAATGCTAAACTAAAATTTGGCAAGTTCTCACTGTCAAATTCTCAATTCAGAAACCGGGTAGTATTCTATGGATTGCAATTTTTCATTCCATTCTGATTTCTGATTTCAGATTTCTGTCAGCCATTTATCAAACAAAAAACTTCTTGCAAAAATATGTAACCAGTATTCTCATAATTATGTCATAAATAAACCCACAAACTTGAAGCACGTTACAGTGCCATCAAGCAGCGACCTACATACTGTACGACGCGACCCGTCCAAAGTATCGCCATCGGGTTGGTATCGGAAAACAATAGCAGACGACCGGTATCTTTACTTATTGCTGGCTACGTTTCCACCGCACTTGCTGCAGTGACCGACTATTTATGTATTTAGGTGAGTATGAATATCTGTAACCGATCCAGAATGAATTAACGGAATGCAAAAGAAAATGGTCCTTCGAGCCGGATGGACGATTTTTTTTCGTTCGGTTACGGCCATATAAATTTGGTATTTTTGTAATCTTTATATTACTTGATTTTACGTAGGTACTAGGTGATGCAAAACAACACCTATCTAGGTACAACCTCCTCATTAAACTCAAAGGTCAAGTAATAAGTTCTAATATTTAAAATGCCAATGAGAGTCGATCTTTAATACCTTTAGTAGGTATATTTTGACAGTTAAACTATAGAACCGATTTGCTGCTTTAACCAATTGCCTGTCTTATGAACCACATATGGTTCAGGTTGATTATTTAACTACTCTGTCTACTTTGTGGACAGTGAAAGTGTTAAAAAAGATACCATGATGCCTGAAAAGAAAGAAAGAAAGAAAATTGGTTTATGTACGGTAAACATGACACAGAGAAAGAACACAAACACAAAAAAAAAAATGCAAAATATATCCTAGGATAATTTTAATCTCAGTAAGTTAAACTCATATCACGAGGACAGAACCGCGGACTAACCTAGTAATTATTAATTAAATTACGCTGAAGCAAGTCAGCGTACGAACGGGAAACGCATGACACATATGATTTACTTGCAGTTTTTACGTCAGTGAGAAGACTCAGGCATGCTATGATTGACAGTAAAATGATCGTACGGTCCCACAGTTGCGCATGAGTGGCGTTATACGTCAAAGTCAGGCGCATCCGGGCGGCGAGACTATCTCACGGTGTGCCGTTATTTCTGCAAATGATAGATTTGAGATATTTTTGTAATAAATGTTTGTGTTGTTTAAGTTATGCTATCACGTTGTGGTTGAGCGAGTTGGTCGACTAGCATCGTTGAGAAAAAGTTCCACGGAATCACGTCTCTATACTCTCTGGTCACAGAGGGCAGGGCAGCACCGGGTATAGATCAGTAAAAACTAAGTCCGAAACCACACTTTATAGTCATTTTCACCGTTATTTATATAAGCAGTTAGGTGTACTTTAGTCATTTAAAGGCAAAAAAACTTTAAAACATTTGAAATACAAAACCTAACTTCAACAACTGTCTTATTATTCTACCTTAGTATTTAAAGTATAGATAAATATACCCAGAAATAAAAAACAACGACACTACTCAACATTTAAAAGGGCATTACGTAAATGTAAACTAAATTCACTGAAGTCTTGTCACAGAAGTTAGGTCTTATTTTCATAATTACCAGCTGTTGTAACAGTGTCATGCATTTTGAGCGCTGCTACATAAATCCATAATAAATAAAATACTGCAACACGTTCTATAAGAAATGCGCTTCAATTGTGAGCCATCGATCATGCGCCCGCGCATACAATCATTCGCTTTTTATTCGCGCTCCAGTCAATCATAAATCAAGCCGATGATTGAACCCTTTGGACGTGTATCTTCACGCTATATCCTTATCAGGGTAGGTAAGTTGTTGATTGACAGTAATTGTGGTGGTTGGAAGACGGTGGATATCCCTGCTGATGCACTTAAGGGGAACAAAAACTATAATGAAATTATGTGTGTTAGCAATGATAAGTTGGTGGTTCATCGCTAGGTATCGTGTATCAATCATTTTCTTTGTTTACTTTTTCAGCTCAGTTTTTGCCAGCATATCTACTGGGTCTAGATATTACTTGGTGAAGTCAAGAAATTTATAGTGTTGTGCATGCCGTAAATGCCCAAACATTTATCATCGATGCTCTGAGACTTTTACGACAATTTAGACAATTTTACGACGAATTAAGTATGTCGATTATGTAAACTTACACAATAGTGATACCTGATAGAGCTGAAAGAACTTAGTAAGGATTTAACAAGAGATGTTTATGACTACTGAAATAATGCAATAAATAATGGACTGCAATTGAATAATTACAAAGTCAGATATAGTCTAGTGAATAGTGGTTCACTAGACGCAAGCAAGAAGTCTTCGGTAGTACAACCAAACCTCTCTTCCTGCCTTTCGTGTTGCTCCATGAGATCATAAAAATACGAAGTAGTAGCTTATCAAAAAATTATGACAAGCAGCTGACCATTGATAGATACCTACTCCTTGTTCCAGATACACCATATCTTAATTAACCCAAACATTAACAACTATGTTTATTTTTTTAATAAAACAACGTTTTATCTGCAATCGTTTGAAACTAATGTTGCGCGTGCGTCTGTGTGGTCCGACAGGTGTGGCTCCTAAAGGTCACAGATATTAGCGGTCCTTTGATCCGAGTTTATCGGAAATAATCCTGAATAGATGCAGTTGAATGTGGAAGTTGATGGGGTTGTTACGGATGGGTTTTTTAGCATTCTTATGATTGGATATGTATGAAGCGGCTGAAGCTTCGAAGCGAGGGACAGTGAAGAAGTCGTGGATTCGAACCCGAGTCGTTGAGCTATCCTATGACAGGGTTCAAATGTTAGTTTGGTCATTCTTTATAGAATCGGGAGACGACGGCACCAATATAAAATGATATTGATCGGTCTTTTGCATGTTAGGTTAGGTCATCATGATTCATGATGATTATTCATAATTATATTATATTATCAAAAAAATATATATATATGATTAAATATTAAATTAATAATAAATTATAATTAATTATTTAATTAATATTAAATTATATTATTAATTATTTTATTTTATTATTAAATACTGGTATTCAGCTGCATCCGGTTAGACTGGAAGCCGACCCCAACGTAGTTGGGAAAAGGCTAGGCAGATGATGATGATATATTATATTATCATTCATTCATAATTACAAATTACGGAAGGCTAAGGATAGTAGCTGTATCTAGCCTAAGCTAGATTAGGTGGTCTAAAGTGGGTTGACTTTCAATCCGATCAGAACCAACTGATAGATAAAAAAACAACACCTGCCATGTAAATTCAATACACACACCAGAATCAATCAAACAATTTGTTCGACGCACAAACCTGCGCACTAAATCGATCAGAGAGACACCATCTATTACTACGCGGCCTGCGCGCGCGCGCAATTATAACGCGCGTAATTGGATCCCGCGGTAATACGAGACATTGTAATACAGTTCTGATTGCTTTTCAACTTGTTTCTGATGTAGATCTATCCTGTGGTGAGAACAGTAACATAACATCACGCCTTTTTTGTTGTATAATAATAATCATCATTTTATTATCAGGCAACTAAGGCCCGTAGATAAAATACACAAAATAATCGTATACAATAATAAACTAATACATCATATTGTTGCGCGCCACAATTAATGCCTAGAACATGGCGACAGTAGTTACCACTAGCGCCATCTAGTATCGAGTAGCGGAACTAGTTGTCAAGACCCTTCTAGAAATTTCGATGCGAGAACTTTCTAGAACATTCCCGAACTATCGACATCTGGTCGATCGGGGCCTGTATGTACTCGAACATTCTAGATGTTTCTACAATGGAAGGTTCTAGAACTCTCTTTGGCGCTATATAAGGCCGAGACGCGCCACGACCGACACAGTTTGGATATAGCGATCGAAGCGAAAACATCAAGCGATATTCAAGTGCGACTTAGAGCGATCAGTAGTGCAATTGTGTTTTGTAATTAGTGTGTTTGAGTTGTAATTAGTGTTGTTAATTAAAGTGTCAATTTTTGGTTATTAAATCGGCAGTTTTTAATTGTCACGAACCCGAAGCTCGTAACAATATTAAAAACCTTAAAACTATGATTATACACGTAACATTTTCGGCGTCTTGATAATGTATAGTCCCTCAACGTTGTCAGTTGTAAATCACATGTACTCTTAGATATAATAGCATGGCTATTATTGCCTCCATCCGGGCACAAATCCTGTTTTCAGTGTGCTAGTGAGAAATTTTTAATCTTAAATCTAGTACTTAAGAGGAAATGGTCTTTTCTCCATAGAAACGCTCTCGCCTGTTTTCTTTCTGGTTAATGACCATAAAGCAATGATTTTTTACAGAATAATGAATAATAACTACTTGTAGGTATGTTTTCCTTTTTGAGGATATGTTACGGGCAATTTGATAAGTCCGGGCACTATTAATAATGGCCGGTCTGTATTCATAATGCCCGACTCAATTGGGCAATGTGATTAAAACAGCATGATTAATCACTTTTCCCGGCCATTATGAATAATGCCTATCCTATCTTGGGCAAAGTAATAAACTAGGTGAACTGTAGTGTTTTTGTTTATTAAAAATGCTATGTACAGTCAATCTCGTACCTACGTGCCGTCGGCTTTAAGTCCCTACCTCTTCCTGTTGATTATGGACGCTTCTACGTCGGAAATCCAGGAGGAGGCACCCTGGTGCATGTTATTTGCCGATGACATTGTCCTTGTCGGTGAAGATGGACCTGAGATCCAGAGCAGATTAGAGAAATGGCAACAGAAGCTGGAGAATGTTGGCTTTAAAATCAGCAGAACCAAAACCGAATATATGTTCTGCGATTTCGGCTGTCTCTCCAGTTCAGGAGCTATAGCACTTGATGGTGCACATCTTCCAGTCTGTTCCGACTTTCGGTACCTCGGTTAACTCGTGCAAAGCGATGGCGAAGTAGATCGGACGGTTAAGCACAGAATTAACACTGGATGAATGAAATGGCGGCAGGTCACGGGAACAATCTGCGACTCCCGCATTCCCCTTAAACTTAAGGGGAAGATATATAAAACCATGACCTGCTGTCTCGTATGGATCAGAATGTAGGGCCACAAAAGGGATGAATGAAACGCAATTGAATGCAGCAGAGATGAGAATGCTAAGAGGGATGTGTGGTGTTACACGAATGGATAGAATAAGAAATGAGTACATAAGAGGAAGTTTGAAAGTGGCACCGGTAACTGAAAAGTTGCGTGAGAATCGGTTGTCATGGTATGGGCATGTGTTACGAAGAAATGAGGAAAATGTCGTGAGGAGAGTTTTGAGTATGGATGTCGATGGCTATAAGAGTAGGGGAAGACCAAAGAAACGATGGATGGAATGTGTGACTGATGATATGGTTAGAAAGGGGGTGACTACCGAGATGACGACTAATAGAGAAGTATGGAAGGAAAAGACATGTTGCGCTGAACCCAAATAAATTGGGATAAGGGCAGGAGAATGATTGCTCATATCGGCAGAAGACTGTTGATCGGCTGCTCGCGGGTTTCCATTTATTATGTCCACACTCACAGTGGGTTGCTGATTTTCTGGTAGACTATCAGCAGAATGTTGTTCCAGTTCAGAAGAAGGCTGTTGATCGTCTGGTCGAGGGTTATCACACTGCCCGGCTACAATTAGGGAATTATTCATACTGCCCGGTCCAAGTGATAAATTCAAGCTACCTCAAACACTGACTTATTACATGGACCACGGGCCGTCGGGCATTATTAATAATGGCCGGTCAAAGTGATAAATTAATCACTTTGCCCATCGCTCTTGGGCATTATTAATAATGGCCGGTCCTTATTAATAATGCCCAGTTAATCACGTTGCCCGTAACAGATACATCATTTTTATAAGCACTAGAACCCTCAAAAAATGCTCAAAATTGCCGCTGTCAACAGAGGCCTAGTGTACAAATTTGACAACTATTAATGAAAAAAGAAAAACATAGGTACACAGTATATATCCTTCTTATTCAGTTTATGAAATGTCTTTTAAATTGGTCCAATATTGGAGGAGGAAATAGGCGAGAGCCAAACCTCGAATTATGACTTTTTACTTAGACTTTTTCAAAAGTCTCTCCGACCGCATTTCCTCTTAACACTTTACCTGACCTCGGAATCGTACATCTTTTTTTATTACTAAGTGGGCCCGCTCTTGACCCCATCGGACTTGCTCCGATAGGTCAACCAATTGTCTCACTTTGCAGTCATGAAAATGTCTTTAAGTATTTTAACATAAGCGGCTCAAACCAATTACATTTGTTAAAAGACACAAATGCATAAGTTAAGTACAACTCGACAGTCATACGCACGTCTCCCAATACTTCAAACGTACTGACAAGATCTTTCATCCATTCATTCGCGAACACATCACAGTCAGGCTTAGCGTCCAAGAGAGCTTTGTGCGCGGGGGGGGAGTGTGCGAGGGACAGGAGACTGGGCAAGAGAACTTTGTGGAAAAATAAAGGTCCAAATGTGGACTTAATGCCTGAAAATTCTGTCATGAGCTGAATATAATAAAAATGCCTCCTTTCAGTTGACGGAATGATTACAATGTAGGTATTTACAGGAAAGTAGAAATCGACTATCTGCTCTGTATACTTTTCATGTTCCATAATGCAAAACTAAGATATTACGAACAACTTCTATGCTCCATCATTGTGTCTCTTACACATAACCTATAATATTCCCACTACTGGGACACAGGCCTCCTCTTTGTGAGAGGGAGTGGGCCGTAATCCACCACGCGGGTTGGTAGACGTCACATGTCTGCGAATTTTTGGTTCTAGAACACTTTTCTTTTTCTCACGATGTTTTCCTTTACGTTTTGAGAGCAGTGATGATGAAATAATTTACTCACAGTAAAGAGCCTATCTAGGTTCGAACCTATGACCTACAACACGTAAGTCGCGGCCTGACTCTTACATCAAACATTGATTAGTACGCCTTAATTGAAAACTTGTAAAACCATATAAGGCAAGCTGGTCTTAAAATTAAGTCATTACATTTTATGATACTCAAGCAAGAAAGTATTACCATGTAAAAAAATTATAATCAATTAACAACGAGGTCAAAGATCCAAGGAATGAGTGAGTGTTGCCAGAACAAAAACGGAAGTACTAAATAAGTTTCCTATCTTAATTAATGGCCGTTCTATTCGTGCCGTTTTATTCATATCAGACGTCGTATTTTATCATAATATATCGTACATTTGATAGTTTTTAGATAGTTTCGCATGTCAACTGTATTTCAGTAGACAGCGCATGCGGTCGTAAGGACCAAAAATACATAAATACGCCATATAAGGTATGACCATAAACTGAAAGATAGTGATGCACGGGCGTAGCCAGGGGGAGGGTTTTGGGGGTTCAAACCCCCCCCGAAAAGTTCAGATACCAACATTCATAGAATCAAAATAAGAACACAACAAGTAAAAACAGACTGAACGGCTTAGCTCTCCTGAACATTCACTATGGGATAGAAATTGATGCGAATGAAGTAGTGGATATATTTAAAAAGAAAAACAGAAGATTAATTTTGTAATATTCTGTGTTTCTGTGATATATTAGGTCTTTACCTATGAAATTGCCGTTTTGTATGAAAAAAATTAAACGAATTTGTTTCATGTATTTTTTATTTGTATTAATCGAAGTAATCACCCATGCAATCAATGCATCTTTGCCAACGCAGTGGCAGTTTATTGATGCCCTTCTTAAAGAAATCAGCTGGACGGGAGGCAACAAATTCTTCAAAGGCATTTTGTACTGCCTCTCGGGTATTTAATTTTTTTCCCGCCAAGAAGTTATCCAAATTCTGAAAAAAGTAGTAGTCTGTAGGCGCAAGGTCTGGTGAGTAGGGCGGATGACGGAGAGCTTCCAACCCCAGTTCTTGCAACTTGGAGACCGTCTGCGGTGCAGTATGAGGTCGCGCGTTGTCGTGCAGGAGCAGCGGAGACGAGCGATTGACCAATGGTGGTTGGAGATGTGCCAGCTTCTCCATCATTGTGTTCAGTTCTTCACAGTACACATCTGCAGTAATGCTCACCCCGTTTGATAAGAAGCTGTGATGAATAACACCGGAGCTAGACCACCAAACAGTGACCATCACTTTTCTAGGGGTAAGTTTTCGTTTAGGACATTGTTTAGGTGCTGAACCAGGATCCAACCAACTTGCTGAGCGCTTGCGGTTATCAAACAGAATCCATTTGTCATAGCAGGTAACAATGCGGTTCAAAATTCCTTCATTTGTGTGTCTGTTGAGCAAGGCACGTCTCGACGCGTACTTCGCGCTGGCGATCATTGAGTTCGTGGAGCACCTATTTGTCAAGCTTTTTTACCTTGCCAATTTGACGCAAATGGACCAATATTGTTTTGACGCTAACGTCGAAAGCTGCTGCTAATTCAGCCGTAGATTGTGTATCACCAGCTTCCACAATCGCTTTTAATTCGTCATTGTCGACCAAAGTCTTCGGACGACCGCGAGGTTCATTTTTCAGGTCGAAATTTCCAGAACGGAAGCGAGCAAACCAATAACAGGTGGTGCGTTGGTTTGTAGTGTTAGCTCCGTAAACGTCGTTGATGTTGCGTGCCGCTTGTGCCGCGTTGCTACCACGACGGTACTCATATTCCATAATTACTCGAATTTTTAACGTATCCATGATGACGAAAAAGATTGAAATGCGATGAAAATGTAACACTATAATCAATAAACAAATGACTACTTTTGGAAAAAAAGTCCGTTTTTAAAATAAAATTAATTTGAAATTACAATTCTAAGGGCTGATTTTTCCATCGCCAGATAACTTTTATTCGAGTAATAAAATTGACGTTTGACAGTTTTTGTATGAAATAACTGTCAAAATTTCAAAATTATTCCTCGAATAAAGATATCAGATGATTGAAAAATCAACCCTTAGCCAAACAAAAATTATTTTGATTTGAAATGGCCAGTACTGCAGAACGGTAATTTCATAGGTAAAGACCTATTATAACAGAACGTTGTTTTTTTTTATTTAGCTCATAGTTTATATTGTCCCATTGCTCGAAAAAGGACTCCCCCAATTCTTTCGAGGAGATTTTTTCCTGTATCAATTTTTCACTTCTTTAATATTTTTCTATAAGGGTTATTTTATTTTATGTACTTTTAGTCGTTTTATTTTCTTGAACCCTCCCCGATACTAAAACCTGGCTACGCCCGTGTAGTGATGCCTTAATTTTAATTTGTAAATGTCTTCACCCTTTAAATGGATCACTAGTTCAAGTGGATGTTTCTAATTTATAGGATAATTAGATTACAAAAGCTTAAATCTATCAAGTTCTGAGTCAACGGGTGTTTAATTTCGAGTTTTCTATTTCTTTCTTTGATATTGCTAGGAAAGAATTTTGTCGATAATTCATAAAGATGAATAATAATAATAATAATAATAATCATTTTATTTGCTTGAAACATGGTGGTACAGATCTTAAAATACAATAGGTAGGTACATGGTTCTTCATGTTCCGCCTTATAATCAGCATGCAAATTTTAAGACAGGCAAATATTTTTTCAAAACCAAACATTACATTTTAACAAACAATTTTTTATAATATGTAAATAAAATGATGTCAATACATTAAATTACAACTGTTAAAAATAAATTAAATCCCAATATAATGCAAATATAATGTCAATAAAATAAATTACAAATGTCTAAAATAAATGGAATTATAATGAATTGCCAATAAATTAAATTATAATAGTCAATTAGATTAAATCACAAATGTCAAAAATAAATTAAATTAAAATATAATGTCAATAAATTAAATTTAAAATGTCTACAATAAATAGAATTAAAATGAAATGCCAATAAAATAATTTAATTGTCAATAACATTAAATTACAAATGTCAAAAATGATTTAAATTAAAATAAAACACAATAAATTAAATTAGAAATGTCAAAAATAAATTATGTTAAAACAAAATGTCCAAAAATAAGGAAAAAAAATACATATTAAAACAATTAGGTAAGTATATTAATTCCGAGATAAATTCTTATTCTTATGGTTATAATTAAAAAAATCATTAAGGCTGTAAAAACAATTTTCAATAAGCCATGTTTTAAGCTCTTTTTGAAAGAAATTCGTTGGCAATTCTCTAATTGATTTAGGTAACTTGTTGAATATTTTTATTGCCATCCGACTCGTGTTTTTGTGGCAAAATGCTGTTCCACTCCTAGGCATCGCTAATTTTGTAGGATCTCTAGACATTTTTCCCAACTTGTAAACATTTTCGCTATCTGCTTTACTGAACAGAGTAGGATGTTTTTTTACAAAAACTCCCATTTCCAAAATATATAAACATGCCAGCGTTAATAATTTATGCTCTTTTAAGATAGGTCTGCACGATTCTAATGGACCGATACCAAACACAGCTCTTAAGCACTTTTTTTGAACAATAAAGGCCCTGTCACTGTCAGTGGAATTACCCCATATTATTAATCCGTATCTTAACACAGATGAAACATATCCGTGATAAGCCATCAGGGCGGCACTTCTTCCTACAGTTTTCCTAAGATTTCTTAGTGCAAATGCAAAGCTATTCAACCTGTTACACACATTCTCAATGTGATTTTTCCAATTGCAATGTTTATCTATTAATATGCCTAAAAATTTTGTACAGTCAACTTCTTCAATTTTATTGCCACGACCAATAATGCTCAATGTTTGATTTGACATTTTGTAGTTACGAAAACAAATATATTTTGTTTTCGAGATGTTGACACTTAAATTATTTTGCTCAAACCATTCTAGTATGGTCTCTACGGCATCATTTATTCGCTCCTCATACGGGTCATTTTTACTTTCTTTACATATTACAAGTGAAATATCATCAGCAAATAAAACGCACTTATCCTTTATTGCTGCTGGCAAATCATTAATGTATAGAAGAAAGAGTAATGGCCCCAATATGCTACCTTGAGGCACACCATATGTGTTTATTCTATTCTGCGATTTGTACTGTGTAACTTCTCTGT
The DNA here is from genome assembly GCA_916614155.1 of Mesoligia furuncula. Lineage (NCBI taxonomy): Eukaryota > Metazoa > Arthropoda > Insecta > Lepidoptera > Noctuidae > Mesoligia > Mesoligia furuncula. The sequence continues at coordinate 28,655,007 of OU744803.1, forward strand.
CTTCATTCATTCCTAAAATTTCAACGCTTTGTTGCCTATTACTTAAATAATCTTTGAGCCAACTTAAAGCTTTCCCTCTTATTCCGTAATTCTCGCATTTTTTTAGCAGAATATTATGTTTAACAGAATCGAACGCTCGGCTCATATCAAAAAATATCGCCGTGACTGGTTTTTTCTTATCAATGTTCTCAGTAATTAATTTGATAAGTTGAAAACAAGCTAATGAAGTTGATTTTCCTCTTTGAAACCCATTTTGTTCTGGTCTTATTATTCTGTGTTTATCTAAAAATGAGACAATCCTGTTACACATTGCTTTTTCATATATTTTTGCAATGACCGGTATTAAGGTAACGGGACGGTAATTATTTATATCAAGTTTACTATTTTTTTTAAATAAAGGCTTTACTAAAGAGAACTTTAGTTTGTCCGGATACTTTTCTTCAATGAAACTTACGTTAATCAAATGGGCTAATATAGGTGAAAGTATATCAGCACATGATTTTATAATTTGAGTCGAAATACTGTCATACCCCACAGCGTTAGTATTATTTAATGATGAAATGATTCTACTAACTTCATTAGGCGTGCAAGGTTCGATATATAAACTATTTCCTATGTTATTAATATTAGTCATGAGATTATTTTTATTATTAGTTATGTCAATGTTTGTGGAGTCAATAAAGTGATCATTGAAAGCTTCTGCTATTTTTCCAGGATTATCTATCAAAATGTCGTTTTGTTCAACCGCTTCGATAAGTTCTGGACCTCTATATTTAGTTTTATTTTTAATTAATTTCCAGGTCGCGCTACACTTGTTTTTAGCTTTCATAATATATTTGTTAGAAGCTTGCTTTTTGGACACATTTATACACCTTTTTAATAGTTTCGCATATTTACCATATTTTAATTTATTTTCCCTGGACTTATTTTTATGATACTTCGATTTTAAGTACATTTTAGAAAGGCATGATTTTTTAATACCTTTCGTTATCCATTTTAAAGAAGGTGAATGGCAATTGACTTTAATTTTTTGTAAAGGAAAATTTAACATATAAAAAAGACTAAAAATTTCATGAAAATTATTAAAAGCTGCATTCGGATCCATTTCGTCATAAACATCCTGCCATTTCAGGTTCAGGAGACACTCTTTAAATTTGTCAATATATTCCGGGCTGTAATTTCTTTTGTATATAAAGTAATGCGATTGAGCAGGTTTATTTGATGTTATTATTGATGGAAATGTTAAAATCTGAGCAGTATTATGATCAGAGAGTTGTAATTCACATGTCTCACCGGAGGAGTCTGAAATATTAGTAATAATGTGATCTATACAAGACGTATGTCGAGTTGGAGTATTTATTTTGAAAGTCAAGTTATAATTTAAAAGTAAATCGTTTAATATTGTGGCATTCTTACTTTTGACGAGGGTATTTATATTTAGATCCCCGACCAGTATAATATTTTTATTTTTCCTGTTACTTAGTTTAATCAATAGAGACTCCAGTTTATTAAAAAATACTGCAATATTCGAGTTGGGGGTCCTATAGACACAAACAATAATGCAATTATATTGTGGTATTTCTATGCCACAGCATTCGAAAACTTTCTCTACTGCCATTTCTTTGCATAATTGTATTATTTTGTATTCTAGGTTCTGTTTTATTAAAATACAAACCCCACCCCTATTTTCCTTTTTCCGAGAGTAAGAAGCCGCTAGTTTAAAGTCATTTAAACATATATTTATTTCATTGTTGGTTCTAACAAATGTTTCTGAGAAACATCAAGTTATTTATTGACTGAAACATGAAGTTATTTATTGACTGAATAGAAATCCAAGCTCTCACCAATCGGATTATGAACACACCTATCACTCTTCGTAAGCCAGCTATAACTTATCGGCCATCATCTTATTACGTCTATAAATTCAATCTGCAACCATCATGATTTTCATTCCCATAACTCGCGAATCATAATTATTAATTATGGCCTGTTCAGTGTACGGGAATCGAACCAGCTACCCGGTTCATCGACCGCCCCCGCCGCTGCTGATCCGCTATAGATCAACGTCGACAGTTTGGCATCTCATCGCTACACGAACAGAGGCCGCTACTAGCCGCCGACTGGCGGTGCCTCCGTGTGAAGCTCCATTATATCACGTCATGTTAGATTTGCCGTACGTTAAGATGCTTGAAATGGGAACTGGTCCTTAGGTGCGAACTAACCAAAGCGTAGTAAAAATCCTGGAAAAATCTTATGAAACGGCTCTAAAGATTGAGACGCAAGGAAATCAATCGGAAAGACATCTCACGACGACGGACGAAAGCAACTAACCTCCTTTTTAAGGTTCTTTAGTCGACAGAAATACAGACAACTGAAGCCGAAAAGATGGATGGCAGTCAATATTAACCCAGAATCCTTCAACCCATATTCAAGTAACACACTTAATTTTCACAAACTCAAACCTAATATGGCAGCCAAGCACCTAATACACCGCAGCACAGCGGCCATTATCATGCTCTCTATAGATCAAAGTCGTTTAGCATCTCATCATGCCATAAACAGGGGTAGCCGCCGATCAGACGGCAGTCGGGGCTAGCGTTAATATTGAGCACCTTAATATACCGCTATCGACTGAACACTATCACCCGCCTATGGATACCTCCGACGTTGGTGTCCATTGTTGTACGGCAAGGAAAGACGGGAGATCGGCTTTTGAATAAAAAATCGATGGAATGCGTCTCGTTTTCGCCAGCTGACTGGTTTTTGGCAATTAATTACATGTGTGTAAGAGCCCTGGAAATACAGTTTTTCTACGATTTTTTTTGACAAAGCATAAAATGAAAGTGTGTGGAAAAGGGAGATTCAGGAGGCTTCTCACCTGCAGGACAGAAACCTGCCGGATCGCAAACTGCGGACACTGCTTGCTTGACTGCTTGTTGCTTGCTTATTTGCTTGCATTGCTTGCGGATCTTGATGGTGTATCATAACTCTGATGTTAGTGAGCATACAAAAATGTAACAGAGTGTACGTATTTCTATGAATGGGAAAGGCCAAGTGACCTACATATGACACTTTCCCTCTTACATCGCGAATTTTTCCTCCAAAAATATAATTTCCCCGTTAATAGGACCACTGTTCCCAGAAGCAGAGCAATCAGTATGAAGAGGGCTTCAGAGGCTGTTGGCTCCGTGATCGCACTTCATTACAACAAGCTTCTTAAGATATCGGCACCTACAGACGCGCAGTCGTTACTAGCAGCCGCCTGTCGATGGAGCAGTGCTTGTCCACTGTTGTACGGTATTGTATCTATACTGATTTTCGTCACGAGAATGTCGGAAATTGATTTTGGTCAGTGTTGACATTGAGTCAAGATTCAGATATGACTGTTTTGTACGTTGATTCTGATATCTGATGTTGCAGTGCACATTTTTATTAAATTAAAGTACGCTCTAGGGTTGTCCTGACCTTCCGAATTTCTAATAACTTCAGACCCCATCATAATTAATTATTTAGCATATTGACTACCAACTTTAATTGCCCGTATATTCAAATCACCAATGTAATTCTTTAACAGTAGTGCTACATGGTAAATTGATGTAGTATGTTAATTTGTCTCCCAGACTGTAAATCCTTCTGCAGTTTGAACTTAAGGTAACCAACTTATCGTATCGTAGCACTTACACCAAAAACCGTGCCCCACAACAATGGACACCCGCCAAACAATGTCCGCGGTATCAGATGACGAGGTTAGCCCGACGCCGCATGTTTATGGACACAATCTAATTTATTAGACGCCGTGCGCAGATTACGGCCTGCCTCCTTGCCTGCTTACCATCGTTTTGTTGTAGCGCTGTTTTATCTGCGATCGGATTCGCCGGTACAGTGTTCAAGAACCTTTTTTTGCGCGAAAGTGATTTCAGTTGCACGCGAAAGGGAAAATTGTGTGTTTCTATTAGTTGTCGCCGAGTCGTTCACTTGGTTCAGGTAGGACAGGACTGGTTACTTGTTTAATGGTTTCGGAGTAAATACAGTGAGGAAACTCAAAGCGGGCCAGGAAATTGGCAAAAGTGTGATAATTATAAGAAGGTATAAACAGTTTTTACGATAATGAATTTATCAATGAAAGATATTTTCTGTAATCAAAACTTGAAGTTAAAATCGAACTCGTTCTGTATTCTTTTCAAAGCTTGTCTCAGTTATTTGTAGGCTATACTTACATCATTCAAATCATTAGTTGATTTTGCAAAAAGATTACTATTTCTACCGCTTAAAGAGTTGTCGCTTCACAAGGAACCACACAACCATTAGTGGCGATATGGCAACTTGCACAAACCATCAACCAAAAGCAAGTTGACGTCCTTGAAAAGATTCAAATCAAAACCTACCAGGCAAATTGAATTCGACTTCCCAACTATTGATCAATCGTATCTAACCAACCAATAACTTACTAATATAAATTCCCACCCGACCACAGCCGAATCGACATCCAATCAAAACAGAGCAATAAATAACGACAACAGTACAGTCTCAATTCTAAAGTTAATAGTACAGACTTAATTCTAGCAAACAGTTAGAACAAGAACCGGTACCAGAAGTCCATGACTATCGTAGGATTCGATAATTAATATGCTAATGCGCGGCTTTGCCCACCCTTGCGTACGTGAGAAGCATGATGGTGGTTGCCAAAGAATATGTGTTTTTGAGAAAGTGACAAAAAAAATTCTGGCAGGTTTACTGAAGCCTTCTACCACGTGGGCTCTGATCAATTCTCGCAGCAGGTTGTTGTCATTGAAATATTTAAAAGTATTATTTAAACTTTTTACCATAGGTGCAGTAATCCCCCCTTACTAATAAACATATCAGATGAATAGTTACACACCGATTTCTCTCTTTCAGTCGTCAGTAATTTGACTTTCGTAAGAGGAAGACAAAGCGTTGTGCAACTATACAGAATAATATATAATAATAATAATAAAATGTATTCAAAAATATAAGGACTAACGTTAAATACAGTTTTTCTTAAATCTATGTCAAGTATCGATTAAGGGAAGGGATCATTATTACACTAGTAAGTAAATGGTCCATGATTCAAAGCTCGCGTTCAGACGCAGTTTTCTCAAAACAATGTTTTTTTTTTGTTTCAGAGAAACACTTTCGCCTTTTCTTAAAAATATTCAAACTCCAAGTTGTTCGTGCTTTAGTAACCATTACCCCCCTCTCATCACATTAATGATAACCAAAAATATTTAGTCCTAAGTTACGAAACGAAACTTTTATTGATGGGGTAGACACCTAATCCTCAATGAAATATCATTGAATATTGCATCTCTGCGACACTAACCAGATAGGCATTACAACTTCCTGACTGCACTTACCTCCATCTATCATGTTACTACAGATCTATGCGCGCTGATTTGCGTGCGCGCGTGCAGAAAAAACGTCATAATTTACGAGCTGCACGCTGACGTCTGACTGACAGACGATGTGTAGTGAGCCATGTGAAACGAACACACAGACACACAAACAGCGATGTTTTCTAAGCATGGTGCATAATTGAAATCTAATAACAAGTGCGGAAACACGGAAATTGGTAATGATTGCTTTATGATTGTGAGATTATGATTTATAAATCTGTTTTCATCCGGAAATGAATTAAAATTATGTGGCGCGAATTGATTGCTTGGGTGCAGGTTGGACCAGTTACTAGTTGTTACTATAATAATTAGCGGCCCTCTAGGGCCATGTTATGACTGACAAAACATACACTAGTAACTTAGAAAGTTATGTCAATAGCCTTTAGCTAGCCTAGGTACACAATTAAAACCGTGGAGTTTCTTGCGGGCTCTTTTTTTATTTTTTAAGTGACCTTGTGTGTAATCGAGTTATGGGGGTCGGATAGGCAGTTGCTCCATGTAAAATTTCGGTATTCAGCCGAATCCTGTTAGACTGCAAACCGACCCCTACAACGACAACGAAGTGGCCAGGTAGGTTTATGTGAAAAAAAAATTGAATTGAAAATTAGGGCTTTGATTTTAAATATCTAAGGTATCAACCATCTACTTTGTTGCCTTCTTGAACTCTTAAGAAAGGTTTTTAGTCCAGAAAACGTGACTGCTACATGTTCTTGGCAATCTATAGTAACAGGATAGGATAGGATAGTGATACGTATCTTAGACTTTCAATTTCAGGTCTTCAACTTGTAGCTACTCCTAAGGAACTAAGGACCACCGTAGTCATTGGTCTGACATCGGTAACTTATAATAAAAAGAATTTACAAGTCAAAGACTGCATCGTTGGTCTAATGGGGGCAAGGGCAACTGCTAAGCATGAGGTCCTGAATGCGATTCCAAGGTCGAGCAGTGTTTTTGCGTCTTCCTAGTAACTTCTCAGCAGTAGCAACCCGGAGTATTGTGGCTGGTTGATGATAAAATATGAAATAGGGACTGGGGGGGTCCCCCTTACCTAACCTACCTTCGGAGAGCCATGATGTTATGAATCTTTTTGAGGGTCAGTCGCCGCGGGGGAAGCCAGTACTCGCCAAGCTGGTTTAAATTGGCGTACCTATACATAATTCACCCGTAAGGGCAGTGAACTGGTAACGTGAACAACAAATACGTATTGAGTCGTCTAGCTACTCCAAAGGACCATGATAGTCTTTGGTCTGACACCAGCAACTAGGGGCAGGGCTTGACGAGGAATGAGAAAAGCATGGATTTACCTCACAGTTTACTTTAACTGGTAACCTCATACAAATCTGTTACCTGACAACATTAATCAGTTATGTGCTTATCTTCAGTTTTAAAACTGATTGTTGTCATGTTTCGTGAAGTCGTGTCACGAGTCTTATCTAGTATCGACAGCTGATCACCGACATTGATACAAGTAATCCTGTTTACATAGTATTTATAAACAGCTCGCTTATGTAGTAACTGGGCAATGTATTTACGGAAATTGATTTGTATGGGGACTGCCTTATCTCGTTTGGTAAGGAAACTATGTAAAAATCTACTGATAAATCACTGTCATAATACTAATTTGACATTACATAATCATAATATAACATAAAGCTTGTATTCTTCAAAGGGTAGTCTGAGCCGCCAACATTTCGCCAGTTCAAAATAAAAATAAATTATTTCACATAAATCGCGAAAAAAAATCAGCTGTTCCCTACATTTTGACGAGTTATACGAACATAAACGTAGAGAACGGGTCTGTGTGGTGCCGGACTTAAAGAATACCACCACCCCTTACTTCTCGTGGGTGTCGTAAAAGGCGACTAAGGGTCATACCGGAGAATGGGCAGCAGCGTTCTCTATGTATTCCACCATCATACCATACTGCGATCGCCAACCCGCCTGCCAAGCGTGGCTATTATGGCAAACCCTCCCAAAATTGGGGGAGGCCTATGTCCAGCAGTGGACGTCTATCGGCTGAAACGACGATTTCACATAAACCTATATGTACACTTATAAAACGTAAGATGCTAGGTGCACGGTTCCAATTGGGTTTCCTATGGAGAAGAGCCGGCAAGAAACTCGAACGGTTACTCTTTTAAAAAATGACGACGTATTAAAACGACGACGATGTATTAAAACGGCTTTAACAATGTTTTTAAATGACAGTGTTAACAGATATAGCAGAACAGTGTAGGCCTTTCAACAAGTACCAGGTACTTAACAAAAAAGAAAATGGTCTAAAAATCTACAAGGTCTATTTAAGCATAAAGTCCAATGTAACAAGGATCAGTTTATTGCCAATAACCAGGCATAAATCCAAGTTCCAGGCTTCTGCTGAGAATTTCCTAAAGAATAAACTCAATAACACTGACCGACACCGACCCGGAGATGGAAATTCGGACCCCACCGCTCAATCCAACGAGGCATGAAAGGCAAAAAAATGTAACAAACATTTTCATTTCTAAAACAGTTGCATACAAAAGCTAGACTTTAACACTTCAATATGTATGCTAATTACTTCGTAGAATTATCAACACTTCAGAAATAATATCCACGATAACCTAATCGATTTAACTGCAAACTAAACAGTTTAAAATACATATTAAAACAAATATAGTCTGTTCCAAAAGTATTGGTTGAAAGTGTAAACAATCCAAACACATTCATCATTATTTAGAAGGTTTTAACGTTATGTCTCAGCACTATTTCCCACAATTATTGTTTGAATAACATTTTTAATTATTGGAATTAACATGGTTAATGAAAATTGAAGTTTTGAATTAACCTCAATTACATACATACATACGCCAACACTACAGAAACTAACCTCAATAATCAAACGAAAAACAACTTTAAGGTTTTACCGAAGACCGCAGAAGACCGCTACTCGTAACTTGGAGACGCGACGAATCTGGTTGCGATCCTCAGCATTGTGGGAACGACAAAGAAGGTTTTTTAAAATAAAATTTTGGGTTAACGTATTCAAATAGCCAATTTATAAGGGGCACTACAAATTAGCAGCCACAGCACCTTATTTTAAAAAAAACAGCGTAACATACTCCGAATAATTTTTAAGGATTAGTATGATCCATTGCTTCTTGCTTCGAAAAATGTGTCTGCTCAACAATGTAAAAACGCAGTAAATGTTGTTGAACTGTCAAAATGAAAGCCATTGCTACTGTTACTGTGTAACACAAATTACCCGCAGGTCTGGTACGTTTTGTGATCCATTAGTTTACATTTTCGTCGCATACTTTTGGAGCAGGCCATACTAATACATATAATAAAATAATACACTTTCTTTCATTTCCAATTAATAGATATAGATACCATGTAACGATTAAATTCCGTCATTACTTTTTAATTGCCGGGTATGTGATTAGTAGGTTAAGGCTTGATGGCGGTGATAAAGAGGAGAATAAGTAGAACTGTAATTATATTCAAAGTTTCTGCTAAACAGTGTTGCTCGCACCTGTCATCATTATCCTATTCAGTGTGTTGTTTTAGTATTCCTACGGCCGGTCTGCGGTAATTCTGAGCTTACACCTTTTGCCATTAAAATAAAATCTTTTAATGTCGGTGTGGAAGTAAACAAGTAAAGGGATAGGTTTGCTTATTAAGCACGAATACGAAATATTATTATCAACTAAAGGGTGCTACACACTTGTTACTTACCTAGGCCTTAAGGGGCTTACAGGACCTAAATACAAAAAACGCAAGTTTTAGAAACAACAAAAGTATATGATCGACTACAGTAAACAAAATCAGAAAAATATATGATATTCTTCAGGATATATGCTACGTACGTAGATAGTGTATTGAAAACATAATACAACTAATTTGATACGATAGAAGATACCACTAAAAACTTTATACAATACAAACCATACTAATATACCTACATACAAATATTCTGATTTTTTGTCAGATTATTCTACAAGCAACATACTAAAATACTAGGGTTTTAATTTTTTCGTCCAAACAATAGATTTTTTGCAATTAAATATTTGCTTCATATTTTGCAATCAATTACCTACCAGCGTTGTGTCATCGTGCTTCTCTTTCTTTTCTATGCAGTCCGACAGTGACCGCGCTTTAGGTCATGTAAGCCCCTTAAGAATATTGCTGAACTTTCGAGTACATTCCGGCCGTAGAGACAATGCGTTCCTGAAACATGTCAGTGCCACAATTCTAGTAGCTAATAAAGATCACATTCACAAAACACGTATTCCCTTATATGAAAATGACAGATGTCAGGAACGCATTCTCTCGTCGGTCGCATTGTCATATAATAATATAATAGTAATGTATTTTATGTATTTGTGATTTTTGTACTGGGACTTGGTTAATAATTAAGTTTTTTTCCACTAAGAAGTGATTGAGACGCACCGACAGTTTCTAACTTTTATTTGTTTCGTTTTGAACACCGTAACAATTACTTACCTATAAAATTTCCATCATAATGGAGCACCAGTAGAAGAGATACCTACCTACACGAAATAGTGGAAAGTTCATAAAGTAGGTACCTACGAGTCGACGAACTACAAATCAAAAGTAAAACTGGACTACCGGATTACGTTTATTGTTTAAAATTTTCATTTTTATTTTCACTTTTACGTGTTGGGCACTTGCGATGGCGGTTATGGTGAACCATTCATTTTAATGGGTTGCGCACGTAAAACCGTGTAAGTTGAATATTTTTATGAAGATTATTTACTGACAGAGGTTTTATGTCATGAAGAGCAACTATTTTATTGTTTTATATTCGTGGATATTGCAAAAAAAGGTAAAAAGGTAAGTATTGCCTGCGTGAGTGTATACCGTAATTCAGTTACAGGTTTCCGACAACTTTACAACCTCGAAGATCAAACTTTTATATCTCATAATCTTCCAATTTTAAAAAGAACGTAATATTTAAAGTTCAAAGTATTAAAATGTTAAAAAAGCCCTTAACAAAGTAGCCAACATTGCAATAAAATAATAAAACACACTCTTGGTCGGTTTGTCCGCTATGTAAATTGCGGTAACTGACGATATGACCTTTTACACTTCCATAATTAGTAGCTGCTGTAAAATTAATGTCATTTCAGATGTCTTGATAGAACACATTCCTCAGTTTATTTAATTATCAAAAGATTATTAAGTATAAGGACTAAGTGCGCCGTACATGGTACAAAATTATGTTTAAATTAATTAAAATGAAAAATAATAATTTGAAACTATAAAGATTATCTTTTATCTTTATAGTTTCAAATTATTATTTTTCATTTGTGGCTTTATGATGGGGGGTATATTTTGAAGTATGTTTATAAAAACTACTATTTGCTACCGTTAATGGTTACTATACAGAAGTCGTCATCTTGATCATACTCAACAGCATAAGCTAAGACTAATAAAAACAATTAGTATTTTGTAAGTGGTATGGTCTCCTAAAGCCTGTGACATTTTGTTTTTTTCTCTGGGATGTTCAGCAAGGTAAATGGTATTACCAATCATTGCCTGATCTATTTAGTTTAGACTAGACATTATAGATATTTAGTCCAGGTTGGTAATAAGCAGGGTCAAAAATGTATTTGGATCAGTAGATACCTAAACAAATAATATATGTATCAGTAAATAAAGACATTTTTAAACTTAGATAATATACATATATAGATAGTCCAATAGTTCAGTATCTATAGAATGCAATTGCGATCTATATAGTCAAAAGTATCCCCAAATGTCATTCGAGTTATGACACATTATTAAAAAAAAATGAATATGATAACATACTTAGGGCTGATTTTTCAATCTTCTGATAACTTTATACGATGAATAATTTTGAATATTTTGACAGTTGTTTCATATAAAAACTGTCAAACATCAATTATTTTCCTCGAATAAAAGTTATCTGGCAATGTAAAAATCAGCCCTTAATCGACCTAGATAATAAATAGTTATTCAGCCCCTTCTAGTTAGACTGGAAGCCGACCTAACCTAAAATAGGAAAATTCAACGAAGAAAGACAGGCAACCACATTTAACGTCGAAACGAATGTCTTCATTACTGTTAACTAACGTTTACTACTACCTACTTACAAACAATTAACTTCTCAAAGTCAACACATAGACATACCTAGAACCTAGGTATTAATAGCTCTGCCTGCAACTAACTACGACATTCACTACAAACGACACGAAACATTTTATTCCGCAAAATTAAACCAAACAAAATACTATCAGCATTTTAGAATTCCCCGATGGACGTTATCGGCAGGCGTCAATTCGGGGAGCCGTCACTTTGACAGTTTTAAGTCATAACACATCATTGCAGAAGGGTTACTCCACACACCACACATATTGCGAATGAAGCAAAAATGTGGCGAATAATCCGGTAATGGAAACTGATCCGTGTTTTTGCCTTGATGATGTCACCAACGATATTTTGTGGTAAGTTGCTGGGCAGGCACTGGTCAGTCAGGCTTCATTAGTCGCCTTTGCGTTTGAAAAAGTAAGTCATTGCAGCTTGGTTAGTGAGACTACCAGGTCGCTCACAATGGGCCTTATAAGAAGGCTAAAAGTCACCCAAAGGGCAATGGAGAGGGCACGCCGCGATAGCGGCGATAAGGGCGAGGCCACAACACTGCGTTGCGGCATCGCATCGTAAAAATCTACGACGCATTGTATGTACGACACTGTACTGTGCGACGTCGTTTTTGCGATACGACGCCGCAACGCAGTGTTGTGGCCTCGCCCTAAGACCCCTCTTTGAGGAGTCGCTAGAAAGGCGCCACGGCGCCCTCACCTACCGCCTGACGCAAGTCCTCACCGGACACGGAAGTTTCGGGAGGTTCCTGCACTTCATCAGGCGGGAGGAAACGCCAGGGTGTCACCATTGCCAGGATCGCCCAGAAGACACGGTGGAGCACACGGTGGAGGTCTGCCCCGCTTGGGCGGAGCACCGCCGTGTCCTCGTAGAGGCGATCGGCAGCGGCGGCGACCTCTCGCGTCCGGCCCTGGTGCAAGCCATGGTCCGGGGCGAGAGGGAGTGGGAGGCAGTCACCTCCTTCTGCGAAGCAGTCATGTTAGAGAAGGAGGTGGCGGGACGGCTCAGGGAGAGAGCCTCCCGTCCCAGACGCCGCGGGAGACGCTCCGGGCGTCGGGAGCCGCGTGACGACTCCCGGCCACCGTAGGCGCGGGCCTGCGGGCGGAGAGTAATGGGTAGCTCACCGTCCGATCAGGACCAGGCCCGTGCCAGACGGCGCGTACGTGTTCCACGCGCGTCAAAGAGAAGTCAGCATCGAGAAGGGGCCCCCTTAGGGCCGAAGCCTGCTGGGTCAGCGGGATTTTCCGAAAGGGTTACCGCTGGCCCGGAACATAAAGGGCTAAGGAAGGAACACGGGTGGGTTTTAGTCAGTAAGAGTCTGACACTCCCTTCTGCTCCACCCAGAGCGGGAGGAGTCATTTGATGATTTCCCATCCACAAAAAAAAAGGGCAATTGAGAGGGCTATGCTTGGAGTTTCCCTGCGTGATCGAATCAGGAATGAGGAGATCCGCAGGAGAACCAATGTAACCGACATAGCCCGAAGAATTGCCAAACTTAAGTGGCAGTGGGCAGGGCACGTTGCTCGCAGAACAGATGGCCGATGGGGCCGAAAGGTTCTGGAGTGGCGACCGCGTACCGGAAGACATAGCGTTGGAAGGCCCACAAGGTGGACCGACGACCTTGTGAAGGCCACAGGAACCCGTTGGATGCGAGAAGCACAGAACCGGTCGAAGTGGAGGTGCTTGGGGGAGGCCTATGTCCAGCAGTAGACGTCTTTCGGCTGAAATGATAAATGATGATAGTGAGACTACGACTACAGAAATGGACGCTATTAGAATTTTAAGCTATACCTAATAAATAGGTGTATCGTAACATTCCTAGACAATTTATTTATTTATTTATTAAAACTTTATGCACAAGTAAAAAAAACTGTACAAAGGCGGACTTAATGCCTTGGGCATTTTCTGCCAGTCTACCTTAGGGTGACAATTCCGTAGTGGCCAAGGACTTGGTGCTTTTAAACTTAACCCTTTCATCCTTCGGAGTTCCCCAAGGAAGTATTTTAGGGCCTAGACTATTTTTGATATACATAAACCATTTTCGTAATCTAAGTCTAGATCATGGCCAAATTGTTTCTTATGCTGACGACACTGCCCTTCGATTTTCGAATGACTCAGAAAAAATGTCTACAAGCTTGCGCAAAACGGATTCAATATTGTTATTAAATGGCTTCAACATAATTCACTAACACTTAATGCAGACAAAACAAATTACATTAAGTTTTCGATGCGCAAGCAAACGTCAACTGGCACTACATCGACATTATATGCTCATTATTGCAAAATTCCCACAAAACCAATGTGTTTGTCCTAACATTAAAATGGCAAATACAACAAAATACCTACATTTTAAATGTGGCTTTGGACGACCGCGCGTGGCTGCAAGCCTCACTACCCATTCGTTTTGGTGGGCTCGGCGTCCGCAAAATTTCTAGTGTAAGCCTACCGGCGCGCGGCGTTCCTATCCTCGGTCCACAGCACAGACAAGTTAACCAGACGAATTTTGATTCCTGCTCAGGTTGACTCTGAAGTGCCATGTTTGACCGATGCGGTGAACGCCTAGAAAGTGGCTTGCCCAGACGCAGTTCTGCCCGAGAACCCATCTTCCCAGAGACAGTGGGATGAGCCGCTCTGCAGGTTGGTACGGAATAAACTTATTAATACGTCCACCAATACTGCTGAGCGAGCCCGCCTGCTGGCTGTGGGTGAATGGGAGTCGGGCCTCTGGCTTCAGGCGCTACCGTCACCCAACATAGGCACTATGCTGGGTGACACCACATTCCGGCTCGCTACATGCTTGCGTCTGGGCGCTCCTTGCGGAGCTCCACATCGCTGTCAATGCGGTGAAGCAGTCGACTGCCTCGGACACCATGGCTTATCCTGCAGCAAGAGCGCTGGGCGGATGGCACGGCACGCCAGCATTAACGACATCATCAGTCGGGCTCTTGTCACCGCCGGGGTGCCAGCTGTTTTAGAACCCAATGGCTTGGCACGCAACGATGGCAAGAGGCCAGATGGAATGACCATAATGCCTTGGAAGTTGGGTAGGCCTTTGGTGTGGGATGCTACCTGTGTCGGCACCCTTGCGCCATCCCATCTTCCTAGCACGGTGGGCTGTGCTGGGGCTGCTGCTGCAGGAGCAGAAAACCTCAAACGGCGCAAATATAACAACCTTATTGGGAGCTATATGTTTGAGCCGTTTGGGGTTGAAACACTAGGGCATTGGGGTCCGAGTGCTCATCGAATATTTCGGGACATCGCCAAGCGGTTGGTTGACTCTTCACGTGACCAGAGGGCTGGCCTATTTTTAGCCCAAAGAATAAGCATTGCCATCCAACGTGGTAATGCTGGCAGCCTTTTGGGCACTTGTGCCATTGACAGCGATGCGGACGAATTTTTTGATGCCCAATGAGCTCCTTTCTTTTTCTTTTTTTTATATACTTGTATATACTGTATAATATGTATATTTTAGTGTTAAATTGTAAATTAGTAACATTGTAATTGAAATTCTTAATAAAACTTTAAAACAAAATACCTTGGCGTTATAATAGATGAAACACTTTCGTTCAACGTATAGAAGCTTTAAATAAAAGAATTCGCAAGTTGATATTTGTTTTTAAAAAGTTACGCTGTATTGCTGATCCAAAAATGGTTACACAAGTTTACTTTGCTCTATGTCAATCGATTTTAACTTATTGTATTACCACATGGGGTGGAGCGGGTAAAACAATGTTACCATCGAGAGAGCTCAGAGGGCGATTCTCAAAGTGTCTACTTTCCGCCGTTTCCTTTTTCCTACTAACCTCCTGTACAAATCTTGTGAAGCATTAACAGTTCTACAGCTATTTATTATGGGCATTGTATTAAAATAACACAAAGCTCTACCCTACAGCGCTAGATATACTAATAAAAGCCGTAAAGATATAGTTTGTCCACAAAATTCAACCAAAACAGGCTTTTATATACAAATTTTACCTGTACCTCGGACTTCTCCTCTATAATAGACTAAGCTCGAAAGCAGACATTTATTCTCTGAACTATACGAATTGTGAAAGATTCCTCAGGGATGCTCTCCAAAGTATGTCTTACGAAGAAACAGAGAATTTACTAACTGTGTTACAGTAAATATAGGTATAAAAATTTCACCTACGTTAAATATTTACAAATTTAGAAACTAAGAATTAAGCTACTCAGCATATAATTATTTGACTATTGTCCACTATTGATAATTTATTAATTTTAAAAGACTAGTTTAGCTCTTCACACCTTTTTTTTTTTTTTTTGAGGATGGGAAATCATCAAATGACTCCTCCCGCTCTGGGTGGAGCGGAGGGGAGTGTCAGACTCTTACTGACTAAAACCCACCCGTGTTCCTTCCTTAGCCCTTTATGTTCCGGGCCAGCGGTAACCCTTTCGGACAATCCCGCTGACCCGGCAGGCTTCGGCCCTAAGGGGCCCCTCCTCGATGCTGACATCTCTTTGAGGCGCGCGTGGAACACGTACGCGCCGTCCGGCACGGGCCTGGTCCTGATCGGGCGGTGAGCTACCCATTACTCTCCGCCCGCAGGCCCGCGCCTACGGTGGCCGGGAGTCGTCACGCGGCTCCCGACGCCCGGAGCGTCTCCCGCGGCGGCTGGGACGGGAGGCTCTCTCCCTGAGCCGTTCCGCCACCTCCTTCGCTAGCATGACTGCTTCGCAGAAGGAGGTGACTGCCTCCCACTCCCTCTCGCCCCGGACCATGGCTTGCACCAGGGCCGGACGCGAGAGGTCGCCGTCGCTGCCAATCGCCTCTACGAGGACACGGCGGTGCTCCGCCCAAGCGGGGCATACCTCCACCGTGTGCTCCACCGTGTCCTCTGGGCGATCCTGGCAATGGTGACACCCGGGCGTTTCCTCCCGCCTGATGATGTGCAGGAACCTCCCGAAACTTCCGTGTCCGGTGAGGACCTGCGTCAGGCGGTAGGTGAGGGCGCCGTGGCGCCTCTCTAGCCACTCCTCAAAGAGGGGTCTTATCGCCGCTATCGCGGCGTGCCCTGCGCTGGGTTGCGACAGTCGCTCTTTCCATGCCGCCATGAGATCGCGCAGGAGATCCGTCCGCTCCGCAGCGATTTGCCGCGGAAGCGGATCCTCCCCCCGGCGCAGTGCCTCCGCGCGCCACTCATACAGGCGCGCGAGGACTATCGCCTCCAGATCCCATGGCGGCAGTCCGGCAAGGAGGCTTGCCGCCTCGCCAGAGATCGTGCGGTAGCCCCGGATAGCCCTTATGGCTACCACCTTCTGGGGCGCGTTCAGGTAGTGGGCGGCTCGCCGCCGCAGTGAACGCGCCCACACCGGGGCCCCGTATATGGCCATGGACCGCACGACCCCCGCGTAAAGCCTCCGGCAGGAGGCGTTTGGCCCCCCCAGGTTGGGCAAGAGCCGCTTAAAGGCGGCCCCGGCCCGTTCCAGTTTGGGGGCCAAACGTCGGAAATGCTCCACGAAGTTCCACCGGCTGTCGAGGACGAGACCCAGGTATTTCATCGTCATCCCGACGCCGATGTGAACCCCTCCTACCGTTAGTTGGGATCCCGATGGCGGCGCGTTCCGGGGCCCATGAAACGACATGGCCTCGGACTTGTGCAATGCCACCTCGAGACCCAACTGCCGGATCCTCTCCACAGCTCTTCACACCTGAAACACAGGATTACCTGGTTCAGGCACGTAAGTCTATATTATTCACATTTAAGCAAAACTGTACTAAATTTTTATGCCCTATGTTTTTGAATAAATATAATACCATATTATTATATTCCGAAAAGTGGTCCTTCTGTACGCAATTTAGTTGTTATCCTGTCAAAATCGTCTGACAGGCGCCAGTTAAGCGGCGTTCGTTCTAAATTTATATAAAGCGATCGACAGTGACGCGATATGGCAACGTGACGACTGCGTGACGTGCCCGGTTGTGACGCTGACGACTGTGTGACGGGCCCGGTTGTCGCTGACGACTGTGTGGTAC
Source organism: Mesoligia furuncula (assembly GCA_916614155.1). Classification (NCBI taxonomy): domain Eukaryota; kingdom Metazoa; phylum Arthropoda; class Insecta; order Lepidoptera; family Noctuidae; genus Mesoligia; species Mesoligia furuncula. Next base: position 28,672,542 of record OU744803.1, read on the forward strand.
GTCAATGTGAGAGTATTTGTCTGCTGTTACGTGACGATTTGTTTCGGACGGTTCGGGTAGTATGTTTTACGACGAATGTTGAAGTTATGGTAGAGCCGAACGTATCGAATGTGTATTTAATGCTTTTAACCTATTGAACTGCGAATCCATTGCTGTTGAGAAACACAGGATCATAGATTAAATCAGGACTAAAACTATAAAGCAATGTGGTCTGTTTAATGATTTCCTGAAAGGTTTTCCAATTCGGATGTGATAGATTGGTTACATGCCTTAAATCCTGAACGGTCAAAGCGACTTTTAATTGCATAATTACTTACAAACTGTCTACACGACACTATTATGCCGTGTACTTACGCATTCGACCTAAAGCGAAACCTTTTTGTCTGCGTGGTGATCATACTCTTTCTTTCTAAGTATATAAGAAAAGGCCTCTGCCTTGAAGTGAAGTGTAGTGGGATAGTCATTAGTTGCTTAATTAGACTAAACAATTCGCCCAAAGGGCTAGAAAGAGGTGTGGGTACACCAATATTTCGCATATTACGTAGAAGTGCAGTGGTTGCCCAGTAGTAACGGCCCCGGCTTACGAGTTGCAGGTCGTGTGTTCGATCCCAGACAGGCGCTTTACTTTTTGTAAACAATTTCATCACCACTGCTCTCAAAACGGTGAAGGAAAACATCATGAGGAAACCGGCATGTCTTAGAACCGAAATATTCGAAGACTTGTGACACCTACCAACCCGCATTGGGCCCGCGTGGTAGTTTACAGCCCACTCCCTCTCGATGAGAGGAGGCCTGTATCCCAGCAGTGGGAATATTATAGGTTGATTTATGCTATACGTAGACAAAAATAAAACCTTGCCTTCGAAGATCATAAGCTCTTAGTCAATGATGATTATCATTAACATCTCAAATAGTAATTAATGTCGCTGTACGACTGCAGAACAGGTTCATACATTATTCGAAGACAGAGCAACCTCTCACTGTGTGCACATTTGCACAATAGCAGTTATGCATGACATTAACATACAATACTGTTTGCTACTGGTTGATTTGTAAGGGAACCAGATGCCTTATGGGAAAAAAACATCAAAAGCTAGAATAGATGTTTGACTTGAAGATGTGTCTCTTCAAGTCAAGTGTTGTAGTACAGACGGCAGCACGTATCAAGCTACTACAATCTGTCAAATTTCTTTAAAAGATTTCAACGTTATCGCTAAAGCATAAGGTTCAAAGTTGATTGGAAAAATTTGACAGTTTCGGGTAGCTTGGTGTGCTGGCGTCTGTACATATTACTACAGTCCGTGTACAGTTATTTTACCTCTGCTTTTGCATCACTGTGGTCTTTATTCTTATTATAATAGGTTTGCTGTTGGGTTGCTCTCACTGACAAGTCTGTCAAAATCATTGTGATCTTTATTCTTGTTACAATAAGGTTGAACGGTAGGTTAAACGGACTGTACCTACAAGGATCTCTTGGCGTTCGAGTGACGTTAACAGGGGGGGGGGGGGAGGCTGTTTGCAAAAATTTGTGCAATTTTTTTGTGAACTGTCACTTGGAAGTATTCAAAAATCAAGATGGCGGCGTTAGTTCCGAGATTGGCCACGCGCCAAATACCTTGTAGCGCTATTCAGTCAAAGGATTTTCAATATTTTCAGTACCTAACTTTAATAGCAACACAGCCCCTTGGTTTCCCCATGTTTTACATAAATCTGCTGTCAAATGTCAGGTCAATAAGATTAGTTGCTGTTGTTTTGAGCAGCCAACCACAATTGTGAACATAAAATTTAGGTTTTGATTAGATTCTAATATTCTAGGCTTAACAAACCAGATTCAGCTCTTGGGTAATCTTCAAAATGTCCTTAAAGAAGCTAATTAAATTCAAGAATCTTTTATTAGAATTTAATTAAGTACCTATCAACCATTACTGTAGAAATATCCATACATTTTTCACAAGTCGCTGTCGCCAGTTAACCATCTAAGCATGTACTCCTCTATAAGTCAAGAATACTCTTGGAACGCCACCTTACCATAAAGGCAGGTACTTACTAAACAATGTCATCAGAAACGCCATTGATACCGCATCATGGTGTTCGCAGGGTGCCCGCGGGGGGTGCAGAGGTAAGGGAGGGGGGTAAGGCTGCGAGCCTTAAGTGAATGCGAGCAAAACGAGGGGGCGACACTGTGTTGATGCTGATTTACGCGCTGGCCCGCGTGCTCTACTGGCCCGACTGACCGCTCAACAGCGATGGAGTGGAGTTAAGACTAGAAAAGTTTGTATTATTTTTGGTAATTTTGGTAGTGCTTTGTGCTTGAAAATTTAGTTTGAGCTTTTGAAGAGTCAGTGAGTGTAAGGTCGAGTTTGCTACAAGATAGTTATTGTTATGACTATCGTGTCTTTGAATTATGATATTCAACATACTAAGAAATAACTTCTTTTTCTTTATTTTTAGGGAAACACCGAAAAGAAAAACATTTCACCGACCCCAAGTAGCATGGGACAAGGGTAAGCAGGCAGAAGAACTTTAACCTCTAAGACCACATTAAAAAGCAACATTAATTTGTTAGTAACTTCAACAGTACCTAGTTAATAAATTTTGCATGCCTACTCCGCTTCACACAGCTTGGTACAATTAGTAATAAAATCAGTCATATAACTGATGTGGTACCGATGCGTCATAGAAATGTTGTCTACTTGGAAACTGCAAATTACTAATTAAAACTATAGTTACATCTTTATTACAAGGTTACTCAGAATCGTAGCATTACATAGGTATTCATTTTATAGAACTCATTACATGGGTACATTAATTATCTCATTAAATACGTGAGCGTAACTTAACTGTTGTTTAATGTCGACTAGTTTTGCTACTGCTATAATTGTAATAAAGTCGAGTTGCCCCAGACGAAACATGAGAAATAAAAAATGTAAAAGTCTTTACACGGTGCAATAAAATTCCGCTTAGCATACCTACCATAACATGACGTAACAATAGACACAAATCATTTGTTGTTCCAATTGATTGTATTCTACAGGCAAGAAATTTGCATTGTGTAAATGAGGCGTTACTTTTAAAGCCAGTTGCTCTTCTGAAGAGATCTTTGCAGGACATTAAAAAATCAAGACCGGCGGCATATCTGTAGAATTAAATGAGTATAAAAAATCTTCATCTCATCGGCTCCGCGGCTTCCCCTGTGCCATTATTTGAGACAGGATCGCGAGCTGCAGATAGCGCGGCGGCAGACATTTTTTGCATCTTTTTTCGTCTGTCTGTTTTTGTTTTGTGTCCACATGCGCTAATACTGAGACGATCGGCTGACTCGCCCATACAACTGCTATTTTCACGTTTTATCCTCTAATTAACATGAAAATAGCACAAAAAGCTACCAGAATGTATGCTTTATTAGTCTTCGTAGCGAAATCTGACACCGTTGATTATTTTTACCTGAAGCATCTGCTGTTAGCAGGTGCGTGCTCCTGCTCCGTCCATCTGTTTAGATACCACTATTTTATACGTCAATGTATCGCTGATGCTCACTGATAAAACCCTTTCACAAAACGAACAATAATTCAGTTTGCCAATACAAAATTATACACTTGCATTATAGGAGAATACAACCGAATAAAGTCGTCGGACACAATCCAGCCTGACACAAAAATAATTCTTAAAGGATTATTAACAAAAGGAGCAACAAAATGACCGCGTTAATAGCATCGAGTTGTAATTTACATAAACAATTTTATACAAACGGCTCCCTGTTGAGTGAACTAACAAATATTACTCGCTAATTATTTTGCTCAACATTACCTCTCGACACTAAGTAGACACGCCGAGTCGCGATACGGTGCTCACCTGCTCATTACGGAATTTCAGCGAACGATGCGCGTGCGCACGCATGCCCACGTTCCAATTTTAAAATTTTAAACGCATTTCGTCGCTATCTGTCATCGGGAACGGACGCGGCGACTGTATTGGTCCTCGGAGGGATCGATTAAATCTGCCACAGTCCGGTGGCCATTAAAATAAAGTGTCCCTTAATAGTACCTGATAATGCTGAAATTGAAGAATTTTATTTTTATTTTCACTTACAGCTGTACCCGATAAGGAATGTGTTATCTTATGAAATATCATAATTTGCATACGTTGCTAATGTTGAAAGAAAATTAATCGTCTGCCTGCCGTATTGAGCATTCGGTTTCGGTTATAGAATATCGATAAATAACGTATATATACGTCTGTACATAGTGAACACGCGATATTTCAACCAACATTGTAATAACGGGTAAGGGCTCAGCGGTAGGTATGCAATAATTGCAACAGATCTCGACGAAATTACTATTTAAGTACTTTATTCATATTATATTACCGATGATAACCCGATGGTTTAGGATATCTTGAGGGAAGTAATTACCGTGAGTTAAGTCGAAATCAAGTTTAATAATTTCCACAAACGTGTAAGATGTAGAATAATTTATCATCAAGCGTCGAATGGTCAAAGGTCATGTTCAATGAAACGTAAATACACGCTCGTACATTGAATACTTGGAATTCAACTTATTGACTGATATTACACGCTTAACATCGCTTTACATAGCGTAGCTGTGGGTACAGGCAGGTTGCGTGACCATTCACATGTTTTACATTTCTTGTTACTACAACTTCCATTGCTTTAATTTCTTAAATCTGTCAGTAAATTCAATGTTCCCGATAAGTACCACATACGTAGAGGTGCGTAAAAGCAGCAGTGAGGCTCTCAAAGGGCGTATAATGTGCCGGTAATAGTCCAAAACGGGCACAACGCGTGTAAGGCCGGTTAAAGGCCACTTACTACAGCAACTAATTAGAACTAACGCACACGTTTACAGCTAAGTTTTAGCTTAATGTGGTACTAACGTTTGAGTGGATGTTTGGATGGAAATATATTTTTTGGGTATTTGTTTGCAGGAATTGACGAGACGGACCAAAGGCTGATGACAGAAATGTTTGGGAGACGAAGAGTGTTACAATCGTACCGTTGAAGATGCTGACGCAGTAAACACATGTAGGTATAAAAAGGCTACGATGGTTCTGAGCAAATAAAATTACGAACGTTGGATGTCACACATATTGATAATCACATAAATGCAAACGCTATAGTACCTCTAGCACCACCATTTGTTACCAAAGGCTCGATATCTAATGAAACTATAGATTAGAAAGACCAATTTTAGAATTAACAATAGTTGGCACTCAACCCAAAGGTCCCATACTTGTGAGCACCTATACTTGGCGCATAAGGGTGGAATTGGCCTTGGCCATGGTTATAATATAGGACGTGGCCTTTAGCATATTTCATGGCGAAAGTATCATAATATAGAGTTATTACTGAACTTTACATTACACATGACTGAAGATTAGAAATATGGGATGCACACACAATTGGTTTCAGGCCTTTAGCGAGTAGAATGAAACGGGGAAAATACTTCTTATAAACCCTTAAATATGCGAGGTCAGCCATTGACACGCATAGGCGAAGATAGACTAATGAACCAATCCCATGATAAGCATACACTTAAAATTCTAAAAATGTTCACGAGGAACTCCTCCGTCCTAAGTAAGAGCTGGGAATTCTGAGCTATGCTGAGGATTCTGGACAGTTACGAGTACCTTCGACGCCAATCTTGCTTACTAGCTATTTTTCACAACTTAATTCTGGTAAAAAGAAAAATTAAAGCATGTCTTTTGGGAAAATGCATCTGGAAGATTTAAGCTCCTACGCATATCATTGAAAGAACCAATATTACCTGTAATTTTCCTCCTAGAAGTGACAGCTTAAAATACCATTCTATCACATCAACTCGACATATCACGTGTGCTAGATTTTTCTACATTATCTAGACATCAGATTCTTACATTGATTGATTTGTTGATTGACAGTTGACAGTATCTGGTTGAGTGATGCTCATTCTATTATGATGTGCAGAGATAAGTGGAAGGTCGAATGTTTTGGTACTGCTAAATGGATGTATTGGAATATTTTTCATTGCTTCAAGACCTTCGTTTGTCTTTGTAATGTTAGCTATGAAATGTGTATCACTTTATGGGAATATAGTATACAATATCGTTTGTCCATTTTCTTTTGTGTTTTATTTTGTAATAATTGCTGGGAATTGTTCGTAAGGAAAGGATTAAGTATGAATGTGGGGTGGCTTTATGAGCAGGGTAAGACCAAAGGGTGACTAAGGGTCATACCGGAGAATGGGCAGCAGCGTTCTCTATGCATTCCACCATCATACCATACTGCGATCGCCAACCCGCCTGCCAAGCGTGGCGATTATGGCAAACCCCCCCAACATTGTGGGAGGCCTATGTCCAGCAGTGGACGTCTGTCGGCTGATGTGATGATGAAGACCAAAGAAACTAACGATAGACTGTGTCAAAGATGTTATGGCTAGAAAGGGATTGACTACTGAGATGACGACTAATAGAGATAATAGAAAAAGTATGAAGAAGAAGACATGCTGTGCCATACCTTACATAAATGGAGCTAAGACCAAAAGAATGATGATGATGTTGGAAATCTATGTTAACCCTTAAATCTAAGCTTCAATATAGTAAAGGGCGGGGTTTGAACTCACGACCTGTCCCCGCCAATTATGACCCTTATGCGCAGCGGTGGGCATTCAAAGGCATATGTGATGATGTTAATCCCACAGCAGCTTTGCAAAAATTGTTAAACCTGCAAGGGAGAGTGATCGTACCTATAAATAAATACTGTATAATGTACTTGTGTGTGTAAGTTAGCACTTAAAACCAGCTAATGATTATTAATGATGTGGTATAGGCTTAATTTACTAAATGCGCAATGTTTTTATTGCCATTTTTATAGTAATTACCTTTTTACTTGTAACCCACTAATGTGAGCGAGCTTAAGTGTACTGTATTAAATTATTTGTGTGTGTCGTTTATATAGTCATGCACACTATCGTAGTGGATATAATATGAAAACGTGATTTTTCAAGTGGTTTATTGTAACTGTGCGTCAATTTGCATTTGTGAATGTTGGGACTATGAAACGAATTGGATTTATGAAAAGGCCTTTTGAGCGAAAAGCATATTGCCCATATTGCATATAAGCATATTGCATTTGATAGATGAAGTCGAGGTGATCTAGTATGGTGGACATGTCCATAGAATACGTTAATATCCTTATTAAAGAACAGCTGTTTTGCTGGTAAATCGAAAAAGCGAGGTTTCCTATAATTCTGGTGGTGTGAATTTCTCTAATGGTTTTTCCAAAACGTAGGTACAAGCGGCATTAGGACCCTAAACCAACCAAGCTTAGAGTGACGACACCTTTGTCATACATAGCCTTAATTGGTCAGAATCCATTAGTCATTAGAAGCAACACAATTTAATGAGTTTATAAAAATATTCGGCTATCTCAAAAGCATTTAAAAATACTACCTTCTTATCTCCATTACATACTTTAAGATATCTTATAAAATAAATAAAACTTTAATATTTCTAATTAACAACTGGCCGGCAAGATAAAGCTACCAGTAACAACCTATTAAAATAAATGTTGCCATGTGGAAAAAACTATCGTGCAAAATATGACAGACGGCTGTACTGAATGTATGTTATACTTATAACTGTAAGTTCATTTGGTGGCGATAACATAGGAAATTTACGACTTCCCTTCAGTGGAGTATGGGGGTTGCCAGACGGAGTAGGCTTCTGGATAAATTATTGTAATATGACGCGACCTTGGTAGGCTCAGGCTGGTACCAACTAGAATAGAGGGCCTTGAACCGGCCTCGTCTGAGGCCCGTCAATTAGCAACTATTTGGTAGGTGAGTTATTGCTGGGGTTAATTTTTATATATAGTTCGTTGCTTTGCATGAAATCGATACTGGGTTAGGCTAGGCACAAACGAGCCACCGGCCATAGCCGCTGGTGGCTGTCCCGACTTGCTGCGGTAGCGAGCACTGCCGATGCCGTAGCGGATAGCCACCACCGACCACACGTAAGCGACGATGCCATACAAAACGTAGGAAAAAGCGCGTGAACTGCTTCTAGGTGGGCCACCGGCGGTGGCTGTGGCCGGTGTGTCGTTTGTGCCTAGCCTTAAGGTTTGAATTTATTTTATTAATCTAGTTGTGAATTAATAAGTAGATAGCTACTTACTAGCCAAAATAAATGCTTGTAACTTATTCACTCTCATCTAATTTATTCTTCAAGTAAAACTTGAAGTTATGGTCAGTCTGAAAATTACTGAAGTAATATTTTGTATATTTGATATTTTTACGACAAACTATTTTAATAAACATAGTCTACGACTTTCTCGAATCTCACAAGTTTGGCTCGCTCATAAAAATTGCAACGAGCTCACAACTAACGTGCCGAAATGAACCAAACAAAAACACAGCTCATGCCAATTCATTAAAACTTTCCCGCTGATGACCTCAGTCGCAACACCTACTATTTATACCGGGATGGTAGAATTTTCTCCCGACTGGCAACACTAACGGCGCGACAACGAGCCAAAGTTAGATTGCAAGAGGCCATAACCCCGCTTCTCCACTTCAATCTCCCCTATAAGATGAGAGGTGTTTGCGAGATGTCGGCTAGAATTTTTTTTCTTGACGCGGATAATCTAATTTGGGTAGTAAATGTTTTTATTAATAAATAAGGCGGGGATGAAAGGCGACGTGGTGTCTTGAATGTGTAAGATAAAGGAGATGCTTCGTGAACTTTGGTTCTAAGTTACAAGGAAAGGGTCGAGAAGTTTGGAATGGACAAGTTCTTAAGTAATTTTGATACTGAGATCCTTTAAACTGCTTTGTGTCATCGATAACTTAATGGTCTTTCGGACTTTGTTATGACGTAGGTCGTTCTATCGCAACAGTAGTAAGCTTGAATGAATTGGCATTTGCCAATCTAGCTTAGAACGTAGATAATTTGTTTTTTTTTTTTTCTTTACCATGATAACACGTGGAAGCGATCGAAAAAAGGGACCTCTTTCAGCAGTGGACCATTCGGTTAAGAGGCTGATCACATTCGTGTATCTTATTTTTTTTAGATCGTCTGTTGAAACAAGGTATTAATTTAGGCAGCCAGCCCTGCTGCCAATAACCTTGTGTCACATACCTACGTTGTATGTTCACTACGACCTACACTAGCTCTTTTAAATAACACGTACTAATACAAACCATGAAGGCAAGAATCGAATTAAGTATCAGCCACTTATCGCCTTAATAAACTTCTCAGTTACAATGTTAAATGTAGAACGATTATCCGTAAATTTCAAGGATGCAAAAAGAAATTGTTTATCTCAGAGAACATGAATACCTGTCTACCCTTACCTTTGGGTTTATATAGGACGAAAACCTATCTAGTGATCTACGAAAGTTGTTCTCACGAGATCTTGATACTGATTTATTGATGGCAAGAATCAAAAGTTGGTATCGCACTGGACACTTGTATCAAGACGTGTATCGCGATGTGTACCGATCCCGACGTGTTCGCGATGCCATTCCACTGGACAAGTTTAAGGGGCTAGCTCTTAGATAAGAATGGGCGTTAAATCTGCAGGTGTTTTGGTCTCATGACCATTTCGTTTCATATGTTTATTGTTATTGTGTTTGTTGGTTGGGTCGAATTGATGAGTCATTTATTGTCGAAGTTTTAAAGGTGTGTTGCGAATGTATACTTTACCTTAATTATCAGCACACAGTCATGTCTATAAAGACAAAAAGTAAAAGGAGACGTTTTCTACTTGCCTTTTAACGTCGGTTTTCTGCTCAAATATCATGAAAACTTGACAAAAAAAGTTTTTCATTTAAATGCCATTAATTCATTAATTAAAGAATTACTTTAACTAATTATAATTTTAATAAATACCATTAAAACATAATTATACAGCATTTAATGGTAGCAGTAAGCGAACCCTGTCTTTTTTACAAAGTTACTAAAGCTACGTTTCGATACTGACAGCGCCATCTATTAGTACGGAAACCAACTAACAGTTCTGTTGATGCTGAAAACATTCGTAAGTTATGAAGGCAGTGTGATTTGAGAAGAACTATGTATTGAATGAACGTAGAACTAGATATGTAGAACTGAAAATATAAATACTATAGTTTTTTTTCAAATAAAGAGTAACCTTCAGAAAACTGAATACAATCAAACTTTTATGGATAAATACATCTACAACTAAACTAATTAGCTGCTCTAACTACAGGCAGACAACACAAGATTAGCAGGCAGGTACCTACCATTGATTGACCCTGTGGGTCCGTCGAGCCAAAGAAAAAAACCATGATCATTCTTGTAGGCAAAAATCTGCAAGCATATTTTTATTTATTCATGTTTAATTAAGCGAATCGTGGCTGGATGGCCATTGTCCGACTTACCTGCTCGATTTAAATCGCCCGCAACCGGTTACCGGCCCGTCAACCGACTTTTATTTTCAACAAAATGTATTTACCCAAATATCACGACACGAATCATTCATCACAAAAAGAATATCCTCAAAATATCATCTTCCACAATATCCTTCACACTTCTCTACACTTTTACACAATGTTTTTTTTATAGTTTACTGAAGTATTTTTTTTATTTTTGGCAAAAAACAACAACACCAGTACCAGCCATCTTGTTTTTGTCTGACATTTTTAGTTATCGTGATATATGGAAAAGGTATACCTACATACAGCCTAGTTCAAGTTTCGTTCATTCCGTTTCGATTACATTTTATCGCATCGGCGACATTCGGAATTCGCGCCGCGCGTACTTATCATAGAGCGCGGGCCGCGCGTCTGCTGCCGAAGCTAACGTTGTCCGTCAAACACCGGGGGCGGGCCAAAGGGACGGGCCTCGGAATATATTCGGCTAACTTCGGAGCGCACCTCTCACTCTGTAGATCGCGAAGTGAGCTGAGTCACAAACAGACAATACACTCATGCACTGTTGTTTTATTTTGTGTTTCTGCAAAAATAAGGACTGGTAAGTGGTTTTCTAATCATATTTTAGTGTTTACTGTCTTTGTGATTAGTCCTGAGAACGCTCATTGAGTAATAACAAGAAGTGGCGTCAAACAATATTGTGTTATTGTTCATCTAGCGTCTGTACTTTTTAAGTGTTTTTGACAAACTTCTCAACCGTGTTTTACGACACCAAAACTTGAATGATACCTAGAAAAATAGTCTGGGTCTTGATTAGAACTTATAACTGCTCGTAAAGGTCATTTTAATAAGTTGACTGGAAAAATATATAACATAACCTCAAAGTGACATTTGCAATTACTCTACTACTCAATAGATGGCGTTGGGTGCGGGAGGCGGGGCTTGCTAACTGCCACACTAGCTTGGACGTATGTCATTTGCGATAATTGAAGGTTAGTTCAGTATTGTCGAAAATTTTAGATAAGCGTTGTTTATTTTATGATCACCCCCGTTCACCCCCGTCGGGTTGTACTTAAATATGGGGTTCTGGATTGGCAGGCAAGTATTTTTAATCCCTCTATTTACTGGTTATAATATATTAGACAAGTTTTTGTTTTAATGAAATACAGTCGGCGCCATAACTTTTGTATTTAATTTTTTATCATAAATTATATTTTTATCTAGTGAATAAGTATATAATGTTGCTATTTATTGCTCTTATCGTATTTGGCTTGAGTATGGCTAATAGGAAAATAATTTACTAGTACAATGTTGACTTGAATTTATGGTTTTGGTACATTTTGCTGAAGAAAAAAGAAACTTCGTACATTTCACTTGTTCATTGTCAGCTATGAGACGTCGAGAGTGCGTACAACGTTGATCCACTGCGCCTTTGTAGCGTCGTCAGAGAAAAATGTGTGAGTTAAAATAATGTATGACGATCCTTTTTTGTAAGTGTTAATATTTTCTTGTTATTAAATGATTGCATTCTTATAACTAGTTTCTGTTTATCGCTTACTTACACTTTTTGAGGTTGAAATTATTCTAACTGTGCTGGTATGTCTTGATCGTCTGTCAGTTACATCTCAGGCTGCTGATATGTGACACTTTAGATCATTTTCACAACTACATCCTGATTGTCTAACTAAGTTATCATAGATAATATTCCAATAATACTGGAATCCTCTTAATTTCATTTGGTCTCAATATGTCAGCAGTCCCACAGGTAGACCTAAACATCTTGATACGAAATATCCAAAAATAGAAATTATTATACTACTTAACAAAAAACTGTCGGTGCCTTGCGGACCGTCCAAGGCGTTGTTGGGGGCCGTCTCTTGACAGATTTATAGCGTGCGTGGCTGTTACTCGTACGCACTCTGTCCCCCCTTCCCCCCTCGCCTGCACCCCGCGCCCTTCGCGACCCGCACGCCATCCCCTTCTCACGAAAATTAAATCGTTCCATATTTGAAATTCTTTTAAATCCCACACCGATTGAATTTTTGTTCCTTTTTTCCATTTTTGATGTCTTTTTATTTATGGCACCTGAGTTTTGTTGGTGACTGTCCGCTGACGTTGAGACCTCTACCTACATATTTATTATCTCACAAAATATCTTAAACTATTTAAAGTGTTAGGCGGCACTACAGTTTTGTTGATTAGGTCGTTTTAAAAAAAGCGTTCATCCATGGACTTTTTACGAGAGTGTTTGTTACAGTAGCTCGGATATATTTGTTTACCTACCTAGTCATTAATTAACATAATTCTAATACCCACCTCCAAACTAATATCACTTTAAGTTCGCATCCTTTTAAAAGCAAAAATCCTTAACAAGATTTATGACGAACCGATCCGACTTTCTTACACGAAAAAAAGCCTCCACTTTTTTCTAATGAAAGCAAAAACTTAAAATTTACGATCATCACAAACAATGATAGTAATGCATCACTCGTCATAATGGACAGATTACGTCTGTCTGTACTCGGCAGATTTACGAGTTGTTGCATAATAGCTAACTGTTCATGGACAAAAAACGTTGCATTCATTCAAACATTCATAGAAACGGTTGTAGTAATTATAATTTGAAATTAGAATTGAACTAACGGTTTTGGATTTGAAATTTTAATTTGATAAAGCAGCCAGTTTTACGTTAATTTAAATAAGAAAATCTTGTGTTCTTTTCAATTAAAAGTAACTTGAAACGTCAAAATAGCCCAACCTTAGACTTAGTAATAAAAATATGATCTTTAAAAAATTACGAACATTTATAAAAATCGTTATATTGTCAAATTCGAAGTTGTCAACGGTTTTCCCAATAGAGTGGAGTGGCGCCATGAAAATGTTGACGACTCTTTATTCAAATTAAGAATAATAATTTAAATATGGTGAAGACCAAGATTTGCCACAGGTCAACTTCAATGATAAATCTTTTAGATTTATTGATTCGTTTCTACGAATCTTAAAATACGTAATTTATGTTTTGTTTTTGTTATTTCTTTCAATTCTAAATTGGATGTTTAGATAGAAGACCTAGGCAAAGGACAGTGCTCTAAACTTTAAAGATTTAAGAAACATCGTTTGCTGAGTGGCTGACTTATTATTATTAGACGTGTTTTTAAAAGCAAAGATTAATGGAAAAACACAAGCTTTATTCGCTTACATCTTAAAACTAGCTTTGTCTGTTTTCATGCATAGCACAGGCTATTACACTACTATCTTATGCTCAAAAAGACAAGTAAAATCTATTGTTTTGGTTTTATTTGTAGTTTTCTCACTTATTGCATCGCATTGAAATCATAACCATATGTCTTGAACATTATGTGAACATTCATACTCCTAAATCAAAAACAATAAAACATTTTGTAAAAATGTCAAAAATCTAATAAATCAAAATGGCCGTCACATACCTACCGTATAGGTACAGGTTTTCAAAACCAAACGCACATTTATTTAGATACATATTAAGCTAATTAATAATAAATCCAGTGTCCCGGATTACGGTGACGCGCCGGGACAAATGTTTCCGGTCGCACACGGAACGGCTTTTATTTATTTTTATTATTTTTATTTACGAAATAAAAATTTATGGTCGTCGAGACCGCCTTCCGTGAGATTTAGCGAGTGTGTCATAGACTCGGGGAGCTGAAAACTCGATCTGAATTGAATTATGTACGTTTTTAATGGTTTCGCGGTTCGTACGTCGAAAAAGGTTGTGGTAATGTATTGGCGGGATTGTGTTTGTGTGATTTAAATTCATATTATCGGCAGACAAGTGAATTTTATGTTGCGCTTATATTTTATTTGCTATGTTTTTGACACATTTTTTGTTGCTGTGTTTAGGATTTCTTATGTAATCTCGTGAAATGGGAGATGCTTGGTCAAAGAAAACTCAATAAGTAAATGTGAAATGTATCGAATTTAGAATAAGTACCTACTTAAAAAATTATAAAATGATAAATTTTCATAACCCATTTGCCTCTAAATTTATTTAAATATCAACTCATCGAAATTGTAATATTATTTATTTCTAATATTCAATAGATAGCAGTGTAAGATATTTAGCATTTTTGGTCTTCTATTTTTAGCTTTCTAATTATACATGAAGCTATTGAACATTGGCGAACGTTAATAAAGAATACCGAGTCTAGGATAGGTAGGTAGTGACACATTAAGTATCTACTATTTGAGGTCATGGTCTCATGGACGAGTGACCAGCTTAACCATGCCGCTTTTTCATTAAATTTTTTGAGAAGTTGTTTGTACAGACGTCAGCACATCAAGTTACCCGAAACTCTAAAATTTTCCCAATCAACTTTGAACCTTATGCTGTAGCGATAAAGTTGAAAATCTATTAAAAAAAATTGAAGATTGTAGTAGCTTGATATGCTGGCGTCTGTACAAATCATAAATAGCAGTTACGGGGTGTTAGTTTAAGGAATCAGGAAGCTTCACAAGTAGGTATGTATAACGTCAGCTATAAAACACAGCTTCAAGTTCCGCTGACCTTAAAGATAATAGACCCATAAAGCCGTAACTTACTTACAACACGTCTAATGATTTATTTCCAACAACACTTCACAAATGTACCTCCGTTTACTTTCCTTACCTTTTTAATATAGTCAAACAGCTATTGTTGAATTACATGAAACAATCAGCTTGTTAAACAGAGAAAGAAACACTATCTACGTCAATTTATCTGCAGCCGTACACTAGGCTGACAAACACACATGCACGCAAACAATAACTTGTAATACAAGGCTGCGTACAAATTTAGTTATACACCCACTCGGGACCGACACGATTATTTATAATAAAACCCTTTTTTATACGATTTTGTTTCCGATTCAACATAAATAAGATATGTTATTTAAAGTCAATATATCACTTGACAGGTGGTAGGCAGCCATTTTTGTTTTTACACACTAATTAATACTCAACAGCTTAAAGAATAAAGGTGTTATTCGCTTGGCGCGTGCCCGTACTCGGGACGGGCAGACGTTTCATAAGATTTATACATATATCAAAGTAAGGCTTTGTGTGAATGTAGTGAGAGATTTTAATCAACGTCCGAATGCAACGGCAATAAGGGGCCCGGTTCGATTCCCGGCTCGTACAGGACGGTTGATGCGATTAATTGAGTTTAAACGATTAATTAACGATTTCTTCATACAGATGTGTATCGGTTTCTTGAAGACGAGACGTATTTTTGAGTGAAAATTAAAATGTCCGAATGTATTTGTAAGTCGAAATGTAGTTAATACTTTTACGAATTGCTTCCAACTTGTTAACTGTAATGAATAAATCTTTACTTTAATTTATTTTATGTTTCGGCGTCCATTTTTATTCATTGGACAATCCATTGAACTAAGTGGGCAATACATCGATAAACAAAGTACAAGCATTCGTCCTTTAGGTCATGTAGATGACGTCACAGACCAGCGGCGGACATCTTGGATGAAAGCGAAATAACAATGTTTAATATTAATAATGAAACAACCTGTATATAAAACACGGCCACTAATCACAGGATATCGTCCACATAATAGCTCCAGGAACAACATTACCGCAGAAATAACGTTGTAATTCATTGTAATAATTGTAATATAGTGGCTGCCAACCATAGACCAACTTATTGAATACACGACTGTAATAAAACATCGAACAGTCGCTAAAAATATATACTTATTTTCAAATAATTTATGCAATACGTTTATCATAAACAATGTTTGCAATAGTTTGAATGGTTAGCTGGGCTACAAGCCCTTAATAAAAGTATTTTACCCACTGCCAGATTACATAGAAGGTTATCGACTCGAAGCAAAAGATCTTTCGTAATCCGTGTAACATTTATGCGGAAACTGTACCAACTATATTACTTGTAATCATAAAATAACCGCCTTATTCGAAGCCAATGTGACTACTAACGCCATCTAGTTCGGCAATAAAAAAACTAATGACTCCTGACTCGCTAGAGTTGAGTCATAAATTAGTCAGTTAGCATACTGGGGTTAAATAGTCGAGTGTGGATTTTTGGATAGTTTTTTTATTTTTTTCTAAATAGTGTTGTCAGTAGTGGTGGAGCTTCGTTTGGGCAGCGAAGTGTTAGTGAGGCGCGTTGCGTCGGCGGCTGACGCGGCGGCGAGCGCTAATCGATGCGCGCCACTGCGCTGTCTTCCGACGGCGGCCATTACGCACCTTTATGGCCACCCAGCCCCCGTCCCCCGCGCCGCTCTAAGGCGGCACATGACGAATCAATATGCCGCCAACCGACTCAACACTTATTTATTTGACACGATTTATTAGCCGAATGCCTGTAAACTTTTATGCGCCCCTCTGTTCTCATCCCCCCACCCCGGCCCGCGAGGGATGCTTTATGATGGACACAGCAGTGATAAAATTCTATGTTTCGGCTGCCGTCTACTTTTATTGGGAATCGGAACAGATGTCTGGATGAGACTAGAGGGAGCGAAATTACTATTCGAACGCCGAATAGTAAAGATTCCTTCTGTGTTGCTTTTAGAGAGGTTACCATCTAGGCAATAACAATTTCTTTTTACAATTCGCTTCATTAATTACCATTTTATTTTGCCGGGCGGTGCAATTAACATTAGTTACTTTTTTACCGTCGCAAGCGCTCAGCGACCGCGGTGTAGAGACAAAATGTCGGCAGGAAATGTGTAATTTTTTCACAAATATTGCGGAAGGAAGACGCTGGCTTCCTCTGGGCTGTTTAGATGGTTTTTATGCTAATCGTGGAGATTTGCTGGGTTTTCTTTTAGCGCGACAATTATTCACGGTGTGCGGTCGCGGCTCGCCCTTTAAGAAATTAGCGGTAGGGAGTCCACGCTGCCGCGGGAACTGACTCTTATCCCTCCCGCTTACTGTTATACGCTTAATCGCCAGCGTACTTATCCGGAACAAAATACAGGAATAAAATTTGCCAGTATCTGCAAAGAAGTCTCATTCTCGACTGAGGGCACTTTCTTTGTAAAAAAGAAGGAGTCCAAGCAACTAATTATCACCTCAATAGACCTCATAAATGAATTATGATGTGGGAAAGAATAAAAAATATTAGTTACAAGTTTATTTAAATGAATTACTTAATTTTACGCGAATGTATTTGCATATTCTAACACTATCCCCATTCAAACGGAAGTAAACCCTTTCATTGAACTTACAGTTATGGCACACAATAAAAAACCAAGAAACTGCACACCATAGAAGGACTTGTAAACTACATAATTAGTGACGAAGCCTCATAAATCATTCATTACGAGTAAACAAGTAGAAAATTGCACACACCGCGTTAGCAACCCCTTCCAATCATACGTACGAATGCTCCATAGGAACTTATTAAAACTATTTACAAACGCACAAACATTGCAAAGCTAGCAACATTAGCTAACGCCGCAATTATTTTTTATGTCCCCAACGAATACTAAGCATGGTCGCCGTAAGTTTTAATGGACGATATACATGCATAACCGTGCTTTTACGAGTAGGTAAAGACAAAGCTAACGACTTAGCACCAATAAATTAATTTGCCGATAAACGCTAGCCGACCGGTGCCTCCTCAAACGGAAATGTGTACTTTAATTAAAAATGACCATCCCCTAATGACCTTTGTGTATTAGATAAAAAATTATCCATGCAAATGATGCCGTAAATATTTTCTGTTTGTTTGTCGCGTGACATTTAATCTAATACTCCTCATGTAAACGCGGCACAGGATTTTTTCCCTTCGCAAATTAATGAAGATTCGTATAAAACACTGGCCCGTTCGACACAGTCCGTCATATGGTAAGCATGTAATTATTTACACCGCACCAAGCTCGTATCGTGTCCAAACTCAATATTTCACTTAATGGAACTTATAAACGAGTCGATTACTATTGGGGAACAAAATGAATCGATTTATATCGATTAAAATTTAACAGCAATTAATACAATAGTCGATTATAAATATCGAGCGTAATTACTAATTAGTTCCAAAATTCGAATTATGGACAGTTGAAAGGAATTCTTTTTTGTTAAGTGGTAATGGGTTATGTTTGTTATGTGGCAAAAATTTTATAACCGCAAGGTGCTTTAAAATTCTCGTCGCCGTCGTCCAGAACGTCGCTGTCCCTTTGATATTGATAAAAATGTTTCCAGCAGAAGCTGTTTACGTCATATAAAAGTCGAAAATATAAGAACATGAAGTGTTTTATAGACCCATTGACCCACATTTTATTCTATTCTGCCAATGACGATGCCAAATGTATTTGATGAAATGTTCGAAACGAATGAGCAGGGAGGCATTTGAGTGGAGTCGAGACCTTTGTACAAGCTCGGTGTTATGAAGGCGCGTGTCTTGTGCATGTAAATGTAAAACAATTTCATCTACCCGCTTGTGAACGACAGACGGGTGAACCCGTGAGCCGTTCCGTTTCACACGTCGACATTGTAACTCCACCCGCTCCGTTCCATACTCGAATGCATAACAGACAAACAGGCTAATCCCGGCGTTATCGTAAATTGTCAGTTTATGACGTGCGGAACGGCCGCGGGGCCGGGGGGGCGCCGCGGGGCAAGGGGAAGAGTTTTCTAATTTCGCCCCCTGCGCCCGTTTTGATGCGCTAATTCGTGTAAGCAGTTTCTGAACGTGCTTGTTTCGAGTTCACTTCAATTTGCCAACGATGAGTTTGCTAGTCAGCCGCTCTTACTCGCCCACGCTTAAGGTTTGGATTGAGGGGACGACTCGCCTGCATTACTTTGCAAGGTTATCGTCGGCTTTTACATAGAGTTGCGCAATTTACATACATTTGTTTGTTCGGTTTTTAAATTGGGGAATTAACTGTGTTAATCGCGATGTTGTTTTGCTGAAGCCCCCCCCCTAGCAAGTTTCAAAGTTATGTTACCTATAAGTACCTACGCGTAATGTAATTTATTTATCGTATTCCATAAAAGACGGACGGACGGTCAGTTAATATTACATTACAACAGAACATATCAAAGCGCGGCGCGCGATGGGATCTCGGCCTGCGCGGGCGCATCAGCAATTAATACTCTTCATTTAATCGATTCCTTCAATTATTCCACCTTGATATATGTTAATCCTTTTCGGTCTCGGCCTCCCCGGGATATTGTTGGCTATAATTACGTGGGAGGCGACCTCTATTGACAAGTATTGATGTTTTTAATCTGATGTTAGGATAAGACGTTAGTATGCGTTCGTCCGTCCGTCCGTCCGTTGATTTGTGGCCGGCCGGCTCATTGCCTCGTAATTATTGGATTTCGGCGCGATATTTATTGGCATTTCTTCTCACAGTCGCCTTGATTTATCATTGGGCTGTCATACGGGAGAGAATTATTGCGATGCGTGCCCGTCCGGGGAGAGCGTTCCATAATCGAAGTGTTTTTTTTTTTCGTTTATTAACGCTGAATCCCCGAAGGTACATCCAATACGTCATATTTCAATACGTTACGCGTTAGGACACATGATCACCTCCATTAAGGCGCGTCTTCTCCCGACGGATTAGCGCCGTCAGTGCGGCTCGAGTAATGAGATGGCGAAAAATATTGGAAATAACACGCGACAATAATAAACGTATAATAGGGGAACGTTCGGTTCGCAGCTGCGGCTCGCCGACGCTAGGGGGCGCTACCGGCGCGCTTTATCGCTCATCGATGATTAAAACCGAGTTAAATCGATTAATTTATTTTAGTCGATTAATTTTATTCGACAATAATATTTTTACGGTTGCTGAAAAATTAATAGTCGATATTTATTTTAGTTTTACAACTTTATAATGATATTGGAAACTAGTTTGGTCATAGGTTTATTAATGGTGAACAACACCGTTTAACGCTTTATTTCACGGAGGTGATAAAACCAGGCCGTGATTAACGACTCGATCAAAGTTATTTATAACTTATACATTTGTAGCATGAGCTTTTGCTTACACCTCTTTGATTAAGTGGATATAAAGTTGACTTTCGAAAACTCCAATGTTTTAGAAATCATCACTTCTAAGACAAAAAATCCTTTACAAATCTACCAGGCATTAGGATGAGGGCGCAGGAACTTCTTACCTACAACTTTATTTAAAATACTAGCTGAGCTCCGCGGTTTCACCCGCGTAAATTTCGATCCCGTGGGAATATCGGGATAAAAAGTAGCCTGTGTTAATCCAGGAAATGGTCTATCTATGTGCCATTTTTCATCAAAGTCTGTTCAACGGTTTACATGTAATTGAGTAACAGACATCCAAACATCTTCACAAACTTTTACATTTATATAATATTAGTAGGAAGTAGCATAGTAAGTAGGATTACTAGCAGCGCCCCGCGGTTTCACCCGCATAAGTGTAGATCCCGTGGTAATATCGGGATAAAAACTATCCTGTCCTTTCCCGGGACTCAAACTATCTCTATACCAAATTTCATCTAAATCCGTTCACCAGCTTAAGCGTGAAGAGGTAACAGACAGACAGACAGACACACTTTCGCATTTATAATATTATAGGGTCACAGTATGGATTAGTATGGATATTAGTAGATATGGATTAATGTGATTACCTAGAGTGTGATGTTTGAAAAAGATTAAGACTTAGGTATTTTCTCTGGAGTTTTGTTAGTATTACAGTAGATAAAGTTCACAATCAAAAAAATATTCACTCGACATAACGACTTTTTCGTATCTCAGATGAGTTCTACGATTTTCAAACTACCAACGCCATCTATTATCAATAGTTTGAACTAATTTATTACCAGTCGTAAAACCAAACATTTACTTTCACTGCCAAACAAAAACACAAAAAGTAATCCTTAATAAAATGTAAAAGAAATAATAACACGTCATTCACGCGACTTAATTGACTATAAAGTAGCTTGCATTTTCCCGCGCAAGCAATGGCGTTCGCGCCAAAATGATGGATTAACGTCACACGAGTATTTTCTTTTTAAAAACGCAAACAAGAGCACGCCGGCAAAATTGCATCCAGCTAATATTCCCTTGCCAATCATGTTGTTCAGTCAATTTTCAATTTTCCCGTTAATAAGGACGTCAACTCCCGTCTCGAACAATATCAGCCGGTTTTATTGAGGCATAACAGTGTTAGGAATATGGAAGAGAATACAATTTTCACTTATAAAGGAATTTTGTTTTAGCTAATTGGTTTTAATTAGACGTCTAGGTTTTCTGGGAGATAATTGGGGATCAGTTTGATTATCTTAGCGGTAAAGTCGGATCGTTGACGGAGTAAGCAGAGAAATTTAATTAAGTAATTAGCTAATAACGGATACCTAATTTAAATATTATGTAAATAACAGCCCTTTCTTGCTTATAATTAATTATTACGGTATTATTTTAGGTAAGTACCTAGGTCCTTACGTAAATAAGTAAGTACCTACGTAGGTAGATAGATACATTTTAATTACCTATTTGTTTTTTATTATTAGGTGTTTTTCTATCTGATGCTTATCGAGTAGATATGAATGTTTATCAATTGACTTGACCAAATAAACAACAGTAAAAGAAACTATGATTCAATAAACTCGTCGCTACCAAGGGAATAGCTATTTCGACATGGTTGTCACGAAGCAGAGTGGCGCAGTGGAAGCGTGCTGGGCCCATAACCCAGAGGTCCGTGGATCGAAACCACGCTCTGCTAAAAATCATTTTTGTGTTTTTATTTTTTCAATAATCTTTTTCTTCATTTCTTTTCGATTGTTTTTAATATTTAATATATTTTTATTGCTTGTATGATACTTTTAATATGTTTCATTCATTTTTTACTAGCGCCATCTACAACATAATTTTACTTCCGTAGTATTTGTCTTTGAGATAAAACTGTTTGATTTCTAACAACTTGTAGCAGAAAATATCGACTTTATTCTCCTTTCCTGTCCCATCTAACTTCTTTAATAAAATTTTCTTCTACAACTTCAAGACTTCTAATCTCAACAATAGGGTGACCAACATTTAAAAAAAAATCAACACAGTTTTTTTTTTCGAATAAAAATTAAAACATGGCGTAAGATTATTACTGCGTAAAGGCTGTAAAATCCAAACATAAGAAACTCATAGACGTATCAAGTCCATTAGCCGACCGTCACAGGAGATTTATGTTTAATTGAAATCGTCGAGTTTATTGTGGTGCCATGATTTATTCCATTTATTCGAAGCGGACGGCCGATAGCGGTGCACTTTCAATTGCCATCGCTCACGGCTACGGGACTCAATAACAATAGACATTGTTTGATTACGTGTTTAAAAGTTGGATGTTTGTTTTTGTTGATTTTAAACGGTGGGTGATCGTGTTGTGGCGGCGACTCGTGGTTTGCTGATGACTCAATTATGGCGCTGTTGTTTTAGTGGCGTTTATAGAATTTTTATGGGATACGGGCAATCTATTAAGTAAGTACATACATTGCTACTACTACAAAGCATACGATAAATTGATTAGAAACAGTTACCTTGTTATTTATAAGGAAAATATTGTATACGTTTTATGTATGTACGACTATTTAAATCACTCACTAAGATATCATAGTCTAAGATAAATTAATAACCGCAGACCATTTTACAAAATACGCAAGTAGCTATAGGCGCTAAGAGGCTTATAATTACTGCTTCGTCAATAGCACTGGCGTATCGCGTGTCCACGATATTGAGCATTAATTCCCTTCAAAGTGAATGGGCAACATAATTCATTCGTTTATTTGGCATTTTAATTCATACATCTACGCAGATATTGATGTCGTGTGCGACTGTAATTCAATCTTTGTGTTTCGCAACCAACCGTCCCTTGATAATCTCATACTAAAAGCAATAATTTATTCACTACCAACGTATACACACCGCGTATCTATATATTGACATCTCTTTATTACTCCTACATGAATAATATTATTATGAATCCTTACACGCGCAAACAGAAAAACAAAACAGCTTCTGCCTCGCGAAATACACGCTTAACCCAACACTATAACGTCTAAAATAAATAAAACCTAACTGTAGGTCAAGTTAAGAATAAACGGACGTATACATTTCCACAAATCCGTGTCAAGAATCGAAGTGGAGTTTAAAAAAAAGGAGCTATCCTACTGACACGAAGCTTTAATAAATAATTCCTTTTCACATGTTATTATTTATTGGACGCCACGCAAGCCAGCCTCCGACGGGACTATAACGATGACGAATACGAGATACGTTTGTAAAAAACCCTTTTGAGTCTTGACGCGTGATATATTCCTGCGCACGAGTGTTATAAAGAACGCGGCGGGGTGCGCGCGCGCCGAGCGCTGATTGGCCCGCGTAATGAATCCATGCGCGGACGTTCCGTTTTCGAAGTACGACTGTGACGTAGACTAATGACTGCTGTATGGTAAACCAATGACGGATAGGCACCTCTGAACCTATTGTGTATGTGGTATATAGGAGTTGCGCCGGCGTTGAAATATTATGTCGATTTGCCAGGTCTACGCACAACGGCTAGCTCAAGACTAATTCTAGTTCATAATTTATAGCAAAAAGATTGCAACTCTGTTTGATGATAGCTATGTTGCAGAGCTATTGAGCTGCCGCACGATTTAATGGAAATTAAACCTTATGATATGCGCCAGTGCTGCCTAAGAACACAAAAACTATAAGTAGGTATATTAACAGCATTAATCAATTGGTGTGAGAGGTAACATTTAGCAAAAATCAATTTATCGGTCAATCCGCTCTGAATCCGCAAAAAATGTGCCGCCAACAAACTAATAAAGGACGAGATTATCCACTTTATCTTATTTCGAATGTAATATTGAAATCTGATAGCATGTTTCTCTTATTTTACCTTCAAAAAAGCGCCTCATATGGACAAAATGACCTGTGGAGACAAATTCATTTTATTTATTCATTTTATTAATTAATTAGACATACCAGAATGTTGTCTGTGTGGTGTGCCGGACTTAAAGAATAGCACCAACCCATACTTCCCGTGGGTGTCGTAAAAGGCGACTAAGGGGCGTACCGGAGAATGGGCAGCAGCGTTCTCTACGCATTCCACCACCATACCATACTGCGATCGCCAACCCACCTGCCAAGCGTGGCGATTATGGCAAACCCCCCCTTTTGGGGGAGGCCTATGTCCAGCAGTGGACGTCTTTCGGCTGAAATGATGATGATGATGATGACCAGAATATCCTAGAGCATAAGAGCTATCAGAAACCTTCTTGCTCCAACGATATCAATGTCACTACTACTGTTCTGCGTTCAATCTTCAGACAAGTAAAACACAGTTGCGGCAGTTGTTGCTAATACCACAGCATAACTAATACTCACAAAATGTCTTATGAAACCTACCTACTCAGGAGTAGTCAGGAGTGCAGAAAAACGAGACAGCCTTATAAGAGAATGACTCCTGCCGTGGTGACAAAAAGAAAAACCAGTCAGTAGACTTTAAGAACCTGAACTGACTGGCAAGGATCAAACAGTTAGTACCCTCGTATATTAAGGCGCTTTCAAAATAAGTTATTAACTCATAACCTTCTCCAACAACAAGTCTCCCAAAACTCCTAGTACCCAAAATCCCAATCAATCTTCAGGAGCCTCACCTCAGTCCAGTTAAAAACATGTGTGTCATCATTAGATTGGTACTAATGAATCTATCAATCCCCCGGGAGGCATACATTGTCCGGCCGGACGGCGACGTGTGGCCAACTTACCGGCAAGATTGATTAGTTCGGAAATTTGCTTGTATATTAATTGATTAAGTATACAACTTGGTCCCCGTGTGATTTTATATTTTCGTTGATAGGTATCGGTATGGATTTTGTTTTGAAATTATTATGAATTTCTTTTGGATCTGGTTAACAATAGGTCACCCTTTATGACTGGAGTAAAAGAAGAAAAGACAAAATTTTAGTATAGATAGGTACTTACTTTCATAAGTCCTAGCTTTGGGTAATCGGCTTGTGAAGGAGTTACTCTTTTATCAGACTTTCCAAATTAGTTTATGTAAAGTTGTAAAGTAAAAAAATAAACAAAATAACTGGTAATTGAGCCCTCGTTAATAATCCTCAGCTGGACACGCGCTGCTGTAGTTGCTCAACTGTTTCAGCTTCTTACCCCAAAGCTGACCCAGGCTTTCAAAACTAAATCTAATAACACGCAAAACTAAATCTACCAAAATCAAAAACTAAATCAATCTAAACAAAATGTATCTTGAAATGGGACCAACAAATAAATCCGACGTTATAAACAGGATGTAACGTTGTTATACCTATTAGCTAGGTATTCCTTTCATAAAAAAACATTTTTTTAAGGTAAACATTGCATAAAATAAAATGCAGCAGAAAGCTCCCAAGTCCCACCACAAAGGCATGATGGCGCCATCCATCTACATATAGGAACATTAGTCAAGGAGTCGGCAACAAGTGCTTTGACCTAGTTGAGACCGTCTTAACGTAGGACACCGATTTACTGTTCACATGAATTTAGTATATTTTATAGAAAAATACAAACGTGAGAGAAATTGACTCAAATATTTTTAGTGTAGATTTAATATTGTCCGAGATTTTCCTGAGAAAAATTAGGACACCCTATATTTTTCTATGATTAGTGAAAAGAGTAGCAATGACGTCAAATACTTAAATCAGCAGTAGCACTCCCCGGAGTGTAAAAAAACAGTCTACAGGTACTAATTAAATCACCAATCGTTTCGACAAGTTTGGTGATAAAGGTGATATTCGCATGCCTAATGGAACATTGACCCATTAGTAGATAGGTTAGAAATGAGTTACAGAATTTTTTTTACTCAGATCTCATTAATAGTTTATCATAGACGTTCAAAATACAAGCATTCATGATTAATAATATTAATAATCAAATCAAATCATGTTTAATTTTATGCGTCAATAAGTAGGATAAGTCCTCATAGCAAGATCTTTTGCGATGTCCCAGAAATCGTATTTTTTGAGTTAAGTCAGTATTCCATTAAGCATGATTATCTCTCTACGGTCTCTACCAGTAGCTAAGGGTCAATTTTTGTAAACCGGAGTAGATATCATTAATATGGTTATATTATTTGTCTATTATTTACTGACTGTGCCATTTGTCAAAGGGAAACCGTAGGAATCGACTTGTATGGAACCTTCACCACTGGTCTCTACCCCAGAAACGTCAAAGGCTACTAGCGTCAAGCAAACCTATATTTAGGGAAAGTATGATCAAAATACATAACACGTCTTTCTCCACAGCAGTGAAAAACAACTTTTCAAACCATTTATACTAAGTCAATTATTCAATTAAATGCAGGTAGTATCAATTCGATTCAATCTTTATTGCATCCATAATGTACACATACCGGTGGTGAGTATAAAACAATAGAATCAATCATGGACCCAGTCGGGCACAGCAAATTTTTAAATAAATAGTACCCTACATTACTTCATTCCTTATTACTTCTTCTACGTATAGTTAGCCATTATTAACTACGACAGTCACAATTATTTACGACTTTCTTTGTGTGTACTACAATAATGTCATATTAATAGTCAAGCAGTCATGCACCAACCCACCTTGACCCAGTTACCGAGCCGACCTCGGACCCACTGCACTAGTGTCCCAAATCTCAGCGCTGTCCTGAAACTCACATATCTTGGATGTAAACATTATTTAGTATAAGAAAGACGCACTGGCAGTATCTGTAAGGGACATTCACCTTGGAAAATGCTTAGTTGAAAAGGAGAAAACTGCTCTGAAAGACAGTTTGATTCACTCGTTATTGTCCACCAATGTCTTCTTGGTTGTTCATCTACAATACCCTACATATCTACTTTACCTTACCTTCACATTTAATACCTACTTTTAATAGTAAATATATTAAAATTTGGTAATACAGTAAATAGAAATAATATGTTTTATGTACACTCTACAAAAAAGCTCTATTAGACATGGCACCTATATGAAAACAGGTAGATAATTCTTTGTTCTTTCAGTTAACATGAAAGTTTGTCTTCCACTTCGCCAATTTAGATCTCTTTCAACGCTATTGTCTAGGCGTAGGCACCTGTTATACCTTTAATAACCCTTACATGTTACTGCCATTCCTACAACAATCTAGCTACAACCACATGCTTAGCCGCATTAATCTGCACTCACACGTCCTACCACCGCGGAAACAGAAATTATAATAAGCAATTATCAGCGAGCCTTCAATACAAGGTGCACTTGCAAGCGTACGTAATTTTTTCCAACTACCCACATAAATCAAAGGGCCCGCCCCCCTCTAATGGGAATTATAATTGATTCCCTCCCAAGCTAGGTAGTTTTTGTGATCGTAATGCAGGATTTAAATTTGTTTGTCGGTGTATCTTTGTACAAATATTGGAGTATAATCTATGTGAGCTAATTAAATCGCATTGTTAGTTGATTAATTGGATATGTTAGTTAAAGTTCTGATAAGGTAATCCGAGGTGAGGTTTCTAGACTATATATGACCAAATAAGAATAGAAAAGACCCTGGACAGGGCTAACTCGACTGGATAGATTACAAAATAAAACATAGGTTTGTGGCCATTTTTTTGATAACATGGGACTTATTCATGACTTGTCTTCGAATCAAGCAGAATAGAATAAACGAGCCAAAAGTGAATCACTAAGAAAACCTACATCATACACTGGAAGAAACAGAAATATAATATATAAATTACTTAAGAAGTTTGGCTCATTCAACACAGGTCAACGAGGACACTCAATAGTTGCCGTCTTACTGTGAAAGCAGCCAATCCACCAACAATATCACATATATCATTTTCTATACACTACTAACTGAAGAAAAATCGACTAGACACGAGTAGTCACGACTAGAATCGAGTAAACGACGACCAATAAACTCAGCAGTGAGTGTAGCGCAACAGTAGATTGGATGGAGCGTCTGTTTCAGTAGTCTGGGTAGCAAGTTCGATTCGTAGGTTCATTCTGTTATTGATGCTCAAAAATCAACCTAAGCAACTGACAATCTTTTGTTTGAGTGAATTCTAAAATGCCGCAGTGTCACGTGGGTTTTTCGACACTGGACGTAGGTATGTTAGGAATATTGAGCTGCAGAGCTACGTAAGTACCTAATACCAAATCAGAATCGGTGATCAGGTAATGCAAAATTGACCATCCATTGACGGACTGAAAGTTGATAAAAAAAGAAATGGATGGATAATAATGTTGAGGTTTAGAAACATAACAAAGGATATACTTAAGTATATTTGTTGCAAATCAAATTGTTGGGCTTAACTTTATCTGCCAGCCCTACAAAATACTCGCCACCCAGTCCATGCTTATTTTTAGCATTCGCAAGCAACCATCTCAAAAAAATCAGTCACCACCATTATGCACATTCAAGTAATTTCGGTGTAATCAAAACATTGCAGCTCGACTATGCAACTGTAACGTCATAACAAGCTCCAATTTCAAATCAAATAGAAAACAATAAAAATGGCGTGCACCTCCAAGCAGCGACATGACATCACAATTAGCTCGAAATTCAAACGAAATTCGAAATAATGAGACCGCGTTCCATGCTAACCAGTGACATGACGTCACAATTAGTTCCAAACTCAAAAGGTGTTGAAAAACCGTATCGTTTGTATTGCACGTGTACGGTGGCTGCGGGGTGCAGCGAGCGAGGGGCGAGGGGGGGCAGCGGGGCGCACCTCGATCGATGGCGACGTCGTTATTCGGGCGACAGCCTTTGACGACGTCGCGGATGCGTTCCGCTTGCGACCGCCTTTAATTTCTTCATTTGTATGCTGATTTGTGATTGAGGGAATTAGGTTGTTGGGGTATTTGTGGTGGAGAAACCTGGCACTGATTATGCAACATTTCCTCTTTCAGCGTGTCCTTATTTCTTTTCTGAAAAAACTGGGTATGTGCACGACATGGTGCTGTTGGGTGTAGCTTACCTACTTTGTTGTAGAACGCTCAAAGTTCACCAACATTTAACCCCTCATTGACTAATTAGAGCAAATGAAACAGTACCTAACTCCACCGCTACCCCTCTAGCTTAGGGACTTGGTTTGCTCGAATCCTGCCCAACCTCACCCATTTGCAGTTTCTTTCATATCAACCGGAAGGAGTTTCTGGGCCGCAGCAAAGCTAACCATTTAGCAATTTTATCTCACTTAACCAAAGCTTTGAATTTTGGTCAGATGTTAAATGGTTCCTGTGACAAAACAGCGATAGCTGTTTGCTATAATATAACTGGTCCAGTTTCTAACAATCGCTATTAACCTTGCAATGAAAATAGCTTTCCCACCAGTCCCAAGTGGAGCACACCCGGGCTAGGTCCACGCCTCCGCGGACGCGTGACTGACGGACGTCCGCACACTAGCACATCTCACCCTCACACTAACACAACATCACTATAAACAGTACTCACTCACACAACACCCTGTATACACAGGACGTTTTGACACTTGACAGATGTGTGCCCAGAGTGATGGGTGGCGCGCGCCGCGAAAAATACGAGGGAATGTTTGAATATGGAATACTGAGAGAGTTTTATTTATGCTCCTATTTGTGATTGGCAGTGCCAATTGATTCTTGGGTCTAGAAAGTTATTGAATTGCTTTTTGAAAGTAATCCTTTTTTTTGCAATTTTTTTTACGGGTATGTGGATGTTGATTCTGCCGGGGGGTTTTGCCGCTCGCATTGACAGATTACCTATTCACTTACCTCGTTCTTTGAGAAATGTAAAGCGACAATGACCTTTGTACAGCGAGTGACCTATGAAATGCATAAATAATAATATAGCGACCGACAGGTGACATCTAGACTAGAAAGTAAGTTCTACAATCGTAGAGTGAATTATATAGAATCTTTTATATTCCACTGAATTGACGATTAATGTTTTGCTACCAGAATCAGCAGATCAGATACCAAAACTTACACATTTGATGAAAAACTAAACCGAAAAGTCCCTCACTTGTTAGTCATAGCACCCAAATTGTCGTTGTCAACTGAAGGACCATTCGCACTCACTGGCATGATTGTGTCGTCCGCATACGGCGAGCCAGTTATCTGTCACCAGTTACTAGAGCGCTGTCCTGTCGCAGTATAGTGATCTTTTGTAACTGACATGTCACTGCTACGTTTGGTTTCGGCCAGTGTTAGTACTCGGACGTCAGACGAGTTTATGTTACGTTTGTAGATCATATCCATATCGTGAACAGCAACTTATTTATGAAACTTATTATTATTTAGCAACTTATTTATTTACTTTTTTTCTTATTTTTTTTTTTGAGGTTGGGAAGTTCATATTTTTTTGTTAGAATGTGCTTAGCTGGTAGTAGGATTCAACATAAACATAATACTGTATTCTTTTTTGTATGCCATACTGACTTTATCGTGATGGCCCAGTGGTTAAGGTCTTACCTTTTACGCACGAGGTTGTGGGTTCAAATCTGAGCACGGAACAATGTGACTTTTCCAATATGTTCTTTCTAAAAATCATCTTTGACATCACTGACATCGGTGAAGCAAAACAAGATAAGTCTGAAATCGCCAACCCGCCCTAAGCAAGCGTGTTGATCAATGCTCGTGCCTCCCCTGTATGAGAAGAGGCCCTTACCCTGCAGTGGGACAGTAAGCGGCTGGGAGTATACTGCCTAGTGGTGCTTAGGTTAGTAAGCGGCTGGGAGTATACTGCCTAGTGTTGCTTGGGTTAATAAGCCGCTGGGAGTATACTGCCTAGTGGTGCTTGGGTTAGTAAGCGGCTGGGAGTATAATGCCTAGTGTTGCTTGGGTGAGTAAGCGGCTGGGAGTATACTGCCTAGTGGTGCTTGGGTTAGTAAGCGGCTGGGAAAATACTGCCTAGTGTTGCTTGGGTTAGTAAGCGGCTGGGAGTATACCTACTGCCTAGTGTAGCTTGGGTTAGTAAGCGGCTGGGAATATACTGCCTAGTGGTGCTTGGGTTAGTAAGCGGCTCGGAGTATAATGACTAGTGTTGCTTGGATTAGTAAGCGGCTGGGAGTATACTGCCTAGTCTTGCTTGGGTTAGTAGGCGGCTGGGAGTATACTGCCTAGTGTTGCTTGGGTTAGTAAACGGCTGGGAGTATACTGCCTAATGTTGCTTGGGTTAGTAAGCGGCTGGGAGTATACTGCCTAGTGTTGCTTGGGTTAGTAAGCGGCTGGGAGTATACTGCCTGGTGTTGCTTGGGTTAGTAAGCGGCTGGGAGTGAACTGCCTAGTGTTGCTTGGGTTAGTAAGCGGCTGGGAGTATACTGCCTAGTGTTGCTTGGGTTAGTAATGAGGTATTTTATTTCATTTTTCTTTTATAGTATCTTTGACGTCTTTGTAACCATATTCCACGAAACGAGCGGGATTCCTAAACCGCTCCCGTTTTCCACAACCCATCAAATCACACTCGAACCTGACTATTTTCAAACCCAACAAATCAATAAACAAATCCGTTCAGCAGCGACTCCAATAATTAAAAAGTTCCCCGAACAGCGGTGTAATGACTGCTGTGACGTTAACGACGTGGCTGACAGCGAGGCCATTTGTCAGCCGTCACGTGTCAACTGTTTGTCAGCCACAATGGTGTCAGGCGGCGCGGGGCCGATTGACGCGTGTCACTCATGGCACGAACTACCCGTTGTCGAATGCAACTCGACTATATTCCTGTAAAAGAGGTCTGATTGGCTTTGGCAGTTTGTTACACTACAGACAGATAAATTGGCGGGATTCGATTTTGACAGCTAATAAAAGATGGCGGAGAACTTATATTTTTAAAGCTTTTTAAAAGCATGTTGTGGTACGTTATTCTTTGGAACATAAAACAGCTTCTTGTGTACTAATAGCGTTGTACTTACGGTTTAGTTTATGTCATGGGGTCCATGAAGCTCTTATGACAATTTTAATAAGGCAGTCCAACCAACTTAAGACTATTGGGGAGATCATCCCAAGGGCCGAAAAGCTTTGGCAATGTTTCTAGGAAACTACAGTAAATCTAAAGTTCACAACAGTACCTATCTTTATAAAATCGAGTAACGTTGAGTACCAGTGGTAAATCAACGTTGTATGTGATAGGACAGGTGCGGCAGAATTATTAATGATAGCTTGATTCACACCTCGACTGTCCCTGACGCCCCGTCGGCGTCGCACTGAAAAATACTTTTTCATTACTGTATTTTCAAGCGTGTTACAGCTTATAAGGTGTACAGAAGTTATAGGCCTTCCAATATGTTCTATACATAGCTATATATAGAGTCGTAGAAGTCGTAAGGGCTTTAGATTGGTAAGACTGCACTCAATTGATGTGTGCGACATGCAATTCAGTGCATTTTTTCTAGTTGCAAGCATAGCTTGATATATTTCGAAAGTTTTAAGGGGAAAAGTTTTGAGGATTACCTAATGGATAAGTTGGTACGGCTTATTACTTGTGGCTAAGCAATAACAGCCGGACGGGTGGATCGATCAGGTTATGCTACGTTTGCCGAGGTTGGTCTGTGGATAGGTGACCATCTTTACATACCAAGACCCTTCGTGTCCCGGCTGTCATTCGTGGATCTTTGGCAGTCGTGACGAGTCGTCAGAAACCCAAAATTCTGACAACCAGTCTTACCCAGGGATATCGTATTACTCAGTAACTGGGTTATGGAGGTCAATTAGGCAGTCGCACTATGTAAAATACTGTTATTCAGGTGCATCCGGTGAGACTGGAAGCAGAACCCACCATAGTTGGGAAAAGGAAGGCAGATGAAGTTTAATGGAGAAGAATATTTCAATACCTACCTTTGCAGGATATGTGAGACGATTTTGCGACATTACGATAGTAAAAGCTGGAGCTCCTAATCCCACCCAAGTGCGCAAAGCAAAAACAATTGACACACAGTTTTTGCACCATTCCAATACCAACTTCGATCATGCACAATCATTTAATTTATGGGCTCAAGTAAAAACAATAGAAATACTTCCATAACTCAATCGACTGCAGGTATGCGGCGTAAACTTAGCTACTTATTACTGCCTTCGTTGCATACATTATAGATCTGAACAACTATTTACGGTTAATTCGCATCGGAGGTATATTTATCGGTTGGCGGTGACGGCTGACGTCACTGGTAATGTCTGTGCACCACGCGATTAGCCCCGACGTCTCCATAACACTTTAAACTAGGTTGAGAATCTTCCAATTATTAGTTTAGTAGTTTGAATACTCGTTTGTATTAAAGTTTTGTAATGAAGGTTTTTGATGGTATAGCGCTTGCTTTAAACTTTTATGACTGTGTATTAATTTTCTAGACTCTTTTAATAGTTATGATGTATGTTCCTATTTGGTTCTGCTTTCGGACGTTTTACAATAGGGTCCAGCGGGTATTGCGTAACACGCTATCAGTAGCAATGGGTTTAATTTTGAAAGTTCAACATTTCCTTATTTACGTCGTTATGCAGACACATTTTTCTAACATATGAAGCAATGGATTAGCAATGGATATCCTTCAAAATTATTCAGATTGAGATTGATAGTGTGTTACGCAATCAGGTACCCAGGTTGATGGTACTTCAATATCTTCTGAGCACTCCATGACATCTGCGAAATAAGAATATTTAATATATGTAGGTTTATCTAATCTAATCTAGTTCACGTTGTTTTTCCAGATGTTGTCACCAAGGGAAGATGATGACGACGACAGCCACCTCTGCATTAAATGCAACACCACCATCGTTGGCTTGGATAACTACGTGAAGCACAGGAAGCAAAGATGTGGGAAACTAAAACCTGACGACCCGAAACCTGAACTACCAGCTATAGATACTTTGGAACCGTCTTACAGCCTCGGAGCAGATGTGTTCTTCCAGTCTTTGGAGCTACAGAGCAGTGTCAAGAAAACTTCTCTTTCAAGACTGACGCCACCCATTCCTATATCTAAACCCAATTTAGATAGAAAGAGCTCCATTGCTATTCCATCCACGTCAAGAGATATGCGACGTATGAGTCCTTTAGAAAACAATCTCCGAGGCGAAGACTGGATTGGAGGACACAGTTTAAGGATCGGAAGTAATGAAGACAATCAAACAAAGCTAATCAACGCAGTCGCAAGCATCAGCGGTACAGTTAAGAAAGACATGCCAACTTCATCATACAGCATCAATACTTATGATTACAAAGGAGATGAAGACAGTGACGAATCTGAGGAATCGGAAGATGATGATGAGGAAGAACATCCTAGTGGTGCTAAATGGAAGCCTCCTCCAAACTATACTGGAGGAAAATGGCGACCAGCGTCCCCTGAACATGAAGACTGGGACATGAGAGAAGAACAAGAACACACTGGTGGGAAGTGGAAACCTATCATGCCTGATAGTAATGAACGTGATGAAGATTATGATGCACCACCACCTGGACACACTAAAGGCAAGTGGGTTCCAGGAGCAAATGACAAGACCCAAATAATGCAGACAACAATACAGACAAAGGGATCAGTGCAGTACTGGTGCGGGCCCTGCAATAGAAGACTTAACTCCAGAGCGATTTATGAAAAGCATCTTCGATCCAGTTTACATCTGAAGAAAGTTCTTCCAGAACATGAATTAGAGTTCTCTGGTCATTTAGAGCCGATGAAGAGTGTGGTAGACAAACGAATGGCACGTCCATCTAGATATGTAAACGATGAAATTTACTCTCAAATCGATAGAAAAAAGCAAGATAAAAACGAGGGAAAATTAAACGTCAAAATTGAAAAGAAAAAAAGGAAGAGGAAGCCTAATTTTGTACACTGCTCCGGCTGCAAGTCACGCGTAAGACAACATCTGATGGGAAAGCATTTAATTTCCCACTATCACTTCAGAAAAGCCACAGATACAAATACAACTCTGTACCAGGAGCTTATTTTAGACAATATGGATGCGATAGTCCATCAATCCCCTTTCCAATGCAGTCCATGCAAGTTCTACACTAACTGGCTTTCTACTTTCATGCAGCACTGGTATTCTGAAGAACATGAACGTAAACTGGCTTTAATTGAAGGTAGACTTTGGTGTTCTTTTTGCAAATTTGATTGCGAATCTTCCCAAGAAATGTTAGAACATTTATCTAGTTCTGACCATAGCGAAGTGATTGCTGTTATAAACAGATCTATGCCGATCATAATAAGAAAGAAAACTGTATTAAAATGTGATGCTTGTTGCAAAGAATTTCGATTAAATATCGAGATGAAACGACACTGCCAGAAGACTGGGCATCCATTGGCGGTTACAGCCACTGACAATTATCAAGAGCTTCACAAATGCCATCATTGTAAAGCAAAGTTTAAATCTTCCCTGACTCTTGCTGCTCATTTGAAATCTAAGCACAAACAGAAAGCATACCTTTGTCTTGTTTGTGCAATGAACTTCAATTCTTCTGAGGAAGCTAAGCGTCACCGACAGACTTCGGAACACAGGATCAAGAGGAAGGAAAACTTGAGGGAACAAGGTGTGCCGACAAAAGACATGAGCAAGAAGTGTCCTTACTGCTCCGACAATGTTATTTTGAGAAATGTATTGGTTTTGAAGGATCATATTCGGAGAATCCATCCTAACATACGAAAAAAGTAAGCAGATAGTAAACCATTTAAAAAAAGTAAAGTTTGTAAATTAAATTACATGATCACTTTATTTGTTTCCAGGTGCCCGAAATGTGGGATGTCATTTATCCTCTCTCAGGAAGTGACTCGTCACGTCAGGGACAATGCCTGTCAACTATCACAAACCGCCGAGATCACCTCCTCCATCTTCTGGAACTGCAGCCAGTGCCTCTTCACCACCGACTCCCAAGCCGAATGCTTCTTCCACGAGGTCTTGCACTCAACACCTAAGAAGGAACTCCTCAAAATTGGGGACACAGAGAAAGTTATCCAGAAGTATCCTTGCCCTCTTTGCCCCAAAAGTTTCAAGAAGGCTTCATTACGTCAGCATTTAAGGCAGCATACTTTTGAGAGGCCGTTCATCTGTTCGACCTGTGGGGCTAACTTTACCAGACAGACCAGCCTGGCAAATCATTCCAGAAGTGAGCATAGTACCGAGGTGGCCAAGATGCCGAAGTTGCCAGCTATAGTGGAGAGGCTTGAGGAGTGGGAGTGTGGGAAGTGCAAGAAAAGTTTTTCCAGCAAGTAAGTCATATTATATTTTACTTGGTTTTTAGGAGTATTAGGAATTATATTTTTCTTGGCGTGTATATTAAGAATAACTTGCGTATTTCGTCTTTATAAAGAGCAATTAAAGGCACCCTTGTTTCACGTTCACTTGACGCACGCGTAGGTATTCGTCAAAAATGGCGCTAACTATCGTCAAACCATAAAAAGTGTGGTTTCACAAAATTATGACGTTGACATACGACAAATAATAAAGATTACGTAATCGTTATTATTTGACGTAGGTAGGTACGTATGTTACGTTAACCAGCCATTTGATACATAACTAAACTTTCTTATCTCAAAGTCGAAACTCAAGAAGTGATCATAAAAATGTAAGTATCCATCAATAGGTAATTATTTTTTAAACCTATTTGAATGAAGAATATTCATGGGCTCAAATTATTTCTTCTACTTTTCCAACATCTTCATATCGGATACTAAACAGACTGACAATAATCGACCAATACTCGAAGACTAGAAAGTCAATTTGAATCAATAAGCGATCAGAATTTATTAAGACGGAAGTGCAAACAAAACGCATACACCGAAATAAACGGCGCATCAGCGCGTAGTCGCGTCGACATCAATTTGCGGTAATAACATGCGTGCGCGCAGCGGATGCGTTACATGTCACACGTCACACAACTCCTTCACAAATATCGGGATACATTCATAATTTGACAAGAGCGCTTTGATTATGCTCGCGCGCACCACATTCTCGCCCGCGGTGTTGCCAACGATGACATTTTTATACTCTGTGGTAATAAATTTGTGCCCGGATGCACGGTATTTTGAGAGAGTGCTGGATCAAAATATTAGTGTCGGAGAGAGATAGTGGATGTTTGAATTTTATTGTTAGCACATGTCCCTGTAACGTATTGGGGATTCGCATTTTGATCTGTCGTTCAGTTTGATGGCGCTAAATCGTGTGTGGTTTATTTGCTTTGACACTTGCGCTGCGAGCGTTACAATTTATATGTCTAACGTCACTCTATAAATAGTTGGGATCAGTCACGAAGGATTGACGACGCCGATTTTAAACTGAATGCGGTTCGTTAAAATTAACGGCTGTTTGTCCTCAGCGCTTAATGTTTTAGCGCAAATACTTTCATAATAGCCATTACAAAGATAAACCTTTGTGCTTGCCGTATCTGAACACGAACAATAGTGTCGTGTCTAGAACGACCAATTTTGTAAACTGGAGCTAGACTAACCAGACATCTGAATATCTAATCGCTCCGTATTTTATAACATAATTAAGTTCAAATATACTCGGTGGATTCAAACGCCAATATAAATTGAAATTTCCAATCCTCCTTCCTCCATTAATGCTAAAATCACAGCAGTAAGACGTTGGAACTTCACCGCAGACCGCATGAATCAAGTCGGCGCGTCATTAAGGGAACTTTCAACGGATCTAGACAATTGTAGGACATAGCAGAGCCATTGGGGGCGTCTAACAGCGCTGATGATCTAACTTGTGTAATATCTTACGCGTTATTGCGACGCCTTGCATTAATGCAGTGCAACTGTAATGCGACGGAGCGAGTTAACTGTCGCCGCGGTGGGCCAGTGTTGCCAGATTATGCGCGCGAAATTATTACTGTAATGCTTATTAGTTTTGAAACAGTTTTCGTGGCGAATAGCTTTTCGTGGCTTAATTTTAAATTAGGTACCTACTACTTAGTTACCGTTGCCGGAGTAGTCAGATAGGAAACTTCATAGATTGACCATGTTCGTCTGTCTGTATGTTGAAGTTATGAAAATATAATCTATGTGCGGAAATTGGATGAAATTGGATGAACTATTAACGCACATTTTTCTCTAAAAGTCATGATCTCTTGTTTCATGATAAGAAACACTCTTCAGTATTCACTTAAGAAAGACATGTCACGTAATAGATTATTAAATTTTTCAGTGTAAATCTGTCACATCTTTACTACGTGTGTCGGGTTTCTTTGAATTTTTGATATTTAATGTTTATAATTGTATTTCTTTCTTTCTTTCTTAAGTCAATAGTTAAATAAAATAGACAAAACTAAGGGATGCTAATACCCTTATTAGCATCCCTCAAACTCACGGTCTTTGGGGATTATTATGATAAATTGATAACACACGGCAACAGTGTTGTGTTTTATCTTATTATTACCTACACAGAGATATTCATAGAAAGCAAGAAAGAAAAACGTGTTCATGAGTTGTGTTTTCACGAAACATTATCGATAATAATTGATTATGCAGAGTTTTGACAAAACAGGCCCTTTATTTTTGTGGAGTGACAGTGTAGGTATTATAAATATTCCTTTATTCAAATCAAATCAAAATATTGTATTCTACATAAACCTACATGAGCACTTATGCATCTTCAGAAACTAGGTGCACCGGTTCCAATTGGTCGTTTCTTAGGGAGAGGAGCCCGCAAAAATCTCCTATTTGAGTAGTATTTCAAAGTCAAATCATTTATTTCAAATAGGCACATTAAAGGCACTTTTGAACGTCAAAAATTACAACTAAATAGAATTGATTCTAGTCGCCTATTCCAAAAGGTAGTGTTTGTATGGACAAGAATGGGCAAGAAACTCCACCCTTACTCTTTTAAAATATTTTACAAGGTCTTGTATACATAATATAATTATATGTGAAGACGATGCACCTAGAATAAAATTAGTCTACCACATTAGGTAAAAAGAATTAAGAATGGAGCAATGACGGGGAAATCAATTCCGTGATAGAGACATGGTGCTCACCTATTTACAAATTATTTACAAATATTGTAAAAGTAGATGATTTTCCTAGAATTTTAACAAGTGTGTGAGTTACTGTAGTCACAGATTGTAAAAATCAATGTAATACAAATTTTAATAATATAAATTAAATTAGGAACCCGTTTGATTTTGTCTAGACTCTATATTGTCCTACGGAGCAAGACCAACATGTTTCCAAGCATTCTTATCTTGGATATAATCCTCTATTACTCAGTAGGTATATTAATTAAAATAAATGTAAGGTTATACACACTTTGTACTGAGTGTACCTACTGCCTAGACTGTGACATATTTATATGTATACAGTATACTAGCTGCGCCCCGCGGTTTCACCCGCATAAGTATCGATCCCATGGGAATATCGGGATAAAAAGTAGCCTATTATGTTAATCCAGGATGTCAGTTACCTCCATACAAAATTTTATCAAAATTGGTCCAGCCGTTTGAGCGTGAAGAAGTAATAAACATATAAACACACACACACTCACAAACTTTCTCCTTTATAATATTAGTGTGATTATATTGTCGGTGCACGGCAACACTATCATTTAGATTGGTAGAACCTAGTGGCACAGAAAAATAGTACAAGCTGGGACTAAAGTTCATTTCAAATAAACTTGCGATAAAGTTTGTTCACCTCCTTCTACTAATGTATCTCAATATTTCCAAACCATACGAAAAAAATGGCAGTGTCGGTAACACGATCAAAACATTGACTTACCTACTCCGTGTTTGGTATTATGAAACTCAACCGATGCAATGTTAGCGACAGTTTTGTATGACGAACGATATCTATCGTAAGTTATTTGGACTTTTTGGTACAGGGTAGTTGAATGACATTTATCGCAAGTTTATTTGAAATACACTATGAAATGTTGACAAGTTGTCAGTGTTGCCAGTTTGTCAGTGCGTGCGTCCTCAAACGCAATCCGTTACTTCTATACTTAGCGGCTTGCAAGTGATTCATTAACGAACTGAGTGAAATAGCACGCAACTGAAATGTGGCAGAGACAATATTTTACGTTTTAAGTTAAATTACTTCTTTAAATAGTTGGTAACATTCTGGGACCTAAATAGGCATCGTTTTGAATAGAACTAAATAGTAGTGCTGTGACAAAATTAGCGCATCATGCAAATTTTACCCAGAATGTTATTAAAAATTAGGTTCATATTCGTTTGGAAACATAACTTAGCAAAGTTAAGTCAAAGTCCGACTGGCCTCAGCGCTAGTCCGTCTTCTGGCGGTCAGACCTGCGGATAAGTTTTAAAAAAAAAACGTGCCTATGGTGACTCTGAAATGGTAGGTACTTAAACTTTTTTTATAAGTACCTACTTACAGTTAATATGTGATATTCACAGAGTAGGTACCTACTTTTTAATAATATTCGTGCAAAACGCTTGCTCATACCTATTCGTATGAACATTATCAGCATGAAACTAAGTTTCATTTTTGTATGAAAAGCTTAGGTAGCTGCTTTACTTAGCTACCTACGTAAAGTCAAATCTTGCCCTACAACTACGCGGTCAAACTAAAGGTATCATCTATTTGCAATATTGCAATTTAGAATATCAAAGCAAATGTACCGTACGAGGTTTTCGTACTAGCTCCACGGTCCACCTAGTACGAGTAGGTACCTATCGAAAAGTACTTAGTCCGAATACCTGTTCCGAGTACGTGTGAAGTATTTACTTAAATTCAGATAGGCTCGCGTAAGGTGGAACGTATTTCAACATCGTATCATATGGTTCTTTCTTCCGTACCTACCTTTATCGAATGGAAGGACCATCGTCGATTGCGAGGCATAAGTCTCTTTTGCATCAAATTCATATCAATTAAACTATATCAATCAATTAAACTATACCTTCCGATGAATACATTTTAATATTTGTAGGTACTATACACAACTAAGAATTTGTTAAATAAACAACTTATAGCGAGTCCAAGATCAACCGTCAAAAAGCATTATTTTATTTCGCATGTAATTAGATTTATTTTTGCATAATATGAGAGTGGAAACTCAATAGCCATGGTATGAACGTACCTACTTCACCAAATAAAGACTCAATGGATCGCGTCCCGTATCGGATCCAGTAGGTATGGTTTTTATGCCAAGCCGGGTATTTTAGGCACGAAAATTATTTGATGTTCGAGGGTTGACATTGTTAAGCGCTGTTCGATAGAAAATACTCGATGCACTTCGTACTAATTACGTACGCGTCATACTAGGTGCGGAGTGAGTGAGCAGAAAATACTGCTAGTCTAGAAAATCCCTAGTGCGCCTGTCTGAGGGGCAATTCTCATAATTTTAAGAACGTTCACAGTCTGGGGGCCTAAAAAGGCCACTTTGGCAGAATCATAAAAGGATAACATAATG
This sequence comes from Mesoligia furuncula, assembly GCA_916614155.1. Classification (NCBI taxonomy): domain Eukaryota; kingdom Metazoa; phylum Arthropoda; class Insecta; order Lepidoptera; family Noctuidae; genus Mesoligia; species Mesoligia furuncula. The sequence continues at coordinate 28,714,251 of OU744803.1, forward strand.
GACAGTTAACTGTTAAGTTAATCGTATCAAATCCCATTGGTGAAGCATTTTTCAGTTATTTTTTTTTTGTCTGTGCTATGATACCAATCAATCCAATCCAAATCCAATCCCAATCTCTTTGATTGTACCTACGTAGTGCAGCGAAAAGAAGAAAAACACGCACTGTCTTCGCCATATTACGATTCATAATATTATCCTTTTATGATTCTCCAAGGTGGCCTTTTTAGGCCCCCTGATCTGTCTCAATCTGTCAAAAATACCTCTAATTTCCCTACATTTTGACAAGTTTTTGACATTTGTTTGTCGATGAGATTGCGATCAGATTTTGACCGTTTTAAACTACGAGAATTGACCTTCTGGTCTAGTGACGTCATGGACTTATTATAGTACAGTCCATGAGTAACGTCGTGTACGTCTCATGTCTTGTAATCTTGTTCATTCTTTTTTGACTGCCTTAAATTGATAACCTTGCACAGATGTGCTAGAATTACCTAAACCGACGCGCGACGGGAGGATTCCCGTCGGTTAAAATCAGTATACAGGGTTGTTTTTAAAACATTAACAACCTGTTTTGACGAGTTATACGAACATAAATGTAGGGAACAGCTGATTTTTTTTTCGCGATTTCAGGTTTTGTCCCATAGTAAAAGTTGTTCAAAATGATTAATACAATAACCTCATAGGAGGTTGTTAATGTTTTACCAATAACCCTGTAAGTATATGTAGGTACCTAGTTCCATTTTCCGCCACCTCTCAAGAAACGTTTGAAACTGCACATTTGCTAGTGTAGCAATAAATACAGCCAAATGCGTCCCATCACATTCTTGTCCTCGCTAACTGCTAGCAGACGGCATTCTGAACGTCTGGAGACTGTAGTAATTAGTAGGTACTGGATACGTCTGAAATAAAACAATACTGGTGAATGGGTAGGTACCTATTGAACATCGTTTTTGTTGAATTTGGTGATACGAAAAATGTACCTCCTTAATTTTTAAAAAACAATGCTGAAAAAAAAAGAAGTGTAGGTATTAGGTATCAGATACCCATTTCCGAAAAACAAAACGTGGTCTTTCTTCGCACAGACACAGTCACGACATAGGTAGGTATCTAGGTACTCATGTGTGAGAAAAACTGATGAAACGGTGGTTTCAGGACTGACTGAGCGCTGAAAAAATAGAAGGAGTCAATGAGTTTTCTGTGCTACATAAAAATAAATCAATTTGTTGTTTTGCTAAACAAGTTTTAAAAGTACCTATCTAGTACCTACAGATAACAGATACGCAGTCCACACAAATATTGGTTTCAATACTTTCAATCAGGTATAATAATTATAACAGCCATGTCATTAACTATAAATTTAATGACATGGCTGTTTCTTAACATCTTGTTTGCTTTTTCAGGACTGCACTATCGCGCCACGGTAGCAGCTGTGAAAAAGCAACCACTACGCGCCTTTGTCCACATGAACAGTGCACATTCGTAGCCACTAATTCTAGTCAACTTGCTAGGTGACGACTAATCTTTAATTTAAACAATAATTAGTTAGTAAATCTGTTAAATCCTATCCCCAAAAATATTAAATTTTTCTTCAATTATGAACACTGCCATCTATGAATATTTTTCTGAACCATTTGCATTCTAGTGGTCTATGATAGTCGGTAAATTCTGCGAAGTAGTTTGCTTACTTGAAAAAAGCACAAAATAGATGGCGACTGTGTATAAAGTAAAAATAAGACAGGGTGGCACAAATTAAAATATTATGTATTCGTCGCTATAGACATTCGTCTATATAAGTTAATTATCATTTTAACATTACGTCCCTTGGTCTTGGGTTGGACTTCAATTTAATTTATATTTCAAAATCAAGTTTACTTTTTCTTGTATATTTGTTCTACTCCTCGATAATAGATGGCGCTGTTGTATGATAAATATTTATTTCAGACATCGCAGAACCCACGGGGAACATGTAAAACATCACGAGTGCCATCTGTGCACATTCAAGAGTGACCAAGCAAGTCACATGAAGCGGCACATGCTGTGCCATCAAGGAATCAAACCGTATGCCTGTCCACATTGTTCGTTTACCTGTGGAAGCTTGGTAAGTAATAGCTACGGTAAACAATATGGTTGTGTTAAATTAAAAATAAAAATATTTTAATCTTGCTTTCAATCGCATTAGTACGTGCAAATTGATAGAATTTAAATTAACTGTTATGCTTTGGTTGCATTCACTTCAACAACAGAGGGCGGTAGTAACGCCAATTTGGTATTGCCATTTTCCATCAAGTCACGCCAAATTATTGAATATCTGTGATTATCCATAATTTCTTCAATTCTTTATTTTAGGAGAATCTTCGCAAACATGTTCTTCGAAGTGGCCGCCATCCAGGTTTATTTCTCTACCACTGCCGATTGTGTCCATACAATACTAATACTGCAATGGAGCTCCGTGCTCATCTAACTGCGGCTCATGCCCATAAATATGACTCCAAGACCGCTGTTGAAGCTGTGAAAATGCACTTAAAAATTGGCGATAAAAAATAATGACCATAAATGTTTCGTGATTTTTATAGGTACCTAATAATAAAGTTTTTGTATATTTTTGGGATAAACTTTTTCACTTGCTTACTTCAGATGTCGTGTACTATCACCAGCCTAAGAGTTGATCTATTGATTTTTTGTAAACAAGCGACTTCTTTTACGTATATTCCGATGCCCAGCTGTGCACAAAGATGTTAAAATACGAAAACTGAGAGAGAAAGCCCTCTGAAGGGAAAATTGGAAACCCGATATATCGTCGAGACTAGTCTCTTCTTCAATGTATTTTTGTTAAACCTGAAGAGTTGGTTTCAATGGTTTCAAAAGAGTAATATATAAGTCAATGGTTGTATGGGAGAAATTCGTATAAAGGAGGAGGACGCTTCCAAGAGAACTAAGTCTGTTTTCGTTACATACAGGGACTTGTGGGTGTATGTTTATATTATCATATCAGTGCTGGAATAACATCTTTGAAGTTCTCCGGGGAAGGATGTCAAGAAAGGTCATCCTCGAGTTGGTCTTCAACTCCGATCCGGACTAGTTATTTCTGTCGTTTATCTCCAGTCTTCAACAAAACAAGAACTTAAAATTAACAAAAACAAAACAACTTATAAATCATATAATATTTTCATATTTTATACAATTAAAAAGCCATTGTGTCTCGCGTGAATCCACGTTCCGGCAGTACGAAGGGTTGATAGTGCTACTTCAAGTGGTACATTTATAATATTTCTCTAGTTTTGGTGAGGGGCCCGTGGCTAAATAATATCAGCCGCACAGGTCGATCGATCAGGTTAAGCTACACTTGCCTCGGTTGGACTGTGGATGGGTGACCTTTACATACCGTGACCCCTCCGTGCACGTTAAGCCGTTGGTCCCGAATGTCATTCGTGGGTCTTTGACAGTCGTTACGGGTAGTCAGAAGCTCGAAAGTCTGACAACCAGTCTTACCAAGGGGTACCGTATTACCCAGTAACTGGGTTGTGGAGGTCAGATAGGCAGTCGCTCCATGTAAAATACTGGTATTCAGCTGGGAAGCCGACCCCAACATAGTTGGGAAAAGGCTAGGCAGATGATGATCTAGTTTTCGTTTAATTAGTGATCGACACAACAGTAAACGCATACACAACAATGGCATGGCGGTTTCTAGATTAACTGCAGTGCTACAAAATCCTTTGCTTTCATTGCCAGTTTAAAAATACTGAAGAATGGTTTTTAAAATATAAATATTATTTTATATTTTAATAATATATCTTATTCTTCAGTATTTTTAAACTGGCAATGAAAGCAAAGGATTTTGTTTGACAACAAAAGCACGTCATCGCTGGCACGCGTCTGCTGTTAAAACGCGCGCAACATTAATTTGTGTCTTAATATACCTCCAGTCTTCAACAAAACAGGAAGTTAAAATTAACAAAAACAAAACAAATTATATATTATTTTCATAGTAAGTACTTATAGACAATTAACACGCCATTGTGGCTCGCTTGGATCCACGTTCCGGCAAGACGAAGGGTTGATAGTGCTACACTTCAAGAGGTATTTAATATTTCTCTAGTTTTCGTTTAATTAGTGATCGAGACAACAGTAAACGCAACAACAATGGTGGTTTCTGGATTAACAGCAGTGCTGCCATTTGTCATGGGCTTTCAGTTTTTAGCCCTATTTATAATTTACAAAACATTTTTCAGTATTTTTAAACTGGCAATGAAAGCAAAGGATTTTGTTTGACAACAAAAGCAAGTCTTCGCTGGAACGCGCCTGCTGTCAAAACGCGCGCAACTCTGCGACAGCGACTGAGAGCGAGGGAAAAAATCACAGAGTCGAAAATACGACGGTATCTTGCTGACGTCTGTCCGCTTCTTCGCTATTCGCTAAATAATAACCAGTCGTTTTCAGCTGTGAAACTCGACAATATTAACACAAACAATTGCAAATAAAACACACAATTATAGAATCTGTTGCGTAATGCGTGCTGGAGTATGTTTTAGATAGAATGTGTTAAAATTATCGTAGTAAATAGTGAAGTGTTTTTGAAATTGTAATTTTTTCGATTATGACTGTTTGAATACACGTGTGGTGCTGAAAATCGATTTACATCCATAATGTCACTAAAGGTAAGTGCTGCTAATATTGATTTCATGTAATAATGCCGACTCCTGTTCGGTTCGTGCTGTAATTAATTTTTGCGTGGGTAAGCTTACCCTTTCGACCTGTCGAGTGTCGCTTCATCGGAATTTATTTTTGCTTTATCGCAGTTTATTTATTTAAATAAAAATATATTTAAAAAGCGGTCAGTGGGTCGTCTTAGGGGCGGAAGTTATTAAATTAAATGACCATTGGGTACATTGCCAATGACCATTGGCCTACATTGGTAGGCCTGATTAATCAGGCTAATTTATGTTTAGAAAATTGGAAGTTTTACTTGCAATTTTCTAAACATAAATTCTAATTCTTAGTATCGATCAAAGCTTGTCTTGTATACTATTAGCCCGCTTACCCACTGGTTTTGTTTTAACTTTTCCCAATTTTTTTTCTCGGGTACAAAATGCAGACAGACCGGATAATAAATAAACAAAAAAATTGCATGTTTGCATCCTATGAAAAAATCTTGGGTAGCTTTTGTGTTTGTCAATTTTGCTTTCTAAGATGTCCAAATTCTGGTAACTCATACTCATCTTTTTTTTATTTACTTGCAGTTGTTAGTTTTAATTTGCATTCAATTAACATTCCTTTGTATTAATTATGTTGAGTCAGATACTTGAAGAATACACTGTCTGCAAACACGGTCCAAAATGCACCAATGCATTGTACTTTGAAGGTCAAAATCTGCATCACAACATTAGGTAAAAGAAATGTTACAAGCATTCACTTTTCAATTTAAAAAAAAGTTGCATTGGTTAGTGGTTTTTAAAATCAAATAAAATATTATAAGTAGGTACTGAAAAAAAAAGACATTCAATCTTTATTTCTCTTGACTACCATACCACAAACAGAAGCATAAAGGTATGTTCATGACTTGCTTCTTCCCTGTGGGTCAAGGACATGACACAGTAATGATTAGGTAATCTGTTATCATGGACGCTGCCTGCTAAATGTTTGGCTTAGGTACATTTTTAGGGTTCCGTAGCCAAATGGCAAAAACGGAACCCTTATAGATTCGTCATGTCTGTCTGTCTGTCCGTCTGTCTGTCCGTCCGTATGTCACAGCCACTTATCTCCGAAACTATAAGAACTATACTGTTGAAACTTGGTGAGTAGATGTATTCTGTGAACCGCATTAAGATTTTCACACAAAAATAGAAAAAAAACAATAAATTTTGGGGTTCCCCATACTTAGAACTGAAACTAAAATTTTTTTTTTTCGTCAAACCCATACGTGTGGGGTATCTATGGATAGGTCTTCAAAAATGATATTGAGGTTTCTAACATCATTTTTTTCTAAACTGAATAGTTTGCGCGAGAGATCCTTCCAAAGTGGTAAAATGTGTGAGTCCCCCCCCGTAACTTCTAAAATAAGAGAACGATAAAACTAAAAAAAATATATGATGTACATTACCATGTAAACTTCCACCGAAAATTGGTTTGAACGAGATCTAGTAAGTAGTTTTTTTTTAATACGTCATAAATCGTAAACCGCAATTTACATTTTATTCAATCAACTCAAATATAAAAATAATAAAAAAAACATTTAATTTCATAAACATAAACCGTATTCATAAACCCGGATGTTACGGAACCCTCGGTGCGCGAGTCCGACTCGCTCTTGCCTGGTTTTTATTTAAACTTGTTATAATGCTGTTAAAGAAATATTGATGGTGTTATATCTAACACACTTAACCTATTTTACAATTTACACTAAGATATACATACATATTATTGTATACAAGTTTAAGATAAAAAAAAAATAAAACGAAAAGGCAGGAACTCATTGGGCATCAAAAAATTCGTCCGCATCACTGTCAATGGGATAAGTGCCCAAAAGGCTAGCAGCATTACCTCGTTGGATGCCAATGCTTATTCTTTGGGCTAAAAATAGGCCAGTCCTCTGGTCATGTGTAAAAGAAATTATATATTTTTATTAAACTGCTTAATGAATATTAAACTCTAAAATCCTTTTGCAAAGGGTCTTTTGATAATATTGAAATCCTTAATTGCATATCTACATATACCTATATTGATCTGTTGATCTGTTGATTGATACTGATGGTAACTGTAACATTTTCAAATGATCTTTCAATACCTGACCTTTGTTAAATAAATAAATAAAAATGATTGCAGATCACAACATGATCCATAAAAAATACAATTAAAAAAAATTAAGTAAGGTACTTAATAATAATAAAAAAATACAATAAAATGGCCATAAATTACACACATAAATCCACGTCTTTCTCTAGCACAATAAAATACAAACATTTACACATCTCATCATCATCATTTCAGCCGAAAGACGTCCACTGCTGGATTTGCACAGAGACAAACGAATTACTTACACATCTATTGTCAACCTATCATACATCCTTATCAGTAAGGTCCTCAATCAGGACTAAGAGTATGTAGGTGGTTATAAAACTATTAAATGTTTTTACCAGTCTTACAATAACAAACCAAAAGAAACCGTTTTCTTATGTAATCAAGTAGTCTCGTTAATTATACTAAATTAGCTTCATTACCAACTTCCTTCTATTAAACCCTTAAGTAATAAAACGCGTTTAAACAATAAACCTTTTTATTATTATCACCGCTACTATCGCCACCGGGTTGGAACAAAGGCGTGATGGAAAATGCATGTCTAAAGACGTATTTCGTCAGCAGATGCTATACATTTTACCCAGGTTAATAATGCAACTTTGCATTTAGATTTGCACTAACTTTCGATAAAGGAAAGATGATTTATCAATATCTTCTTCGAACTTTCGAGCTATCAAAATCACATTTATAGTATTGGTTCTTTCTTATTAAATACGAATTATGCTGCTGTTAATACGTCTTCCTTCTATTTTTGCACAGTCAGCATTATAAGAGAAATATATCTTACGTTCACGTTATTTATACGTTCTCTATGTAGGTATAGTAATAAGCCTGACGAAAAGTACGCGCGTGTTCTTCTGAAAACAAACTACTTTTCTCCCAAATCATCAAAATCAGTCGGGTAGTTGAACTGTAAAACATGCCAGACAAGCGACTAACTTTCGTAATATTCTCATGAATCATAAAACTAACAAGGATGTGTTGGGAAGTGTAAAATCGACATGTTAATCCCAAAATGGCTACAAGTACAATCAAAGAATAATTAAACTCCCACATTTCCTCATAAAATTCGCTTGACAAAACCTCATCTAATTAATACTGGCTGCATTCAAACCGGTCACCGGTTGCAGAAGACAGTCCATATTTAGCGCGCCGGCGGCAAGGCACAGGAACCAGTTGTACCAGTCACGGTGTCACTGAACCAAGGGTGGTCGAGATTCGCTATATCATACCGATGACGTAAATTGAAAGGCTTGGAAAATCCGAGAAGATGAGGTTTTGTACCTAAACCTGTTAAAAAGTCGTTAGATTGCCCAAGTTGAGAGCATTTTAATCGTTAAAGATGAGGGTTTTGCACTCATATTGAAAAGTTGTTATTAAGTACAATAATTAAGAGAATATTAGACTAGATCCGGATTAGATCTTCGGTCTGCAATAAACAAATTCATAGACAATTCCAAATTAGCCCTGGACCTAAATAACTGAAAGTCATCCGAGAAGGCCTATTCCGAGCAATGATATTATGATGATGTAGACAGTAACCAATAACAAGAATTAAAGAAGATTTTGTGATGCAATTCAACCGACACCGACAGACGTTGCGAACTCGTGTCTCTTTAATAATTCATAATCACCTATGCAAATATCACGACAATCACAAGTCACGACTCCAATAGGTACACATAAACTGATCTCAACAGACGCATGTTCGGATCGGATCAGTTAGTCCTTTCCTTTCCTTGACCAAGTTAGCATTTCAAGGTTAAAGTAAAAGTTACAAGGAAAATGAGAACATCCCTTTGTAAACAAAACACTTTGTACCCTTATATTTTTTCCTTAGCAACTACCTACTTATTACGAGTTGCAAAACTAACGTCTCTCACATTCTAAGTAGGTATGTTAAGTACCCTTTTACTTCCTCATACATAAAACATAGAAAATAATGTATATTCTATTACGCATTGTTATAATTTTAGCGTCCATAACATGTACATTCTACATTCGAGCAGCATCATTTACTATCATTATCACTGTGCTGTAACACCACAGAGCACACTGGAGTTAGTGACATAATGTCTACTTTTAGCTAGCGTAGATTCTATCCTTGTTTTCATAGCAAGTTGTGGTTTGTAAATCATAAAGTTGAAGTTACAATGTTATGAGCATAGATCTATATGATTTCTATGGTTCTAAGGAACTATATTAAAGGCAATTTAACGAAATTGAGCAGTAACCTATGCCAATTTCAAATAGAAATGTAAATGAACAATAAAGATGATTGTGGGGCATGCACAAACCGAACCGAAAGTTTCGCTTCTAAACTATCCCAAAAACTTCCGATCTCTCTAGTTCGAAAACGGTCTTCACAACTTCCTCACTTGGTAATATCTATCGGTAGGGTAAATACCCTTATTTATCCTTTTAAAAGTTGCATTGTACGCCAAACTTTCTGCTACTGGGACTAAATTGAGCTCAAGACTTGGTCTGCAAATACAAAAAAACAAAATAAAAAACCCATCTGGTTCCCGGCAGTTGTAAAAGACGAAGAAAGTGGGTCACAGCTGCTAGTCTGCAACACAAGCCACATATCACTTTACACTGCGACCTTTAATGGTAACTGGCCAGACATCGCATGTACACATTCACATTGGCAACATACATCATATCAGTCTATAAAAGTACACCTTGCGGTGTTCCCCTTTGGGATTACAAGTTGTTGGTAGGTATAGCCGTGCGAAAGGTTGTTGGCAGAGGTCAGGGTCAGTTTTTCCCTGTCATTATGTTAGGTCTTATGACTAACAGCAACAAGCAAGAACACTAGTACATTTCCGAAGTGAATAGAAGTGTCCGAATTGTTTTTGAGCTGTGTCTCCAGAAAACTGATAGATTTACTGGCTATCAAGATATTGCAGAGTGTAAGGTGAAAAATATTAAAGGAAGACGAGAGACGCTAAAATGACTACAAAAGTTAAAGAGCTCCAAAGCTTGCTAGTTATAAAGCTACTAACTAAATCGCGCTTTACTAAACAGTGCGTATTTAATTAACGAGACTCTTTACCTTCAAATAAACACTTCCCCCGCTCATTCACTGCAAAATTTTCAATAACGGATCGCCCCACGGTTCTATTTACATCACATTTTGAAATACCCCCCATAACTGCGACATTTAGCGTCTGAACTAAATATAATCCGCTGCTCTGCATCCCAGCATGTCTGGATTTAGGTCTAGACGTTATAAATAAAGGCAACTTTGACTTATGGATTGGATTTTTCGTACGATATTTCGCAGAGAATTTTGCTGAGGTTGAAATATTTTTATCGTTTTATGAATAATGGATCTTAATTTTATATTTCGTATAAACATATTGATAGAATGTCCAATTACAGTGTTAAATTTGAATGAAACAAGAATATCAATTTTTCGACTTAAAACATTTTACGACCATCGTGTTCACGGCGCTTTTGCTTGTTCTATTCTAAGAATCTTCATTCTGACCTCGAAAACAGTAAGAAGATCCTATCGTGTACAGTACGAGGTCTTCCTAACAAAATCCTTTTGTCAGTTTGACAGCCCTTGGATTTCTTTCACCCAATTTCCTTCTGGATGCCACTATACCACAGAATAAATGCTACAAGTGACTAAGTGACTATACATTTTGCGACCAAAAACTTATGGGTCCGTGGCTTAGGCCCCCAGTGGTCGACGCACCTGTGGCCGACGCCCCCGATTCGATTAATTTAATTCAAAGTAATTTGTGATCAAATGTACTGTCAGGCACAAAAATTGTTTTACAAAAATATTAAATGTACTTAATATTGGTTGTTGGCGATCTATTCTCTCTGCTATTTGTTAGATAAATTATGTTTAGCAAGGAAAAATACTTTATTAATAGGGTGAAACACTTTTCTCGTTTACTGTACTAAGTGAAAAAGCACAAAAAAAAAAGATATTAAATTAATCGTATCGGGGGCGTCGGCCACAGGTGCGTCGACCACTGGGGGCCTAAGCCACGGACCCAAACTTATCCGCATACAAAATTGTGCCAGATAACAGGATTCATTATCACTACCGCGATAACAAATCAATAGTATAAACTATGACGTAATAGGCGGCCATTTGCATAAGTTATGGCCCATTAAAGCTATAGACAATTACAAATGTTACGATCCCAATATAATGGCTGTAATAAATACGTAATCTAAGCTATTCGTTTTGCAAATTAAACCATGGCATGGTTTTAAATCTGTGACCCACTGCAGGTATTGTTTAAATATCATTATAATAAAATGTTATCACGATGAACACATCATGGTGATAAGTGATAACATTTTATTGTAATGGTTTATTTTCCTTTGCTCGTGGTAAGAACCTGACATCATTAGAAGTTTTGGGTGCTTAGTGAAATGAAAATGAAAATGTTCTTTAGAAGTTTTGGGTGCTTAGTCAATGAAAAAGCCGTTTTTGGATCCATGGGGGTACGTTGGCTATAAATCCTAGCTGTTACCTGACCTACCTGCGGGGTAGTTGCGTAACACACAGCAGCAATGGCTTTCATTTTGACAGTTCAACAATATTCATTGCGTTATTTGCGTTGTTCAGCAGACATAACTTCGAACTTAAGAACCAATGGATTAGCAATATCCTTCAAAATGATTCAAATTGTGATTGATAGTGTGTTACGCAATTCTGGTGTTCTAGTTGTTGTGCAAATCCAACATGACTCATCATGGTCCACAGGCCTCACCTACTCGGGCTAACTCAATTTTCGCCACGACACGGTTTGGTTCTTCCCTTTTAGTCGATTTGCAGTCTCTAGTCAAACGTTCAGTGGCAGAAGTTCGAATGCCATAACTTTTACAGTTACTGAACATCAACGACCACCATGCATTTGTATTTGGTAGATCGATTCTAACAAGTGCAGCGAAGCGAACAGCAGCTATAGAACCTAACGGAGATTAGAACCACATGCAGCAAGTTATGTGGTCTTGTTTATAAGACCGTAACCCGCCGAGACGGCTCCTATGGCTTTTATGGAGCGTAAATAAATTATGTGTTTTGACCCCCTCATCGAATAGAAATGTGCTTTTAATGTAACCCTCCAATAATTTATTTTGCTAGCCTTTTTACAATAGTAAAAAGGCTAGCTATCTTCTATCTGAAAAGGTACAGTTTTCAATAAAAACTGTGCCTTTTCAGATAGAAGATGTTAAAATCTTCGTCTTTATTTTCTCTGTCATCCTCGATTTTATTATCTAACGTTTTAGAATTTTAAATCTATCTATAATATTTTTGTGTTTTAAACCACCTCTGATGTGTCTTCGACGTGCCTGAGTGACAATTTTAAATTATGTAGTAACTGCATGTTTTACACGTAAAACCAGTGAGGTTTTTATAGGCAATATGTTATTTATAGCCTGAATTTTGTTGTGTGGCTTCAAGTACTACTTAAACATCGTACTTAAAGACCAATGCTAGACATAGACTGAAACTAAAGTGCGTCACAGCGCGCAACCTGGTGACCTCCGCTTTCCACAAAAATACATAATTCTATCGTCATAATCCACAGCACTGCTGGTCATAAGGCCCTTTCTTTGCTTACATGTTGGTCGTCCAGCGGTGAGATATTTTGGTATCGCGGATAGGACTTGGGTGAGACTGGTACAAGATCCTACGATCTTGTACCAGTCTCACCCAAGTCCTATTGGCGAAAAAATATACGACCATAGGTTGCAGTGCTTGCCATGGCGGAATAGCAGTTCAAATGCCTCTTACCGGATGCAGTAAACTCAACTAATTGACATGCGGCTTGTTAATGAACTAGAATTAGCCACAGCACTTTCCCTAACTACACGGCTGACATGCAAAGCGGCAGAGGTGAACTTTTGTTACCATATAACAACGTTATTCCTGCTGTTCCCAGGGGTCAGGTGTAATGTACTTCACGGTAGAATGTACTAATGTCCAGCGGGCTGCCAAATACTTTTCAAAGTTAGTTTCACAGAAAGTCGAATACACCACTGAGGTAGCTTGAGTACCTTATTTTTCTGCCCTTATCGTCCCATGGCACGGGCCTCCCCCAAGTCCTTCCAGCGAAACTTTTCCCTTAGGTACTCAAGGGGTAAAGGGGTCTAAGTTATGATTTCAAATTACAAGGTTTTTGACGAAAGGGAAATATAAAACTACTTCGAAGAGTTACCAATTTTAAAAAAACATTGGTGTTTTTCCTTTGGAAATTTATTACTTGGATAATGTCCTCAGGTACTCAAAGCCTGTGGCTAGCAGTCCGAAGCAGTGCTAATTATGAACACGTTAATGAGGCAATCTTTAGCCGTAGTTTACGAGACACAGTAAGGAAGCCATTCTAATTGACCTGCAGTTTAGCGCAGCTTGTTTAATTACACCAGTGTACAATTATGAGTATGTCTCTACTAGGCAGTTAGCAAGACACGTTAGGAAACGTTAGGCCAGTTAATGTTTGAATTTGCGTTATATATGCGTAAGTATACTTCATTATTGCCCCTACCAGCTTTAGGACAGTGCAATAACGGGTCAGGCCAATATGAAGTTCTAGCCTTGCCGTTCTTTGATCCCAGATGTTATGGGCTGACCTACGGCTCACGAAGCCGCTACATTCTGATTTTACAAAGTTTTAAGGAAATCAGATAATCGCAAATACCCATTACACTATAAATGGAAATCTCTTGACCCGCCCAATCTAGACATGTTACAAAATTGCTCAACGCCCGTCTAAACGCAGGTAAACGCAACTATTACGCGCGTTGGCAAACCGGTAACAGAGGCCTTGAATAACTAACTTTATGTACCGTTTCCCAGGTAATGATTCTTTACGTGGAAAGATGCTGACTCTTCGAACAGGAGTATAACGTTCGGCATATGCTATATCATAGCTAACATCTGCCAGCTTTGGAATATTTCGAATTCTATTATAGATACTATTCTTCTCTTAAAACTATTTCTTTATATAACGGTAAAATTTAAAATAGCTATCAGCATCCACTTGTACTCTGATCCCTAACTTGCCAGAACAGCTACGCTACGATATATGTGCTATTGTAATTCATGGTTTTAAAGCATATCTCGCGAAGACTCGAGAACACCAAAAATAAACAAACTGCCATTTGAAACATAGAGGATTCTCAGATTGCTCAGGCTAAGTAGTGCCAAATTATCCTAAAAAAGAAAAGCTATTATAATTTAAATGGTCTCATAGACATACCAAGAAATGCTGAAAGAACTTCCCAAACCCATCGTCTTGAAAACAATTCAATTACCAACCATGACGTCACTGATCTATTTGTATGCAAATACTTGAAACCTGTCTACTAAATCGATTTGTTAAATAAATTGTTCTATTCGAGCTGGTCATAATCCGCAAACCAATTGACAAATGTATGCTAGTTATTTATAGTAGTGACAAGATGAAGTCATGCTATATGAAGTAAATGTTGTTGTAGATTTGTTATTGACCTGATTAAATGATGTCCCACATGAGTGTAGCATAGTATTCGTGTCACTACTGCTCCAGTCTTTTAACCGACATAGCCCGAAGAATTGCCAAACTTAAGTGGCAGTGGGCAGGGCACATTGCTCACAGAACAGATGGCCGATGGGGCCGAATGGTTCTGGAGTGGCGACCGCGTACCGGAAGACGTAGCGTTGGAAGGCCTCCCACAAGGTGGCTCGACGACCTTGTGAAGGCCGCAGGAACCCGTTGGATGCGAGAAGCACAGAACCGGTCGAAGTGGAGGTGCTTGGGGGAGGCCTATGTCCAGCAGTGGACGTCTTTCGGCTGAAATGATGATGATGATGACTGCTCCAGTGCCTTGTTTCAGTTTTGTAACGCAGAATTTTTCTTTCTCATACACTGCTGGAGGATAGAACTTTCCGTTGTCCTTTATTGGCAGGCAGTCTTCTAATTCATTCTTTTCTTTTCCTTTGACAAGCTAGCTTGCCCTTTACTTATCTCATCTCCTTGTCCATTATCTCTCTTTTCGGAAATCTTTGATAATGTCGTTCGACCCTTTGGTAAGTGGTCACGATTTTGTCACTTTGATCAAAACCGTATTTGTATACTAACAAACCGCAACTTCGAATGTATCTCATAAATATAGTACTGGCCCCGGGCAATGGGACATCCCGTATGACAGGGGGGGCCAGACGCCACGCCAAACGAATGGCATTCTATCGTCATTAACGATTGTGCGTTTGCTAATTAGAACAATATTCAAGAGAAATAATCTGAAATAGACAAGGAAAGCTTCCAATGATTCGACTTCCTCAAACAATTATATTGCTGATTGTTACGTTAGAAGAGCATACTTTTCATAGAAAATTCAGAAATAACTACCATTGTTCAGAATATTTGTGGCTGCGAATATCTTTATTGTTTTTCCCAAAAATTCATCTTTCGGCCTTAGGCATTTAATATTGGCAGGCACAGTCCAAAAGCTATTTCTTATTGGATACTACACGCAATACGGCGTAAAAGTTAACGACTTACGTGCCCTTTGGATGGAAATTGAAAAACAATACTTATATGTATAGTGACGGAGGACGGAACTGGCTTTCATATAATTTTCACTTACCCTCCAAAGCCATAAAATAAAATATCTTGATTCTTGACTTTTCCGGTAACTGCAATGAAACGGGTGAGAGAGTGTATCATGGAGTGAGTGCAATGTGTTATGTGTTTTTGTGTGTTTACCAACATATCCTAAAATGTGTCCTTAAATCCTCACAAAAATACAATAACTGCAGATCTAGTAGGGGAAATGCTTCGTCCACTACTGTTGAATGCCTAAATTACTTCTCCAATAGGCACGCAGATTCTGTTCCTTATTCGAAAGGACATACATAAATCTATGAACACAGGAAGAGAAAGGTCTCGGTCTATTCTTAGCGAGAACGTCCGACAAAGATTATGAAAATGTGATGAAAATTATGCAACCCTCTCTGATTTACATCACTTTACATTCACGACCTATACATCTCTGCACGTGAACACTGAATATATGTATATACAGGGACATAAACATGATATTTATACTCTACAAACATGTGTACGCAACACAAACTCATAAAGGCGCAAGTCGTTTATTAGTAGCGAGAATAGCAGTTTCAGACGTTACAGCACGATTCCTTTCGGCTTTTCTTTCTAAACATGGCCATAATTAACAATATACAGAAAAAAAAATAAACCATACATACATTTGGGCCGCGTAGGTATTGCACTTTTCTATGAAACAACTGGGTTTTTTTTTTGGGGAGTCTAGAATCGTATGCTGAATTCCTAAATTCGTGGTTACAGTTTGCGCACTTGGTTTTGTTTCCTGTACATCTCTTAAGAGAAAACTAGTCGCGAGCTCGAACTCATTGGTGGTCATGGCCAAAAAGCACGCTGTCTCATCTGGCTTCATGCCTGACAGAGCTAGTATCAGTGATGAGCAGACAGACGCTAGTCTACATGCACAACGTCTAGTTCTCACCCACAGAAACACCGTTCCGAACTGATAGGCGCGTAAACATTCGAAAAGTACTTTGGTAAATCGAGTTTTATGAAAAAACCACTGCATAAATCAATTACAAATAAAGTTTATTGAACTCTTCGATAACTGAGCTATGTCGGTACGGACTTGGTTTTGAAGTTTTTACAGTTATTTTATTATTTATTTACACCCAAAGTTACGTTAAAAATAGCAAGAAAAACGAATCTTTGTTAGGTCACAACTTTTAATGGCTTTTTATTAACCGACTTCATTTTACAATTCTGTTTCCGTTCAGACCAAATTACTAATAACTCAAAACGATATCATGTTTAACTTTGGATGCACAATGTAAAATCGTGGACTAATACTCTCCCGAAATTTGTATGGAAAAAATGTCGACTAGAGCTTTTGGACCAAGACTTTAATTTCCCCAAAAGTTTGATTGACATTTCGCACTGCTTTTTCTAAATTGTGTCAGTAGCCATTAGTCATCATTGTTTCGACTCTGAATCCGCTACTGCTGGATAGGTGGGTCGAGTCCAGTACCCCCAATTGAATTACACAATCTGAAGGATTTTGAAGGATATTGCTAATCCATTGCTAATCCATTGCTTCATATTATGTTCGAAAGTCTCCTCAACAATGTAAATAACGCAATAAATGTTGTTGAACTGTCAAAATAAAAGCCATTGCTACTGTAAGTATGTTACGCAGTTACCCCGCAGGTGTTTATCGCATCCTTGACGGTATCTCTAACAGTTGTCCGCCCAACCCTTTTGTGGACTTCCCAAGTTTCTTTGAAGGTAAACTCGTCTACTCCTGCTACAAATTTGTGGCATCATATTTAGGTGATCCCAATTTGAAGAGGTCAAGGTGAAGCCACGACGATTGAAATTATATCTCGATTGAGAATCTGCTTACAACCTATTACACCTTGATGCTTGTGCGTGTTGATAATTGCATAGCTACTTAAGTTTTTATGAGTCTTTTGAATTGCACATGCCAGCACATGACAGAAAATTATATACGACTGTACCAACATAAGTGCGTGTAACAAATTTTACTCACCGAGTAGCTAAGTATATAAAGGTATACTTACCTACAAGCCTTACAAAAAACTAACTCGAGTGGCTAATAATATTAGGCTCTAAAATCTAGTTAGTACCTACAATGAACCGTCTAATTGGTTTTGTCTGCTAAATCTCTTATGGTGGGTCCACACTATACAGACTTCAGGTCGTACAGACTTTGAAGTCTGAGTAAAAATTTTTATGCGGACATCTCCACATAATGTTTGCGCAGACTTTTCATTGGTTCAGACTTGGATTTTAATTAGTTAAGCAATTTCTTTAATAATTAATTATTTGGCTCCGACAAATACGCAGACATAATGCAGACTTTAGACTTTTCTGATACACCGGCATTTGTCTGTATGCTTAGTGTGACAACAACAAGTTAGTGCTTAGTGTGAAGTCATTTGAACACTGTTCAAATGACTTCACCATCGCCGCGAAATTCAAATTTTCTTACATTTTTTGCAATTAGCAGGTCAGTGTCAGGTTGTATCTTGATCAAAATACTATCACGACAATAAGAGGTACATATTTAGAGAATTATAATCATTAGAATCATTAATACATCTTTCTAAGTTAGATTTCTACCATTAACACTTTTCCATAAGAGATTGGTTAGATTTCTACCATAAGACTTTTCCATCAGAGAAGCCTCCGCTCTCACCGTCACCGTCGCGGGAGCAGCTAACATGACCAGTAGCTGTGCTAAGGACATCGCTCGCATCGTCAACAGAGATCATGGCAAGGTGGTTCATTGATGATTTCCCATACGCAAAAAAAAAAATGCAAGGCAAATAAAATTGTATGGCGCGAAAATTCTCAGTATTTTCAATTAAAAATGTTTTATACATCATTGTATAAAAAGTAGTTTATTGAATATGATTTGTTACTTCATATTGAAAAAAAGAAAGAAATAATAAAGTACCGAAAGAACCGGGACTACGGGATGAAGACCCGGTACCGGATTGGTGAAAAAATCCCTGGATTTACCTGTATTTTCGAGACCGGTATTTCCCGGGAGCATGCCCCAGGACAACCCTTATCACTTAGGGGTATGAAAAATAGATAGTAGCCGATTCTCAGACCTACTGAATATATGCATATTATAAAATTTAATAAAAATCGGTCAAGCCGTTTTGGAGGAGGATGGTAACTAACATTGTGACACGAGAATTTTATATGTAGGTATATAAGATAAAGAAGTATTTGTTTGTTTGTTTGTAAGTTTGTATATAGGGTAGGTAAACTCTAGAAATACCTGTCGTATTTGAAAAATCTTTTGCATTTGATATCCCGATTTTTGAGCAAGACTATAGGCTATTTACCATCACGCTATAATCCTTAAGAGTCGAGCAAAAAGAAAAAAAACTAACCGTCTTATTACAAAACGGGATCTAATTTTAGACCTAGCCTAAACCTTCGAGCCAGTTACTCTATTTTGAACTTTATTCCGACAAACGTAAAGTTCTTAATGCAAAATTGACAACTTAGACTAGGGTTTAACGTCAGTTTTTGTAATAAGAACTTTAGCTTAGTTGGATTATAGTTCGAAATTTAAAAATGGCTGGATGATTTAAGCCTGGGTCTAAAGATAAATCTTGTTTTGTAATAAGGCCGTAAAAGAACGCTAAGCGAAAACGAAGTGGTAGCACGGGCAGGTGATGCGCTGCGCGGGGTGGGTTGGGGAACAAGAAAGAAAGAAAGAAAGAAGAAAGTTCACGCAGACGAAGTCGCGGGTCTGCCCACGACTTCGTCTGCGAGCTAGTGAGCTAGTGCAATGAATAAAAAATACTTCTGAAAGTCCTTTCTATTATCCTGATATTTTTGTTTATTTTTGGAAATCTAATGCTTAACCCTGTATATCTATTATGATTGTATCTACAGGGTTATTGGTAAAACATTAACAACCTCTTAAGAGGTCATTGTACTCATCATTATGAACAACTTTTATTATGGGACGAAACCTGAAATCGCGAAAAAAAAATCAGCTGTTCCCTACATTTTGACGAGTTATAGGGAACGGCTGATTTTTTTTTCGCGATTTCAGGTTTGGTCCCATAGTAAAAGTTGTTCAAGATGATGAGTACACTGACCTCTTAAGAGGTTGTTAATGTTTTAAAAATAACCCTGTATAATTAATGTTGTAACTTTTGCTTCAAAATAAAAAGTTAAAAACATAAATACTTTGTTTGCTTTCATCGACTGAAAGTCTGAAATGGGAGGATCATATGCATATCACTGATTAGACAAAATAACTAGAATAAGCAGTTTGCCATTTTGCCAATTCTCTTGTTACTTATATATCTTCCTTGCACCCCCCGCAGGTAGGTACTCATGAAGATAATTATGCTCTCTGGTTATGTATGATACTGGTGCTTTTTTTTTCAATGTAATAATAATTGTGGTATTTTACTGTCTCTTTTACTAACAGTAGGTATCCGTAATTCATGTTCTAATAAGTACTGCTTTGTTGCACAGACAAAATTCTATAGAATTGAGAAAGTCTGTATTGTGTAGACCCACCATTATGTTCGTCTACGAAATCAATTAAGTATTTTGGCACACCGCGCCGTTTCCAAAATAAGATGAGTGAAGCTTATTAATATTATTAACACTGGTGTTCTTGGGATGTTCAAAATTGTTTTGCGTCGACATGATCAGTCAGCTATTTTCGTTGGATAAAAGAATACCTAAAACACTCCTACCATAGTTATTCAAAACACCAATAATTGCCAGCATAACATATTTATTACTGAGATAAATCTGGCAGTCAACACGCAGATTTACACCAATCTAGATAAAACCAAACCACAGATAACACCAGTTCAAAACAAGCCGATCGATAACAGCGACATATTAGACCATACAGAAACAAACACGACGATTGTTAACAATATAAACTGCAACATTACATACGATATCAGACTCGCGGTAACGACATACCTACTCGTAATAGGTTATTTTTAACTACACGTCAACCTCGGTTACTGAGGTTAAGGATTTACCGCTAAACATAGATCATAATAAGGTAGCTATTTATGTGGAATTTTCCGTAGTGTCAGTATGTTTTTCATGATTAAATGGGGGTGAAAAAGTGCTAGCCACAAAGTAATTAAAATTAAGTACTTAAGTTGTTTAAATCTGAGTTGGAGTGAAGGTCAAATGTCATAAAAAGTTAATGTTTGTTTTGTGGTTGTTGCTTTGGTTTCTTTAGTTCCATCATAAATGTTTTTATGAGACTGAAAACAAAGGCATTTAAGATTTAAACCTTTCAGAAAGTGGTTCGGTGTTTGTGAAATCAGCGGGTGATTGTGTATCACACTA
This sequence comes from Mesoligia furuncula, assembly GCA_916614155.1. Classification (NCBI taxonomy): domain Eukaryota; kingdom Metazoa; phylum Arthropoda; class Insecta; order Lepidoptera; family Noctuidae; genus Mesoligia; species Mesoligia furuncula. The sequence continues at coordinate 28,734,947 of OU744803.1, forward strand.
TCAGTCTGCTATTTTTATAAATTCGTCATTCCAACACGATCCCACCACCATCCCATTGTCATTTTGCTAAAAGTTCGTATTCTGCTAAATTCATAATGGTTGACCATTGGTCGGTCAATGGCACAGAAATTATACGATACTCGTAACTAATTAAAAGCAATTACTGCACAATGACGTTCTAATGGTAAGTTACTGATCAAAGGAACTGTCAAAATTTTTGCAGATTACCGCGTAAGCCAGTATAATTCATTTTTCATTATATACGAGATTACCATTCTTTGCCATTTGTTTCAATGGAGTGTCAGTGGTTGACCATTGGAAAGTCATAATGACGCCATTATATTAGTAGATTACCAAACTTGTCAAAATCAACAATTATGAAATCAATGATAGACCATTCTGACACTATTGTAATAGCAGACTTGAGGGCCTCAAGTCTGCTATTACATTAATCTCGTACATAATGAAAAATGAATTACTGACTTAGGCGGTAATCTGCTAAAATTTTGACAGTTCCTTTGATCAGTGATCTACCATTAGAACATCATTGTGCAGTCATTGCTTTTAATTCGTTACGAGTATCGTATAATTTCTTTGCCATTGACCGACCAATGATCAACCATTATGAATTTAGCAGATTACGAACTTTTAGCAAAATGACAATGGGATGGTGGTGGGATAGTGTTGGAATGACGAATTCATAAAAATAGCAGACTGGGGCCCCTGTAGCAATGGCTTTCGTTATGACAGCTCAACAACGATCATTGCGAAATTTACATTGTCGAGCAGACAAATTTTTCGGACATATGAAGCAGTTGAATAGCAATATCCTTCAAAATGATTCAGATTGTGATTGATTGTGTGTTACGCAATTAGGGTGCTGCCGGTCGATTCTGCAAAAATCTCACCGTGAGAACTTGGGTGAAGTGAGTTTGTTTTTGCTAGGAATTGACACTATTGACAGCTCACTCCACGCTCACTTCACCTAAGTTTTCACGGTGAGATTTTTACAGAATAGCACCGATGATAATGTTTTAAATAGGCCGATAATTGACAAGGCATAGTTTTATGCAATCTCTAAAATCTATCTATGTATTAGTATTTATTCTTGTATTTTGTAGTTATTTCCTAGCTATTTATCCCGTATGTTGCACCTGCCACGTTTTGTCTCTGCATCGCCTAAGGTTGACTGGTAGAAAATGTCTAAGTCCGCCTCTGTACAGTAGGTATTTCTTTTACTTGTGCATAAAGTTTTAATAAATAAATAAATAAAGGGCTTTTTTGCCCCACCATTCTTATAATAAGAACCACAAGTACGTCCCAGCCGCCGCGGGAGACGCTCCGGGCGTCGGGAGCCGCGTGACGACTCCCGGCCACCGTAGGCGCGGGCCTGCGGGCGGAGAGTAATGGGTAGCTCACCGCCCGATCAGGACCAGGCCCGTGCCGGACGGCGCGTACGTGTTCCACGCGCGCCTCAAAGAGATGTCAGCATCGGGGAGGGGCCCCTTAGGGCCGAAGCCTGCCGGGTCAGCGGGATTGTCCGAAAGGGTTACCGCTGGCCCGGAACATAAAGGGCTAAGGAAGGAACACGGGTGGGTTTTAGTCAGTAAGAGTCTGACACTCCCTTCCGCTCCACCCAGAGCGGGAGGAGCTCAGACCAACAAAAAAAGATAGACAGCGCGCCACAAACATTAAAACTGAAGCCACCTTTTTATCTATGTGTGTATCAAATGCTTGCCATTTGTTAAATGTTTTCCCTATAATTTGGGGATATTTGTGCGGGTAGGAACTAGTATAATATTGTACGAGTAAGATATTGTTGAGTATGGTATTGGTATTAATTGGAAACCCAAAATATTCAATACATAAAAAAGAAAATAGGAATATAACTCGAAATAACAAATCATATTTATATGTATGTATTAATCGAATGGGGAAAATTTAAATCGTATTATGGCAACCCCCGCACCTTATGTCACTACTTTCGTTCGTTGAGGTTTTTTGTACCAAGTAATCTAAAATTTAATATTATAGAAACGATATTATTTCAAGTACTTACAAGTGAAAAGTAATTCCGTGAGACTTTTTATGTGATTTGCTGTTGTTTTTGCAACTTTTCACTGCACAGGAAGGCATAATTATATTTTTTTAATCTATGTTAACTTGACGACGACTCGTGACGTACTAAGAGCGATGAGCATGGTTTTAGTGTAGGTGTGTGCGTGAGCGTGTATGTTTACTTGCAGGAGCATGGTTTTATGGCTTCACTTTTGATGTTCGCGGCGCGCCGTCTTTCTTTTTTTGTTGGTCTGAGGGGAGGAGTCATTTGATGATTTCCCATCCGCAAAAAAAAAAAAAAAAGTTACTGTAAGTACTTAATTGTTTTTTGACATGTGGTCTTTCTATCCGACAAACAGACTGAAAACCCCATACATTGTTGCCAGCCCTATAAAAGCACGCTAATGCATTTTAAAGCACCACCAGTCAACAAAGGGAATAAAAGCACAAAGGCCAACTACCCCTTGGGTTTCCCCTGTCGCCTAGCCATGTCGCGCTGTGGTAAGTAGCGGTTGGGTTCCACTTGACTCAAGTTAAGGGTACTTTTCTAACGCTTTGTCACGAGCCCTTTGTAAAGTGCTATGAAAATTCTTTTTGTTTCTTTTTATTTTTTTTCTATCGTATCAAATCAGTTGTGTTATGTTTTCAACACACTATCTGCCTAGCATATATCCTGAAGAATATCATATATTTTTCTGATTTTGTTTACTGTAGTCGATCATATTACTTTTATTGCTTCTAAAATTTGCGTTTTTTTTTTGCGTTTAGGTCCTGTAATAGATAATCAAAAAAAAATGTAATATAAAATAATCAGTGGTAAACATAAATAATCTTAGTAAAAGGAGATGTTACACAAACTTTAATTTGTAAATTTATCGATAATTCGCTGTACTGGCTACTGTACCTATTGGAAGTTGTTTGATGCGAATTCTTCAACCGAAGACGCAGCTAGGCTATTAACTAACTCTGTATCATCAACTGTAGATAAAGGAGAACATTCCATGGGGGTTTTCTTAGATTTGGCAAAAGCCTTCGACACGATTTCGATAGAACTTCTGCTCAAGAAAATGGAAGCCGCAGGCATACGTGGTACTCCCCTGGATTGGTTCAGAAGCTACCTATCTAATAGAAGGCAATTTGTCAAACTCGGTGAACTGTCTAGCAGCCTCCTCTCCATCGATTTTGGAATCCCGCAGGGCAGCACACTTGGATCAACTCTTTTCTTACTCTACATAAACGACATCCTAAATCTTTCTATCACCAATGCTGAATTAATAGCCTACGCAGACGATACAGCGATCTTATTTCATGGTGGGTCCTGGGATCAAGTATACAGCCATGCCGAGAAGGGACTACGGATAGTGGCTAAGACTCTAGATAAAAACCTGCTGACCTTAAACGTTAAAAAAACAAAGATAATAACGTTCTATAAATCCAAAGCATCTGAACCCCCTCCACACCTAAGTCTCAAATTTCATACTTGCAACAATAGCCTCCACCCTCAAACTACAAACTGTTCATGTACCGTAATCGACCGCACTCAATCCATGAGATATTTAGGAATTACCTTAGACAAGAACTTATCTTTTAAACATCACATACACTCACTCTCTGGACGAGTAAGGAAACTTATTCATATAATGAAAAAACTACGTGACTGCACACCCATCCCCATACTCCGCACTGTCTACCTTGGTCTTTGCCAGTCGGTCCTTCAATACGGAATCTCCGTCTGGGGTGGTGCTGGCAAAACTGCATTTATCGAAGTCGAAAGAGCACAAAGAGCCGTCATTAAAGTAATGCTCAAGAAGCCTTTCTTGTACCCAACCAACAAACTCTTCAGTGACTTCCCGGTTCTCCGTGTTCGACAGCTGTTTATCCTCAACGCAATACTTCACATTCATAGAAATCTAAAATTCAGGACAGATTACCAAGAAATAATGTCAAAGCGCACATTCAGAATTCCCATTCCCCAAGTAAACTCTCTTATGGCTAGACGTTCCCCGAACTACTTATTTCCACGCATTTATAACAATGCCATAAGGTGCTGCAACATAATAGACCTCAAAATATCCCTGTGCAAAAACGAAATAAAGAAATGGCTTTTTACTCTCTCCTACGACGAAACAGAAAATATAATTTATACCTAAGTAAGCAACATTTAACAGACTGCAACATTAAACAAACTACAACTTTAAACACACTAAATATACTCGCTCGCTCTCGCTGACGTCCACAACACACACACACACACACACACCCTCACACACCCTCACACACACACACACACTCTCTAACACATACTGACGCTTACACTACACTTTATTTCGTAAAATTGATTTATATAATTTATTAGATTTTTGTTGATTTATATCTTGTGAGTTTCGGTATTATTACTCATTATTTTGTTATTTAATTGATCTCACAATGTTGATTTTATTTTGTTTAGTTTGATCTCACGCTGATGGCAATGTATATTTATAAGTTATTATTTTATTTTATTTTATATTATATGATTTTAATTTAATTGATTTTAGTTTAGTTACATTTTAGTTTAGTTACATTTTAGTTTTTGTTTTCCTGTCTTGCAATAATCCCTATGCAAAAATTGCTATTTAATTGATCTCACACTGTTGGTTTTACTTTGTTTAGTCTGATCTCACGCTAATGGCAATGTATACTCTAAGTTTTTATTTTATTTTTACTTATGTTATATTATTTAAATTTAATTGATTTTAGTTTAGTTACATTTTAGCTTTGTTTTTCTGTCTTGCAATAATCCCTATGCAAGAATCGCTATTTAATTGATCTTACACTATTGATTTTATTTTGTTCAGTTTGATCTCACGCTGATGGCAATGTATACTCTAAGTTTATTTATTTTTTTTAATATTTTATTTTTATTCTAATATTATTTTAGATTAGTTATTTTTTTTTTTTTAGTTTCTCTTTCCCTGTCTTGTTATAATTACTATGCACTATGTACCACTTTAAAAATGACGTAACACTGACTCCCAAGATACAGGCAATCGCCTAGTTTGGGGGTCACCGTCTATTCTCTCCTTGTACCAATAATTGTGACTAATAAATAATTTTGAATTTTGAATTTTTTGAATTTCAAATTATTTGGACAAACCTACCTAGCTGTTACTACTTAGTCCACCTGCTGCATTGCACGCAATGTACATTTTTCAATTAGGTATGTAACTTACGGGTTTACCTTATACAACCATGGTCGCGCCGCAAGTAGCAGTCACAGTACACTTGACCCTGCCTTTGTCAAAGAGCGGTTTTCCTTCGATGAGCCTTGCTCGCTAGATCGAGTTACATCATTATACGTGTTTTTGTAATTTTTGTATAGTCTTCCTTATTTAGTGCGATTATGTTGGTGTATGAGACGTAATTTATTTGTGAACTGGCATCAATTAGAACAAATAACCAAAAATACAAGAGTAGAGCTAAAATACTTTTTTAAACAAAAGTCTGTTGGACGGAAGTCTTTCACTCTGTCCTTTTTTAGCCCCCAGAATCATGGCAAAACCAGAACAGACTTCCAGATAATCGTACCAAATAAACGCTACTAGAACCAAATTCAATCCGTGGAAATCACAGCCACGTCTGCAATTTATGTCTCGGTTCTTGCCAATAGCCATAAACAAATAACAAGTGCACATGAAGGCTTTATAGTTACAGTATGCACCTGAGCAGTAAACCAGAATGAAAGCCCGTCTGCCGCATTCTAGTATCGACCCGTCTGCTCCTACCCTTTTACGGTTTCAAGGGTATTATGCGTGAAATATCAGCTATCGTTACGTACTGTCCAGTTTTTTACTTAGCTGTGGAATCTATGTAAAAAGTTGTCAACTACTTTATCTTTCTTTCTAACCCTATTGGGTAAAGTTAGCATTCCAAGACTTGCAAGTAAATAGAGATGACAACAAGTCAAGTTTAGTTCTAAGTTAGGTATGAAGAACATAACCGAGTTAAAAAGTTACTCCGTCAAGTTTTGATTGTAAATACAGGGATAGCAGGAAATACTGGCTTCAAGTTATGATCCCAGTGCAGTTAATAATAATGGTCCTCATCTTAGAAGATCCGTCTTTATAATGGTCCTAGTCGTAGAATACCTTTCTGTACTTCAGGAAGTTGTGACTATATAAAATAAGTGACAGTGTATTTCTCTCGCGTGCGAAGTATATACATATTGGTTTTACCTTTCAGATTTTTTTTCTGATATCAAATTAACAGGCTTCTGACAGGCGACCTTGCCAAAGTAATTTGTCAGCAAATTAGATTTAGAGAGTTATTTTATCACATTGGTTGTTTTGTGTTGTCCTATTTTGCGTGGTTACAAGATTTGTTGAATTCCAAGCTTTTTGTTTTGTTTATACAAATCTGTGGGGTTTCTCCTTCCCTAGTGAGGATAAGAGCCTAGGTCTAAACTCAAGCAATTTTCAAATAAAATTTGAATTGTTTTAATTTGAATTGTTTTGTCAATTGTTAATCTGAATTTGAACTTCAGATTCCTTCATTTATAGGAGTTTGGAGATTGACGGAGTAGTTCCAAAAAAATATTGTTTGTGTCTACTTATTCAAATTCAAGTCTCACAGTATTTTAATTTAAAACTCGTTCTTTACCATTCCATTTGTCGTGCACTAAATCAGAATTCAAGGCAATCTGTTCAAACATTGAAATTTGCTTCGATCCTATTTAACGAGCTGGTTATAATTATGACGCACCACGCATTGACAATGACAGCGGTGAAATAAGCTGTTGGTTTTAAACATTAAACTGGTTTCATGGCGTATGTTTGCAATTCTGCACGTTTATATCAAAAAGATTTGTGTTGGTATGAAATATTTAAAATTCGGCTGGACGCCCATTTTTGGTCCTTCAAGCCAGTCACGATATTTCGTTACACATAACTAAATATACCTACATTGATTTATCAATTTTATTGGTCCCTAAATTATCCCTAAAAGTGAAGATCTAAAAGATCACTATCTTTAGTTTCACTTCATTTCTATCACGTCTAGAGTCTTCCTACCAATAAATCACTAAAACACAACTCTAGTTCTAACGTTTTTAATGGTGCTCGTCTGTCGGTCGAACATTTTAACTTTACAACGGGAAACGTTTAGGCAATTTCCTTATAAGCTTTTTGTACTATTTCCAAATATCCTGTTTCGGGGGCTTCCTCATAGTTATTATCATGAAGAGTAGTGGGCGTTGGTAACTCAATTCGGCTCAACTGAGGATGGGAAAATGTTTCCACCATTTTATCCTGCTGCAGTCCAAGGTCTTACATATTGTTAAATACCTGATGGTATTTGGGGTAGATTGACCTGAAGGTACACTAGCGAGAATTGTAAATAAAACCACTGTGTACTGATCTGTGTCACGTGATAGCTCATTTATTAAAAAAAAAACTATTGCTTATATACTAATCGCGGTAACGAAACCATGACTCTATTTGCCGACGACAGCACGATGACTATAGCATGTAAAAATAAACACGTATATGAAAATGACATAAATGAATCTTTGACATCAATAATATCATGGTTAAACAGGAACAACCTAAAAATAAATCTAGATAAAACAACGATTATGCATTTTAGGCAACGGACCCAGGATGTATCCGACCTTAACGCAATTTACAGAGACACTGTACTTAATAAAGTCGACGCAACAAAATTTCTAGGAATTATGATTGACTCTAAACTGAACTGGAAGGCACACATCGAATACCTAACTAAAGGTCTGAGCTCCGCTGCGTACGCCTTATATAAACTGGCCCCAGAGCTAAACACAGATGCCTTAGTAACAGCTTATCATGGTCTAGTAGCATCGTTATTGCGTTACGGTATAGTATTCTGGGGGAATTCCACGGACAAAGCAATTGCCTTTAAGGCTCAAAAGAGATGCATTCGTGCTATGTTCAATTTGAAGTCGACTGACAGCTGTATGCCATTATTTAAACAACACAAATTATTAACTCTACCATCTCTGTATATTTTTGAAATTGCGACATTTGTTAGGGTAAATCAATTTCTATTTCCACGACTAGCTGACACCTTCCCCCGTAACAGACGTGATAATAATCAACTGTGTTCGCATACGTCAAAGACTGCATTAATGGGAAAAAGCGTTTTCTGTATGGCTCCTAAAATTTATAATAAAATACCGCAGTCATATAAAGAACTGCCGGTAAATTTGTTTAAAAAAAAGATTCGAGATTTATTAACAGACAAGTGTTATTATAATATAAATGATTTTCTGAATGACACTATTTGACATTTTTTATTTTATTTTATTATTACTTAAATATTGTGACATTTTATGATTAATTATTTTTACTGACATATCAACTTTTATTATTATTATGTACTTGGATAGAAGTGTCTTTAGTAATTCAGTTTTTATTTTGTAATTTACTTTTTCATTTTTTTGTAACTACTATAAATTTGTACGCCTTACGGTGAAACATGTACGTACGAAATATTAATATTGTGACATCCTGCATGCTTGATTTGCATGTATACACATGTTTTGACAAATAAAATTATCTTATCTTATCTTATCTTATAGCGACTTCTAAATTGACGCCAACGCCATCTATCGAGCAGGCCGGAAGCTTTACAAATAATTAAGTCGTAAACATACCGCCCACCAAGGACGTTACTGACGGAATGTCCTTCTAACTGAACTAAAGTGGCACATTGCGAACACAAGTTGAACTAAACATTTGTACTACATGCATAATAATTTAAACTAAAATCTACAAGCTATGTTTCATAAAATATTATATAACCATAACACTCAGTTCGTAATGGCTAACAAGAATGTTACAATAACTTAGGAGCTAAACAAGAATTATTCTATGTGCTAAAAAAGGTGTATCTTAAACAAATTTAAGTATATAAAAGTTGTAAACAGTGTAAAGAAAAACTAAAAATATGTGTATAATTTGATTATTCGCAGTTGTTCTAAAGTTTACAAGCGCAAAAATGTTGTATAAATTGATTCACAAAATAAAAGGTGTAAATTATTTGTAAAAATTCATGGTTAAATATAAAATATGTAAACAATAAAGTACAATACAACTTTCTTAATCGACTACGGGTAAAATACATATTTTGGATGTTGGCCTTTTGATTGTTGACGATTTGGTGCGTAACGTCACTACACGGGTGATGTTATCATCCCCAGGATGTTTTTGTACTATCCTACCCATCAACCAACGACTTGGCGGCAAGTCGTCTTCTTTGACTAGCACAATGTCTCCAATTTTTGGTTCAGCAACTTGGGACGACCATTTGTAACGATTCATCAAAGTAACGAGATATTCGCGAGACCAACGTCTCCAAAACGACTGAAGCAGTCTTTGGATTAGTTGCCAGCGTGAATTATTAGTATTACTGCTTCGTTGTACTAGTGGTCGCAAGCAGTACTGCTAAGCATGAGGTGCTGAATTTGATTTTCAGGCCAGGCAAAGTGTTATTGGGTTTTTCCGCTAGAGATTTCTCAGTAACAGCCTGAAGTCTGGATTTGTAATAATAATATAATAATAATGATTTTTATTTCGGACCAAAGAATCCATAGAGTGTTAGTAACATAATATTAAAACAACATATTATCTAGTGTTAGTACCAATCACCCTCCACACAAACTGCTTTAGAATTGGAGAGCTGAAACTCTCCGCTACAGTTCTCAGGATGCTTTTGCGACTGTCTCTCACTCTCCTCAGTAGTGACGCTGTTTTTTTGCGAATAATCGCGTGAAACCCGTCGGTACGAGCCTGCGCAAACATTTCCGATGCGCTGCAGTAGCGAGGAAGTCCCAACAACATCCTGAAACCATTATTGTACTGGACGCCCGATTTCTGGTTGATTTTTTTATTTGTGTCCGGTTGCTGGCATTAGGCCTATTACATAGTACTGGCATAGTGTGGGTGTACACCTCTGCCTTATCTGTCGGGGATTACAGGCGTGAAGTTATATGATGTCATTAGTATTCCGTGTTTTCCCGTGTAATGGATGTAACTAGCATTGTCGCCCTATTTGTTTCTTGGGTTATAGTTAGACTAATTGTTTCCTTATCGCCGCCTACGAAGACAGAAATGTGAAAAAAATAAGTATTATTTTATTAAGTAAATTAATGGAAAAGCTTGTCAAAATAATAAATTGAACCAGCACTAACGATAACCATCTTATACCTATTTGTTGTACAAATACTAATGAAGCTGACCATAGTTTCCTCCAAAAGTTATATTATAATCCCGATATACATTTTGATAAACCTTATTAGCATGGTGACTGCCAGAATTATTTAGCGTCGCCACGACCTTGCCATGTGCCATGAAAAATATACGGCAAAGTTGGCAAGACTGCCAAGAAACTAATGTAACTTAAATGTCAATGCCAAGGACTCCCAGGAGTCACATATTTTTCAGTTACCTACATTTCATAAAAAAACATGGTAAAATATGAACCGCAGCATATTCTTTCTGAGAAATATTGAGAATTTATGAAAGAACCCAAGGACTGCTTACTGCCTTCCTTGGGTTTACTATTAATTTAGGATGCCTTTGCAAGAATTCCTTCAACGATCGTGCAGATAGCAAGGCAAATTTACAATTTTACTGACATTGAATTCCGTCTAAGTTTCACCGAGGCGGGTAAAACTTACCAAAACTCAATTTAGGTTAAGCTAAGGTTTCATTTATTTACTTGTCTAGTCAATATAAAAGATTGAAGCGTTTAAAAGGATTCTACGCTACGAGTCGACGCTGTCTGTAAAGTCGGAATCAATCTCGATTATTCCTGCCTCGGAATGAACCACTTTTTATGGTTAATGCTTTTTTTATAACCTCGGCCGTTAATCGTGTTAATGCTTTGTCTTTACGTCTTTTCTTCAGTAATTTAATTACATAATGAGTTTCCTGTCGACGAAGTGAAGATTGCGAACACGATTGACTATTTACTTGTAATGAATGTAATATACTCAGTGTTTTAACATACTATGAATAATTCCAATAACATTTGCAATATATTCCGTTGTCTGACTAATCCGGTACCTTTCAATTTCTATGACTACATTTACCGGTCGTCCTTATCAGCTGTGACATTCACAAATTAAAAACTAAAGACCTTGAAATAATATCAAACGGAAGCGACGTAATAAATAATCGAACGGTAATTGCAGAAACACAATCTGCCAATTAGTTACCGTTGTGTAACCGGGGAACTGTGGTGCGCAGGCGCGGACTATTGCGCGGGAGCTCGTACGATAATACGGCAGCGGTCTTACGTCACTGATGATCTAGCAATCTGGCTGGTGTGACGAAATGATGACTTACTCATTATGGTTTTTTTGCTGACGGATTGTGAAAGGAAAGGTTTAGAGTAGCTGGCGGCCCGCATCCGGGATACTGTTGCGGTTGTGGGAACTGAGGTTCAAAATGCGTCTCATTTGGACCCAGATCTTGTGCGAATTTCTCAAAACTCAATGGGGCGTCCAGATGTCCTTATTACGAACAGATTGGAGCTGTAACTAACCTGTTATATTTTTTCTATCGTTATTCGGAATGCTTTAGGTTCTTAGCCAAGAATATTCTAAATCTAAAATGTGATCCTGTAATCCGAATTGATATTCCTCTATAATCATTCATTTGTAAGGTACATTGTAGGGTCTTAAAATAAGTCAATGGTATCACATTCCGTCAAGAGTGGCGTGTAAATGTTAGTTATTGATTGCATAATCAATAATTACAATTACAATTTGAGGTAATTCGGCAAAAAAATAATATCAGAAACGCACAATTTGTTTAGGATGCCAAATGGCAGAGTATCAAAGAATAAGATGTCAAAGGTATAAAAGATTACAATTTTAGGATGTCAAAGTATCATTCAAATAGTCGTTTAAAAATATAATAACATTTATTACATAGCAAGTCTTTCAGTTTCTTTTTAAATCCATTTAAATTTAACTCTAATAAATTTTGGAATTTTGTTATAGTGGGGCTATGCTTTTCCAAATCAGGGGTGTTTCGGCTCTCCGTTCGCGTAATATGTCATTCCGCCTGTTACGTTTAATCAGTTATAGGTGAGGAAACAAATGTGCAACTTAACAAATAAGGCAGTTTCATAAATATAGGAAGCCGGTAATGTCAGAATATCCAATTGTTTTGCAAATAAACACCATGTTCAAAAAGTCGCACCGCAAAAGTCAAGGCTTCGCTCCTAATAGAAATGGCAGTGTCTAGATCTGCATTATGCATTCATCTCAAGGCCGCGCCATTCGTTCCGTTATTACTATTACTGCCGCGTTTTTTTCCTTTGGACACGTTCCGCTGGCGCAAGCGCAATGCGCTCACGACTGTTTTTTTGTGGCGGGAAAAAGTAGTTGTTTGGGCCATGTCGAAATTACGGTTCTTGGGTTTGAATGGTGAAGCGCGAAGATTCGGGCCGAAAGGAGTAAAACCAAAAGTTTATTTCGAAGAATTTGTATGAATGCTTTAGGAAATACCTGTTGATTTTATTTGAGCGTTTTGGTTGTCCGTCTTTCCATATCTGTGTCTGATCATCAAATGAAAACGAAATAACTTCAAGCAGTTTTTGGAATTCAATGAACGATCCTATTACGAGTAGGTTCTTTCAATTATACCAATTAAACGTCGTATTTACAGAAAACAAAACAAGATCCCATTATTTTGTTAGCTTTAAACCTTCAAACGATGTTTAATTACACAGAGCTGCAAGTTCCTCTAATTTTATAATTAACGAGGCGCTCGCGCCCGTTTAAACTGACAAAATTTTCGGCAGCGCTTGAGGACTCCTACGGTAACATTGATTGATGTTCGATACGGTACGGTACGGAAGCGTACCGTGTGGTTATAAATAGCTATACTGGGAATATTTTTGCCTACAGTCATTGGAAAATCCTCCATTGCACAAGCTTTAATCTAGCTATCTAGGATATCCCCTTGACGACCAGTTTTCGCGCTTGATTTAACTGGCGTGTAAACGAATCGTTCGGCAGTGGCATCAAATGCATCGTATACAATTCTCATCAGATTAGTCTGAATGTTCAAAACCCTTTTTGGATCACTGGTTTCCAAAACACTAAACGATAAAACGACATAAACCACGATCGGCGCAACCGATCCCTCTTGTAACTACTCACCATCAACTTCATAACAATTTACATTGTAAAGGGCTTACAAAACCATTCCCATCGTGTTCCGTGAACATTGCTGCAATAAATACACTTGGCATTGTGCAACTGCATTCTGACAGGCGATGCACTGTTGAATAAAAAATTGGGCTCGGCACGCGGCCGTTGACCCTGCATTGTACCGAGATGAAGCCTTAAACAATACTGTACTGTTACTGAATAATTTTACTTTCATACACTCGGTTGAAAGGTTTGGAAGCTTTGCATGTACGTACCTAAATGAGTAAGTATATATAATTATTGTTGTGTGAGTGGACAGTGAAACAACTGTCATTTGTATGTCAAAAGGACCAATTTGTGAAGCATAAGTAGGTACATTCGAGAAGCTGGTACTTTTGAAACCTTTGACCAAAGTCGTTGTTTTTTACCTAAATAAACAGATAGACTATTGCGCAGTTTCTGTTCAAAAACTTTATAATAGGTTAGTTACATGGCAGGACCACAACCCTAGCAACATTTTAGCAACAGCAATACACGACCGAATCAATCACATCTAAGCCTTTACTCAGCATAATCACCCGCGATCTATCAAAGCCCCCGTTACCACAAACCCGCTGCATCACTCCCAGCTTATCAATTTCCATTTAATATTACCGCCGTGTATTGGATAAGCTTTACATTACGATCACAGCTTCATCTCGTCGGTGACTAGGCGACTTTCTCGTGACTCATCAGCGACCTGACCCCGCAACTGTCATTATAGAGCTCTTTATTGTGGGTAGTTAGATGCTGTATCACCGGGTTTGTTAGGTGATATACTTGTCTATTACAGTGATCTAATCGAACAAGGCATCTAGCTTTCAGTTTTCAAAGCTTCGTTATGGTTCAAGTCTTAGCTGGCCCTCTGTCATTGGTGCATAATAGAGAAATCTTTTGAAAACGTCTAGATTCAAAACACTATTTATATCTTTACACCTATCCATGGCTCTGCTTCAAACCTTATAAAATGGGACCCTCTACTATCACAGTAATCAAAACCTCGACGACGCGCGACGGTAAGAACAGAAAACGAACGCTGCACCCCTGTGCTATTTGAACCGTTGCTACATCGTGAGATACTAAGATTGTCGACACACCCCTCAATAAAGAGTAACTACAGGGTGTGTCCCTTCTTGTTATTGCGTTGTACCAAATGAAGCAATAAGGAACTGTAACAGTTGTAGCGAATGTGAGCATATAACAATTCAGGGAATGTACCTTATTAATACAATGTGTCCTGAGGACGTTATTCATTATTTATGTCATTATCATTGTTGATACTGTTTACCCAAAATTCCATAAGCAAAAGGCGCTTCTGGCTTATACATTTTCAACATAGTCAGCTTTTCAATATTTTCAGCTGCATCCAGTTAAACTGGAAGCCGATCCCAACATAGTTGGGGAAAGGCTAGGCAGATGGTGATGACATTTTCAACATAGACTCGTGTATCTTCCTTGCGTGGCACATCACACATTTGCACCTCTGCAACTGTGATGATAATTTCATTTTCTGTCTTTCCTAAACAAACAGTGAAACCTATTTATCACCAGCAACAATTAACTGAGGGATAACACAGAGGCTGGTGTTGCATTATATGCATTAAACAGCGACTTTCTAACGATTGTAGCGAAAGATAAACATATTTGCACGCGAGCTGATGTCAACGCGGAGAAAGTACATATGACACCGATTGCTCCTTGCGGGTCGCGGGTAGTGACGCCATATGTCCTGGGTTTGCAGGGACAGAGTGTGGACTTGTAAATTTTTCAAATATTCTTGAAATGTCAGATATGTTGCACCAATAGCAAAAATGGCAGTCCATTTGGGACTGCTATTGTTGGAACTTGAGAACAAACTTATTTTAGAAGCTTTGCTCTGTCTGTCGTCACCCATGCGGCCCTAATTCAATATAGAACAATCCGTTCCCTGATTGCGTAACACACTATCAATACTAGCAATATCTTTTAAAATGATTCAGATTAAACTGAATCATTTTAAAAGATATTGCTAATCCATTGCTTAATGTGTTCGAAAAATTTGACTGCTCGACAACGTAAATACCGCAATGAATGTTGTTGAACTGTCAAATTTAAATCCATTGCTACTAAGTTTTTGAAACATACATATAGGTATATTACTATCTGTTATTTTGATTTAAAAGAGTGTCCGTGGAGTTTCTTGCCCGTTCTTCTCCATAGGTACCTACTACGCTTTTTACGTTTTGGCAACTCGCTTCATTTTTCTGACTGACCGACCCCTTGACAATTCAAAAGTGCCTGTAATTGGTTTATTTGAAATAAATTCTTTGGGTTTGAGTTTGCTGTCAACAAAGCAGTGCTACTGTGTAAAAACTCTTTGACAACAGGTATTTTTTCGATGCGTAAATTTTTTTTCCCACGCCTTTATGCAGGATTGTCCTGCTTTTTGTCTTCTTGAACATGGGTAATGTAACCGCGGCGTGTGTACCCTTCAGATAAGGTTCGGTATAGTTTGCTTTAGACTGATAAGAGCTCTTGTGAAACATGACAGAATGTGAAATTGCGGTAAGACTTGAAATTGGTTTGAAAGCAAGTGAGATTACGCAGTTGCTTTCGCGATGGTTGGGGCCACATTAGTCAGGTCCTCAAAATAAGAGAGAATAGTGCGAATCGAAGGACAGTTGTGCTAAAATTACTGATACTGACTTAAACTAAGTATATCCGCATTTGTAAAAAAGTTAAAGTACAGTGCTTGTGGCACAATTATAACCATATGGGGCATGCGGTGCTAACATAATTATAAGAAATTGTTACTCTAACCTTAGATTTAAGTAATTTTTTTTTTATTGTAACGGGGTAAACAAAATGTCATTAAAGAAAATAAAAATAAAAATTTGTACTCGCATTTCGTTAGCCTGGACTGGAAGATGACCTTTTAGCAGATCTAAGCAAAAGTTAGTTAGGACAAATTCACGAAGGAGAATGTACTATGGCTTTAAATCATTAGCAGCTTATACAACCGTTAATCTCTCCAATTCCGATTTCATTAAACCGTCACTAAAAACGAGTCACTATTACCAATTTTCACACTTCTCTACTGAGAACAATATGGAACGCTCAGTGCACATGAATGTGGAAACTAGAAAGTTATCATCTGCTAATACCATTAGATAGCTAGCGTGCAGTACGTTACTGTTACTAATCATTTCTTCGTCTCTAGCTGTGGGAACATGTTACTTTTCCTTCAAATTCAATCATCTTTTAACTGCCCTGTCAGAGCTGTTTATGGGCCTTAAACCTAATATAAATGCAATAAATGGTTGTAAAGAATCTCTGTCCTTACCCGTGTGAACATTCTCTTAGGCTCACCTGAAGCTAGAGTTGTTAATTCTTGTATGTTGTTGCTGTCGGTAGGGTTTAGAATAGGCAAGGTCGTTGTTGCTTAGAGAACCGTTTGGACTTTGCATGTTGTGGTTAAGAAAAGCTTTATGCAGCTTTTTTATTAGCCGACTCTATCAAACTGCTGGGCAAAGACCTCCCCCAAATTCTTCCAGGTATTTCGTGAGCCACCTCGAACCAGCCTTTGCGGTGCGCGACTAGGTCGTTTCGCTACCTATTTCTGGGCCTTCCATCAACAAGCCCCATAGTGTTTAGACAGCTCCATTTAACTTTTAAAATATTCAGCCTGGCTCTCGCCTTTCCATTCTGACTTCCTAAGTACACACTCAATCAACTTCTATTTTCATTAGTCTGACGTAACACTAAAATGGTAACGACCGCAAGTGGTCTATAAATACCTACAGGTATTGTACACAAAAGAACAATGACTGCGTACAATTTTGACACGACCGCGAACGAAATAGAGAGTTGTTTACGTCTGTACGTTGTCGACAAAAAATATTCGTACGGTAGGACCAGAAATTAGAATCAAAATAAAAATCAAGATGCAGAAGGACCACAGGGCAGGACATAGGATACAAGCCCGCAGGATGGCCGATGGGGCCGAAAGGTTCTGAAGTGGCGACCACGTACCTGAAGACGTAGCGTTGGGAGGCCTCCCACAAGGTGGACCGACGAACAGGCCGCAGGAACACGTTGGATGCGAGAAGCACAAAACCGGTCGCAGGTCGCAGTGGAGGTGCTTGGGGGAGGCCCAAGTCCAGCAGTGGACGTCATTCGGCTGAAATTATGATGATGATGATGAGATGGACCACTGGGTAAAAGGTGCTACAAAAAGTTCCCATGCTCATAAACACTGCTACAGATCTACATAAACAACGTGTCATTACTCGTTGCCTACAGATAATCTCAACCTTTAAGTACCTAAGAAAAATTGAAAAAAATACAACAGTAGCGTCTGTTTTGTTTTGATCAACAGATGGCGTTTGTGTGAGTTTTTTGTCGCAAAACCTACCTAATGGAAGTTCTGGGTTTCTTTACTTCGTGGCAGTATTAACTGCTTTGTTAGCTGTTTGGCTGTTGTGCAACATTTCGAAGGGATATTTTGTTTCATAGCTTACCGAATTTCTTTAACAAAAAATAAACTAAATTGTAACGTAACCCAGTCGTTAAGCTGGCAACTCTTTGATTTTCCTAACTTTTAATTATGTTCGCTTTTTTTTTTTCACTGAGTCATAGTTGTTTGCGCGGACATAACAAAACAAACAAACAAAACATAAGCATAGCAACAATAACAAACTGTACTGGTTTTCCTTATTTATAACATACCTACTAGCACTTCGCCCGCGACTTCGTCCGCGTGGACTTCGTACTTTCCTCTTCGAGCTTCAATACGAAATTCTACACTACCCCTTTAAGGCCATTTTGGAAAAGTAATGATTACCTACAACCTTTATTATTTACCTAAATTAGTATTTGTTGCCACGTTGCAGGTTACAAATTCGAAGCAATGTGATTTCTTGTACCTTCGAATACAAGGATTGATTTTAAAAAAATGGTTTGATTTCCAATATTTAAGTTTTTGATTATTTGTACCATTTTTAGAGTTAATAAAATTGAAGTTAGCAGTAAAATCCTTGCCTAAAAACTTGATTACCCCTTTTCGCCCATTTAAGGGTTGATTTTCGCAAAATCACCTTAGTAGATACACACCTTCGTTTCGAACTATAAAATTCAAGTTTTCTATCATTAGCGGTTAGGGCTGTGCGACAGTCTTACGAACTTACCCTGTTCTTTTATTAATGTATAATTAAATAAATATATGTAGATAAAGTCCCAATATTCCATAGTGGCGCAACAGTTGCCCAACTGTTCCGTCTCGCACGAGTTCTTAACATATTCCGCGATACCTTGAGTGGTCCACAATAAACTATGAATAACGTTGTTAGTCGCGCTCTAATAAACATTTCATTGTATTGTTGAATTTATTCACTCAGCTCTTAAGTTTCCGCAAGTGTAAATAGAGACTTTTTGTTGTTATTGTAAATAAGCAGAGGTGTTGTTTTAATTAAGCCCCAGTTAATTCTGGGTTGTTTGGGAGAACATTATTTTCTTTTTGCGTGTTTTTTTGTGCTTTGAACATTTTCAGTTGTGTAAGTGTTTATTTGTAGAATGTTCGTGTTCCGTAATTGTATACTTAATTATTGTGATAGTGATAACGTTGAAGCGTTTAACAGTGAATTAAATGCCAGTATTTCGTTGAACTAGAAATGATTTAGGCGTTTTCTATTTATTTCTTTGAACATCTATCTTCTGATTGTTTCCGAAAGTATGGTTTGCTTACGAAATAATATAAACTACAAAGACTTTTTTACACAATTAAGACATTTCCTTAGGACTTCTGATTCTCCATTGTTCTTTCACCAACACACCAACAAACGGTGGTTTCCAAAAGTACTTATTTCCGTTACTTTCCACGGCTGACCCGCCCCTGCACTTCGTTAACTACTTCCTTACAAAACGCGTTAGTGGACAGTCTTCACTTCTCGCTTCCATCTTCACAAATAGAAAGCGACACGTCCCATCAGTCATGAGCGGTAGAAACAGTAACTAATGTGCTGACAACAGCAGTGCTGCCACATAAGCTAGGTAATGCTTATGGTAGTGATGGGTCTAAGTGCTTGTAATTTTGGCTTTAATGAAGTTTTAACGAGTCGGTCGTTTGAAAGTGGAACGGTTGTTAGTTGCTAAAAAGTGTCCAAGTGTGTAGACAGCCTATTGTATATACTGTATACAGCGTGAAGCAAATGGTTACTTTTGACTTTGATTTTTTCTCTCGTGAGTCATCTGTAAAAATTCAAATATACTTAATGTAGGTACATAATTATGCCGTAAATATACCATCTGTTCCTCCAGCAATCATTACGATATTCATAATCCATCAACCATAATGAATTTCAAATCAATCAGTGATTAGGTACTTAGATGTAGGTACATACGTGGACATAGAAACACCTCCACATTTGCATCGCATACATCAAGTGCAATCGCCTCTAATCACTATCTGAAAGTAGTCTAACGGCTCGTGTACCGCAAGGCAATTTCCCGGGATAGTGCAAATGATTGTTGTAACAGTAAGACGGCTATGTGTGGTCGCCGTGGAAACTGACTGCTTGATTCACAATCACAGACAGGGCTTCCAGCAGAAGGATTTTTGACACGATACTTTGGTATACTGTGGCCGAATCTACATCGCCACTTGCGAACTACGCATCATACTCACGTCACGAAACATCCTGCATCGCGCAGGCAGAGTTCACCACGCGAGCGCGACTGGCATTAAAAAAAAATCAAGAATATCTGCACCCTATGACAGTCTTTTCATTCCTATTGCTACAAATCTTAACTATTACCAGATTCCGCCTATTACCCGATTCCGGCTTGACGTCGACTTCTGGGACACCCTGTATACAACGTCGAGGAACGTCCCTTTTCTATGAAGGTTGAGTGAACTTTATACCCTGTTCGTCATGCCTCTATAATACCAACATTACAGTTTACAAAGAGACTAAAAGTAATGGATAAAACTGAATTGAAAAATATATCATGAGCCCAGTGAACAGGCATGTGAGGAAAATAAATAACGAAAAGAGAGAAATGTGAACAGTTATTTCCATGTATCGTAGCATCAATGAAAATAAATCCTGAATGATAAACATTTTGTCGCTACACGGCTGAAAGCCGCCTCATAAATCATATTAAGTTGGTAGAGCGACGAAAATCCTCGAGACATTTTTTTTGTACGCTTTCCTTGAAACTGTCATCTAAATCCGGGATGTTGGCATCCCTGAGAGCAGGGGAAACTTCGTAACAACATGACGGGCAGTTAGAACCATGACAATGTCGATCTGGTTTTTATGTTAACCTTTTTCTTCTACTGTTTATGTGTTTGTTCAAACTCAAATATCATCATATCAGTCTGGAGTTACCTCACTGGGTATAGGCTCCTCCTTTCCTTTCTGTCATACTTCTCATATTATATTTTCTCTATTTAGGTAGGTGCGCATTCTGCATTCCTCATGTACAATTTCCCGCGTTGTACTGTAGTAAATTATCAGAAACCACAAGATAGCTACGGGCAAATGTGTGGTTGCAATGTGAAAACTGTCCACAGTGCCAACTTAATTCACTACCGCGATAGAAATGCAACGCATGATTAGTGCGGTAGAAAAATAATAAACGCTTATTACAGGAAAATTATGTTTTAGCTCAGAAATGGTGTGCGCAATTCTTTGAATTCTCCAGTTTTTTCCTGCTCGGTATCTGTAAAAACTAATAATCGGCCTAGTTAACGCTAAAGTACGCGGCTTTTTTACGTTCAGAACGTTCTTACAAAGTATTCAATATGACGAATGCCGTAACAATATTCGCAAGTAAAGCAAATACTATACCTACCTACATACATATACACAACACATCACGGGTACTGTAGAAGAACTGTAGACGCTATAATGCATTCCTTTGTTCTCAAAATACTGTACCTATTGTTATATCCAAAAGAAACGTATTTGCACAAGTGAAAAATTTGGCTCAATCGGAAACGCAAACAACCAAGTCATACAAAATAGGTTAGTAAGTACTAAAGATGCTATAGAAGCTTTCGAGGCCTCTGACTCACCCAATTATGAAACCAACTAAAGCAAAAGGTGAACTGAATCTAAATAATGGGAGGACAGCCTATAATTTATTTTATTATGTATACATTATCGCATTAGGTGACAAACCTGTGTATGGTGAGAAATAAATAAATCAATAAATTTCAGAGAACAACGTTCCTTCATTCCTAAGATCATGTCCAAACCAACTAAAGCAATGGCTAAAGGCATCATACTTAGCATTCAAATTATAGTACGGCAACCTATAATTACTGCAGAGAACAATGTCAGTGAACTTTACCCTTCATTCATCACTAGAATCACTACATTCGGATCTATCAAAACAGATAATAGCTAATTCACAAATGGATACAGTTCTCGTAGACCTGTTAGGTCAGCTAGCTCAAGATAAGGAGGTAGAATAAAATAGCAGCATCTACTGCACAAATTGTAATAACTTCACTTGCCTTTCGCCTACGTGCGCCACCGTAACCCAATTCGCTCCAATACTTACGACATGGACGAAAATAAGACGCTAATTCTGAATTCTGTCGCATTTTCCCAACATTCTCCATGTTCTTTACGTAGTTTTGGCATTATGGGTCCTAGAACATCGGTTATCAATATATTTTCTTCGATGGAGAAAAGATGCTTCGAAATTCTTTCTGAAGTTCGAAATATTTCTCTTCCATCTAACATCTGAATTATTTTTCTTATCTTTCCTAGCCTCGTGTTCATCTTCAAGCATAATAACTTTCTTTTGATTATTTTCTAAACATTTTTTCCTTCTTTCTTATTACATTTTACTCTTATGTCATTCGGCACCGCATCAATCTGTAGGTATCGCCTAATGTAAACTTCCGGTAATGCACTTAACGATTACATAAGCAAACAATCGCCGAAAATAATCGTGATCGATCGGGTCATCCACTTAATCAGATGGCTCTCGATTCGATGCTCCGATTTTATCGATAAAACACGAATTTGCTCTTACGACTGATGGGAAATGTTCCGATTAGGTTGAATGGTGGACTAGAAATGTATTGTTGGACGAAAATACCATCGCTTGGTGAATTATGTGACTTTAAAACGCAGCTTTGTCGAATCGCCCCTTGCAATGATTATGATACACAGAGGTCCAATTGTCCAAATATATGTTTCGTCGATAATAATACTGTTCTTCGCCATTCGGTTGGCTTCCTGCTAACATCTATAATGGGTTGTTTGTTTCCAGTATGATTTATTATAAGAATAATTTAGTATCTGCCTTAGACACCCCAGAAAATTCCTGGACTGGCCGATTAACAATTTATTTGTCGTCTATAAGCATCTCTGTTCTAGTATTCCATATTATTCCTCCCTTGACCCTATTCCTACATACCTATTCTCCAACCCCTCCTATCACCTCTTATATAGGTATAAATAATACAGCGATCCCCTATTCGCACATGCAGTGCACGGTAATCAGAGACCGTTCAGACATCTAATATTCAGCGGAGGGAACTGCCTCGCGTCGTCGCCGCCGGATCGCGTTGCCTATCGCCACGGGAAATTGACTGCGAATTTGTTTGTGTGGGATGTGAATAGATGTTTTGACTATGAGATGAAGATGGATCGTGGAAAAGGAATTGGTGTACTGAGAAGTCAATCATTGGAATCCAAAAGGCGAAAACGGCGACAACGTACCCTTTTTGGGAACCAAACTATCTGCTGTTTTAATTAAAATTAATGTTCTTTACTGTCTCGTTTGTAAGAGTTCTATGAGTGAAAATATTCAAAGCTAAAGCACTCTCAATGTCCGAAATTAGACACAATAAAGCTTCACTGTTTCTAATTTTGGATTTTTACAAGATTTGGGTACAATTATCACCAATTGGACCTCATAACTTTGTAAACGAATGTGATCATAACCAAATGAAGGGAGATGTAAACCCAGTTTCCTCTTTCGAATAAAATTGTGATACCATTTAAAATCCGTAAAAAAAAAACTGGCCAAGTGCGAGTCGGACTCGCACACGAAGGGTTCCGTACCACAAGGCAAAAACGCCGAAAAAAACATGTTTGTTGTATGGGAAAAAAATTAAATATTTATTTTATTTTAATTTTATTATTTATTATTAAAGTTAAAATACAACTTAGTATTTTGTGAATATTTCAAGTGCCTACCTGTTGCTATTTTTGATATCGAGCAAAAAAGGGCAAAAAAGTCGCGTTTGTTGTATGGGAGCCCCCCTTAAATATTTATTTTATTTTGTTTTTAGTATTTGTTGTTATAGCGGCAACAGAAATACATCATGTGTGAAAATTTCAACTGTCTAGCTATCGCGGTTCTTGAGATACAGCCTGGTGACAGACAGACAGACAGACGGACAGACAGCGAAGTCTTAGTAATAGGGTCCCGTTTTTACCCTTTGGGTACGGAACCCTAAAAACGAGTCCACAAATCTCGTTGAAAGTCAAGAGGTATCGAACTATCGAGACCGACATTATTGTGGCAGAATATGTAAACGTTCTTATTTGTGAGATTCAACCGTTATTTGGCATTCATACATATGTAATGTCACCCGCATTATGTCCTTGTGTTTTCTAAGATTGACCATTGATTGTGATCCTTGTGTGTTTTTATAATAGGTAGCAACTGGAGTTTTGTTATTAGAATTTATAGATAAAACAATGATTATTATAAGATGTTATAATATAATATTTTAATTTATTACCTTTACTGTAACATTGTGAGAAAACAAGTCACTAACTTGCGCTTGCGCGGACATGGCCGTAAAAGCAGACAATAGTGCATTCTTTTACTGAGACATCCAACTAAAAACTTGGCCTTTGATGATTGAAAAATTGAGATCAACTGATTTATAAATTGAGGTTTTTAATCACTTTACCCTGATTTTAGTTCTTGATTTCTCATTTACATTTTAATGAAACTAGAATAGTTTTAACAAAAGAACCGTTATTTTAAGTTCTACTAGTCTTAATTAATGTAGTTTTAATTAAGATGAATAATAACAACGCAAATATGTGAAGATGTGAGTGTTTACTGAGTAAAAAAATAATGAAGTTTTTGATAACTATTTTAACTTTAATTTGTTTACATGTTTTTCTCGTTCAAGGTTAGTAGAATATAGTATAAACTTGTTTGAATGAGTCAGATGGATACGAATTTCAAATGATAATACGTAATTACATTAAGAATACGGAAGATTTTTAAACTATGCAAGAGGGACAATATGCTCCTTTGCACACGTAGAAAAGTCCGGAGAATTATGCTGAACGTCATTTTTGCGAATCTTCTAAAATTTTCTCTACCACCCTCAATTAAAATAAATAAATACAATTCCACTTCCGTTTCCGTACATTCACATAAATCACATAAGTAATTACAATTAGTTCTCAACGGTTACAGTGTACATAAGAATTACGGCGTGACAAACACGCGATGTTTTATCACGCTAAGTGTGGTTATGTGCAATTGGCAATTGTCTGTAATGTTCTGCAGTGCCACCCGAGCTGGGAATGCTGTGATTATGATAGCAATGTTTGACAATTATTTTTGGACACTGATAATAACGTAGGTTGGTTTGTTATGGATATTATTCGCGCATATTTTTATGGGCCAAAAGAGTAATTTATCAAGGTTGCAGAGATAGGAATTCGTTGATATCCATCTATCGCATGACGCATGCTTCTCCAACGTTGTAACTGCAGACTTTTCCGTTGCCTGACCTTCCCAATCCCAACATACTGGCAAACTGCTTGGCCGATAGACATTTTCTAATGGGATAGTTTTCTTCTTTACAGAAAGAATCTCGCACAGACGTGCAGTTCCACTTAGCAGCGCTACGAGGAGACTGCGACAGACTACGTCAGCTGCTCGACACCGGCAAGGTTCACATCGACTCCAGGGACAGGGTGAGACAACAATCCTACTGATCTGTCTTTCACGAAAGGTTGGGCAGTGGTGGCCCTGACGAGATGTAGGTCGTGGGTTCGAACCCCAGACAGGCGCTTTACTTTGTGTAAATAATTTCATCATCGCTGCTCTCAAAACGATGAAGGAAAACATGATGTGACATCAACCAACCCGCACTCAGTCTTCGTGGTGGATTACAGCCCATTCCCTCTCGAGGAGAGGCGGCTGTCCCAGTAGTGGGAACCTTAGGCTGATTATGCTTATGCCCATGTGATGGGGACGAGCCTAATGCCATCAACCGGGCTCAATTCAAGACTACGGGCTGCTTTAGAAAAATGGGGCAAATTGTAACACACATAAACCAATATCGTTGCCAAAGTATCGTGTCGTCACGTCGCCTAGGGTTTCCCTTCATGGAATAATATTTGAATTTGCATATCCCTGGAGACATATCTGGTGGTGAAAGTGTTTCAGCTCCCCTGTTACACATGTTACATTTGTATAACTTCGTAACGCAAGCGTTTTATTTAGGTATAAAGGCGATGTTTCTGAATTTCTGACCGATGAGATCAACCTTTGAAAACTTCTTTGAAGAACAGAGTCATGTCATGTCGCTATGCCAAGGCCATCTCAATAATTCAAGCGTTGGTATTAGATCAAATGCACACAGTCACACGTTCATATTATTATTCAATGTGCCAAATGGTCAAATCGTCGCCGACATCTCAGCTGACACTTGACTGGACATAAATCTAGGATATCGATATAACAGGATATATATACATCGATAGGATATATCGATTTCGATTTTGTGTCAGTTGAATGTCAAATGAGTTCAGGATGTAAAGGCCACAGATTTGGTAGGTACGATTACACTCAACACGTCGTTGTTAAGATAGGTCCTTATTTGCCAAAATTAAACTTATGTACGTCAACAAAAGAGATAATGCAGATCGTCGGATATAGTTGAAATTTTGTAAGAAACCGATGGATGTTGTCGACTGAAATGTAATTAGATGAATGAGGTGTTTGTTTTCTATTAATAAAATAAAATTTTATTCGAGAACATCCATCGGTTTCTTACTAAACTTCAACTATATCCGACGATCCTGCATACTTATCTTTTTTGTTGACTGTACATAATCAACCTATAATGCTTCCACTGCTGGGACCGGGAGTGCCTGAGACACAGCCTCCTCTCGGTGATTAGATCGTAATCCAAACTCAAACTCAAACTCAAACCATTTATTTCAATTAAACCATTTACAGGCACTTTTGAATTGTCAAGAAGTCGGTCAGAAAATATGATCATCCACCACGCGGTCCCAGTTCGGGTTGGTGTATGTCACATGTCTTCAAATTTTTGGTTCTAGAACATGCCGGTTTCCTCACGATGTTTTCCTTCGCCGTTACAAGTGCAGGCAGTGGTGCTGAAATCTAAATATATAAAACTCAAAGGTGACTGACTGACATAGTGATCTATCAACGCACAGCCCAAACCACTGGAGGGATCGGGCTGAAATTTGGCATGCAGGTAGATGTTATGACGTAGGCATCCGCTAAGAAAGGATTTTGATAAATTCTACCCCCAAGGGGATAAAATAGGGGATGAAAGTTTGTATGAAACTTTGCCAATTTTAAACCAATCGGGCTGAGACTTCGCATGCATATAGCTACTATGACGTAGGCATCCCCTAAGAAAGGATTTTGATAAATTCAACCCCCATGGGGATAAAATAAGGGATGATGGAGGATGTAAATGTATTAGTTTTTTTTTTTAATAATACTTAACGCGAACGAAGCCGCGGGCAAAAGCTAGTAATTTACATAAAGCGCCTCTCTGGGTTCGAACCTACGACCTACAACTCATTGCATACCGCCGCCTACACACCACTGCACTGCTAATTACTACAATCTAATCATTACACATGTTTTCGTCGACTATGTAGTCTGAAAAAACGGCAAAGTATTTTAAATGCTCCATTTTCGCTTTTACGGAACATTAAAAGGATGAAAACGTGTCGATAAACCACATTTTCGAGATCATTCGCCAAGATTAGCGGTGTCACTAACAGAATTGATGACTATACGGAGTTCAAAGTGTCACGCTCTGCCTATAAAACGCATTGATGACGGGCCCTCAACGTCCCCCAACCCCCCTTGAGGTAAGAAAGACGGATGGGGTGTTACGTAACCCTAGGAACTGGAAGAATGATTCATTTAGGCAGCCGAATAAATCAATGGCCTAGATTTTGCGGAGATCTGTATTCGTAAGACCGTGTTTTTGTTTTTGGAAGATTGATTATGTACTTATTGTTGTTTTAGGATTTTGTTTACTGAACGAAGCCAAGGGATATTAGTCTATAGTCGATGGTGGAGCCAGTGTTAATTGAACGCTCTGAATACTTTATAGTGTTACCTACGTTACGAGCTGCTTTGTGGCTATGAAGTGTAAAATGTTAATGTGAACTTAACTGGGCCGTGGCACCTCGGTAAAGTCAACTGCACATCAGTAACACTAAAATCGCCCTTACTGGTACGACATAAATGTGCGGACAACGGCAAATTGTTACCACTGATTTGAGGTTAACTGTAGGTACCACTTATCATAATTCATAATGAAGAAGTAGGACTTGCCTTATCAAAAACCATGAAATTATAATAGCAGGGAAAGTAATGCGAGCCTGTTGAGATTCCAATCTGTAAGACATTACTTCTATTTTAGAAGGGAACCGTGAGAATATGTCTTAAACTAATTGAACAAGCAGTACAAAAGTAGCTACGTTACTAGTCCACAATAACTTTGTAATTAATTAATCTATTCCCTTCCATTGCACCAAAGAATTTCATTAATCAAAGCACAAATACGATGGGCCCTCATACAATAGATAGGTATTCTAATGGTTTTATAGTGACGTTAAATTAATGCCCCACTTTCGTCCAATCTCCATTCTTTATGAGTGATATGAAATTCACATTCCCCTGGTTTATGTTATAAGCTGAACCGATGTCTATAGTTTGTTTAGAAAAGCTTGTTCTAAAAATAAAGATAGTACTTTTGAATATAGGGCACTCGTTGGCCACTACAAAGAATGAGCATAAACCGTTTACGTCTTTTAAGTAATTCAATAGTGTTTCATATAATTATAAACGTACGCCTTTTCCCATGGACCTCCATGGGAAAAAACAGACTGAAACTACAGAACGCCATCTGCTACGATCCTTACAACCTCTTTTTAGGGTTCCGTAGCCAAATGGCAAAAACGGAACCCTTATAGATTCGTCATGTCTGTCTGTCTGTCCGTCTGTCTGTCTGTCCGTCTGTCCGTCTGTCTGTCTGTCTGTCTGGCTGGCTGTCCGTCCGTATGTCACAGCCACTTTTCTTCGAAACTATAAGAACTATACTGTTGAAACTTGGTAAGTAGATGTATTCTGTGAACCGCATTAAGATTTTCACACAAAAATAGAAAAAAAAAAACAATAAATTTTAGGGTTCCCCATACTTAGAACCGAAACTCAATTTTTTTTTTCATCAAACCCATACGTGTGGGGTATCTATGGGTAGGTCCTCAAAAATGATATTGAGGTTTCTAATATAATTTTTTCTAAACTGAATAGTTTGCGCGAGAGACACTTCCAAAGTGGTAAAATGTGTGTAACCCCCCCCTGTAACTTCTAAAATAAGAGAATGATAAAACAAAAAAAATATATATGATGTACATTACCATGTAAACTTCCACCGAAAATTGGTTTGAACGAGATCTAGTAAGTAGTTTTTTTTTAAATACGTCATAAATCGTAAACCGCAATTTACCTTTCGTTCAATCAACTCAAATATAAAAATAAAATAATACATTTAATTTCATAAACATAAACCTTATGCATAAACCCGGATGTTACGGAACCCTCGGTGCGCGAGTCCGACTCGCTCTTGTTTTCTATCATCTCCCTTGGCTTCGTTGCGATTTATACAGCCACGCCGGGGTTTATTCGCACTTCGTCCCATTCGCACTTCGTACCGCGTTCGCAGTTGGTCCCATTCGCACTTGGTCCCATTCGCCGCTTGCTAGTACTACGCACTTGACGTTTCGGAAGAACATCACCAACGGTGTTAATTTCGTAATTATTATTTAGTTATCAGGCTTCATTTAACTGTACAACACTGATACTCAAAAGGTATATAGCCTTTCCAAGTCATTATTTCTGAATATTTGTTGTTCTGCTCATGTTCGTTCATAGCTTGGCCCACAGAAAGAATTTATAACTAAGTTGCTACCCGTCATGTTTTATTATAAACAGCGGTCGTTTTACGTCACTCTTACATTAAACCACGTAGTAGATCTGAATGGCTGTGGGGCAACTTATAAACTTTCAGTCATTACCATCAACCACACGCGATGTACCAAAGTTCGCAAGTTTTAGGCGCCTAAACCACAAAATCATCCTATTCCATGAGTTCGCCGAGCACTAGTTAAGCTAGCCTAAGAACAAGAGTCTCTTTTCCTGCTTTGAAAATATTAAAGTCAATCTCGAACTACTATCAGCTGGGATCAAGATTTTTTTTTTAAAGATCGGCTCTACAATTATTCTGCTTAGATATTATTTTTGCTATAAAATCACAGTCCCGAATCATCATTCTCCTGCCCTTATCCCAATTTATTTGGGGTGGGCGCAACATGTCATTTTCTTCCATACTTCTCTATTAGTCGTCATCTCGGTAGTCACCCCCTTTCTAACCATATCATCATTCACACATTCCATCCATCGTTTCTTTGGTCTTCCCCTACTCTTATAGCCATCGACATCCATACTCAAAACTCTCCTCACGACATTTTCCTCACTTTTCAGTTACCGGTGCCACTTTCAAACTTCCTCTTATGATGTCCCGAATATACCTAACTAATTATATCGAAAGCAAGCTATGTTGTATGAAGAAAGATATGAACCACGTCATAGATAACTGCATGCCAATCTCGTGGCTTGGCTGTCATAAATAATTTTACTAAATAAACCGCGCGTCGCCTATAACTTGAACCCGTCCTTATTTCGAGAATCCACAACAAAGTGTTAACTCCATGTAAATGTGTAATATTATAAACAGCTACTCACAGTTGCGTAAACGTGAAAATATAATAGATGTGAGAACACGCGGGCATTCATTCATTCAACGTGCGAATTTTGACCAAGTATTATAAGTTGCTTGTGTACCACGAGTGTGGGAGACTCGGCATTATGTTGATAAAGACCATATTTATGTGCAAAAACACAAGCGGTGTGTCTGATGCGGGATTTCTCACCACCAAAAATGACGAACTCCCATACAACCTTTCAAAAATCCTTATCAGCTTCGTTATGCAGAGCCAAATTAAAGCTGGTGAAACTTCCTACACGTGACGTGCTTATTTAATTTGATCTTGTATCTTGTAACTTTTGTGAAAAACATGCTTCTAACCCATCCGTACTAATATTATAAATTCGAAAGTAACTCCTTTTCACGCCTAAACCACTGAACGGATTTCTATAGGCAGAGAGATAGATTGCATCCCGGAGAAGGACATGATAATTTTATCGACATACCTCGCGGGCGAAGTTGCGGGCGGAAGCTAGTAATAATATACATATATAGGTACATAATTACATATCTATGTTATAGGTAACCCAAGTGTTTTAGTCAGTGAATTGAAGATTTTTAATAAGGGAGATGCGCTAAAGTTGATAATTTTTAATACCTTGTAAATAAATATTTGTTACGGTTGCGAATCATATTATTTAGATCAACATACAACCTGATGATCTGCAAATTGCAAAAAACAGAACACTTGAATTTCGCGAGTTACCTGACGCTTTCGCCTCTTCAGGCGAAAGACCCACACCCACACTACTTCTAGTGTGGGTCTTGTTATTTCCACGTTTTCTTGATGGATTACTAGACGGTTGTGTGTTATTAGTGGAAAGGTAGATGCTATGGAAAGGACAAAAGCGACCATTATAAAAGAAGAAAAGGACAACAGAAGTGTCTGTCTCTTACATAGAACGCAAACCAAGCTGACCAAACGGAGGCACCGTTTGTTCAGCTTGGTTTGCGTTTCATCTAAGTCTGTACTTATTATATTCCCATTGGTAGACTCCCCTCTGTTTTGTTTTTCTAGTTGATCGTTCTAAACATTGAATTATTTAAATCTTAATTAAAACTAATCAGTTTGTCACTCTGCATTTACTCTTATATTGTGACTGGAATTCAGCATTTCTCTTTTCTACAAATTAAGCGAAACGATTAATTAATCAATTAATTCTTGTTTACTTTTTCACTCGCGGATTAACATAACTATGCATAAATCTACATTATGTATAACATGTTACATTCTCAAATTGTTATGTTAATCGTTCAGTAATTACAAGCTGTAATTAACATGGGCGTATGCTAAGGCCTGAAATACACAGACTCTTCTGTAGTTATCATTCGATAATGGTTGTTTTTGCCTATGTTACTATCACTGGCCTCCATAAACTAATAATTTCGATGTTGCGATTTTCGTTATTATCCAGTTGAATGCTACCACAGAAATGTAAAAAACATTATTTCTTATATCTATGGGGTGCTAAGTACACATAGACTCGGATAGTGACCGCCGAAGGGGACAGACGTGTCTTGTCCAGCCTTTGTTTATACTTGATGCAACGTGCGTTGCACGTGCCTCTAACTGAACGGGCGTAACTCTCAGCTTGAAACTCAAATTCGAAATTCGAACGGTGTATCGTGTGTTGTATGTTGGGTGCAAATTAAAACGTTAGTGAAGTGGTGTACGTGTTCCTGATATACAAGCCTAGGCCTTCCAGCCGAAAACCTTGGTGACGTCAAGAGACCTAAGTGGGCCAATTTGGTGAGATCTTTCCGTTTATTTCAGGGATCTCCTTTAGAAGCTGCATCCGACTGCGCTTTGTTTTCTTAATTTTGATTTTTGAAGCCACGCGTAAATTTAACATCATAGCAGGCTATAAATAGGCTTGAGGGAAATGTTTTCATATTATATCTAGGAGCGGGGGATAAATTAATACACTCTATTACACTAGCCTAAAATACAGAATCGCTCTAGAATTCGTTCTCCACGCTTTTCCTTATTTAACATAATACTAAATTACCAAAACTGCCTTGCCTTCTATCTCCCAGCCTGTAAGTCAAGTCCTGTGACACACACACGTGTTCAAAATTGGGCTCGAAGTGAAAAAAAAGGTTAAGTTAAGTAACAAAAATAGCAAAGCTCATAAATTTGAGGCGTCCCCTGTCAGCGTTATTGTTTCTCAAAAAACCCACACAGCACATGTTTTGCTGAGAAGGTCTTGTAATACCATAAAACAAAAGGCTTTTTTCTTTAAAAATGGGCACAATTGTGCGCATGGCAAAAGACGGCAATTGCCTATTTAGGGCTATAGCCCATCAAATAAATAATTTAATGGGTTTAACCTTTGATCACGAGTTCTATCTTGTAAATCTGCACGTGCACACGGATACAAGACACACACTAGTGTATTCACCTACCGGCGAACCAGTACCCGGCAACATACACATCCGCTACAAGGACCAGCACTATGATAGCTGGGTCATGACCGACGACGAACATTACAACAGCAACCAAACAACTCAAAGATCCGATTTGATCCGATCCGATCTTATGCATAAATCAAAAAACGTCAAAACAACACAGCATAAGAAGCTTTTAACTAACCAGTTCAACACACGTGAAGAGCCAACCATAAAACCCCAGTCCCAAACGAACAGCCCCCAATTAGCTAGCCCATTAACACAGTATGAACAACAAACATCAATGTATACACAGGTACCAGATGTAGTCGCAGATGCCACTGGGTTTACAATACTTAGAAACCAGCCGTCTAGCGCAATAAAATATACTTGCCCAGACTTGCGTATTGCAACCTGGAACGTCCGTGGGGCCTCAAAACCGGCCAAAAAAGATAAAATTGACGCTGAACTCTCAATTAGGGGCATTCATGCAGCCTGCATACAAGAAACAGGTATGAACACTGGAGCATACAGCTCTACACACTACGAATGGCACCTCTATGGAACCTCAGGTAAAACACACCGGGGACTTGCAATTCTAATCAGAAAAGATGCCCAAATTGAATTAGTTAACAGAAAAAAGGATACAGACGCGATGTCAGCTACTCTTAAAGTTAACAGGGGAAACGATAAGCCTGCTCATCTGTATATAATCAATTCCCACATCAACAGTTGTACATCTATAGCAAACAGATCCTTCACAGGCTTATTAAACTTGATCAGACAAAAACCAAGGAAATGTACCTTAATAATTCTTGGCGACTTCAACGCTCATATTGGTCGACATGACACAAAAACTTCGCAACGCAAAGGGCTGATCCACCAAAACCTACACCATGACTTCTCTAACTACAACGGGGAAATGTTAATGGATATAGCCAACAGGGAAAAACTGCAAATTGAAACGACAAAAGCGAGATCATCATGCAGGATAACATGGTCAAAGGGCACCCAGAAATCCCAATTGGATCACATTATAACGCCACACGCAACAGAAAAGCTCTTCGAACGTATTAAAGGCGAATGGGCCGCTAGGGGCACATCCGACCATAAAATAATCTGGGGTCTGCTAAGAATAAACCGAATTTCAAACAAAAATGAAAACACCAAACACATTAAGGCACAAAGACAACAGCAAGCCGCGAAGGAACCCACAATTGCAGCCAAGGATTTCAACTATAAACAGTGCTATTATGCCGCCCTCAATAGTAAATTCACGAAAACAAAATACCAAGATTGCATAACAAAAAAACTAAAAGATTTAGGAATCAACTCAGCGGACAAAAACATCGAAATACCCTGGAATACCATAACGGAAGTATTAAAAGCGGCTGCCCAGGAAACTCTGATTCTTCAGCCAGTTCTATCCAGAGATCATCGACTAGCTCTTGCTAAACTACAAAAAGCTAAGTTCCTACAAAGTAGGCAACCTGATAATCCAAATAGGCACAACTTAGTAAAATAGTGTCAGGCAACACTTCAAAAGGTCAAATATCAGGAAGAGCAAAAAGCATGCAGAGCCTGCCTCAATGGATTGGGGAAAAACCACCCAGCAAAACGCATGCAGATGCTATACTTTTTTTACAGTAGAAACAAACTGCAAGCAAAACGTCGAAAAAGATCTACCTATATACCAATGACCAAATGGGAGCAAATATTAAAAAAATCCGAGGGCCATCTTATACCAACAGTTAATATAAAAAATCCGATAACCGAAGCACAGTGTGATGGACCCATTGCGGATGACGTAATGGGAATCATTAATAAAATGCGGAACGGGACAGCCCCCGGAACTGACCAAGTGGTAATCGAGCTTTACAAAGCAATGCCAGAAATATTACAAGAAGCCGTCACCAAACACATGAACAAAGCTTGGACACAGAACGAAGCACCCGACACGTGGCTGGAGACCGTACAAGTACCAATTCCAAAAAACAATAACCCTAAAAATGTGAATGAATATCGTCGCATATCGATTTGCAACACGGGTTACAGAATTTACGCCTCCTATGTACTAAAAAAACTAGACGAGACAATAACGGAACTGGGAAGCTATCAAGCGGCCTTTTTAAACAATAGATCAACAGACGACCATATATTTACGCTTAAAAGGGTCTTGGACGAAGAATGGCGAGCAGGTAAAAGAACTTATATACTCGCTCTTGATATAGAAAAAGCTTTTGACAACGTCGACCTCAATGCACTGAGGGATATCCTATTACAACGAACCAACAAATCGCTGACCAACAAGATAATTAAGGTATGCTTGAATGAACGAACATGCATCAAATGGTGTGGCCAGCAAAGCAGTTGGATTATTAAAGGTAAGGGAGTCAAACAAGGTTGCCCTCTGTCCCCTCGCCTGTTTACACTGGTCATCGACGAAGTCCTTAGAACCCTCGACGAGGAAACCCATTTAATAAAACTCGACCAGGATCGTGAAATCTCACTCCCCCTAGTACTATCATTTGCGGATGACCTCATCTTCATTTCAGATGACCTAGAAAGGTTAGAAGGTATCCTATACCATATCAAACCCCTACTAGATAGTGTAGGCCTCCAAATAAATGAAACAAAAACAAAAACACTAATTAGCTACACAGATAACGGCACACGTGACCCTTAATGGAATAAGTATACCAACAAGTGATGAAATTAAATACCTAGGTACATACATTACATCTACACTAAGCAGAAAAAGTACTATAAAAAAACGTTGCAAACAGGCCATGAAAAACGCCAAATCGTTACTACCATTCATAGATAACTCAAATATGGACTGGAAATTAGCCAGACTCATGTACCGAATGGTGATAGTACCGTGCATGATACATGGTCTGAAAGTATCAGCACTTACCAAAGCTAACAGGTCAAGACTCAGAAGATATGAACGAGTTATCATGAGAGACTTGATTAACCACTCTAGGAATAAACCAAGACAAAAGAAAATGCATGAAATCTTAGACGGAAAAACAGTAACCAAACGCATCAAGAACCACAGGATGTGCTACCTCGCACATGTCTACAGGCGCCGCAAACCACACCTACTGCATGCAGCAATGGAGTACAAGGCCAAATCCAAGAAGGTCGGCCGACCTATTTACACATGGAATGACAATCTAAAACAGGACATGAAGTACTTCGACAAGGGAATCAATTTTTGGATGGATACAGCGGAGGATAGAAGTAAGATCAAGATCGCTGCTAGTGAGATTTACAAAAAACCGGAAACGGATAGTAGCGAAACTTCCGACGAAGACATTGAAAACAGCAACATCTGACACAACAAAACAAGCAATTACATACAAAAGAAACGAGAAAGCAGTAGAAGCCCGCCAAAAAACGCACCGATGAAGCTCGACCGGAACCAACCTGGCGGCAAGGTCGATAAAAGATGCCCATCCATAGATAATAATTACCCATCTCTCCACTAGTCCAATGCTTACTCTAGGATGCATATCCGGTAGGCTCTTAAATCCTTACCTATCCTACGGGCACGTCTTCCCTACCATTACCGCGCCCCCCGGTCTATTCCTTGATATGCAATGGTCGCTGTAGCACCATGAACATGAGGCTACAGGAGCTAGTGCGAATCTTGGGGTTCATTCGATTAATCGAGTCTGGTTTAACCACGCTGGGATCGGTGCAATTCATTCATTCATTCATTCATTCATTCTATGGGGTGCTAAGTACACATAATGTTTAGATTGGACTTAGCCGGGCGGCAAAATCGAATGTGTAGATATTATGTTCGAGAAAAGGCCGGTTCGCTTAGCTCAAATTGTAGGTACTACTGAGCCGACCGTGTATGCCGAACGAAATTTGCCGATCAGTACGAGCCGAATGATTTCCGAATATGTAAAGTAGTTGCTTCGGGTCGGCTTTTGTAAAAAAATACTCCCGAATCTAATGTGCCCGAACATGTGAACATTTGGTTCAACACCCCATAATATGCCCTGATGACTTCTTGGAAAATACTTAATGCTTTTAAAGCAAGTAAGCTTATGAAAAAAAACAAGCTTTAGTAAAAACTTTTCTAATGAATCGTGTCTGTTCTATGTTCCATAGCATGTGTATTCCAGGCATAAAGTCGCGTGTACACTGGTTACAGTAAGCTAAGCACATGCAGGAATGTAATGATGCTGAACGGACAGGATTTGTTACCGGGAAGCTGTGTGCTCATGCCTTTTTTAAAGATAAGATAATGTTTTTGATAAGGATGTAAGTGGTGTGATAGTGATCTGTGTTACCTACTCAGATTACGCAAATACGGCAATTCAGCATATTTTCCTTTGAGAGTTTAGAAGCCATTATAACACCTTAGTTGGCAGGACTAGGAGTAGGTACAAGTACTAGGCTTACTAGTAGGCAAGTAGGTTTTCTGCATTCTGCTTCTGCTTGGTTCGCGGTTCCAGGCGCATTTGTTTTTAAAATTAAATCCTCCTACTTTTACCCAAATGCATTTACAACTTTAACGCTTTTTAATCTGTATTTTAATGTAAGCGTGAAGCGGCACTATCCGTTAAACAGAGCACAGTTGACAGCTTGTTAGTTAACAGCCGTTACTTGCCGACCGTATAAACTACGTTTAAACTAAACAACACTTTATAAGGTAGGCACTTGTTAATCACTGAAAACAGAACTTCAGCAGGTTAGGCACAACATCTGCGATATTTTCGTGCTCATAGGCAGTAAAGGTAATTTTAGGTTAGAGATAAGTTGTCTGCAATATGCTGTAAAATATTTTAGGAATGATTATACTTTTTTAATTTAAGGCTCGTAGTCCATGATGCAACTATCCACTAACTATAGTTAATCACGCGTTGGTAAGCCGCATCAGCAGAGCACTGGTGGCCCAGTGGTATAGCCCTCGACTTACGAGTTGTAGGTCCCCGGGTTCGAACCCAGGCAGCCGCTTTACTTTGTGTAAATAATTTCATCACCACTGCTCTCAAAACGGTGAAGGAAAAACATCGTGAGGAAACCGGCATGTCCTAGAACCAAAAATTCGAAATCTTGTGTCTTCTACTAACCCGCTGTGGGCCCACGTGATAGACTGCAGCCCACTCCCTCTCGAAGACAGGAGGCCCAGCAGATGCAACATTATAGGCTGATTATGCTCTGCTATAAATAACGTGTCCGTAAGTCGCGTCGTGAATGTACACCATTGAAATACATACTAGTGCTGTGACATTCTGGTGATTTGAGTTTCAACCGCGTTACTTTTAAGTAGCATCGTGGACGATGGGCCTTCCAGTTCGTGTTATGTCAATCAGTCAATGGCTCAAGCTCAATGCATGACGATGTTTTTGCAGTCAAATAGCTGCGTATTTCACGGACAATTAAATACGTCATTGCATTGAACAGTGATTAAACGTTGACATACAGACTGTTGACAATATAATGAACTAGCAGCAATTAAGTTGTAATACATTGTGGTTTGTGATGCCACAGCATTTAACTCGATAGACATCCCTATCTACATAATTAAGTCCAGATATTTTTTTTTAGATGATGACGCTGTACATACATTTAGTAACACGATAGCAGTGATTATTCTTCCTGCAATGGAATTTAATTAAACGAGTTCTAAGGAAGCTTCCAGTTATTTCCAAACTATACAGAAGGATTTCCCAACGATTTTCTTGAAATAAATAGACCTCAATAGAAAAGCACAGGTCAAATCGAAAGCATATCTTATTATCAACACACTAGCCTCTAATACTACATTCTTATTACAGCCTATATCCAATATAATTGATAGTAAGCTGTCATCATAACCCATATGCGTATACAATTTAACTCTATAAGGCGACGGAAGTCACCATTTTAGTCTAGTGTTGGTAATAGTTGTGGCTAATATGTTTTGAAGTTTATCGCAGGGAACGTGTGTAGAATATGATGAGCGACTAATGTAGATTATTATCCTAAAACTGTCATTCCTTGCTGAGAATGTGTGCCAAGCTTTTTACTACAAATCATCGTCTGCTACGCGAGATTGAACGACTTGGGTTCTTTGGCTTGTGAGCTACGATAAATCAATCAATAGTCTTTATTTGTAAACATAGGTTCCAACAGTGTGCAAGATGTTACAATTGTTATATTATAGTTTATCTGCGTTTTGCCATTTGGCGTACAAATATACATTTATGGGAGGCTTTTGGCAATTAGGTACATATCTAAATTTATAATAATTCAGTAGTATCAATGTCAATTTATTTCATTTATAAAATGCAATAGGTAAAGTTTGGTAATGTCAATATTTAACGAAATGCGATAATATCAGTGATAAATAATTATAATGTCAATAAGTTACTGCTAAGATAAATGTTTAAAAATGACATTGTCCACAGGATTACTATTAGAGTCGACATGCCTAAATAGTCATTTTACGAAACAAATATTATTATATTGTCAAAGAGCTGTCATCAAAATATTCACTGAGACAATAGTAACGTTTCTGTATTAATATAGTACGTAATTTACGCTTGAAATTTACTAAATTTAGACTTTTTATTGAGCAAGGTACCTTATTAATTATTCTTTGGGACATACAAAAAAAGCTTTTCCTCATTAAAGCCGTACCCGCATATGGTACTTTAAGCTCTAGCTTATTTTTATCACGTAGTTTCCTATAATGGCTTTTAAAAGCTTAAAGGTTGATGTTTGTTTTAACAAATACATTTACTTCATAAATATACAGAGAGCAGGGTTAAGATTCTGAGGCTTTTAAATAGATGTTGACAGCTGTCAGTACTTTGTAAACCACACATAGCTCTGATGCATCTTTTTTGGGCTTTGAAAACATACTCTTTATTTACTGAATTGCCCCAATATATTATGCCATATCTCAGTGTGGATGCAACATAGCCATGGCAAGTCATTAAAACTGATTCTAAGCTTACAATTTTAGCCAGTTTATAGAGGGCATATGCAAATTTATTAACTTTTTTACAAATATCGTCCGTTTGCGGTTTCCAGGACAAGTTATTATCTATAATGATACCAAGGAATCTAGTCATAGTTGCCGACTCTATTTTAGTCCCTAAATAGTCAATGTCAAGGTTTATATTGGGAATCCTTTGATAAAAGTGCATTATTTTAGTATTTTCTAGATTTTTGACAAGATTATTATTATTTAGCCAAGTAATTATTTTATTCAATGTCAAATTTATTTCTGCATCGTATATACGTCATCATACATATTAGGATCGTCACATTTTACTACTACCGTGCTGTCGTCAGCAAATTACTATTTATATAATTACTATCCATAGGATGCTTTTTTTCTCTAGGCAGATCATTTATATAAGTTAAGAATAGTGGAGGTCCTAACACACTGCCTTGTGGGACTCCGTATTTAATTATCCTAGCTGTTCTCTACGTTTCGTTTCAGGCGATAGACGTCCACTGCTGGACATAGGCCTCCCCCAATTTTGGGAGGGTTTGCCATAATCGCCACGCTTGGCAGGCGGGTTGGCGATCGCAGTACCATACTGCGATCTGGATGGTGGAATACATAGAGAACGCTGCTGCCCATTCTCCGGTACGACCCTTAGTCGCCTTTTACGACACCCACGGGAAGTATGGGGTGGTGCTATTCTTTAAGTCCGGCACCACACAGACCCGTTCTCTACGTTTATGTTCGTATAACTCGTCAAAATGAAGGGAACAGCTGATTTTTTTTTCGCGATTTCATGTTTGGTCCCATAGTAAAAGTTGTTCATAATAATGAGTACAATGACCTGTTAAGAGGTTGTTAATGTTTTACCAATAACCCTGTATATACCACATACGGCATTTCTTTTATCCACATTCGATAAGATAGGTCATATCAGATCATGGATAGCCATGTTAATTGTTCTGTTCTTGCGAAATCCTTTCTATTCATTAACTAGGTTTGATTTCTCTAAGAAAGTATAAAGCGCTTTTTAGATGACCTTTTCAAATATCTTTGCAAATATAGGTATCAAAGCAAGACGTCTTATGAAAAATTATAGACCTATTCTATAATTTTTCATAAGACGTCTTGCTTTTTAGGGTTCCGTTGCCAAATGGCAAAAAACGGAACCCTTATAGATTCGTCATGTCAGTCTGTCTGTCTGTCTGTCTGTCTGTCCGTCTGTCTGTCTGTCCGTCCGTATGTCACAGCCACTTTTCTCCGAAACTATAAGAACTATACTGTTGAAACTTGGTAAGTAGATGTATTCTGTGAACCGCATTAAGATTTTCACACAAAAATAGAAAAAAAACAATAAATTTTGGGGTTCCCCATACTTAGAACTGAAACTAAACAATTTTTTTTTCGTCAAACCCATAAGTGTGAGGTATCTATGGATAGGTCTTCAAAAATGATATTGAGGTTTCTTATATCATTTTTTTCTAAACTGAATAGTTTGCGCGAGAGACACTTCCAAAGTGGTAAAATGTGTCCCCCCCCCCCCCCGTAACTTCTAAAATAAGAGAATGATAAAACTAAAAAAAATATATGATGTACAATACCATGTAAACTTCCACCGAAAATTGGTTTGAAAGAGATCTAGTAAGTAGTTTTTTTTTAATACGTCATAAATCGTAAACCTCAATTTACCTTTTATTCAACCAACTCAAATATAAAAAAATATAAAAAAACATTTAATTTCATAAACATAAACCTTATGCATAAACCCGGATGTTACGGAACCCTCGGTGAGCGAGTCCGACTCGCTCTTGCCCGGTTTTTTTTTT
This sequence comes from Mesoligia furuncula, assembly GCA_916614155.1. Classification (NCBI taxonomy): domain Eukaryota; kingdom Metazoa; phylum Arthropoda; class Insecta; order Lepidoptera; family Noctuidae; genus Mesoligia; species Mesoligia furuncula. The sequence goes on from OU744803.1 coordinate 28,776,481, forward strand.
ATATAGTGGAGTAACTATGGAGGTTTTGAGCTTATCCGGGAAGATACCATTCTCAATACTTAAATTGATCATGTAACTAAGATGAGGGGCTATGTATTGAGAGACTGCTTTTATGGTGTAGGTACCTAACAATAAATAGCAAAGACCTGACAATTTAATGGAATGAATAGGCTTCTGTTACCTAATCAGCGTTATGCTGTTTTTGCATTGTTTTTATTCAGAGGGTCAAACTTCGAACAGTGTTTGTCGATCCTAAATTGGCGCCGATCGACTGCTCACTTTTTGTAGCGTTTACCCGATTGATAGCAAAAAGAGGTTAATGTTTTTCATGCGTGCACATCTCGAATTCTCTGCATTATGTATTCATTATGTATTATTGTGTCCGATTCAATCCGACGGAAAAGTGGGCCACGAATTCATCTTCATTATTTGGCAAATCACGCATTTCATATTTTAGAAATTTATCATGAGATTGAATCTTGCCAACTTTGTACAGAAAGCAAACTATGAATTTAATTTAATTGTTATTCCTTAGCTTAATACCGAAGTGTAATTTTCACAACAGCCAATGAAATAAAGATTTAAACTAACAGACAAACGTTATGAAACCGCATGTAGATAGGTACACAAATACTTAACTAATAACTAAACTCAAAGACGTCTCTGCAACATAATGACTGACTGACAACACAATAGAGTAGGTAGTGTATGTACCTAGGACATCGTCTGTTGCGAAAATAAACTGAACAAGTAAACGGAAAAAAAAGCTTTGAAATCCACCCCAAACTCTTCAAGTGCGAATTCGAATTAACTTTACATTTTACGTTTCTCAAACTTTTAAAAAGTTTACGCTAACGTAAACCCTGGCTGTTCCATCAAAGCCGCGTAAAACACAGCCGGCCTGGCCTACATTCACGAATGGAGGCTTTATGGAGGCAAAAAGAGGCAAATGAAAGTTCCTAATGAGTTTTCTTTTACGGCGGAAAATGTGAAAAACGTTGGCAACGCGTTTATTTGCATACACGGTTAATGTTGTGAAAGTGACGGAATGGTAACTATTCACGGCTTAGCAGGAGCCGTGAGCCGTCATGTTCCATCGCTTACTTTTAGTATTGATCTCAGTAAGTAAATGCTTACAAGTATAGGTATGTTATCTTTATCCTATTACAGCATGTAGGTACAAGTTTAAATCAATTCGTAAGTTTTTACAAAAAATTATAAAGTTCTGATTCACAGTAGAGTAGCTACTACAATCTGTCAAATTTCTTTAATAGATATTCAACTTTATCGCTAAAGCATAAGGTTCAAGGTTGATTGGGAAAATTTGACAGTTTCGGGTAGCTTGATGTGCTGGCGTCTGTAGTTCTGTACACAGTTTCAGCTAATCTAATCTAAAATATGCAAGTGACATAAATTTATCTCACTGAAGCCGCGCGAGATAACGATAGCATAGTGCAGATGACAATGTAAGGTCCTATTTCTTCCGCATCGGAATATTGACTCTTATTCAAATACTCACTGAATGTAGATTAGGTACCCTACTCCCCCAGGGATGTGCCTTACAGGCGTTGCACAGGGGAGTTCCGGAATTGGCCTTTTAAGAGGAACCGGGACCACCCCTATGTGCTGATGGTGATCACCGGGGTGGTTTTAGTGAGGTAAAAATCCCACACTCCCCGACCTTCTCCCTCCCCGGAGGTCGGGTGCCTTTTGAAGGTACCCTACTCCATGGGCATTCGATTTGCAAAAAGAGAATCACCACGCTTGACAAACGAATTGTTGAACAGAGTACATCACACATTATTGGCAGCAAAAAGACGCTTTCCATTCTAAGAAAAGATTCCTCCAAGTAAATGGGCCATTCGTAGACCGTGCTGTCATGAACAACTATTTTTATCACACCACGTCTATTACCTGGTCTATTTACCTGAAGCCATATCTTGACATCTTGGTTATATACTTTAGCATTAGAGATTAGAGAGTACTCAGCACCTTCCCCGTTTGTCCTCAGGATGGCACGACGCCGCTCATTCTGTCAGCTGCGATGGGTCACACGGAATGTGTGCGCGAGCTGCTGGCGCAGGGCGCCGACCCGGCCTGCAGCAGAACGGTAATTATGACCTAAGTTCTTGATACTGTTTGTTATTGATTTGTTATGACTTCATCTAAGTTACAGCTGTTAAGGTAGTCTTCAATAATTATAGCCGTTAAGTAAAACTGCGGCGTAAGACCATAGGTTATAAACCATAGGTTAATCTGAGGTCTACTAACAGCCGCAGTTAACTGATTCATTTCAACTTCTCCATTAAAACATATCGGAGGACCAACTGTGTTATGGCTCTTCCTTAATCATACTGGTCCTTTGCGGACCACACTGTTCATTAAGGACCAGTAACAATGACAGATATTAAAGGAATATTGATACTTAATCGTATGACAGAATCTTGAGATCTTCTCTGAAGGTTCATCATACTTATATACATTATACATACATCTTATTTTGTACCCACATTCTTTGCAAAATAAATTATTTCTTTCTTTCTTTCTATCATTTTTAGACAGGAACAAGTGCGCTGTTTTTCGCAGCGCAGGGCGGGTTCCTCGACATCGCGCGACTACTGCTCGACTCTGGAGCTGCCATCGACGCGCCTAGCATGGTAACACAAAAACGATCAACCTTACTACTTTTTTATAGCTTTGGGTCGTCCAACACGGACAAGGATCTTTTGGCGCGTGGCTAAAATTTGAACTAACGCCGGCGCCGCCACCTTATTTTTTTTAAAAACATTAGGAAATGTTTACCAACTCCCCCCTGTAAATTTCATTCA